>OX621237.1:31382200-33782200 GCA_951640165.1 Pseudoips prasinana | reverse complement strand
AAAGTCAGTAAACCTTTCTAGTCACGTTACGAACCACCTCCACACAATGGCTTTAGCTAGTCGTGCTTTATATCAAGCTATTGTTCTTACGGTATACTGCAAACTGTGGTTTGGAGTATATACTGAGTTATATGTCTGCTCAACGGTCGAAGCCTGCTTGCATAGAAATACGTAAACAAAACAATAGCCATTACAGATTAACTATACCTAGAACCGGTGGGACGCCCCTCTATTGCGTCACTGGGTAAGGATCCATACCAGTAGTAATGTAGGTAGCTTTATTACTTACACTATACCTAACCTGTTGGCGTGGTTGGTTAGCGTTTCACGCCGGAGGTCGTGGGTTCGATTCCCACGCAGGACAGATTTTAGTGTGCATGAACATGTCTGTTTGTCTGGGTGTAATTTATCAATATAAGTATGTATTTACAAAGGAAAAGTAGTAAATCAATTATCTGGTTTCCATAGTACAAGTTCTGTTTAGTTTGGGAACAGATGGCCGTGTATAAATAATGACCCAGGATTAAAAAAAATGTCCGAAATAAAGTATTTGAATTTCTGTCTGAAAAAAGTAGGTCCTTCGTGTCAAAAAGAATAATCGTGAGTTCGTAAGCGGGATTGGGATGGCTCATGCGTCATCCCCAAACCATCCCCGTACCTTGTAAATCGTTCTTTGTCACTTCAAAATGGAGAAAAGTTGTCGTGGCGTGATCTTAGTGATGAATAAGATCGACGTTCAGTTTTAAGATTAAATATAATGCCTTAATTATCAAGTTATTTCTCGTTACCTTCGGTTTCGTGAAAAGTATATCTATAACTAAATGAATGAATTTGCTAGCGCTTGAGCTGTAAACATTATTCAGCAATATACAGACGCCAGCACATCCAGCTACCCCAATCTGTCAAATTTCGTTTATAGATTTTCAACTTTATCACAAAAGCGTAAGGTACAGTTTCAAATTTGACAGATTGGGGTAGCCTGATGTGCTGGCGTCTGTACCTACTCTTTAGGGCCGCAAAGCGTAACGATACAATCCCGGCCCCTAAGTTGAGCAGCACATGGCCTCAATTAGCATCGCCGTGTTTCTTATTATTTTGCTCTGTAGTATTTTGTGCTCCCTAAACCAGAGTAATGACAGGCATTATGCGAATTGACGCAATGGTTAAGTCCTTGATTTCCCGGTTGTTTTTCATACTATGAAGGAAAATGAATTTATAGAAAACAATAATAATATCTAATCAATAGGAAAGCTATCGTATCCGTATGTATATTTTATATTATGTGTATATTTTATTTATATATAGCATGTAGGTATATATGAAGAACTAAGTAGTATGTATTATTATGTTATATATAATGTTTATGTACCTATATAGTTAAACCAAGAAAGAAAGTTACATTCGACATCTTAGTAGTCTCTCCGCACCACCCAATGGTTGACTGGTAGACTTTTTTTGTGCTTCTTTGTGCTAAAGTTTAAATAAATAAATAAAATAAGAATTGTTATTATTTAAAAAAAAACGCCTGCAGTAGGGAATTTAATCCCTGTGTTGCGGGGTACTTTACAAACATATACCTAATAGACGGACACAAATTACATGCAGTCTCAGAACAACTATTTATGGGTCACACAAATAGTTGTCCGGTGCGGGACTCAAACCCGCGACACGAAGCAGCGAGGTGACTGTCTTATCCGCTGGACCACACGGGTTCAAATCCCGCGAAGGACAACCATTTGTGTGACCCATAAATAGTGGTTCCGAGTCTCGATGTCCTTCATGTCCGTCAGTTATATGTTCGTAAGTACCTACCCAACGATACAGGGATTAATTTCTCTAGTGCGGGTTTTGTCTTATTAAAAAAGGACTACATTGGAAAAAACTACATAAGTAAAAATATATAGGTTCTTAGTAAATACTACTATTTTATTTAAAAACTTGCTCGGTTTTCTATTTCCTTAGCGAAAGGCAATGTGACTTACCCAACCTAGATTCAAGCCGAACCTACCTCCTACATAAAAGCGTTGAAAATTTATCACTGCTTCCTCTAGTTCCTTAAAGCGTCTACTTTTAATCCTGCACCTGGTTCCCGTAAGTGCAGCTTGCGTTTCCGTGGTTACAGGCACTCTATGCTTTCCAGCTGAGACACTGTGTTGGTCTTTTCTACTTAATGCCTGAACTGTGTATATTAAGAGTGAAAAATGTTGCTCCAGATTTTAAAAGTATTTTCCGTGTACAACTTAAGTTCACTAAATTATAAAGAATGCGTTTCTGGTAGTAGTGATTAAATAAAGGACGTGGACGTAACTTTCATTGGCGTTTAAAGGCCGGCAACGTACCCGCGACTCCTCTGGTGTTGCGAGTGTTCATGGGCGGCGGTGATCACTTACCATCAGGTGACCCACTTGCTCGTTTGTCGCCCTCTCATATAAAAAATAAATAAAATACCGGTAAACATATTTCTATTTCTTATTTGCTCTCTTAAATAATTGTCGTGTAAATACTGTGTCAACTGACAATTAATATCACAAGTGTTATTTGCTAAATTTGTGTTTAATTACATCACTAGCCATAACCAACTGACAGACGCGACGACAGAAACGCATTCTTTCAGCGGCCGAGTATTATTACATACATTAATTATTGCGATATGTTTTAAAATTTTATTGAAGTAATTTGAAAACAATCAATGACGAACTTCATCAGATCGCTCTACCTACCATTTCTTTAAATTAATAATTTTATTTTGGGAAGTGTTATTCAAAATTTTAACAAAAAAAAATCCCGTAACTTTCATTCCAAAAAACAAAAAAATCACATATTATTATAGTTTTAATAAACTCCTTCATTTGAAATCGGTTAAAAATAATATCTGTTTTATAATAATCTGGTTTAGGTACAATCGAATTCAACATTTCTTTTTACCAATCGATTGAATCTTCATTCTTATACTGTATATAAGCATTCCTTATCACTAGTAATTTGATCAAAAACTATGGATAAATCCCGTATCCTACATAAAAAAAATAACATGTAGTCGTTTTAAGTCGTTTTAATATCCTCCTTACATTGAAATCGGTTCATAATATCTGGTTTAAAATCAAATTCAAATTTTCTTTTTGACAGTATTTATTTAAATGCCCTTACATGTTCCAATCGTTCAGACTTTATATGGGCATTCCAATAACTTATATGAACATACCCTAACGGTAATAATCGGTTCAGAAACATTGTATAAATCCCGTAATTGGCAGGAAACCAAAAAAAATAATATATAGGTACAATTGACTTGTTCACTCCTTCATTCGAAATTAAGAATAGTGTCTCCTTTATCATCAATACCTAGCTCTTTTATACTCGTACATATCCGTATGCATCTTTACAACGATCAACAGCACAGTTTCCTACGTGTCGCATCCAGAGACTGTAGTGAATAATCAATGAGAATGTAAATGCAAGGTGAATCCAGCACCCCACCCTCAATACCCGCGTTTTTTTATAAGCTGCTGAATTATTAAGCTTGTGCAAGTACGCTTAAGTTATTATATTAAGCTTGGGATTATGGATTCGTAGTGAAAAATAATATTTTGCACCGTATTTTTACATTTGTTGTATACATCATAAAAATAAAAATTCAAGACATACGACGCGACGCCATCTAGTCCAACATAGGCAAAGCTTGTACTATAGATACTAGATATTGATTATACAAATAACCTTTGGATCACAAGGCAAGTTTGTTTCCAACCAACTAAGCCACGGTGGTCATCGATCACGGTCATCATTGTTAATTTTAATTACCTTCATCATTAAGCAGGCTTATGAGAACGGTAGACATTACAACTTCTGGAAAAATACGACGAATGACTCAGTCGAATGCCCGTTAAAATTATATATATTTTTTTTACAATGTCACGGGTTACCTCACAAATATATAATTGACCGACACAAAGTACATTAGGACTAAGAACATCTATTTACGTATGGGTCACACAAATAGTTGTCCTGTGCGGGAATCGAACCCGTGACACGAAGTGGCAAGGCGACCGTCTTAACCGTTTAATCGCCATAAATGAAAATTACATATACCTATAATCCCTATATTTTTTTTAACTTGACGTTTACAGTTACTACAGATGTCTTTTATTGCTTAACCGGTGTTTAGAGACGAGTGTGGACTCAAGTCTTCTAAACGCATACTACTACTAAGTATATGTACTAACTTGGAGTGGAGAGCAAGGTATCGCATGTTTTCAAACCAGACCACCCCATTACATCTAAAAATCCAGCCGCTCTCAACAAAATTTCAGCAACAACGCAATATTTCGTAAAATCACTAAAGGAAACACTTTAAGTTAGTACCATCGTATATTTAATTCAGTGCCATGAAAAGCACGTCCCCATAAAAATCCTGGTTGATACTGTGCAGATGAGACTACCAGGGGCGTATTCGCAATCATTTTAATTGTATTGTCCCGCTTTATGGCGAATCTCGTGACGATAATGGCTATGTGATTTCTCGAGATCTGTGCCTATTGATTTGTTTATTATATTAGCGAGGGTATGGCGTGATTTGAAAACATCTGGGTGTCAATTGTCAAGGACATTAGGAATATGACTTTACTTTGACTTATAAGCCAATTTAGCATATATCACGGACTTTATCAGGCCACTCATCCGACAGGGGATCAGAGCGGGTTCATATCTAGTTTACACACATAAACCATGAAAGCATGTACAGTCAACAGCATAAGTAGATGATCAAAATCGGACCTGAGTTTTGAGTTTATGATGCTATTGGGCGGCAGTTTTCACTAGTTAATATTTTTTACACTTAACACTCACGCACACCTTCACCTAGATACTCTTCACCACCACATTATTTTGTCGCAATTTATGATAATTAGTATTGAATATCCTACTTTGGTCATCTACTTTTGCTGTTGACTGTACCATAGAGACTCCATATTTCACATTAGAATTCGATAAACCAACTAGACTCATTTCAACACAATCGATTATTCCGAATTCACCAGCATCAATTACAAATTTCAAATTTCTCAGTATTACCTAGAAGTCTGGGTGGTATTACATCCCAGTATATCGGGGAGCAGGTTATGCCAACGGTCCTGTACCTGAAGTGACGAAATAGAAGGTGCCTCTGTGTCTGCGCGCACACTTGTGCACTATAATATCGTTGGTCTAGCGGTAGTGTGTCAAACCGCTGATAATGAGGTCCTAGGTTCAAATCCCGGATCGGGCCAAAAAGAGATTTTTGGGATTTTTCCGTAACAAGAAATTTCTCAGTATCAGCCCGAAGTCTGGAAGTTGGCGGTATATCACCCCCGTGTCTCGGAGAGCACGTAAAGCCGTCGATCCTGTACCTGTCTTTCCGGTCGTGTCGCTAATCGTCCCATCGGATCATGAGAGTGATGGAATAGAAAGTGCCCCTGTGTTTGTGCACACACTTGTGCACTATAATATGTCCTGCGCAATTGGCTAGTCTCCATTGATGCTGGTCGCTGCGGCCGAAATGGGACCAGAAGGACATTATTATATTATTTTTCACTTCCCTCCTTTAAACGCCAGATACATCTCTGTGCCTCGCTTATCCCGTATACCCGGGATTTACGGTTATCGCTTACCAGCCTGCGTTCAATCACAACCCCGGAACTTAATGCTTAACGCGTCTATTGCAAGCTCATACGGTTTTTTTAGTGCTCAATTATTTATTTACGTATTTTATTTTTATTGATCTTGGAGAACGTGATTTGAAAAAAGAGGTACTACAGCTTTTGCTTGAGTTTTTGTGGTTTCAATGCCAAGTTTCCTCCAAATCAATATTGGTTACTAAAATCTAGAGGGTTTGTGCATCTGCAATTCTTCACAGATATCTCTAGTTTTATTATATATATATATATATATATGTATTACGTATTATGGAGGGATAACATGTTTTGTTCTGTCTCTGTTTTGAAAACCGATTGGTCTACCGATATTTTTTTTTAAATTTACGTTTCTAGTAAGCTTTCTATTCTTCACCGGATAACAGAGGCGAGCCAGGGCTCGATGTTCAGCTATAAAGATACTTACTCCGCCGTGACGAGTTCGTATTGAAACTCCCTTCTGATCTAAGGGTTGTGGCTTCGATCCCTGCACAAGGCAAATATTTGTGTTCATGTCTCTGTCTTGGTGTGGGGATTCGTGACGTATGTTTTGTTGTGAGTCTGACTGTACTTTGTGTCCGTCAATTATATGTTTGTAACGTACCCCGTGACACATTGATTGAGTTACTTTTAGACTTGTAGGTATATATTTACAAAACCAAAGTTTATAATTTAGTAATAACTAGTATCCGCGCGCGGTGTGATATATGCCGGATATTATGCCGGAATTTACATACATACATCCATAGACTCACGCCTGTTTCCCAGAGGGGTAGGCAGACACAACGGATTTCCATTTGTCACGATTTTTGCATACTTCTTTTGCCTCGATTACTGTCATTATATATTTATTATTTTCATATGAGATTCTTATCTCAGTCTTTATTCTATGTCCCATGAGAATTTTAAAGGTACGACTTTTTCTTATCTGCATTATATAAGGAAACTCTCTCTAAAACTTTATCTTTCTGGGTCCAAGAGTTTGAACTCGGCGTTGATGAGTTAGTGAAGACTTAAATTTTCTTGTTATGTAAGTAAGTTATGTAAGTAAATGCTTAATTGTGGTGCTTCCTGGCATCCATATATGGCAATAATATTTTATTTGGTGATGTTTAATAATAATAATATCTTTATTTGTATAAAAATGATTGTAGTTACAACTAATAACTAAAATACTGCCCTGTATCATGGCAGTTCTTACAGCTATTTTGATACAATCTTGTGGGTGAAGTTCTGTTATACTTGATAGGTTACTTGCCTGTTGTAAGGAATAACAGTCCGCTTCCCTTTGGTATGCACAGTAATAATAATAATAATATCCTGGGACATTATTTACACACGGTCACCTGATCCCAAACTAAGCAGATCTTCTACTATGAAAACCAGATAACTGATATCTACTACATATACTACTATTCTGTTGTAAATACTTAGTTATATAGATAATTACACCCAGACTCGGGTAGACAAATATCTCAAAATCACTTATATGTCTGCCCTGGGAGTGACAAGCAAGTATTTATCAAACCAGCCCGACAAGTCTAACCACATATCAATCTCCATATTGTGATCTATTTATCGTAGTGTCATACTCTTTGTTTCTTGTTAACCTTTTTCTAAAGCATATTTAAGTACAACTGTAGGTACCTACAATCAAAAAAGTAACGACGGAGATAAAAATCTGGTAACATTCTGTTACGTCGTAAACTTTACCTATTACTAGTTTATCATCTATAAGCTTCAGTGCCGTAGAAAGAAAACGATCTTAATAAACACTAGATGAAAGCTTTTTATTACTGCTTTAGTAATTCGACGGAGTTATTTTCTTTTACAAGTTAGTAGGTAGTAGTTGTCTCAGCAGGTTCTTGTGCATCTAGATTAAGTATATTTTCGTATAGGTAATACTTCATCTTATGAACTCTCCTTACCTCCTCGCTAGCTCATTATAGACAAAGTCAATCAAAGGCTTTCCGTATGGCAATATTCCAAATATAAACGCCATTCATATAAGTCTCATTCGTCCGTGATTTACTTAAATCATATTTAAGTTAATGTGCCGTGATAGTCACTGGGCACCATCAGAATTACCATCGCTAGAACAATAAAAATTTCTAGCAAATGCTGAGGTGGTGCCATTTCGGGCTTGCACGGACAACAAGTGTCTTTGTTTTTATTTTATTTTTCTTGTTGTTGTATTTTGATGTCCGTACAATTTTTGAATATAAGTTTTTACTGCTTCTTCTTTTTAAAAACCCTATATGTCAACTAAATCTCTGTCACAGTAACGATTAAAAGTTCTTATAATCAAATCAATAAGCCTGACCTCATAGTTACGTCTTCAATTAAGCAAATCCTTTTATATACCTAGCTACAGCAATCATATTTTCATGATAATTTACAAAGCCAACAATACCTCTACCCCCACCCCTAAATTAAATAGCAACCACCTCCATAAATCAATCCAAACTTCATCGACAAATCAATAATTCATCGGTGATAGGTATTTTGAATTCATTCAAACTCCCCTTGAGGCGAAACAATTAAGAGGCCCTTCTCACCCTTACAGTAATATTGGGCCGTAATTACGCAGTTACGGAGGCTGGCGAAGATTTTACGCAATTTACGCACTGGAGTTACGGGAGGCGCAAAGTTGGGGAATGTGTAATGTTTTCGAGAACAACGTTTGATGTGCAGTTTTTAATTTTAGATGATTTTGAGGATATTTCGAAAGGGAAATTGTAATTAAATATCTACTATGTAATTTAATGAAGCAGTAGCATCTCATGTGCGGTATATATTTGACTGATCTGTTGGTGTAGTGGTAAGTGACTCTAAGCCAAATTTCTTGGCTTGGTCCCTACCCAGGAAAAATCGTTGTAGGTATGAGCACAATATCACAATCATTATTGTATAATATATTTGAAGTTAGAAATATATAAGTATGATTATCAGTTGTCTAGTTTTCATACAGGCTCTACCTAGAGTTTGAGATCGGATAGAAGTAGATATGTTAGTTTTCTCTAGATATTGATGTGCAACATCTATAGCCGCTCGTAAAAAGGTTTCCGGGGGAGAGACGCGTCGCCACTTTTTTTTTTGGTTTTTCTTATGTGAAACAAAACAATCGACTGTGCGATTATTAATCGTAATATTTTATTTTATCATTATGACATATTTAGTTCATATCCAAATATGTTCTTTTCTTCATATCAATTTTAAAAAATAATGTCGATGTTTCACATCAGTCATGCGTGCCGTGACGGCTCACAATTTTTTTTTATTTGTAAAAGATTACATTAGGTATACGTAGGTATACCTAATGTAATCTTTAACTATGTAATCTCAATTCTTAAAAAAGACTCCAAGACGGATATTTTCCTGCCTAAATACTCTGAAAATCACGAATGAGCGATAGGTGCTTAGTTTATACGTTTTTACGATAGATAACAAACCTTTTTGGCTATATAATTTGAAGCAATAACAGACGTGGGTAAATAAATTCCCAATAAACCTTCCCCACTAAATAGGTACGCTAAGTTCATCTCGCAAATTTATTCTTCCAACGTATAGTACGTATAAGGGCTGAACATCACAATTTGCAAGCGGCACAAAGGGAACATCTTTCTCCACAGTAAAAATCTGTAGACGAAAGTATCGCAAAGATGGAGAACCCTAACGAGGTAGCCCGGAGCCCGCTCTGATTTCCAATTCAAAGGAAAATTGCTAGTGGGACGGTGGTGGGGGTAGCCACCTTTCCCCCTCCCGTTGCTACGCGACGCGGGGAGGAGCTGCGCAATCACGGCCCAATGGCACGACGGATATAAATTGCTCTCGCGTCGCGACACTAATGCTAGAAAGAGCGGAGCTACCCCGTCTCACTCGCTCTAATGAAGTCGCCACTCTATAGGGACTGATTGACAGCGGACTGCGGAATACGGCCCTTTTTGAATGGTGCCTATTAGGTAAGTATCCAAGTTAGGTATTGATACCGAGCCGTGATTTGTTAGTAATTGCGACGTATCGAACATTTTCCTGTTTGTTTTGTAATCGATCACGTGTTCTGTTTTTAAATAACATGTGATTTTACCTATTATTGTTATAGTTGTACCTGATTACCTTATTAGTTAAATTGGGTAGGTGATTTTATAGGAAGTCTATATGAAAAATATTTTAATTAGATTAGAGATAAAGCCTATGTACCTAGTACCTTCCTATTAAGCAGGTAAAACAAGACTTCATTAGATCGTACCTACTAAGTATACCTAGTTTTGATAAATAGTTCCTTATTTTGAATTTGTTTGCTAATATAGTTTGATCATTCGTGTTTCTATACCTATTATTGAAATTAAATAATGAAATTTATTCAGCACTTGGGTATTTACATACACTTGTACTTGTCAAGCTCACAATGTATTACATAAACACAGTTTAAAAACCGTAATTAAAGTAACAAAATATTTTAAATTAGTCCGTCCGTGCGGTCTGTTTCGTCACATGTATTTTTAATATTCTTAAATAAATAATAAATAGCAAGTTACTAAGCTATTATCGTTACATTTAGCAATAGTATATCAAATTAAAGAATTGAAAACAACGAGCAGTTGGCTAGCACAAAAGGCTCTCAACCAGTAGCTTAATTTAAACGACTAATACCTGAGGGCACCCTTATGGGCCACATCTCAGGCGGCCGCTGATCTTAGGCGCTCATAGCCAGATGCTCTCACCGGTCCGTAACTGATTGGCGAGGTCAAGCAGTTGCTTGACCTCGCCAATCAGTTAATTAGTTCCATTTGGCCCTTTAAGCTAGGTAGCTTCCCAAATACCTTAACGCCGCTTCTCAATTCTATTACCCATTACATGACATTATAAACTCCAGATACCTTAAAAGGTTTATAACAGAGGTTTATCAGCAACATTTCAGAAGTCATCAAAACTTGTTAACTGTTGTTCTGAAATATTACCTATCTATTGAAAACTTCTTTCCAAAATTTGGAGAACTAGCTATCACCTTAAACATGGATACAGATTCTATAGATCAATATAAGGTAGTTTAACTCGCTTTTCACTAGAGCTATTTAAAAGTCACAGCAGATTAGCTAAAGCATCATATTGCTGTAATTTTAGAGCTATAAATATAATAATAATAAAATAATTCATTTCTTTCAAAGGTTACAAATATATACGTTTCAAATGGTCTTAACTGTCTAGAAATAACCTTGTGAGAGCTGGAGTCTGTAGTAGGTTCAAGACCTGTATGACAGATCTCCAGGCTCTCTCCTTTCGGAATATAATTTCAAAATATACCTAATAAGAGCCAATTTCATATGAGTATATTCGGTTACTTCTACCGAAGCTAAAATCTATCTTAACCCGCTTGTTAATAGAGTAATTTAAAAGCAGCCGACTAGCTAAGCTCAAGCCGCTCAGCTGCCGGTAGTATCTATCTGTTTTAAAAGTACCCATTCGTATTTAACCAATATTAAAAAGTACTTACAATAATACGCAATTACACACATTTTTTTCACGATTCTATACAAATAGTTGAGGTATAAACCAATAAATCCCTTACCAGTTATATAACCTCCTAAATCTAAGGAGTCATGAGAAAAATCTAAGGCATTCGTCCAAACAAAAGCTGGGTAGAACAAAGACTTTATTAAATTCTTGCCGCGTCGGAATCACGATACATATAAACTTTTAATATGAAGGATATAAACAGTTTTATTGCTAGAGCTAGATTCTTTATGACACGCTTGAACAAAAAATTAAGTGAAGAAAGCTTGTAGACCCTTACCTCGTGTTCTTTATGACCGGAAAAAAAATCCAGCTTGATTTTCGATGCCCACAAACCAAATGTGTCACCTGTATGACAATTCTGTATCGTATTTAACAGCAAATTAATAAGCCCCAAAACCATCATACCGCAAAAAGACATAGCAAGGTTCCACCGAGATTTGAACTCGGATCGCTGGATTCAAAGTCCAGAGTGCTAACCATTACACCATGGAACCGTATATACTAACTTATACAAAATTGAGGACCACTTTCTACAATAGAACATAAGTAGCTACTTACATACATATGTCTAGTATAAAATGACTACCTACTTATACTATTTTAGCATACCTAAGAAACTGCTACGCGTGTATCGGCAGCGTAGCAATCGTAGCAACAAACTTATTATTATACGAAAATATGTTACGTTTGCTTTTTCTTCGTCCAGCCTTGTTTTGGTTTCAACCCTGTCCATTTTTTCCAATATATATACATACCTACAAGGTGTCATATAAATAATGAGGGATACTTAAATAGCTCAAACTATCCACCAGAGAGAATATCAGTACAAAATATAGCCACAAGAAACGAATCCTCATATAAATTACGTGACGGGATCGACATACCGACCTATCCGTAGAATAAAGTTCCTTCTGCTTAATAGTAATTTTATAGGAGAGCGATTTGAAATTTGTCAAGTACAAAATCAGCTATAACATTTTACATAATTTGTCTATAGTATGTTGAATATATTTCTGTAAATAATGGGATTGCTAGAACATTTGTAATATGTTCTACAGCAGGACACATTGCATGTTATAGCTGATTTTGTGTTTGACAAATTTCAAATCACTCTCCTCTAAAGTAACGATTATGGAGAAGTAACTTTATTCTACGGATAGGTCGATATTATTACGCACTCGTAGGTTCTGCACATTAAAACTCCGAGATATTTTCCACACACAATATTTAATCGAACAGAGTAACGTTCTCATCTACCGTCGTACAAAGAATGCCTCTTTAATAATTCTCCTACCCTATTTATATTTTTATCAGTGACAACCATTTGAAAATCTGAGGTCGATTATTAATAGTTTTAAGATGTAAAATTATTATAGAATTATTATAGTAATTAATAAAATGATAATCACTAATCAAATAAATAATCACAGCGTAAAAATATTATTTTAACACTGCTATGTTACGTCATAACCGTTGCGCGGCTATTGAGTACTTGATAACACTATATCTCCATGTGAAGGACATTTTATTCTTAACAAACGTTTAATACGAGTTGTATATCTACAAATATTAAAGCTAGAACTACAAGCAAGCTACATTTGAGATAGAAAGGCGAAGTGTATAATATAAATCCCAAGTCCGGCAAGATACGTCTGGAATCCATAATGAAGATCGGCTTGGCACAGATTACATACCCTGTTAATAGTACTCAGGGTGGGTGGCCTTTTAGTTCAGACTAGTTTTCGTTTAGTTACAAACGCATATACTCTAGTGTAGGTATAAAATCACTGAGGACCATGTCACCCTTAACCACCCAGCACCTAACATTCTTTTACCTACTTCGAGGTAAAAAACGTATTACTCAATTAGTATGACTTAGTTGTTATAAGAACATCGTCTACATTTGTTTTAAAGATAACGCTCTCACTAGGGATACAGGGATTAGATATCCCTGTGTCACGGGGTACTTTACAAACATATATCATAGACGGACACAAATTACATCCAGACTCAGAATAACGATTGGGTCACACAAATAGTTTTCCGGCGCGGGACTCGCACCCGCGACACGAAGCGGAGAGGCGACTGTTTGAGGGTCAGTCCTTTTTTTAATATCACGCCCACCTTTAAAAGTGCATAAGCGCGACAGTAATGTACACAAATCGTACACGTAACGACATACATTGTTATAATGTAGGTCAGTGTTGGATATAGGCGTGCCCGTATCAACCGTACATGTAATACGGGAAAGAAAACTACCGACAGATTCCGAAAAGGTTTATTAACAGAGATGTGTTAGGGATGTCGAAAAATAAATGAAGACGAGTTTATGAAGTTTTACCTACACATTACAGAATACACTTGAAGTAATAGCATTATCATGTTAGTTTGTGATGGTGGGAGTCATGTGCGTGAGCTGCAAGTCATAGACTACTATAGCCACTTAAGTACTATGGGACCGTATGCATGTTAACCGATATAAATCGCGTGTTATACTTAAGTTAAAATGGAAATCGGGTAGTAGTTTATTCGTTCTATAAAGACATATAGGTATAGTATAGTAGGTACTTCAAACAACGGACCTTAACGACATGCTACGACAGGGTGGCTCTTGTAAGGTAGAAAGATAATCCAATGAAGTCTCACGCTTCGAATGAGAAGAGAGAAAGGATGCCTTATTACGTGTCCGTCAGAAGCATAGATCGCTAGGCTTCTGAAAGATACGATACGAGCAATAATTGCTCCTCAATTTCCATTTCCATGACTTATCTACGATATTTACACAATATAAAATTAATAGTGACTTAGTCGAACAAAACCGCTATTTGTTCTTCGCTATCGAAGAACAAATATCGGTTACGCTCGGCTTCTACAAGATACGCAGATAACGCGTTACCTCCTGTTCCAACACCACGCGGCCACTTTAGGATTGCCAATAGTAGTACCAAACATGGTACCACAAGATTAATTTGTAGTTTAATTATGCTCTAAACAACCAATAAAAAACTACTAAGTATGTTGTAAACCTGGGAGATTGATACAACGATCTGTTGGTTGTTTCTAAGAACCGATTATAAAATTACTATATTACTACAAACATGTTCTGACTATTTACAAGCGCTTTTTTAAAGTCTACGTGAATAATAACCTTTTTTATTTTTATTTTATATATTGTTATGCCGGTCGACAACCCTAATGTATCACAGGGTCGCGCGTCACTACGGATCGATAGCCTGGATGTGGCGCAGATTACCATTGGAAACGTGCCACATTATCAGGATAGCCCGAACATTTTAGGTATATTTTCACGTATCAGATTGCTTAATATCCTTTTGAGGATTACAGCAAACGAAAATCTTAGTAAGCAGCATACATTTTGAGTTTAGTAGCTTATTTTAAGAACAAGTTTTAGTCTTTATGGCATTATTCGCAAAGCAAAGCTTAAGTCTTAACTCGAAACTGAGAAATAAAACATTAAATAGTCGAACTGGTATTGAACTCTATCAATCTAAGGTAAGGGATGTGACGTTAAGATACGAACGATAAACACTGGCAGATAAATTTATGCGTTGCCTTGCTAGTTAATAATAATAATAAAGTTATTTATTGAATCCAAATAAGTAAGTAAATTACATTTTTAAATATTTACGAGTATTAAACAGCAACAATACAGGTTATTGAAGCTTCGACAGTTCACTAGAGTCCACACAAGATGCCCTGTGTCGTGGAGACTTTATCTTCCTATAAAGAGTAGTAGTAGGAATGATCATCCCATTATCTATCGGCTTTATTGAAAAAAAAAATGGCCGACTGATATGTTCACTGCTACATGTACACGATGACATCACATACCTTCAAATCTAACGAATATTATTTTAAAGCATTATTAAACTAACGAATATTATTTTAAAGCATTATTCGCAATGCAAAGCCTAAAAACGTTAGCGGACTCGTAAATTGATCGTCTGTAGCTTATCGGCAGAAGGTCTACCCTTGATCGGTAGATGATAACTATATATTGATTTTCCAGTTTTGATTTTGTTTATTTATATTGACCGCCGTAGTGGTCTTAGTGGCTACCTTTGAGACTCCCCCCGTCGTCTGCCCAAAGGGTGGGAAACCACGTAAAAATAAAAGGTGCAAAGTCATGCTCTTAGGGTCCCAAAATAGATGCGAGCTTGTTTACTATTTAATTTAAACCATTGTTATTCCTTTGTCCCCAGGAGAAAAACCACACAAGTGCCAGGTGTGCGGAAAAGCCTTCTCCCAAAGCTCGAACCTGATCACTCATTCTCGCAAGCATACCGGCTTCAAGCCCTTTGCCTGTGATATGTGCGGTCGAGCATTCCAGCGGAAAGTAGACCTGAGGAGGCACAAGGAGACTCAGCATGCGGACTTGAGGCCCCCGCAGCCGCATATGCAGCCGCACACTGATGTGCATGGCATGCATGCGGATATGCATGCTGTTGCTGAACATCGGATAGGTGAGTTCTAATACGGACGCAGTGTTACCAGGAGCTCCAGGGACTGGAAATAGCCGCCACCAGATGAATAAGAGTTCTAATACAGCTCTGAAAAAGAATATCTTCTTCATCTTTCTTTATTACTGCCCGCGGTCTTCGTTTCGCGATATAAATATTTTTGTCCCTGCCCGTTTGTCCTACGTAATACTTCGGGTTAAAAGTACGAGAGAATTTTTTTTCATAGCGTATGACACTCTACAATAACGTAGCTTTCCATTGGTGAAATAATTTTGAACATCGGTTCAGTAGATCCAGAGATTAGGTACCCCTGACAACGTCAGAAACTCACAAACGTTACCTCTTTATAATATTAGTATAGATAAGCTAATCAATGACATTCGGGATTAGTCCCTCCCTCTTACCCACCACTGCAACTCCTGCCAATATCAATAGTGGCACACAATTTAATGACACTGAGCTGTGAGGCTCAAGAATGTCCCGGAAATTGCTATAACTGTCTTGGATCCCTTGAATAATTAATAATAATTCTTGATTAACATGAAAATATAAAATATTTTTTTCTTTCGACAGATCTCCGCCCACACCCTGATATGCGGCAGCACCCGGACTTCAGAGCGCACATGAGTACCGCCGTGCCTCCCCTCCAGGCGCTGCCCTCCTGAACTTCAACAGCCTTCGCGCCGTGGCGCTGAGGCGACTCATACCAAACATGTAGTGAAGCGATGTGGTAGATTATTGCTTTACGAAATTGCACTTGGTGCTGTTATCACGTAGTTTACACTTAGTGCTGCTGAGTTTACTCTAAGTACTGCTAAGTTTACACTTAGTGCTGCTGAGTTTACACTTAGTGCTGCTGAGTATATACTTATTGCTGCTGAGTTTACACTTAGTCCTGCTAAGTTTACACTTAGTGCTTCTGAGTTTACACTAAGTGCTGCTGAGTTAACACTTAGCTACTGCTGCTCGAAAACCTATAGTTGGCACTTAGTAGTTCTAAGTATTAACTTGATACTGGTCTGTTTTCACTTGGTGTTCTTAAGTTTCACACGGTAGTTCGGAGTTGTAACATGGTATTGCTGATTTTACAATAGATGCTGCTCTATATAATCTTAATAGCTACACGCGGCCATATACCTATAATTTTACATCTATCGCCCTACTTGGAAAACAGTGAAGTAATCTCGAAAATGGGAAACCGAACATTTATTCATCTGGCGGGTCTCAAACCACTCTCTACCAATCCGGCGTAGGCTCTGTGTTTTAAGCTACGAACAACACATATTGGCAGGTCAAATTTAGGATTATGTTAACACCCTTTTCGGATATTCAGTTTTCCATTTTTAAGGTTAAAATTACACTTTGCTAATTTACTGGTTGTTGTGGAAAATTATGACATCTATTGTTGGTTGATCATGTATAAATAAATGAATCAAGCTCCTTTAACCAATCTTCTAGAATTTATATTCATAATAATGGTTTCTATTTCAAATTAACACATCGCTTCACGTGTTAGTACCTAATAGATTATGTCGTTATCATAGTTAGCAAGTATTGTACCGCATCCCACGAAGCATGATTAGGAATAAAGATATATAGGTACTGGGGCAAATAAATATCGTGAACGCTTTCTAAATGTGAGTTTTTTGATCTCAAAATACAGTGAATGTGTCATAATCGCAAAATGCATTTGTGTTGTATATTATATTATTACGTTTTATGTAAACTATCAAATTGAAAGTATAGAACAATGTTTTTAGAATTTATAATTTATAAAACTTAGTGAAATTGCAGCACAAATTTTTAATTTTGCAGAAAATATCCAAAGAAAGTAAAAGTAAGTTTAGATATCTAATTTTAAAGTCACAAATAGTATATCACTTTTATAGTAATGGACTGATGGAATCATTCCATAATTAATTTCCAGTTTTGTTTAACAAATGAAGACTTATTTTTAAGTAATGATTATGTTTAAGTGAAAATGTATTCCAATTTTATATGTTATTTTTGAAAATCCGATAGATTTATTTTTTCACGAACACTTTCCTTTGGGATAATTATATACAATGTAGGTACGAGCATCAATAAAATTATTATTGAATACAATAGTGTCATTAAAACTACATATATAATAATTGTATTAGAATTAATTATGGTAGACAAATACTCGCATATCATATTCATTTATCTAATTCTAATGATTATAATATCAAAATGAAATCGAATTATGTAAAATATTTAGCAGATTTAGCATAAGAGTTAGTATAAAAATGTACAAAAAATGTTGTCTATTTTTATGGTTGTATGTACTCTTGCTATGTGAATGCACGTGATATAAGTAATTTTTCAATATACGTACCTTTATAAATAAGTTTCATAACAAATTCAAATAAAAATATTGTTAAAACTAGTAGGCCTATATTTATCACTTTGTGTCGCTATAAAGAAGAACATAAAATGTCCGATACTAAAATTGACATCAGGCTTTGATTCATCATCATCATGTCAGCCAACGTCAACTTCAACGTCCAAAATCAGAACGTCCACAGCTGGACAAAAGCGTCCCCAAAGAATGGGGGGATATGCCATAATCGCCACGCTTAGCAGGCGGGTTGGCTAATGTAGTTTGATGGTCATAGTTCACAGAAAAACGCTGCTGCCCGTTCTCTGGTAGGTATTCCCTCGGACGATTTCGACGCCCCCGAGGATGAGATGGGGTGATGATATTCTATGCCGTCACCACACGTCATTTGATTATAAGTCCTGACTTGTCAGCCAACTCGAATGATCTGGTCCATAAATAAATACAATGCAATAGAAAGATAGGCTGAGATATGAAAATACTGTTCTTTAGTTTGTACTTAAAAAGCCGCTTCATGAATACCACTGTAAATTTACCTCTGCAACAAAGTATCTCAATCCCACGGGGAGGCGTAGAAGTATCCCGACGGAATATCACCCAGGAAACGGGCAGGAGAACCTCTCTGTTTACTATGAACATCATGGTACGATCCCAAACGCGTCTGCTTAGCGTGGTGTAATACATACTCCCCTTCTCTCCAAATAATGGACGACACTCCTTTGAAGAGCAGTTTTAGAAAGAAATTGGTAAAGCAATGGACACATTTCGGCTGACATGGTAATGTACGAGTATACTCTTTATCTGCCTTCTAATGCAGCATTCATATGCAGTCTTCCTGAGTGTACGCTAAGCTTAATCTAAGTCAAAGTTAGCTCTACAGATGACACACAAGCGAAGGTATTACCAAATCTCTTTCCAGAGTGATAAATTAGGGTCGCCAATTTAAATAAGTGTAATGTGAAATCCGTTATGCCAAAGATAATTAGAACTTTTAGTATCTACATTCCATAGACATTTTATTCCTGTTATTATTCTGTCATTCCATGGCTTTTACCACATTCCCATACATTTGCCATGTAATAAAATAGGTGCCTAATTGTGTTTTGAATAGTAAGGTGCGCTATGCATTAACTTTACCGCGTTTTTTAGGCACGGATGCAATGCATCAAATAATTTTTTTAAATGTAGGCACTGGGCAATAGACAAAACAACATTTTTTTAGCATCGTTGAAGTTATACCTAACGAAATATTATAATTTTATTTTCAATAATAATATGGTTTCTTTTTTGGAAGTGTAAATAAAATTTGTAATTAAGATTGTATTTTATCCATTCTCGTCAAAATTTAAAATTAATTATGTATGTTATTGTATTTCGATGTAAATCCCTTGTAAATATTGTATAAATATTGTATTAGTTATGTTAACGAGCCCAAAGACAATCGTGCAATCCTAAGGTTTTAGTTTAAGAATAAAAATTATAAGCAAACTGTCACTTCAATAAAATATGATGATGTATTTTGTTTTTTCATTTAAATGACATAACAACCCTTACACAAAATAGTAGCGAAGTATCAATAATTATATTGAACCCTCACAAAACAATTATCCTACTTATATTATAGTCCTTAGTAGAATTAATAATATTAGTAGGATAGGATAGATTAAGAATATTAGTTTAACCTTGCTAACGTCCAGAGTCCAAAGTGCTAATGGGTGTTTTTCTTTTCTTACCATTAAAGTCCCTGGAATTCAAATCTAAGTAACTAAAAACAAAAAGTTGTGGACATGCAGCAAATTTTGTGGAAAGTAATAGAACTGTAACGCAAATTTAAATGTATTAAATACATTATTAAATATTAATAAGTTTGATATATGATTTAGGCTATTTCCATAGCATTTTATTGATACCCTTATCACGTGAAGCTCAAATAATTATGTGTGTTGTATGTTGTGTAATTTACAGAGTTAGTATAAATACAAACATACATAAACTCACGCCCGTTTCAAAGAGGGGTAGGCAGAGACAACGGATTTCTATTTGTCACACACCTCTTATGCCTCGTTTACTGTCATTCCCTTTCGGTTGTATCAGTAAAATATTATTACTTAGTACAAAGTGGGAACGACGCACCTTCAGATGTTCAAAGCTCGAACGTTTCTATGCGCTAACTACGCCTTGGCCAATTGAGACGCAAGTGTAACTAAATAGGCGCACATAATCTTTTTATTGTTAGATTAAACGCCTTTTTATTAGAACAAAATTTTGTTAAATTTAATTTAAAATAAACAGTTTCTAAATATATTTTTTTTCAAACAGGCCAGTTATAGGTACTTCTTTTGTCAATCTTCTTTCACTCATCCTTATAATCTATCTTCATATTAATCTTTTCATAATAATAATTTAAATATGTTAAAGATTACATACTTTAGCTGTTTGGAGTAGAGACGCTTAGGCCATGGGGTCTGAAAACGAGGGCTTCTTTCCGCGAAATACCAAAACGCTTGGTCCGCGCTACATGTGCCGAGAGGAAAAATTAACCATTTCTGCTTGGCCAAACTTTGCCATCCAGCGTGGCCACGCTGCCAGCATCGCAATGGGCAGTGTGTTAATGGAAGCAGTAGTAATAATAATATCTAGGGACAATGTCACACAGATCATCCTAGCCCCAAACTAAGCAATGCTTGTACTATGGGTACCAGGCGACGATATACATACTTATATAGATAGATAAATACTTAAATACATAGAAAACATCCATGAATCAGAAGCAAATATTCGTGCTCATCACACAAATATTTGCACTTACCGGGATTCGAACCCAGGACCACCAGCTTCGTAGGCAGGAGCACTATCTAGGCTACGGTGACCGTCATTTAGAAGAAGTAGGATTTTGTATATACATATGTCACGGTATAAGTACCGATGGATTATAATCTATCTCGCGATATCTCACTTCAATAGATTATAATCCACTGAAAAATAAGGTGTTAAATTGTAAGGAGTTTGTTACGATTCACTTTCTTTCGGCACTTTACAATTTCGCGAGCTAGTTTATAGGCTCACGGTATTTATAGTTTGACGGTAACAAATATACTGTAAATATTATGTTATCGTTTCTTTTGAAGCAAAGCTTCTTAAAACACGCACGCGAAGGGTTATAAGAAGTGTGATCAGACGAAGTGAACGTAAGCTTAGAGGGAGATACAAGTTAGTGTATATAGAAAGAGAGAGAGAAACGTTTCGCATATTAGTGTAGGGGCAAATGACGGAGGTGCACACATTTTCTTTCTCTTATAGCATGTTACGTTTCATATATCTAAGTTTTACATGAGCCGTGTGGAATAAAGTAGACTCGTTTTTTTGAAGTACATCTTCTTTACGCATGCTTGAGTTGGAGAGTAAGTTGGTGAATGCGTGATGAGAACGTTACGGAAAGTAATCGGGTGTGATGAAAGGAAGTTGAAAGGGAGATACAAGTTCGTGAAGATATAAAGAAATCGAGTTACGTCTCGTATATTACTCAAAGGGCCAAAGCGAGAGGCACACATATTCTCTCTCTCTTTCTCTCATAGCTAGTTACGTTTGAAGTTTTAATTCAGTCGTGTGGACTAAATCACACTCGTATTTGTTTTATTAATCATCTAATTCTATATACTACAAATATTGTTGTTATTTTAAATAACTAGGTATAGTACAGACGCCAGCACATCAAGCTACCCCAATTTGACCAATTTCCCCAGTTGAAAGTGAACCTTATGCTTTTGAGATGTTGAAAATCAATAAAAGAAATTTGACACATTGGGGTAACTGGATATGCTGGCGTCTCTACCTAAATATATTAATTTTATTTATAATAGTCATCCTTAATTTATTTTGTTGGATGTTAGTTGTTTCATGGTATGATGGAACTGAGCATCACTTCTCAAAAGAACCTACCTACGACTAGAAAATAAAAATCCAAAACTTCATTAATTAAGGTTGAACACAATGTATGGCATTAAATAAGGAACTTATCACCCTCGGAATTCTAGGGCTGTGTGCTATTAATAAGTATTTTGCCATAATGAGCAACAACTTCTCAAAATTGCCACCCACACCCCTATCATCAAGACGGCACTGAACACAATATAGCTAAAATAAAAGCCATCAAAATAATTATGTAAATAGATTCTGAGATGTAACGCCGATCTTAATTCAATTTAGCTATTATCTCAAGGCGGTGGAGTAGGATTTAATATTGAACGAGTTTCGAGTTACAAGGGAGGTTCATGAATAATCGTCGCCAGCGATTAGTTTATTCATTCTTCAGTTGAAGGTTTAAAAAGAGATACTGTAGATCAAAATTTTGTAGGTACCTTACCTTATTACCTACTTTATGGTATGGGCCGTGGTTGCCCTAGTGAGAGAGTTGAGAGTAGGGCTCTAGCACTATTGCCTTCTGGGTACAACTGGGATCGACAGCTTAATATGCCTATCACCGAGAGGCTCAGAAATTTCAATTTAGATGTTCACCCATCTATAATAGACTGACCGTGCGCCTAAGTGCTTATCTTCGCCCACCGGAACAATGACAAATATGCTCTTAATTATATCATCATTATTATCATAGCAGCTGAAAGAAGTACAGAAACCTCCCCAAGAATTTAGGGGGATATGCCATAATCGCCACGCTTGGCAGACGAGTTGGCGATCGCAGTAAGATGGTCATAGTACTTAGAAACAAGGTGCTGCAGCTTTTCTGGTAGATATTCCCAGGTGTCAACTTCTACGCCCCCACGCGATACTATTTGCTCGGTGACTGACAATCTTCTACAAAGGTACAGAACCCTTAATACGCGAGTCGAAACCATACTTGGCAATAGTTAATAAATATACGTATTTTAAACAGTTGGAAAGGGCATACATTGTATGAACGCCCCTCGAATTTTAATTTTAGATTTTTACAAAGATCTTATATCTGAATACATAGAGAACTTAACCCTAACATAACAAATCATACATTTGATCGCCTGGCAGCGATGGAATCATAACATGGCTGTGCTGGTTTGATTTCCGATTTAGATTCCAAATATAAAAAAAATAACTATATCTAATCTAAAGTTCTCCCCTGAACCCTAAATTAATCCAATTAACCAGCCCGATTCCATACTAACACAATATGTTTGTCTATACGTCATCAATGTTTGAGCGCGATGATCGATGGATCATTAACGTAATGGCTGATGTATCACTTTTATTGCTGATTACATACGTTCCTGGTAATAAAGTATTAATACACATGGACTTTAGTGTTTTAAGCTTCAATACTCGTAAGATCAAAATCTATTGAAATTGAGCGCGCGTTTGAGCGCTAACATCTTCAATGTACTTCTCTCCGAACCGGGCATTGCATTAAATATAATAATATAAAAAAGTTAAAAATAAATGGGAACTCACCCTTCCCCATACAAATACCTTAGGAGAAATTATGTATTACTTATTTGCTCGATGACTGACAATAATTACAATAATATCCTGGGACATTATTCATACCCGGCCACCTGATCCCATACTAAGTGGAGCTTGTACTACGAAAACCAGATAACTGATATACTACATATAGTACTTTTCTTTTGTGAATACATAGGTACATATATAAATAATTACACCCAGACTCAGGACAAACAGACATGTTCATGCACAAAATGATCTGTCCTGGTGGGAATCGAACCCACGACCTGCAGCTTGAAAGGCTACCAACCACGCCAACCAGCCCGTCACACGATGGTACACAACCTTTCATAAGCGAGTCGGACCCATACTGGATTGGACCATATTGGATTTTCTTTCTTTACCAAAATTGGCAACAATTTTAAAAGCAAACAATGGAGAAGTTGTGCGTAAATTCACTCGGAGGCTCAAAGCACTTTTGCCCAGAAACAATACTTATACTACATATAAACACATTTATAATCGTGAATAATTTTTCAAGTCCAAACCCAATGTTACACAGCTCAATACATAAACAGTAAGCCCTCAGTATTTGATTACGTAGGGGCACAAAAAACGTAGTTAGATTTGTAGTAAAGCGGGATGGAAGTCCCATGGGTGACCCACGGTAAACGCCTGTTAGCACGCACTGTGGACCCGACCTGGACCATTGTAACACAGAGCTGGATTTAACACGACAGGAACAAGATATTTTGGTTTTTCAACCCCCTGTAAAGGAGCGCTGTTATAATGTCAACCAATGTCTGTGCATCCTACAGGCTGTGGTGCAGATGTGTAGAAATATATAGTCTATCGCGCAATGGGCACACTCAATTTGAAGTTATAATATTGTAGCTATATGCTGCGTAAGCTTAAGATAAATTGCTACTGCTGAGACCGTATCGCTCTACACGCTTATGTATGAAAAAGAAAACAAAAGTATTACATTAAAAAATCAATGTATTATATTCTTCTATTCCCTCCTTAAAACCAGAACTGATTAATTTTTTTGTTCGGTAATCGAACAGCAAGAAAACCAACCCGAAATGGGTATGCTCGACCGCTTCACAATTCGACTGCCTCAAAATCGTTAGATTTAATATCAGGTGTTTGTATTTGCAGTTATTCAGTTTTAAATAGGCTTTTCACTATTGATTGGAGGTAAAACGTTGTAAAAAATATTTTCCCAATTTTCTCAGTAAGTAAATTAATTAAATGTAATGCGAGAAATAAAGTTTTTCTTAAACCTAAAGAAAAATATATTTATAAAACCTAAACGACCGGCCGTAGGTAGTCATGACAGATATCAGTATAGCATGAAAATGTTAACACCTTATACAACTATTTAATTAAATCAGAATGGTAAATGGTACTAAGCAACGATGATAATAAACCTATGAGTAAAATATGTTTGTCATTTGCGCAATACAGTGATCACAAGTATTAGTTAGGCAAAGTTACATTGTATGTGTATTTACTTTATGACGCACACGTGGATTATTTCTTATTCATAACTGAAATACATTTGTCTTAGATTAATAATGACGTAAATCAATTCTTTATGCTGACAACAATTTCAATCAATTAAATATGCGGTTCCATGGTGTAATGGTTAGCACTCTGGACTTTGAATCCAGCGATCCGAGTTCAAATCTCGGTGGAACCTGACAATTACCGTAATTTTTAAGATTTTTGTTATATACTGTATAATTGTAAACATTGATTGATTATATATTAGCAATAGGTTAATTGTTGTTGTTAGCACAGATGCGCGTATGGCGAGGTAATTGTTATTAGGTTGATAAAAATCTTGAAACTAGCACTTTATTATTTACTAGAAAATACATTTAAGAATATGTAACAGAAAACACTAGCACCAAATAAAATTTTGAAACCATTTGTAATAATTATGATATTACCAAAAATCATAACCGAATTTAACAGAAAGTTAACGTAAAAGGCAAGGTCTTCTGAATGTTCTTCTAGGCCACAAAAATAATGATACTTACATATATTACCTATATACAGTATTTTATGGGTCACTGGACTATACACATTGCAATTGACTACTACTACTGACTTACTAGTCAAAAATGTTTGTACTTTTATAGATATTTATTTTAACATAAGTAACAATTTTTAGTTCGATTCCTACCGTCACATTTCAGATTCCTATTTTGTAAATCATTTATTTTAATCAAACATTAATTTAAATAGTATAAATCTGATTAATTAATATAAATCTGACTTATTAATTGCTGATATCTACGACAGCTTGTAATAAATATATAAAAGAAACAAAAGACTTAAATTATAAACAGACACAACTTATATGTGTGCACAATTGGCGGTCTTTACACATAATATAGATTTATTTATATTACCTATAGTCTCAAAAAAATGGAAGTTAAGTGTGTTTACTTTCGCGTGAATCGATAGCAGTTTACATAAAATAATTAAAAATATTACTGTTAACCTTAAATGGAAACAAGGCGCTAGTTACTTTTTATTCTGTGGTGATACTCGATGATAAATATTTTTATTCTTTTATAAAGTATAGTTTTATGTTTCGCTCTCTTATTTAATTTAACCCAGTATACCATACAAAAAATGCACCGAAGTAAAAAAACTCCTAAAATAAAAACATAAAATCTCCCAAATCCGTCCCCGGTAAGGTCAGCTTCATATATAATTCATTTGTATCCACGTGCGTTTCGGACACAATCACTATTGTTAATATTTGATGAGCACCCGATGATTGTTCGCCCCGCGAGATTGAGAAGATTTGCGTCGAGTCTGGCTCTGGTACATTTAGAACGTTATTATTTCAAATAAAGAAAAGGTAAACGGATTTTGTGAGAAAATTAAGGAAAATCTTTTAGATATTCTCTGTGAGTTACTTGTTTATTATTTGTGAAATAAATTGGCAATTATCGATGGGAAATATGGTAGATATGATGGTCGAGTAAATTATGTTTAATTATTTCCCCCTCACCATCCCAGCAATCACAAATCAAATACAAAGGTAAATTGAAAGGTAAACCGAGAAAAGCCGCTGAAAATTAAATGATGGTTTTCGCAAGTAAAATTATGAGCATAAAATTTGGGCGATATGGTATTTAAGATCCCTAGGAAAATATAACATAATGTAACCCACAAAATTAACCGATAAAAATTATTGATGATACATAATAATATAATGTATGTACTACATATGTTGATGAGTATCTACGTACCATCCGTGTGTAGCTATTATAGTTGGGACAAATTTAACATTAGTCCATGGACAACTTTGCTCTTATAATAAAATGGCTACACTTTGATATTGACTCTCAATATTCGCCAGTAAATAATCTTTTGACTTTTTGTTGTACCTAGTTTCGTAATAAGTGTCTGGAAGAAATCGCACTTAGCGACAAGACCACCCGTTGTAAAGACGTCAGCACATCAAGTTACCCCAATCTGTCAAATTTCCCCAATTGAACCTTATACTTATGTGATAAAGTCAAAAATCTATAAAAGAAAGGAGAAGGAAACTTCTGGGCCCAGCAGTTAACTAGTTGAAATGTGAATTAAAAAAACCGTTATATTTTTCTAAAGGAAATCACAAAATATGGTAGCATGTTTCTATCTAGGAAGCGAGAAAACTTAAATTAAGTTAAAAAATAATGATGAATTGCTCGCAATCGATTAAGAATAAATCGGTAAAATCTCAGAATATGTTTGAAAATCAAGTGACAAGTGTTTTTCGTGGACTCGATTCATAGCGGATTGTATTCCTTTAATTATTCTTCGGGCAACACTTCTCTGCCTGACAGCCTTTACATACTCTTTGACTGTCACTCGTTCGTTGTCTTTCGTTTCAAGTGCGCACGTATATTCCATGTTTTATTTGTGGTTTTCTTCGACTGTAGTGACTGCACGGGGCGCGGGGGATCCAAGCGTGCCAGATCTTCGACATGTCACACTCTCCATGCATAAAACCATAACACAACCGAAGCCATTCAAAAATATTTTGTAAAAAACTACAATGTTATAATTTAACCTCACTTTTACTATACTTCATATAACTTGATTCCTGGATAGCCAAATTTCACCAAAATTTCAGTGAGGTCTTGTTGTTATATTCTCTCACAAATAAGGCTAGTTTGATTCAGTTAACACCTGGGCCCAGGAATGTATGGAGTCATTTCCTTCTCCTTTGACGGATTGGTGTAGCTAGATGTGCTGGCGTCTGTACGTTATCTTGTGTCACACTTTACTCTCATATGTAAATCTTGGTGTACAAGAAAGTCATGGTAACTGTCAAGAGGCGTGTCTATTCCTTTCTTAAAGGCTGCAGCGCGTCTGCAGTTGCTCCTTTGCCTTGTTAATAGCTAATACCTCTATATATAAAAGAAATATTGTATCATATTGCAAGTTGGTAGTTATCAACATCTATATCCCCATGTAATTGCCCAATATTATCAAGATCTAATGACATCAAATATCTAGGAGTTTATATTGATAGCCAACTTAATTGGAAATGTCATGTGCAGAAATTAAATGCTCGTGTAAGGAAACTTATATTTATTTTTAAAAGTTTACGCTCTTCCAGTGATATCAGCACTCTTAAAATGGTATATTTTGCCCTATGCCAATCTGTTTTGGGTTACTGCATCACGGTGTGGGGTGGTGCTGCAAAGACTCACTTTTTGGAACTAGAACGGGGACAGAGAGCTGTACTGAAAGTAATGATGAGCAAACCTTTTAGGTGCCCCACGTCGTTGCTTTATGAGGAATGCCAAATCCTTTCGGTGCGACAGCTCTTTGTGCTCCAAACCGTTCTAAGAAAACATAGGTCGCTGCTATACGAGAAAGAGAAAGCGAACGAAAGGCGGTCTTATCAGGTGTGTCCAGTTCAGCCATTCAAAACTACATTTGCTGGTCGACACTATCGGGTTATAGGAGGTCACCTCTATAACACTTTAAACAAATGGTGTAAAATATAATCTATGTGCAGTTACAGGTGCAAATCTACAGTTACTAAATGGCTTCAGCTAAAGACATACACAGACACTGAAGACCTTCTCACCCTGTCCGTTCTGTAAACCTGACAGAAACATAAATAAACACTACACGATCATGAATCCTACACTACATATACACGTACCAATACACTACAAAGGACATTGCTCTGCGTCCATACATTGTTGGCCCTGGAGCCAAGAGCACCGGATACTTATGTATTGTATTCTCTATCATTTGTAGATTCCTAGAATACCTTGTTTTTATAGCGGACTAGCTGCAGAAAAGATATATTTCAAAAGAAGTATCAGATTTTGAGGTTATAATCTAACCATGACAACGAATATTTAATGTTAGTACCTACCTAAATTGGAGTATGATTGCATTCATAAAGAAAAAAAACACAATCGATCGATTATAATTGATTGGACATCCCTATTTCACTTTCGACACGACATGACATTAGGCGAAGATGGCGATCTAATGTTATTAGTCGCTTAAATTCTATTAAAAATACATTTTGGAATACAGCTAGTCCGTGATACAGAAGTATTTGCAACTTATATAATAAAATAGGCGATTAATTATCGTATATTCTGATACTCTTCATTGCCACAGGGCCATTTAGGACATTGTCTTTTACAATCATATATATTTATCTCTATTCTGTACAGATGTCGAAGCTCCTAGGTTAAATTTTTGCTACTGGCTACGTTTGTTAAATCTATTATCTACGTTTACTTTTAGCTTAAACTATATGTGAGAGCACTGGTACCCATAACTCAAGTTAAATCTTATCATGGGTACCAGAGTTCAATTCTATTTTTTGTCACCATTTAATAGCTGTAATTTATGTGTAAATTGTGCACTTTTATGTGGGAAATAAATTATTCTTATTCTTATATATATATATATATATATATATATATATATATATATATATATATATATATATATATATATATATATATATATATATATATATATATATATATTGCTGGGCCTGTGGCGTGGTTGGCCAATGCTTGCTTTGCACGCCGCAGGTCCTGGGTTCGATTCCCACCCAGGCCAGATATTCGTCTAAATGAACATGTCTGTTTGTCCTGATTCTGGGTGTAATTATCTCTATAAGTACGTATTTACGAAAAAAAAGTAGTATATGTAGTATACCAGTTATCTGGTTCCACAAGCTCTGCTTAGTTTGGGATCAGATGACCGTGTGTGAATAATGTCCAAAGATATTATTATTATCTACCTATAGATGAAATGATTATGAAGGGTAGGCAGATCACGAATTATATTAGCTAATCCAAAGACTTGTTAACGTCAGCTAATGTAAACACGGGCCCGAGAACTAGCTCTAGATAGCCAGAATGACTCTAGGTAGTGTCACTTATTATTAATGACTTATGTCAAATTTAATGACTATGCAATAATAATTATATAATTATAATGGTTATCCATTATAATTATATAATTAGTATCTATTGCATAGTCATTCGACAACATTTGTTCCCAACGAGTAACACCCTCAAATGTCACACTGTTACTCGATGGGAATTTCATGAAAAAAAAATCCCAACCAGTCACACTGTTACGCGATGGGAACACACTGTTACAGAACTTAATGAAAAGAAGAATTAAATTGTTTTTTTTTTATTATTATTAAAATAAACAAAATAACAACATTGGTAAATACAGGTACTTAAATACGGACGTTAAACGTTAACATTCGTCATATTGTTGGTAATTCTCATTTTAATGTTTTAGTCATAGTAACAATATCTAAACACAATCGGCCTTATATAATTTAACAGAGTAAATCATCACATTTTACAATAATTAACAGTCCTTATTTCTAATATTAATTGGAACTTTAAAGAAAAGAATTCTAAATATAATCAGCCTTATGTTTGTATATGCATGTATCACAGTAAATCATCACATTTTACAACAATTAACAGTCATTAATTCTAATGTTAATTTTAATTGTAAAGAACAATTTTCTAAATATAATCAGCCTTATGTATATATCGCAGTAAATCACCACATTTTACAATAATTAACAGTCCTTATTTCTAATATTAATTTGAACTTTAAAGAACAATTTTCTAAATATAATCAGCCTTATGTTTGTATATGCATGTATCACAGTAAATCATCACATTTTACAACAATTAACAGTCATTAATTCTAATGTTAATTTTAACTGTAAAAAACAATTTTCCAAATTTAATCAGCCTTATGTATATATCGCAGTAAATCACCACATTTTACAATAAGTATCAGTTATTAATTCTAGTGCCGTAAAATCTCCAAAGCATGACCAACTGAAATAAGTCCTTGTGTTAATTCCAGCTGAACTTCCTGAATAAATTCGTCTCTTAATATAGATTTCTTACCCCGTTTTCTTTTTGACGGTTTGCCTTGTTGTTTCAGAACATTTCTGACAGTATTCTGAGAAGAATCTTCTTCACTTGTGTGCAAGAAATGCATAATATTCGGGTGTTTTGTTCCTATGGTCTTATTTAGTTTATTATGCCAAGATTCGAGTTCATTTGTTGTGCGATGGGCGTCACCAAAAACGCACCACACTTTTAAATATTCCTCACGGAGCCACTGTGACTGTGTGATGATTTACTCTGATATATTATATAAAGCTGATTGTATTTAGGTATTGTAATTTTATTTAATTATCTAAGAATAAAACGTTCAATGAGAATCACCAGCAATATGACGAATGCTGATAAACGTTTTTAAAGTAAAAACCGATTTAATTCATCTTTTCATTAACTACTGTAACATTGTGACTGGTTGGGAAATTACTAATAAGAAGTTCCCATCGAGTAAAAGTGTGACTGGTTGGGATTTTTTTCAGAAAAAAATCCCATCGAGTAACAGTGTGACATTTGAGGGTGTTACTCGTTGGGAACAAATGTTCGACAATTAATTACACTTGAGTTCTTTTTTTTAGGGTTCCGTAGTCAAATGGCAAAAAACGGAACCCTCATAGATTCGTCATGTCTGTCTGTCTGTCCGTCCGTATGTCACAGCCAATTTTTTCCGAAACTATAAGAGCTGTACTGTTGAAACTTGGTAAGTAGATGTATTCTGTGAACCGCATCAAGATTTTCACACAAAAATAGAAAAAGAATAATAATTTTGGGGGTACCCCATACATAGAACTGAAACTCAAAAGTTTTATTTTCATCGTACCCATATGTGTGGGGCATCTATCGATAGGTCTTCAAAAATGATATTGAGGTTCCTAATATCATTGTTTAATTCATATTTATAATATTATACTTTTTCATTTTAATAATTAAATATTGCTGTTTTCCATTACGTTTCCATTAATTTGATTATCCATAGCTATGTTTTATTAAAATCTAATGAGCCATTTATTATTAATTTTTTTTTCCAATTGCAAGTGGAAGATTTAACTGTTAGGTTATGTTGGTATAAATTAATAATGACCACTAATCGAATGATTATGTAAATAAGTAACTACGTAATCTTAATTATAATTAACTGGAAACATATGAATGGACCACTATCTCTACGATAACAAAACAAGGTTGGCAGAAGAACCGGTCACTTTGCATAAAGTTCACAAGTTCAGTCGCCTCAGAACAAACAAAATTCCTTTCACCAATACATACAAATGCAAACACTATACGTTATCGCATAGAGGCGATAATAGTGTGTATCATCAAATTATTGTAATGGTGACGTCATATGATAGGTCTGGCTAGTGAAAGGAATCAGCAATTTCACCTAGTGTAACAACCGGTTCCATGGTGTAATGGTTAGCACTCTGGACTTTGAATCCAGCGATCCGAGTTCAAATCTCGGTGGAACCTTGAGTTTTATTTATGATTTGGTATAATTTTCATTAATTTGATTGTGATAAGAATGTCAACGATTTCATGGATTATACAAATTTATATGGATACGTTAATCATTTTAATCAGTTTTTTCTTTGCTAATGCATTAATATGTAGAGATTTATTACTAATTTTGACTGAAGAAAGATTGACTTAATAGGTCACCCCACACAATTAAGATATTTACTATAAAATAGTATTTTTTTCTGCCATTTTGTCTCCGAATACACTCTGAACTTACCAGAATGTGGACTGACAAGAATTTGTCTTGTCATTAAATCTCCAATAACGCTTTTGAGCAAAAACCAAAACTACATTATCTGCTCGAAGTTTATCGGCCGTTTGGCATGGTTGGTCGCTGCTTGCCTTTCACGCTGCAGGACCTGGGTTCGATTCCCACCCAGGACAGATATTTGTGTGCATGAACATGTCTGTTGGTCTTGAGTCTAGGTGTAAGTATCTCTATAAGTATGCATTTACGAAAGAAAAGTAGTATGTGTAGTATCTGGTTCCACAAGCTCTACGTAATTTGGTATTAGATGACCGTGTGTATATAATCTCCGGAGTTGTTATTATTATTATTATATCTGTCCTATTTAGTATGTAACTTTTAACATTACATTTACCAAATATTGATGAAGACAACTTAACTTTAAACCTTCCTTTTCTTAAGTAAGTCTTCCAAAAGTACTCCAACATACCAACGCACCCGCGACTTGATTCCCCACCCTTAGAAGCCCAACTTATATCAATTTAATCGTCCAATTGAAATTCAAAGTGCAAACGTGGAATCAATTACCAAGACAGGGGGCATTCAAATATCGCTGATAGAATTGTCGTGAAGAATGTGCGTGTGGAGCAATGTCAGCCAATATACTAAGACGTGTGCTGGGTGAGGAAACGAAACGAGAAGAATTATGTCTTGAATATCTCATCAACTGGTCTCTTTGACAATAACCTAATACAAGGTTGCTAGATATCATTACTATTATGAAATAAATTTTAAAAATGTTTTAACAATCCGTGTACCTAAATATCTATATGCAACTATAAATCATCTTATCTATATTATTACAAACATGTTCTGACTATTTACAAGCGCTTTTTTGAAGTCTACGTGAGTAAAATCCTTTTTTATTTTATTTATATTTACTGTTTCTAACGGAAGATGTAATACAGACTCCAAACTTCTTAGAATCAATTGAATTCAAATACAAAATATATTAATTTTCTCTTCACAAAGAATAGGGCCATCTAGAATCTAGTGACAATTTCATAATGATATGACAATACTTCCAAGCTAGAACTCAACATTGTGAGAGACTGGTGCCTGATATAGGTTTACGAGAAACCTACTAGAATTACAGGTTACTTTAACATGTTGAGATGCAAATATATTAGGAACAAAATCACCGTTTAACCTGCGAGAGTAGAGGATGGAATACTATCAATACTTCATCTTTGCACGTTAAGAGAAACATGTGATGTAGAAGTCAACAAAGCTTGGTGTAAGGATTACATGATCTGATTGGCTAGCTACCGCCCTTACACTCAATCTCTGACATTATAGTATCTACATATGTAGGTATAAGGTAATGTGGCAGTATGAGAAGTGTCCTCTACCGCCGCCACGTGCAAGCAGCCCCGGGAAGACAGCGAACTGTTTGTGGCGCAGTCGCTGTGCCGTACTGGCAGGAGTCGGCAAATAGGGAGGGCAACCCACAGCTCTCCCCGGGTGCGTGTCCCGACCATCTGGGACATGGCGCAAAAGGTGGGCACCGGAGCAGCATACCGCGTTCCCGGGGCTCCCCGTATCAGGCGCCAGAAGAAGTCCACGGCAGGTTAGGTTTAGTCGGTGCGAGTCCGACATACCCACCCGCAGACACTTTTTGCGGGTGGCATGCATTAGCATTCCCCCTGCCTTACATAAAAAAAAAAAATTACCGCCTCGTACGTAGGTCTAGCGGTACCGTGTTCAACCGCAGATAAGGGGTCAGGCCAGAAAGGGATTATGAGATATTTCTGTAAAGAAAATCTAGCAATATCGGCTCGAAGTCCGGCAGTTGATGGTATTACACCCCCGTGCCTCGGAGAGCTGTCACGTAAAGCTGTCAGTCGTGCGCCTGACCTCTTTTCAGTCATCTCGCTAGTAGTTCCATCGGACAATGAGAGTGATGGAATAGAAAGTTCCCGTTTCTTTGCGCACACACTTGTGCACGCGCAAGATGGCTAGTCTCCATTGACACTGGGATTAATTAAGATCATAGAACATTGTTATTATAATTATTATTATTGTAAACGACTGTTGTTATCCCTTATAAATATAAATAAATAAAAAATGCCCTCCTATATCATAATGTGTTAAGATGTAATCTATTATTATTCCAAATGCATATTGGAATTTGGAATTGGTTGCTATCTATATCTATACCTACATATAATAAAATAGTAGGAAAGTCAAAACTGTACATTGAATATTTTTTTTAATGATACTTGGGGCGTGCTCTACAATCAATATCGAAGCCAAAAATATGGTTTTTAGAAATTATGTCTGTTTGTCTCTATGTATGTCCGAGCTAAACTCAAAAAGTACTGCATGGATTTACTTCAAATTTTGCATTAATATTACTAAGAGGTCAACATATAGGCTACGTATTATCACGCTATCACCTACGGGGGAGGAGCTGTGATAATTTATAACATTTAACGCGGGTAAAACCGCGGGGCACAGCTAGTAACCGAATATACATATTTTATACATCCCAAAATATAACTTTTATGCTCTCTTAGTATAAATAGTGGAAAATTACTAGTGTCTATGTTGGTAGACGTACTATATAATCCAGCTAAACAAACCATGTGCCTATTTGACCATATAAGACCACGTGTTGTGTAGGTAGGTACGCAAGGTTACGCACCACACCACAAGATGAAGAAGTTATTGTTTGAAAAATATTATATTAATTTCAACTATATCAGAATAAATCTAAGAAGACATATTTTTAAGTTCATTGAAAACGAAATTATAAAATATTGAGTAGTGTATAAAATCCGTTTTTCGAATTGGTTATAAAAAAATAAAAAATATAATAAAAAAGGTTTTTATTCACGTAGACTTTAAAAAAGAGACTTTAAAAAAGCGCTAGTAAATAGTCAGAACATATTTGTAATAATATAGTTGTATACATTATTATTTCTAGTACCTAACATAGATATTTAGGTACACATTGTATGAAAACATTTATAAAATTTATTTTATTATAGCAATGATATAAATTAGCTAGCTCGTATCAAGTTATTGTCAAGAGATTATGTTTAATTATCTAGTTTAAGTCTAATATTTTTACCACAATTTGTGAATGGTTCTGTCTATATTAAGGTATTATTTTTATGGCGGACTTTGTGTTAATAACGACGGTCGCGCTTTAATGCTACCACCGGATCCAATGCGCCCCAACTGAGAAGACCCAACGAAACAAACTCAGTGGGTTCATTTACTAGCGGTTCGTCTGGCTTCATCATGTTCTACAATGCATTGTGTCAATCATTTGGAGTAATATGCTATAATTGCTTCCCTTGGCAGGCGGTTTTGCGATCGCGGTAAGATGGCCATACTACTCAAAAGAACGCTGCTGTCCGTTCTCTGGAAGATTTTTCCTCGGGACGACTTCTACGCCCAAATAGGATGAGATGGGGTGGCTATATCCTTCTTGGCCGTAAGCCACACATCTGGCTTTAACTATATGTCACGTTGCCTGAGATACAGGCGTCAAGCCTAGTTCAGGTACAGTTGTAAATGGTTAATTAGACTTAAGTATTTACTGAATAATAATATTATCATTATGTATGTCTATAGACAGTCTGAAAGTAAACAAAATATTGTTGTTAAAAAGACCCAAAGAAGTCCTTGTAAAAATGATTCTCAAATAAGAGATTCCCTCCAAAGATCTGTAACTACTATTAAGTCTACCGTAACGACTCTTCAAACCTACTTAAAAATCATCATCTAAAGTAAACACATCATAAAGTCTACCGCAAACGAGAATTGGCAACAATAGCAGCACAAGAGTGCCATTATGCAAATGCCAAGATTACTGGCAACAAGATATTATAATGGCGTCAGGCGCCTGATGCGATTGGACCGGTGTAAGGGCGCGTAACTCAATACGCAACTTGGACGCCCCTAGTGGATCATAGGGATGGGACTTGAGACCATTAGACTATCGATAGTATTTATCAATTCGCAATTGGTACATAGCAAAAATCGAAAGGCAAACTTGAAAATAGTCATAAAATTTATCGTGAAATCCTGTTGCAGTAATTCTGCTGAGAGTAATAAATAGTATAGGTTGTTGTCAGAGAAGTTTGAACCTTACCAGAGATTCTATTGGCTCCGATATATAGTTTGCTAATTACCTACACAAAATTAGAATGAAAAAGAGTGCAATGTGTGCTGCACTCTTTGTCTTAATTTACTTAAATGTTTCTTAATTTTCCTCTGCAGAAAATAATTGTACAGTTTAACTACCGAGATACCTTGGATAATGTTTGAACCCAACCTGAACTCCAACCCAGCAGTGACGTACCAGACGAAAAATTGGGAACAGCAATTTTTTCGCAGCAAATTATAAGTATTAGTTTGCCTAATTATTTCCAAATATTGGATAAACAGTAACCAATTATTTGTTACTGTTAATCTAATTTTATCATGTCAGCTGAAAATACCTGCCAAAAAGATTTACACAGTGGAGTTATGTCTATCATTTGGAGGAATGTACCATAATCGCCACGCTTGGTAGAGGGGTTGGTGATCGCAGAATGATGGTCATAGTAGACAGAGACATGCTGCTGTCCGTTCTCTGGATATTCCCTAGGGTTGACTTCTACGCCCGTCACAGGTTGAAATGGGGAGGCGATAGGTATTGTATCCCGTCAGCCACACAGCACTTTAATTATCTAATTTGAGACATTATATTATAAAAAATATTTATGAAGGAGGTGGGAATGTAAGGCATCGATATATGAAGCTCTTCCACATCCCTAATTTTCTTGGAACTGCCGAAAACTCTAAACGGATTCGACGTTACAACTAAGCGACAGTTTTAAAGTATCCTCCCTAACTCGATTCCAATGCTTTCTCACTTGCCGTCTTTATGCAAATTGTACAATTGGTACCAACTTGTACCAATTGGTATTGCACTTGCGAATAAAAATGGCGTTATTGGCAGATGTACGTGTCGATGTGGTGACGGGGTTTTTAAGTACTTGTTGATTTTATATGTATTGATGCTTAGATTCTTTACGAAGTTTTGTTTGGAAGTTCTTGGACTTGGACTCTTCTTACAACGTGTTTACTGGTCACTGGTTAGCGTAATGAACTTGTACCTGGACCTTGTATCTTAACATGATCAGGTTCTTGTTAACTGTTTTATGCTTTAAATACTTATAGCTTAGAGTCATCATGTCAGAATAATTACGCCCACTGCTGGGGATATGCGATAATCCCTACGCTTGGCTGACAGGTTGGCGATCTCGGTTTGATGGTCACAGTTCACAGATAAACATTGTTGCCGTTCTCTGGGAGATATTCCCTCCGGACGACTTCTACGCTCCCTTCGGGATGAGATGGGGTGATTTTTTGCCTCTTTTGGTAATAATAGTTACTTACTTACTTATCGTATGGGCAGTGGTTACCCTGGTGTCAGAGTTGTTCAAGCCGCCCAGTAGGCCTCTGACATAGCTTAACGACTGTTGCCTAATGGCTACAACCGAGACTGACAGCTTAACGTGCCCTCCGAAGCACGGAGACGCTCAGAAATTAAACCAATTTGGCGGTCACCCATCTATGGACTGGCCGCGAGACTAGTTGCTTAACCTCTTCGATCATTTACGGACCGGTGAGAACATCTGGCTATAAGCGCCTGATATGTTATGCCCAATAATTAATATCTAGAAGAGTAATCGGTTATCTGCTGGAGATTTCTATTATACTGCTTTATTAATAATATTAATGTAAGAATAGTTAATGTTTATTTTTGGTGTGAAATAAAGTAACTAAGTCTAGTATTGATTGACTGGCCTCATGGTCTAGTGGTTAATGACCCTGACTGCTAAGCCAGAGGTCGTGGGTTCGAATCACCCAGGACAGAGCTTTGTGTGATGACCACGATTATTTGTTCTACATCTGTGTGTTTTATCTATAATAAGTATAACTTTAGAAATATGTAAGTAAGTTCATCAGTTTTGTGTTGGTCTAGCGGTAGCGTGTTCAACCGCAGAAATCGAGGTCCTGGGTTCAAATCCCGGGTCGGACCAAAAAGTGATTTTGGGATTTTTCCGTAAAAAGAAATTTCTCAGTATCAGCCCGAAGTCTGGAAGTTGTCGGTATTACACCACCATGCCTCGTAGAGCACGTAAAGCCGTCGGTCCTGTACCTGACCTCTTTCCGGTCGTGTCGCTAGTCGTCCCATTGCATCATGAGAGTGATGGAATAGAGAGTGCCCCTGTGTTTGCGCACACACTTTTGCACTATAATATATACTGCGAAATTGGCTAATCTCCATTGAAAATTGCCGCCGTGGCCGAAATTCGGCCGAAAAGACATCATCATGCTTGCCATAGTACCTACTGTCTCTACCTAGTTTGGGATCAGATAGCATTGTTATCTCAAGATATTCTGATTATACTTCATACTTCTTTAATACTTGTTAATTTGCCGATGGTTTATTGTAAGCGATGTTGATGAGTGCTTTGATGGAAATAAAGGGATAATGAATTAACCACAAGGATTCTTTAACAAGCAATTATTATCCAGGTTAGTTTGAAATGAGTTAATTAATAATAATAGATAATATCCTTGGACATTATTTACGCACGGCCATCTGATCCCCAACTGAGCAGAGCTTGTACTATGGAAACCAGATAGCTGATATACTACTTTACTTTTGTAAATACATACTTATATAGATTATGTGCTGCCTTTATCTTAATTAATGATGTATAATAGATAGATTTCATAAGAGATAATTCATTCAAAGAATTCCAATTTGTTTAAACTACTGAACTTAAGCCTGTTTTTTGCAATGTAGCTTATTATTACATGCTGTTACGCAAATTAGTAATTAAATTCGGTGGAAACGAATAACTAACACAGTAGGAATTTTAATCCTATCCTTATACAACGGATCTCTTTTTTAAATCCGCCTTGAAGGAGATAGTTTACCTAAATATATATATATACATATAAGTTATTCTATTTGCACGGCACTTGATAGATTAAAGGTGTACACAACAGGGTACAAAAGAATTTTAAACAGACTAGACTCGTATCGTTCTTTGATCGATTGCTCAGTCAAAAACCTCTCCACCATTTCCATACATATAAACAAATACATCATTGTCAAGCGATCACGTCGGCTGGCTTTTAGCGCGTTGATACAAAAGACTCGACGCGTTTCCATTCGCTTTCCTCTACATATTACATGCAACCCCGTCTCAACCAAATACCAGCTTTAATTCACATGAATAGAATGTCAATTCCCTTGGCTGTATCGAGAAGGAACTAGTGAACCTCTGCTAAGAAGAAACGTATGTTATTTTGAGTGGAATAAGAATATCTATCCATATATTGCAATGTTCGAAATTGGTAAATGTTTCCTCTTGTATTTTCAGCTTTATGCAAAGGAGTTATGGTTGATTTTTGTATGTTTTTATTGTAAAGCAGGTGCGACAGTGCGCGGTCGCGCCACGGTACAATTTGAATAAATTTGATCGCCGCCGTTGCCCATTGTGGAAGGGTGAAATGATATCGGAAAGTGATATTTGTCGTGATGAAATTGGCTACGACTGCGGATTATAAGCCTTCCATTCGAATTGACTTTATTTTATGAATGGCATTGTTTGTGGCTGGTTGGATTAAGATTGGGGGATAGTTAGTTTTGTTTGATCACGAATTGCCCAAAATATTACTCTTGGAACTATAAATCGGTGCGTGGTAAATATCGGTCAATGTGAATATGAAAATTAATTAATGAAGTATTGTTGATTTATAGGAATGTCCGCTTAAAAATATGTTCGTTTCGAGTTCTGTATGAGAACTTCTATTAATTATAGCCACAAAATAATTAGGTTAACCTCGTTTATTTAATTTTATCAGTTATGCGTTTGATGATAGAACGTTAATATGCCTATGAAACTGAGCAACAACACGTTGCACATCTACTATAATATCTATTAATATACAAGTTTAATGATCAGCTGATGCATATTATAAGGGAGCCATATATATTCCGTTTATCACAAACTGGTTATGTTTAATTTTATACGTTTAATGTGTAGATTACGCTCCTTATCATTCGTCCATTATTTATTTTACACCTTGTTCACATTATTTTATTTTTTTAAATGTGTCTCTCTCAGATGGAGCCCGAACTTCTCCATGTAACGTAAGACAACCAAAAAGTTTTGATATAAAATAATCATGTAAAAACCGAACCACAAGAAATATGAAAAGTGATTACTGCAGTAAACCGTATGATCGTACAATAATTTTATACCGTCGTAAATATGACAAAGTAAACCTTGGTATAATTTACGAGTTACGACAGGCAATACCACACTAAGTGATAGAGAAATAAAATTTATTCTCGTCTCCGTGCGTCACTCGACGTTATTATGGTATAAAAATGGGAATCAAATTGTATAGGATGATTATTGGGGATACTTCGGAGTGGTTGGGAAGGGTTCAGTTGTTTAGGCTGGACATATACATCTCTGGACAAACAACTTGTTTTTCAATGTATGTATTGGGTAGGTACCTATAACAATCGCTATGCACTATGTTTACCCTGATACATACATTTAAAAAGAAGTTGTTCTAACGGTAGCAGGATTGGATAATCAGGTCCTTGTTTAAAATCCCAGGTTCATTAAAAAAGTGTTATTGGGAAATTTTTAGTAGCGGCCCGGATTCAGCAAGTTGGTGATGTATGTCCAATGCCGCGGAGAGCACTTAAAGCCGTCGGTCCTGAACCTCACATCTGTTCCGTCGTATAGGCAAGAACGCTATGCTTAAGGTGAGATTTTGTTACCGTTAATTTGACGGTCACCGTAGCCTAGTTGGTACTGCTCCTGCCTACGAAGCTGGTGGTCCTGGGTTCGAATCCCGGTAAGTGCAAATATTTGTGTGATGAGCACGAATATTTGTTTCTTAGTCATGGATGGTTTCTATTTATTTAAGTATTTATCTATCTATATAAGTGTGCATATCGTCGCCTGGTACCCATAGTACAAGCTTTGCTTAGTTTGGGGCTAGGATGATCTGTGTGACATTGTCCCTAGATATTATTATTAATCATACCCGCGGGCCATGTGTAGGCCCACGTATAGATAACTGGGCCCACAAAAGTGATAGCAATTAATTTTCAGAATTATATTATCAGTCTGGAAGGGACAACTTTTATCCAATATTAATAACAAGCCGTGCCTCGCGGTTTTACCTGCATTAAACTTTATAAATTACTAGCTGTGCCCCGCGGTTTTACCCGCGTTAAACTTTACAAATTATAGCCTATGTGTTAATCCAGGGTGTCAGCTAACTCCATACCAAATTTTATCAAAATCGCTCCAGCCATTTAGACGTAAGAAGTAACAAACATATACACTCACGCACTCACGAACTCACAACCTTCGCCTTTATAATATTAGTGTGATAGCCTAGATGTTACTCGGATATATAAACTACTACGGCCCGGTACGTGCTTGGCAACGTATAAGGCATAGTAATAAAAAAATGATTATTATGTTCATTTATTCAAACAAAAAAATATTTTAAATTGCTAAAAGATGTTGACTTTACACTTTTTCAAGACTTTTCTTAAATTTTCTCTACGTACAAACCTTCCCTGGACTTCCACGAATAATTCAAGACCAAAATTAGCCAAATCGGTAAAGGCGTTGTTGAGTTAGAAAATTACAACGAAAAGTGGCATTGATTTTTATATATATAGATATTATACTACAAAGTTTCACCAAGATCCGTTCGGTAGTTTTTGCGTGAAAGAGTAACAAAGATACACACACACAAACTTTCGCTTTTATTAGTGTGATTACGTGAAAGTAGCAGAAAAAGCGATAGATACTATAGTACAGTCGACACCATGTGTTTTATTAAGTATGCAATAAGGGTGGTTTTCGTTGTACCAATATGACTCACATCACTTTGACTATAAATAACAAATTACATTACAGGCAAGTTCAACACAGGACGTCCTCTTTACTCTCTTGTAAAGGTATGGACTAGAAATAGTTATATAATATAAAATTCCACGTGAATTTATGGAAATAATATTTATGATGGTCCACCGGTCCTATCAACATTTTATCCGCAACTGAAGTAATGTTGCAATGAAACTTTCCTATATAAAACACCTAAATTACATTAGGTACATAACACTATCAATAAAACCACACTTCAACTCCGGGTACTCTGAATCAAGGATTCTCCAACAAAATTATGCAAAAAGCTTCCATGGTCATCGGAGATGTGGGTAAGTTTACACTGTGTAAGTGACAATCTAATGAAAAACAGAGTACTACACTTACAGAGTCACAAGATTTACATGTTTTGATCACAAAATAAAAATATCGAATACTTAATTTTCATGTACACTCATAGAACCTATTAAGGGGAGTGTTCTGGGGAATTGTTCAACCTTATACCTGCCACCACATTACGCCACAGACACCTCTCTCGCCAAAAGTGGAAATTACATCCTAATCACCTGGATGAATGGTCATCTACCACCGTGCGTTTCACAAGAAACTTTACCGCGCGCTAGCACTCTGAGGAATCAATTAACTGTGGAGGGATGTCCGATCCAGTATGACATGGCAACTTTAAAAAAGCGAACCTATTCCTTTCTTAAATGCCAGTAACGTACACAAGTCGGTACGTTACCGGCCTTTAAGAAAAGGACGGTAAAAAGGCCTGTAAGGAATAGGTTCGCTTTTTGAAAGTTGCCATGTCATACATGGCTTCTCTCGTGTTGCGATTGTCTTTGGGCGGCGGTGATCACTTACCATCAGGTGACCCACTTGCTTGGTTACCTTACCATCATATAAAAACCCCTAAATGGAAGGGCGGCTGTGTACGCAAATCTATGAACCTTATCTTAAAGTATGCTAAAATACTTCCAATTTATTTTTTCAAAGTTTAAATCAAACTCGAAACAGAAAAATCAACATTTAATGTGTTTAACGGTTTCAAGATCATAAATTTATAACCTACTTCTTTAGAAGTCGGTGTAAAAGCAATGTGATGTGATGTGAAACTCTAAGCAAAATTCTATGTTTGTTCTTTGGAAGTTTCAGCCGTTACTGATACATAAACTGATAACCTCCTTGTATTAAAGTCTTTAGAAGTCGGTTTAAAAGCAATATGATGTCAAACTCTAAGCAGAGAAGTCAAAATTCTGTGTTTGTTTCTTGGTAGTTTCAGCCGTTACTGATACAAAAACTGATAACCTCCTTGTATTAAAGTCTTTAGAAGTCGGTTTAAAAGCAATATGATGTCAAACTCTAAGCAGAGAAGTCAAAATTCTGTGTTTGTTTCTTGGTAGTTTCAGCCGTTACTGATACAAAAACTGATAACCTCCTTGTATTAAAGTCTTTAGAAGTCGGTTTAAAAGCAATATGATGTCAAACTCTAAGCAGAGAAGTCAAAATTCTATGTTTGTTCCTTGGTAGTTTCAGCCGTTACTGATACAAAAACTGATAACCTCCTTGTATTAAAGTCTTTAGAAGTCGGTTTAAAAGCAATATGATGTCAAACTCTAAGCAAAACGTTAAAATTCTATGTTCGTTCCTTGGAAGTTTCAGCCGTTACTGATACAGAAACTGATAACCCCCTTGTATTAAAGTCTTTAGAAGTCGGTTTAAAAGCAATATGATGTCAAACTCTAAGCAAAACGTTAAAATTCTATGTTTGTTCCTTGGAAGTTTCAGCCGTTACTGATACAGAAACTGATAACCCCCTTGTATTAAAGTCTTTAGAAGTCGGTTTAAAAGCAATATGATGTCAAACTCTAAGCAGAAAAGTCACAATTCTGTGTTTGTTTCTTGGTAGTTTCAGCCGTTACTGATACAAAAACTGATAACCTCCTTGTATTAAAGTCTTTAGAAGTCGGTTTAAAAGCAATATGATGTCAAACTCTAAGCAGAGAAGTCAAAATTCTATGTTTGTTCCTTGGTAGTTTCAGCCGTTACTGATACAGAAACTGATAACCCCCTTGTATTAAAGTCTTTAGAAGTCGGTTTAAAAGCAATATGATGTCAAACTCTAAGCAGAAAAGTCACAATTCTGTGTTTGTTCCTTGGTAGTTTCAGCCGTTACTGATACAGAAACTGATAACCCCCTTGTATTAAAGTCTTTAGAAGCCGGTTTAAAAGCAATATGATGTCAAACTCTAAGCAGATAAGGCAAAATTCTGTGTTTGTTCCTTGGAAGTTTCAGCCGTTACTGATACAGAAACTGATAACCTCCTTGTATTAAAGTCTTTAGAAGTCGGTTTAAAAGCAATATGATGTCAAACTCTAAGCAGAGAAGTCAAAATTCTGTGTTTGTTCCTTGGTAGTTTCAGCCGTTACTGATACATAAACTGATTACCTCCTTGTATTCAAATCGGTTAACAAGCAATGTAATACCAAACTTAAGCAGAAACGTCAACATTTAATGTAGAGTCCTTAGGGGTTCCAGCTTTTTCATGGACATAAATTTTGACACATTCATTTCCGGCATCAGGTAGGCTGTCACTTCAACCCTACACATTTACCTACCTATTGGAAAAGGATACTTTTATGATACACTACGCATCCATATTTTATGCGACATCGCATCAAAACCGTACAAAATCAATCATACTGTTCGAAGGAATACTTTATATTCCAACGACGCTTTTTATCGTATATTTTTGGAATGTGATGTAATGGCGAATTTGGTTAGGGTTGGGATACTGCTTTTGAAGGTTTTGTGATCAAATGAATATGATACCTGCCTAATAATAAATGAGTACCTACATATATTATTCCTTTACGTATCATTAAATATTAAAAATCAAAGTGGCCTGGCTAGTTGGTTTTTTTTTATGGCTTATGTCTAGCAAGTGGGTCACCTGGTGGTAAGTGATCACCGCCGCCCATGTACACTCGCATCACCGGAGGCGTCACGGATGTGTTGCCGGCATTTAAGAGTCAGCAAACAAGTGTCGCTGACCCTTCCCCCACCCCAATGAGGTCTGGCGACCTTACTCACATGCAGAAACATAACATTAAAGTTATTAATGTTATTATTAAAGAAAGTCTTCTGTAAAGTAGGTATTTCTCCAGTCGGGCTGCTCTTTGAGCGAATGAACGCTGTGCTTAGTGATGGGTCCATCCCCACCAAGGACAAATCTTTTTGCAGAACGGTTATTTGTTCTGTGTGTGGGTGTATTATACTAGTACTATATTATAGACAAAATACACACACAAATATATATAATACGTATTTATTTAGAAATATATAAGTACTAGCTGTGCCCCGCGGTGTTACCCGCGTTAAATTTTATAAATTTTTCTTTGCTATAAACCTCACGGAGCCCGATATCTTTCCAACGAATGCAAAACCGTGGAAATCGGTTCGTGCGTTCTGGAGTTATAGCGTCAGGAAGGAAAACCCGACTTATTTTTATATAGTAGATATTGAAGCCGTGGGTGTCGTAAAAGGTGACTATGGGATACAGTAGGTAGTCGGGCAGCAACGTCTCCTGTGTCGTGTAGAAGCTACCAGCTAATTGCGGTCGCCAACACGCATGCCAAGCGCGGTGACTAAAGCAAACCTCTCCAAATGGCAACGTTATAGAAACTGCATTATAGGCCTTTGTCCAGCAGTGGTCAATATCAGGGTGAGGATGATAAGTGTGTTAACCGTGATCTGGTTGCCATAGCTAGGCTTTGCGTAAATTGGGATCAGGTGGCAGTGTATTAGTTGTCCAAAGATATTTATTTTTATTATATTCAGTAGACGAGTTTATTCGTCGTACACACGGCTACATATCAAGCTATACATTTCCAGTATAAGCTGATCTCAAGTTGTATAGGATTTTCATACAATGAGAGGTCAGCTTCTATTGGAAATGTATAGCTTTATATGTAGCCGTGTGTACATATAGGTACAGCATGTAACTTAATTAACGCACATCCTCAAAATAGTTTGTTCAGAATCGTTTACTGAATCGATTTATATCATTTTTAATATAGGTAAATTTTTATTCGAAAATAATATAAACTAGGGAAATTATAATATAATAATTTAAACAAATTGAAATAGACCGTAAGTCAATGTCAATCATACTTTTAAAATCGCAGTTTTATTTGTATTCATACAAATTCCATCATTCATGACAAAATAAAGAAAAATAAACTTTATTCCAAGAAACTAATTTAGTTAATAACAATGCATATACCTACATGTTAAATTAAAAATCCAGTATACATATTATGATTACAACATAATATTCTAATTGGGGTGTTTGAACCCTCAAACGTGCGTTAATTACGTTACATATTGTATATTCATCCAAATTTACGGATAAACTTCTTAAGTTTGAATCAATAGATAAGAACAATTTTTTACATGACTTTTACCTACCTATGTGTTAATTAAGTTTTAACCTGTCTCCATGACAAATTTCAAGCAAATCTGTACAGCAATTTTTGCATGATTGTGTAACAAGCAACCAAACATACAAACTTTCAGGTTTATACTACCTACTAATAATATCTTACTACGTCTTGCTATGATATTTTCCACAGGGACTTGGGGATTCCGCACGTCCAGGTAAATTTACGCCATAATATAGTGAAACGTGCATTTCACAGTGTTCAAAGAACTACCGTATCATTTGAATTTTACTAGTGATGATAAAGCCTATTTCTAGTCCCTGTGCAGGGCAAGTGCCTCTTCGCATAATGAGAGGGAATACGCCATAGCCCACCACGCTTTTAACAAAAAAGTTAATTGCAACATTACTTTATTTTTCTTAAATAAAATCTTTTTCTAAAATAAACGTAGCCTAAGTTACTCCTTATTAAATCAGCTACCTGGCAATAAAAGTCCCGTCTAAATCGGTCGAGCCATTTCAGAGATTAGCCGGAACAAACAGGCAGACAGACTGACAAGAATTGTAAAAAATGTTATTTAGGTGTCTGTACCGTATATATGTTTATATACATAATATAGTAATGTTACAACAGGCCGTCACCACACAGCCAAATACAATCGAACTGAGAACCTCTTAATTTTTTAGAAGTCAGTTAACAATAAAAAACCATAAAATTATGGTGTTCGTTCAGGAATTAGAATTTCCTTGCGATGCCTGTCCGATAAAACCAATATTCACACGCGAACACTCAATTGCTATACATTCTCCAAATGTAATTTCTCCAGAAGATACTAAAGAAGGCAAATGCTTAAAGTTTCATATTAATAGGCTATTATCGAGTGCTAATCTAGACCTATAGTTGTGGGTATCTCTTTACTCAGTAGTTAGAAGCATAATTGAAGCTGGAACGTCCCTTGGGGGACCACACATTGCACTTCAACATGCTATGTATGTAGGTACTTGGGTGATTTACAGAATTATATTAAAGGAGGACAATTTGGTAGGATTAAACAGATATATAAATATCTTGGCACAACTAACACACTGTCATCTGGTCAGAAACTCAGAACCTGTACTGTGGCAATCAGACAACTGATTAACATACTTATATATTTCTAAATACATAGATACTATTATTATAGATGATACTACTATTATATTAGAAGGTTCAAGGTCACCCAAAGAGCAATGGGACTATGCTCAGAGTATCCCTGCGCGATCGAATCAAAATCTTCGAAATCCGCAGGCGAACCAAAGTAGCCGACATAGCCCAAAGAATTGCCATACTGAAGTGGCATTGGGCGGGGCATATAGCTCGCAGAACCGACGGCCAATGGGGCGGAAAGGTTCTTGAGTGGCGACCACGAACCGGAAGTTGCAGCGTGGGCAGACCCCATACAAGGTAGACCGACGATCTTGCAAAGAGAAGCGCTAGGCAATAATTTGTTTATATACTACACAATTGACAACATTTCATATTTTTAACTGGCATGTATTATTGCGTTATGTAAAAGTAAATCCAAAACTAGGGCACCCATATTTTCCCTTTTTGCGAAATTATGAACTTTACATTCATAATTTCAACTTTGAAATTCGATGTATTCTAAAAAGACGTAAGCGGCAAATGACGTCATACATACGGTGGAATAGTCATCGATCTTTGCTTAAATGTAACCCGTCAAAATAAATCACCATCGTTGGCGCCTAAACTTGTTTACGTTTGTTTAATGTTTTCAATTTCATATTAAATTAAAATCGTCAATATTAAATTCGTTTCCAGTGTTATTGAAATTTAAAACCGTGAGTGACAATTGGCAATTGGACATGTCTTGTTTGACATTAATGTTTTCGGTTAAAACATTGGAATGCTTAGGCAAAGGAAACTACCTCGTCCGCCGTATAAGTGACTTCATCACACCTTTTTTAGTTTTTATTTTTTCCCTCAGAAATGAAGAAATAAAGAAATATATATTTGAACTCAGGATCACTGCTCAGGATACACAAATAAATAAATGGTATTTTTGTTTTAAGGTGGTATCAGTTTTGAAATGTTGTCAATTGTTACATTGTGTGACGAATTTGTGGTTCAACACCTTGAAAAGAGTTTTTGCTCAGAAAACATATGAAGGCGCTAAGAATATAACATATTTGCATACTACGTTTTATCTTATACAGAATTTAACAGGATATATTTAACAATTTTTAACTACCTTATTAGTCTAGTGATAGCGCTTGGTTCTACCGTAAATAGGATGATAGGAGTAATGTCGTCTTGGGTTCGAATCAGTCGAAAAAGTGTTTTAGATATTTTCCGGGCAAATAAAGCCCTTAGTAACACTGCAATTTAATTCTTGGTCTTGTTTCCAGTTTCTTCTCGCTGTTTTTGGATAATTATGAGTGAGAGAAAAGAGAGTGTAGGTACGTCTGTAAACTTAGCCAACAAATACGTGGCCTTACTGTTCGGTTCCAAGTCCGTAGAATTTGGTATTGGAATATTTTACTAAATTCGATTTCAATATAAACATCACAAAGTTGTACTGAATAGGTGGTGGCATTATTTACAACTAAATTACACCACACCGACTTTCTTTTTTAACATGCTTTTATTAGCTTCACGTGTAACTAACTATGTATGTAAGAAAATCTTGGAATCTTAATTTGACCCACATCCCGGTCTCCGATTAGGATGAAATTTTGCACACGCACTGAGTTCTGATGACTTCAACCTCAAATCTTAATTGTGGCACTTGTGAGATGACAATACACGACTAGCTAATAAACGTCATTACAAATCCAATATGGCGGCCTCCCCAAGATGGCGGACTGGCTGTTTGAAATCCACCCCCATGATATGGGTATCAAATGATAGGGTTTGCTGTCAGGAATACGTAACATATAGTCACGTGACTTTTTCGTAATTTTTTGTGCGTGCTAAGAGCGTGTTTTTTAGTTTTTTTAACTATTATCTATTTAGGTTCCTTCTTGATAAGGATACCTAAAAATGTTCATTTTATACATTAATGAACATCAAAATAATTCTCCTTCTATCAGTATATTTCTACCAACATCTACAGCGTAACTTATTTTCAAAACTAAATCATCCAATTTGTAGAGCTAACATTACCTCCGATCGCGTGCTCACCGCCATCTAGCGGCACCTAACGAAGATTTAGGGCGAGCGGGAGATTGCTCACACAATTTTATTCGCTACATTGATTTGTGGAGGCAGATGCTGTTTTTATTGTCAATTATAAAGACATCATGGTGAATAAATAATTATTATCTTTTTTGCAAATGTTAGATAATACTTGGAACCAAAATAAAATAAAAAAGGTTTTTATTCACGTAGACTTTAAAAAAGCGCTTGTAAATAGTCAGAACATGTTTGTAGTAATACAGTTATTATTTCTAGTTGCATATTACAGATATTTAGGTACACGGAATGTTAAAACATTTATACAATTTATTTTATAATAGTAGTGATATTTAGCTAGCTTGTATTAAGTTATTGTCAAGGTACTGATAAGATGAACTAAGTAACATCCAACAAAGGGAGATAAGATGAAAATTTGAGGGTAAATTTATGGGTTCTTTTTTAACCTGATTTTTACAGTTAGTTCACTACTCCACCGGAAAACAAAGGCAAGTGAGAGGTCAAATCTTCTTGTAAAAGAGGAGTTTGAAAAAAATAGTTTCACTTCCCTCCAGAGCAAACCGGGAGGCAGAATAATATAACAAGGCTAGAGCTTCATAAAACGAGAGTTAACTGGAAAACCACCAAGAGCATAGTTTATGAATCCTCTGAAATAAACTGTTATACCTGATTGTAATAGTAGGTATGGCAAAAGCGATTTAGCATTAAACGCACGGAAACGATGTACATTGTAAAGACATTTTTTTATCTATTTAAATAATAACGATTTTAAACATTGATCTTGATCTGAGATTCGACATTGATCCTTTTAATATGAGCGCTTCGCAAGTGAAAAAGATCTTATGTAACAAATATTTTTCTTAAAATGTAATGGTTAATCATCACCATTTTATTGTATGCCTGTAATGCCTTTAATTACCAATTATATAATAATAATAATAATAATAATAGGTCTTTACCTATGAAATTGCCGTTTTGTATGAAAAAATTTAAACGAATTTTTTTCATGAATTTTTTTATTTGTATTAATCGAAGTAATCACCCATGCAATCAATGCATCTTTGCCATCGCAGTGGCAGTTTATTGATGCCCTTCTTAAAGAAATCAGCTGGACGGGAGGCAACAAATTCTTCAAAGGCATTTTGTACTGCCTCTCGGGTATTGAATTTTTTTCCCGCCAAGAAGTTATCCAAATTCTGGAAAAAGTAGTAGTCTGTAGGCGCAAGGTCTGGTGAGTAGGGCGGATGACGGAGAGCTTCCAACCCCAGTTCTTGCAACTTGGAGACCGTCTGCTGTGCAGTATGAGGTCGCGCGTTGTCGTGCAGGAGCAGCGGAGACGAGCGATTGACCAATGCTGGTTGGAGATGCGCCAGCTTCTCCATCATTGTGCTCAGTTCTTCACAGTACACATCTGCAGTAATGCTCACCCCGTTTGGTAAGAAGCTGTGATGAATCACACCGGCGCTAGACCACCAAACAGTGACCATCACTTTTCTAGGGGTAAGTTTTCGTTTAGGGCATTGTTTAGGTGCTGAACCAGGATCCAACCAACTTGCTGAGCGCTTGCGGTTATCAAACAGAATCCATTTTTCATTGCAGGTAACAATGCGGTTCAAAATTCCTTCATTTGTGTGTCTGTTGAGCAGTGCAAGGCACGTCTCGACGCGTACTTCGCGCTGGCGATCATTGAGTTCGTGGGGCACCCATTTGTCAAGCTTTTTTACCTTGCCAATTTGACGCAAATGGACCAATATTGTTTTGACGCTAACGTCGAAAGCTGCTGCTAATTCAGCCGTAGATTGTGTATCATCAGCTTCCACAACCGCCTTTAATTCGTCATTGTCGACCAAAGTCTTCGGACGACCGCGAGGTTCATTTTTCAGGTCGAAATTTCCAGAACGGAAGCGAGCAAACCAATAACAGGTGGTGCGTTGGTTTGTAGTGTTAGCTCCGTAAACGTCGTTGATGTTGCGTGCCGCTTGTGCCGCGTTGCTGCCACGACGGTACTCATATTCCATAATTACTCGAATTTTTAACGTATCCATGATGACGAAAAAGATTGAAATGCGATGAAAATGTAACACTAATCAATAAAGAAATGACTACTTTTGGAAAAAAGAATCCATGTTTTTAAAATAAAATTAATTTGAAATTAGAATTCTTAGCCAAACAAAAATTATTTTGATTTGAAATGGCCAGTACTGCAGAACGGCAATTTCATAGGTAAAGACCTAATATCTGGGGACAATGTCACACAGATCATCCTAGCCCCAAACTAAGCAAAGCTTGTACTATGGGTACCAGGCGACGATATACATACTTATATAGATAGATAAATACTTATATACATAGAAAACATCCATGACTCAGAAACAAATATTCGTGATCATCACACAAATATTTGCACTTACCGGGATTCGAACCCAGGACCACCAGCTTCGTAGGCAGGAGCACTACCAAATAGGCTATGGTGACCGTCATTTTATTAATTGTTTAAATAGTATAAGTGAAAACTTGTAATTGGCCTTAACTTAAACATACAACCTTCGTAGTATTTAATTAGCTGTAAGTTTTTTAAACTGAAAAATAAAATAAACAACCAATTTGGACAGTGAAAGTTAATTACCTAAAACCCGGTAAATGTGGCACAATATTTAGTTGCCTTGTGCGGGGATTGAATCCGAAACACGTGGGCGTGGAGGCAGTAGCAAGGCGACTAACTACTGCGCTGTATGTAGACTGTCTCGTTGGTCTATTGGTATGGTAGCGTGTACAACTGCAGATGAAGAGGTCTTGGATTCAGATCCCGGGTCAGGCCAACAAGCGATTTTAGTCTGAAGTTGGGGCCAAGCCTCGGAGATTACGTAAAGTCGTCGTTCCAGTACCTGAACTCTTTCCAATCGTGTCGTTTCATTAGATTATGAGAGTAATGGAATAAAACGTACCCCTGAAAAAGAAAGTCTTCATTATTACCTACACGTGCAGCAGAAAACCTAGCAATTTTACTGCTAGCTTTGTGGTTAATATAGCCTAGCTACTACTCAGTTCCTTCGTGTTCCGAGTTCCATTCCTGCGCAGGAAAACTATTTCTGAGTCATTCATTCTGAATTTGGTTGTCCGTTGTGTCCGCCGCGATTCAGGGAATATTTCCCTAGTGCGAGTGTTGCTTTTTCTAAACAATGAAAATACACAGTAACCCAATTTCACAACACGCCTTTCAAATAACATATGTACCTTCCTAACCACAACATTGAGACATTCAATTTACTTTACATAAAATAAAATTCCTAAGTAAATTGAAAGCAATTCTCTTAATGGCCGTCGACGTGGTATCGCAAATAAAAATAAATTTACATCGTATTGGAGGCCATGTCGTGCAGTCGTGTCGTGACCACGACGCCCGGGGGTGTCGTCAAACGACGTATTGCCGATAATTATCGAACGGTTAGTGTGTTGATGTTAGGCCCATTTAAATATGACGATATACTAACAACACGACTGTTTATACCGTGATGGAAAAAACTTAATAACTATACATAAATGGTTACGAAGTATGTTCTAATAATTCATAACTACACCGACTATTTGGTTGTAAATTTAAATTTTCGCAGATTTTTATGGCAAATACGATTAATTTTAAAATACATCAGAAAAATTTACAGTTTGAATTTCTAAAAATATAATAGAACGAATTTACATTATACCGAATAATGAATTACATTTACTAATAATTTATACAGACAAAGAGGCAGCTTCAATAAGTTTTAAATTCTCCAGTTCTTTAATCATGTGTTTAAGCAAATAATGAAATTAATCCTCGATAAATAAAATCATAATACAAGTGCCTTTGATAATAATAATATATCTACCGTCTTCCCTTACTAGGAATAGAGAATGATCATCTACCCAATATTTATATTATTCTTACTTACCACAATTGTAACCACATAATCTAAGAATCTCTTGATTCAAATATAACTTAACTTTGTGGGAGAAGTAAAAGCCGGCTCGAGGGAATGGCTACCAGAGAACGGACAGGAGCGTCTCTCTGGGAAGTAATCTATCACCAAGCTTTGATCGCCAACCCATTTGCCAAGTGTGGAGATTATGTCTACTTTTTCCAAGCTGTAGAAGAACTCATTCTACTGACATGATGAAATATAAATTTGTGTCCGGATTTGGTATAAACCACCTGAATTACAAGTTATCAATTATGCGGGCGCGGACGGTGTTATAGAGACTGATAAGTATAAATTTATCATTTATTATGTCAGTGAGCGTAGAACTAACCAACGACAAAATAAATATATTTCTCTAAAGGATGTACCGCTTGCTTTATTGCCTTGTTATTCTATATAAAAAAATAAGTATCTACCTATATGTCGAATTTGGCATTGGCACTAGAAAAATATGAAAGTAAATCGTATAGTGTAAAAGCGCCTGCAGAAACCCATAGGCCTTAGTCGTAAGCCGTAAACATTGGACTCAGCTTATAGCCCATAAATTTTAATAGTTCCTTGCGTACCTGATGTTGCATCCAATGCATATTCAGAAGTGCTTGGTTATGTCTTTACATCTATGACTTCCATTCGTAAAGGATTCATTAACCCACCAACAGGAGGACTGGCAGCTGGTAAGTACATACAATAAGTATGTACCAGTCACTTAGGAGCCTATCCTAGCATCCGTTTTGGAAGCATTTTCCTCCCTACTTTTAAAATTAGATTCATGTACTTTATGCCATTACTAGGTACTCCCGATCCGTTGTACGGGAGAAATTTATCTTTGTGGAAGTTATAACACTCAAAACATTTAATAAAAAGCCTATTTTATGCCGATGAAAATTAACAGTAAACAAATCTGATGGCTTGATTCAAAGTTTTCTTGTCGTTCGACCTACTTAAGGACAGTTTTGGAGGATTGGACATTACCTAAACCTCGATTTTGTAATTTTTTGGATTGTTTTCTTCTTTTAAATACAACCCCGCCCTAGGAAAACTTATCCCTGTAACGCGGAGTACTATACAAACGCGAAATTCACAGAGCACACCCACTCGTTCGTGCAATACGAAAATATTTTTTTTCAGTTATCCATACAAAATGAGAAGACAAGTGCGAGACCGGCAATAATGGAGACCTTTGGGGAAGGCCTTTGTCCAGCAGTGGTCTTCGGGCCGTTATTCTTTTATGGGACTTTTGCATGTTATACGTTGTTCAGTTTCAGGGGAATAATAGGCTCCTTAAGTCTACTATTTATGTTACTTCCTACTACCTTGTATATAGCTAATAATATTATAAATGCGAAAGTTTGTGAGTATAGATGTATGGATGTTTGTTACTCTTTCACGCAAAAACTACCGAACGGATTTTGATGAAACTTTGTAGTACTATCTATATAAAATTAATGTTTGCCTGTATGTCCTATAGAGAATCGTAATCTTGTGATGATCTTAAGCAAAGTGTTGTCCTACGAAGGTTTCTGAACTGGTATGACCAAACTTCGACAGATAGCGCCACTATCATTCCAATGGATTTTATCTATTGCCCTAGCAACGCGCTCAAGGTACAACTAGTAGCTTATATATCCGAATAACACACGCTTTAATTTATAAAATTGTACGCGGGTAAAACCGCGGAACACAACTAGTACTTAATACCGCACATGTTACAAGAAACAAACAATGGTTCCGCACAAAATAAGAGCAAACCAAACAATTCAATCGGCAAACATGGCCAATATTTGATCAAACACCCCTCAATAGATGTTAGATGGAGGATAATAACCTCAATAATCTCGTTATTACGGAGTTACAAACAATATCCTTCTGGTCAAAATTTCGACCATGGCGGCCAGTCTCAATGGAGACGGGCCGGTTGGCGTGGTTGGTAAATACTTGCCTTTCACGCTGAAGGTCGTGAGTTTCTAACTTTCTATCCCCACCCAGGACAGATATTTGTGTGCATGAACATGTCTGTTTTGTCCTGAGTCTGTGTGTAATTATCTTTATGTATTTACAAAAGAAAAGTGGTATATGTAAGTATATCAGTTATCTGGTTTCCATAGTACAAGCTCTGCTTATATGGGATCAGATGGCCGTCTGTGAATAATGTGACGGTCACCGTAGCTAGTTGGTAGTGCCCCTGCCTACGAAGCTGGTGGTCCTGGGTTCGAATTCCGGTAAGTGCAAATATATGTGGGATGAGCACGAATATTTGTTTCTGAGTCATGGATGTTTTCTATGTATTTAAGTATTTATCTATCTAGATAAGTATGTATATATCGTCGCCTGGTACCCATAGTACAAGCTTGGCTTAGTTTGGGGCTAGGATGATCTTTGTGACAGTATCCGCTAGATATTATTAAAAAAATGTCCTATAATATTTAAAAAAATATTAAGACTATGCACAGGAATAATTTTAGTGCACAAGTGTTTGCACCAACACAGGGCCACTTCCTACTTCATTACTCCCATGAAGCTATGGGACGACTAGCGACACGACCGGAAAGAGTTCAGGTGCATAACCGATTGCTTTAAATGCTCACCTAGCCACGAGGATGTGATTCTGCCAACTCCCAGACTTCGGGCTGATACTGTGAAATTTTCTTTACAGAAAAAAATCACTTTTAGTTCCAACCCATAGTATTATTAATTTTATTTTCAAATTAAAATTCGTATAATATAGCCTGTGGTTCTTTGTAAAGAGTAAACTCTTCACAAAGAACCACAGGCTCTACTCTACGGCTTAATTATGGTTTGGACTAGGGTTGCCAACTATACTGTTTTTCACTAAATTATACTTTTTGCTGTTGAACAAAAATAAAGTATACAAAATACTATTTACATTTATTTAGTCAGAGGGCTTTCACTGCTCAGAGCAGCGCAGCCTCAACGTTTGTAAATTAGTAAGTTGTGCAAGAAGCTCTAAAAAAACATGTATTAACAATAAACTAATAAAATACTGTTTATTTTTCTAAAATACGGTTTAATATTATTCATATACCTGAATATACTTTATTTCGAGTGAAACAAAATTTGTCAACCTCTCACAAAGTTAGAACCTAACTTTGTGAGAGAGTGGTGCCTGTTCACCACGCGGTTATCTTGCTAACATGACAACACGGAGTCCAAATTGAGATTTGAACCCAGGACCTCAATATCTGCGGTCGTACGTTTCCGCTAGACCAGTTGGTACGTCACAATGTACCTATATAAAAAAACATAATCGTATTGAGAACCTCCATTTTTACATCCAAGTTTGTTAAAAAAATGTAGAAAACAGTTGTGGAAAGTTTTTAGAAGCAAATTATTTGTAACACAATTTTATTAGTTGGGTATGTACCTATGTTTGTGGGTATGTAATCTAAGAAAGTGATTTTCATCGCCTTTGTAATAAACTAATAATTGGAAACATTGCACACTTGATATCACAGCTGTTCATGTGTAGGTACGTCTCAGGCGTACAGCTACAATGCGCACAATGCCATCGTATCCTAACGTTGACTATAGGATTTGATTCTTTTTTGCTCCACTTCCGTGGTGTTATAATATACCTACCTTCTTAGAGCTCTCTTTCTGTTTAAATTACCTCATATCTTCCATCTTTGTTATCCAATGTGACCAGTCTTTGAAGTTTTATCCAAAAGTAATAAGTATAAATTAGAACCTTTCTATAAATTTCATGGATTTATCAAAAATGTTCTAACTTAATTCCAAGATTAAAGTGAAATTATAGGTACTTTAGTTATAAAATATAAAAATGGTTCGAGATCCAAGATTTTCAAAAAAGGAATTCACTATTGCAACATCACTGCTAGCATTTTTGAAGCCAATCTAAATTGAATTTTATTTTCATGTATAAAGGTTTATATTTCGTTAACGTCTCATTTGCTTGTGTTTACAATGGGGGCTCGCGTAAGCCGTAGACCTATTTGTGTCGGTTTCACACTTACAACAATAGTGTCATGATTCGTGATCCAGGATTATCCGGGAACAATCCCGGGATTAGGTCGCGTTGCGGCAAACAAATGGAGTCGGGCTAACGAGTGGTGAAACAAGTGTACTAATGGGGGGTTCGAATTTCTAATTGTATTTATTTTTTGCGGCCACTTTGTGTGGTTAGGATAACATCAAATATGTAAAATATGATGTAAATAAATAATAGATTAAATAAATAAAAGATTTTATTCACATATACACTCACATATACTTTCAAAAATCGCTTGTTAATAGTCAGAACATGAATAATAATTGGAGTATTACAAATTAACTACCTATATATTAATTCTAGGTAGTTACAAATAGATTTATAAACTGTGACTTAAATTTGACCATATGGAATATTAATTTTATTTATGAAAATCATGGTTTAGTTAAATATCTTATTTAAATTCACATATTTATAGTTTTACATATATTTTACTGCATCTTGCCTTAATGGTTCTGTCTCTATTGAGGTTAGAATTCAATATTATTAGTATATTATGACGGGCCTTGTGTGTATGGCAACAGTCGTGCTTTAATCCTACCACCGAATCCAATGCACCCCAAATGAGAAGACCCAGCGAAACAAACTCAGCAGGTTCATGTCAGCGAGTCAATGAAAGCATTGCATGCTTACCCGCAAGATATAACATAATTTATTTATTTCAAGTATATATACACACTAAAAGTATAAAAGAAAGAACGAAGAAAAAACAAGAGGAGACATTGCACAAAGGTAGGTCTACTACTTATTTCTAAAAAAATCTCTTCCATTAAACCTGCAAGAGGAGATTTTGGAAGAGAGGAAGATTCGAGTGTGTAGGATGATATACATACATACGAACAAAAATACACATATACATAAATACATACATAATTTAAAATAATAAACTACATAAAATACATATATCTAAGCCAAAGAGGAAGGGTAGTGTTCTTTTAACCTATATTTAAATATGGAGATTGTACTACAATTACGTACTATGTTAGAGTTCCACAGCCTAACCGCGTGAACAGTGAAGGATTTGGAGAAGAAATCAGTATAATGGGAAGGGAAATTCACAGCCTAACCGCGTGAACAGTGAAGGATTTGGAGAAGAAATCCGTATAATGGGAAGGGAAATTCAAAATACTTTTTAAGTGTGACCTACATTGGGCGTTAGGAGAATGTTTAAAGCAAAACCGCTCCTCTAGGTAAAAGGGATATGCGGGATTGTAGAAAAGGAGACATAATATTCGAGTATTCCTGCGAAATTGTTGCGGAATTCTAAGACTTGGTCGTACATTCGGAGATTAAAAATGAAACGTATACGTAAATGCAAGCGCTCAAGTTTGTTTAATAGCTCTTCAGTAGCATCCAGATAGCAGGCATCAGCATAGTCCAGAATGGGTTGGATTAGAGTTTGAGCAAGAGTGATTTTGGTTTCAAAGGGCAAAAACTATAAATAAATACAGTATAAATACAGGATGGAACATAAAAAGCTTAATTTTCTTATAAAACTGAATAACGTATAACACGTCATCATGAAAAATACCTATACAAAAGAAATATTAACTTTACATACACGAAAAACGATCAGCTGAACTTTTTTTTATCAGGATGCACTTTTTTATATTCCATATACTGGTTGCCTGTCATTTGTTCAATTTCATGGGTAAATAGGGTTTTCACTCCTTATTTTGTGACGTTTTTAGCCAAGTTGGCTTTTTTTTATCACAGGGCGAGAAACGAGTAAGTGGGTCACCTGATGGTAAGGGATCACCGCCGCCCATGGACACTCGCAACACCAAAAATGTCGCGGCTGCGTTGCCGGCCTTTAAAAGTCAGCAAACAAGTGTTGCAAACCATTTTCCCCCATCCCAATGAGCTCTGACCTTACACACACACACTCGGAAACACAACATTAAAATTATTAATGTTATTATTAAGGAATGTCTTCTGTAAGGTGGAGGTACTTCCCCAGTCGGGCTGCTCTTTGAGCGAATGAACCTGCCGCAATTGTATACCTAAGTGTTTACAAATAAATCTCTCTTGGGGATACCTTTACCTACCCAGTGGTGGACGTCTTTCGGCTGATATGATGATGGTAATGATGACAACTTATATTTCGTGTGTCCGCGACATCATGTGAATATTGATATCCGAGTAAACGAGCATTGTGCATGGTCGGTTGTACAACCTCAATACTGAACAGGGATACGGCAGGGAAATTGATATTTCCTTCTGTTTCAACCATTCGAAAGTTAAATAAATAAATTTGTACGGACAGCTAAAACACTGTTATTGGATTCCAAATTAGGCACAACCTGTCAATCAGTCAACTGTTAAACATAAGTACATGTACTTCTAAATATGCGCTTGGCCACAATCTCGACTAATGGTGAGAGTAGATCTGATCTAAAGTGATCGTGCGTGCCCTACAAATGGGACTTATTCTATTAATTCTTCTTATACCGAAATATTGTTTATAGCTGTGCCCTGCGGTTTTACCCGCGTTGAATTTTATAAATTATCACAGCTCCTCCCCCGTAAGTGATAGCGTGATAATATGTAGCCTATAATAATATGTTGACCCGACCTTTTAGTAATATTCATGCAAAGTTTGATGTAAATCCGTGCAGTACTTTTTGAGTTTAGCCCGGACATACATACAGACAAACAGACACACGGACAAAAAATCTAAAAACTTTATTTTTGGCTTCGATATCGATTAAAGATCACGCCCCAAGTATCCTTTTAAAAAAATGTTCAATGTACAGTTTTGACTTTCCTACGATTTTATTATATGTATACTGTAGCGTCAAAGTGGTGAATTATGTAGGTTTACGTCTAGCCATAGAGATGGGAAATATTTGACCCCGCGATTTTTATTCACCCCGTTTTTCCTCAATTATTCCTTAATGCGTATTTTTATTGTACAGACGCCAGCACATCCAGCTTCCATCCGTCAAATTTATTTTATAGATTTTCTACTTTATCACAAAAGCATAAGGTTCACTTTCAATTGGGGAATTTTGACAGATTGGGGTAGCTTCATGTGCTGGCGTCTGTACCTAACAATACGATGCCAGATGCCATTTCAGGCAACAGAAACACTTGTATACACATTAAAGCAAATATGATATCTTTTAATCCTATTGTCACGGTGCGTCGAGGGCGTTTAGTCTGATTAATTACCTCGAAACAACGTATGCAGAACTAGTACAACATGAACTTCCTCCCCTCTCGTGATTACAACAACTTGAGGAGTTTTCAGTGGAGCAAAGACGTATGTGTGGGGTCCTTATAAAGTGGTCGTGATTTATATGTTACTTACAAGGCGGGAATGGGACAATTAAGGTTGATAATGAAAGCAGATCTACTCGAAGACGCTACGGAATGATTAACTGTTTTGTTCATAATGGAGGAGTTGGGTTGCTTGAAGCTTTTGTGATGAGTTTAAATTCATAAGTATAGTAGTTCATGAATAGGTATATAAAACATGCTTAGACTGTCCCGCTCTACACGCATACGTGTAAAAAAGATAACAATACTAATTTCCACACACTTCCTCTTACAAAAAGATGTCAATTATTTTTCAATAACCTAACAAGAAGAATTTATCGAAACAGTTTTTAGGGTTCCGTAGCCAAATGGCAAAAAACGGAATCCTTAGAGATTCGTCATGTCTGTCAAAAATAGAAAAAGAATAATAATTTTGGGGGTTCTCCATACATAGAACTGAAACTCAATTTTGTTTTTTCATCGTACCGATACATGTGGTATGGGTTATCTATGGATAGGTCTTCAAAAATGATATTGAGGTTCCTAATATAATTTTTTTCTAAACTGAATAGTTTGCGCGAGAGATACATCCAAAGTGGAAAAATGAGTGCCCCCCCCCCCTGTAACTTCTAAAATAAGGGAATAATAAAACTAAAAAAAATATATGATGTACATTGCTATGTAAACTAACAACGAAAATTGGTTTGAACGAGATCTAGTAAGTAGTTTTTATTTAATGCATCATAAATCGTAAACCGCAATTTACCTTTCATGGGCGAGTCCGACACGCACTTGGCCGGTTTTTTAAGTTGTTAGGTTTATCGAGTTGCCGTTTATATTAGGCTTAAATAAAAGCATAATTACCAATTTATCGGGGGCATACCTAATAACTATAACTTAAATAAGTGAAGCTGATGCATGATGCGTTAAATGAAGACTAATCATAAAATAGTGGGGGGTGAGGAATACTTCAGTACGCTAAACTGGGCGCTAGTAATCGCTGTATAAAGACCTAAAAATTTAAACTGTATCTATACTTACATTAATTTTAGGGGTATTAATGGGTAAGTGATAAATAACATTATTATCTTTTATTATTTCCAGCTACAAATACCTAATCTCACATTATAAATACTGCACTTCAGTTTCTATATAATATATAGGTGCGGCAGAACAGATTTTCATGGAACATAGCAAAGAACTAGTGGCGAAGGTAACATATTAGGTACACACGGGAAGCGGATGCGGATCGATTTAGGTAATATGAAAGTAAAACGAATATGTTATTTAGTTAGAAGGTAACAGCAAATCAAAGGAATAGAAAAATCCTGCAGTAACTCTTGAACTAAAATCTTTATAGCTACAACACAACAAATTCCAGTCGAGAGCCCGTAAATTCTCAGAATCAAAACAGTCCATTACCGCCTTAACAAACGACCAAAAAAGGTTTTCCAACATGGCGGCAAAAAATACAAAATCTAACGGTCTCACACACAAATCCCGTATTTACTCCGCGGAAAAGAACTGAGAAAATAAATTCACATCCGATTTTCCATTACGGTCTGTCTACCGAAACCGCTAACGATTCAAGCGTCCTATTCTCTATACTCTTTTATCCCACATTTATTTACATGTATCTATCTCTTTTACTCTCTAGTGTGAAATCAGTCCGACAAATTAAATCCCGCCTCAGATTATTACATAGCTCAGTGACTGTTCATAAATAACCCGTGGGGAGGAACGCGGGAATGTACTGAACGCACCCGTTACTATGCCCGTTTATTTGAATTTAGAATAACCTATTTTTTAAGAACAGTCAGGCTATACATTTCTATACAGTCCAGTCAGCAAAAGGCTTGAGTGCACCATCATTAATCATTGTTTAGGTGTTAACAGATCATACAACTAAGTACGTAAGCTAGTTACTACTGATACTTCTTCCGTCTCGACTCCTTAAAATCTCTTTCTTGAAAACACTAGATAAACCTTCCAATGGATCTAAAACTTTTACATGGTCAATCCCACTTTTTTTTGGGTTTCGTTATAGGGTAATCACCTAAGTGCCCGGTCAGTCCTAAGTCGGTAACCGCCTAAGTGCTTTCATCTCTAAAATTTTTCATACTTTGGAGGGTACATTAAGTTGCCGATTCTAGCTGTAGTTATTAGACAGCACAGCCGTTAAAGCCATGTTAGAGGAAGTAGGGATGCCTGAAAAACTCAGACAGTCATTACACGAAAAAAAACCTTATCTATTATTTTCCTGCTCAGCTAGCGAAGCCTCATGCATATCTACAATGGTTGACCAATCCCCGTGCTTGCAATCATAGACTTAATGTCTTTCTGTGATTTCATTGGTCCATAGTAGTATAGTGGGCAATAATAGTTGGAAAGTTAAGTTCTTATTCATGTAATGACAATTTTGTCAGAGCTGTTCAGGTCGGCTTAATGGCTATGTTGTCTGAGAACTAATACCCTACACGACATCTTAACGAGCTCTTTAAAGTACGGTACAAGTAGAAATCCGCTCAGTCTACCGCAATACTATCTCGCTCTAAATCAATTTGTCAAGTTCATGATTCATTCGTACATCAGTATTTAAGTATACTTAATAAAATTATAGGATCATATTTACCAAACGGCCGCCATGATCACAGAACTAAGCCTTAACAATTAATCTACCCAGAAGTATATTAATTTCACTATCAGTCACATAACCCTACCCAACCCTCTGAAATTCAAATAGGGCATAGCATTGGATTTGGACCAGCATTCCAGTGCGACGCGACTGCTGTTATATTATGTCTGTGATTTATAGCATTGAATTCTCTTCGGTAATTAGTGCGTGCCTGCTACGAGGCTCGGGGGATGAATGCACGTGATTAACGGGAGTTTAACTGCAAGTTATAGTAAGTCTTCGTTTAAAAGTTGATAATTTAAATGATTCATTTAAGCTACATTTTAGAAATCAACTATTAAAACCTATTCATCACAACGTTAATATGTAATAGAAAACGTATACCAAACATAGACGGAATTATCAAATTGACTTATCATTTGTTTTTGACGTTTTTGCATACTATTTATATGGTAATGGTTATAACTAAATTTCTATATTTCTGGCGACAATAGTATAATTTTATTAATTATTTTTTTATTAGAATATATTTATTTTATGTAATTATGTTGTAAGTTATTGTTATTACATTTAAAGTTAAATAACGAAATTTTTGACAAATTGCCATCTGCGATACATTTAGTATACTATAAATTATTAATCTATACATATAATAAAATCGTAGGAAAGACAAAACTGTACTTACATTGAATATTTTTTTAAAAGGATAATTGGGCCGTGATCTAAAAACGAGATCGAAGCCAAAAATATAGTTTTTAGATTTTTTGTCTGTGTGTCTGTTTGTCTGTATGTATGTCCGGGCTAAACTCAAAAAGTACTGCTTGGATTTACTTAAAATTTTGCGAATATCACTAAGACATTGGGTCAACATATAGGCTACACATTATCACGCTATCACCAACGGGGGAGGAGTTACGAAAATCTACTTAATTAACGCGGGTAAAGCCGCGGGGCACAGCTAGTATAAAATAAGATAAAGGATAACTTACTTAACTTACCATATTTATATTACTTTATATAATTACCTAAATAAGTTCCAAGTACAAACATTTCTTGTCATAAGAGTCATTGGCTTTGTATAGTGTTGTTGTAGAGTCAGCTTACTACAAGGTACGATGGGATTGGCATCGTTATTTCATGTAAGAAAATCCTGTAAAATAAATAAAGATATAATAGAATAAAAAAAAATCTTATACACTTAATTCACAAGTAAGACTTTGAATTTTAAATCATTGAATTTTAGATTAGAGCACGGTGAATCGACTTTTATTAGATTCGGTACATATTTAAATTTTAAAGATCCGTTATTTCTAAAGGAATATTATACCTCAAATAAAGCAATTCAGTTTTTATATATGAATTATACAATGTTTAAAGCATCAATAAAATAATATAATGAATAATAAAAAGCCAACATCACGCGGTATTCCCAGGCGGTCACCCATCCAAGTACTAACCGCGCCCGATGTTGCTTAACTTCGGTGATCGGACGAGAACCGGTGTATTCAACATGGTATGGACGTTGGCGACGGTTAAAGCATATTTATCGTACGCTTGTATCAATCGTTGTCGTCATAGAACAAGTTTGAGTTTTGAGTCAGAATACTGATATCAGTAACATTGCCGTCATAAAAATTTATAGAACGATAAATTTTAATTCGTCTGTCGCCAACGTCCATACCATGTTGAATACACCGGTTCTCGTCCGATCACCGAAGTTAAGCAACATCGGGCGCGGTTAGTACTTGGATGGGTGACCGCCTGGGAATACCGCGTGATGTTGGCTTTTTGCTACTCGACATAAGGATGTTTATTTACAATTAACTTTTATCGGTTACGAAGGTATCATCAACTATCCATTTTAATCGTAATTTACATTTAATTAACTATCCATTGTTTAATCACTGATTAAATAAACGGTGATTTGTTCATTGTTTTAATGATTATGTGGTTCTAATTTAAGTGAGTCTGTAAAATAATCAAATGGAGTTGTTAATTGGTTATGGGAAAGCTTAAACAATCAATGATGACGACCATTTGCCTGTTTGGTAGACGTTTTGTGCAACTGTTGCTCTACGTTGTTTTGCGAAGTCACCGAACGCTCGTCCGAATGAGGATTGGGAGAGGCATTTCAATGAGCGATCTGCTAAAGTTTTTTTGCGGATTTGTTAAGCTAGTAAATAATTGCAAAACGGTGACGGTTTTTAACTGTTTTGATATCTTTCCAATACTGTAGGGCAAATTATAAAACAGACGATTCAAATCAATTTACTCTTACTGATGTAAACAACGTAAATATCAATAAAAAAAATAAATACAGCAAAAAGCCACCATCACGCGGTATTCCCAGGCGGTCACCCATCCAAGTACTAACCGCGCCCGATGTTGCTTAACTTCGGTGATCGGACGAGAACCGGTGTATTCAACATGGTATGGACGTTGGCGATAGCAAAAGCATATTTTTCGTACGCTTATCAATAAAATTGTTGTCCTCGCTACTTCGAGCATTGAGGCAAAAAGCGGATAATAATAGCTAAAGACGTCATTAAGATTTATACACACATGTGTTTCGATACTTGAAACGCCAACGTCCGTACCGCGGGAATACCGCGTGATGTAGTCTTTTTTAAAACCAGATATGCATAATATGATGTTTTGATTAACTCAGGTATTATGAAATTTCTAAATACTTTTTATATTGTAATTTATATTACAGAATAAAGTGTAACCAGCTATTGTTAACTAAGCATTGTATAACCCGTCGCATTGCCGCGGATTACCGGAGATTGAGTATAATCGGACGCCCGGGAGCGTCCCATTTATAACGGTACTCCGTTAATTGAAGTTGCCGGCTATATTTCAAATATAGAACTCTATAAAATATAGGTCGACCAACGATTGATTAATCGAAGATTAGTTAAACGGTGGTCTTCAGTTAACCGTTTTTATTGAATAGTTATACCACAATTGATCTTATCAGTGAGTTAATGCGGTTACATTGCAAATTTAATAATTTTTGTGGTTTGTGTGAAATTATCATTGATAATTCTTTGGTTATTTTATAATGGAGCGGTAGTTAGTGATTTCTTAATATTTGGGAGTAAATATTTTTTACGCACGCTTGACTTGGGGAGTAAGCTGCTAAATGCGTGACGAGAGCGTTACGACAAGTGTGATCAGGCAGAACAAGGGCCAGCTCCAAACCTGTCCTAATGATGATCTCAGATTGATTGGATTGCCCCTCTATACCTACAGCACTGCTCTCAGAGGCAAGTCATAAAATATGGGGTATAATGCGTAATTTCCGTCTTTTTAAATATAGAGTTATTTAATTGAATTAATATCGGTGTTTTTCTTCATATCCTGTTCTTTTTTATTATTATTAATTTTGTTTTTGTTATTTATCGTGTATGTACGTTCTGTCTCAATTAGTTACCCGAAATAAACATGTATTTTTTTTTTAAGGAAATGGAGTGGGAGTTTTTAGATAATGAAGATAGAAAGAGAGAGAGAGAGAGTTACGTTTTGTATATTACTCTAAGCCAAGAGAGAGAGAGAGATTTTCTTTCCCTCATAGCCGTTTCGTATATCTAAGTGTTACTTCATTCGTGTGGTCTAAAGCTCACTATACTTTCCTCTCTCCTCGTTCTTCTATTATTCTGGTTTTTAAGAAGCACAGGGTACCTGGTACCCTATGCTTCGTTTTCATTAACTAGAATTAATTAAACTTCATTATTTTGGATATATCAATTTTTTATGAGATTTTTAATCTTTTTGATGTCTTTTACAAATATAATATTCGTTGTATATTAGTTAACGGTTACAACAGAGAGGTAAATATTATACACTTTTAATATACATGGTTGGTTAACGTTTACGACAGAGAGGAATATTTATCACGAACCCCTCTTTAATTAAATTGATTTAATTAGTCTACTTGAATTAGTTTACTTTTTTATGTAATTAAACTTGGGTACTTAAATCTTTTTAAAGACCAGTAAAATATAATATGTTTGTAAGTAAATGATTCTTATTTTATTAATTTTATTGATTAAGATTCACGAACGGTGAACTAAATATCTGAGGTAAATAAATTAATAATAATAATATTTAGAACAGAGAAAAAATAACAAAAACTGCTCTTTAAAAACAGACTTTTCCATTTTGCAATGAAACAAGAATTAACAATTTATATATCTCTAAGTTAAATATAAATTAGTTTGACTGGCGCCGATTAATTGATAAAATGATACTGTTAAAAATGATACGGTTGAAAATGATATATGTAAAAATCCAAGTGTGGGAGGTAATGTGATTGGGATTTGCGCTCAGGTGTAAGGCGCTGAGTATATTGCCGAGTTGCTGACTAACGGAGGTGCCTAAAATGTTCGCAGTTACAAGTATTTTATATGTATATCACAAGGGCTCTACCGGCTAATTCGCCGAACATCGATTTCTTAAATGGCGTTCAAATAAATAAAGGTTAAAAATGGCTTAATCAATCGTTAAATCGGCTTCCATGAGCACATGTGACGTCATAAATGGTCCGGAATCGATTGTCAACGTTGAAACCGATTTAACGATTGATAAAGTAATTTTTAACCTTTATTTATTTGAACGCCATTTTAGAAATCGATGTTCAGCGACTTACCCGGTAGAGCCCCAGGGCCGACAAACGATCAATTAGGTAATCTGATGGGAAGTGATCACCGCCGCCCATGGACACTCGCAACACCAGAGGAGTCGCTAGTTCGTTGCCGGGCTTTAAGAGTCAGCAAATAAGTGTTGCTGACCCATCCCCCCACCCTGATGAGCTCTGGCGACCTTACTTACACGCAGAAACATCATTAAAATTATCTTTTGTAAGGTAGTCGTACTTCCGCAGTCGGGCTGCTCTTCGAGCGAATGAACGCTGTGCCCTATCTCTCTTTACTATACTATATTTTACTATATCACTAACCAGCTGTCTATCGATTCTGTAACACTACTAAACTAATTTAAATGGCATTACATCTCTCTCTCTTATGTGTCTCGTATGAAACAACAAACACTAGTATGAAATAATTTAGAATACTAATGATGATTAAGCTAGATTATATAAGATATTGACAAAGTGATTATTATAGTATTATAGTTGATACTTGCTTTGTGATGATGGCATAGAATCTCATCACCCCATCTCCTCCTGTTGGGGGCGTAGAAATCGTGAGGGAAATCCTGAGGGAATACCTACCAGAGAACGCGTAGCAGCGATTTTCTGTGAACTATGACCATCAAATTGCCATCGCCAACCCAACTTCCAAGCGTGGCGATTATGGCATATAACCCCATTCTTTGAAGACATTTGTCCAGCAGTGGACGTAATTTGGCTGACATGATACGTGATACGTTTAAATACTTTTAAGTATCGAAATTTGTAGTTTTAAATATGTTTTAGTAGGTACATCTTTTTTAATGGTTCTATAACGTAGATCAATTACAAACTACCTACATTATGTATGTGCGCCTCATAGCTTTGTGTGTGTCTATTTGTAAGGACTTGTTTTTGTATCTCTGTTCATGCCGGCTAATCTCCGAAACGGTTCTATGGATCGATTTAGACGGGACTATCACTGGCCGATAGCTCATGTTATAACAAGTAATATATATATATATATATATATATATATATATATATATATATATATATATATATATATATATATATATATATATATATATATATATATATATATATAAATATTGTACTAATTTAAATTCCGCCCGCCACATCATCCGCGTAGTAGGTAATCAACTTTTATACGACCCAATAATTTCCGCGGTCAGTGCCTCGAGCGGAAGCTAGTTCTAACTAAATGAGTTACTAAAAATAAATATAATATAAATATCCTACTAAGCGGGAGCCGAAAAATATGGTTAAAACATGTAAAAAGCCGACATCACGCGGTATTCCCAGGCGGTCACCCATCCAAGTACTAACCGCGCCCGATGTTGCTTAACTTCGGTGATCAGACGAGAACCGGTGTATTCAACATGGTATGGACGTTGGCGACAAATAGATCGAAATTTATGATTGCATAATACGTAATTCAATAACATCGTATATTAAATAATTTTATCTTTCCTCTGACCCTGTCGTCATACTTATTTATTAGATAATCGTCGTTCCAACATGTAACAACTGCTATTTGAACTAAAATTATTACTTAGCTTGCGCCAACGTCCATACCATGTTGAATACACCGGTTCTCGTCCGATCACCGAAGTTAAGCAACATCGGGCGCGGTTAGTACTTGGATGGGTGACCGCCTGGGAATACCGCGTGATGTTGGCTATTTACTGTTTTTTTATACAAGCCCATGTTTTATGCTGTTTTACATCACAAAATGCTAATTAAAGCACGTGGCTGATTAAAAAATACATAAGTTTCAAATATTTTATTAATTCATTACAACACGCCAGACATATTTTTTTTCCTAAAACGCATTCACGTCACGTAGATGTAGTTTTATTATTTATATGCACCATTTTAGGCACCCCTATCTTATTTTCCCTATATAAATCATAGTGGTGTCGCTCGCTATTGGATTATGATGATTTCCTTTCTACATCGACTGATGCTTGAACTCCCCGAGAGATGGCGTAAATAGCATCACGTGATAAATAATAAATAATAACATTTGGAATATTGAATAGTTTTAGCGAATATGAAATGTCATTATACTTACTAACTATTCAATGTTCCAAATGTATATGATTTATCATAAAAATTTTCAAAATTAATCAATGATTTCATGAAATTAAAGTTTTAAACTTTTCCTCTACTTAAAAATTATATCTAATGATTCAATATGTGATTTAATTTTATAGGCAGCTTATTAAGTTGAATAACCGTTAAATCTATTATTTCTATTTAAATGCTTGGTGGAACAATATATTCTCATCGTTCGGGCTCAATACTTACGCCCATTTTTAATAAAATCATATTTTATAATCAAACAAATTTTAAGATAACAAGGAACTCAATATTTTAATTTTTGTAGTTCTTGGTACTTATAGTTCATACTCATAATTGTATTGCAAAATAACTCGGATTGATGGAATTATCGATGTATGTATTAATTTTATTGTAAACACCGTGCCGAGAGATGGCGTAACATGTAGCCTTAACCTACGTGTTACGCTATCTATTGGCGCGGCATTTGCGAGATTCGTAGTTTATGAAAACAAACCTCCTGTGCCTCTAGCACGAGTTCCTGCAGTTTACTTACTCGATCACACGTACAGTTTCCTCCCATACATTGAGCACCAGCGCCTCTCGCGGAAACTATTAAGAACTAAAACTCTGGTGCTCAATGCACAGAGTACATTATAATAGCTGAGATCAATGTATGGGACGAAACTGTACGTGTGATCGAGTAAGTAAACTGCAGGAACTCGTGGTAGAGCCACTGTTTACGAAATGCTGCTTTATTTTACAGCTCACGGCTATAAGATAGAGGGGAATAAAACATTTCTAATGGAATATATAATATCGTTTATACTTATTATTCCTATTACTTTTAATGAAATAAATTAAGTTCTGTGAAATTTAGATAGGTATTTCACGATATTATTCACATGACATTTCTTCAGTCTTCAAGTTGCTTACTTACACAGAAAACAATCAAAACAGGTTATAAAAACCAGGTTGTAATTGAACAAAATAATTAATTGTTTGAAATTAAAAAAAAACTTGAGAGGTGTCAAGGGACACCCGGATGGAACGAAGTTATTTCTTATTATTTATTATGCACAAAAAACCTGTATACACTCAACAAAAATAAGCGTCGCGACACCGCACTGTTCAATGCGAAATACAAATGAAAATATCTGGCTTGCTTTCTATAAGAGAGAGGGAGAGAGACAGACAGAGAAACATGCGCACGCCGCACAGCTGTAAAAAGAGTCGTGACAACTTTTCGTAAGAATTTTTTCCGTCTAGCCCCCTATCACAACGCGTGATAAGGAACTTCGTTCCAATATAAAATATAAAGCAACATATCTTTTGCAGTAGGTAGGTATTATAATTAATTACGTAATAAGAGTTTAAAATCAGAGAAGATGAAAATGATATTAGGAAACACAACACGACATGCATGCTGTAAAGTAATAAAATACAAGTTTGTAATTTTCTTTTTCAAGTATTTTTAGTAGGTAATATCTAATAATATTATTATTCAGTAGACATGCAATAATTGCTTAATAATGGCTTTGCGTTTAGTTCGCCATTCACAGTTTTAGTCATCCTTGTCTTGAGCAAATAAGTTTCAAATACAGTTATTTGATAAAGGTGACATAATGGTGTGATAGATACGTGGAAACCTCGATGGAACACATATAAATATTAACGTGTCATGTTATATTCACATAAAATACTTTAATTCTTTCACATATTTTGCGTCACGAGGTGCGGATGTAAGGAATATTAGATACTACTTACTTTTTAATCATTATAATATTATTATGTTGAAAGCGAATACGGTATGAAATAAAACCAAAATCCATTGTCTTGTTAAAACCGCTTAATGTTACATGCGACACCAAAATAATCCGAATACAATGAACCTACCTACGCTATAAACATTTTTTTTTAAAGTATGAGTAAAATAAGCAAAAGCCAACATCACGCGGTATTCCCAGGCGGTCACCCATCCAAGTACTAACCGCGCCCGATGTTGCTTAACTTCGGTGATCGGACGAGAATCGGTGTATTCAACATGGTATGGACGTTGGCGACAGGCGAAGTATATTTATCGTACGGGTGTATCAATCGTCGTCGTAATTGAACTAGTTTGAGTTTTAAGTCAGAATGCTGCTAACAGTAACATTGACGTCATTAAGATTTATATAAACATACATTTTAAATTTATAGTCGCCAACGTCCATACCATGTTGAATACACCGATTCTCGTCCGATCACCGAAGTTAATCAACAAAGGGCGCGGATAGTACTTGGATGGGTGACCGCCTGGGAATACCGCTTGATGTTGGCTTTTTATTACTATTTTACACAAACGTACCTATGATTTTAAATTTTACTTTGCTTTTTATAGAATCATCTGTTTCAAATATTTAATAATTTCCATAACAACTCACCTCCCACATTTTTTCTAAAACCGCAGTCACGTTACGTCGTTGTAGGTTTAATATTTATTTGCACCATTTTAGGCACCCCGATCTTATTTTCCCTATATAAATCATAGTGCTATTGGATTATGATTTCCTTTCTGGACGTATTGACGCTTATTTATGTCATCTCCCGGAGTGATGCATGAATTCCCCGAGAGATGGCGTTAGTAGTACCACTTGCTTTATGGATATCTGGAATGAAAACTGAAATATGGGGTGAATAGTATAGTATAGTAGGTTAGAAACTGAAAAACAATTTTACGTATGTTTGGAAATATTTGCTATCTCTATAATTCATCCCGGGATTTCAAAACATCCCGTTTTACCGTGTTCGAAATGTCAATGAGACATTAAAATACATGCCATGAATTAATTATTGCCATGGCCATCTGCGCAGGCCATACTTTAGTGCACAAGTTTGTCCGCAAGCATAGGTGCACTCCCTACTCGCTGACTTTCTTGACCCGATGGGATATGACCGGTAAGAGGTCAGGTGCAACCATGGAGCTATAAGCATGGAGCTGTTACATCAAATATGCATGCGGTCAACGCGGTGTCCCAACATACCGGTATGTTTATGTGTACTCTGAGTGAATTTCCCAGAGTCGAGGTTCGAACCCCACAGGGGGTGCCCTCCGGCGCGGGTTACTTAATTTCTAGACGGCTTGAGCCCTCTGCTCGCCTCTATAGTCCGGTGAAGTAGTGAAAGCCTCCTAGGCTAACTATGCGACACGTCAAAAAAAAAAAAATTGTGAATCACACGGGCAGCTTATTATGTAACAACACTATTTAATTAGGTGTAACCTGTAATGATAGTTGTAAAGATAAATAAAAAAAATAAAAATTGTAATAGCTCCATGGGTGCAAGACCGACATGCTAGCCATGATTAAATGCTAGCCGTGTTCCATATCAATGGAAAATCACATCGCTAACATCTTAGTAACCATCTGACCTAAGGCGATATATTTTTCTCTAGGTGCAACGCTAGGTGCAAAGGATAAAATATTTAAAAATGGATGATTTTTAAACAGGCAAATACACTAATTATCTTGTCGTAATGTAAAAAGAAGTATAATTTCATGCTTTCGTGTAAAATATATGAGTACGGTATGAGCCAACATCACGCGATATTCCCAGGCGGTCACCCATCCAAGTACTAACCGCGCCCGATGTTGCTTAACTTCGGTGATCGGACGAGTAGTACTAGCATCATAAATCGTAAACTGCAATTTACCTTTCATTTAATCAACTGAAATACTTGCTGCTGCGGAACCCTTTATGGGCGAGTCCGACTCGCCCTTGGCCGGTTTTTTATTTATGTTATGTGTGTTCCAGCGGAGCTTCCACGGACCTCGATCACATCTGTCATCATGTCTGCCTCTTACAAGTTTTGTGGCTAATTCGCCCTAGAATTGAATGTGTAAAACTGTAGAATGGCTAACTAAATTCAAATCCACTATGTAATAATTACTGCATACTGATTAATATATTAGAGATTTTCCATTATCATTTTCAACTTCTCTTATTTAAACTCCTATGGTAAATAATATCCTATAATAATAATAACCTGGGACATTATTCACACACGGCCATCGGATCCTAAACTAAATTTCAGACTTGCACGGACAACAAGTACCTTTGTTTTTCTTTTTTATTTTAAATTTCGTTTTGATTGTCATTTTATATTTTTGTTGTCTGTGCAATGTTTTTGTATAAATCTTTTTCTTTCTTTCTTTAAACTAAGCAGAGCTTACATGCCATATAAGTACTACTTTTCTTTTTTAAATACATACTTATATAGATAATTACACCCAGAGTCAGGACAATCAGACATGTTCATACACACAAATATCTGTCCTGAGTGGTATTCGAACCCACGAACTGCGGCGTGAAATGGAAGCATTTACCAACCATGGCCATTTATTATTAAGTAGAATAAGTTGAGATAAGCTAGGTTAAATGTCACTCAGATGTAAGTTAAGTTTATTTGTGCGAATGCGGAGTTTACCTATTAAGTAATTAATTATTATATATGTTGCTTTATTTTTTAAATAAAATATAAATAAAAAAGGTTTTTATTCACGTAGACTTTAAACTTTATAGTTGTATACATTAGATATTATTTCTAGTAACATAGATATTTAGGTACATCTTGTATGAAAACATTAATAAAATTTATTTTATTACAGAAATGATATTTAGCTAGCTCGTATCAAGTTATTGCTTTTATAGGTATTATTTTTTATGTATTTTGATCTTGTATTATATTAACTATTGTTGGTAAGACTATAGGATTAAGAAAAATATATATATATAGGTATTGGTCCCGGGTATGACCTTAAACTGCCTCTATCGGGGGCTCTAGAATCGAAGGATTCATCAGAGGCCTACGATAGCAGGGGAGATGAGCCTCTAAGCACTGGCCTGTAACTCATCTAGGAGATGGAAAACTCTGAAACCCGGAACGGGGTCTCCGTTAGGCGCGAGTAGGGTCCAACCCGAAATATGCGGCAGATTTCTACAGCTGACCTAGCTCCTAGAAATGTATATGTCTTGCATAATACATATTATAGTTTATATTTAGACCACAATTCATTATTTTGTTCAATTTCATCCTGGTTTTTATAACCTGTTTTGATTGTTTGCTATTTAAGTAATTTGAAAGCTTTGAAGAAATGTTGTGTGATTAATTTCTTGATATAATATGCCGGAATAAGGTTTTTTGAAATAAATAAGATGGCGGATAACATATTTATTTTAAAACTGCCTCTATCTAGGTATCGAATGAAAGTGATCTTGACTAGTAGAAAATTATACACTAAAATGAATTTCAGTGGTCTTTTTAATATGATAAACATAAATTAGTAAAAAAAGAAGCAAAAGCCAACATCACGCGGTATTCCCAGGCGGTCACCCATCCAAGTACTAACCGCGCCCGATGTTGCTTAACTTCGGTGATCGGACGAGAACCGGTGTATTCAACATGGTATGGACGTTGGCGACAGTAGTTTTGAAACTCATGTTTGTATAAATCTTAATGACGGCTGTAGTTATTTTTATCAGTATTCTGACTCAAAACTCAAACTAGTTCTATGACGACAACAAATGATACACGCGTACGAAAATTATGCATAAACTGTCGCCAACGTCCATACCATGTTGAATACACCGGTTCTCGTCCGATCACCGAAGTTAAGCAACATCGGGCGCGGTTAGTACTTGGATGGGTGACCGCCTGGGAATACCGCGTGATGTTGGCTTTTTGCTGTATTTGTTTTTTTATGATATTTACGTTGTTTACACTGGTAAGAATAAATACATTACAGTATTGGAAATGGTTACCTATAATAAGTTCGAAAAATATTTGACTGAATTTCATTTCACTTAAAATTTTACAACTTTTATCGTTTCGTTTTTTTATTTCACCGAAGTCACGTATGCCACTGTATTAGTTAACTTATTATAATAATAATAATATATAGGGGCAATGTCACACAGATCATCCTAGCCGCAAACTAAGCAAAGCTTGTACTATGGGTACCAGGCCACGATATACGTACTTATATAGATAGATAAATACTTAAATACATAGAAAACATCCATGACTCAGAAACAAATATTCGTGCTCATCACACAAATATTTGCACTTACCGGGATTCGAACCCAGGACTGGTGGTCAGGTCTTCGTAGGCAGGAGCACTACCAGCTAGGCTACGGTGATCATTATCAATTCGTTGTATCGCCGATTTTTTGTTAAGTCGGCGACGATTTTATTTCTATTAATATTCATAATGTGCACGAAGCTTATTTGGTTAATTGAATCGCAATACTTGCGATAGCAAACTTTGCGCAATATTTTATCTTCAATTGCTTTAGGAATTAGTAGTACTTTTGTACCCTTTAATTTACCTTTTATTTTATTATAACGTGTTAATTTGACAAATGGAAATCCGTTGTCTCTGCCTACCCCTCTGGAAAACAGGCGTGAGTCTATGTATGTATGTATGTTAATAAATTTGAAATAAATAAAAAAATTAACTAACATTACCGTTCATCATTATTATGTCAGCCCAATAACGTCCTCTGCTTGGCATTATGTTTTAGAATCAATGTTTATATTGTTTGCTTATTAATATTTTAATTGATCATTGTAACAATTATCTTTAATTACTGTAATTGGTGTTCTACCGTTTTAATTAAAGTAAATAAATAAATAAAAGATCCCCAAATGATTTCCACAATGGATTTGTGTCCATCATTTGGAGGGATATGCGACAATCCACACGCTTGGCAGACGGGTTGGCGGTCGCAGTTTGATAGCCATAGAACACAGAGACACTGCTGCCCGTTCTTTGAGAGGTCTACCCTCGGGTCGAGTTCTGCGCCCCCCACGGGATGAAATGGGATGGTGAATTTCGGCGGCCATTCTCAATGACGATTAGCCAATTGCGCAGGACATATTATAATGCACAAGAGTGTGCGCAAACACAGGGGCACTTTCTATTCCATCACTCTCATGATCCGACAGGGCGGCTAGCGACACGACCGGAGAGAGGTCAGGTACAGGACCGACGGCTTTACGTGCTCTCCGAGGCACGGGGGTGTAATACCGCCAACTTTCAGGCTTCGGGCAGATACTGAGAAATTTCTTTTTACGGAAAAATCTCAAAATCACTTTTTGGCCCGACCCGGGATTTGAACCCAGGACCTCATTTTCTGCGGTTGAACACGCTACCACTAGACCAACGAGGCAGTCAATTGTGGTGATATTCTATGTCAACGTAGCGTTAATGTACAATTAATTAATAATTACTGTTTAAATTACTTACGTTCGACTTCAACTTACCGAATTTAAATTAGATGATTTCCTACATTTACCTATATAAAAAAATATTGTCAAAGTCAGTTCACAACGGAGAAATCGCGTACCAGACATGTGAGACATGCAAAAACAATAGAAAACATCCAGTCGATTCGATTATTGATTCGATTCCTTCATTAAAATTCGGTTAATTCATTTAAAAAATATTTTTTAGATGACGTATAGACTTATCTTAAATAAATAAATAAAAAAGGTCTTTATTCACGTAGACTTTAAAAAAGCGCTTGTAAATAGTCAGAACATGTTTGTAATAATATAGTTGTATACATTATTATTTCTAGTAACATAGATATTTAGGTACACATTGTATGAAAACACTTATAAAATTTATTTTATGATAGCATTGATATTTAGCTAGCTCGTATCAAGTTATTGTCAAGAGATTATGTTTAATTATCTAGTTTAAGTCTAATATTTTTACTACCAATTGTCAATGGTTCTGTCTATATTAAGGTATTATTATTATGACGGACCTTGTGTTAATAACGACGGTCGCGCTTTAATGCTACCACCGGATCCAATGCGCCCCAACTGAGAAGACCCAGCGAAACAAACTCAGTGGGTTCATCTACTACCGGTTTCAACACGACCCAGTTGAGACGGTCCGGCGAAACATACTCAAGCGGGCATGAACACGGGAAATATCAGTCTTCTACAATATGTATAAATGCTAAAACCATGTGGGGTGGGTGAAGACCATACTATAAACATACATTTAAAAAATATCATAACTAATAAATTAACGAAAAAGCCAACATCACGCGGTATTCCCAGGCGGTCACCCATCCAAGTACTAACCGCGCCCGATGTTGCTTAACTTCGGTGATCGGACGAGAACCGGTGTATTCAACATGGTATGGACGTTGGCGAAAGCTGTGTAATAATTTTAGTTCACATATTAGTTGTTTACATGTTTAGGTTTAAGATATTTATTTCTCAAAAAGAATTACATTCACTTATATGAGAAAAAAAAATAAACTAATTAATTTTAAGAAGTTACGGTTAGTTACATAGTAATAAATTAAACTTATACATTATTATTGTTACGCTATCATGCTTAAACTTAACTTAAACAGTGTTACGAAAATACACATGGATATAGTGTTATAGTTTTAGAGGATTGTAATGTTTTCAAGGCCTTTTTGAAAGTGTACATAGATTTCTGATCTTTAACACTATTTGGTAGTCTATTGTAAATCTGTGCTCACTCATATACAATAGTTACTTTTACCGTAATTGGTACGAGGAGCTTGTAGCACCAGGTTATTTGCTTGTCTAGTTAAAATGTGTCGATTTTGTAGGGATGACATGTTGGGATGACTATTCTCTTATCTAATAAAAAAGTATGACGACAAGGTCAGAGGAAAGATAAAAATATTTAGTAAACGATGTTATTGAAATATGTATCATCTATTAATAAATTTCGATTCATCTGTCGCCAACGTCCATACCATGTTGGCTGCGTACCCGTTGGACCTACAAGATTAGACCCTCTATCGCAAAAGTACCCGTCCGACCTCATTTTAAGTCCCTTTGGACCTTCTTTAAAATATAATAATCAATGTGCCCATTGGACCTCTTTTTAAGTACCCTTTGGACCTTCAAAATTAAAACTACTAAAGATGAACCTGTTGGACCTCAATTCTAATACCTTTTGGACCTTAATAAAATATGTTTTTATTTAGTACTAGCTGTGCCTCGCGGTTTTACCCGCGTTTAACTTTATAAATTATCACAGCTCCTTCCCCGTAGCAGATAGCGTTATAATATGTAGCCTATATGTTGACCTAACCTCTTAGTAATATTCATGCAAAAATTTAAGTTAACCCATGCAGTACTTTTTGAGTCTAGCCCGGACATACATACAGACAAACAGATAAACAGACAAAAATTCTAAAAACTATACTTTTGGATTCGATATCTATTGTAGATCACGCCCCAAGTATCCTTTTAAAAAAATATTCGATGTACAGTTTTGACTTTCCTGCGATTTTATTATATGTATAGATTCGCCCGGCGTTATTTTAGTAAAAAAGGTACAGTTGTGTTGAAAATGTTTAACCAGAACTCTAATAATTAGGCGAAATAGCATAAGCGAATACAGGCACACTAACAACAAACAGCAATCCGTGGTCAGTAGAAGAAACACAAGAAATTATAGTGTAAACTATATTTCTTTCAAATTTACAGGTGTGTAATGGATAAATATTTTAAAAAACCCCACGTACAAATATCAATAATACTTAGGTAAACCGCATATTGTAATGTTTTATATGTAAAAAAACTTATTAACTTAAAAAAAACTCTGTGATCTATATACTTTATTTTACTTATATAATACATTATTTTAAATTTACAAAAAATCTACGAGAATAAGACTGTGATTACTTGAAAAGTTATTTACAAATATGTAAAATACAAAGATATCTTATATTTACAAATTTAATTAAGTTGTTGTCTGTAAAACCAATCTTCACAAATTCAGTTGCTACGGCATACAATTTAGATTTAGATTTACTTACATTATTATATCAGTATTTCTTTCTTTTAAAATGTGATATAAACATTCAAAATTAATATATAGTATGCATTTTTATGTATACCTACGGTCTTGAAGATTTGTCAAATTAGAAAAATGTTACTGGAATATGTGTTTTTATTTGTTACATAACGTTGTGATCATTTATATTTTTGATTAATAACATTGATTTATATTGTAGTGTTTTATTTTTAATAAGTTGTGTCACTTTTGTGCATGAGTGTATTTTAACTTTTTATACGAAGACATGTGAATGAGGTCCAACAGAACTCGTTGCTTAATAGAGGGTCTAATAGGTAATCAAGTATAGACAACATCCAAGTTTGAAGGTCCAAGCGGTACAAAGGGGTCCAAAGGGTCATCTTTTTAGACGAGGTCCAAACTAGGAGGTCCTACGGGTACGTAGCCACCATGTTGAATACACCGATTCTCGTCCGACCACTCATCACTCGAGCTGGCTAAATATCATTGCTATAATAAAATAAATTTCATAAATGTTTTCATACAATGTGTATATCTATGTTACTAGAAATAATAATGTATTCAACTACTCGTATATTACTACAAACATGTTCTGACTATATACAAGCGCTTTTTTTAATTCTACGTGAATAAAACCTTTTTTATTTTATTTCATTTTTATCACCGATGGAGAGCAATTGGGTCACCTGGAGAGAACTAAATAAATAAATATCTTGGGACGACTAACACACATCTGATCCCAAATTAAGTAGAGGACAACCAGACAACTGATAAACATATCTAAATATAATATCTAGGGAAAATGTCACACAGAACATCCTAGCCCCAAACTAAGCAAAGCTTGTACTATGGGTACCAGGCGACGATATACATACTTATATACATAGATAAATACTTATATAAATAGAAAACATCCATGACTCAGAAACAAATATTCGTGCTCATCACACAAATATTTGCACTTACCGGGACTCGAGCCCAGGACCACCAGCTTCGTAGGTAGGAGCACTACCAACTAGGCTACGGTGACCGTCAACATACTTTATACTTCTTAATACACACATATTATATCCAGACACAGAATAAATAATCGTGCTCATGACACAAAGATTTGTCCCTGGTGTGGATTGAACCCCAACCTCGGGCTATTCTCTTGAATTAAATTTTTCACGGCCATCTTGTTATCTCCTGTATCTACCGTCACCAACCACTTGTTTTTTCGTCTGTCAATGATAGCCGAACACGCTTAAATTCACTATATCAGTGGTAAACGGTTCCAATCAATCTAAGTATACAATTTAAAAACACAAAAATATGATTGCGTCCTCACTTGCAAAACAAGACTTTGTTTTCACAAATAGAAACGAATCCAAGAACTAACCACGGTAAGAAATCGAAAAGTGTGTGTGATTTATTTTTATTAGTTAGCTCAGGGGGCTTTCACTGCTTTACCGGACAAAAATAAGACTACAAACTACTCCAAAAGGGTTTGGAGTTCGTATTTCGACTCAGGAAGGTTACTAACTTGGATATGCATCAGAGGGTCGTTTTTAGCAACTATTTTTATGCGTCATTTTAGTAACGTTTTGAGCAACTGTCAATCTACATTAACACGCAAAGACACGAGCCACTCATCTGGTAAAGGATCGGGAGGAAAATATCGTCAATTCGAATGCAGACCAAGGATGATGCATGGCGATGGTGGTAAACCGATTTAATGCTCTATATTCTTTGCAGAAGGTTTAAAAGATTTCTGACAAGTAATCTGGTGTTATAAATTAATATCATATCAATTTAAAATCAATCCATTTTGTTTTCAAACATATAATAGACGGACACAAATTACATCCAGACTGAGAACAACTATTTATGGGTCACACAAATATTTTTCCGGCGCGGGGTTCGAACTCGCGGCACGAAGTGGCGAGGCGACTCTCTTAGCCGCTGCACCACACGTGCAGTCAAACGTCCATGTTTTTGGAGTTGCATAAATTCATTATCAAAATACAAAATCAATATTTAGTGTTAATTCCGCTAATTGTCAGTTTAATCATGCTGGGATGCAATTTGCACCGCCCTCCCGCCCGCAAAAATGTGCACATGCAAGAAGGACAATATAAAAAGCAAATTACATGCGCCAGTACGATACCCAACACGTGTTTCGGTCCTCCACGGACCATTCTCAAGGGCTGCTAACTCGTCGAGTGCTCGAAGGAGACTCTGTATCGTACTGGCGCATGTAATTTGCTTTTTATATTGTCCTTCTTGCATGTGCACATTTTTGCGGGCGGGAGGGCGGTGCAAATTGCATCCCAGCATGATTAAACTGACAATTAGCGGAATTAACACTAAATATTGATTTTGTATTTTGATTGTTATGGATTTCCGCAAAGTAACGCCTGATTCCATTAGTTAAATTCATTATTATTATTTGGTAAATGTAATGTATATACTCTATATTTAATTAGTTAATTTACTACTTATAATTCACTTAGGTTAAGTAAAATAAAATAATATGTTTTTAAATTACTTTATTTACAGATATAACTTTAAGCAAATACTCTACAACATTCAGTAGGTAACTACTTCCACCCTTTCTTGAGATAATTTGCGATAGGAAAGAAACTTAATGTTCCCAAAAAAATGCGGGAACTTAACGACATTTAGACATTAATGTTCTTAACGTTCACGGACATTACAACCCCATCGTCGGCTTACCCCAGCTGACCCCAAGTTCTAAGGCACCCTAGAGACATCCCTTCTAAATTCCCCTACCACAGCTCGGAAACTCCCGAGTCACCTCCATAACACGAAACATTTCCCTCCTCTATTCACAAGATTCCCATAGTGAATAGAAACACTGGTAACTTCCCAAGTTAACCCTTCAAAAGATCTCCGTCAAGTCGACGAGTCTCATCTCTATTCCAAGTAAATATTTTATTAAAAGGGCGCTGGTACACCATCAGTCTTGTCGTGCAATATCGCGCAAGACGGCGGACAAATCGTCTGTGTGGTTGTCGCTTAACTGTTTGTGGACGATTGTAGGGGGAAGGGTGGAGTTCGATAGTCGAATATGGTTGTTGTTTGGATAGGATTTTTAAAATGTTTTATTGCATGAGTGTGACTTTGGACATGAAGCGGGTAAATTCATATATATATATAGTAACTAGCTCTGCCCCGCCGTTTACCTGCGTTAAATTATAGCCTATGTGTTAATCCAGGGTATCAGCTAACTCTAGAACAAATTTTATTAAAATAGCTCCAACCGCTTACACGTGAAGAAGTAAAAAACATACCTACACACTCACAAACTTTCACCTTTATAATATTAGTGTGATAAATAAATATGAGGCATTTTTAGGGTTCCAAAAATCATGAGAAACTTGCGATCCTTAATGAAAAAGGTAAAATTTCAGTTTTATAGTTTATTGGCCTGTTCGTCCAGTGGTTAGTGAACCTGGCTGCTTGGCCAGAGGTCGTGGGTTCGATTCCCACCCGGGACAAATCTTTGTTTATTCTGTGTCTGGGTGTAATTTATGTATAATGTGTATGTATTTGGAAATATATAAGTATGTTTATCGGTTGTCTGTTTTCCATAGTACAGGCTCCTAGTTTGGGATGGCAGTGTTAATCGTAACAAGACATTTGTTCGTCACTTTATTCGGAATGCAAAGCGTAAATCTATTCATCATACCCTTTTTACAATTTCTGAGAGTATAAAGAGATACAATTACTGCTATATTCCAGTTCTGTATTGTTAAATATATAAGAGGCTATACCCGGCTACTAGCTCTGAATTATATTTGAAGAAAAATAATGGTGGATCAATCGTCATATATATTTCGATTCAACCATTCGTTATACGCAAGGATATGGTTACTCGCTAATAATATGCATTACTAGATAATGCCTTAATTCATTTACCAGCTAAAGAGTTGGTATATAAGTAGAAACAGGCATTATACTTACGTACAATGGCTATTCCTATAATGTGTACAATGACTTAGTTTAGGTTAGAATAATGACCATTAAAGCTTGATCGTGCCACGACAGCCGCCGATTGGCATATCCCCTCTATTGTCCCCCCCTATTGTCGGCGAATCGGTTCTATAATTTATCTACCGTCATTTTGAAAATTCCTAAATTTGACACATGAAGTACTAAGTGTTTACTTAGTAGTATTTTTTGAAATGATATTTTAAATATTTTCAAAGTAAAACGGAAAACGCTGGATGCGGATAGCGCAAGACCGGCAATTGTGGAGATCTTTGAGGGAGGCCTTTGTCCAGCAGTGGACGTCTTTCGGCTGATATGATGATGATGATGATGATGAAAACATTTGCGATTCCTTTATTTCGTCAAATGATTACTTATAAAATAATATTTTTGCGAAATGAGTTGTTTGGCAAATGATTAGTTTATAGAATGTATTTTGCCCAACATTATTGAACCACTCGGCGTACAAGTAGGTATCTATTTAGAGCAAAAGTAGATACCTATATATAACATCCTCAACATAATAATAGGTTATATATAAAAACGGACAAAAGATGGGTTTTCCATCAAACGTCTAACGAACAAACAACCTGCCAATTTGCACAAGTGCAATTTAGAATAACAATTAAACTTCATTCGTTCAGCAGGTAGGTAACCATCTAATTATTCACACATACGTACAGTCAATGCCACACCAGTGGATACAGTTGAATGATGATGATCGTCTTTACGCCGTCGAGGCATCGACTGTATCAATACCTTTGCCCTCCACATCTGCTCTGCTCATTTTAACCTCCAATTTATCTTGGAGGGCAAGATGGTACTGGATTTTAAATTAGCCAAGAAGTTTCCTATAATGAGACTATCTTAGCTGATAATTTAACTAATAAGAAACCTGCTATGAGCCATAACGTTTACCCGTAAACCCGTAAAAGGTGCCCTCTAGCTAAGGTTAGTCTGTATAGCCTTATTTGCTAGACGGTGCTCGTCTTTATTTTTCGGTAAGGCAGTAAGGCCGTGTTTCCACTGAGGCGGAGCGGAGACGAGCTGTGCAGCCTTCACCTATCACATGGCTTGAAATCCACATAATTTCTCCACTGATGTGGATTCCAAGCCGTGTGATTGGTGAATCGAGGCACAGCTCGTCTCCGCTCCGCCGCAGTGGAAACGCAGCCTTACTCCCAGGCGAACAGTAGACATCGGGAACTCAAAAAGGGGCACCTTTTTGAGTTCCTGATGTCTACTGTTTGCCTGGCCTCTGGCTCAGGCTAGTCTGAAGTCTTATTTGATAGACGGCTTGAGCCCCTGGTCGTCTTTATTGTCCGGTTTAGCAGTAAAAGTGTAAACTGTAAACGTGAGGAACTCTATAACGGTGCCTTCTAGCTCAGGCTTGGCCTTGTCTATAGTCTTATTTGCTAGACGGTACTCGTCTTTAGCGTCCGTGAAAGCAATAAAAGTCTCCTAGGCGACCTGTAAAAGTCAGGTTTAAAGAGAAATGAAAAGGGACTCGAATTGCCTTAACCTTGTACATATGTACAATACAGGGTCGCATTGATGTATTTGTGTTCATGTTTGTCACAAATATAACTCAGAAAGCAAACAATTTTTATAATCGGCTGACAAAATTTCGAGGTATAACCGTTTTAAGCTCTTGGTGGGGATGTTTTATCCCTGTCTCGGGAACTCACTGTTAGTATGAAGCTTCTATGGCTCCACCAGAACAGTTCTTTATCTAGCATGATTTTTAAATTTCGTTTGTTCTAAGAAAATTTTAAATTAGGTTATCGAGTGGTGAAAACGGAGGGGAAGATGCAGGTCCTGCAAGATGGACCGATGTTCCTGTAAGGGTTACTGATGCGGATAGCGCAAGACCGGTAATTGTGGAGATCTTTGGACTCTAGGCCTTTGTTCGGAAATGGATATCTTCCGGCTGATACGATGATGATGAATTTAGTTTTTACTGTTAATTATATAAAAAAAGACTAGTTCACGACCCTATTCACCTGAGTAATATAGGTATAATTAGTTGGCGGTATAATGCTCCCGTGCCTCGGAGACCACGTAAAGCCGTCCTGTACCTGAACTATTTCCGGTCGTGTCGCTAGTCGTCCCATCGGATCATGAAAGTGATGAAATAGAAAGTGCCCCTGTACAATACTTGTGCCCTATAATATGTCCTGCACAGTTGGCTAGTCTGCACTGAGGCTGGCCGCCGTGGCCGAAATTCGGCCGGAAGGACATTATTATTATAGGTATCACACAACATCATAGAGTTGTACCTATTTCGAAACAAACGTTCACCGTAACAGATCACGCTCCCTATATCCAAACTCCATAACAAAAGAGTAAACTTTCCCAAAAAAAATATAGGCAAAAGAAAATGAGGTAACGCGCCGTCATGTCCAAACCTCATTTGTCCTTCGCTCCGTAGATTACGTTTCAAATGAAAAGTGGGTAGTTTCTCAACTTTTTTTCAACCCCGTCGTAAATAAATGTCAACGTGACAACCGTTTCGAACAACTCCTTGACTGATTTGTGAAAAAAATTGCCTTTTTTGTGCGTTCTCGTGGAAATTAGCGAGGACTGTCGCGGTGGAGTTTTAGTGCTTTTTGGAATTGTTTATCTTTTTGTTAATTAAGGAGAGTCGTGACTGCTGGGGAATGTTTATTTTTTATTGTGATTATTGTTATAAGGACAGAAAATATAGAGAAAACTTCGAAGCAACATATTATTTAACTTTATTTAAACCAAACCGCTTCCAAATATATATTTTTTTATACATATATTTAGAAAATATATAGTAATCGATTTTCAAGGTGGCTAAGGTGTCACGTGGGACTTTGCCTATATATGGCCGAGTCAACAGGTGCCTCTTACAGACGGTTTGAGCCCTCGCTCGCCCTCTATATTCCGGTGAAGCAGTGAAAGCCTACTAGGCGAACTACATTCGTCCTGTTAAAAAAAGAAGCTATGTCGGTCTAGGTATCGATTTATGTTAAGCTCAAGTGTAGTGTTTATTGCAGTGCTTACTGTGTATGTCGTTGTAGGGGATTTGTCATAAGAAGATTGTTGTTAATTTCTAAAGTGTTAATAAACCTCTTTTAAAGTTGGTTTTAATTCCTAAAAATATATTACTTTTACGAATTTGTCCCCACTAGAGAAATAAGTCGCTACATTGCGAGGGACTGATATGACTACCCTTTTAATATATTGATACACGTTGTGTACATGGTAATATCATATTTATTCACATTCCATAATGGCACGTGTTTAGTGGTAAATCGTGTGACGTCGGCACAGCTGTGTACATGAAACAAAAGAAAATTTATTACAGATTGGTCAAGGAAGAAGATTACAAATACAATATGTAAACAAATAGGTACATATATTTATGATAATGGATTAACGACAGGCAACCAAACTCGGCTCGTGTTATTAGTTAAATGCTTAGGAATAACTTAATACTTAGGAATAAATTTTGTTCTAGACGGATGTAAATGGATGTAAAATGTCGTCCGGAAACCAAAGCTGCGAATACAAATTTAATAATGAATTATTCGATCTCAACATCTATAGAGATTTGCCATGCCTATAGGACACAACTTTCGAAACATAAAAAGACGCTCGTCAAAAAAAACGGCCTGAGAGAAAGATAGATTCAAAAGTACAAAGAGTTTGACCAAATTGCTAACGAATCAAATTTGCTAATACAATGAAAGCACGGCCCACTTTTTGAAATTTGGATAAATTGAGAGCCATTTCTACAGCACGCAGTATTTTATTAAATCGGTAACCATGTTCAGCCACACCTTTAGTTATGTGCGAGGTAGCGGTGCGAGGATGGGTAGCGAAGCTGTGAAATGCGTCTATTTGCACCAGAGATGTGCGGGGAACATTCCACCACCCTCTATCCTCAATCCGAAAAGCGAGGGTGCATAAACGTACAGCGATAGTTCCAAAAAATTAAACAATTTCTTATCTGGGGAAAATTTGTGGGTCTTTGTCCAGTAGTAGACGGTATCAAGCTGATGATGAATCTAAAAGAAAGCCGCCATTTTGAACACCTTACCTACTAGATAAGAGATATGTGTTTTTATTAAGTGATGGTGATTTTTCTTTTATATAAGAGGCCTACAAACGTGTAAGTGGGTCACCTGATGGTAAGTGATCACCACCGCCCATGGACACTCGCAACACCAACGATTGATGATACTGAAAACCGGTCATATTTTTGGCATATCTATATAATATAATCGCTCATAGGGAAGTTTCGCTAACATCACGAATCTATGTACAGACGCCAACACATCAAGCTACCCCAATCTGTCAAAATCAAATTTCGTTCAATGTGATACAGTTGAAATCTGCAAAAGAAATTTGACAGATTGCTGGATGTGCTAGCCTCTGTACAATACTATGTACTCACATTCCATAATAGCACGTGGGTAGTTGTAAATACTGTGACGTCGGCACAGCTGTGTACATTCAACAAAAGATTTAGAACATATTGGCCGAGGTAGACTGTTTTAAATAACAATTTATAAACTCTAACTGCGAAGACGACCGACATGAGCTGTCTTTGTTCGTGGTAATTACAGAAAATATATATTTTTCTTAGTTACGAGACCTAGTTACATTGGATAATATTATATTACATACAAGGCATTACAAGCATGGTATATATAGCATATGCTGTGTGGGGACCCCATAGAATATCATCACCCCATCTCATCTCGTTAGGGGCGTAGAATTCTTCCGAGGGAATACCTAACAGAGAACGGGCAGCAGTGTTTTTCTGTGAATTATGACCATCAAACTACGATCGCCAACCCGTCTGCCAAGCGTGGCGATTACGGCATATCCTGCCCTTCTTTGGGGAGGCTTTAGTACACCAGTGGACGTACTTTGGCTGACATGATAATGATGACATATTTTTTATATACTGTAGACACGGGTCTCAACGCGATAAATATTTAGGTAAATCATTACCTTGTTTACCCGACGTTTCGGCATGGATTGCACCAGCCGTGGTCACGGGTCGACTGGTGTGGCTCGGCAGCGTCGTCTCCGTGAAGCTCGGGTATCGGTATCTACCCTCGCATGGTCTTGATATTTTTTATTTTCCTTTACGAAACTGTCGGTACACACGACACTAATGACATCAGCGCCCGGGCGCACTACGTTGGTTACGCGACGATGGCACTTCGTTATTACAGGATTCCAAGATGGTGAGAGGCGGTATCCGTCTTCCCGGTTGAAATTGATATGTTTCTTTATTTCAACCGCTTCACGTACTATTCTGGAGTAATAGTGACGATCGGTGGAGAGGACCTGTGGCTTGTGTAAATTTGTAATCCAGTGTTGGGATCCTGTGTCGACTACGTGCTCAGCTATTGCTGATTACACACGGCTGGTGCAATCCATGCCGAAACGTCGGGTAAACAAGGTAATGATTTACCTAAATATTTATCGCGATGAGACCCGTGTCTACAGTACCTATATAAAAAATGTGTACAAATCGCGAAAGTTTAAAAACATTAATGATGACATACCCATGCGGTTACATATTTTTGTGATTTTATTGTAAAGATTTAAATTAAGAGGGAAACAAGTAGAAAAATAAAGGATAGTTAGCAAGGGAAACAAGTATAAAAAGCCCTGATTCTTCCAATAGATTATCAAGCACTTCATATAACATCACACGCCTCAATGGAAACTGATTTTCATCCAAATATATTTCATTTGTCAACCTCAAATCGACAATAAAATAATCTATATATGTAATCCATGTTAATTTATTTCTGTAAAGAGATTATATTGGCTCAGCATTTGCCTATGTTATCGCGTTACCATAGTTACTTTGACTGATATTGTACTTCACTTGTTTTATAGTAATAAATTATTTTATTGCATTTTCGCATGCCAGCAGGTAAAGTATGGCTGGACTTTTATTTATATTCAATAACATGCACCATGTACGCATACTTGCGAAATAAAATATCTTTATCTAAATACAAACTACAATAACACTGTTTCTGTTAGTTTTTTTATCAAGTTCTTTATTGTTCCTTTTCTACTAGTACGATTCCTCAAATAAAAGTTAACAATTTCCACAACAGACAACGAAAGCAATCAAAATGAATTGACGTTAAAATGTCAAAATCACGTCCTAGTCTATATCTGCTCAGTCGCTAAACTTACTCTATATTTATTAATAGTGATTTTAATTAATTTTAAGATTAAACCATGAATAAAATTAATCTTAGTCTAGTCTATGTTTATTAACAAGGCTGTATGAATTTTAGGTATAAAACTCTGTAACTAGGAAATTTACAATCCGAATTTCAGCCATAAAAGCTAAGTCAGGTGGAAAGTCCCCTTCTGTATCGATCATAAGACATGAGTGTGTGCCCTACAGTATGACAAATGTGTGTTAATATGGATCTTCTATCTCTTCTCTCATTTTCAAAAATCTATGGTTTACACAAGCTGACTAGCCCGGGGAGATGACGGACGCCGATGGGTGTGACACCACCGATTTTCTATTTCTGTACTGCTTCCGGAAAAACAAAGTCTGTTTAATTCATAACCAGGTTTTCCCGGGGCTCCCCTCCAAGAGTGACAAGAGAAAACCGCGACCAGTTCATGTGGATAGCAAGCAAAGGCATTCCCCTGCCTTAACAAAAAATAAATTTCTTTAATATAGAGTTATTCTAGCTAGAATAACTCTAGATTTTACTAGTTTCCTTTTCATTCAGAGTTCTGAATGAAAAGAAAACAACTTTTCCTTAGTACCTATAACTACATTGAGCCAGTTATTTGACCTCAAATGTCTTCAATTAACAAAGACATTACACTTAGTTTCGCACTTGAGCAAATGTTCTTTCAATAGGTTATGTGACGTAGTAAATATGTAAACGTGTAACGTAAATAGAGTGAGTTACTTTTGGAGCTAAACCTACCCATAAAATGAACAACTTGCATCTGTTTCTTTGTCATGCAGAATATAATACAGGGTTTCTTAAAGTGGGGTCCGTAGCATGGGTATCAGGGGTCCACAGTTAGATAGTTAACTCTTAACATATATATTAGTTGATTTGATGGGATATTGGGATCATAGATAAGGGTTAAGGTGCCTCCCTAACCTGCGGCTTTCCCTAGCTACCTAAGTTGAGGGCCCGGATGCAAAAGCCAGAAAGACACTCCAGGCTTTCTTTTTACGTTTGCTTTTGTTTTTAACCTTCTTTTATCGACTGTTGTCTGACGACTACAATTGGCTATACCTGTGACTATTTATTCATTACTTAGCAATTAGTCTGTTTGATTTCCTCCAAGAGAACCCCCTATGTTATAAGTAAAAAATAAGTTGTTGCTGAGTAATGTGTGTGTGAGAAACGGACGTATTATAAGAGTTCGTATATTTATCATATTAATACGGAATCCTAAAGTCCAACCCAGAATAAAAGATTGATAAGTTACTTTTCACTAGTCACACAACTCTTATGTTCAGATCCCCGATCGGTTTCAGTTAACAGAAATGGGTTATAATGAAACATTCATGCACGTCAATCAATATGGACGCACCACTTGGTAGAAATTCCCCGACTTTTCATATTTAATATTGCCACCTTCCTAAAATATGGTTTAGGAGATAGCGACATGTTTTTCATACGTCATTTGTTATTGCACTGTGATTCAGTCGGCGATATTCACGGGAAAGAGCAGGTTAGAGTACCCTAAAGTGAGAAACATGAATAAAGTATGCAATGATACTGCCCACAGCTCTCTATCGTCTCTATTGCCCGGTAAAGCAGTGAAAGCATCCTAGGCTAACGTCTAGTGAAAAACGAAAAGAAGTGGGCAAAGTGCAAGTGAACATCCGTTGTCTCTAGTAAATAGTCCATGTTATTGTTTGTTCCATAGTTTTTTAATTCGTTAACCACCTTTCTGGCTTACGAAACAATTGTACATATTGTAAACTGAAGTGGCTTGCTCACCTAATTAATTTGTGTTGGTCTCGGCCAACCGTTTCAATCACTTTAAGAGATCATTTTTAGAGCGAACGTGAACTGAGTGAAATCTTGTCCCGTCTGTTCAAGAGCAGATGATCTCTTGAAGAGATTGAAACGGTTGGTTGAGTCTAACATACAATTTATGTATTATGAGTTACCCCGTACAGTTTTTATAAAATAGTACATTTACAATAATGGCAATAACACGTATAATAGAAACACATTTTCCAAAATATGTCACCTTCCCGTATCTTACAAAAAATTGCAAATGTCTTAGTCATAAGTGGCTAGACAGGTGAACGACCCTAATTTTATTATAGTATAAATATAGTAAAATGTATATTAAAACACTATACACACAGGTGTTACATGGATCGAATGACAAACATTTAAGTAATGCACTTTTGACAGAAGCAATTTATACTTACAATTAATTTCTATTTTATACCATATCTATCTTTTTTTGGATTCAATTCACTTGAGCTAAAATAAATGTATACCACTGTAAGGGCGTTTGAGCACTAAACGACCAAATTAGCATATTTTCTATCAGATGATGACCGGTAACCGCAGCTTATGACGCACGTAGAGCTACCGCTGACAGCACCTCACCCCCCATGAGCTCTTGACACCTTACTTATAACCAGGACCGCAAACATGACCTGAAATAAGATGTCTTAATCCATATTAATATCTTCTAAATTAGCCTTTGGACCCGTGATAAAAAAATCCAGAAACAAGACCTCTTCATCCACATGAATATCTACTAAATGAGCCTTTGGGCCCGTGAGTCCAAAACAAGATGTTGGCATCCGCATGAATATCTTCTAAATTATTGTTCTATGTATCGTGTTTTCTGAACTAATCTTTTCTTGACTTCCATCAATATTCCACACCGAGGTTGCCTGGAAGCCGCCAATTTTATTTATACATCTAGTCGTAATTTATGTGTACTCCCTTTTAAAACGTTTCGTCTAAAACGTTACCTCACCAAGGCGTAAAAGAAGGAAGTTAACATAGATGATAATGTCACTATCTTTTGTCGGATTCCTAACAATCGGTGTCATTGCCAGAAATAACATCTCTGTATACTTCGTTAACTCCTAGTCTAAGCATTCGGTACATGTAGTCCCGGTCGATCATTGGTAAAAAACAATATTTTATGGCGGTCGCTAAGCGCTCGTCTCAAATGTATGCTTGTGGACGCGACGTCCAGAGTCTAACTTAAAGGGAATAATGTTCTAGGATATATCTTAGGATATAAGACAGTTTATATCATAAAAACAATTATAGGTACTCTTGGCCAGCTGACCCGACCGGAGATTATTGTATCTATAAGTCACCTAAACATTTAAGTCACAGACTAGTTTTATTTTGCTAGACAGCTGGAGCCCCCACTCGCCTTTATTGTCCGGAGAAGCAGTGAAAGCCTTTTTTTTTTTTTTTTTTGCGGGGTGGAAAATCCTGCATGGATGTCCTCCGCCTTGGGGGAGGCGGAGGGGTCTGTCAGACTCCTACTGACTAGAAACCACCCCGGTGTTCCATCTCACACCTGCGCCGGGGGTCGCGGGAACAAACGATACTTCCGCAACGCCCGGCAGCCTAGTCTAACTGTAGCTTCATTTTAAAAGTATCTTTCACAGCCCAGTCGTCAGCCACTACACAGGGGTTTCTGTGGAGGGCATCGGAGTAGCATACCCGCGTTCCCGGGGCTCCCACGATCAGGCGCCAGAAGAAGTCCACAGTAAGCTAGGTATATGTCGCTAGTGCGAGTCCGTCATACCCACCCGCAGGTACTTTTTGCGGCTGCCTGGCATGGTTAGGGAATACACATGCCTTCTAAAAAAAGAAGTGTTGCTTTAATGGGTTGGATTGGAAGGAGTATATTAATGTTCTTTTACCGTCTCCACTTGAAATATATCCAGATCCTTCAGCAGATATATCTAGGCGAAACACTTAAATGGCTTCTTTCTTGCTCTTATTCAGATCACGTTGTACCAAAAGTCGAAGCTTATATTATTATCATATGACCAGCGATTCATAACATATCTCAGTCCCTCGTGTACACCCGATCCGTCGCATTAAATATTGACAAAATAAAAATGTAAAATGGCGGTGGACGTGCCCGTTACGTAGTGTACCCGCCAAGGAGCCATTCGGAGTATTCCATTTTCAAATGTTGCCCGCCAATAAATATCTTATAGGGTTACAATGAGGGATAAACGTTTAGGGAGTAGAAAAGTTTATATTTGACATATCTGTGTCTTTACGAAATATTTGATGGTTGTATAAGTTTGAAGTTTTTAGAGCTTTTGCTATGTAGGATATGTATACATTATATTAGCTGCCAAGCTTTGCTTCCATTTTAAAGTCGGTCCGAATAAGGTGTGGGTATTTGTTTTTTAAGGCTATTATATAGCATCATATGGAAGCATTCTCAGCTGATTTAAAAAAAAATTATCGTAGACCTATAAATTCCGATACATTTTCTTTTAAATGTCTACATAAAATTACACTCTTTTAGGAATAGCATAAGTAATTACAAGAGAAAAGATAACTAAATAAAAAGCACTTCATGGGATAAAAACATGTTTACCCCTTATGAACTGGATTTTGATAATTTATTAGCTACTTACGAGCCAAACTGAGTTTCATATTCCATTCCATGTCATAGAATTCCACAAAAAAAAATCATATAAGTTTTAAAATCCCGTTACTAAATTTCAGGGGAAGAATTTTATAAAACCGCATTTTATTCATCATGTGGTTTAAAGTGTAGTATTGATTTTAAAGATAGATCAGACAGAGATGTCCTATCGATGTCCACATCGATACAGTGAATCGGAAAAAACAATGTTTATTTTTCCCGAATCTGGTTGGATATCCGAGTCATGTATGAATTTATAAATAGGCACTCTGTATTAATTTCAAAGTCTGTCTTCGTACTATGGTTTATGAGAAAAGCCTGCTGACAGACATACAGATGGATGGATAGCGGAATCTTAAGTTCCGTTGGTGTTCTTTGGGTACGAAACCTTAAAAAGTTAACAAAGATCATGACAGACCTGTATTCCATTCCTTTTGTCCAAATTGTTAGTAGTGAACATTAATGTCAACATTAATGTTCACTCCCGGTTGGCGTAATTGGTAAATGCTTGCCTTTCACGCCGCAAGTCGTGGGTTTGAGTCCCACCCAGGACAGATATTTTTGTGCATGAACATATCTGTTTGTAAAACTATGTATTTACAAAAGAAAAGTAGTAGGTATATTTAATATATCAGTTATCTGGTTTCCATAGTGAAAGCTCTGCTTAGTTTGGGATCGGATGGCAGTGTGTGAATTATGTCCCCGGATATATTATATTATATGTTAAAGTAGGTTTTTGTGTCAAATCTAACAGTGTATGTTTCTTGCGCCGCGCCACGCCGGCTTTAATCACTTGGCTGACATAATAAGTTAAACGGCAAACCTGTAAACCAATTTGGAGCCACATGATAAGGTTCAAACGCTTGGCTGTTCTGCCGGATTCAAGGGTACCATATGGTGTAAATTATTGAACAGACAAGGTATCTATAAATAATACCAATGACATATCCAATACCATGCAACCCAGAAGCTGACATGCAATTAGATTTTGTAGATATTAATGAATACAGTGGTCCATAAAATATTAATTTAGTTAAAAAACGGTTTTTAAATTAGATATAAAATATGTATGCTTTTTATGAAAGGCATTATCTAAAAGTTCGTAATACTGGATTAGTTGTATAAAAACGGTGTCTAGAATAACCAGCACCAACCAGTCGGGGGTACCAGCTTTTATATAATATAAACATTTTGCTTAAATATTTTTATTAGTTTTTTTTAGATATTTTAAAGGAATTTCGAAGGTATGTAAAGATATGACAATTTAACAACACTTTTTAACGTGTTATATATATTGACATATTAAACACTTTTAACTTTATTCTATGCCCACTGGTTACTTTAGTATTGGAGTTGTTCAAGTCTCTGACAGCAAGACTCTGACATGGCTTTTCGGCTGTAGCCCTCCAAAACAAAGGTCATTGGGCAACTAAGTATGGAACCTATACCCACGGCCTACAGAAAAAAAAATTGGTAGTATGTTTAGATAAACGTCTCTAGTTTACGAATATATATGTCGCATTAACGCAGACAACGGGAAAAAAACATAAATCAAAAAATAAAAATACAATAATAAGGTTTATTATAACAAGGCTTAGTACATTTTTATTGGTTTTTGGATAGTAAACATGATTTTAAAAATAAAATAAGTAAAATAAAACAAGTATAGAAGAGTTTTTAAGTTTTATTCGACATGATCAATGTCTACAGGAATAATAGTATCGTCTAAAAATGCCGCAGGCGCATCAATTTGATTTTGATGTCGGGCCCAAGACAAAAAATATACTATGCTAGCTATATGCGCGCAGCATCCAATAGTGCGGCAATCGTGGATACAAGAGCAGTAGTAATCTTCGATACTATCTCTGCCCTGTCTTGTTGGGTTCACCAATATGTAAGTATTACTATACTTACATATTGGTGAACCCAACGGTGTTTTGCTCCTGACATGTCGCGACTGTATTTTTCCCCGTATAAATATTTTGTGGTTAATCAATTCATGGTGCCGGTATAGTTCAACAATATACAGACCATTTGGTCGCAAGTGTTCGTGAACGTATGATCTAGCGATCCTTAAATGGTAGGTGCCCAACGTAAATAGTATCAAATCTTATATAGCGATGATAGATAAATCTTTTATAGCGCGCAAACGTTTATTTTGTTTATTTATTTAACAGAATGCTTCACTGGAATTGTTTTATCAATACATTTACTACCTATTTTTTATTTATCTTTAACATTTTATTCCCATGGTTTAAAAAAAATAACTATCTAAATTTTAATGTAGGTTAATACTTAACAATTTAAAACTAATTTGGTTTTTGTAGGAAAACTATCGTTAACTGGGTCAGATTTCGCCCAATGACCTTTAAACTACTTCGGTGGTCACCCATTTATAGATTACACGCGTGCCGCACCGATCAGTTACAAACCGGTTAGAGAAACTGGCTGTGAGCTATTAACCAATACGGTATATTCGTATTTTACTTTTACTCTATTAGGTAATGCGTCCTAATGAAGAAATCACAGGTCAGTGTTAATTATCTAAACTAATAAAATCTTAAATGTATGCAAGAGATCAATAAATCAACAAATACTATTCAATGCGCCAGTAGCTTTATTGCAATAAATTGCATCATCGTTATATAACAGCTTATAACATTATACTTAAAGGAAATATCTATTAAAAATCAATGAAGTTATGTTTGCAAATAATATTCTAACATTCATAAAAAATAAAACATTATTTGTATATTATTATTGTTATTTTCATTATCATCAATTCATCATATCCTCCTCCCCCCAACAATCTCCACAATATTTGTATGTATTTATTATCTAATGTAGATAAGGAAACAATTTAATAACCAATTTATTTACGACGTACTTTATAAATTTTTTGTTTTGGGAAAGAAAAGTTTTTTGAAGACATCTCAATAAGCAGATGTAGCATATCCAAGACGGGTTCGAGAAAGTAGTTTAATGAATAGTAATTTGAAGCGTTACGTCTTATTTTGGAGCTTTGGTCCGAAGAATACTAGAGAGAATACAAAACTTTATTTATTTAGATTTGCTAACTTTCTCATGATCATCAACACCTCTTATTTTCATATCTCATAGAAAGCGAAATTTCATATTTCAAGAAAGAATACGCAATAAACTTGAACTGCATTAATGGATGATGCAATTTCTTTGTTTTGATGTTTGTCCGCAGAAGTGGAGGTGGAGATAGTCAACGAGGCCCTGGGCATAGGTGGTATATAATTAAACATTTCTCTACCACATTACCGCCTATTACCCCGTCTTTCTGTTCACTAGCAGTTCTGGTTCAATTGTACAGGCTTACCTGGAAGAGATCGCTTTTAGCATTAAGGCCGCCATTTGTACTATTTCCAATTGATGTTATTTCTACTCTAAGTATTATGTCTTTGGTGTGAAATAAAGAGTTATCTATCTACTACCACTTTAAATTCTGAAATAAATATTTTAACTTAATTTCATTCAACAAAAATATATCATCCGAAATGTGCCTAACGCTGCGCGTGCGACCGGGCCACAATCGCGAAACGAAACGTGCTGCCATGGTAAAAATTTAAGTGTGTATGGTAAAAAAAATCCCACGAAAACATGTAATGTAAGGTATAATGTAATCAGATCTTATGAATGAAAGTCAAGTATTTATTATAAAGTCAAGTCCCCAATTTGCCCAACTCTACATATGCCTAACTGTAGTAGCTCTAACTGTACAAATCTTTCATTTGTCTATAAGCATAGCTTGACCGTTATATATTATTTATTTTTTTGTATAGAGTTGTTGTAATTAAAAGCCAGTTGCTTTATTTCTTACCAAAAGTTCATAAGAGGGACTGTAAATAAATTTTACACTTTTATCGATTTGTAGAGTTAGGTTCTTACCTATACATGAGATCTGATAATTTTATAAGTGAATTCGTTATGTGTTCTAGTGTCTTGGTAACTTTACAAGCAATATAATGTATGCTTCCTCTGTATCTCGTCTATCAATACGGCATCTTAATCCCATAACTAACTTAATTCCATATTTGAAAGCCATATTCACCGTAGAGACAAATTTAAGTACATACAAAAGAAATCTCACAATCTTTTTTTAAAAATCTAGGCCACGGCCTGTATAAAATTAGCATTAGGTGAAAGTTATTTTGAATACAGTTGGGTATTGTTGCGATTTATGTATCGGTTCCATGGTGTAACGGTTAGCACTCTGGACTCTGAATCCAGCGATCCGAGTTCAAATCTCGGTGGAACCTGATCTTTTGATTTTTAGGAATGTCGACAAGTATATACCAATATATCTAATTATATACAAATGAAATTTGGTATTCTATGAAAAATATTATTTTAATTTTACTAGAGAATTGGTTTTACATTAAAATATACCTGTTTGATATTCTTGATGATTCATTTCTTGAATTATTTATCCGAGTGGGATTTAATTTTATTACATAATTTGAGGACAAGTTTGAACCAGTTGTATCTTATCTATTCGTATTTTATTGTTATTTATGACTTAACAATCCTAAAAAAACTATATATATTTCGAATTGAGTAGTTCTTTAGTTACAAAGTGTAGCATAAATAGTAGACAAATTGAAATACTACTGAACGATGCGTACAGACATCAAATTAACTTCTCATACGAAATGCTGATCAACTGACGCATTTTGTATTGGGAACCAAAAATGTTTATTTGTATTTATAACCTGTAGGTTTAGACATACTCAAAAAGCTTACAATTCCCTCCCCAATTTATTTTACATAAACAAGGTTTAACATACTTAAATAGAGCAAACTCAAAGAATGAACACATGAAACAAACGAAGCGAAAGATTATTTTTGGTTCCCCAAATAAAATGCGAAATTAATATTTTCTGTTGTGAATTTTGCATGTTGTAGTGCAACCAGTTTATTTTTTATGGGCAAATTGAGATTTCATTTGCTCACAGCAAGATAAGGACGTCTAATTATGTTTTTACCAAAATGCGGCTACAGGGGTATGTTCGGGATACGAGTAATTAATTCCATTTGTCGGTGCGTCTGGAAGAAATCCAAGTACCGATTTATTACCCATGAAATTAAACAAATGAAAGAAAAAGAAATTGGCATCCATCTCCATACGCAATGACTTAGTTGATCAACATTTTTGTATGGGATATTACTCATTTTTATGTGTATTTTGCACATTGAACAGTATCTGTTGGGGCGTATAATTGGATCCGGTGGTAACATTAAAGCGCGACCGTCGTTATAAACACAAGGCCCGTCATAATAATAATATTAAATTCGTACCTTAATTTAGACAGAATCATTCAGAAAATATGTAGTAAAATATAGTTAAACTATAAGTTTTAATTAAACTTAAACATAATCTCTAACAATAACTTAATACAAGCTCGCTAAATATCATTACTATTATAAAATAAATTTTATAAATGTTTTCATACAATCCGTGTACCTAAATAACTAGAAATCATTATGAATACTTAATTATATTACTACAAACATGTTCTGACTATTAACGTGCGTTTTTTAAAAGTCTACGTGAATTAAATCATTTTTTATTTAATTATTTTATGGATTGTATCTAAATTAAGCTTTTTAAATTTCGTCCAATATTTTTGTTACACATTGTATCAGTAAGTAAACAGTCCCAGTCCAAAAAACTAGTAGTTTTTTTTTAATGCTGTAAAAAAAATGAAAAGCAATGGTACTACATTATAATTTAAGTCATAAACAATTCGTGCGATGAATTAAATTTGGATCCCATGGAAACTATTAAGTAGTAAATAAATAATAATCGAGAAACCTTTCCCCCTAAAATTCCAAAAGAGTATTCCAAAATCAAAAAATGGGCGGACTCCTCCAATCAATCAGTCAAATTAAAACAATAGATCTGATAAGGCAGGTTAAACCCTTGCTAATTACCATATATTTAACATTCGTGCAGTCTGGCCGCACCTAACGAATTAACTGATTACTTTTAATTAAAAAAGCGAACTCTTTCGTTCTTAGCCGCTGAGGGACCTAGTAAACATGAGCATGTGGATTAAAAATCTATGAATGGTGGATGCCACTAAACCTTTATATTTTTTTCTAACCAATAGCTACTTACCTCAGTTTAGGAACAAGTTCGAAATTATTTTTTTCCGTTTAAAATGTTTGTTTACTAGCTTTCTTCCTAGACTTATACCTGCGTGGCATTTTCTTTTAAGGTCTTACTCTTTTAATTTGCCAGATAAGCCCAGAACAGTTACCCACAATCTAACTATTTACCTATCGTCTATATGTCTGTTTATGAAAAACCTATCTCCATTCCAATGCAATTTGGAATGGAAATAGGCTATACTATGAATTGAGGTTACCTATATACTATTCCAGCCGTTTTTGCGTTATTGTGTAGCAAACATTCTCATTTATAATATTAGTAAGATTGAATTTCGTTGAAGACGAAGACTTTGTTTTTTACTTTACGGTTGTAGGTAAATGTGTTTTTAATTAAACAATATCAATGAACTAACAGTTTGGGACTATAATCTGATAACTTGAGGTCTGTACTTTTATAATTTCACACCCGGTTCCATGGTGTAATGGTTAGCACTCTGGACTTTGAATCCAGCGATCCGAGTTCAAATCTCGGTGGAACCTGTGATCAATTTTACTTAATTTACCTATGTTTATATTTTATATTAACAGCACGTCAATATAGTACAATACATTCTGAAATTTGATACTAGACTTTTGTGTTGTTGTTTGGTATTTTTTTAAAGTTAACCTCGGTTTAACTCTGAAATGGTATCAACTACTCCTACCATAGGGTTGTGATGTATAATTTAACTCTTTTAATTAAACTCTTCTCCAAACAAACTGTTTATCTCTCTTTTTCTTCAATTCCAAATTGACACAAAAAACACTACAATAATATTTATATGTCATTCATTACTTAACCTTATAATTGTTATAGAACAAGCAATTGAGTTTTCATTTCCATAGCTTTTTTCCGCCCATATGGGAAAGTGCCTCAACTATACAAAATACGCTGCAGTCTGTATCATCATCACCAGTCAGCCGAGAGTCGTCCACGGTTTGGTAAAAGTTTTCCCCAAGAGTCTTGACGAGATATGATATACGCCACGCTAGGCAAACGGGTTGGGTGTCCCAGTATGATACTCAAACTTCGAAGAGAGACGCTGCTGGCTGTTCACTGGTAGATTTTTCCTGATATTTAATCCGCGGGATGTGATTTGTCACTGTTGTAACCATATAGCGTAGAAGCCATAGCATTATTATATAATTATGGTTATGTTATAGTTGACTGCACGTCCGACGCACTGTTTAAAGAAGTCGCTTGTCTACTACGTGTGTTGGGTCCGATTCCCGGGCTCGTCAGATATTTAGGTGGCCCTTATGTAGTTTTGAGTCTGGCTGTGTTATTTGTCTGTGAATTGCATGTTTATAAAGAACCCCGCGATACATGGCCTTATTTCACAAATGCGGACGTTGTCTAATAAAATGCTTCAGCGCATGACCAATATGAACGGGGAGGTGGAAAAGCCAGCTAAGCGTCATAGACTATGGTAACCGCTTATCCTGACAGGGATGGAGATGGATAGGCTTGTTAACAGACTTAGTGATTTAAAAATAAATAACAGCCAGCCCTAACCTCAACCCTTCCGATTACGAGCGATCTTTATCGCCACACTCACGCGCACATTACTGGTGAATTATTATTTCTGATTAATAAATTGTGCGTCCCTAGAGGTTGGGAGGACGCGAATGATAGTGTCACGCCTTTACAATAGGGTTGCCAGAAAGTTTAAAATAATAAAATGGTTAAATATACTACTAAATTCCTAGATAACCCTAATTTATTTAGCTATACAGGATGTTTGTCGAACGCACCTATACGATTTTGAAGGGAAGTGTCATCTAGTAGCTTACATCATCAATCCTTCAACTGGCATAGTGCCGATATATGGCGTTATTCTTTTAACATATTGTCTGGAATTAAGTGCCGCGTTACTAATTAGTTCTTAAGAATATTTTTGAAAACACTCGGTAGTCACGTTCAAAAGTTATACATGTTTTATTAGAGAGTATTATCACGAAATAACTTTATTATTTTCGGTTTCGGCTCAAGCGCAGCGGTACCGTATCGCTAAGTATCATCTGTCCGTCCATCTGTCAGGGGGCTGTATCTCATAACCCGTAATAAGTTGAAATTATCAGTGTATATTTCTATTGCCACTAGAACCCAAATGATATAAAGTAAAATTAAAAATTGTTTCGCACTAGAGATATAAAGCAACCATAGCTAGTTGTCTGGTTTGCTGACGTTACATGATTCTAACATGTCTAAACTAAAAAAAAAAACGGCCAAGTGCGAGTTGGACTCGCCCATTAATGGTTCCGTAGCAGCAAGTAACAATATAAAAGTTCTTGCCGTTATTGAATGAAAGGGAAATTGGGCTGCGTACCTATTGGACCTACAAGATTTGACCCTCTATCACAAAAGTACCCGTCTGACCTCATTTTAAGTCCCTTTGGACCTTCTTTTTTTGTTGATTTATATTGTAGTGATTTATTTTTGATAAGGTGTCACTTCTGTGCACGATTGTATTTTAGCTTTTCATACTTACGAAGAGACGTGAATGAGGTCCAACAGAACACGTTGCTTAATAGAGGGTCTAATAGGTAATCAAGTATAGACAACATTCAAATTTTAAGGTCCAAACGGTACAAAGAGGTCCAAAGGGTCATCTTTGTAGACGAGGTCCAAACTAGGAGGTCCTACGGGTACGTAGCCGGAAATTGGGGTTTACGATTTATGGAGTATTAAAAAAAAACTACTTACTAGATCTCGTTCAAACCAATTTTCGGTGGAAGTTTGCAAAATAATGTACATCATATATTTTTTTAAGTCCCTCTCTTATTTTAAAAGTTACAGGGGGGACACACATTATACCACTTTGGAAGTGTCTCTCGAGCAAACTATTCACTTTAGAAAAAAATGATTAGAAACCTCAATAACATTTTTGCTATCACAAAAATGATATTGAGTTTGATGATTTTTTTTGAGTTTCAGTTCTAAGTATGGGAAACCCCCAAAATTTAGGTTTTTATTTTCTATTTTTGTGTGAAAATCTTAATGCGGATCACAGAATACAACTACTTACCAAGTTTCAACAGTATAGTCCTTATAGTTTCGGAAAAAAGTGGCTGTGACGTATGACGTCTGTCAGTCTGACAGACAGTCAGACGGACAGATAGACAGACAGACAAACAGACGGACAGATAGACAGACATGACGAATCTATAAGGGTTCAGTTTTTTTACGGAACTCTAAAAAGGGATAAATGAATCAGTCAAATATTGGTTTATTTTTCTCTTAAAAATCTTTAAAATTACAACACCTGTTATTTTCTTCCATTTGGCAACTTTCCAACGTGTCACCCTGTCACACCGTCAGTTATGTTATTTGATGGTATTTCATTATACCGTACGATACCCAGGAGGCTTTGGGCGGGACTGGGTTAGGTGGGTGTGATCAACGGTCAAAATAATCTGGGGACTTATTCAAAAGAAATATGGGTCGTTAGAAATTTGTTTGGCTAAAACTAGGTTTGTCCAGTTAATGGGGTTTTTATGGTGTGCTTATTTGTTTAAGAAATTATTTTGGAAATACGCTGAAAATTATGCACCTTTAGTCTTCAAATCATTAATTTAATTTATTTACTTATTTATTAAACAAGACAAACAAGACAAACATTACACCATTTAGCATTACCAAAAGCACCTCACACTAGGCGGGGCCTGTTTTGTGAGGAGTTGGGTTTTCCTTAATTAAATACATTTCAGAATATAGTGTAGTGTATAGTGTGTGGTACCATGCTTAAGATATATTTTTTTTTTTTAGTCGGGACTAGTCCCTCCCTCTTACCCACCACTGCAACTCCTGTAAGCCAGGATCAACAGTGGCACACAATGAAATGTGTGCCACTGTTGTGTGAATAATGTCCCAGGATATTATTATTATTAAAAAATATTTACATTTCCGTACAAATCACGTCGAAATCCTTGTATGGGAAGTTATTTTGTTTTATGAAGTATTTTTCAAATTAGACTAGTTATATATTGTTTAATTTCATAGGCAAAATGAGCTCCTGTACTCTTCATTTTCTATTTATATTACACCTTGTATAAGCCGGTGTAGAGCGGCTTGCTATTTCGATATTATTCTCTTTGAAAGAAGACTGCGTACGCCGTAACATATCATGAAGAAACTCAATAACTTTTTTATAAAAAGTGTCATTTTATTACCATTTTTAATACTCAAATAAAACTATCATGTCCTCGCTAAAAACTGGAGTTAAATTACGTCAATTTTTTTTCTTTTTTTTATGTCAGAGGTCGACAAACGAGCAAGTGGGTCACCTGATGGTAAGTGATCACCACCGCCCATGGAACTCGCAACACCAGAGGAGTCGCGGGTGCGTTGCCGGCCTTTAAGAGTCAGCAAACAAGTGTTGCTCCCCCACCCCGATGAGCTCTGGCGACCTTACTCACACTCAGAAACACAACATTATTAAATAACTTGCGTATTTATTGTAAAGAAACCCAAAAACTAAACAATAATCCGGCATTTCGTTAATTTGTTTAGTTAATAGTAATTAATCACAGTAATTCCTGACGTCATATTGTTAATTTCCGTTTCCGCGATTCGACGACGAATTTAGCCAGATACAGCGCCTAATATGAAATCGACACAAGTATTTAAACTATAAACGTGCGTGTGAATCTACGCCACTGTATAACGGTATCACAAAAGTAATAATACATATATTTTTTATATTAATTCCGAAAAAATACTATTAACAATATTTGTAACTTCAAACCAGGTTACATTATAAATTAATATCATTAAATTAGCGAAAATTATAATATTTAAATTTAAAAAAAATACGTTCAGAACAATCGCAAAGCTTTCTAAAACCAAAATGAAAATAATTTCCATAAAACAGATCAGCAAATTGGTTTGTCTTTGATATATAATTATTTAAATAAGTTATTTCATTTGACCATTACTGAAATTAGCATTTTTTGCGAAAAAAAATAATTAAAAGATTTAACTCAAAAAACCCTTTTCAAATCTTGCTATAAACTTATTATGTAGTACAATAAATTTTTCTGGAAAATAATAAACATCAACCAAAAACTACTCGCTTCAAAAAGAAGCCACAGGTTCCACCGAGATTTGAACTCGGATCGCTGGATTCAAAGTCCAGAGTGCTAACCATTACACCATGGAACCGGTTGAGGTGGTGATTGACACAATGCGAAATAAAGCACTACTTTCAAAGTAATACATTATTTCTATTATAACATCTAATATATATATGTACCAATAAAACTGCTTACAGAAATAAAGACTAAATTACAGCGCATTAAAGTGGATTCTTCTTTGTTTTAATATTGTATTATTATTTTCGAGTATGTAATGTTGGTAACCTAATCAATTAGCAATAAGTCACGTTCTCACGACACTTGATAACTTACAAGTTGAAATATCGCTATTTTTTTAATATGAATATTGATCCCGCGGACATAACGTGCCTTTCTAAAACCGACATAAAGAAAGCGCTTTTCAATATGATTGTTTTTTTTTTCAGATTTACCGAAAAGTGTAACATTCCATTTATTACAGGTCTCGTAAAGGAGCTGAGTAGTTACAGACTTGAATTTTATACATTTTGTGACAATTTTGTACTTATTCGGTTTTGAATTCGTACTCAAAACCGAGTAAATACAAAATTTTCAATATTGGATGGAAGACAGGGACGGTACTTATAACTTTAACTATTAATTGCTATATAAATTATAATAATATCTATGGACATTATTTACGGCCATCTGGTCCCCAACTAAGCAGAGCTTGTACCTACTATGGAAACCAGACAACTGATATACTACATATAGGTACTACTTGTCTTTTGCAAATACGTACTTATATAGATAAATAATTTAGTTTCGGGCTCAACCCGACCAAGAGCGCAGCCGTGCTCTTCTCTAGGGTACACCCCGCGCCCACCACAGATCCCGTCCGAATGTTTGGTAAACCGATCCCCTGGGAGAGGAAAACCAAATACTTGGGAGTGATCCTCGATCAGAAGTTAAACTTCAAGGACCATCTGAGATACGCTCGCAACCGTGCCTCATTTGCCCTTTATCGATTACACAGCCTCCTGAATGCACGCAGTAAAATGTCCCTTGTAAACAAGGTGAGAATTTACAAGACGTGCATTCGACCCATGATGACCTATGCGAGCCCGGTCTTCGCGCACGCTAAGGAACATCTCATCCACCTCCTACAGGTAGTCCAGAACAAGTTTATGCGACGAGCCGTGGGCGCACCATGGTTCGTCCGTAACAAAAGCCTCCATGCCGATCTCCAATTGCCTACCATCAGGCAATGGATGAAGCAAACGTCCAAAAGGTATTTTGACTCTGCCACTCACCATCCAAGTAAATTGGTGGTACAGGCGGTCAATTACACTCCCCTCCGACTCACAATTAAGCACCGTCGTCCGAAGCACGTCCTAGACGAACCGGACGACGAGACCACCGTTTACCTTGAGCACATCAAATCGATTAGAGACTCTCGCAACACTGCACAACCGATATTTCGTACTCGCCGGATGCGAGTACGACCGCGAACGCGTCGCGACCACCAGCGTCCTCCATGACCCTTAGTTTGCATATCGTACCGATAAAAAGCCCCCCTCAACGCGGACGGGGGGCCGCGTCATGTCATTAACGTAGAGCGAAAGTTGCACTAAACTCCCTAAAAACCATGATCTCTCGCCCTCTCCCCGTCAGTATCCGCCCAGAGCCGAGGTTCGAGCCCCACAGGGGGCGCCCTCCGGCGCGGGTACTTAGTTTGTAGTTTATATTTGCTAGGCCGGTTAGAGCCCACGCTCACCCCTACTGTCCGGTGAAGCAGTAAAAGCCGAGAGGCTAACTGCACGCGTCACGTTAAAAAAAAAAAAAAAAAAAAAATAGTTTTGGGCCTAGCTACTCTGTAGGTAGGCCCTTGAGAAAGAAATTCTTGCTGATACTTCGGTTAATGGTACAGACGCCACCAAATCCGGCTAGCCAAATCTGTCAATTTTTTTTATAGATTTTCACCTTTATCCCAAAAGCATAAGGTTCTCTTTTAATTGAGGAAATTTGACAGATAGCGGTAGCTTTATGTGCTCGCGTCTGTACCTATCTATGGAATTTGAAAAGCAAGGAAGGATTTTTTGTATTCTAATTCCATTGTTCGCGAACCATTTTTTATGATATAGTTTGTCCCATTTGGATACATTTATTTAAAGTCAGTTGTTAAAAGAAAAAGTTGAAGTCCATGTTTGCTATTGATTGCTATGTTTTTTAAAACAGTACCTAATCATGTTTTGCGAGTTACAATGGCAAAGTCTCTTTTAATCCTACTAAGATATTAGTAATTTTCCAAAAATGATTTAAGAATGACAACCGTAAGTCGATATATGTATTTACTTTTTTGTTTTCACTTCAAATTGACTTAACATGTAGATCGTTTCAATTCGGTCACTTCCGGTAGGGATGGATAATTTTGACAAGCGTTTGCGCATCCGATGTTAATAAATTTCATATTAAAAGCTCACCGCTAGTTACTGCCACAGCCCTACTGTAAGTAATCAGCGAGGTTAAAAAATCTTAGACACATCAGTCCAGTCCAGTACAGTTTATCTAGGGAGGCTGTCTCTGCTACACTGGACAATAAATCGTTGTCAGACTAGCCTGTTGGTCTAGTGTTAATTGAAACTGACTGCTAACCCAGAGGTCGTGGATCGATACCCACCTAGGACAAATATTGTGTGGGATGAGCACGATTATTTGTTCAGTGTCTGGGTGTAATTTATCTATATGTAGGTATGTAAACAGAAATATTTAATTATGTTTATCATTTGTCCGTATATTTTTTTTAACATGACGTTTACAGTTATTCTTAGACGCTTTCACTGCTTTACCCGACTTAAAATCGTTATCAGTCTAGCCCGTTGGCCTAGTGTTAATTGACCCTGACGGCTAACCCAGAGGTTGTGGGTTCGATACCCACCCAGGATAAACATTGTGAGATGAGTACGATTATTTGTTCAGTGTCTGGGTGCAATTTATCTATATGTAGGTATGTAATCAGAAATATTTAAGTATGTTTATCAGTTGTCTAGTTGTCATTGTACAGGCTATACCTAGTTTGCGATCAGATGGCCGTGTGTTAGTTGTCCCAAGATATTTATTTATTTGATTTTTGTATTTCTATCCTGACCAATTTATCAGTAATATCTAAGATTAAAATACGACTATAAAACTAAGCATTATGTTAAAAGTATTCTAAATATTTTTGTATTGGTGATGTTCCCAAAATACTGGCAGCGTTACCACGCTGTATGGCAATACCTATTTGTTGGGCAAAATATAAGCCAGCATTCTGGGAACGTGTCGCCTCAACAAGGCGTGGACCTATTTCTTTATACATAATTTTAGCCGCTGGTCCCCACGGCCCTAATGTTTAATAATAAGTAATAATAATAATATCTGAGGACATTGTCAGACAGATCATCCTAGCCCCAAACAAGCAAAGCTTGTAATATGGGTACCAGGCGATGATAGACGATATATATAGTTTGCTTTTTTATTTATTTATTTGATATTTATTTTAAGTGCAACAATATTATTATTAAAGGAAACCTGGGAAAACGAAAGTATGCAGCACACGACACAATAACAACCATTATTGGTTTAAAAACACATGTTTGACGTCAACATTTTTCATAATAATTTAATATTTTGTTATAATGTAATTATTTAATGACACACAGTTCCTTTTATAATGTATTCTGTGAAGTTACTCTCTTTATGATTACTTTATGGTCATATACTATTGGCACTCGGTATTCAAATATTTATCAACAAGATACGTAGTCATTTTCATAGGTGTGGTAATTTACGTAAAAGTGGAGTCGGTAGTTAAATAAGAAAAGCTGAGGCATCGTTTCCGTAACGGCACCCAAGCTATATTATCGCTTTAGATGCAGCAGCACTAACGCGTTAACGGTATCCTGAGACAACTGCTCATTGTCTTCAATTCTTTCATTTAAATTTTAATATAGTAGTACTAAATTTAAAAATAATAGCTTAGAAACTTGTTATTTATTGAATGATTAAAAAAAATGTGATAAGACAGACCGCACGGACGGACTAATATATATTTTTTTGTATTTTTATACTTTTTCTACTATATTTATGGACCTACTGCATTGTGAGTTTGACAAGTATAAGTGTATGTAAATACCCAAGTGCTGAATATATTTCATTATTTCATTTCATGAGCGTATTGTCAGAGTGATGGGACTCGGCGAAGTGGTGGATGCACCTGCATGCCAGTTCATCACCATTTATTAAGTGATTGATGTACCCACATTTCTATGATTAATTTGTAACTTAAATTATTTTAATTATTATATTTTGAATAGTCTTAATGAATATTAAGACACGTACATTTTTATTTAATTAGTACTGTTTGATATGGGAATAATTTCGTGAAACAATACTATTATAATTGTTATTATATGATTTTTAGAGCTCCACACTGGCCAACTTTAGTTAGTTAGTTGTGATCCTCAACAACAAGATCAAGATAATAGATATCAATCCTCCAAGATTATTATTTTCAATTTTAATTTCAATATCCAAGATTATTGTTTTGTATTTCTGGGTCACACACATAACAACGATATACGTCGACCGCACTAATCTGGAAAGAATATATATATATTTATTACTAGTAATAAAAATATATAAACGGCCATAATTAATTAATCGTTTCTTAAAACTCTTAAGCCTAATCTGGAGGGATTAGGCTTAAATGGGTTTATTCGTATATAAAAGTGTTCCTTTCATACAAATAATTATATGTTTATGTTGAGTCTGGGTGTAATTATCTATAAAAGTAGGTATGTATTTACAAAAGAAAAGTAGTGTATGTAGTATACCAGTTATCTGGTTTCCATAGTACACACGGCTACATATCAAGCTATACATTTCCAATATAAGCTGACCTCTCATTGTATCGAAATCCTATACAACGCGACATCAGCTTATACTGGAAATGTATAGCTTGATGTGTAGCCGTGCGTACAAGCTCTGCTTAGTTTGGGATCAGATGGCCCTGTGTGAATAACGTCCCAGGATATTATTATTTTTTATAATATTATTATATACATACAGATTAATCAGTCATTAAAGTGTATTTATTTTCCTTTTTGAAGTCAACGATAAATAGATTACCTGTAGTAGTGTTTCCTGTAAACAGCATGTGATTCCCCAGTCAAGCTTGTCACAGAAAGAATTATTGAAACAATTCAGTCATTCTTTTCCTTTACTTACTCATTCTTAAGAAACAGAATATCCACAACCTTCTACTAGAAATTCCCACAACCCAAAATTCGCAATCTATAGGATACCGATCAGGATGTGGTTGTGACGTCACGAAGCCATCTGTCTTGCGGTCAATGTGCTCAGTTTGTGGTTAAAGACGTCACAGTGTCTTCAATCGAGGACTTTTTTATAGTTTAATTAGCCACCTGCATGTAATCCATGCGTACCAAATGTAGTGTGTGTGGTAAGTATAGTTTGAAGCGTATTTTTTTACTCTGTATCTATAATTCTTAGTACGTATCTAATTACTAGTTGAGTAATATAAAATATGATGATCTCTTTCCTGGCCGATTTCGACCACAGCGACTGTGTATATTTAAATTTTAATTATTTCATGATGACGTCAGGAGCGTAGTTGGTCAGCTCTTTCATGGGCCCTCATGTGACTGCAATAGCCAATCTTCGCTTTAAAAATGCGAGCACAGCGGCTGCACACCAGGACACCGTTTACGTAATTGTACTGTTTCGCCGAAGATGGTTGAGCTTTTAGAGCGTCACGCCTAGCGTTTAACTCAGACCGTCTCCCATCCTCAAAGTCAGAAACCATCTGATGTACAATGCCTCTCCATTCAAGCCGTTTTTGGCCTGGGTTTCCCATCTAGCTGGATCTATGCCACACCTCTTCATGTGACGCTTTTGCACATCCTTAAAACGGAAAATCTGACCGCTATGATTTCGCTTGCCTGTCTCTCAGAAAAAAAGATGCGCTTAGCGATTCTCCCTTCAGGCATTCTTGAGAGATGTCAGTAAATAAAATGGTAAAATTAATAAACAGTGACCTCAGCACTTTTAACAATAATGTTATCATTATTATTAATGTCTCATATTAATTCATCATATCAGCTGAAAAACGTCCACTGGTGGATAAAGGGCTCCCACAATGATCTTTACAATGATCGGTCTTACGATGCCCGTATCCTGCAACTTTACAAGATCATCAGTCCACCTTGTGCTGAGGCCACTGTTTATTAATTTTACCATTTTATTTACTGTATAGGTAGGTGTGGACATCTCTCAAGAATGCCTGAGAAGAGAATCGCTAAGCGCATCTTTTTTTCTGAGTTGCAGTCAGGCAAGCGAAAGCATGGCGGTCAGTTTCTCCGTTTTAAGGATGTGCAAAAGATGATTACATGTTGTGACCATTGTCACATGTAATCATAATAATTCGTATCGATATTTATATAGATCATAATTTATTATTGAGACCAGTAATCTTTTTTTATTAAATAGGAAAGCAAACGATCAAGCAAGTCTCCTCATGGTAAGCAATCACCACCGCCCTTGGACATTCGCAACACTTGATGGGCCGCAACTCCGCAAGTACAGACGCCAGCACATCCAGCTACCCCAATCTGTCACTTTTATTGATTTTTAACTTTATCACATAAGCATGAGGTTCACTTTCAATTGGGGAAATTTGACAGATTGGGGTAGCTTGATGTGCTGGCGTCTTTACTTCGCTGAATTAACTTTTACAAGAAATCCTTTCTTTAAACCCCAAACTTCAGCACGCAGCCATATTGCTATAAAATAATTGTATTTTATTGATTTTATTCCGTAATAATCAAAAACCCGTTTACATTTTAATATTTATTGTTCACATATCCGAAAATAAAACAATTGTCTAATAAAAAAAACTTGTAAGAACGGAGTCAAAATTGGACAACTTACATAACGCCTTAACCATCTCAAAAAAATACATCGTTGCAGCAATTGTTGTATAATATTTTGCAATAGATATTTAAAGATATATTTATCACATTAATCGTATCAGCTGATACGATTAATGTACTTCCCGCAAGTAATATATATACCTAACTATAATATTATGATGCGTCAGATACAATCTGGTGCACTACGTGGGTACTTAGCTACGGAAATACACAAGAAACACTACCTTACGGAAGTTTAACTAGTGTTATCAAGTACTCAACAGCCGCGCAACGGTTATGACGTAGCTGCTATGTTATAATAATATTTTTACTCTTCGATTATTTATTTGATTAGTGATTATCATTTTATTAATTACTATAATAATTTTACATCTTAAAACTATTAATAATCGATATTAGACTTTCAAATGGTTGTCACTGATAAAAATATAAATAGGGTAGGAGAATTATTAAAGAGGCATTCTTTATACGACGGTAGATGAGAACGTTACTCTGTTCGATTAAATATTGTGTGTGGAAAATATCTCGGAGTTTTAATGTGCTGTACCTACGAGTGCGTAATACTAGTTAGTAAGTAGAATAGTTGCAGGCCAGGCTAGTACTGTCCCACGAAAGGGCAAGGGACTCCTCTCACAAAGAAAGGGCATAGACCATCAAGAATATTCTGGAGTTAACGTTTTAGGCAACGTTTCCACAAGATCGATATAACGGGCCTGTTGGCGTGGTTGGCAAATGCTTGCTTTTCACGCCGGATGTTGTAGGTTCGATTTCCACCCAGGACAGATATTTGTGTGCATGAACATGTATCTTTGTCCTAAGTCTGGGTGTAATTATCTATATAAGTACGTATTTACAAAAGAAAAGTAGTAAATGTAGTATATCAGTTATTTGGTTTCCAAGGTCCAAGATCTGCTTAGTTTGGGATCAGATGGCCGTGTGTATATACTATCCCAGGATATTATTATTATCACATGTTTATTATCACTATTATTTACAATATATTATATAAGGGTATTTTAATAGGAATACAACTTATAAAATATATGGGCTACATGGAGAGAAATTTCCGCACAATCCTGGCATTCGCCAGCAAAACCGCCTTCTGCATGTAACTCTCCAGCCAGATATCAAGCCCTAAACTTGCAAGGTTGATTTTCAGGGATTTTGGAATAACTTCATTTGTGGATATAACAATAGGTATGATCGCAGGTCTTTCGGTTCTCCAAATTTGCGCATATTCAAAACTTAGATCAAGGTATTTTGATATTTTTTCTTTTTCTGCGTTAGATATGTTTTCATCATACGGTATTGTTATATCCACAAAGGATGTCTTTTTCGTTTGTTTGTCAATGACGACAATATCGGGTCGATTGGCATCTACCATTCGGTCAGTCAGCACGGGATGGTCCCAGTATATTTTAAACCTGTAATTTTCCAAGACCGCTTCAGGATTATATTTTAAGTACGGAACCCTTGGGCCCGGCAGAAGTTGGCGATCTAAAGCAAGTTGCTGATGGATGATTTTAGCAACAGAATTGTGGCGATACAAGTATTCAGTGGCTGCAAGAGAAGAACATCCAGATGTTATGTGTCGCAGAGTTTCCCCTGCGACACCACAAGCTCTACATATGTCCACCGTATTGTCCTTCATGATGTACTTATGGTAGTTTCTCGTTGCAACCACCTGATCTTGCATCGCCAACAGGAATCCCTCGGTTTCTCCGTACAAATCACCTTGTTGTAGCCAGTGTACGGAGGCCTTAAGGTCCGGTTTTGATCCTTCAGAACATGATAAAATCGTCCATGCAGCTCTTTATTTCTCTAGGTTTCAATTCGGTTTCCTATACTTATAATTGGAAGATTGATCTCAGAATATGACAGGTTAAAAGGAGTAAATCGTAAATCACATGCCACTATTTCAGGGTAGCCAGGTTTTGACTGATTCCTAAAAAACATTCTTAATTTATTTACTTCCACATTACACATATTATTTAAATTTAGAAGCCCCCTACCCCCTAGTTTTCTAGGTAAATATAGTCTCATCATAGACGCCCTGGGATGATGCATACGAAACTTCGTCGTAGAGGTACGCAATTTACGATCGATAGTCTCTAATTCCGTCTGGCTCCACTTTAAAACTTCGAATGAATAACCGATCAATGGAAAAGCCCATGAGTTAAGCACTCTTATTTTATTGCTTCCACTTAAATAACTTTTCAAAACTATTTTCACTCTTTTGAGATAATTATTTTTAAATGAATCTTTCAACTTCTTATTATTAAGGCCTAAACATTGGTCCATTCCTAAATATTTGTACGTCTCATGGGTGCTTAAGCCATTGATAGGCCCCACATCAGGAATTTCAAAATGAGGTGAGTTTTTGATTTTGCCTTTTGAAGCCATCATTACTGCGCATTTGTCCAACCCAAATTCCATTCTATTATTATTAATATAATCCCTGTGTCGCGAGGTACTATGCAAACATATTCGTAACGGACACAAACCATTACAATAATAAATTAGGTTACTTACTGAGTTAACGTCTTTATATTAAGGTAATTTATAAGTTTAAATACCTACTCATTGTCAATATTTATAGATTTAAATATATTTTAGGACATTCTGCCTGAATGGTTCGCTCTATATTTAGGTAAGAATTCAATTATTATTTTGTTGGACTTTGTGATTGTGATTAATACACCGTGTTCAATGTGTCAGCCAATTATGTGGTTCTAAAATTAAATTATATCTCAGTCAATGAGGGTCATTGACTCGGTTGAAGACTTATTTGTGATATAGTTTAGTCTTATTTGTCTACGCGGAAGTTTAAAACAATTTTTCTAAGTTCTAGTATCCTTGGCGGTACATATTCATGAAGCTTGAACGATCATGTTAAACACAAAAACTGTTAAAAACGCGCAGTACCTACCTACCTACTTATTAAAATTAAATCAAATCGGTAGCCCAAGCGGGTAATAGCTAATGCTCTGAAGGCAATATTTTTATGGAGCTTCATGGTGGTAAATTTATAGTATCACATTTTAGAATTCGTTTTGTAATCGGATATATAAGCTATATTACTACAAAGTTTCATTAAAATCCGTTCGGTAGTTTGTGCATAAACGAGTAACAAACACCCATCCATCCATACTCACAAACTTTCGCATTTATAATATTAGTAGGACTAGCTGTGCCCTATGGTTTCACCTGCATTAAACTTACTAAATTAATCGCCTATGTGTTATTTGGATATATACGCTATATTACTACCAAGTTTCATCAAAATCTGTCTTGTAGTTTTTGCGTGAAAGAGTAACAAACATCCATACATCCATAATATTAGTAGGATGGTTATTTTTTTCAAATAATGTTCTGAATAACTTAAGCGTGTTGATAATTAATATTGCTTTTATATTCTTAATTTTATTTATATCACCAGACGAGACCGGCCATTGTTGATATCTTTGGGAGAGGCATTTGCCCAGCAGTGGATGTCTTCAGACTGATAAAATGATGATGATGATGATCACCGACTGGGTTAGAATTTTCATTATCTGGGTAAGCTGAAAGGTGATGATGTAGTGCAAAACATTTTTTTCTTTTGTTAACAACTTTTTTTAATAATATAAAGAATAGAAAAGTTATGCAATAGGATTAAAATAATTGGTTGGGCTACATATTGCCATAAAAAATCCACTCGTAATCAAATTGAAACATAATTCATTACTTACATCAAAAATAATATGAAATCATCAAACATCGTGCAAATCTATATCACAAATTTTCTATAATTTACATATTTAATTATTGTTGCCAATTTTGGTACAGATAGAAATGTATTTTGCACAAATTCAGCCTCCCACTACACTTAAAAGACCCATTGAGACTTTATTCACACACGGCTATCTGATCCCAAACTAAACAGAGCCTGTACCTACTATCAAAACAAGATATTAGTACTACTTTTCTTTTGCAAATACATACTTTTTTAGATAATTACACCCAGTCTCAGGACAAACAGACATAAAACCTTACCTCTATAAATCGATTCATTTTAATAATCGATAAATCGATTCATTCATTATACTGTTTATGTAAGTAGGGTTGCCAGAGCTCATCGAGAAGGTAAGGCCGGCAGTACGTGATTGAAGCAAAGATATTATATTATAACATTGAAGCCATGCGTGTTGCTAGTGGTCATTAGCCACGGTACCCACTTACCATCCCGCCCATGCTGCTTATACTGGACTTAATAGTATAAAACCTATGTTTAACTCTACTTCAACATACGAGCCAAATTACGTTCACCATTGGTCAAAAACCTCTCCAAAGATGTGCTATAATCGACACGCTTGGCAGACGGGTTGGCGATCGCAGTTTGATGGTCATAGTTAACAGAAAAACGCTGCTGCCCATTCTCTGGTAAGCATACCCTCGGGATGATTTCTACGCCCCCCACGGGATGAGATGGAGTGATAATATTCTTCGCCATCTGCTTACTAGAATTGAAATAAATTACAATTTCATTTTAAGTAACTAAAGCAGTCGGTAAAAGTTCTGCTTCTGCATAAAGACCTTCTACTGGCATGTTGATCAAACTCGTACGTTTACAGGAGAAGCTTATTTATATGCGTAGATTACTACGAATTGAGCATTTGATCGTCGATAGCCCAGTAACCTAATATTGATAGTATGAAGTAAATAATAGGTCGTTTGGAGCAATGCCAGCACTTTAATGACGCTGATTCCGATCTACGCGGAAGTACATGATCTACAAAACTCTAAAATAATTATTTAAAATAGATTAATTAGCATACGGATAAAAAAAAACAATAAAATCATCTACATTATAATATTTACACAATCAGAATAGATTTAAAAAATAAAATAATCGTTTATTTCTCCCTTAAAGTGCCATCGTCGATCTCTTCTCCTAATTCCTCAACATACTACGGATTTTTACTCCTACTCTTATACGGTTTATGCGGCCAGGTTGTGGAATTCTCTTCCCCCTAACAATCGCCAATGTAAAACATTATCAATATTTAAAAATCGTGTCAAAGCACATTATCTCTCTTCCTCATCCTAGTTGTATGTATATGTATGTGTATATAGATATTTATCTTTGTATTTTATAATATTTATGTATATAATCATGTAGTGTATGTATATATGTAATACTAGAAACTACACACGCTATATTATATTTCTTTTAATTTCTCCTCTCGCGGCTCTGCTGGAAGAAATTTCATTGAAATAAGCAGTAACTTTGTACATGTTATTTTCTTTTCTGTATTCCTTTTTCGTGTGTACATTAATGATAAAATAAAAATAAAAAATAAATAAAATGAGGTGCATACATTCGTTTTAACGGTTTAATAAACAAATATGGAGCATAAATATGAATTACTAGCTGTGCCCCGCGGTTTTACCCGCGTTAGATTTTATCAATTACCACAGCTCCTCCCCCGTAGGTGATAACGTGATAATATGTAGCCTATATGTTGACCCGACCTCTTAGTAATATTCGTGCAAAATTTAAAGTAAATCCATGCAGTACTTTTTGAGTTTAGCCCGGACATACATACAGATAAATAGACAAAAATTCTAAAAACTATATTTTTGGCTTCGGTGTCGATTGTAGATCACGCCCCAATTATCCTCTTTAAAAAATATTCAATGTACAGTTTTGACTTTCCCACGATTTTATTATATTAATTATGACGATGATTTTTCCAGACTGACTTCATACTGACTTCTCATATAAGCAAGTGGAGCATGAGATATGCTATCAATGTTAATCCAGAAAAGTGTCAAGTCATTGTTGTTGGCAGCTCTCGGAAAATTACTAATGTTGATTGGTCCCAAATTCCCCATGTCGTTTTCAACGGCACTGTTATACCTTATACTGACAAGGTGAAGAATTTAGGTATTTATATAGACAAGACTCTTTCCTGGGGTCCACAAATACAAGAAGTTAGCAGAAAGATGTTTGCTTCTGCTAGTTCCCTAAGACGCCTACGAAACTTTCTCCCTACTGCTACCAAAATTGCACTTGCGCAGTCCTTGCTTCTCCCCATCCTTGACTATGGTGATACCAGTTATCTTGATGTCACGGAGGACCAACTTGATAAACTTGAGCGACTTCAAAACTTCTGTATACGATTCATATTTGGTTTGCGTAAATATGATCACGTCTCTGAATTTCGCACTAAACTCAAGTGGCTGCCCATAAGACTTCGTCGGAATACTCACATTGTCACGCTTCTATACAGTATTCTGTTCAATCCCGCTACTCCTCTCTATCTCAAGGAACGTTTCAAGTTTCTTCACTCAACTCATTCGAGACTCTTGCGGTCTTCAGAACACTTACGACTCAAAATGCCAGCGCATTCCACTAATTTCACCGACAAATCCTTCAGTGTACAAGCTGTGCGCTTATGGAATGCGCTGCCAATACAGATCAGGTGCGCTCAATCACAGCATGTATTTAAAAATATGGTGAAACAGCACTATTTGACGTTATCTACTAGGCAATAAATATACTGCTTTCCTATTGTGAAATGATATCCTTACACATATATTTGTAAATATATTTATACATATGTATATATCTATCTATTTATATGTATGTATCTATTTATGTATATGTATAGTCGTATGACTCTTGTTACGTATTCGTACGTAATATTAGATTAATTTAGATTAATAACTTCTAATTGCAATTAGTACATCTTCTGCTACCTTCATCAGGTTATTTTCAATTCTGGTCCATTCAACGCACAATGGTTGCCTGGAAGAGATCGCTTTTAGCGATAAGGCCGCCAATTGCATAATAAGTTTATGTCCGTGTTTGTAACCATTGTTATGTTTTACTTATTTTTGCAATAAAGTGTACTTCTTCTTCTTCTTCTTCTTCTATGTTGACAGTCCTGTTGGTTTAGTGGCTAGTGATCCTGACTGCTGAGCCAGAGTTCGTGAGTTCGATCCCCACCCGCGACAAATCTTTGTGTAATGAGTAAGATGTAACGTAAACATGTAACGTAATTAACGCACACCCTCAAACACCCCAATTAGAATATTATGTTGTAATCGTAATACATACACTGAATTTTTTAATTAACATGTATGCATTAGTATTTACTAAAATAGTTTCTTGGAATAAAGTTTATTTTTCTTTATTTTGTATTGTATGATGGTATTTGTATGAATAAAAATAACACTGCGATTTAAAATTAAAAGTCTTATTACTTGGATTTACGGTCCATATAAATTTGTTTTGACTGTACAAGGTTCATCACCATCATCATCATCATCATATCAGCTGAAAGACGTCCACTGCTGGACAAAGGCCTCCCCCAAGGATCTCTACAATAGCCGGTCCTGCGCTGCCCGCATCCAGCGGCTTAATACAAGGTTAATATGACAATAAGTTCCGTAGTTTTAATTATTTTTTAAAATTTATAAATTTTAAAATTACCTATCTTAAAAATGATATAAATCGATTCAGTAAACTATTGTGAATAAACTAAATTCAGGGTGTGCGTTAATTAAGTTACATTTTATATAAGTATGTTTATCAGATATGTGGTTGCATAGTACAAGTTCTGCCTAGTTTGGGATCAGATGGCAGTGGCTTAGTTGTCCCAAGATATTCTTATTATTATACTTCAATCCCCACGTTTAAGTTAACAATTAAAAGTGGGAGCCAGACTGGAAGACTAGATTTGGTAAATATTTTATAGCTTACAATGTACTTGAGATGTATAAGAGAGAGATTTAATAGAGTTACCTATCTACTTTTGGTAAGCTTTTATATTGCAAAGTGAAAGTATACATTTAAAGCTCTACATTTTTAAGCGACCACTATTTTCAGACTATTGACACATCGGTTCCATGGTGTAACGGTTAGCACTCTGGACTCTGAATCCAGCGATCCGAGTTCAAATCTCGGTGGAACCTGAAGTTTTGCTAATTTTATTTTTGTAAGCAATACATTGATATAGTTCATTTATTGTTTAGAAGAATTATTTGCCTTATCCACCTAGGTATTTCAATCCGCAATAATAGTTATTAAAATTATCGTATGGGTAGTGATGTACTAAGTCAGGATTGTTTTTTTTCTCGTGACGTTTACAGTTAGCCTAGGAGGCTTTCACTGCTTCACCGGACTATTCAGGATGATTAAAGCCACTCAAAAAGCCTCAACAAGGGGTAACGATTGTTTTCTAATTACTACAACCTAGACCGGAAGCTTAAAGACATTGAACCTATAGGCTGAATCTGTGCAATCACATTATTTTTTTATACAAAAATCGGCAACATTAATTCAAAATGAAAGCAACATTGATAAATATTTTATATATCAATGGTAATCAATAGAGAAGTTGTGCAATAGACATGAAAGACTAAAACTTAGATATAGGAGAGGTTACTGGTTATAAGAGAAAGAGAGAAAGAAAATGTGTGCTCTCTCTGAGCACAAATTTTATTTCTCTCTTTCTCTCGTTCTCAGTTAACTGATATCTCCCTCTCACTTTCCATTCGCCGCTACATATCACACATTTCGTAACGCTCTCGCCATACATGCACAAAACAACTTACTTATTATCTAATTTTATCATGATTCATTTCACAAAATAAATTAAATGTTATGCAAATCTATTGCAATATTTATTAATTGTTTACATCTTAAATGAATGTCGACAATTTTCGTACAAGCAGAAACAAACTGAAATCGGCCATGTACACACGGCTACACATCAAGCTATACACTTCTAATATAAGCTGACCTGTCATTGTATGGAAATCCTATACAACGCGAGATCAGCTTATACTGGAAGTGTATAGCTTGATGTGTAGCCGTGTGTACTAACATAGATACATATGCAATCAAATAGTGAAATCCACTTAGTTTTTAAACAACAAACCTAACTACTGCAACAATTACAAATGGATTGCATGTAAATAGGAGATATTATCAACATTTGTCCAAACGAAATAAAGATTAGCACGGTTATGAACCGTTATGGATACGTTAAACTTCATAATAACTAGAATTGGAACCCACTATGGATAATTTGATAGAGATATTTATCTAGGCGCAGTACAGTCGATGTAAATAAACACATGAACTTATCAAGACCTCCATGAACTTACGACATTCCTTCTTTTTTCATTGGGTAGTCCAATGAAAAAAGAGGGAATGTCATAAATTGTACACTTGATTGAAAATCGAGTTTCAGAGACATAGTCAGTTTAGGATAAACCTAGAACACCTGCATTAAAACAATGTTGACATACAGACAACAGAGGGAATATTGCGCTTTCACTTTTTGTATTTTCTTTAAACTTATTCATTTGTCAAACATAGGTGTACAAAGATCTTATGTTATAACATTATACAGTGTGCGCTATGTTTTGCCAATAATGACATACACATTTTTCAAATATGTGCAAAACTCATTGAGAAATTACAGTACATCAGACATTAAAGAATTATAGAGACAATTATTGTATTACTTAAATTATCATTAAAAAAAATCATCTAATGTGTAATAACACTTTGTAAGTAATAGCTCCCACAAAATGACTTTAATTTTTTTACTGACAAGCATTTTATCTTCTCAAGTTTTATTATAGATTTGGGGAGCAATACCAAAAAAACTCTTTTTCATAAGTGCAGTTTTACATTTTTTCACATGGCATAATGTGTTAATATGTTGAGCTCGGATTGGCATTTTCTTTACTGTAGCTAGTTTTTGGAATAAGTCTGGATTGTTTTTAATAAATAATGCGGTTTCAAAGATGTATAAAGACGGTAGCGGTAAAATTTTGTGCTTTTGGAAATATGGAATGCAACTATCAGTCTGTTTTAACCCACACATCGACCGTATACATCATACAAATTTTAACAAAAATATATTTTTTACGCCTGTACCATACAAAGTTCATTTATGTGACATTTTCGCGACTTTTATAATCATACAACATTGATTTCCAATACGACAAAACAAGTTAATTTTTTTATGGGCCTAGGTCTCTGATACTCTATTTTCTTTCAATCCAGTGTGCGTCGGGAGGGTCTAGGTGCGAGGCAGCTCGACTGTACGTTAGATTTTTGTGCGAGTAAGTATTTAACAAATGGACATGTCCCTGTGTGTTTTATATTTATTGGTTGTCGTGTCAGTTCGAGTGGTTTTCGACCCATTCACCTAATTACTACTGTAACAAGTGCACTATGGTGACTAAGAGTTAGGGAACCATTTTGCAAACCAACCATATAAGTACACAACCTGAACCGAACCCTGCGCAGTAATAATAATAACATCCTGAGACATTATTCACACACGGCCATCTGATCCCAAACTAAGCAGAGCTTGCACTATGGGAACCAGATAACTGATATTCTACTTTCCTTTTGTAAATACATACTTATATAGATAATTACACCCAGACTCAGGACAAACAGACATATTCATGCCCACAAATATCTGTCCTAGGTGGGAATCGAAGACACGACCTCCCGCGTACCAAGCCAACAGGCCAGTATAATAATATTTAATTCTCGTTTAAATTTTTCATCGTTATCATCATATCAGCCGAAAGACGTCCACTGCTGGATAAAAGACTTCACAAATCTCTAAATCTATTTTTTGCTAGGCATACCTACGTATAATTTATAGATTGTTTAACACATTCATTTTCAAAAAGTAATACTGTACCCATTTCGGCCGTTTAAATGCAACTTTTAATTAAAGTAGTGTGAATTTATAACCCTATGCTTTAAATATTGGACAAAAAAGAGCTCAAAGATATACAACTTAAAATTTTACTACAAAGCAACAATTTACTTGGATTTATTTGGAACTAGCTGTGCCCGCGGTTTTACCCGCATTAAACTTTATAAATTATAGCCTATGTGTTAATCCAGGGTGTCAGCTAACTCATACCAAATTTTATTAAAATCTCTCCAGCCGTTTAGACGGGTCGGCACCCGTTGATCACCCGAGTTTCATCCCTTGGAATAAAAGTTGTAGATTCATCTACTTTAAAGGTACCCGTTGATCTCTCGGTGGTAGATCAATCAAACAATATTAATTTATTTTTAAGGTGCTCGTTGGTCTACTGGTTACGTTTTAAGTTCCTGATAACTAATGAGTCAATATTTAGATACAAAAGTACACTTGCGTAGATAAATTTAAAACAAATCGACCGTTTGTACGTGAATACGTCTCGTAACAGGATGAACTCAAAATGGTGGAGCTTCCCCCTCCACCGCGCGCGATGTTTTTACAGTAACTTAGCGAAACAAATTCTTTAATTCTATAGCTATTCACACTGGTACTTATATGCATATAATATACATACATATAACTGTATCCCCCGAGTTTATATATATATTATTTTCTTTATCGCAATCTGCTGATTTGTCCAGCAATTTCTGCCAGTAATGACTACTCATGGGAATCCAATATCGAGTTTGATATCATTATTTTTTTAATTGCGGAAGCAAATTTAAAGTCTTATTCACGTCAAAACGATAGAAAGTTTAATATTATTTTATGTTATATTTCATTATTGTTTATCTACTTAATATAAAATTTATACCTTTATGTAATTCCAGGTGTTGATATTTTATGGAATAATATAATAATGTTTCTATCGTGTATTTAAAAAAAACATTACTGCAGTTGTTGCTAGTATTAGTATTAGTAATTTTACTAGCAACATATTGGTACAAATTATAATATTTAGTTAACAATATTGAAATCTATGATACAATAAATGTGACCTGTACAAAAGATTTTTTATTTCTACCCTTTAGTACGCGATTGTACAAGAGCTTCAGAGACCAATAAAAACATCGAAATATAAGCATTTTAATATATATATATTAGATCAGGTGATCAACGGGCACCTTAAATATTTGTTGCTTTGTAGTAAAATTTTAAGTTGTATATCTTTGAGCTCTTTTTTGTCCAATATTTAAAGCATAGGGTTATAAATTCACACTACTTTAATTAAAAGTTGCATTTAAACGGCCGAAATGGGTACAGTATTACTTTTTGAAAATGAATGTGTTAAACAATCTATAAATTATACGTAGGTATGCCTAGCAAAAAATAGATTTAGAGATTTGTGAAGTCTTTTATCCAGCAGTGGACGTCTTTCGGCTGATATGATGATAACGATGAAAAATTTAAACGAGAATTAAATATTATTATACTGGCCTGTTGGCTTGGTACGCGGGAGGTCGTGTCTTCGATTCCCACCTAGGACAGATATTTGTGGGCATGAATATGTCTGTTTGTCCTGAGTCTGGGTGTAATTATCTATATAAGTATGTATTTACAAAAGGAAAGTAGAATATCAGTTATCTGGTTCCCATAGTGCAAGCTCTGCTTAGTTTGGGATCAGATGGCCGTGTGTGAATAATGTCTCAGGATGTTATTATTATTACTGCGCAGGGTTCGGTTCAGGTTGTGTACTTATATGGTTGGTTTGCAAAATGGTTCCCTAACTCTTAGTCACCATAGTGCACTTGTTACAGTAGTAATTAGGTGAATGGGTCGAAAACCACTCGAACTGACACGACAACCAATAAATATAAAACACACAGGGACATGTCCATTTGTTAAATACTTACTCGCACAAAAATCTAACGTACAGTCGAGCTGCATCGCACCTAGACCCTCCCGACGCACACTGGATTGAAAGAAAATAGAGTATCAGAGACCTAGGCCCATAAAAAAATTAACTTGTTTTGTCGTATTGGAAATCAATGTTGTATGATTATAAAAGTCGCGAAAATGTCACATAAATGAACTTTGTATGGTACAGGCGTAAAAAATATATTTTTGTTAAAATTTGTATGATGTATACGGTCGATGTGTGGGTTAAAACAGACTGATAGTTGCATTCCATATTTCCAAAAGCACAAAATTTTACCGCTACCGTCTTTATACATCTTTGAAACCGCATTATTTATTAAAAACAATCCAGACTTATTCCAAAAACTAGCTACAGTAAAGAAAATGCCAATCCGAGCTCAACATATTAACACATTATGCCATGTGAAAAAATGTAAAACTGCACTTATGAAAAAGAGTTTTTTTGGTATTGCTCCCCAAATCTATAATAAAACTTGAGAAGATAAAATGCTTGTCAGTAAAAAAATTAAAGTCATTTTGTGGGAGCTATTACTTACAAAGTGTTATTACACATTAGATGATTTTTTTTAATGATAATTTAAGTAATACAATAATTGTCTCTATAATTCTTTAATGTCTGATGTACTGTAATTTCTCAATGAGTTTTGCACATATTTGAAAAATGTGTATGTCATTATTGGCAAAACATAGCGCACACTGTATAATGTTATAACATAAGATCTTTGTACACCTATGTTTGACAAATGAATAAGTTTAAAGAAAATACAAAAAGTGAAAGCGCAATATTCCCTCTGTTGTCTGTATGTCAACATTGTTTTAATGCAGGTGTTCTAGGTTTATCCTAAACTGACTATGTCTCTGAAACTCGATTTTCAATCAAGTGTACAATTTATGACATTCCCTCTTTTTTCATTGGACTACCCAATGAAAAAAGAGGGAATGTCGTAAGTTCATGGAGGTCTTGATAAGTTCATGTGTTTATTTACATCGACTGTACTGCGCCTAGATAAATATCTCTATCAAATTATCCATAGTGGGTTCCAATTCTAGTTATTATGAAGTTTAACGTATCCATAACGGTTCATAACCGTGCTAATCTTTATTTCGTTTGGACAAATGTTGATAATATCTCCTATTTACATGCAATCCATTTGTAATTGTTGCAGTAGTTAGGTTTGTTGTTTAAAAATTAAGTGGATTTCGCTATTTGATTGCATATGTATCTATGTTAGTACACACGGCTACACATCAAGCTATACACTTCCAGTATAAGCTGATCTCGCGTTGTATAGGATTTCCATACAATGACAGGTCAGCTTATATTAGAAGTGTATAGCTTGATGTGTAGCCGTGTGTACATGGCCGATTTCAGTTTGTTTCTGCTTGTACGAAAATTGTCGACATTCATTTAAGATGTAAACAATTAATAAATATTGCAATAGTACATACTCACAAACGGGCATCTTACTAATAATAAGTTTGTGAGTACATACTCACAAACTTATTATTAGTAAGATGCCCGTTTAGACGTAAAGAAGTAACAAATATACACATGTTTGTTACTTCTTTTTTCATCGTTAGTTAGTACATACTCACAAACTTATTATTAGTAAGATGCCCAGTAGGTGGAGAGGTATCAATGAACAAACCTTAAAGATACTTGGGGTTTATTTGGAAAGCCCAGTAAGTGTATAAGTTTCAATGAACAAACCTTAAAGATACTTGGGGTTTATTTGGAAAGCCCAGTAAGTGTATAAGTTTCAATGAACAAACCTTAAAGATACTTGGGGTTTATTTGGAAAGCCCAGTAAGTGTATAAGTTTCAATGAACAAACCTTAAAGATACTTGGGGTTTATTTGGAAAGCCCAGTAAGTGTATAAGTTTCAATGAACAAACCTTAAAGATACTTGGGGTTTATTTGGAAAGCCCAGTAAGTGTATAAGTTTCAATGAACAAACCTTAAAGATACTTGGGGTTTATTTGGAAAGCCCAGTAAGTGTATAAGTTTCAATGAACAAACCTTAAAGATACTTGGGGTTTATTTGGAAAGCCCAGTAAGTGTATAAGTTTCAATGAACAAACCTTAAAGATACTTGGGGTTTATTTGGAAAGCCCAGTAAGTGTATAAGTTTCAATGAACAAACCTTAAAGATGCTTGGGGTTTATTTGGAAAGCCCAGTAAGTGTATAAGTTTCAATGAACAAACCTTAAAGATACTTGGGGTTTATTTGGAAAGCCCAGTAAGTGTATAAGTTTCAATGAACAAACCTTAAAGATACTTGGGGTTTATTTGGAAAGTCCAGTAAGTGTATAAGTTTCAATGAACAAACCTTAAAGATACTTGGGGTTTATTTGGAAAGCCCAGTAAGTGTATAAGTTTCAATGAACAAACCTTAAAGATACTTGGGGTTTATTTGGAAAGCCCAGTAAGTGTATAAGTTTCAATGAACAAACCTTAAAGATACTTGGGGTTTATTTGGAAAGCCCAGTAAGTGTATAAGTTTCAATGAACAAACCTTAAAGATACTTGGGGTTTATTTGGAAAGCCCAGTAAGTGTATAAGTTTCAATGAACAAACCTTAAAGATACTTGGGGTTTATTTGGAAAGCCCAGTAAGTGTATAAGTTTCAATGAACAAACCTTAAAGATACTTGGGGTTTATTTGGAAAGCCCAGTAAGTGTATAAGTTTCAATTAACAAGCCTTAAAGATACTTGGGGTTTATTTGGAAAGCCCAGTAAGTGTATAAGTTTCAATGAACAAACCTTAAAGATACTTGGGGTTTATTTGGAAAGCCCAGTAAGTGTATAAGTTTCAATGAACAAACCTTAAAGATACTTGGGGTTTATTTGGAAAGCCCAGTAAGTGTATAACTTTCAATGAACAAACCTTAAAGATACTTGGGGTTTATTTGGAAAGCCCAGTAAGTGTATAACTTTCAATGAACAAACCTTAAAGTTTTTTGGGGTTTATTTGGAATGCCCAGTATGTGTATCAATGAAAAAACTTTAACGTTTCCTGGCGTTTATTTGGAAAACTAAGTAAGTGTGTATACACTATTAATGAACAAACCATAACGATTCTTGGGGTTGATATGGAAAGCCAAGTGAGTGGATATGTATCAATGAACAAACTTTAACATTACTCGGGGTTTATTTGGAAAGCCCAGTATTTAAGTGTATAAATATCACTGAACAAATCATAAGCGTACCTGAAGTTTATTTGGAAAGCTAAGTAAGCACGAACGAACGATCGTGTTGTCAAGGTTATTATAAAATAGAGTAACTCAAATAATTAATACGGAACCACAGCACCAACACAATAAAATGTCATAAAAAAATACATACATCACAGCTGGAGGAAAGTTCCAAATGATTCACCAATTCTAGGCATAGGATTCTTGAGCCACGAACTGCATAGAAATGCATTTATTTGTGTACATGAGTAATATGAGTTGATCTAGGTAGTAGATCGCTGATGTTATTTTATTGTTTCTGTGACGGGTATTTTAAACAATGGTATCATTCCATTAAATATGTATAAGTAAACGAAGCAATTGATGTGTGCAAAGATCGCGACAAATGGAAATTTGTTGTCACTGCCTACCCCTCTGGGAAACAGGCGTGAGTCTATGTATGTACGTATGTAATGTCTATAAAATAATACTTGATTAAAAAAGGTAATTGATTATGGGTAATGGAGAGGAATTTCAACCGCCAAAGCTGTCTTGCTCTAAACGGAGACTTGTGAAAAAGAAAACAATATTAAAACTGCTCAAATTGGAATTTCGTATTCCGCTATTTCCTCCTCCGAAACTGAATCTAGCAACAAAAAACTCGGCTAAACTTTATTTGTTATTTTTTTACTCACCAGATTTGTATCTAACTGCCAAAACTTAATATTTATTCATTTTCGGCTTTCAAAAATATACAATTTGATTGATTTGGAAAGCCATAATTTCAACAAAACTAGGTAAAACTACTCGCGCATAGTTGTGGCAAATATGGTAGATACCTAGGAACATTGAGTTAAGTAACTATCAATGCCTAGGAATATTTAATAAAGCATTAAAATTTTATGAACGTACATACAGTTATGTATAATTATCTTCACTTTAGCGTTAACTATATCGTATCATCATCTCATCAGGTTAGACTACTTACTTGCTTATCGTATGGGCAGTGGTTACCCTAGTGTCAGAGTTATTCCAGCCGCCCAGTAGGCCTCTGACAAGGCTTACTGACGTGTAATGACTACAACCGGGACCGACAGCTTAACGTGCCCTCCGAAGCACGGAGTTAGACTACTTAGATTAATAATAGGTCTTTACCTATGAAATTGCCGTTTTGTATGAAAAAATTTAAACGAATTTTTTTCATGAATTTTTTTATTTGTATTAATCGAAGTAATCACCCATGCAATCAATGCATCTTTGCCATCGCAGTGGCAGTTTATTGATGCCCTTCTTAAAGAAATCAGCTGGACGGGAGGCAACAAATTCTTCAAAGGCATTTTGTACTGCCTCTCGGGTATTGAATTTTTTTCCCGCCAAGAAGTTATCCAAATTCTGGAAAAAGTAGTAGTCTGTAGGCGCAAGGTCTGGTGAGTAGGGCGGATGACGGAGAGCTTCCAACCCCAGTTCTTGCAACTTGGAGACCGTCTGCTGTGCAGTATGAGGTCGCGCGTTGTCGTGCAGGAGCAGCGGAGACGAGCGATTGACCAATGCTGGTTGGAGATGCGCCAGCTTCTCCATCATTGTGCTCAGTTCTTCACAGTACACATCTGCAGTAATGCTCACCCCGTTTGGTAAGAAGCTGTGATGAATCACACCGGCGCTAGACCACCAAACAGTGACCATCACTTTTCTAGGGGTAAGTTTTCGTTTAGGGCATTGTTTAGGTGCTGAACCAGGATCCAACCAACTTGCTGAGCGCTTGCGGTTATCAAACAGAATCCATTTTTCATCGCAGGTAACAATGCGGTTCAAAATTCCTTCATTTGTGTGTCTGTTGAGCAGTGCAAGGCACGTCTCGACGCGTACTTCGCGCTGGCGATCATTGAGTTCGTGGGGCACCCATTTGTCAAGCTTTTTTACCTTGCCAATTTGACGCAAATGGACCAATATTGTTTTGACGCTAACGTCGAAAGCTGCTGCTAATTCAGCCGTAGATTGTGTATCATCAGCTTCCACAACCGCCTTTAATTCGTCATTGTCGACCAAAGTCTTCGGACGACCGCGAGGTTCATTTTTCAGGTCGAAATTTCCAGAACGGAAGCGAGCAAACCAATAACAGGTGGTGCGTTGGTTTGTAGTGTTAGCTCCGTAAACGTCGTTGATGTTGCGTGCCGCTTGTGCCGCGTTGCTGCCACGACGGTACTCATATTCCATAATTACTCGAATTTTTGATGACGAAAAAGATTGAAATGCGATGAAAATGTAACACTAATCAATAAAGAAATGACTACTTTTGGAAAAAAGAATCCATGTTTTTAAAATAAAATTAATTTGAAATTAGAATTCTTAGCCAAACAAAAATTATTTTGATTTGAAATGGCCAGTACTGCAGAACGGCAATTTCATAGGTAAAGACCTAATACATATACATACTATATCTACGTATTATAATTGTATTAAATTATGTATGTTTATTACCTTTTCGTGACTAAATTGCTGAACATTGTGAAATTTGGAATGCAGGTCATTATTTACCAAAGAACGATTCCTCGAAAACTGAAAATGTCTAGTTATATGTACCATACGAGTAGTAGTTTTTACTTTTGTTCACAGCAAACCGCCCCAGCTTCACACGGTAGTAACCAGAAAAAAACGTGTGTGGATTAGACCACACGACTGAAGTAAAACTTAGAGATACGAAACGTAACTGGCTAAGAGAGAAAAAGAGAAAGAAAATGTGTGCTTACACCTCTCTCTCTTTTGCCCCTACAGTAATATACGAAACGTAACTCTCTCACTTTCTATCTTCACTAACTTCCCTCTCAATCTGTCGCCTCACCCTATCACACTTTTCGTAACGTTCTCGTCACGTCACCAGTTTACTCCCCAAGTCAAGCGTGTGTAAAGAAGTATTTAATAAGGAAAGATGTAATAAACAAATATACCAAAATTGAGTAATTTGAACCAAAATATACTCAATTTACATTTGTATATATGTATAGCATATAACCTCACAGAGTATCTCTGGGTAGTGACTGCTCATTGATGGCCAGTCATTGGTTTTCGTAACCCAAGCAAAATAATAACTTTGCATTTACATTATTTAAGATTTTTGTATAGAGAGAGGAAGAATTAGCGTCTTGTAAATATAAATAGCAACAGACTTTTACAGGTATCCACGAATAAACTATTGTTCACAAATTTAGTTGTGGTTGTTGAAACGGATATGACAAATAAATTAAATATTACATGTAAGGATTGTTAAATTAATTAATATTATAAAAAATATCAATCAAAATTCACTATATCTGACGTAGCGTTAGATACGTCTGAATCGAATATTTGACTTGGATTTTAAACCATATATTACTTGCTCGCCACAGGAACGCATTCTGGCGGTAGTTAGGTGACACTAATGGAAGATGAATAGGGACATGCTGTCTCACCACTTTAGCTTTAGTAGGAATATTGAACTGAATTTTTTAAAGGAGAACGGGACAATCAATTCTACCGGATATAACGTTTATTAGGTAATGATGTCAGGTATTTCCCGCGGCATGCTCAGAGGAAGAAAACACATTTTTAACACGCTTTTATTAGCTTTATAATGTATATTATATAATAATAATAATGTCCTCCTAGCCGAATTTCGGCCACGGCGGTCAGTCTCAATAGAGATTAGCTATCTGCGCGCGACATATTATAGTGCACAAGTGTGTGCGCAAACACAGGAGCGCTTTCTATTACATCACTCTTTTGATCCGACGGGACGCCTGGCGACAAGACCAGAAAGAGGTCAGGTACAGGACCGCCGGCTTAACGTGCTTTCCGTATAATACCGCCAACTCCAATACTTCGGGCTGATGCTGAGAAATTTTTCTTTTTATAGAAAAGTCCCAAAATCCCTTTTGGTCCGACCCGGGATTTGAACCCAGGACGTCGTTCTCTGCGGGTGAACACACTACCGCTAGACCAACGAAGCAGTCATTACGTCTATTAGTATGTAACGGAATCTCTGAACATGACTTTGACCCCCCTTCAAAACGGATTCGGATTACTTAATTCGTAATTTGACCGATGACAATTAAATATTTAAAATAATCAGATCCGTGAACTTTACTTACTTTACTTTAGTGTCTTTGTGCCAATAATAACTATTTACTAATTTCATCATCATCATATCAGCCGAAAACATCCACTGCTGGCCTCGCCTTAAGATCTTAAAAAATACCGGTCTTGCGCTATCCGCACTCAGCGGTTTCCAGCGACCCGCACAAGTCCATTTTGTAGGGGCCTTACCCACGCTGCGTTGTCCGGGTCGTGGTCGCCACTAGACTTTACTAATTTAATCAATGTTAATCTTCTTATCGTCTCGATGGTAAGAACATCAATATCAATTTTATTGATGTTTTTTATTTTTTTGTGAAATATTCAGTAGGCAGAACTCATGTTGCATATGAAATACGTTGTTCGAGATAGTAACTATTTTGTAAATAATCATAATTTAGCCGTTCTTATCTAAAGTCAATGTCAACAAGATAGCGTCTGGAAAATAATTTTGATAAGTATCAGATGATATTGGTATTACTTCCAATGTATATAATACATTGCTGATTCTGAAGAAATGAAGTAAAATGTTTAGCATTAGCGTGGAAGGAATGTATGACGTTATGGCGAAACTGCCATTAATTTCACGCGTAGGTTGATAAAAATTGTGATTTTTGACGCAACGTTTCGTGGAACGGTTCTATTTGGATTATTATTCATCGTTCATGGTGAACCGTATGACAAAATGATGATGACTAATATAAAGAAGCATTTTGTAAGATTAGGTAATTTGATAATATAACACTAAATCTGCTTACACAACATAGCGATATGAAAATAATGATTCAACGCTCAATGCTTATGTACACAAAACATGTTATTATATTAATAGCCATTCGTAGGTGCCATTTTTATAGACAAACTATTCATGCGACGGTTGTGCATAGCCATGGCAAATACACATAAAATAAAAACTAAATTTTTCCTATATATTATAACAGAGATGAATTCTTTTCAGCTCACTTGGTTGGTCTTCTACCCAAATAACCCAACACCCAATCGTCCATCCAACTTAATAGCACATAAGCTGTGGCAAAAATATCTTTTATGATTCCTATGTGCCTATTCTTAAAAAGATGCATTGTTTTTAAAGTACTTGGTTTGTCTACTGCCCAAATAACCCAATACTTATTCGCCTATCCGACTTAAACCGCGCATGAGCTGTTGCAAAAATATCTTATAATATGATTCCTATGTACCTATTCTTAAAAAAGATTCATTGGTTTTAACGTACTTGGTTTGTCTTCTGCCCAAATAACCTAACACTCAATCCCCAATATATTATGTATAGACCTCAGCACATCCACTTACCTCAATCTGTCATATTTCTTTTATAGATTTTCAACTTTATCACATAAGCATAAGGTTCACTTTCTATTAAGGAAATTTGACAGATTGGGGTAGCTTGATGTGCTGGCGTCTGTACCTATAACACCAGCTACAACTGCCTGTTTTGCAGTTTGGCAGATCTACCAAATTTGTTGTTAAAGATTAGAATGTACTGTGAATAAACTTTATTTATTTAGGTATACCTTTAAATTTATAATATTCATTCAACAATCCGGTTTAGGCACCACATAATTGGCTGCAAAAATGTCTTATAAATAAGTATTCTTACAGAGATGCATTATTTTCAACTCACTTGTTTGCCTCCTGTTCTTAAGACACTCAAACGCCCATCCACCTTATGCAGTTGCAAGATCAAAGAGTAAAAAAATTGCATTTCGTTTTAAATCATTTGTTTCGTCCCCTGGACAGAAGAACCTAAAATCCAATCGCCGCCGTCCGACGTATGTGAACAGAAAAGTTTGATCTCTGTTGGGATAAACAGGAATCGGCTGAGAAGTTATTGCATCAACTTTTCATAGAAAATGCATAAGTACATACAAAGTTCATACGTCACGGGTGCATTGAAACGGCACGTACGGGACGGATAAATATTTTACCTAGTCCTGGCACGCGCGTGCCACGTTCTATTCGAGTTTCTGACGCGTACATAGTAGGCACATTACACTGCCTATACCTGGACTTCTTGTAATGAGCATGTCCAATTGTCAAAAAAAGTTAGAATACTATTGATATGCAGCCTGTGCTTTATAAAAGCCCGTTATATTTAGGTTCTTATACCATTTTGTATATTTATTTATTTATGAAACAAATGTTCACTACAATTACAGTTTTGCTACCAAATCATAGGTAGTAATAATAATATCCTGGGATATCGCAAACTAATTAGAGCTTGTACCATGCAAACCAGATAACCGATATAGTTAGTACATATACTATTTTTTCTTTTGTAAATACGTACTTATATAGATAATTACACCCAGACTCAGGACAAACAGACATGTTCATGCACAGAACTATCTGTCCTAGGTGGGAATCGAACCCACGACCTCCGGTTTGCAAAATATCAAATACGGTACTAAGACTCATATACCGATATACCTGGGCCTTGTATAGTTTTATTGGAAACTAGCTGTGCCACGCGGTTTTACCCGCGTAATTTTTTTTAAATTATCACAGCTCCTCCCCCATATGTGATAGCGTGATAATATGTAGCGTATATGTTGACCCGACCTCTTATATATTCATGCAAAATTTTAAGTAAATCCATGCAGTACTTTTTGAGTTTAGCCCGGACATACATACAGACTGACAAAATTTCTAAAAACTACATTTTTGGTATTGATATCGATCCACGTATCCTTTTAAAAAAATATTCAATGTACAGTTTTGACTTTCCTATGACTTTATTATATATATGTATAGATTGAGGGCTGGTTTTATTAATATAATTGGTTAATAACCACATACCTAACCATTCTTTTATGTTGAGGCTGACTTAAACTCAAGCATGAAATAATACTGTAACTAGTAGCGCCTTAATCGCTATCTATGAACATAAACTATTATATTCTACTAGATGAAGAAGCCCACGGTTCAAAGTACAATTATGTGTGCCCATTACGAGTATAATATCTTACCTAACGATCTGTTGAGTAACTGTAAGAGGCCGGAGTGAAGGTTGCAGGGGATTTACCCCGGCTGAACTTGCCTACCAAATTGGTGAAAGCGGAAAGTATTGAAAGTGGCCGCCAAAGTAAGGCTTTAATTCACTGAAACGTGATGGCATCTTAACATTATGAAAATAACAATTTTTATCTGTGTTAGTTATAGTATTTTTGTTTGTTTTTAATTTAAAATAACTTGTATTGTATGTCAACGTTGTCTATGTTTAGTGCGTGTTGTGCATGCCTTTAATAGGTGTACATATAAGAACTAAACTATGTAGTGAGCTAAGATTTAAATGTTGTGTATGTATACTGTTGGTGTGTCTATAATAAATAAATAAATAAACAATAACGGGCCGTTTGGCGTGGTTGGTAGATGCTTGCTTTTCACGCCGCTGATGGGTTCAATTCCCACCCAGAATATTTGTGCGCATGAACATGTCTGCGTGTCCTGAGCCTGGGTGTAATTATCTATATAAGTATGTATTTGTAGTCTATCAGTTATCTGGTTTCCATAGTATAAGTTCAGCTTAGTTTAGGATCAGATGGCCATGTGTGAATAATGTCCCAGGATTTTATCATTATTATTAAGATTATTTCTGTTTGAATCTTTTACATACTTTTTATTTTGCGGATACAATCAAAATCTTACTAACCCACTTAGATAAGCAAAACAATTCATCGATATAACTAACGTACTGTCATCTGATTTCAAAATAGACAAAGCCTGTACTATGGCAACCAGACAACTGATACACGTCGTGTATAAATATATAATATATATATATATATATATATATATATATATATATACATATTATCGATAATCAAGGGATCGAAATTCGAGAAAAGATTAACCTATACAATATGTAACTTAATTAACGCACATCCTGATAATAGTTTGTTCAGAATCGTTTACTGAATCGGATGTGTGTCTTTTTTTAATTGACACTGGCCGTATATACACTCACATGACCCCAGCATTTTTTCTTAATTATGTTAGATTTTACAGCCGACTAACGACTGACCAAATTTAGTTCTATTTAAAAAAAATCACCTTTGGAAGGATAGCGATTACTATGAGTCTTTACCGCCCAAAGGTGAGAAGTAGCATCTTCCACTCGCTACTCGGATCAAATAAACACTTCTTTCCGAGTATGAGAAATGAAAAAACAGTTTTCGCTTCTATCGGCAGTCCCAAAAGACTGCCCCGCATGTTTTTTTTTCTAGAGTAGGTACTGCATTCAGATACACCAGACCAGCTAAAACAGAGCTCATGCGGTCTATAACAAAGTCAAAGTCAACCTTAGTCATCATCCCTATTTTGAACAGCATTTACCTACGAGTACGCGTATTACACCACTTTACAAGTGATTCCGAGAACTCAGGAGCGGACATCCACAAAACCGGATGGGTTTGATTAAACTAGTATTTAAACAATGTCTGTCCGTCTGGACTCCACATCCTTAGGATTACAGTTTACACTGGTTACTATTGCTCCCGATTCCAAATAAAGTAATTTTAATATAAGAACTATTGCTCCCAATTCTATGCCAACCAAAGTAATTTTAATAGAAGAAGAAGAAGCACACTTTATTGCAAAAATAAGTAATAGGTACAAAACAATGACGATCACCGTAGCCTAGTTGGCAGTGCTCCTGCCTACGAAGCTGGTGGTCCTGGGTTCGAATCCCGGTAAGTGCAAATATTAGTGTGATGAGCACGAATATTTGTTTCTGAGTCATGGATGTTTTCTATGTATTTAAGTATTTATCTATCTATATAAGTATGTATATCGTCGCCTGGTACCCATAGTACAAGCTTTGCTTAGTTTGGGGCTAGGATGATCTGTGTGACATTGTCCCTCTATATATATATATATAATGAAAATGTCGCAAAGGATGAAGGCAAGGAAAGGCGAGATCTCAGGGATGTTGGAGGTCAGAGTGTAGGCAATGGATTTCTTCAAGTTGTCGAAGATAAGACGACCCTCCTCGACGCCAGTCACGATGGTGGATACACACAAGAAAATTAGCTTATTTTAATGGCCCATTGGCGCTAAAAGCGACCAGAATTGAAAGAATCTGATGAAGGTAGCAGAAGGTGTACTAATTGCAATGAAAAGTTATGAATCTAATCTAATACTACTTACATATTCGTAATAAGATGTATATGCCTATACATATACATACATATAAAAATAAATAACAAGATATATATTGCATTTCTTTCCAACATAGTTCTTATGAAAAGGATACGGCATTTAGTTGTGTCAGTATAGTTCTGGAGCGAATTACTGAGGGGAAAATAAGCGACACTTTAAATAAATAAATAAAAATAAATAAACAAGCTTTTTATTCACGTAGACTTTAAAAAAGCGCTTTTAAATAGTCAGAACATGTTTGTAGTAATATAGTTGTATACATTATTATTTCTAGTAACATAGATATTTAGGTACACATTGTATGAAAACATTTATAAAATTTATTTTATTATAGCAATGATATTTAGGTAGCTCGTATCAAGTTATTGTCAAGAGATTATGTTTAATTATCTAAACTGCAGACTAATTAATATGCGCCGGAGTGCATAATTAGTGTTGGCGGCTCCTGCCGGTCCATATGATGATCTCTCCGTTGTCGATGAACTGATTTTGAAAATTCCTTTCGACAAAAAGGAATACTTTCGGAATAGTTCTATATGATATGAATCATACTGGAAATTCAAAGAGACGTTGAAGTCGCTTTAATTTTTTTCTTTTTATAGAATGGGATTTCAAACTAGCAAGTGGTTCACGTGATGGTAAGAGATCTCCGCCGCCCACTGACACTCGCAACACCAGAGGAGCTGCAAGTACGTTGCCGGCCTTTAAGAAAATAATAGGCTCGATTTTTGTAGGTTGCCATATCATACCAGATCGGAAATACCTCCTCAGTTAATTGATTCCACAGAGCAGTAGTGCGCGGCAAAATTTTCTTGTGGAACGCACGGTGGTAGATGACCATTCACCCAGGCGATAAGGATGAAATTTCCACTTTTGCTAGGGTCTGTAGTGGAATGTGGCGGCAGGTATAAACTCAAACAATTCCTCTGAACACTCCCCGTGATAAACGCGGTAAAGGACACAAAGACACCCGCAGGGCAAGAGGTCAAATAGTGGGATTGTTTAATTATTTTGCATACTTGCAAGGTACAGGATTTGAGATGTTGAACACATGTAACAACTGCGCAATAATTGATGCTCGATACGTGACGCTCAACATGTTCGGCAATGCACGGCTACGTTTCACAGTGTTATTATTGGCCCGAAAAACGGACATCCCCTTTTTATAAACTTATCCGATAGAACAGGTTATTTTAAAAGTAAGAGTAAAATTCCCGTGTGACAATTTTGTCCCAATCTGGAGATATAATTTTTTTCATTTTTATTCTATGGTTTCCATAAAAACCATAGAAATCGCTATAACTTATTATCCAATGCGTTTTTGTTATGTCTTTGGTTGCAATCACTTAATGCTTTATATTAAGTAAATTATCAAGCAAACGCTCAATTTTTATCGTTGACCGTGTTTAAGTAACATCGAATGTTACATATTTTCGATTTTATTTTTTTATGGGCTTATTTCATGTTATTTGGATTCAATATCGAGACAATATGTTGCTTTGGCACTAAGAAGTACCGATTTAAAATATCATATCCAAATCTTATGGTGTCTAGAACTTACAGGATTCTGAAATTTTGGCGCTAGGGTTGGCAGAAGTCGTATTTTTGAATTATTTAAAGTAAATTTAAAAAAATGTAAAACGTGTGTAAAAAATAAATGAAGGACATAATAATGTGGTGGTTATCTGAAAGAAGTTACAATATCATTGATTCACATTATTTTTAACCGACTTCTAAAAGAGGAGGAGGTTCTCAATTCGGATGTTTGTATTTTTTTTTATGTTTGTTCGCGCATAACTTCGTCGCTTGCCAACCGATTTGAAAAAATCTTTTTTTGTTAGAAATGGCATACTTCCCAAATGGTCCCATAGTCCCAAGTTGGGATCTGATGATGGAATCTTGGCGAAATCGAGGAAACTCTTCAAATATTGTAGACAACAATAGTGATTTTGGTATTTTTTTTCGAGAACTTAAGCATTAGTAAAGTAACATTTGATGAAGTGGAACTGATGAAGAAGACCAGAAATGGCCAACGAAACTTCTGAATAGTTATGATGAAAATAGTAACCTAGCAGTGTTTGGGTTAATTGGAATTGTCATGAGAAATAGGTACTCTGGCTATAAGTGTATCGCAACTAAAAAGTGTGAAATAAAAAACTTTTTACAAAAAAAAACCGACTTCACTAAAAAAAACACGAAAACGATCAAAATAACTTTAATTTCGGAAGTCGGTGTTAAATAAGAAACAAACAATATCGAGAAACACCAACTTCCGAAATTAAAGTTATTTTGATCCTTTTAGTGATTTTTTAGTGAAGTCGGTTTTTTTTTCAGTAAAATGTTTTTTTATATAAACAAATAAAAAGTAAATTACCTAAATGAAAATGAATAAACGGAATCATAATGCTAGTAATCCTACTTAGTTTTATAACTGTACAAATTGTTCTGCTGTTTAGATATTTGTTAGGATATTTGTAAGTTTACTAATATCTTACGACGTGACATTAAATACGTACAATGAACGAATTAAATTTCGTTTAACCAATGAAGGGCAATTTGTGGTACGGGGAAGGGGTCCGCCCTCGTTAGGCTTTAGTCGAAACCCTGTACCTATACATATTGCCTGGAGGAACGGGGGTGAGGCACCATGGAGCCACAAAAGACCCATGGCGCCACTTCGCCTCAACAGGACTTGACCCGACCTGTTGAGGGATGTCTGTCCGGGCTCCGACCGGCTGACTTATTGCGAGGAGGGCGTGAGGGCGCCAACCCTCATGTTGGTCCACGAGTGGCAGTTTATGAAGCTGTGGATAACGCCACAGCCGGTGCTCTTCAGCCTCCAGGAGTATCCGCAAATACACGAGGAGAATTCACAAGATTAGAAGCATTCAATTTACTGACAAAACTAGCCAAGGATGAAGGTAGTAAATTCCGCCCAATTGACGTAGATTTGACCAAAAGGACTGTTGCTGTTTTAAGAGCACTAAATGTGCCACTATCGTATTCAGATAGTAAAGAAGTCAACATTGTGATTTCTAATTTTACTACCAAATGTGAAAACCTGTACAAAAAATGTAAATATTCTATGAAATTTTTCACCAAAAAACACAAGAAATGGTTGAATGAAAACTTTAAAAGTGATTTTCTCAAAAATACCGAATCAGAAATGGAATTACACGATCCAGGTACTCCTCCAAATGTACCTGGACTTTTTGCTGAACGTAGTTTACCTCACGATTCTGACTCTATTGAAACTTCCCAAGATTACACTACAATCTCCATTTCAGAGGCTATTCGTGCACCCGAATCTATTCTGGAACAAAACCTAACTAACCCGGAGCCTATTCCCAAGCCTGACCTTGTTTTTGAATCTGAGTTTATTCCCGAATCTGAGCCTTATTTTGAACCTGACTTTATTCCTGAGCCTAACCTTATTTCCGATTCTGAGTCATTTTCCGAACTTGTGCCTATTTGTGAACCTAACTCTAATCCCGAACTTGACCTTATTTCAATATCTGAGCCTATTACCGGACTTGAACCAATTTCCGAACATGAGTTTATTACAGAGCCAGATGATGTTATTGAATCTGAACTTATTCCTATATCTGAGCCTGGTCCCAGTTCAAAGTACAATACTCTATGTGGAAGACAAAAGCGTAGATTGCGAAGATCTCTTCAAGACTCCCTTGATATAGAGCCACAAGCAAAACTAGTCAAAGTTTTTTCAAGTGTAGTGGAAGCAAGTGGGCATAAATTACAGGCGAGTGCATCAAAAAACCTTCAATTTGTGATTAACACTTGTCTAAAAAGCCCAACAAAGTCGACCAAGATAGCCACTCAAATACGGAACCATACGCCTCAGCCATATACCCCTGAAGAAGCATTAGCAATTTATATTGACAGAAAATTTACAGTTGAAACATACCACTTTCTTCAACAAGACTTAAAATCGAGGGGGTACCCCGCGTTTCCACCATATCAGCAAGTACATGTAGCTAAGAAATTATGTTACCCAACACCTCCAGTACAATTTTCTGAAAGAGAAGCTTTTATAACGTTAAATGGTCTGCTCTCCCACACTTTTTCAAGGCTCGTTCTTTTATGTGAAGATGTTATTTCTTTACAATGTTCCCAGAGAAATACACAAACATTGAACTGTATTTTCGAAGGATCTTGGGGATTCGATGGGAGTACAGGTCAATCATTTTATAAACAAAGCTTCTCCGAAGATCGTGAAGACGAAAACAGCCTGTTTGCCACCACATTTATTCCTTTACGAATAACTACAGATACCGGTCAGATTGTGTGGATGAACCCTACACCTCAATCTTACAGATTTTGTCGCCCGTTACATATCCAGTACCGTAAAGAGAGCAAAAACTTAATACTTGCCGAACAAAAATGGGTAGAAGACCAAATAAAAGAAATAGACAGCATTTGTGTAAAATCATCAGAAAACCTAACATTAAAAGCAAAAATTCAACTTTACTTAACCATTATAGACGGTAAAGTGCTCAATATAATCACTAACACTTCGTCACAACTAAGATGCCCATTTTGTAAGGCGACTTCCTCTCAATTTAATAAGTTAGATATTGTGCTTTCTCAAGCCTCAGATGAATCGCTTATGAAGTACGGATTAAGTCCTTTGCACGCGTGGATACGTGTCGATACAAGATGCCAGTAAAAAAATGGAGGATACCTCACAATTCCCCGGAGTATATCATTGTGGAAGAAACTAAAAAAAAAGTGCAACAAGAAGTAAGAGAAAAAATGGGGCTTCTGGTGGATGTGGTGCGGCCCAATGCAGGCACCACCAACGATGGTAATACTGCTCGCACAGCATTGTCTAACAAAAACCGTGGGACGTTTGCAGACATATTAAACATTCCTCAATGGCTTCTTGATGATTTATTTACAATACTAGTAGTTTTATCTTGTGGGCTACCAGTTGATACCGAAAAATTTGGGGATTTTTGTATGTCACTGGCTATTAAGTACGTCCAACATTTTGAATGGTATCCTATGACGGTTACGTTGCATAAAATTTTACTCCATGGTAAGGACATCATGCGAAACTCGGCAATGCCTGTGGGTTTACTCTCCGAACAAGCGGGAGAAGCAAGAAATAAGTTTTGGAGGTCTGACAGAGAGCATCATACTCGAAAGTTTAATAGAGTTACAACTATGACTGATTTGTTTAACCGGGCACTACTAACATCAGATCCATTTATTTCGAATGTCAGATTAAAGCAAAGGCAAGCAAAATTGAGAAGGATGCCATTACCACCCGCTGTTCTTCAATTATTAAGACCGTTCGAAATACCAAAGGAAGATGTTTCGGCCCAAGATAGCGATAGCTTAAGTGACGAAGAAGACGTAATGCAACATCTTATAGAAGGCTGGAATGACGATAGTACTGAATTTTTACCTACGGAAAATGAAAATTAAAGTAGGTACATAAGTAAGTGAAGTCTGTAAATATTTAATATTAGGTCTTTACCTATGAAATTGCCGTTCTGCAGTACTGGCCATTTCAAATCAAAATAATTTTTGTTTGGCTAAGAATTCTAATTTCAAATTAATTTTATTTTAAAAACATGGATTCTTTTTTCCAAAAGTAGTCATTTCTTTATTGATTAGTGTTACATTTTCATCGCATTTCAATCTTTTTCGTCATCATGGATACGTTAAAAATTCGAGTAATTATGGAATATGAGTACCGTCGTGGCAGCAACGCGGCACAAGCGGCACGCAACATCAACGACGTTTACGGAGCTAACACTACAAACCAACGCACCACCTGTTATTGGTTTGCTCGCTTCCGTTCTGGAAATTTCGACCTGAAAAATGAACCTCGCGGTCGTCCGAAGACTTTGGTCGACAATGACGAATTAAAGGCGGTTGTGGAAGCTGATGATACACAATCTACGGCTGAATTAGCAGCAGCTTTCGACGTTAGCGTCAAAACAATATTGGTCCATTTGCGTCAAATTGGCAAGGTAAAAAAGCTTGACAAATGGGTGCCCCACGAACTCAATGATCGCCAGCGCGAAGTACGCGTCGAGACGTGCCTTGCACTGCTCAACAGACACACAAATGAAGGAATTTTGAACCGCATTGTTACCTGCGATGAAAAATGGATTCTGTTTGATAACCGCAAGCGCTCAGCAAGTTGGTTGGATCCTGGTTCAGCACCTAAACAATGCCCTAAACGAAAACTTACCCCTAGAAAAGTGATGGTCACTGTTTGGTGGTCTAGCGCCGGTGTGATTCATCACAGCTTCTTACCAAACGGGGTGAGCATTACTGCAGATGTGTACTGTGAAGAACTGAGCACAATGATGGAGAAGCTGGCGCATCTCCAACCAGCATTGGTCAATCGCTCGTCTCCGCTGCTCCTGCACGACAACGCGCGACCTCATACTGCACAGCAGACGGTCTCCAAGTTGCAAGAACTGGGGTTGGAAGCTCTCCGTCATCCGCCCTACTTACCAGACCTTGCGCCTACAGACTACTACTTTTTCCAGAATTTGGATAACTTCTTGGCGGGAAAAAAATTCAATACCCGAGAGGCAGTACAAAATGCCTTTGAAGAATTTGTTGCCTCCCGTCCAGCTGATTTCTTTAAGAAGGGCATCAATAAACTGCCACTGCGATGGCAAAGATGCATTGATTGCATGGGTGATTACTTCGATTAATACAAATAAAAAAATTCATGAAAAAAATTCGTTTATATTTTTTCATACAAAACGGCAATTTCATAGGTAAAGACCTATTATTAGTCCGATTTAAAAATAATAAAAAGATATAAGAATATTATTTGTAAAATTTATGAGAGTAGGTGTAAATATTATTTAAACGTGATAGATAGAGTATCCTATGATAAAATAAAATCCAACATAAAATTTAAACCTTTAAACAAAAAATATTATTTTTTGTGAAGTGATGACCCTAAAATCAAAATTATCAGAAAAAACTTTAGAAGTTAATAACTCTTAGATACCGCGAGATTTGGACGTGTTTTTTTTTTTAGTGATTGGTTGGCGTATAAACTTGACTCACAATAAATACTGAATCCAACTAAGCAAAGATACCACCATGAAAAATCAAAATCTGAAAACACAAAAAAAGCATATTTCTTTAAATCTGTACTAGTCAGTACTCTTTTGTATTTTTTTTCAAATAACTTTAATGTAGTTTTATTACACATAGTAAAGAAAAGGGTAAAATATTGCGTAATTTTTTTTTTATTTATTAATTTAGAAATGTTGAAAAAAAAACAAAAAAATTTTTTACTCGTGTTTGGTGTAAAATTGGCACACGGGTATTTTACTCTTACTTTTAAAATAACCGGTTCTATCGATTAAGTTAATAAAAAGGGAATGTCCGTTTTTCGGGGCAATTATAACACTGTGCGTTTGTCGTTGCCAGATGGTTCGCATGATGACGCCTAATATTTTTTGTATTGCGTACAGCAATAAATCTTGTAATGTATAGACGTTAGCAGGAACAATCTCCATAGTGTATCTAAAGATCGTGTAATCCAACTGGCAATTAATTAATTCATGATCACTGGGTAAACAACGTTACTAAAAGAAAATTACACGTTTTTGCGCGTCAATTGTTACCTAGCGAATGGCTTCAGTGCCTATATAACAGATACAGCTAAATCGTTCATATACAATCGTACATATATTACGAAAAACGTTTTAAAAAAATCTGGAAAATTTGAATAACTGAACCTGAACTAACAAGAAAGATATCAATCATTACTATTACTACTGGTCATCTACCACTGTGCGTTTCACAAGAAACTTTTTGCCACGCACTACCGCTCTGTGGAATCAATTAGCTGCGGAGGTATTTCCTATCCGGTATGACATGGCAACCTTCAAGAAGCGAGCCTATTCTTTTCTTAAAGGCCAGCAACGCACTTGCAGCTCCTCAGCTGTTGCGAGGGTCCATGGGCGGCGGTGATCACTTACCATCAGGTGACCCACTTGCTCATTTGCCATTCTATTATATAAAAAAAAACATACATACATATTAACTGAAGCAGCTGATATCCAATAACAAAATCCGAATTGTTGGCTATGCGAAATATTACTAATTTTATGTCCCATAAATACTGTTGCTATTCCATATGGAGGCATTAGCACTACAAATGGAACGCCGTGGTCTCCCTCCGTGAGGCAGTCATGCTTCAGAAGCAGGCCGCCGAGCGGGATCGGGAACAAGCCGATCAGGCTCGCAGACGGAGGAGACGTGTCGTAGCGGCGGCGGCGGCAGCCGGTAGACTAACTCCTCTCGCGGCTACGGTGGCACTATGAGAAGTGTCCTCTACTGCAGCCACGTGCAAGCAGCTCCGGGAAGACAGCGATTTGTTTGTGACGCTGTCGTGTGTCGGAGAATAATCCAGAGCCCTCCCAGAGTACGTGTCCCGATCATCTGGGACTTGACAAATGGGGGGATCCGGAAGCAGCATACAAATAACATAAAAATGTACATAGCATTGTCCAACGTACGTATACCTAACTCCAATTATTATATATAATATTATATAATATTATATATAATATATTATTTGAAATGGGTAAGGGCCTTGGTACCTTGCTTTGTAATAAGCTGAGTTGTTCCTTTGTCAACTATTGTATGCCAGGATTACATTATAAAGATATAATACATAAATTAATTCAGAATAAACACAGTGCCAAATCATGTATAACTCTAATGGTAGGAAATTGTAAAAACTTAAAGAAAAAAGACATTACAGATAGTTTCACTGACATGTTAGAATTAGACTGTAATAAGATAATATTGTGTGCCTTCCCCTATGTGTCCAATGTGCCTGATAGTACAAATAATTATATCCATAAGCTAAATATGCACCTACAGTTTTTGGTTAGCCATTATAGTGATAAATTTATATTTTTGGACACAAATAGTTTTATAGATTCTTGTAGGGTAACCATGAGTACAGTCACTGTCTCAAGAAAATTTTTGAACATACTTGCAACTTTAGTAGCGGCACATATTAACTCAGTCGTAAGTAGTATGACGAAGTCACTTTTTATACCATCTTTTAGTAATGTTATTAAAATCAATTTAGTTAGTAGTTTAAACATGTAAGCATGACAATAGAGAAGTGTGATAACTTTCTAATTCTATCACATCAAAATATAAACCGCTTCTCTGGCAAAATTCTAGACATAGAACTTTTTAATGAAAAATATGAAATAGATATCCTTTGTTTTACAGAAACATGGCTGAAGGCACACAAGATGGCTTTTAGTGTCTGTGGCTATAGGGTCGCCAGCTTTTATAATAGGGTTTCGGCAGAGGGTGGTGGAGTACTGATACTACTTCGAGACCAAATTAAATTTAAAGAACGTAAAGATATATGCCAACTATCTATTGAGCGTGTGTGTGAGGTGGCATGTGTAGAGACGCAGTTTTATTGTATAATATGTGTGTATAGACCACCAGCATCCGATTTAAAGCTTTTTACAGCAACAATAGAAGACATTCTTAGGAAAATTAAAAGTAAAAAAAATCCTTGTATGTCGTGATTTTAATATGAACATTTTAGCAGATTCACCTGAAATAAACATATTTCTATCTGTATTTCGGTCCTTTAACCTTAAATGCTTGTTCTCTGAGGCCACGAGAGTCACACCCACATCTGCTACTTGCATTGATAACATAATTACCAACTTTGATGTCTCTGAGAAGTGTTTGGTGGCTGGTGTTCGCTCTGACCATAAATGCCAAATAGTAAAGATAAAAAATGAGATAAATATAAATAAACAAAAAATTAGTTTTATACCTTTAACAAAATCTAATTTGGGAAAGTTCAGTAACAACCTGGAGAATAGTTTGTGCCATCTATTGCCAAACAAAAGTAACCCTAACGATATGTACACTACATTATTCCACTGTATTTGCAAAGAATTTAATAAAGCTTGTAAAATAAAAAACATAACGGTTGACAGTAATAAGATAAAATTTAGTTCTTGGGCAACTCAAGGCATTAGACTGAGTAGAGATTTTTTATATGAGTTGTATGACAGAAGGTCCTATAACCCTGATGTCAATTTTATTAATTATGTTAGAAATTATTCAAAAATTTTTAAAAACGTTTGCATTCAAGCTAAATCTTTATATATAAGAGATAAAATTAAAAAATCTGATAATAAAATAAAATCAGCTTGGCAAATAATTAATACTGAAACTGGTAAAAGTAGATCAAGAGATCAAACATTAGTATTGAATATTGGTGATGAACTGGTTTCAGACAAGCTTACCATTGCCAATTTTTTAGCTGCTTTTTTTGCAAATATACCCGTGGATATTACTAAGTGTCTCGCATCATCACCAGATGTGGCTGAACTCTTTTTAAATCAAAGCGGAAAACAAACTGTACCTAACTTTAGTTTTGAATCCGTAACAAGTGATATTATAAAAGCTTTTAAGAGTATTAAAAGGAAAGGCACAGAAGATTTGTGGGGACTGTCTGTTAAAGCAATTGAATCAATCATACTAAACATTGCTACAATCCTTGCAGCCATCTTCAATGGCTGTATAAGTGATGGTGTCTTTCCCGATTTAATGAAAATAAGTAAGATAATACCCATTTTCAAGGCAGGTTGTTCAAAAAATGCCACGAATTATAGGCCTATCTCAATACTGCCAGCTTTAAGTAAAATATTTGAAAAGCTGATGCTCAGCCAAATGTTGTCGCACTTTAACGTGAATGAGATATTGCATAACAAGCAGTTCGGGTTTACAAGGGGCCGCTCTACTCAGGATGCAGGTTGCACATTAATTAGGTCAATATTGGAGGCATGGGAGGGATCACAGGATGCGCTGGGAGTTTTCTGTGATCTCTCTAAGGCTTTCGATTGCGTTGATCATCGTACGCTCGTTGTTAAACTGAAGTACTATGGAATATCTGGCACATCTCTTGATCTTGTGATGTCCTATTTATCGGGGCGACAACAGATGGTTTCGATAGGCGGTGTCACTTCGGCACGTCATCCTGTGAAAATGGGGGTGCCCCAGGGGTCTATATTGGGCCCATTTTTATTTCTAGTTTATATAAATGATCTCCCTTATCTGGTAGAGAAAGTATCAGAGATAGTTTTGTTCGCTGATGATACGTCGCTCATATTTAAAGTAAATAGAAAGGATAAAGATCTTATTGAGCATAATAAAACACTCAGCTTTATATCAGAATGGTTTTCGGCAAATAATCTCTTGTTAAATGCAGGGAAAACTAAATGCATCAGGTTCTCATTGCCGAATGTGACTCAAATTGTACCAACAGTTGCACTTAATGCGAAAATATTAGATTTAGTCCCATCGACCGTATTTTTAGGATTGACACTTGATTCAAAATTGCAATGGGGTCCTCAGATTGAAAAGTTAGCAGGTAAATTAAGTTCGGCTTCCTATGCTGTCTGGAAAATAAGGCAATTGTCAGATGAACAAACTGCTAGATTAGTGTATTTCGCGTACTTTCATAGCATTATGTCGTATGGCATTCTGCTGTGGGGTTCGGCGGCTGACATAGGTACTATTTTTGTATTGCAGAAAAGAGCAGTCAGAGCCATTTATGGTTTAGGCAGTCGAGATTCTTTGCGAAATTAGTTTAAAGAAATAAATATACTTACTGTGCCATCGGAATATATATATCAGAATATAATGTTTGTTAGAAAAAATATTCATAATTATAAAAAGAAAAGTGAACTGCATAATATAAATACTAGGAATAAAAACAAACTAGCCATGCCAGGCTTTAGAGTAAGCAAAACTAATAAATCATTTTTAGGAAATTGTATTAGGTTTTATAACAAGCTTCCTACTCAAATTACTGATCTGCCTGACACAAGTTTTAAAACACATATTAAACGTGTACTTATGGCTAGGGGTTATTACACCACTAAAGAGTACATCGATGACAAAGACGTCTGGCTCTCACTTCCTACCTGCACATTGCTCGCTGGAGATCTTGTAGCCATATAGACATGACTGATCTGCTGTGTTACGTGAACTATCTGTAAATGATTGCTATCATATACTTAATTTAAAATTATTGACTCTGTCTCAAAATGAATAATGTTATTGTTTCGAAGTTTTTCTTTTGTATACCTAAATATAATCTAAAATAATAAGCATTCAGACAACCGATCGAGCATATATTGTGTTTGCCTACTAAATAATTACTCTAATTGGACCAAATCCCGTGTTCATGCCCGCTTGAGTATGTTTCGCCGGACCGTCTCAACTGGGTCGTGTTGAAACCGGTAGTAGATGAACCCACTGAGTTTGTTTCGCTGGGTCTTCTCAGTTGGGGCGCATTGGATCCGGTGGTAGCATTAAAGCGCGACCGTCGTTATTAACACAAGGTCCGTCATAATAATAATACCTTTAATATAGACAGAACCATTGACAATATGTAGTAAAAATATTAGACTTAAACTAGATAATTAAACATAATCTCTTGACAATAACTTGATACGAGCTAGCTAAATATCATTTCTGTAATAAAATAAATTTTATAAATGTTTTCATACAAGATGTACCTAAATATCTATGTTACTAGAAATAATATCTAATGTATACAACTATATTACTACAAACATGTTCTGACTATTTACAAGCGCTTTTTTAAAGTCTACGTGAATAAAAACCTTTTTTATTTATTTATTTTATTTTATTTATTTATTTATTTATCCGCAAAAGAGTCTGCGGGTGGGTATGTTGGACTCGCACCGTCTAAACCTAACCTGCCATGGACTTTTCTTGGTGCCTGATGGAAGGAGCCCTGGAAATGCGAGTATGCTGCTCCGGGCATGGCAGCGGGCATGGCTCCATGGCACAAAGGGGGGCCCCTTTGTGCCATGTCCCACATGGTCGGGATACGTACTCTGGGAGGGTTTTGGATTTCCCTCCCCTAAAGCCGACTTTAGCCAGTCCGGCTAAGCCACAAACAGAGCGCTGTCTTCCCGGAGCTGCTTGCACGTGGCGGCAGTAGAGAACACTTTCCGTACTGCTTCTGCAGCCACTCATGTACCTTTTTTCCGGGGTGGAATATCCTGCATGCATGTCATCAGCCTGGCTGGGGGAGGCGGAGGGGTCTGTCAGACTCCTACTAACTTAAAACCACCCCAGTGTTCCATCTCACACCTGCGCCGGGGGTCACGGGAACGTGAGATACTTCCGCAACAGCCACTCATGTAGGTACCTGACTTAACTAATAACCTAAAACCAAAACATATTTTCATAACATGATTTCAAACAACAAGACCATGTTTAATAGTCCCAACTTTGTGACCCATAAAAGTGGTCACTGTTCCGTATTGTTAAATTTACAGTAATTACAGTAAATGTGTTAACTATAGCGTCTGAATGGCCCCGAGTCACGTCATGGCTTAATTCTGATGGGCACAACCATTTTGTATGATTGATTATTGGTTTTTCTTGTGTTAGTTGTTTTGGATTTTAAACTAATTGGGTTTTTAACATAAACCCTCATTGTTGAAGTAAAATCTCTTTACTCACGCTTGACTTGGGGAGTAAGTTGGTGATGGCGTTACAAAAAGTGTGATCGGGCGAGGCGAACGCAAGTTGAGAGAGTGATATAAGTTAGTGAAGATAGAAAGAATGAGAGTTACATTTCAAATATTACTGTAATGGCAAGAGAAAAAGGTGCAAGCACACATTTTAGTCCGAACATGTTTGTAGTAATAGTTAAGTATACATAATTATTTCCAGGTACATATAGATATTTAAATACACGGACTGTATGAAAACATTTAGAATCTCATTTATATGGTCAGGGCCCTTATTGTTACAACACTAATTAAATGTCTTTAACACACCTATTTTTTTTAAACCGAACGCCCGCAATAGGGAATCTTATCCCTGTGTCGCGGCGCGGGGTACTTAACAAACACATAATTGACGGACACAAATTACATACAGACTAAGAACAACTATTTATGGGTCACACAAATAGTTGTCCGGCGCGGGACTCGAACCCGCGAGAGGCGTGAGGCGACTGTCTTAGCCGCTGCGCCACACGTGCAGTCGGGTCCGTGGCTTAGGCCCCCAGTGGTCGAGGCACCTGTGGCCGACGCCCCCGATTCGATTATTTTAATTCAAAGCAATTTTTGATCAAATGTACTATCAGGCACAAAAATCTTTTACAAATATAATAAATGTCTAATGGTGGTATATGTATTACATTAAATCATAATTATATTTAAGCCATAGCAATGCTTTTATATTGGATGTATGTTTTGAAAAATTAAAGTCTTAGTTATTTTTCATTATTTTTTATATATTGTTGTAGATTGGAATTTTGTCACTGTACTTTTCACTCGTAATTTTCCAATTTTCGTTTCATACAATTTTTAATAAAGAATGGACTTCTTTCCTTATTTCTAGAACGCAACGCAAATCCAGCATGCAACAATGTTTTTCCAACAAGTCTATATTAACTATATTGTAAATATTGCGCACAAGCCCTTGCGAAGGATCTTTGCTCGTCATTATGAGATGACTTTCGTATCGGTTACATATTGCAATATTCAATAACTTGACTCAGCTGTGAAAGAGATATACTTAATACAAAATTTTAAACAATAAGGAGGTACCTTATTGTTTAAAATTTTGTAGACAAAAAGATGGACTTTTTATTGTTGCCAATAACTGGTTTGGCTCAGTTAGATAACAATTTGGTCCAAGTTGAAAGATAAAATTTCTACATGGTAATTTATTATAAATGTATATTAATAACATTCACTAACATTTTACATGAAGTCTTTTTATTTTCTGGATGATTGTAGATAATAAATATGCTTTTAATGTAGAAAAAGGTGTGTAAGGATAAGGTTAAGTGGCGATCTATTTTCTGTGCAATTTGATAGATAACTTTTGTTTGGCAAGGAATAATATTATTATAGTGAAACACTTTTCTCATTTACTGTAATAAGTGAAAAAGCACAAAAATAAAATGATATTAAATTAATCCAATCGGGGGCGTAGGCCACAGGTGCCTCGACCACTGGGGGCCTAAGCCACGGACCCGTGCAGTCAAGGTTGTTGAAGTTGAAGGAACGGAACACTCGAGGAGTGAGTCCGACTCGAGTTTTGTCCCAGCAGCAGCATGACGTAGGGAACTATTGTCTATTATTTCTAGCCCCTGTATCGTTTTCGGTCTTCTGGGTACAGTCGATACTTCGTCAGAGGCACACTTGGAACTTGCCAGTGTCTTTATTTCATAGGTGATTAGAGTGGTTTTTGTAGCGCACGTGTATCTTCTGATGAGTCGTCGACTAATAAATGTAATGCTCTTATACTCGTAATATCAAACGTAAAGTATCAATTGTAACAAAAGCGCTTAACAGACGCATTATACGTTAGATCACACACATTCAAGGACAATCACGATACAATTATTAATGTGTAACGTTCGTTACTAATCACGATCCATTTGGATTCATTCAATATTATATAATGGACAAATAAATGAGTATCGTCTCTGAAGTGCTAAAAGTCGCCGAGTTCCAGCTGACCATAATAGCGCCTAACTTTTTGAATTAAAAAACGATATAAATAAATAAATAAATAAAAAAGATGAAGAGAAGAGAAATTCACGTAGACTTTAAAAAAGCGCTTGTAAATAGTCAGAACATGTTTGTAGTAATATAGTTGTATAGATTATTATTTCTAGTAACATAGATATTTAGGTACACATTGTATGAAAACATTTATAAAATTTATTTTATTAAAGCAATGATATTTAGCTAGCTCGTATCAAGTTATTGTCAAGAGATTATGTTTAATTATCTAGTTTAAGTCTAATATCGACTGACAAATAGTAGTTCTTTAATTTTTACGGTTCCGTACAAAATTCGGTATTCCAAAGGATACCTCTCTCCGTCCGTCTGTCTGTATCTTACACTCTTATATCTTATATCTTCACACTCTCCCAGCGTAGGTACTGTATCCCATACTCCTGTACTGTGGCACAAAGCATTCCTTATCTCTGAGCGTTAACAAATTATTTCTTACTCAATGGAGGGTAGTTCAATTTATATTTTGTATCGAGTCTAATAGTGTTGCGGTTATATATTGTAATTATAATGTTTAACAATGATTTTAAATTCCGTAAATTTAAAGTTTGTTTGTGAAAGTCAAACTCAAATTATATATTATGTTAAAAATGTTCACAAGTAAGGGAAATTTGTAATTTCTTATTGAGAAATAAATTTCTTTAACCTCATAAGCCGCATTAGGTAGACAGTTGGATTTTTCAAATATTGCCGCTATAACAAAAAAATAATAAAGTTAAAAAGTACACATCGCTGATTTTATTTTATTTTATTTCTACTACTCGTGAAGAGGCAGCGTGGTCAGGCAACCTGCAAGTTCGCCTGATGATCTTGTGAGCTGGACCGATGGATGCTGGTACCGCAAAACTGGCGACCGGCGACTGGAGATCTTTGCAGGAGGCTTTTACAAAGCAATGGACGTCTTACAGCTGATATGTATATTATGATGATGACTGCTCGTGCTTCGTTGGGTCAAAATAATTAATTTATTATAAGACCAGCTGTGCCTCGCGGTTTTACCCGCGTTACATTTTATAAATTATCACTGCTCCTCCCCCGTAGGTAATATTGTGATAATATGTAGCCTATATGTTGACCCGACCTCTTAGTAATATTCATGCAAAATTTGAAGTAAATCCATGCAGTACTTTTTGAGTTTAGCCCGGACATACATACAGACAAACAGACACACAGACAAAAATTCTAAAAACTGTAGTTTTGGCTTCGATGTCGATTATAGATCACGCCCCATGTGTCCTTTTAAAAAAATATTCAATGTACAGTTTTGTCTTTCCTACGATTTTATTATATGTATAAATAATATCATCTGCAGGTCTCCGTAGCCAAAATTCAGCTAGGAGATTTCGTCCCAAAGCTTTGGGAGCAATATGTATAATATAGAATATGTATTTCATAGACAATACAAAAGAGGAAAACTGAATACAACGAACGAAAATGATAACAACACATTACTTAGAAGCTCACAAAAAAGTCCCTTAAATATATTGTTAAATACAGCTAACGGGAAAACGTATTGACAATTGTAACACACATATTCTCCTGAATTGCTATTTCCCAGAACATTTGGGAATAACCCAAAATGTGATATCTATGGCATAATAAAAAGTTTTTCGCAGAAGATTGTGCGTAGAAATTGGCAGGCAACCAAAAGTGCTGTTAACCTTTAATCATTCTGTATTACAATCTGTATTTGTTTACTTTTTTAATGTCACATTCAGATAAATAGTGTAGAAAATATACCCAGCCGGCGCCTCTTGATTAGATAGTTTATCTGGAACTACTTAAATCAAAATAGAAAAATGAGTCCACAAACTACGCATTAGATCATTCACGAGTTTCATGGAAATGTGTGAAGAGAGCCAAAACTAGATAGAAAGTCATCGATTTCAAATAAACTCAGTAGTATCATCAACATCATATCAGACGTCCACTGCTGGACAAAGGCCTCTCCCAAGGATATGCACAATGGCCAGTCTTGAACTAACTGTAAAGAAAGAAAGAAAGAAGTAGTGTTAGTATAAGAATATGGTAGTATAGTAGTAAGTGTAAGAATATAGTACAAACGCTATATACATTTCCGGTATAAGCTAATTTTGCGTTGTATAGGATTTCCATGTACAGACGCCAGCACACCAAGCTACACCAATCTGTCAAATTTCTCCAATTGAAAGTGAACCTTATGCTTTTGTGATAAAGTTGAAAATCTATAAAAGAAATTTGACAGATTGGGTTAGCTGGATGTGCTGGCGTCTGTACAATAAGTACAGTGATACAAATGCGAAAGTCTCATATATTCTACCATTTCTGGTATATAATAATAAATCAATATCTTGGGACAATTAACACGCTGCTATTTGATCCCAAACTAGGCAGAGACTTTACAATGACAACCAGACAACTGATAAATATACTTATATTTGATGGGCTGGTTGGCGTGGTTGGTAAATGCTTGCCTTTCACGACGCAGGTCGTGGGTTCGATTCCCACCCAGGACAGATAATTGTGTGCATGAACATGTCTGTTTCTCCTGAGCCTGGTTGTAATAATTATTATTTATTTATATTTTTTGATATATCCCCATTCAATTCAAATCGATAGTAATTAAATTAGTTGAATTGGGCTGTATGTGTTTTACTAACAGTAATTTTAAACATATTTTATGTCTAACAATTATTAATTGTTAAAATTGCTAAAAATAAATACATTATTAATGTAAAATCAGGAAGTATTCACTGCTTCCTGCTTTCCTGTTGTCTAAAACAGTGTTTTTCAACCTGTGGGTCGCGACCCCCCGGGGGGTCGCGAAGCATATATAGGGGGGTCGCGAAATTTCTATAGGGAAGTTGCAAAAAGTTGGGAAAGCTAGTCATAGAGTCGCAAATGAATTTGGAGTATTATTATTAGTCCTGCTGCAAATACATTAACAGTTTAGTGGGAAGTTCCAAAACTCTGACTAGCACTTTGTCTCTTGACAACCAACTAACCTCTGAATAATAAAGTAAATTTTGGCGGAGTGCTTTCTATTCCAATTCTTCACAAATTTTAATGATGTATTTATCCGAACCTTACGAAAATGAATAAAAATGTTGGATGTGTCACAAAATGAAAAAAAGCGGGTAAAAAATGGGTAGGGGGGTCGCGTGATGAAAAAGGTTGAAAAACACTGGTCTAAAAGAACTAGAAGTTAGTTTCGACATTTTAAAAATTCCTGCTACAAGTCAAATCGATAGTAATGAAATTACTTTTATTGGGCTGTTTGTTTTTTTTATTATCAGTCATTATAAACAAATATGCTTGACCTTTACCCACAATGACGACATTGTGGGAATTATGACAATACAGTTTTAAGTTAATACATTTTCCTGTATAAAATGAAAGTAAAGGGTCAATTGGCAGTGATTGATAACATTTTTCTCTTAAAATCAACAACAACAATTAATTTTAATTATTAAATTTTAATTAGTCAATAAAAAAGTTCACTAAGTTTCAGTTTATGTTGCAAATAGGTATGTTTATTATTGTTTACTTATACTTTACTAGCTGTGCCCCGCGGTTTTACCCGCGTTAAATGTTATAAATTATCACAGCTCCTCCCCCGTAGGTGAAAGCGCGATAATGTGTAGCATATATGTTGACCCGACCTCTTCGTAATATTCATGCAAAATTTGAGGTAAATCCATGCAGTACTTTTTGAGCTTAGCCCGGACATACATACAGACAAACAGACACACAGAAAAAAATTCTAAAAACTATATTTTTGACTTCCATATCGATTGTAGATCACGCCCCAAGTATCCTTTTTAAAAAATATTCAATGTACAGTTTTGACTTTCCTACGATTTTATTATATGTATAGATTAAGAGTTTAATTTACGTATGAATTGGATTTTCGTACGTATAGCCTCTATCACAATTCCCACTAATATTATTAAAGGCGAAAGTTTGCGAGTGTGTGTATTTGTTACTATTTCACGCAAAAACTATTGGAAGGATTTTGATGAAACTTTGTAGTAATATTAATGCTTATATCCGAAGTATATCCGAATAACACATAGGCTATAATTCAGTAGACCATAGTTGCCAAAAACCAGTTTAGTTTTATATAAATACTAACTGGGCCCGCGGTTTTACCCGCGTTAAAGTTTTAAATGCCAATATGTTTATTCCAGGGTGTCAGCTAACTCCATACCAAATTTTATTAAAATCGCTCCAGCCGTTTAGACGTGAAGAAGTAACAAACATACACACACTCACAAACTTTCGCCTCTATAATATTAGAGTGATTTAAAACATAGCGGCTTTTTTCACATTTATTATTTACACTTTAAGATGACTTTAAGATGATTTAAGTATGAATTTGATTTTCGTAAGTATTGCACCGAAAGACCATAATTGCCAAAAAATTGTTTTGTATTTATTTTTATTACGGTATCGTTACAGTTTTTCACCACGTTTTCACGTCAGTTATTATTTTAATAAATTACCTATTTCAACTGGTTTTATACTAAAATATATATTTAATAGACTTTTGAAAAGAGACTAAATGTATTCCTCATTTTCGCCCTTGATATATATTTATTTTCACTACTTTTATGGAGAATGGCTCGCACGTTCAGTGCATCATTTTAATATTACATAAATATACATCTGGCACATGCCATCTCGTTTATACCCTATGCCTACTCTTTTCTTTCCTGTCAACGTCAAGTAAAGCCGAAAACAAATCAGGCGCCTGAAGTTAACGGCAGGAATAGTCTCCTTGGTTGTATTTGATGAAAGAAGAAAATGGAAATCGATTCCATTTTGGAAGTGGAAATAGGAGAATAAAACAATAGATATTTTATTGTTACTTGTTGCGAAAGCTATCCTGCCGAATATGTCAAACTACTAGAAAAATCAAAAGTAAAGCTGATTTAGGTGATATTATGTTGAATACTTGGCAGGAGTCGCCAATAGGGGAGGGCAATCCCGATCCCTCCCAGGGTACGTGTCCGGACCATCTAGGACATAGCGCAAAAGGGGAGCACCGGAGCAGCATACCCGCGTTCCCAGGGCTCCTCTCATCAGGCGCTAAAATAAGTCCACTGCAGCTAGGTTTAGTCGGTGCGAGTCCGACATACCCACCCGTAGACATTTTTTATGAGTGGCATGTGTAGTCCAAAATGATTATTAAACACTCAATTTTGTTACCAGGACCTCATTTTCAGTTGAACACCGCACCGCTAGACTAAAGAACAGACAAATACCTTCATTATTGTAGTAACCGAAATATGTAAACACGTTGGAAATACGTAAACGAATCGGAATTTCAATAGAATGCACTTGTTCTATGCAAATATTTGTGTTGTGACTAAATTTATTATCTACCTTTATCGACTAAAATGACACCTTAAAACATATCTTTCTTATCTTTTCCGAAGAATTTATTGAACAGAATTCCTATTTACGACACTAAAGAAAGAGGCGAAGCAGGATAGTTTTATGGAATTTGAAACGTAACTTTTAAAAATTATGCTTTTTTACTAGAATATCTTCGGCACATGTCTTGTCCGATACGAACACAGCCTGCACGTGTGGCGCAGCGGCTAAGACAGTCGTCTCGCCGCTTCGTGTCGCGGGTTCAAGTCCCGCGTCTTACAACTATTTGTGTGACCCATAAATAGTTGTTCTGAGTGTGGATGTAATTTGTGTCCGTCTATTACAAGTTTGTAAAGTACCCCGCGACACATGGATTAGAATCCCTAGTGCGAGCGTTGTCTAAAAAAAAGAAAAGACAGGGATCTGAAATGGTGAAATTTTAGGTGAATTTCTTTTCAAATCACTCAAATGGAAACTTAAGGGTTTTGGATAAGTTAAATGTGTGCAAAAACATTTTTCTTCATCGACCCAAATTTGGCAACATTAATTAAAAACGTAAACCATATAAAAGTTGTGTAAAAGATTACCAAACCAAATTCCAAATAAGTGATTAATATAATAAACAATACTTTGTGCGTGATAAGAACTAGTAAGAAGATGCCGTCCAGACCAGATCAGACCACTGAGTGGACTAAGTACGTACTAGGGACATGATTACTACTTACTACTATACTACGTACTACTATATATCTAGCAAGTAGAAATAAACAGTTCAAAATAAACTATCCTTTAGTCGCTGAAACTGGTCAATATCTTGGGACTACTAACACATTGCCATCTAATCCCAAAACTAGACAGAACCTTTATGTCACACCTGGAATGCTTTTATTTTTTATATGGATATGCTTCAGAGATGGTTCCATATAATTTTTTTTTTTGATGATTTTAGATTCATTTGTAAAGTAGTGGATAAGACTACATGCTAACATGCTGATGCAAAACTAACTGTGTCCCGTGGTTTTACCCGTTTTATTTTATTCGGATATGTAAGCTATATTACTACAAAATTTCATCATAATACTATTTAGTTTTCGGTAGTTTATGCCGGAAAGAATAATAAACATCCATAGATCCATACTCACAAACTTTCTAAGTTATAAAAATTAAGTAGGATAGTAACCCAATCCTTTAGTTTCTATTAAATTTGAACTTAATAAAAGTTATGTAAATCTATTGCGCAACCTTTTATAGTTTTCGCTTTGAATTGATTTTGCAGATGTTGATATTGTTTTTCAAACATAAAAACGTGTTATGTACACACCCAACCTATCCAATGTTCTCGATCTAATTTAACAGCCTATCTTGAGAAGCGAATTAACCAAACAGATTTACAATTTGCTTTACAACTTTGAACTTGAAGTCAGAGTAGAGATTCATTTATAAATGCTCTATTTAAACTACGATATACTGTTTAAAGACATGTAATTAATATTACATTACCTGGAAGTATTGGAGCAGTTCCAACTTTTTATTACTAGTAATTTTCTTTAAAAATCAAATTGGATATTATTGCATGATTTGATAAGAAAAACACCAGTTATAAAAAGCTTGGAACTACTCCAATATTTCCAGGTAATGTAATATTAATTACATATCTCTAAACAGTACCTATACCACGACTTCATAAGTTTACTTACTCGACGAAACTTACCGTTTTTAAGTATAGACATGTTAAGTTCATAAAGTTTCCGCTAGGGGCGGTGCTAGTTAATGTACACACGGCTACATATCATACAATGAGAGGTCAGCTTATATTGGAAATGTATAGCTATACATTTCCAATATAAGCTGACCTCTCATTGTATGGAAATCCTATACAACGCGAGATCAGCTTATACTGGAAAAGTTTAACTTGATATGTAGCCGTGTGTACTGGAAAATACTGCAAGTATCATTGAGGAAGTAATCTACATGAACTTGTGGTAGACGTGTAGTAATAAAAAGTTTGGAACTGCTCCAATATTTCCAGGTAGTGTAATAATTATAACATATCTCTGAACAGAAACAGAAACGTACAAGTGGTTAGATCCAAACTAAACGATTATGTTTCTTTAGTATCATAAAAATAAAAGCTCATATCATATTTTATAAAAGTATTTAATTCTTATTATTCACATATCATACACAAATATTTTAAGACAGCGTACACTTAACCTTCGATAATATATCATAATTATTTGATTAAAGTACTTATTATATTCAATACTCATAAACTAGTTGAGCATAAATCATTAAATCTTTAACCACGTCACATTCTTGTGACGTTGGTTTCATTCATGTCTCTTTCTATTGTATTCGTTAGAAAGAGACAAACACCATTAGGTCAACTGATAGGGGAATAACATCTGATCTACCTTATCCATTTTTATATGAATAAAAACATTTCGATTAATTAAAAACAAAGCGTTTAATGAGCAAAAAACGTATTTACGTCGCTTTAATCTATGACGGACGGACCGACTCTTGACTTCAAACTTCAAGATAAATCGTTGAACTCAAACGAAAGCTATTCACAGCACTTTAAGTCCAGTAACACACTTTTCACTTTTCTCAGCGCATCACGAATGTGAAGATGGAGTCGATGACGTCATTCAGGTCCTTGCTGAACGGAGATAGTTGAGCTTCATATCCTCCAAGAGATTTCGTCTTCCCTGCTACGTTCATGTGACAATTGGCCCCCATACATGAGACCCTGTCACCGTTCCACCGCTTGCTAATGACCACCATCCCATTGTTTCCAACTAGGTTTATCACTCCATAATTCGCAGTGACTTCAATGCGGCAGTCATTTCCAATAACTTCAATTTCTCCATGGTTGTCGGCCACTCTAATGATGCACTGGTTCCCGACTACCTTCAACTGCGTGGGATTCGCCTCCATGGTCACTTTCTTCTTATTACCGACAACGGAATATTGCTTCATTTTTTTTTTATTAGAATCTGCTTTCTATTTTTAAAATGTAAAATTCGAAATTCTTTTAAAGAATACGAAATTACTGGCTGATATTAATTTGTTGACTAAGAATTCTTTTACGAATTCAAAATTTAAATTGTTGATAGAATTAAATTGCGTGTATTGCTTACAGTCTGTTGCGAGCGAATGCGATGATTTCAGAGGCGCTCGTTTATATAAGCGCACGCGCATGTCGCGCATGCTTCACGTCTGTTTGATAGGGACTCCCCTATGCGTCATTCATTGACAAAATGTGAATAGCGCGGCGATCACGCTTCACCTGACTAACCGTTATACATTACAACTATAGTGTTCTACCCAATTCATGGGTTACAGGCTAATACTTTTCGAAATCGTTTACGTTTGCTTCAATTACTTTTCCCCTTTAAAACTGTTATGTATATGTATAAGGTGTAGTATAGTTTGTGTAACTTACGAAGCTTAATTTACATATAAAACTAATCAACGTGTAGGTCATTAATTTGTAAATTTACATGCAATATGTCGATCAGCTGACGCATTTTAAACTTAAAGAAGGTCAAATTACATATTTATTACATGTAATGTGACCTACATTAAATTTTGCTCATATTTGAGCTAGATTTAGCTCCTTAATTATTTATTTTACATGTTGTATTTGAAATGTTAAAGTCCAGTAGAACTCAGATATGGCGTAAAATGACTCATTGCGCCGCGCGCCGCTACAAAATTAAACCACATGTGGTCACCCATCTATTGGTGGAACTCACGCGTAGGTGCATACCCTCCCTGATCACTATAATCACCGATAAGTGTATGTATATATGAGTAAAGTTTAAGTAGTTGAAGTTAGTTTTAAGTAGCATTTTATTGGCTAAATTGAATATAGAAAATGAATAATATCCTGGGACATCATTCACGCACGAACATCTGATCCCAAACTAAGTAGAGCTTAAGCTAAGGAAAAGATATTTTATTTATCTTTATACATATATTACTGTTGATCTTATGAGGGTCGCTGGATGTCGCTGGATGCGGATAGCGCAAGACCGTCTTTGGGGGAGGCCTTTGTCCAGGAGTGGGAGTCCTTCGGCTGATATGATGATGATAACTACTGTTTCAAAAAAAATATAAAACTGACTTTTCTTCTAGAAAACTATTTGGAACATGTAACAAGGTATAGGTCCGAAATACATTCCGAAAGTATACCCTCTCGATAAAAAAATAATTATAAAAATCGCTTCACAAATCATGTAGAAATCGCGTCACATACGTAGAAAATACCAACATACAGTACCTCTTTTTCTTGAAGTAGGTTAAAAATACATACACATTATGATAATTTCTTTATGTAAGCAAGATAAATAAAGCTAGTTCACACAAAGACAGATAACATCTTAGAATAAGTAGGTAAGTAGTTAGATACTAGTCACATATGTATGTATGTACAAAATACCAACATACAGTACCTCCTTTTCTTCAAGTCGGTTAAAAATAGGTACACATTCCGTAAATTTGTTTATGTAAGCAAGATAAATAAAGTTAGTTCATACATAATCAGATAACATCTAAGAATAAGTACTTATTCTAAGATGTTAGTAGGCAGTCAAGATTATTATATATTAAAATGAAATAATTTAGATAACGATAAAACATTATTATTTACAGACTTGCCATAAATATTTAAATCTTACAATTCTACTGTAAAGTGCTTACCCGATGGTAATCAATCTGTAATTATTATTACACCTCTAACAGTACACAAACCTACTTTATTTTTGTGTATAAATATATCATTCATTAGGGTATGTACACAAATAACTCGACACTAATAATTCTGGCTATTCGTGTATATAAATATCTTGGGACAACTAACACACTGCCATCTGATCCCAAACTAGGCAGAAACTGTACTTTTTTTTTAACGTGGTGGAAACCTTTTATAGGTCCCCGTAGTTGGGGAGACTACGGGTATGTGGGAATCCCCGTGGGTTACCCACTAAAAGCACTCCCTGTTGAGCGAGTTGTAGAGATTTCATGTGTTGAGTTGGAGCAATTTATTGTTTTGAGTCTTTACAAACCTCCTTGTGCACCATTTGATACTTTTTCAGATATTATGGAGGATGCATTAAATAAATTATCTAACAGCCATAAAACAGTTATTATTTGTGGAGATTTTAATATAAATATTTTGGAGAAAAGCACAATAAGTTGCAATTTATTAAATTTGTTTAAATCCTATAATTTATATCACAATTTTACAGAACCAACTGGAGTAACTGCTACAAGTGCTACATGCATTGATAATATATTTAGCACTGTAAAACCTTTATTTAAATCAATAATCAATAAAATTCAGTCAGATCATTCAGGTCAGTTGGTAACTTATTCAAATGCTCCAAAAATTAAAAGAAAACTTATAAGCTATATTCCATTTAGTGAAAACCGCTTAGGCAAATTTAAATGTAATATAGTAAAACAAATAACATGGCTGCCCTTTCATGATAATCCAGATCACTTGTACAACTCTTTATTCAATTTGATTAATGATGAGTTCTGCACAATGTTCACACCCAAACAACTGTCTGTAAGTGACCGTCTGGTATTCAGTGATTGGGCAACTCCAGGCATCTATAAAAGTCGGAATCGGTTGTATGAATTGTATGAAGAAAGATCCCATAATCATAATACAGAGTTTCAAGAATATGTGAAACAATATGCCAAAACATTTAGACGAGCCTGTACCGCTGCTAAATCTTTGCACATAAAAAATATACTTAAATCTTCTACAAATATAATCAAAACTACTTGGAAGATAATTAATGCTGAGACAGGTAAAACAAAAATACGTAGTCGTGATTTTAACTTAGTAATAAACAACATAGATATTAAAGGCGATTTGGAGATTGCGACTGAGTTTGAAAAATATTTTTCGAATATTCCAGTCATACTTACTAACTCTCTTTCATGTTCTTCTACATCTGCTGAGCAGATACTCAAGCAAAGCGTAGGGTCGTGTGACACAGTTTTTGAATTTTCGGTGGTTAGCCCTAAAGATATTTTAAATGCTTTCAAGAGTATTAATATGAAAAACACAAAGGATCTGTGGGGTCTATCTGTTAAAACTGTTTCATCAATTATTACTATAATCGCCCCACACTTAGCTACTGTGTTCAATTGCTGTGTTGCATCAGGTGTATTTCCTGACTTGATGAAGTATAGTAAAATCATTCCTTTGTTTAAAGCTGGTGAAACTTCAGACCCTTCAAATTTTCGACCTGTTTCCGTGCTGCCCACTCTTAGTAAAATATTTGAAAAGCTTATGCTTAGCCAGCTGCTCAGACACTTTAATATACATAATTTACTACACCGGAAACAGTTTGGATTCACAAAGGGTTGTTCAACCATAGATGCAGGGGTCAACTTATTAAAAAGTATATTTGCGGCGTGGGAAGACTCGCAAGATGCATTGGGTATCTTTTGCGATTTGTCCAAAGCGTTCGATTGCGTTCATCATGATACTCTGGTCAGAAAATTACACCACTACGGTATTAGGAACAAGGCTCTCGAACTTCTGACTTCTTACTTGGGCAATAGAATTCAGAAGGTCGAAATAAACGGTAAAATATCTCCGGGATCTCCAGTGGTAATGGGCGTCCCACAGGGGTCAATTCTGGGCCCATTTTTGTTTTTAATTTATATAAATGACTTACCTTACTACGGGATAAGCATGAGATTGTGTTGTTTGCAGATGATACTTCCCTGACATTCAAAATAAACCGACAATTAAGCAATTTTGACGATGTTAATGATGCAATCTCTAAAGTTGTTCATTGGTTTAATGCCAATAATCTTGTGCTTAATGATAAGAAAACTAAAGTCATTAAATTCACTACACCGAATGTGAAACAGGCGACAACCAATGTACAACTTAATGGAGCTAGGTTGGACCCTGTTGAATCAACTGTGTTCTTGGGTATCACTATTGACTCAAAGCTACAATGGAGCCCACAAATAGAAAAACTGTCCGGCAAATTAAGTTCTGCAGCATATGCAGTGAAAACTATTAGACGGCTGACTGATGTTGACACAGCTAGAATGGTTTATTTCAGTTATTTTCATTGTGTAATGTCCTATGGAATTCTTCTCTGGGGTAGCTCTGCTGACATTGACACCATATTTATATTGCAAAAAAGAGCTGTAAGAGCTATCTATAATCTTGGCCCGAGAGTGTCTCTAAGAGAAAAATTCAAAGAGGTCAACATTCTAACTGTACCATCTCAGTATATATATGAAAACTTACTATATGTGCATAAAAATATCGATTCCTTCTGTAAAAGGAGCGATACACATAATGTAAATACTAGATATAAGAATAATCTCATACTGCATACTACCCGTCTCCACAAAATAAGTAACTCTTTTATGGGGCAATGTATAAGATTCTATAACAAACTTCCCAATGATATTAGAGAATTGTCTACGAATAAGTTTAAAAGAATTATTAAAGCCAGATTGTGTAGCAGGGCATATTACAAAATTTCTGATTATTTAAGTGATAAAAGTGCTTGGGATGGAGTTGTTCTGAGTCAACACACATGATTGTAATTAATCTTAAGTATATTTTATTTTAAAAAAGGATTCCTACTGAGTTTTCTGGCAGTGTTTCTCAGTAGCTGCCACGTCATGCACTGCACGGTAGGGTAAAAAAAATATGACGATTCCACATAAATGTAAAATTTTTACGGAATAAAGTTACTTTGACTTTGACTTTGACTTTGACACCACCGTAGCCTAGCCTCTCGGTGCTGTGGGTGATGGCTCCGGGAACTCGAGACGATCTTCATCCGGAACCACCATCATTTCACCTATGCATCTTAAGGAAGCTCTCCCCGAGGGGCAAAGATGTTGATGCCCCCCGATCCACTCCTTGTGCGTAGGTAACCTGCAGCTACCACAAGTTGCCTCTTCCAATGACCACCTTCTGCATGGACGGCCAGAGTCCCCACTCCAACCGCCCGTGATCCCAGAAGCAACGCCTCACTGGCAGCTTGTATGCCACCTATCATGGGCCGCTTCGACTCTCTCGCATTGGATTTAGCGGCACCAACCGGTTTCCAGCGCCTTAAGTTCTCCGGCGCCTTATGCGCCTACGGGCAGGATCACAGGCAGAACCTGTACTAGGGCAATCAGACAACTAATAAACAAACTTATATATTCTAAATACATACATATTATAGATAAATTACACCTAGACACCATAAATAATAGCATTCATCACAGACTGCTAGCCAGAGGTAGTGGGTTCGACGTCCACTCAGGACAAATCTTTGTGTAATGTGCACGTGGAATGTGTCCAGGTATATTTTATCTATAATATATCTATATTATATATAATATTTAGAAATATGTAAGTAAGTTTATTAGTTGCCTGATTGCCATAATACAGGCTCTGATAGTTTGGGATCAGATAGCAGTGTGTTAGATGACACAAGATAATTACTTTATTTGTATTTTCACGTTTGTTCTCAGTCTCTGTTTGTTTTCTCATTATAAACTTTTTGATCCGGATTTCTATTCAACAGCCCTACATCATAAGGGCCTGTTGGCGTGGTTGACAAATGCTTGATTTACACGCCGGAGGTCGTGGGTTCGATTCCCACCTAGGACAGATATTTGGGTACATGAACATGTCTGTTTGTCCTGAGTCTGGGTGTAATTACGAGTATCTATATAAGTACGTATTTACAAAAGAAACGTAGTATATCAGTTATCTGGTTTCCATAATACAAGCTCCACTTTGGTAGGGATCAGATGGCCGTGTCTAAATAATGTCCCAGGAATGCCCAAGATATTCTTAAAGCTTCCAATGTATTCGGATTTCTCCAAGGTATACCTATGCCAACTACCCTAAATATAATTTTATCATTATTAAATGACACACATTTTTTCAATTATTTATATGATAAATAATAACTGTATTTGCTATCATCATCATCATGTCAGCCAAAGTACGTCCACTGCTGGACAAAAGCCTCCCCAAAGAATGGGGGGATATCACATAATCGACACGCTCGGCAGACGGTTTGGTTCGATCGCAGTTTGATGGTCATATTACACAGAAAAACGCTGCTGCCCGTTCTCTGGTAGGTATTTCCTCGGTAGATTTCTACGCCCCCCACGGGATGAGATGGAGTGATGATATTCGATGCCGTCACCACACAGCAATCAGTATTTGCTATACCAAATCTTTAAAAACGTTAAGATTAAAAACTTTGAAATCCGTTCAATCTCCGTCAGTCGTTAAGTAATTTATTAAGACGGCCATGAGAATGACCGCTAGCATAACAATACCGTCACTACGTTAGAACTCAACAGGGTTTTTATTTCGTAAGTAATAAGGACTGTTTTCGTAGTGTAGCTGTATACACTGATATGCAGTGGACTCTACGCTGTGTTGTTGGATTATTATTATTAGCTTTATATGACTTGTATCAAATCAGAGATCATTTTTAGAACGATGATTAAATTCTTCAATATTCATTTGCCGACATGATTGGCTCTTATTAGTCGTTCTTTTATATGAGTATTTATGATATTAGAAAAAACTTACCAAAAGAACTAATTAAGATTTATAGTCGAAAGCGATATAATGATTTAATATATTCCTACGAAAATTGTTCTAACGCGCATATTTGATAATTAAACTCAATTTACAGTTACAAGTTGAGTTTAATTATGAAATATGCGTGTTAAAACAATTTTTGTACTTAACTTAGTTTAATTTCATACATACATGAGGTGGTGAATGAAACCAATTTTAAGACTTGTCTGCGTAATTGTAAAGTTGATCATAAATCTATGTTAAGATTAATTTTTGTAATAGCCTCCAACGTACTTGCATTTCCTATGGTGTTGCAGGCGTCCATGGACGACTAGTATATTATACATATATACGAACCTAAGACCTGTATTTCCATGTGATTTTAATGGTGTGTATTTATGTATATTTCTGGTCCTGTGTGTGTTGCGCAGACGCTTGTGGACTATAATATGTCCCGTGCAGATGGTAAGTCTTCATTGAAACTAGTCGCTGTGGTCGAAATTCATCTAGAAAGATATTAAAATGAAGGAAGTCAAACCTGAGTTTAGTCTCAAAACGTGTAACTCAATTAAAAGCGATAAGCCAATCAAATTTTTATCCGTTACATAACCTTGAATGTGGTTTGTTGATTTTTCTACTCCTGCATTTTGTACCGAGTATGAATCTTACTACAAAAATATGCTTCATGTATGTAACTCAAAATAGAGCTGCACGTTTAGAAACTTTAGGTTCATTTGACTAATTACCATATGATTGATAATGCATCTCCAACAATTTAAGCTAATTATGTAACTCACTTCAAATCCGTTCTTTTTTCGACTACAGGCTTCATGCATTCCCTTCCATAAATCTTCAAAACATCGGTGAAAATATTCAGTTCCTTGTGCTCATACATATTTATAAATTAAACACTTTAATTATTACGTATATCGCACTGTTTTTGTTTATTTTCCTCTAATTTAAATACGTGCGATAACCTCGGGACATAACCGTGTCGACTACCTACCTGTATTAAACCACTTAACAATTACAAATGACTTTATAATGACATAACTACAATCAAAACTATACAATGTATTGTTATGAAGTTTTATCGCCCATACAACCTTTTTACACGGTTTGAGAATAACTATTGATAAATCTCACTGGCTGACTATTAATTATGTTTCAAATTTAGAAACCGATTAAAAATCAAAACAAAAACTTTTAGTTAGATGAAAATATTTTATATTTTTTGTTGGTTCTGACTAACAACGTCCGAACCAACAAAAAATTGTTTTTGTTTAGTTTTTTAAATCACTTTTTATTTGACAAGTTCAACGGTGCACGTCTATTTTTAATTAACATCTACGTTCCCTATAAAATTTTATTTATTTACACATGACACATATTATAAGTTCACAGTTGAATTACATATAATAAAATTTTAAGATTATTCTCCGAACTTTCCAAAATGTAAATGGGTCAGACTTCAAAGGGTAAGCTGGGTAGTATATATCCCTATTAGAATTTTAAAACGGTAACAAACAGAGGAGTAATCGGTGTACATAGACGAAAAATATACATATTGAATTGAGGAGTCTTTTTGAAGTCGGAGGTTAATGAGTGGAGTACTACCACAAAGGTATATTTATATCTAAATAGAATAAAGAATAACTATTAGTATTCAGTGAAATAAATATTACTCTAAAAGCATACCCAAAACTGGATTACAGAATCTCTTGTGGTGTTTCACTTCGGTTCGCTAATTTTAGACGGCTCTTCTTGCAGTACCTATATAATATGCCTAAAAAGCTTAATGTAACAGTATAACAAGAACCTCTTCGCTAATATTATTTAAGATACATTAAGTACCAACAAGTGGCCCAAAGTGAGTCATCTCCGTGGGAACTGGTCGTTCTTCGGGAATGTTGATAGCAAAACAGGTCTTGGAAGATTCCTTTTTGGACAAAGTTGTAAAGAGAATGTATGGAATGTGCAATAAATGTATGGCAGTTGACAACTGAGTTAGATAAGTAATATTCCTGCTATAATTTCATGAAACATTACCGCATAATGATGTTACTTGTACAACAAACCCTATACTCGAATTATTTAATCTAATATAGGTAAAACACATGGGGTCAGATACAAAAGCGATAGAAAATTTAGAATCCGTATCAAAGTATGAAGAATTACATTGAGTGATGGGTAAATACACATATTGCTATAGATTCCTATTATGTAATTATGAAATATGTAATAAATAATTATTTATTACATATTTCATAATTACATTCTTATCGTTACTGTTCCGTCATTCTAAATATCACTATGTAACCGACTTTAAAATAAAGAAGGCTATCAATCGACTGTATATTTTTATTGTATTTATGGTACGCTATTTCTCCGGTTGTTTGGGAACCGACTTTGATAATTCTTTTCTTATCCGACGTGAATGTTTTCTGTAATGCTCCATATGTAATGTTTAAATCGGTTGATAGAATGAAAACTTTAGAAAGGTTTTTGTAAGTATATATTGTTTATTTTAGGAGTAAGTTCCTACATACATATGTGTAATAGACAAGTACTGTATATTCTATAAAAAAATATATATTTACAATATATACACAAAAGCCTAAGTAATCTAACAAAAGTCGTCCTTGGGCGTCGAAGAAAAAATCGTTTCCAGAATGCTGGCAGAATTGCAATCAGTTTTATGTTTAAAAAACAGTAATCCTTTCATAAACAACTGTCTGGATTTGACCTTCTTTGCAGACTTCCCCATAGACTAGAGTTATATTTTACGTAACTATTCCAATTAAATCGGTATACATTCATATAATTACCACTAGGAAACCATGCGTGATTTACTACTTATTTCCTTGATTGACTGTTTGTTTAGATCTATCTCAGCAACATCCTTCTTTGGATAGTAATAGTGACCTTGTGAATAATAATAAACCTCGGTTATGTACAAGGCAAACGATTCACACTAACAATACATTTGAATGTATGGGGTTTTGTGCCCATAACATTACGTCATATTTCGTAGATACCTACGCTAATAATACCGCACATATTTACATACAAATGTTTTAACATTTATGGACCCGCCAGACGTTGTAACGTTCTTATAATTTCAATTTTAGAATTGTTTGTTGTAATTTCAATTTTAGAATTGTTTCTTATACAATTTGTTTTGACTTCAATTTTAGAATAGTTTATTTTGGGCAAAAACCAAAAGGTTTACTGTGCCTTCGTAGACTTAGAAAAGGCCTACGATAGAGTGTTGAGGAGTGAACTATGGTCGGTACTGTCCATGTATGGGTTGAACGACAACCTTGTTCAAGCACTAAAATCTCTTTATAGGGATTCCAGAGCTTGCGTGAGGATTAACGGGTCATACACCGAGTGGTTTAGCATCCAAAAGGGTGTTAGACAGGGATGTGTAGCGTCACCGTGGTTGTTTAACCTATTCATGGATAGCTGTTTAAAAGATTTGAAAGAAAGTGAATGCGGTGTAAGGATGAATGAGTTACTCATCAAATGTCTGCTGTACGCTGATGATCAAGTTCTACTTGCATCATCTGCGGACGAGTTGCAGGTGATGGTAACAAATATGCATGAAGCTTTTGAAAGGAAAGGGATGAAAATGAATGTAGGTAAGACGAAAGTAATGGTATTTGAGAGGGATGAATACACGACAACGTGTGATATTGTGATTGGAGGAGAGAAAGTCGAACAGGTGAATGAGTTTGTATATTTGGGAACTTTGTTTACGAGAGATGGGAAATATGAAAAAGATATTGTTAGAAGAGTAAATGCGGGGAATAGAGTGAATGGGGCACTACACGCATTTATGAGTAGCCGGCAAGTATCAAAGAAGGCTCGACTAGCCGTGCACGATGGAGTGTTAGTGCCAACTTTAATGTATGGAAGTGAAAGTTGGGTATGGCAGAAAAAGAATGAAAGTAAAATAAATGCAGTGGAAATGAGAGCTCTGAGAAGTATGTGTGGTGTGACTTTGAGAGACAGAATTCGAAATACTGATGTAAGAGAGCGTTGTGGTGTGAAAGAGGATGTAGTCACAATGATTGAAAAAGGCATGCTGAGATGGTTTGGCCATTTAGAAAGGATGAATGAAAGAAGATTGACAAAAGAAGTATACCTGGCCTGTGTGAATGGGACAACCGGAAGGGGAAGACCACGTCGAACATTCTCTGACCAAATTGGAGATGTTCTCAAGAAAGGGCAGGTCAGAAGTACCCTAAACCGGCGAGCATGTATGAAGAATATAATGTCAGTAATCGAGGCAAAAGAAGTATGCAAAGATCGTGACAAATGGAAATTCGTTGTCTCTGCCTACCCCTCTGGGAAACAGGCGTGAGTCTATGTATGTATGTATGTATGTATCATACAATTCTATAATTGAAATTAACACAACGTTACAAAGTAAACCTACCTACGCAGAAAGCGCGACCATAAATGATCAGGTTGGCCGTATTGACGATATTATAGTATAGAAAGAAAAGTTTTATATAGAAGCATAGGATCCCACATCTTTAAAAAAATACATAGTGAGAAGTACGAATTTACTTATAATAAATAAATTGTTGAAGACAACGACATTTACAGGTAAATCTGCAAGAAACTTACTCCTGTCATGTCCAGTGTTTAACTTCATTAAATAGTATTTGATTACATTGTCAAAAGTCTAATTTAACTTGACCAAGACTATCTATATAAATAAAAAGACAAGTCCTGACTGACTGACTGACTCATCAACGCCCAACCCAAACCCTTGGACCTAGAAAGCTGAAATTTTGCACAAATGTTTGCTTTATAATGTAGACAAGGAATAAGGAAGGTTTTTTCGAAATTCATCCCCTAAGGGGGTAAAACAGGGGCGATAAGTTAGTATGAAACTTTGCCGTTTTTGAAGTTTAAGGCATAAAAATTGGTATTTGGCCTTCCAGTTAAAAATAAAAAGTTACGTATTTCAGGGTTTTTGGAAATTCCACCCCCAAGGGCGAAAAATAGGGGATGTAAGTTTGTATGGAAAATGTGTCAATTTTTAAGTTAAACGCATGAAAATTGGTATTTGGCCTTTTAGTTAAAAATAAAAAATATGTATTTCAGCATTTTTGGAAATTCCAGCCCCAAGAGCGTAAAATAGGGTGTGTAAGTTTGTATGAAAAATGTGACAATTTTTAAGTTAAGCGCATGAAAATTGGTATTAGGCATTTCAGTTATAAATTAAAAAATATATATTTCAGGATTTTTGGGAATTCCACCCCTTAGGGCGTAAAATTGGGTGTGTAAGTTTGTATGAAAAATGTGAAAAGTTTTAAGTTAAACCCATGAAAATTGGTATTTGGCCTTTCAGTTAAAAATAAAAAATATTTATTTCAGGATTTCCGAGAATTCCACCCCTAAGGGTGACAAATAGGGGATGTAAGTTTGTATAAAAATGTGACAATTTTTAGGAAAACGCATGAAAATTGGTAGCTATATCGCCTTTCATTTAAAAATAATAAATATATATTTCAGGATTTTTGGAAATTCCACCCCTAAGGACGACTAGAATAGGCGATGTAAGGTTGTATGAAAGTCTGTATTTTTTTAGCTAAACGCATGTAAATTGGTATTTGGTCTGTCAGTTAAAATAAAGCAATCCAGGGAATACTTTGTTGTTAAAAAAAGGTAATCCAAAACTGATTCAATATATCGCCACCAACAATTTAAGCAAACTCAAATGTTAAAAAATTAGTTTCTTATGCCGTGGTCGTTGTCGTCTAAGTAAAGATTTAGCGTTTTATAAGATTTGTAACTTCTTTATTTGGTAAATTTTATAATAATATTATTAATATCTAGTGACAATGTCACACAGATCATCCTAGCCCCAAACTAAGCAAAGCTTGTACTATGGGTACCAGGCGACGATATACATAATTATATAGATAGATGAATACTTATATACATAGAAAACATCCATGACTCAGAAACAAATATTTGTGCTCATCACACAAATATTTGCACTTACCGGGATTCGAACCCAGGATCACCAGCTTCGTAGGCAGGAGCACTACCAACTGGGCTACGGTGACCTATTAACAAATTAAAAAAACGACATTTTAATCAAATTGGGATAAAAAACGAATTTATCTAAAATTCGAGTTTACGTAGTATAAATTGTTGGTGTTGAGATGATCGCACCCAAAAAACATCATCTTAATTTTACTGATCTACAAGTTCACAATTTTGTAACTAGATGGCGTTAATGTCGTTTCAGATCAGGGAACTTGGCATATCGGTTAAAATAAATAAATGCTTGAAATAAAAGGTAGTCCAAAACTGAATCAATAGATGATCGCCTAAATCTCACCCAGAATATGTATATGCACACATCTTAATTTTACCGCTTTACAAGTTTATATTTTTGTTAGTAGATGGCGTAATCATCGTTTTAGATCGCGCTATGGTTTCGTTCACAAAATGTCGCAACCTAATCTAATTGGAGTTACCTTTGTGATTAATGCATCGTTGATTATTATTTTACTTTATTTAACTTACTAACTATACTTAAGGACAATTGATATGTATTCTTTGATTTTTGCTTGATGATATCGGGTCCTTTTTGTAAATAACAGTAGCAAAGTAGTCTTTCATTTATTTCTTAGTAAGTTTATTTATAGGTTAGGTTTTATTCAATGTATATTGCTTATTTGTTTTAAATGTTATATTTTTCAGATTAAGCTAGAAGTAAGTAGTTACATTGGTCATCATTCAAAATTGTCGCGGACAAAGTCGCGGGCACCAGCTAGTCATAAATATAATTACAATTTTGTGTGATCAAATTATAAGTAACGATCTAATAATATAGTTTAGAAATTAAACAAGGAATAGTTATAGTAACAGAAGACCAATTACAAGCTTTTCTCCTATATGAAAAATGTTCTAAAAAGCTGTTGAAAAATTTATACTAGAACCATTTTTAATTTATTGTTATTTTATTTGAACTAGCAACCAGCTTCATCTTCTCACGGAAATAGTAGTTTACGCCAGAGATCTGTACAGTGTACACCCAAATGTTATATCACTGTTATAATGTTAAATTATTATAATTTTCGTTTCTCTAATTTTTTACTATAAAATACAGCCCATGTTACACTGAAAATGTAGCGAAGTAATGTAGAAAATTTTTCGAATTGGTTGAGTAGTTTTGAGTTTATTCTACGTAAAAATCAAAGTAATAAACATAAAGAAATCTTTTTAGAAAAAGTCCCCAGAATTAAAAACAAAATACGTTGTGACAGGAACGAAATTAATAAAAAAATATATGAGCCAGTCCTTTACTGAACTTATTACACTTTTTCCCGGTTTTCATTTCATACAACTCTTGTCCATCCTAAAGTTGTCTGTAAGAAATCGCAGCTAGCGATATCTAAGACCGCCCTTTGTACAGACGCCAGCAAATCAAGCTACCCCAATCTACCAAATTATGCTTTTGTGATAAAGTTGAAAATCTATAAAAGAAATTTGACAGATTGGGGTAGCTGGATATGCTGGCGTCTGTACATTACCTATTTATTTTCTATTTTTGTAATCCATTTGGTGTACAATAAAGAGTATTGTATAGGCAATGACATTCCAAGGTAATGCTATGAAATTCCTCCTGTCATTTCGACCTTATTAAATGACAGGCTCATCTTTAGAAAATAGAATAATGAGCTAAGAAGAGAAAAACCAGTGATCTACGCCGCAACAAGTTCAATGCCAGAACATTGAGGAAACTGATGGACTGTCGTTCGTCAGATTTACATTTAAATACCATTGATTTAAATATTTCAGCAAGTATTTATTATCTATACATATAATAAAACGTAGGAAAGTCGAAACTGTACATTGAATATTTTTCGCGTCGCAAGTTTTCCGACAAATGTGATCTACCTCTATAATTATATTTATTACGCCAGCAAAACCTAATTATGTGTAATTTATATTACGGGCAACTATGATGCTTATATTTCAAATATTTATTTACTATGGTGACTGGGAACTACTACAATATAAAACAAAAATTAAAATTTTATTATAATTTTAAGTGATTCTTCAGTTTTATGATATTTTTAATAATCATTGCTTTAATGAGGTGAACTTGAATAATAACGAGATCAGCTGTTTGTGATCCCTTCAAACATCATTCATTAGTAAGCAGATTGATATTTTTTTCTTTGAAATTTATATTTTATAAATATCCATGGACAATTATTAACACACTGCTGTCTAAGCTCAAAGTAGGCAGAGCCTGTACTATGGAAACCAGACAAGTGTTAAACATACTTATACATATCCTACTAATGTTGTATACGCGAAAGTTTGTAAGTATGGATGGATGGATGTTTGTTACTCTTTCACGTAAAAACTAATGCATGGATGTTAATGAAACTTTACAATAATATAGCTTATACATGAGAATAACACATAAGCTACAGTTTATAAAGATATTGTGTGCATTGTCCAAAATATGACAATAAGTGTCAAGTATATAGGAAAAAATCTGCCATCTGCGTGCTATTCCGGCGTGTACTGCCAAAACCGCTAGAGGTACACATCTTACCACCAATATTATAAATGCGTAAGTATATGTAGGTACATGTATGTTTGTTACTCTTTTAAGCCAAAACTACTTTAACGCGGGTAAAACCGCGGGGCATAGCTAGTTATAGATAAATAAAAATAAAGTATAGACAGAACCATTCAGACAATATGTAGTAAAATATAAATTTCAATACATAATATTATAAACATCAACTAAACATAATCTCCTTGGCAATAACTTAATACAAGCTAACTAAATGTCACTACCATTATAAAATAAATTGTATAAATGTTTTAACATTCCGTGTACCTAAATATATGTAATATGTAACTAGAAATAATAACTGTATTACTACAAACATGTTCTGACTATTTACAAGCGCTTTTTTAAAGTCTACGTGAATGAAAACCTTTTTTATTTTTTTTTTATTTATTTAAAGAAAGAAGAATAAATACCTAATCGTGCTCATCACACGAAGGTTTGTCCTAGGTGGGGATCGAAACCACAATCTCCGTCGTACCAGTCAGATTCACTAAGACCAGACCAACAGGCCACTTACCAGAAAACAATAAGTAAGAAGATGAAGAAAAGGAAAACCAAACAAAAATTGCAGTTCACTATGACCAATTAAAATTCCTACATCAGATAAAAATGACACAAAACGATTTACCTTTAAACGGAACGAAACACTTGGAATAGTGACACGAAAATCTGACAGGAAACGAGATAACAAATACGCAATGCAGAAGCTTGTATTCAAAATTAAATTCATAGTTTTCCTTCCCAACTTCCTTACTTCCGTAACTTATAGATAACGTTCTAAGAAAAACAACAATGCTTAATCAAATCCGATATCAATTGAATCGTAATACACTATGACACAATGAGAATGCAGCACAGTTGCGACCGTTATTCAATATTATTAAAATTACTGACATTAACTTCTGGCGTTCATATCCAGCTAAAGGAGAGCTCACCACGCCTCTACAGATTCGTAAATCAAATGATCGCTAAGGCCGGCCAACCAATAAAATAGATTAATGTCTGATTACTGTTAAGCTGTCGGAACATATCACGGCTAAAATAAAGCTAAAGTAACAACCGTCTTAGAGGCATGACAGAGGTCTACTCAGACATGGCTCGAAGATAACAGTCTTGCCATGTCAGAGGCCTACTCTGACATGGCTCAAAGACATGTCTTTTGACAACAAGGAGACCGTCAGCTTAACATGTCTTCCAAAGCACGGAGACCATCAAACATTAATCCAATTTGGCGGTTGGCTGGCCTCTCCGATCGATTTACGGGTGTCACTAGGGTCAGCAATTAAACCATTTACGTGGTCATACATATAAAGACTGATCACGTTCCTAGGTGTTAACCTCGCCTATTTTATACGCTCCAATAATAGTGCCTGGCTATGACCACTTTATTTACACTATCACTATCGGTCATTTCATTACACTCGGTCGAAGACCTCTGGAGGTACTAGGTGGCTCTATTAGTATTCTAATACTCCATTATTGCATTGTTATGACAGCTGTCATCAAGCCAGGTCAAAGACCTTTGAATTAAATAGGCTGATCAAATTCTAAAGCATTTACAGTTACTAGATGTTGTTTAAATCTTTTTAAAATATATGTAATCTATGACGATTTATCATTATTAATCATATTATTCATTCACGTTGTCGAATATAACTATTGGCTCTCTTTCCGTTCCTAGTAACAGAAAGAGATAGCATCAAAACTCACGTGCAGGTGATTCATAATGCAAAGTCTTACCGAATTGATGTAAGGCGACTTCTTATATTGTGTGGTGTGAGTCACTGATAGGTAACATGAGTTCAGATATGCCGTCGACAACCCGTCTGGACGTAGACTATAATAAAATTTTATATTCAACAGATGTGGCGAAAGTTACAATGCTAGTATTTTTCATTAGAATAATAAAATGCTGTGACCTCGAATACCTGGCGTATAGGAAATGTTTAATATTAATCTTTTTGCTGTATCGTATGAGCAGTAGTTGCCCTAGTGTCAGAGTTGGAACTGACGAAGGTTGAAAGAACTTATAAGCCATCTGTATTAAATACATAATAATATGGAAGCAATATAGTTACCTAATAATTTATTTTTATAGGTAAGTATTCTACCTATCAGATTAATATAATATATTGATAATTGCATCATGATTACGGTATTGTACCAATTCCGTATTATGATAATAAAAAAATATTTTGCTGATGACATCGTTGGGTAAAATATAACATCAATTCCGAAAGTAAATTACGTAACTCAAAGAATGGTTGCATAATAACTAAACTGGTTATTCGTAGTAATTATTACTTTAGGAACTTGGAAATCATCGTCTCATTCATCGATAATTGTAACTTTTACATTTTCGTTTTATTGTTGTGGAATATGTTATTCAAAATCTACTCAAAAAATTAGAAAGGCATGCAGATTAACGGGCGAACTTAGTACGAAAACCCAAAATCCATCATCATCATCCAAACTAATGGCAAGTGATCACCGCCACCCATGGACACTCGTAACACCAGCGGAGCCGCAAGTGCGTTGCCGGCCTTTGAGAAAGGAATAGAATCGCTTCTTGAAGGTTGCCATGTCATACCGGATTGGAAATACCTCCGTAGTGAGTGAGAGTGCTGCGGTAAAAAGTTTCTTGTGAAGCGCACGGTGGGAGATGACCATTCACACAGGCGAGGGATGAAATTTCCACTTTTGGCGAGAGGGTCTGGCCAAAAACTTACACCTTCTTATACTTCGGCCACTATGGCTGAATATGACCGCAGGTACAAGCTCGAACAATTCGTTTGAACACTCCACGTGATAAATATGGTAAAGGACACAAAGAGACGCTACGTCTCTCCGCAGTGTAAGAGGATCAAGCCAAATAGTGGGACCCCTGACGCTAACGACCATTCGAGCTGCACGACGTTGACTACGATCAAACGGAAGAAGTGGATACTGTGGTACCCCGGCCCTGGTGACAGTAATCCATATGCGACCGTATTATGTATGTATTTAAAACCTAATGTTTTGCAGGACATTTTGGGTCGTGAGTATACAGATCTCTTTAAGTAGGAATTCAAAGTTATGTAAAGATATGAGCTTGACATTAACGACCATATTCGAATTATAGATTTTTCTATTAGCTGACAAAAACCCACAAAATTATGATATTATAGAGGAAGTTTAGACCCATGGATTTATCATTAGATGGCTAATAGAGTTAGGATTATTAAACCTCTCTAAAAATAATAACATATATAATTCTACCAAATTGCCAACACTTCCTGTTAATCAAAAATTAATACAAATTGTGATTACTTATATGCCAAATATATATTCCTTTATATCTCATTTTGCTTATGTGTATTTTTTATTTATTTAATTTTATTTATTTATTTATTAAGAAAACCAACAGTGATACACATAATAACCCATATTACTGGATACAATATAAAGGGAAGGCCAATGACAGATTTACCTTAGTATAACATTAAAAGTGTAGTTGTCTAATAAACGGACAAAAAATATAATGCTGACACAATTCTTTATCAGACATTGATGTGGTGAGATCTGCATCTAGACACTGCACACTAATGTATGCAGTAGTCTTGATTAAGTATTAATTGCGAGAAATGAAGTAATATACATCGATGTCCACCCATAGACCTATATGTATTCTATACATATAGGTCAATGTGTCCACCCAATGATTTTAAAGTTAAATATAATGCTCTGAGTATACATACTTAATTTTAATTTATTTATATTCTAAAGTAAAACATACATTTATACAATTTCAAATAGGATTATTAGATCTTAGGCGTTTGTCTTTTATAGTGCTTATAATTTTGGATTTATATGTTGTTTTTTAACAAGAAAAGATATCAATTTCTTTGAAGGTTGTATTATTTTTATTTTTTATTTTATTTATTTTTAATTGTTGTTCGAACAAGTCGTGTAAGCACACTATTTTGGGCATATTTCGTAGCGTGATGGGGTACAACGTGCAACATTGGAGTGCGACGAGTTCGTCGGAGAGGTGTGTTAAATGTGACTTGAGACAGCAACTCGGGGCAGTCAAGGCGCCCATTGAGGATGTCATAATATAGCAGGCACATTTCTAATTTATTATTTAATTATTATTGCAAAAACCTAAATAAGAAACCTGTAGAACTTTAAACTTTTATAATATTATTACTATGACTCATCGTGCATAAATTATGGTTGTAGGCATAAAACTAATCTAGGCCTACATCCAGCACGCGTCTCCGTGAGAACTCTACGACTGGTGACTCACACGCGGCGCACGCGCCGGTTACTAGAAATGAAACGAATAAAAAACATTACACATTCTGCATTTTTCCTGTAAGTATTAATAAGAAAGAAAATTTTGTTTTAACACTTCTGTGAATGTAATAATTAAATATAATGTAACAAAAGAAATGGTGCTCTCCTTAATAAACTGTCCTGATAAAAATGTTTTCCTGTTGTTATACGAGGAACGAGTTCGGGACAAGCCAAATGTTTTATTTCCTGTGAATAATAACAGGGAGCATTCAAAGAATGGGTGTGGTGACTTTTATTTTTGCTTTTCTTTACATACAAATATTATTATTGGAAGTTAGCAAATGAGTATTTATGATTATACATAATAGAGATTTGAAGAAACAAGAAAATATATTTCCACTATATATAACTATTTAAAAAATCTAAAAATATAAATAATTTTAAAACATTTACTGTGATGGATTACACAAGGTGTAATATAAATAGACGAGGAAATTGAAGCACCCATGAAACTGAACAAGTTTCAAATCCATTAGAGATTTTTGTTTTTGAACATTTTGCATAATTCGTTCGGTCGACGGTATTTTGTACAATTGTCAAATGATAAATATTGATCATTTCAAGACAGAACCAACGGTTATCTATGTGATTTGTTAATCTGAGTCTAAACGAAGCTCGTTCTTAGGCAACTCATGTAGATCTTCTTCAAATTTGACACAGTGGCAGAGACCATGCTCGTGAGTGCATATATCTGAATTCGTAAAAATAGGAGACGCCAAGGAGAAATAATCACCGAGAAATATATCATATTGAAATCAATGTAAAAGTATAAACATCTGCTTCAATAGACTCAGCTTCAGCTCAATACTTGTAAGCTGCATAATGCCTTGAAGACCTAGTTAAATATGTAAACAATACTGTAACATAATAGATTAGTCAGTAATTTTTTTTTTCTTAAATGGAATAGTTCTTCAATATTGTTGCTGTAACTTGGTTGTTTGCTGTGTGACTGCCGGCAAAGAATATTGCCACCTCATTTCATCCCTTGCGCGGCGTCAAAGTAGACCCGGGTGAAAATCTCCCAGAAAGCAAGCAGTAGCGTCTCTATGTGTACTAACACCATCATACTGCCATCGCCAACTCCCAGCAAGCAGGTTCCAGTTGGTGATGCTGCTGTATAAAATATCATAGAGTATAAAAAAGATAGACTTTGACATATTCTGCAGTAAACCTGAGGCAGCGAGACGGGTACTCAGCATAGATTTCTTTTCAAAATTTAATGTCAGCCGTCCATAATATCAGAAAATTGTGATAAATAAATATATTTTTATATAATTGTAACACCACCTAAATTGTACACAGACATTTACTCGTGGAGACCTATAATTGGCCTACTGTTTAATATTTAAATTATTTTCAATATGTTTTTAAGTGCTGTTGGTCTTCCAAATAAAATAAAAATAAAATAAAATAAAATATCTGGGACTGAAACTGGACGGGCGCTGGAACTTTGAAACCTACTTCGAGCGACTGGTCCCTCGCGTCCGCAGAGTTCCAGAGACTGTTGTCCAACCTAGGCGGGCCTCAGGAAGAGGTACATACATCGTATCGCATCGTACATAGGGGGGTCTTGCATTCTATAGACCTCTATGGTGGGCCTGTCAGGTCCAATATCCCGCTACAGGGAGTTACTTAGCAGCTGGCATCGAGTAATGGCCTTGACCCAGGAGTGGATGCCATACATCCATACACAAATACTGCATCCATTATGCCTATAAAGAGTCGTTTGACGCTGATGATTAATTGACGTGGTGCGATGTGGTTTAAAAGATTACGATAAAAGGCTTTTACCTTTACCACACCGCAACACTTTTGTGTTGTGGTTTTTAACTAAGAATTACTCACGTGATGAGGTTTTATCGTTCTTACGCCTGTGCACGTGGGAACTTATCGGTATTCTCTTATTTGGTTACGTTTATGTTTTATCGTTGTATTACCATTTTTATACAATCAAAGCTTGAAAGTATACGGCCAATGATGATGGTAAGTGGTTGTGACACATAATGGTGTCACTTACACGGTTCTAACACATGGCCCCCTCGAGATAAGCTCCGGCTATCTACCGACTGTAGATAGCCGGAGCGCAAATCAGCCAGTAATGCATTTTTTACTTTAATCCATTTTGGATTTTCCTAGGATGTGTCGTCCTTGTTTCGTTAGCAAACTAATCAACTTTGGCAAATCTTAGGATAATCTAGCTATATTATTGGGACGGTCACCGTAGCCTAGTTGGTAGTGTTCCTGCCTACGAAGCTGGTGGTCCTGGGTTCGAATCCCGGTAAGTGCAGATATTTGTGTGATGAGCACGAATATTTGTTTCTGAGTCATGGATGTTTTCTATGTATTTAAGTATTTATCCATCTATATAAGTATGTATATCGTCGCCTGGTACCTATAGTACAAGCTTTGCTTAGTTTGGGGCTAGGATGATCTGTGTGACATTGTCCCTAGATATTATTTAAAAAAAATAATATTAGATGCTTGACTCAATATCACAGTGCGGAAAAGTGTATCTAAACACGGGTATGTTCTCTTTTGACTCCCTCTGGTATTCATAATTATTCCATTGTCTTCTAAAAGGCTACATCTACACTTGGCAAAATAAATCCCAGTATCGTGGGGTCTTTAGAAACATACAATTAACGATCATAAACTCTATAGAAGAGATTTAAACGGTGAGATTATGTAGTCGAAAACGAAAATAAAATCTCACTGCGGCTTATGGAGACAAGATATCCTATCCGGGATGTGGGTAAGTACGCTTTCAGATCCCAAAAAAAAATGCTACGTATTGAAATAAAACTAACAAGACTTAATACACATGCTTATGTATTACGTGTTACCAGATTACCTACGTACGTTGTTGACGGGCTGCTTCTTGTTTTTAATAGGTAAGTACTAAAAATTTCAATAAGCGTATATACCTTTCTGCCTACTCAAGTATAAATAGGTAATACAGAGTTCAACGCCCTTTCGTTCTTCCTCTCTTATTAGGTACCTTAGCTGACCTGTTCATCATCATCATATCAGTCGAAAGACGCCTACTGCTGGACAAAGGCCTCAGCCAAAGATCTCAACAATTGCCGGTCTTGCGCTTTCCGCATCCAGCGACTTCCAGCGACCCTCACAAGATAATCGGTTCATCTTGTTGGGGGGCCAACGCTGCGTCTTCCGGTTCGTGGTTGCCTCTCGACGCCTCGCCTCGCCTTTCTGCCCCAGCGGCCGTCGGCTATACGAGCTACCCATGTGCCCTGCCCACTGCCACTTCAGCTTGGCAATTCTTATAGCTATGTTGGTTAAGTCAAAGTCAAAGTCAAAAATTAGTTATTCCGTAATTTTTTTACATTTAAGTGGAATCGTCATATTTTTTTACCCTACCGTGCAGTGCATGACGTGGCAGCTACTGAGAAACACTGCCAGAAAACTCAGTAGGAATCCTTTTTTAAAATAAAATATACCTAAGATTAATTACAATCATGTGTGTTGACTCAGAACAACTCAATCCCAAGCACTTTTATCACTTAAATAATCAGAAATTTTGTAATGCTACACAATTTGGCTTTAATAATTCTCTTAAACTTATTCGAAGACTATTCTCTAATATCATTGGGAAGTTTGTTATAGAATCTTATACATTTTTGGTAAATACATGGTGGTCTTATACATCTTATACATTTCATGGTTACTTTGGTTCGCCTGCGGATCTCAACATTTCTGATTCGATTTCGCATTCATGTTTAAGTGACATAATAAAATTATACCAGTGATAAGTGTAGTGTAGTGTTTAAGTGGCATTACCCACATGTTTTTCGTGAACCAAGTACGGACATTTAGGCAGAAGTACTACAAGCCTAAACATTTCTACCTACTCAGGTATGAATGACTATAGAACCTAATAGTCAGTCTTAGGGTGACAAAGTGATGACGCAATCATAATTTTCTTAGGTGAGGTTATAATGATTACGTTGTTTGTCGCAAGTAGTACTAACGTATTAAGTATTAGCTCATCAACTAGTTTACCCTAATACCGTCCAACTCGATGTTCGTAAGTTAAACGTTAGGTATGGAAGTGAATGTAATCACTGTGTTATTAGGCAGTAGGAATGCCTACTCATGCCACCCGCAAATAGTGTCTGTCTTGGTGAGTACGTTGGGCTCGCACCGACTAAACCTACCTGCCGTGGACTTCTCTTGGCGCCTGATGAGGGAGCCCCGGGTACGCGGGTAAGCTGCTCTGGTGCCCCCCTTTTCCACCATGTTCCATATGGTCGGGACACTTACCCTGTGAGGGCTTCTCTGGATTGCCCGCCCCTATGATCTGATTGCCGACTCCTGCCAGTCCGGCACAGCAACTGCACCACAAACAGATCGCTGTCATCCCGGAGCTGAAAGCTACTGGATGACAGCGATCTGTTTGTTCTGGCAACACGTAATACACAAACTTGTGTATTACGTGTTGCCAGATTACAAACGTTGATTACGGAATGCTTCTTGTTTTTAATAGGTAATACAAAGTTCAATAAACCTATATACCTTTCTGCCTACTTCAGTATTAATGACGGCATATGAACCTAATAGTCAGAGACTATTGGTTTCATATGCCGTCATTAATACAGTGACAAATAGATGATGCTTATATATTTTTCTTAGGTGAGGTAATAATAGTTACGTTGTATGTCCCAAGTATTCCCAACGTAGTAATTATTAACTCATCAGGTAGACTATTCTGTCATTTTCCCATTCTATAGTGATCACACTCACTTAGACACCTAACTGTACGTTAAAGCAATAATGTAAAACCTTTGTAATGCGAGCTTTTAGCACTATCAAGCTATTTAATTTTTCAGTGGATTCAGCTTTTAAGACTTTTACGGTATTTTGACTGCCTCATTCGTACAGTGGTCTGCACAGAAAATCCAGCACCTATCCTGAGCTCATGTTACGGTTCGAGCTAAAGATAAAATTAGGATTTTTGTTGTAAGGAAAGGAGACGGATCCGTTTTCATACAATATTGGGCCCGAATGTAAAAAGATAAAAGTGGTGTCAATTAATGGGTCTATAAATTATCAGCCAATCACTAAAAATTCCATGGATTTTTTCAATCTGTGAGCAGAGTTATAAAAGATTTAGTACTTAATAGAGAGGTTATGTACCAACCTATACTAAACAGCTGATTTTTAAGGGCGATTGCTATTTAATAGTTATCCGTGTCAAGTATGTTAGCAAAAGTCGTACATGTTAAGCAATATCAGAAGTCCGAAGAGAGAATGCAGTTGTCGAGGGATATATCACACACGCACTAAACGATACGAGAATCGAGTGACCGATCATAGATTAGGATTCAAAATCTGTCACTAGTCATTGTCAGCATAGATTAAAAATATAGTTGCCAATAATTAATAAATCGATTTGAACGATAACCGATATGATGATTTCTATTTATTTTGTTGATATTTTATTTTTTACTGATGACATTATGATAATATATTTAATAATTATTTTGATTTAATCGGTCTGGTGTCTGTTGCAAGAGTTTTTATACTACATTGTTTGAACTCATTAACGTTAATCGATTATAGTAATCAACTACCAATTTAATTCGTGACTTAAACTTATTTTGAGATTTCTCGTTTTCCAGATTGTAAATTGGGTCAATTTTTACAGTTTGAAATAGAAAAATATAACGCTTTTTTTAAACCATATCTCAACTTATTACAGTCAGGCCTAGAAATCCCCGTCACCTTTCTCAGTAGCATCTAGAAACAGGAAGGTGGTTGAGTTGTACTCTCGTGCCTAGACGAAGAAGTAAAACTGTTATTCCTGAACTGGGTTAGTTGCAGGAATGACAGCTTCATGTTCCCCCCCCATCGGTTCACGAGACCGTGGGAATTAATAGTATCTCTGTGTTTGTGCACATACTTCAGCACAATACTTACGGTTGTCTAGACTCCTTTGATTTTGGTCGCTGTAGCCGAAATTCGATTATGATTATGACGCTACCATGTATATACATGTAGCCACATATTTCATTAGTGTATAAAATAAAAATAAACAGACTTTTGAGACGTAATAATCACTCCCTACTGTGTGTGACACACAGATGACGTCTAGGTACGTACCCACCTTGCAGGTGAGCTAATAATGGTTACGTTGTATTTCAATTATTGTAATGATGACTTAGATTCACATTATGGGGCGGAAAATGAACAGGATATTTACTTCACTTCTTCAGTGCAGGGAGGTATTAATTAAATACAAATAATACATTTACTTACTTTATTAGTGTAACTAACATTAAATATAAATTAAAATCATACTTTAATTCGCAATTGTAACGTATATATACTTTACAATTAGGAACTATATAATACCTACCTACATGTTGTGAATTAGGACTGATAATACTATACACACTACATACCTGGACGTACCTATAATTATATTATGCTTGTTTTTCTTTTTAATGTTTAGTACAGACGCCAGCACATCCAGTTACCCCAATCTGTCAAATTTCTTTTATAGATTTTCAACTTTATCGCATAAGCATAAGGTTCACTTTCGATTGGGGAAATTTGCAGATTGGACTAGCTTGATGTGCTGACGTCTGTACCTTAGGTAAGAAAATAAGTCGAACCTATATATAAGCTATTATGTTTGTAAGCTATACAACGTACTACAAAAGTAGAACGCACAAGCCCAAGAGGTATTTGTGTTACATTACAATTATTGTTACTATTTATAATATGTAGATATCTTTTGTGTTTGGTAAATAAAAATAAAATATAATGGAACTTTAAATTCTACCTGTGTTCTTGACGAAACAAGATTTATATAACTTGGAAGTAAATATGCTCGTTAATCCTATTCAATTACACCACAGTGTTTCCGCGTTGTAAACTTCTATCAAAAAGTGTTACAGTAATACCTACTGAAACACTTTTTGTAATTGAAATTACAAGTTCAACAAATTCAATAATAATAATATCCTGGGACATTATTTACACACGGTCATCTGATCCCAAACTAAGCTTGTACGCACGGCTACACATAAAGCCATAAATTTCCAGTAGGTATAGGCTGATCTCACGTTGCATAGGATTTACATACAATGAGAGGTCAGCTTATATTGGAAATTATAGCTTGATGTGTAGCCGTGTGTACTATGGAAACCAGATAACTGATATACTACATATTCTTATTTTCTTTTGTAAATACATACTTATATAGACAATTTACACCCTGACTCAGGACAAACAGACATGTTCATGCACACAAATATTTATCCCAGGTGGGAATCGAACCCACGAGCTCCGGCGTGAAAGGCAGCGTATCTACCAACCACGCCAACAGGCCCGTCCATCGTTATGGTCGGTTTCAGAGAAAGTTAGAGAAATCAACACCCAGCTCGTGCCTTGAAGAGTTTAACGTCGCAGAATTGTCTTACAAGTATCTATCACCACACAAATACTCTTTTGAGACCTAATAGGCTCTCCTACTGTGACACGCAAATATCATTTCCTACGTTACAAATTAGCTCTACAAGTACTTATATGTAAGCGCCTCAGAGATATCTGTGGTAAGCACACTTAACTTTCAGAGACCCAATAATCACTTCTGCTGTGACACACAAATCGTTCACCACAGAACAGCTCTACAAGAATCTGTAGCCACACAAATACTGTTTTAAGACCTAATAGTTCTTTATATCGTTACCTACGTTACAGAATAGTGATAGCTTACATATAAGTACATGTAGCTCTACAAGTACTTATATGTAAGCACCTCAGACATATCTGTGGTAAGCACACTTAACTTTCAGAGACCCAATAATCACTTCTGCTGTGACACACAAATCGTTCGCCACAGAACAGCTCTACAAGAATCTGTAGCTACACAAATACTGTTTTAAGACCTAATAGTTCTTTATACCGTTTCCTACGTTACAGAATAGTGATAGCTTACATATAAGTACATGTAGCTCTACAAGTACTTATATGTAAGCACCTCAGACATATCTGTGGTAAGCACACTTAACTTTCAGAGACCCAATAATCACTTCTGCTGTGACACACAAATCGTTCGCCACAGAACAGCTCTACAAGAATCTGTAGCCACACAAATACTGTTTTAAGACCTAATAGTTCTTTATATCGTTACCTACGTTACAGAATAGTCATAGAACTACAAACAAGTGTCTGTAGCCACATACATACCGTTTTTTAGAAAGTTAATATTTTTTACGTATTTCGTAAATGTATGTAGATGTGCAACACTTTGTTCAGTTCCATTGACAAATTAAGCTACTTCAGTTACGTCCACTACTTATGAAACAACTTATATATTTGTTCAGATTTCAGTTTATAAAGCTATAATAATAATATAATAATAATAATATCTAGGGACAATGTCACACAGATCAGCCTAGCCCCAAACTAAGCAAAGCTTGTACTATGGGTACCAGGCGACGATATACATACTTATATAGATAGATAAATACTTATATACATAGAAAACATCCATGACTCAGAAACAAATATTCGTGCTCATCACACAAATATTTGCACTTACCGGGATTCGAACCCAGGACCACCAGCTTTGTAGGCAGGAACACTACCGACTAGGCTACGGTAGATATTGTGAATGGAGAAAACCGCAAAAACTGCTTAGATAAACACTGTTTATATTGGGTGCCCGTTTTAAATTACTTTAGCACTTCTTATTACAGTGGTGGAGGTAAAAATTAAATTTTATCTGCCCAATATAGGGCAACGCTGACCGCTATGGCTGAAGCCTCATACAACTCCTGAAGGGAACAGGAGAGTGGACAGGAGGGACAATCAGATAAATGGACCATACTTTGGGGTGACACGACGCACTCGCAGATGTTTTGTGGGAATATTACCCCATTTGTACATATTTCCTTTAGCCCTACCAACCTAGTTTACGTAACCAGGTTGGTAGATCTATTAATAATAATAATATCCAGAGACATTATTCACAAACGGCCATCTGATCCAAAGATCCAAACTAAACAGAGCTTGTACTATGGAAACGAGACAACTGATATAAAACCACATACCTATACTACTTTTTCTTTTGTTAATACATACTTATTATGAATTATATTAGACATGTTCATGCACACAAATATCTGTCCTGGATGGGAATCCAACCCACGACCTGCGGCGTGAAAAGCAAGCATCTACCATCCACGCAACTGGCACGTCAAAAGTCTTCCGGGTTGGCCATGACAAATTATGTCCCAGAGGTAATTTTTCCTTTGGCGGGACAAACAAAGGAGGTGTTATAATTTGCCATCGTGGTGAATTATAACACAAAGGAGGAGCAAATTTATCTGGCCATTGTTTTGCCCTGGCTTTCTATGCATCTATCGTAGAGCCGATTGTCAAAGAGCGAGTGTTGTCACTGACTGAGTAGTGTCGACAAGACGTAAGTATTTATTGATACTTCCTATTGCGAATATGAACAAAACGGCCACCACACACACACACACACACATTTGGGGAGTGTGATTTTGTGCAAAAAGAGCGAGATATTATAATAAATAGCTTATGCAATGTGACTAGGAAACTTTTACGACTTATCAATCGTCGAGGAACTGGATTGAAACTATAAAAAGGGTATTACTTGTCTGTCTCTAGCACTTAGCACTACTACAGTAGAAACAAAAGATTTATAAATAATTGGTATTTCCCCTGCATACGGCAATAGGTAGAAGTTTTCAAGTGTTTGCAATTAGCGAAGGTTTTTCCGCTGCAATAGGAAATGTACCTACTCCAATATATCTCAATAACGATAGTAACGTTATCTTGATGGATATATCGTGTGATTGAAAATGATTTACCGGGACTTTTTTTTGCTTTCTACCTACACATTAATCGTAATGCATGCCCTGATATTGGTAGTAGGAAGTACAGTACGAGTGCAAGCGAGATGTTTAAATGATACTTCCTATCAAAAATTTAAAAAATGTAAGTATGGATATACGATAAATAATTATCATATACCTAATAATAATCGTTTATTTCTCCACACTTGCATAACTTATGTCTAACAACTTAATGTACATTACCTTTAGTTAGTAGGGAGCTGGTGTCCGAAGTAGGCGTAAACCTGTGTTACGGATCACCAGGTCCTTCCCCGCAGTAAAGTCACAACATATTCTAAATTTTTATATTGTGATGATGTTTGTTATGCGTTCACTGAGAGACGACAAATTTGTAATGGGGAATGGTTATAGATATTGCCTATTTTTTAAGACGTCACCCGCCCTTGGATAATGAATTCCTGTGTGGGTACTTAACAAGCATATCATTGACGGACACAAAGTACACCCAGACGAATTATGGATTCTTATACTAGAGACAAAAAAAACTGTGTTTCCATCGTTTACAGGAATCACAGCGATTTGGCATGCTTAACATCAGATCATCAATATCCGTCTGAGAAATAACCACCACCGTTTTTTCAAACAAGTCAAAAAGTTGTGGGATTTGCACTGATTTCATACTCGGCAGAACTATTCTTTGAAACATATCCTAAGTTAATTGGTTTGATTGCTCAGTGATCCCAAAATTGAATTCAACTACAATACAATACAAAGTCTATTTTGTACACCAGAAACTAAAACTTAATTACTAAACAGATTTTTTTATGTAAGAGGGAGAAAAATGAGCAATTGGGTCAAGTGACGGTAAGTCACCGCTGCCCATGGACACTCGCAATACCAGAGATGACGAAGATGCGTTGCGGGCCTAAAACTATCAGCAGGATACCTACATATACTGCAAGCTCTGCACAATGGGCTGTCCATTACGCTATATGCTTATGTAATGTAAGGAACCTAATAGTATGAGGTCCAGCTGCACTTGCCTTAATTAGAGACCAATGACATGCACAGGTAGAGTCAATCATTTGGATGCCGGTTGGCGTGATTGTTAGATGTTTGCCTTTCACGCCACAGGTCGTAGGTTCGATTACCACCTAGGACAGGTATGTGTTCATGAATATGCTTGTTTGTCCTGAGTCTGGGTGTAATCTACTATATAAAAATAAGTCGGGTTTTCCTTCCTGACGCTATAACTCCAGAACGCACGAACCGATTTCCACGGTTTTGCATTCGTTGGAAAGGTCTCGGGCTCCGTGAGATTTATAGCAAAGAAAATTGATAAAATTTAACGCGAGTAACACCGCGGGGCACAGCTAGTTAGCTATATGTATGTTTTTACAAAAGAAAAGTAGTATATGTAGTATATCAATTGTCTGGTTTCCCCATTACAAGCTCTGCTTAGTTTGGGAGCAGATGGCCGTGTGTAAAAAAAAGCAAACCATTTATTATCTCATCACAAATAGGTTTACTTAATACATAGGTAGTTACGTTTCAACAAACAAAGCATGTGTCCAACTAGCCCCAACTTTTTGAGAGAATGATGCCTGAAATTGGTTTGAAAAATACCTGTAATACATACAGGTCACCAAAATAATTATAACTGTGTAAAGGCACCATTTTGGCATTGAATACGAAACTCTGAAACTTAATGACCGGTATGTGAAATTCGTTCAGATTGAATCATAGGGTCATTGGAAGAGAACAAATATAATTTCCTCCCGGATTCTCTTGACATTGCATTCCTAATAACATGACGTTAAGCTACTAAAGTAAATAGTGTGTTAAATTTAATGTTATGTAATGAATGACATACTCAGCCATCAAGGTCTAACGAGAGGAGATCCGTAAACCTCAATAATGTGAAATTACGAAATATAATTACGTAGTTTATTATAGTAGACTTTAATAACCTCTCAAGACGGACCAGCAGGTAGGTACTGGAGAAGAATGCGTCTAAGCGTAGTTTTAATGTTTGTTCGTTTTTATCCCTCGAACGGAACCTTCTTGGATTAGCATCTAGCGCTCAAGGCAAGTTGCTCTCACCGGCCCGAAAGTGATCAGTGAGTTAAAGTACCAAGCATGCGGTCAGTCCATAGATTGATGTCTGTTAAACTGATTTAATTTCTGATGCGTGTGTCTGTGCGTTAAGTTGACGGTCCCGGTTGTTGTTATAAGACAACAGTCGATAAACCATGTCAGAGGCCTACTAGGCGGCTTGGACAACTTTAACACGAGGGTAACCACCGCCCATACAAAAAAGAAAAAAGCATCTTGCTTCTATACTATCACTAACTGAAACAAGTGGTTTAGCAAGAATAGAAACAAGCAAAGACTAAAGACAACGTCCGCAATAGAAGGCAATTAATCCCTGTATCGCTGGGTACTTTACATACTTATACAGTCGGAAACATATCACACCCCGACTCCGAACACTAATGGATCACACAAGTAATTATATTGTGCGGAACTCGAAACTGAGACACAAAGTGAGACTGCCAATAGCGGTTAAGCTACGTCACACCCACACTGGCACTGCTGGCACTCCCATCACAGGCGAGCTGCGACACAGTATTGCATAGGAGAAGAGCTTGCATATTCCTCAGGATTTACCAGCACCCATCCGTATATGCCGAATAGGCCACCGACCACATACATAGCTATCCCCAGGCGACAGTATCCCCATGTAAATTGTTAATGCTGTGAATATGCAACATATTTTGTAACACAGATACTTTCCAGACAAAACCAAACGAAATGACTGCACTTGTGACGCAGCGGTTAAGAGAGTCGCCTCGCCACTTCGTGTCTCAGGCACGATTTCCGTGCAGGATAACTATTTGTGTGACCAATAAATAGTTGTACTGAGTCTTTACGCTAATGCGGGCGTTGTCTTTTAAAAAAAATATCTACCTCCTAAAAAATTACAGGTATTTTTATCAATAGAGTTCAGTCACTGTGGTCTAATGATACTATTTGTAAACATCGACAGGATACGGAAACCGCATCACCAAAAAAAATTTAGCAGTTTATTTTACATGAAGTTTAAAATTAGCCATGGTTCAAGCCATCTAACAAACAAGACTAAAACATAGGTAACCATGCCTAACGGCGCGGCGCGTCCTCGTGGATTCCACTTAACCCATTTATAGTTTACTAGCTATGCCCCGCGGTTTCACCCGCGTTAAAGTAGTATTGGCGTAAAAGAGTAACAAACATACTCACAAACTTTCGCATTTATAATATTAGTAGGATGGATGTATACCTCAAGCGGTTTTGTCAGTTCACGCCGGAATAGCTCGCAGATGGTAGATTTTTTCCTACTTGACACTTATCGTCATATTTTGAACAATTCACACAATATCTTTATAAATTGTAGCCTATGTGTTATTCTGATGTATAAGTTATATTATTGTTAAGTTTCATTAAAATCCATCTGTAGTTTTTACGTGAAAGAGTAACAAACATCCATCCAGCAAGTGCTCTATACGTGGACAGTACGTCCACATTATACACGGATACACTTGTACAAGCAACCTATCAGCTTAAATCAAGTATTATCCAAACACCTACCTGCCACAAGTAAAGAATTACAAGTTTCCAAAAATAGAATGTAACAAAAAATTAATGGTCTCACGGTCGGCCAAAAAATATTTTGGCAAACCTGTTTAGACCATTTTTGTACGGGGCATCCCCAGTCTCGATCTGATAATAAAAAATGTTGTTTGTAATTTGTAACCCGCTTTAAGCTAGTGCAGGTGAAAGTAAAAAATACGAAAACATATCTACATTTATCTGTTCTAAAATTGAACGTAGGTATTGATCCGGCAATGAATTTCTAAGTTATACGTAGTTATAGTGCATTTAACAGACGCGGTATTTTTTTTTATTTTTTTTTTATTGATAAGGCACACCAACAGCCTATTCACAATTTGTTTGTAAGAAACTAATACAGAGAGATTAATCCAGTGTGAGTAGGTCACTTACAGGTATGCACAACGTTCGCAGACGAGTACTTTACATTACCTTGACCAGTATTAGTAAATTAAATAATTGTCAGATAACAAGATTTATACATAACAAATAGAAAACACATATCAAATAATTTGTACATAAAGTTATGCAATACATTATATAAAACAACATATATTAATCAATTAAAATTCAAATAAAATACATTTACGATATAATTAATTAAACGAATACAATTCAACGAGTTCATATTGCCTAGACTGCTTGTTTGGTATAGTGGATTTTTTTTACCATGACGCTTACAGTTAGCCTAGGAGGCTTTTAACGCTTCACAGGACAACAGAGGCGAGCGTAGGCTCAAACCGTCTAGCAAATTATATCTGGGGACAATGTCACACAGATCATACTAGCCCCAAACTAAGCAAAGCTTGTAGGTACTATGGGTGCAAGGCGACGATATACATACTTATATAGATAGATAAATACTTATATACATAGAAAACATCCATGACTCAGAAACAAATATTCGTGCTCATCACACAAATATTTGCACTTACCGGGATTCGAACCCAGGACCACCAGCTTCGTAGGCACGATCACTACCAACTAGGCTACGGTGAATTAAAGTACATAGTAAGTACCCGCGCCGGAGGGCACCCTCTTTGGGGTTCGAACCTTGACTATGGGCGTGAGATGCATGAGAGGGTCATTAGTTCTTAGGCACATTTTGTGCCACTGCCGCTCTACGTTAATACGCATGAGAAGAAGGAAATTTCTTCTTCTCAATATGTAACTTCTCAAATTCAATATATACCCCCTTCTCACAACCTTGTTAAAGGCTTCTGAGATTATCCATTCTTCTTTTTTCGTTCAGTTCATTCTACTCTCCAACCTTATTCCTCCCGAAAACAGGATGGTATCAGAAAATCCACGAGCATTTGTTTTTTTTAGTAGAATCAGCTTAATGTTAATTTCGTTAGTTAATTCTTACTTACATTTCAATAGTAACTTACGAAACTTATTTAAAATACGCCTTATTTATAAATATATAATACTCTATTCTAACCAGCGATGAGATCCGGTGCACAGTGGAACGAATGTATGGGAGCGGTTGGACGTAGACATGTCCGAAAAATAAGAGTAAAATTATGACAAACTAATGATGCCATCTTATTCGATTACTGAATGCCTTCATAAATTGTGGTGATGAATTTCTTCATAACTCCCATATTTCGGGAGTAATTTGAGAAAATGTGAAATTTTACTATGAAAATGAGTGTATCGAGCTCTCTCCCTCCTGATTCCGGGCTTGTTTCAAGTAGCGGTCTCTAATATCGTAATGCTATTACTAAGAGCTATATTTAATACTAAGACACATAGTGCGCCAAATGTGCACTTACTGGGATAAAAGGAAATGAAAATTAAAAAAAAAAAACGTTTTTTCCCCATTTGTATTTACTTTAAACCGCAGACAGACTTATTAAGAGGTCTATAAATATATTATATATATACAGAAATATATATTAACAAAAATATTCACAAAAACTGATGAGAGTATGACTTTTAAGTAAGTTGAAGATTTACGAGGACTAGGATGTGTACAAGTTGAAGCATCAGATTTAGCAGGAGAAATTATGGGCTCGATGACGTCACTTATATTTTCTGTAGAAGGTTCCATATTTTCATTCTGTAATTCCGGCCATTGAATTGCAGCCTGTAGCCAAATCTCATGTTTCTTCCGAAACTTATCTGTGCTTCTTCCAGACTTTGTCCATTTTGCATAAATGCGGTAGCAAAATCGACGACACCAGTCTTTTAAACTTGTTTCAGCACTTTCACATAACTGAACACAACTGTTATCTTTTAAAACACTGAACAAATAGTTAAAGTCGCGTAAATCTTTATGTGCGCGTGCGCATAAAGCAACGTGAATATCAAGATTTGTATTAAAATTTGGAAAATACATTGCGAGATTAGCTTGGATACAACGAGGTGTAAATCAACACTGATTTTAAAGTTACTAATAGTGACCTATTTATATAAAATCCAGGTATCCCAGGTATCCTTTGTTAAATATTGCAAGGTAATTAGTTATTGTGATAATTAGTAAATGATGCATGCTAAATTAGTGTATTAAGAGCCATTTAGTAATTAAATAATAGCAATGTTCTTATCAGTAATCATTAGTGCATCAGTTTTATATGTAAACCTTAAGTCCCTAATTATATATCCTAATTAGCTTATATCTTCTCTAATTGGCTGCTCAGAAATGTTATTGTAATAAGGTAAACCTTTAGAAAAACGGTTTTAATCAACAAAACAACAAACAAAAAATAAAAAAATTGTGTTATAAAATAAACATCACTCTTTATCCCAGAAAGTGCACATTTGGCGCACTATGTGTCTTAGTATTAAATATAGCTCTTAGTATTAGCATTATGATATTAGAGACCGCTACTTGAAACAAGCCCGGAATCAGGAGGGAGAGAGCTCGATACACTCATTTTCATAGTAAAATTTCACATTTTCTCAAATTACTCCCGAAATATGGGAGTTATGAAGAAATTCATCACCACAAGTTATGAAGGCATTAAGTAATCGAATAAGATGGCATCATTAGTTTGGCATAATTTTACTCTTTTTTTTCGGACATGTCTACGTCCAACCGCTCCCATACATTCGTTCCACTGTGCGGTGGTGATATTCTTTATTGTATAATAGTATAGGCTTTTATAACTTGAGGAGGTAACACATCCTGTACATTATAATGTTATAAAATTTTATAGTGCACCTATGTACCATGTTTGGTAATACAATTGACGTTAAGTCCACATTGTAGATGTTATAAAATCTGAATACAAAAAAGAAGTCTTGATATGGGGCACATTTAAGATAAAACTGTTTCAAATTTTCCTACTCATTACACCGATTGTTTTAAAATGACTCTTGTTACTATAATTCATATTACCTCAATAGAGATTCGTATTTTAATATATGTACCTACATATCATACAATAATAAACATATATATCTATAGATACTTACCCAATTTCTTAGAAGTGTGTAAGTAAAGGTGCTGTCTGAGTACCTACGATAAGCTGAAATATATTATGATAGTCTATAAAAAGATATCAGAATGCCCCGACAGCACGCATCAAGATCAAGGATTAAAAACAAAAACTTGATAAAATATGTAAAATACATATTGTTTGTCGACAATTTGTAATGACGGAATTAGATAAGAAGCGTTACATATTATCTTATCCGGCATTTTATCATTTTGTAGTGTGTCACAACAAACAATCAAACAATTTTCAGGTCTGCCCGTATATGGGCATGACGCCATGAAATACTTACCAAAGTATTTATAGATTGTGTGACTATTAGCAAAAATACATCGAAACAAGACATTAATCGACTTTCCTTTTGATAATAAAGAATTCGGTAAAAGTAAAGAGAATCTATTTGAGAAATTATGGGGCTGGAAAACTCAAGCCGAAATCGCATGTTGCTTACGCAGTCCTTCCGATCTGAATTCGAGAAAATACAGCTGTATTAAACTCTAGCCGAATTCGTATGTAGTCCTATACCCACTGAGTAGGATCCGTATCCGATAAAATACACGTCAATTAACCTGAATGTTGCTAAGCACTCCACCTAATCCAAAGCCCAATATCCAAATGCTAAGTTTATGGTGTAGGTATACTGGAATTGTACATGGCAACTTCTTGAGAGCTGACACGATAAATTATGGGGCTGGAAAACTCAAGCCGAAATCGCATGTTGCTTACGCAGTCCTTCCGACCTGAATTCGAGAAAATACAGCTCTATTAAACTCCAGCCGAATTCGTATGTAGTCCTATACTCAGTAGAATCAGTATCCGACAAAATACACGTCTATGAAACTCGAGCCGAATTTTGGATGTTGCTAAGCACACCACCTAATCCAAAGCCGAGAAAATTAAGATCTATATAGGTAGAACACAGATCATTTTGGATTCAGATCGAATGTAGTGAGTAAGCATTATCCGAATTCGTCTCGACTATAGTTCTGCCTGCCGAATTAAGATGTTGTTTACATACCTAGTCCATCCGATGTAAAATCAATAAAATACAAGAAGTCCATCCAACCTGTAACCGATAAAATATATCCTACTAATATTATAAATGCGAAAGTTTGTGAGTCTCGATGGATGTTTGTTACTCTTTCACGCAAAAACTACCCAACGGATTTTGCTGAAATTATGTAGTAATATAGCTTATACATCCGAATAACACAAAGGCTATATTTATAAATTTTAACGCGGGTAAAACCGCAGGGCACGGCTAGTATGAAATATGTGGCCACACCACGCAATAACATTCAATACATAGGATGATTATTAATAGAAATACTAGGAAGCTATACTTTGATCGATTCTCTTTTAGATAAAAGTTAGGTACGGTGTAAATAGATAACATAAAGATTGAAATATTCCGAGGAAGAAACCATATGACACTAGATAAGTATCATGAATGATTGAATATTTAACATGAAAGACTTGTTTGGTGCTTAGTTTGACAATAGCCGTTCTGGAAATTTAGATCACATCAAAATTCTGGGACGGTCGATAAGGGCGAATTTTTTTTTTTTTAAAGTCAATGTCACACAGATCATCCTAGCCCCAAACTAAGCAAAGCTTGAACTTTGGGTACTATGAGACGATATACATACTTATATAGATAGATAAATACTTAAATACAATATATAAATAGCTTCGTAGGCAGGAGCACTACCAACTAGGCTACGGTGACCGTCAATTGGTGAAAGGGTCGAAAGATGTAATAGAAGGAAGACTGCTAATCTTCCGCTAAATGTGCGAACATCCCACCGCTGTGATCAACTTTTTGCAATTATGCAGTCTCGTACAAATGCAGGTATACGGTGTCCATTATACGAATGTTTAAGACATACAATGAAAAATTCAATATATTACATATATTCGCTAATAGTAAACATACATTTAATAGTACTCATTAAAACCCTATTGGAGGAGCAGTTGTAAATTACAAACACACTCTGTTCTACTATCACACGCACACAGTAGATATATATACATACTTAACTGTCCACGGTCACGCTCACACATCACATAAATATTAACCTACATCTATCTATATAACTATATCTTACATATATTTGAAAACACTTAACAGTACAAATAATATTTCAGTTGATAAGTTCATAAAAAATTAAAATTGTAACACATTGTAATTCTCTTATATGTATTAGGTGACCGGCAATGTTGAGTTTACTGTAAGTAATATTGTATAATTTAAGCTTTATTTAATAATAATATAAACTTGTGTGTGGTTCCAATAAATAGAAATAAATCATCTTTGTTACATTGTGCAGAGAAACCACTTCGTAATTAGCAGCATCTTTCGAAGTGACAAGTGTACTAACACATTAGCGTTCAACTGGAGAGGTAAAAAGCTTGCAAAAAAGGTGCCGTATGATCTCACTGAACAACAACAACAAAATCGTATCAATGTACTCGTATATCCACTGCCTCGTTGGTCTAGCGGTAGCGTGTTCACCCGCAGTTAATGAGATCCTGGGTTCAAATCCTGGGTCGGGCCATAAGTGATTTTGGGACATTTCTGTAAAAAGAAAAAATTCTCAGCATCTGCCCGAAGTCTGGGAGTTGGCGGTATTATACCCCCGTGCCTCGGAGAGCACGTAAAGCCGTCGGTCCTCTGCCTGACCTCTTTCCGGTCGTGTCGCTAAGGCGTCCCATCGGATCATGAGAGTGATGGAATAGAAAGTGCTCCTGTGTTTGCGCACACACTTGAGCACTATAATATGTCCCGCGCAGATGGCAAATCTCTGTTGAGACTGGCCGCCGTGGCCGAATTCGGCTAGGAGGACATTATTATTATTATATCCATGAATAATTTCATTCTAAATTGCCTACACCAATCAAAAACTTCAATTGCAAGAGATAGCCAAGCAATGTCTCAAATGCTAAGTCTTAAAAGCTACACTAGTGGGTGTATGGGGAACCTGTACTGGAATTATTTATGACAACTTCTTGAGAGCTAACACAATAATTACTGCAGAGGTGTTTTGTGAGCAATTTAAAATGATGGTGACTTAAGTTGGAAGCTTAAGTCACAGCAATGAAGACAGAAAGGAATAAATATCCATTAAAAACTTACAAATATGCCATTTCATCGTACGTAATATCCCCCGCCTGAGATAATTGATTGACGTCATGATAACTTATACCAAACCACTCCACGCAAAAACAATGTTAATGACTTAGAGAAACTTAACCCGTATTTATATTTGAAACTCAACTCTCTGTACTTAACTTCGCGTTTGAGGAGCTGGGATTCGGGCGCTCGGGAAATGAGTCCATGTCGCGGAATGCTTTACAAACATAAAATTAACGGGCAAAAAGTACACCCAGACACAGATGAATTGCTTCTGGGTCACTAACTTATTGTCCTATGCGGGAATCGAACCAGGAACACGGAAGTGACGGGGCGGCTGCCTTAAAACCGCTGCGTCACACTGCAGACAAACTTCATTATGGTATATTTTTTAACTTAATGTAAGTATTTTAACTAAAACAGGTAAACTAAATACCGAGGAATTTCTACAATCACCTTAATTAGCATGATTAAGTCATAATCTCAAAGCTAAAAATATATTTGTCAAATCCATACCCCTAACGTTACACAAACTAGTGTTATTACAGTCCACTGATGTATTATTTCACATTTTCGTTCTTAAGCCGGATCTGAACCAGATCCTTACGATCCGGCTCGAAGGACCAAAATTAATTATATTAATTTAAATCATTAGACTAAATCACGCGTGTCGTCTGTGCGGCTCATTCGCAGACTGTTCGTCGGACCAGGCGAGAACCCGCGCCCGCGGACCCCAGCTGATGCTCACCGACTGAATCCGATGATGCTCGAACAGGTGGTATGAATAAAAATAAAACACAAGTGTACGAGTATAAAAATATTATTATTAAGACTAGATAATCTACCACAAAAAGTTATAGTCGATTATTTTGAACTACATCAGCTTAAAACCACTATATAAAATAGTTAATTACATTCGCATTTGAATTAATTCCTATACTAAGGTGCTGTATCATTATCATTACAGCTAAATAAGTCCACTGCTGGACAAACCTCCCTCAAGAATCGTCTTGGGGGGATATGCCACAATCGCCACGCTTGGCAGGCGGGTTGGCGATCGCAGTAAGATGGTCATAGTAATCAGAAGGAAGCTGCTGCCCATCCTCTGGTAGATATTCCCTCGGGTCGACTTCTACGCCCCCCACGGGATGAGATGGGGTGATGATATTCTGATTCTGATATTTGTCGCCGTCACCACACAGCTTGGCGCTGGCGCTTGGCGCTTGGTGCTGTATATAGACGATTATTTCTCCAAATAAATACATTCAAATGATTAAATAAGGTTAAAAATATCATATGACGACGATGTTCAGTATTTTCGTGTGTTTTCTTTAGATTGGGCGAAATATTCAGGGTTACTTATAAAACACCAACAACCTGGCAGGACGAGATAGCTAACACCATAAGCAACAACTTTTGTTCTACGAGTACGGACATAACTCAATACATTGAAGAAACAAATGATTTTACACGGAGGAATGGCGAGTAGAGAAATGGGTCAAATTCAAAGGCGCAAGCGTTTCACTCCATCCCCACGCTATCGAAAGGGTATATTTATGTAATCTTTGTGATGCGAGTAGAGTGATAAACATTCAAGCGGGAAATTAAATTAATACTGTTTTTTTTATAAATATAAAATCTAACATATTATCAAAAGTTGTAGACCAAAAGTTGTTGCTTATGGTGTTAGCTATCTAGTCCTGCAAGGTTGTTGGTGCTTTACAAGTAGCCCTGTATGTGCAAACGCCAGCACTACGAGCTACTCCAATCAAATTTCTTCAATTGAAAGTGAACTATATGCTTTTGTGATACAGTTGAATATCTATAAAAGAAATTTGACAGATCGGGGTAGCTGGATGTGCTGAAGTCTGTACAACAATAGTGGAGCAAACTTTCGGAGCTTTATCTACCCATGGAACTGAACCAGTTCGTGAAATACGAAAAACTTTTTTTGGGTAGCCATACAAAATGCAAAATTCATTTTAATCTAGACACCACATCCAGCTACCAAAATCTGTCAAATTTATTTTCTAGATTTTCAACTTTATCACATAAGCATAAGGTTCACTTTCAATTGGGGAAATTTGACAGATTGGCGTAGCTTGATGTGCTGGTGTCTGTACTATACGCTTAAGTTATAAAACAATCGTAATGTAGAAGTTTTTTATGTATAGTGCGGCCACTGTAAGAATGTCACAAAAATCACAGTTTCAACCATGGGAAAATGAAAGTATACAATTAATTATGCATTTCACAGTGCTTTCTTAGGTGGAAAGGCTAAATCTTGGCTTAACATAAGCTGTTTGTACAATTTACGAACGAGTTGGACGAGACATATGATTACATATTGAATCTATTATTATTATCCTTAACACTAATTGAGTTTCACATAATATTCTTAAAATAATTATATTAGTTACAAATGATGCTGCCATCTAGATATAAGATTTTACAGTTTGACGCAATAAGCCTCACAGTATTTCCTTTAAAATTACTTTTTTCTAAGTTCTGCTTGCTTATACTATCACAAAAGAACAGAAAGAAAATAAATAAATGTATAAATGTTGTCAATGACAACTTAGATATATCCCTGCTACTTTAGCTATTTTAGGAACTCAGTTCGTATTTGTTTCCAGACATCTCTTTCTTCGATCAACTTCTGTCTCCATTGTTGAAAGAAATATTATAAATCATAATAATAAAAAATTAGAGTCTATAATTCAATATTTGTTACTAAACAAGCTTCAGTGGAGTATTTAATGAGGTTCATGATACACATAATCTATTATTCATCATCATCATCATCATTACAGCTAAATAAGTCCACTGCTGGACAAGCCTCCCTCAAGAATCGTCTTGGGGGGATATGGGTACTCAGAGAGACGCTGCTGCCCGTCTTCTGGTAGATATTCCCTCGGGTCGACTTCTACGCCCCCCACGGGATGAGATGGGGCGATGATATTCTGATTCTGATATTTGTCGCCGTCACCACACAGCGTGTGGTGACGACGAATCTATTATTAGTCGTATACAACTATAGCAATAAAGGCTATTTTTGTTCATCACAATTCATTTGATGTGGCGCTTATAACTATTTGCACTCACTGGTTCGTAAGTGGTCGGCGAGCTAAAGCCACTAAATAGTAATATTATTACGACGGAGAATGATAATAATCTGAGAAAATTATTGAAATTAATATTTTCTACTTAAAATATTTTAACAGTGTTTTAATAATAAGTAATGCATGCATATATATAATTTTGAAAGAATTCAAATATAATTCCGCACTTATATTTAGTTTGCAATGTATGTAACTATGTTTGTTCGTGTGGAATCTTGTTTCTAGTACCAATTCGGAAAACAAGTTACCACTTCACAACAGCTAGATCGTATTCTTAATGAGGTGGTAACTATGAAGTTACCGTATCATAACATGTCGTTTGCGACACACACTGTAAAAGTTTTCTTAGCGCCATTTGACTGTGTTAAACTCATTGATATAAACTACTAGATTAGTAATTACCGCGCCAATGCGTAACCACTCCACATAAGCCTTATGTGCAGCTAATGTCAGTTCAGTGCTTAGTGAGACGACAACCGTGTTCAACCAAGAGAAAAATGGGTAAATACGTAGTCAAAGAATGCGTTTCAAGGTCGAAAAACATCACAAATCAAGCGGAATTACTTTCCACACGTAAGTTAATTGTTTATGTATTCATATTTACCTAAATGACGCCAAAATTGAATTAAAACATTTAATATTCTATTTAAGGTTCAGTGTTACCACTAAAACATTGGTTAGTTTTCCCACAATATTGGGGGAATTTGTAATTTATGGAATACGTAACGTTGTTACCTCTGTTTTTTAATTAAATAAAATTTTAGTGTGTAATAATCAATTGTCTAGTATTTTTTTTAACCAATTTAATATTAATTGCAGTATACCAAAAGATGCATCATCAGTGATGCATCTCAAAGTGGGTGGAAGTTATTCGATTGCTGCGAAAGTAGACTGGCAACCGGCTAAATCATGTGTTATTTGTTCAAAGCACTTCCGGGCTCAAGACAAACTAGGACCAAAAAGCGATTGTGGCCGAGTTTATTTGTCTAACGAAGCAATTCCAATGCTTCTTGTAAATAAAGGTTTAATTCAGTAATAAATATTGTTAGAACTTAGGCAATATTGGTCTAAAAATACTTCTTATAAAATTCCCACAGCCACAAACTGCTTTAATACAACTCAAACTTAATTTTGTAGCAAGTGTTTAATGTAATTATTCCATTGTCTTTGTAATGATTTTAAATTGGTTATGTATTCTTATATATATTACTATGTATTCTATATAATAATATACAATGCATTTCTTCATCAGTTTCCACATTTAAATCTACTTTGCCACCATTTTGAAAACTTTATGTGTGATTCTAATCCAACATTCGATTTTTTGGTATAAAAAAAATATTGAAACAAAACCTTTCTAATATTGTATTCGTCATGCTTCATTTAATAAGAAATACTTACTTTAAATAATTTATTTTATTACGAATTATCTTTAAAATAAACTTGACTAAAATATTTTTTTGGGGAATTTTTATATGGTAAGCAGCCCCAACCGGCCGATGCATGTTTTGCGTTTGTCTTTGTCTAATCTAAGCGACAGTATTGTCGCAAGGACAATACCGTCGCTTAGATTAGACAAGTGACAAGATCCGGTGTAAGTAAGATAGATATATGTTTTCTTTAAAATGTCTAGCGGTTTCAAAGCTACGTCGTCACTGTAAACTAGTGGTTACACTTTTTGCGACTCGCTGTAATGAGGTTTGCTTCTCTAGTTATTTAACTCAATGGTTAAACTGATTATAAAATTAGTCTCAAATACAATGCAATATAACTATCAAACATAATTTGATTAGAGTTTAAAAACTAATTAATAACCTAATTTTAAATATTATGTAATACAAAATTGTATTTAACACATTCCCGTTATCACACATTGTTATTAAAAGAACAAGTTTAAAAATACTGACTAAAACTATATTTTCAATTGGAGACTTAGATCTTAACATTTTTTTTAATATATATGTGAGATTTAGATGCGGTTAGTTTAAGATAACAAGAATCGTTTCGAATTGAAATATAGTTTCATTCATGGAAATTCACTGGATAGTGAATTTTATTCGAACTACTTATATATAAACGAAGCCTAAAGCTCAGATACAAAAAAAAATGGAGATAAATTTTACTAAACACATAATATAGAAGGTGTAGCTTAAAAGATCGATGAACAAAACGCTTCCTATATAAATATATCGTTAAGTTTTTTTCGAATTTTAATATTGTTTAATTTGTATCCACTATTCATGTTACACCTTGTATATGCTACATAATATGCTATGGTTACTTAAAGGAGTATTCACAAGCTCTACATATCCTTCTTGGTGTAAATAAGTCGGGTATTATGGCTGGCTAGTTACAAGTCTAGACCGAGTTATTTACGTGACACACTATATCATACGAAATTCCAAAAACAACATTTTAAGAAAATTGTAAACCCATTAGCAGAATACAACGGTTTAAATATAGAATTGACACGTTTATGACTTAATTTAAAATATTGAATGTTAAAAAAGTATAACATGGGACCAGTCCAGCATTCCTTATCGAATAAATGAGTTATGCTATTATACATAAAAAAAAACACAAAACAAACCTTATAACCTTGCTATATTAAAAGAAAGATAAAAAACCGGCCAAGTGCGAGTCGGACTCGCACATGAAGGGTTCCGCAGCAGCAAGTATTTCAGTTGATTAAATGAAAGGTATATTGCGGTTTACGATTTATGACGTATTAAAAACAAACTACTTACTAGATTTCGTTCAAACCAATTTTCGTTGTTAGTTTACATGGCAATACGCATCATATATTTTGGGGGGGGACACTCTTTTTTTCCACTTTGGAAGTGTCTCTCGCGCAAACTATTCAGTTTAGAAAAAAATGATATTAGGAACCTCAATATCATTTTTGAAGATCTATCCATAGATTCCCCAGATATATGGGTACGATGAAAAAAAAATTGACTTTCTGGTCTATGTATGGGGAACCCTCAAAATTATTATTATTTTTCTATTTTTGTGTAAAAATCTTAATGCGGTTCACAGAATACATCTCCTTACCAAGTTCCACCAGTACAGCTGTTATAGTTTCGGAAAAATGGCTGTGACATACGGACGGACAGACAGACAGACGGACAGACAGCCATGACGAATCTATAAGGGTTCCGTTTTTTGCCATTTGGCTTCGGAACCCTAAAAAGGGACCGTTGTACTGTGGAATCATTGATCTCGAGTTCAAACCCAAGACGCACACCACTGACTTTTCTAGTTCATATGTGTATTAAAAATTAATCATCTCGTACTTAAAACGGTAAAGGAAAAAAAGTTCTTCATGCCATAAAAAAAAGAGTCTGCCGACCCGTAATAGGCCACGTGATGAACTATAGCCCTTTAAAGTCCTGCAGGGTACTGCAGGACATTAATGGGATGCCTCATTATCAAATCTCTGTATAAATGGAAAGCTTAAATTCGCCTTCAAAAACTTTTTCGAAAATGTTCTAACTAATTTTAAACACGTGTATTCTGCTAATGATGATCAATAATTTTAAACAGGTGTATTCTGCTAATGATGATCAATAATTTTAAACACGTGTATTCTGCTAATGATGATCAATAATTTTAAACACGTGTATTCTGCTAATGATGATCAATAATTTTAAACACGAGTATTCTGCTAATGACGATCAAGTCCCATTAAAATACATTTATCCATCTTAATTTTGCGTCCTAGCATTTACATGAAATGCTCGTAGAAGCCTTAAAAATACCCCCAATTTTATTACCGGCTTAACTGGCGTACAGCCACATTTCGGCTTTTCATTATCACATATAACCAAGCTAATCTAAATAGGGTAGCAAACAATCGTCGACTATGCTCACGTTCATATGCCAGTTGAAGTGATTGACCCCCGGCACAGTGACTAAATGTAGCCTACCCGTTTCGTCCAAGGTTCGAAGACCGATCCTGTCTTCCGTGTAGATCTCTTGAGAATGCATCTCGACCACCGTCTCGTTCGAGTCGTAGTAGCCAAATTGACTGCAAAATAGAATAGAATATTCATTATTACACATACATAATATATACACATACATGAATGACCTGTTGGGGTGGTTGGCTAATGCTTGCTTTTCACGCCGGAGGTCGTGGGTTCGATTCCCATCCAGGACAGATATTTGTGTGCTTGAACATGTCTGTTTGTCCTGAGTCTGGGTGTAATTATCTATATAAGTGTAACAAAAGAAAAGTAGTAAGTATGTGTAATATATCATTATCTGGTTTCCATAGTTACAAGCTTTGCTTAGTTTGGGATCAGATGGCCGTGTGTCAATAATGTACCAGGATATAATTACTATATATATCGTATGAACCGATCCTTATTGTCTATCTCTACATATTTGACTGCCTCGTTGGTCTAGCGGTAGCGTGTCCAACCGCAGATAATAGGGTCCTGGTTTCAAATCCCGGGTTGGGCCAAAAAGTGATTCTGGGATTTTTCTGTTAATAATATCTCAGTATCAGCTATAAGTCTAGGAATTGGCGGTATTTCACCTCCGTGCCTCGGAGAGCACGTAAAGCCGTAGGTATGTCCTGCACCTGACCACTTTCCGGTCGCGTCACTAGTCGTCCCATCGTATCATGAGAGTGATGGAATAGAAATTATATTAATTATAAGTATTATTATTATATTTTTTAATCATTTCATACAACTCTTGTCCATCCTAAGGTTTAAGAAAGCGATAAGAGCGCCCTTTGTACATTATTATGCTAATATTAATGCACTACTTATGGATTTCATTTAGTGTACAGACGCCAGCACATCAAGCTACCCCAATCTGTCAAATTTCCCCAATAGAAAGTGAACCTTATGCTTTTGTGATAAAGTTGAAAATCTATAATAGAAATTTGACAGATTGGGGTAGCTGGATGTGCTGGCGTCTGTACAATAAAGAGTATTGTATTAATTCCTAATTATTGACGTCGCCAACTTCAAATGGTTCTTATTGGTTTTGAAGTTAGTGTTTTGTTTTAGAAACAGTTTTTATTAAAAAACTTTTCATCATATAGGTACTAGTTATTTTTCAGCAACACCAATCATGATGATGGTATGAATTTACCTGCTCTGCCATGGTGTAATAACGTTGTCACTTGGCCCACCGATAAGAACCAATCTCTTCAGTTTTAGGAAGTTCGCCTTGAAGTCTTCTGATTTCGCTGAACTGAAATAAAGAAATATAATATTAATAATAATAACCAACAGTACACCAACATCTTGTACACAAGTATAACTTTATGCAAAAAATTAGTCCTTATTACAAATCTATACCTGATACTATACTTGAAAATAGCTCCCTTAAAAAATAGTGGGCGCATTAGGGAAATAATCCGTGTCGTGGGGTACTTTACAAACATATAATGGACGGACACAAATTACATCCAGTCTCAGAACAACTATTTATGGGTCATACAAATAGTTGTCCGGCGCGGGACTCGAAACCGCGGCACGAAGCGGCGAGATGACTATCTTAGCCGCTGCGCCACACGTGCAGTCTCAGATAGTCAGTCAGTAGAACAATATTAACAGACAAAATAAAGAATATTGTTTACCTGATAGATATCGCGATGCCAAATACACACAACATCTAATATACTATTTCTGATAAAATCCCTAAATAACAGGATTTAGGTACAGAATTGAACCGCCAATGGCGGGCCGAAGTAATGCACATAGTTCCCATCGTTATGTCTTCAACTGGAATCATACCTAACAGTCTTCAGCGAAGTTAAGACGACTTAGAAGTCCCTAAGCAAACTCCTAATACCCTGCAGAAAGCAATAATCCTGAACACGTGCCATATTAGGTACTCGAAAATTCCTTACTACTTCAGTTTATTTTTCGTTACAAACACTCATGCAGTTATAAGAACACATACCTACATACTTAAAAATAATAGTGCTGCGACACTTAAAGACAAAGTTCAGTTTCAGTTTCTTCAGCTTATACTATAACGTAATCCTCTTTTCACGCTTGGCTACGGCCCGTGTGATAAGTTCCTCCAGGAAGGGAGAAATGAAAGTAAATCACTTAATAATAATAATATCCTGGTATATTATTCACACACGGCCACGTAAAGGAGCTTAAACTGCACAACAATATACAAAATACACAAAAAAATCCTATTGAAGAATAACGATCAGCTTAGGCATAGGGGCTAACACTCGGAAACATATTTCTTTTAAATTATTCATTACATAACTGATTTTGGCATTTAGCCCCGAGAAACATATGTATTTTTAATTTTTCATGAACGATTTTACATTAATTTGATGAGTTTCGTGAGTATCGCTCTTTAAGTTTGGTACACTATTCATGTTACACCTTGTATACATAGATAGTCTTGCTGATTCTAATCGCATTACAATAAGGAACGTAATATAACGTATACCTACTTAGACGGATATATGTGTGATACCTACTGTATGCTAATAATAATTGCCATTGACATTGTACTATACAATCTTGACCTCGTTTCGGACTGTATGACGTAGTTATATGTACATTTATTTTTATCTGCGCCATAATAACAAAACGGTTTATTTCCTTGTGGTACCAAGTTTTAAAATTAGATTAGATAAAACAATCTTTATCAATATTTTCAATGGTACAAAAATAAGGAAAAAAAACTGATAAAATGATACCGGAAATATCAAAAATGAGACTAAAAAAATGTTAACTTTTTTTAATATTTGGAAGAAAAACCTAAAATATATATGACGAAATATTCAAAAATATAGAATAAAAAAATTAAGCACCAAAAACAAAAACTCAGGTTCCACCGAGATTTGAACTCGGATCGCTGGATTCAGAGTCCAGAGTGCTAACCGTTACACCATGGAACCGACTGAGAGAACAACTGAAATTAGCTTATTGTACCTACAACGCAACTAAAGGCACAAATTAGAAAGTTACTTATAATTTCCGTTGGATAGCGCCATCTTACTTGATAGCTGCCAATCTTTAATTGTAAGTGGGTACTTATCATTTTGTAATAACTTGAACCTCATAATGAACTTACAAGAAATGCATATATTATGCGCAACGAATACCTACGACTTAGTTAGCAAAAGATAATAAATTACGATGCTAAATTTGTTAAAACGTAAGATTTTCTGAGGGAGTTTTTAACTTTATGTAATTAAACTTATTTACCAAGGCTTGCATAAATAACATGCGTCATTATTTCGTTATTTCATTACCATTATTATTTCAGCTCTATTTACTTCCTCAGAATGCTATTCGAACTGAATCACATGCGCATCATCGAGGCACATAGTTTCCTTATGATGGCATGAAACCTATCGACGCTCTTTTCTGCAAACATGGCAGAGGTACTGCAATAGCGCGGCAGTCCGACCATCACCCTGAATGCGTTGTATACTGGACTCGCAGAGCGCTAATGTGCGCTGGGTGTACTTCGTCCACAGGCTGCATGTGTAAAATGATTGGCATTGCCAATTTGGCCATATGCTTTAAACAAAGTTACTTTGACCTGTTCCATACCCCATGCAAACCTGCGAGCCAGCATATTACAGCTCACTGCGTTCTGGTTCTACATCTAAATTGTCACTCAGATCTTCCGAAACCCAGTGACCCAGATAAACAATGGTAACTATGCCTTTTCATATTACTCGTAGTAAAATAAACGTATACTCACGGCATATGATTATTTATGTACGGCAGATACACGCTGTAGGTCTCGTACAGGTCCTGATGAAAGGGATCGTTCCAGTAGTTGCCAACAGAAGTGTGCTGGCCCACGTTGGAGTAGAATAACTGCCATACCGTGTCTACGATGAGGCCGGGGAATACTAAGTGGAGGAAGCCAGCTGAAATATCATAAATATACATTTGATTTTCTTTACATAAATATGCCCCATTGAGTATATTTCGCCGGAGCGTCTCAATCGGGTCGTCTTAAAACCTGTAGTAGAGACACCCAGTTTGTTTCGCTGGGTCTTCTCAGTTGGGGCGCATTGGATCCGGTGGTAGCATCAAACCGCGACCGTCGTTAGAATCACAAGGTCTGCCATAATAATAATAATATTTAATTCGTACCTTAATATAGACAGAACCATTCAGACAATATGTAGTAAAACAGTGGCCTCAGTAGATTATTTAGATTGTTTATATAGTAATTAAGTAATATGATGTTAATTTATGTTTTTATCCTATGTTTTATTAAGTATATTTCACTGCCTCGTTGGTCTAGCGGTAGCGTGTTCACCCGCAGAAAACGAGGTCTTGGGTTCAAATCCCGAGTCGGGCCAAAAAGTGATTTTGACACGTTTCAGTAAAAATAAAAATTTCTAATCAGCCCGAAGTCTGTGAGTTAGCGGTATTATACCCCCGTGCCTCGGAGAGCACGTAAAGCCGTCTGTCCTGTACCTGACCTCTTTCCGGTCGTGTCGCTAGGCGTCTCTTCAGATCATGAGAATGATAGAAAGTGCTCCTATGTTTGCGCACACACTTGTGCACTATAATATGTCCAGCGCAGATGGCTAATCTCTATTGAGACTGGTCGCCGTGGCCGAAATGTTAGGACAGTATTATTATTAATAAGTATAAAATTTATTTATTTAGAAATCTGGCAATTGGCCATCGCTGTAAGTTTTCGATATTGGAATATAAAATAAACTAAATCAATAAAAATCTGAACTTCCCAAAACAGAATATAGGACAAGTGTAATACTAGTGGTCTGCAAAGCATGCTGATGCTTCAAAATATTGAGCGGAGTGTACATTGATTTTCTGTCATTTCTTTGTTTGTTAATTATTCGTCTGTGGCATGTCCGATTTTTATTATTGCACATATATGAACTCATAAGTATGGTCACTAACACTGTGTCAAATTTGAAGAAGATCGGTTCAGCCGTTCAGGTCAAGGTCAAAAATTCTTTATTCCGTAAAAAATATACTTTTATGTGGAATCGTCATATTTTTTACCCTACCGTGCAGTGCATGACGTGGCAGCTACTGAGAAACACTGCCAGAAAACTCAGTAGGAATCCTTTTTTTTAATAAAATATACTTAAGATTAATTACAATCATGTGTGTTGACTCAGAACAACTCAATCCCAAGCACTTTTATCACTTAAATAATCTGATATTGGGTAGACAATTCTCTAATATCATTGGGAAGTTTGTTATAGAATCTTATACAATGCCACATAAAAGAATTACTTATTTTGTGGAGATGGGTAGTATGCAATATGAGATTATTCTTATATCTAGTATTTACATTATGTGTATCGCTCCTTTTACAGAAGGAATCTATATTTTTATGCACATATAGTAGGTTTTCATATATACACTGCGATGGTACAGTTAGAATGTTAACCTCTTTGAACTTTTCTCTTAGAGACACTCTCGGGCCAAGATTATAGATAGCTGTGAACTACATGAGTCGCCTAAGATAGAGCTTCGTTTACACTCAGCCGCCACACCGCCGCTTGTTTCCTCGCCTCACGTGTTACAATAGTCAAGCTATATTTACAGGAGGCGAGACAAGCGACGAGCGTATCTGCCCGTTAGACTAACTTGAGCATGTTGTAACTTGAGCAGTTTGAGCGTGAGCTTAGCGCTAGCAACCTCGAGATGAGGCGCGGTCCCAAATGTACATGGAGCCAAAGATCAGGTCGTTGAACTCTTTACACGGTCTTGGTTCTCAGTTTTTCAACGGTCATTGACTTGCTATGAAACAGTAAAATAAACGTAATTACCCACATATATTTTTTGTGTTCAATGATAAATTGCCAGAATATAAACAGGTATAATAATTATGAAACAAGAGTGTAGGGAAAACTTTATAAACTGACAGGTAGAAAACAATGATTTTCGGACATCTGCTTTAAACTTTTAATACTCCATATAGGTATGTATTAATACAACTTTAATGTGACTTTTGTTAGATATATATTTATTTATGTAAATGTACGGACGCCAGCACATCAAGCTACCGCAATCCGTCAAATTTTCCCAATTGAAAGTAAATCTTATGCTTAAGTGATATAGTTGAAAATCGATAAAATCAATTTGACAGATTGGGGTAGCTGGATGTGCTGGCGTCTGTACAACGATGTTAACATAATATTAATTAAGTTCTCACATTTAACCGTTGACGGCATACAAATATTCATATCTAGATACGCTATCGATATCGCTTAAAGTCCGACCATTATTTACTACATTATCTTTAACATGTAACAAACACACAGAAGTCTTTACTATGCTACATAAGTTTAGTCTGAGCGTCATAGTATTTTTTTCCATGCCTCTATAAACAAAGCCGCCGGATGACATATGTATATCATAAAAAGTAAATGAAATATACGTTTTAACGAACCTCAAAAGACGAAGGTGAAGAAGAAGGTTGAAATCAACTCTGATGTTGATGTGCAACATCTTTCCTATCAGTTGTTGGATATTTTTACTGGAAATGATTTTGGAAAAGGGATGGAAATGTGTTACATGAAACTGGGGAAGCGAAGGAAAATCAAATAGCGCGCGTGCGCGCGCTATTTGATTTTCCTAATGAGCGCGCGCGGACGATCGCTGTTAGATAGTGCCAACCGATTTTAATTAAAGTGTTGACCAACTTAGTGCTATGTAATATTTATTTTGTCATTGCTTTCGACCTTATTCCAAGGACATAAGATTAAAAATGATGTGGTCTCGTCTAACCGCATCAATTAAACTTTGGAATAAGGTTAAAAACAATAAAACGAGAAGTATACATAGTTTAATCCTGTTTAAGGGTTTAGTGTTAAGACATATTAAACTTGTGAAATTTGCGGCCTCTTACATATAATATTGATGAATTATGATGTATGAGAGATCTTACCCATATTTGACTGATAGACAATCTCTTAGATGAAAGATAGTAGTATGATATATAATACCTCCATATTGTCCAGCTTGTGGGGAACTGAGGGATATAAAAGTGTCGACCGTGATGTTTGGGAACGTTTGCACGATGCCGCGCGCTATCAGACCTCCTTGAGAGTATCCTGAAACGTTCATTTTAAAGTGTAATTAAACATAAAATTTATTCAAAACTCTGTTTCTTAAAATTACTCCTAGCTGGCTGTCACTACCAAAGCTCAGGTAGCGACATTTTTTGGCTGCTACATTTAATTGGGACAGTTGGTAAATGCTTGGTTTTCACGCCACAGGTCGTGGGTTCGATTCACACCCATGACAGATATTTGTGTGCATGAACATGCCTGTTTGTACTGAGTCTGAGTAAGTCTATATAAGTATGTATTTACAAAAGAAAAGTAGTATATGTAGTACATCAGTTATCTGGTTTATATAGTACAAGCTCTGCTTAGTTTGGGATCAGATGACCGTGTGTGAATAATGTCCTAAGATTATTATTAATTTGTTAGGTTTCATGGGTAGGTTCTATTTTTATTTTCTTCCACTATTTATCTAACATGTTGTAAAGGAATGGCAAACTTATAGGAAATGGTACTTAATATTGTAACATAGTTACCAATCAAATTGATTCCATCAGGATACTGTGCTGATATTTTGGCGATGTCCATACCAATCTCCAGCACTTGATGCCACATTGATTCCAGGCTTGACCAGCTTTCGAACCTGTCTACATTGTATACTACTGTGCCTGGGTGTTTCTGCAATTCCCAAAAAAGTAAATATTAGAAACCATCTTATTGGTAACAATCCATTCCAAAAACATTCTCTAATGAATAAAAGAATAATAGTCAAATCTATAACAACCTCAGTCTTTTGAAGGCAGTTTAAAATCAAACTAGTAGTTAAAGAATTAAATTTTATAATAGTAATAAAATTAGGGTAGTATTTAAACGAGTGACTGTAAATTAAAGTTTTAAGTGACAAAAATAATGAATTTACGTTATAGTATTACTAAGTGAGCGACTGAGTGCGAGTGACGCGAAATCAACAGAACAGCAACTAACAAATATTAATTTGAGTTATTTAAAATACACAATGTGAAGCTTCACAATATTTGAGTGACCTAATATTTCTTCACTTTGACCAATCAGAGAGATCAGAGGCTTGTGCGGCGGACTTCAAGCACTATTGTTTTTGTTTAGATTTGTATTGTATGTTTTTTAAAAAATTCAAAAAGCTCCAAAAAAAATGGGATTTATGAAATTTTCCACCAATCTTCACCAACAAAAGTGTCTAGCTTGATGGTCACAGTTCTAACCAAACCTAACCCAAATAACTTCCGGAAAACTCGTCTCTATCCTAATATAGAAGTTGCTCTCTCAGTATTTCTAGTCGCTCACTTAGTAATTTAGTCGCATGGCTAGAAATTTGATATCTGAAATGGACTAATTATAACCCACTAGTTGTAAGCTCGTTCTGGATTTTATTATTAATCAATATAATAATAATATCTGGGGACAATGTCACACAGATCATCCTAGCCCCAAACTAAGCAAAGCTTGTACTATGGGTACCAGGCGACGAAATACATACTTATATAGATAGATAAATACATATATACATAGAAAACATCCATGACTCAGAAACAAATATTCGTGCTCATCACACAAATATTTGCACTTACCGGGATTCAAACCCAGGACCACCAGCTTCGCAGGCAGGAGCACTACCAACTAGGCTATGATGACCGTTATATTCGTCGTTAGTTTAGTTAATTATTCGCTTACTCAAATTCATGCCACTCAAGTTATTAAAACAGTATCTCATCATCAGTCGCTAAGTATTTTTGTATTGATCGTTTTATAATTCCCCATAACATTGTAAATTATAATATTATTACTATCAAATTTTTACTACTATCAAACATAACGTCATCAGCATGATATCATCCACTGCAGGCTGCTAGACATAGGCCTCCCACAAAAGTTTTTGTAACATTGCCATTTGGGTTTGCATAGTCATTGCTCTTGGCATACAAGTTGGCGCCCACAGTTAGGTGGTAGTTAGTACACAGGTAGTGCTGCTGACTACCTAGTGTATCCCTTACTCACCTTTTACAACACACATGGGATGGTATGGGGTAGTCCTTTTATTCTTTCTGTACCGGAAACCACACAGCCAAAGAAAGTCAGTTGTAAAAGTATTTGTAAATGGTGACGGGCCAGGCAGCTTGTGGGTTCTATTCCCACCTGGGACAGATATTTGTATCTGTTTGTCCTAAGTCTGGGTGTAAATCATCTATATAAGTATGTATTTACAAAATAAAAATAGTATATGTAGTATATCAGTTATCTGGTTTCCATAGTACAAGCTCTGCTTAGTTTGGGATCAGATTCGTGTAAATTATGTCCCAGGATATTAATAAGTAATAAATTATTTAATAAAGAGATATTAATAATAATTAGCCTTTTTATGTCTATAAAGTTTATTGGAGGAATAGAACTTTGTTCCTGACAATGTGTAAATAGTTTACTGGCTACAAGAGGAAGGACTCCAGCATGCACTCCAGCATGGGTGAAAGGTATCAGGTAAAAGACATGCTCATTTGCAGACTCAGTATTTTTCATCTAAATTATTCCATAAAAATGTCATTTATTGTTACAGCATCTAATTTTATGTTTTATATTGTACTAAAAAATCCAGTCATGTGTTGCTGTGACTCAGTTATAATATGTTAAATTTTCTACTTAAGAAAATAATTTAAACAACATTATTGTTTAGTTATGACTACTGTTTACAATCATAATGTTTACAGCCCTGCTATTCCCAGCCGTGGTAACAGCCGTGGTTACGGCAGGGCAGGGGGTGCTAAGAATCCCCGGCAGATTCCGCGTTACCAACACCGACGACCTCTGGCCCTGGCAACATATATCACACGTACACTGCGGTCCGACGAGAAGATAACCGAACTGGAGGAAGAATTGAGCAGGTTACATTGGGATATTGTAGGATTATCTGAAGTCCGAAGAGAGGGGGAGGACTCGATAATACTGAAATCCGGAAACCTGCTCTATTACCAAGAGGGTGACCAAATATCCCAAGGTGGTGTCAGGTTCATAGTCCACAAGTCCCTCGTGAACAACCTAGTGAAAATCGAGAGTGTGTCGACGAGGGTTGCGTACCTTATACTCAGAATCACCAAGCGGTATTCGTTGAAGGTTATACAGGTATACGCACCCACTTCGACACACTCCGACGATGAAGTCGAGGTTATGTATGAGGACATATCCAGAGCCATACATACCTCTAACTCCTATTTCACTGTGGTCATGGGGGACTTTAACGCGAAGTTGGGCAAACGATTCGGTAATGAGCTAAGAGTGGGGCAATTTGGAACTGGAGACCGGAACCCCCGGGGCCAGATGTTGGCCGACTTCATGGAGAAGGAGGGACTCTTTATGATGAATTCCTTCTTCAGGAATCCAGATCACCGCAAATGGACCTGGGTGAGCCCCGATGGTAAAACTAAAAATGCGATGGTAAAACTAAAAATGAGATAGACTTTATCTTGTCGACGAGACGACAGATGTTCAATGATGTCTCCGTGATCAATGCGGTTAAAACCGGGAGCGATCACAGACTTGTCAGAGGCTCATTGAACCTTAATGTCAAACTCCAGAGGTCCCGACTGATAAAGTCTACGTTCTGACCTTTACCTATCCACGTCCAAAACCCCGAACCATTTCAGCTCGAACTGCAAAACCGTTTCGAATGCCTAGCAGACTGCGAGGAAGTGGATTGATACTATGACAGGCTCGTAGAAGCTGTCCATACGGCTGGGTCTAAGGTATTCAAGGCCCGTCGTACAAACAGAACTAAAAAGATCTCTGACTTTACCCTGCAACTTATGGAAGATAGACGGAAAATGGTTCTGACATCCTCAGATGATGCTATCAGATATCGGCAGCTCAACAGACAGATCTCAAAGTCTTTGACTCGCGACACGCGGCAATTTAATACAATTAGTATTAAAGAGGCCATCGAGCGAAACAAAGGCTCTAAAGTGTTCGCAAGAGCTCTGTCTGAGCTCTGGACAGAGCCAACTGACGAAGCTGAAGACTGAGGATGGTAGAATCGTCACGTCTAAACCTGAGTTACTGGGAGAGATCGAGAAGTTCTACGGACAGTTATATACGACAACACAGCCACCTGTCAAAAGTCATGCCTCAGATCCCAGAGCACGACTAACCCGACCTTACACCGAAGACATCCCGGACGTCAGCCTGTACGAGATTAGAATGGCTCTCAAACAACTCAAGAACAACAAGGCGCCTGGTGATGATGGAGTTACAGCAGAGCTTCTGAAGGCGGGTGGTACACCAATCCTACGGGCCCTTCAGAAGTTATTTAACTCCGTCATACTAGATGGTCAAACGCCACAAGCATGGCACAGAAGTGTGATGGTGCTCTTCTTCAAAAAGGGCGACAAAACCCTATTGAAGAATTATAGACCCATCACACTGCTGAGCCATGTTTACAAGTTGTTTTCGAGGGTCGTTACGAATCGTCTCGCGCGCAGGTTTAACGACTTCCAGCCTCCCGAACAAGCCGGTTTCCGAAAAGGCTTTAGCACCATAGACCACATACATACGCTGCGGCAAGTTATACAGAAGACCGAAGAGTATAACAAGCCACTGTGCTTAGCGTTTGTGGACTATGAGAAAGCCTTCGATTCTATCGAAACATGGGCCGTGCTGAGGTCTCTCATAAGGTGCCAAATTGACTACCGGTATATCGAGGTGATAAAGTGTTTGTATGAAAACGCCACTATGTCAGTGCGACTCCAGGACCAGATCTCGAAACCTATCCACTTGCAGCGAGGCGTGAGACAGGGAGATGTTATATCTCCGAAACTGTTCCCCGCTGCATTGGAAGACGTCTTCAAGCTTCTGGACTGGAAAGGCTTTGGCATCAATGTCAATGGCGAGTATATCACTCACCTTCGATTTGCCGATGATATAGTAGTCATGGCTGAGACCATGGAAGACCTCGGTACAATGCTCGATGACCTCAGCAGAGTCTCTCAACAAGTGGGTCTGAAAATGAACATGGATAAGACGAAAATCATGTCAGACGTCCATGTTGCACCCACTCAATTGAAAGTTAGTGACTCTGCACTCGAAGTTGTAGAGAACTATATTTACCTAGGACAGACCATCCAACTAAGTAGGTCCAACTTCGAGAAGGAGGTCAATCGTAGAATCCAACTCGGCTGGGCAGCGTTCGGGAAGCTACGTAACATCTTCTCGTCTAAAATACCGCAGTGTCTCAAGTCGAACGTTTTCGACCAGTGTGTGTTGCCAGTGATGACATACGGAACAGAGACGTGGTCGGTCACTATGGGCCTTATTAGAAGGCTCAAGGTCACTCAAAGAGCAATGGAGAGGGCTATGCTCGGAGTTTCCCTGCGAGATCGTATCAGAAATGTCGAAATCCGCAGGCGAACCAAAGTCACCGACATAGCCCGAAGAATTGCAAAACTGAAGTGGCAGTGGGCGGGGCACATAGCTCGTAGAACCGATGGCCGTTGGGGCAAAAAGGTTCTTGAGTGGCGACCACGAACCGGAAGACGCAGCGTGGGCAGGCCCCCTACAAGATGGACTGATTATCTTGTGCGGGTCGCTGGAAACAGCTGGATGCGAATAGCGCAAGACCGGCAATTGTGGAGATCTTTGGGGGAGGCCTTTGTCCAGCAGTGGACGTCTTTCGGCTGATATGATGATGATGATGATGACTGTTTACAAACATAATGTACTAAAAGCATTCTTGTTCTTGTTTGAGAAAATTTTATACAATATGCAGGAAACATTCCAGATACAATCAATCAATGGTGTCAATCATATGACTTCATTATATAATGGTAGTACATTAGTTATATGTTTATAATAGTAATATCAATATATAAAGGTAGATTCTGTTCCCTTGAGTTTACAGTATGCATCTCTTATGATTCTTTCAACCAACCATACTAATCCTGCAAATAATATTGCAGGATCTTGATTCCAGGTAGTTTGAGCAATGAGAAATACTTTAAATAGGCTAAGAATGCAAGTGGACAGGTAGTCTATATCAATGGAATGTATATTGTTAAAACTATAACTTAGCTGGCAGTCACTACTAAAGCTCATGATTGCTACATTTAATTGCGATAGTCGGTGTGTTTGGTAAATACTTGCTTTTCACACCACACGTTGTGGGTTCGATTCCCACCCAGGACAGATATTTGTGTGCATGAACATGTCTGTTTGGCATGAGTCTGGGTAAGTCTATATAAGTATGTATTTACAAAAGAAAAGTAGTATATGTAGTACATACTAATCCTAACTCACTCATACTAATCCTGCAAATAATATTGCAGGATCTTGATTCCAGGTAGTTTGAGCTAGTTTGAACAATGAGAAATACTTTAAATATGCTAAGAATGCAAGTGGACAGGTAGTCTATATCAATGGAATGTATATTGTTAAGACTAGAACAAATACCAATTATACAGATGCTGTATGGGATTTAGTTCCGATTTTTTTTACATATATTGTTAATTAAGTCCTACTAATATTATAAACATGAAAGTTTACAAGTGTGGATGGATGGATGGATGTTTGTTACTCTTTCACATAAAAACTACTGTATATATTTTAATGAAACTTTTCAATAATATAGCTTATACATCAGAATAACACATAGGCTACATTTTATTAAGTTTAACATGAGTGAAACTGCAGGACATAGCTAGTAATATATATAGGTACAACAATCTTATTGTACACAAAATAAATTACGAACTGGAATCAATCATAGCATAAAAATGTACAAAAGTGATCTTATTGCTATTTACAATTTCTTACAAATTAACAACCTTCGGATGGACAAGAGTTGTATGCAACGAAAAAGGGAAATGAAAAATTATTATACCTATTTATGTAAGTCAGATTTAATTAAGCTGATGGTTAATATCTCAAATCAAGTCGCCTTCAAACGTAAGTAAATTCAGGGGGGAGGGATGGAGGGGGGAGGAGGCTACCCTCCTGTACCATCCCCAACCCGCGGAACCCCATAGTTATGGAGATATCCATGGTTAATGTTTAAAAAAAAAAAATTAATTTAAAAAAATTGGCGCGTCTCCGGCAGATAAAAATGCGTTTTATCACTTAGTAGGAACCCCATTAACTCCCCCATATACACACTTAACTCAAATTCAGGCGACTCGATATGAGATCCAACCCAAGCTGATCCTTCTTCAAGCTTAGTTCCACTCACTCACACAGAAAAATAGCAGATTTTATGTACTTAATACCCCAGAATTCATTATTGTGGATAATTTCACAGACAGGATAGATTTAAAAATATGTCATAAGTAAATAAAACCGTAAGTAAGTAAGTATATAAAAAAAGAACTCACCTCTTGTATTCTTAACTTTATCACCTCCATACTACTACTACCAGTCATAACTCCATGTATTAAAACGACAGGTTTATACGTCTTATTTGTTAGAATAGGAGTTATAAATAATAATACTCCGAGGAACTTTAACACAATCATCGTAAAGAACAAAGGAATCGAATATTATAAAAAAATTCGTCGTAAGCTTTAAACGATTACTAAATAAACTTGGAATCTGCGCACTTTTAACCTTAACTACTTTGACGTATGTAATTAAATCATAGATAAGATTCAATAACATAAAATTTTACGTACAAAAACACCTTGAGAATGACAATAATAAACAAACAATAGATTTGGTTCGGGTGCTGACAAGCGAATGACGATTGACGTATGTAAAACGTAGTGTTTTTATCCTCTTTGGACGTATGAATGACGTTTTTTCGTTATGTCTGGATATGTTTTTTTTTTTAATTTTCCTTCCTGACGATGGATATAAACCCTTCAGCTCAAATAATAATAATCGTAATAATAAGAATTATTTTTTATTTCCACAGATATCTAACCCACTAATATCCCACTAATATCCTATGCAGCCCAAGTGTCGCCAAATGAATTTACGCACACAATGACTCTCTGAATAAATACAAAGACACACACACATTGCATTTACGCACTCTTTGAGATCTTCCCTCCCATTGGGTAACACATTCAAAAAGGATTTATGTGTTTGTTAATACCAAAGATATTATAATATAACAAGATTGAACACGGAGGGAGCAAAAACGGCCCGAGCAAGAAGTCGCTGTACTGGATGGCATCTCCTTCTAATAGAGCGACCATGCGTCGTGGAAATTTAGTTTTTATGAGAATGAATAAACTTACTATTGAAGTATAATCATACTACCTGTGCAGTGCTTTTAAAGTTACTGTTCGCCCCACTGCATACCTAGGTATACGTATTTGAGATGTTTTCGTTACTTATACTTTCTTTATTTTGTATGCCTTTCTGCAAGCAATATAAATTAAATTATACCAAGACTATTTGTAGATTTTTTAAACGTTTAGGAAATTATATAAATATTTATAGTACATTTCCCACTTAATGTGAGTGTGAGTAGTGTTAGATACTTTGGACAAAGGCGGTAGACTTTCTAAATATTATATATTCGTAATGTATCCAAATAGTTTTCAAGTATATTATATGTTTTATTTACTTATATTCTTTTTCGCAACTAGTGTTCTATGTCAGTGGGCTAGAGTATTCTAGGATAATTATTGTAATATATATATATTCGATATAGATTAGATTGTGAAAATCAGGTTACCCTAATAAACTACTGGCCCGATTTTAAAAATTATTCCACGGATAGAACTATACTCATTTCCTTAATTGAAAATATCTTCTAAATGGCTTAATCTAAACAACTGAGATAATTTTATATCTTTTGTTATTAATAAGATTGCAGCAATTGTCTATTTCTTACCTATTTACTCATAACAAACACTGACACGAGGAAACAGTAGCCTCGTTTTAGTGTTAGATATAGTGAAATAGACAATTATTAGGTAGGAAGAAAATACCTAATACCTATACATTACGACAGGTTGGAAAAATCGTTTGTTGTAAGAGGCAACAATCTCGAGTAGGTATGCTCAGTGGCAATAGTATTTTGTGTCAATGTGCAAAAACTCTGAAACAAATGTGAATGTTATTTGTAATAAAACAGTTAATTGCTATATCAAATTATGTTTTATAAATATAAAGTAAACTCTTAACAATTTAGTATATTCTGAAATCTTCTATTTATAAAAAAAACTAAATCAAATATTTTAAATTAAAAAAATTAACGCTTTTCTTGACGATAAACATAGATAATGTAATAAAACAATAATATAGCATCTATATTTAGCCGTTACTTGAATGCACCAGAAACACTAGCAAAATCTTCTTGTTTAAAATGTAAGCCACAAACTACCGCGTATTTTGTGACTTTACCGGGAACGATATTCATCCATTTTTGTTTTAAATCCTCGATTTTGGGAAATCTAGAAAAACAATACCATTAAATACGTAACGAATGGTTACCCTGTTGCTAAACTTAGCCAAAATATAGAAACATTACAAGATAACACTAACTTACTTGTGAAAAGACATACCACTCCCCAGATGACTCTCGCTTTTACTCCCTTTCACGCAACAAGTTAAAACCATTTTTAACTAAATTGGAACTGGATTGGAACACAATACGATATATATTTTCAAACTAAACATTCGCCATATTTAATTTTGTTTACAAGTTGAGTGTGGTAAACGTAATTTCTTATAAATACTGCTATTGAATTTACTTAACCCAAATTAAATGTATTTAAAAAGTTATCAAAGAATAAGACGTAGTTTAAAAAACCGTTGTGTACATCTTAAATTAATAAATTTATTTAATTATAGTTATATGAAAACATAATCCTAGGAGTTTGACCAAAAATTCTACTATTTTATACGTCAAGTAAGTTATTTTTAGGCTGGCCATCTGTTAGACAGTGACAGAATCCTTAACTTGAGCCTCTCAAGTGGTCCGTTTTTTCCTATTGGTACACTACAAAGAGAAATGGACTGTAATATAAAGACTTTGAGTTCATTTTACTTTGAACTAAATCTTGGAGTGCGCAATCTTGTTATATTATAATATCTTTGGTTAATACGTACAATGTGCAAATCGCGCTATAGTGAGTTCAACGGGTAGTTAATAGAATGTTATCGATATAATGGTAATTTCAGTATTCGATGACGTGAAATCATTGACATTTGGATTGGATGTAAACAAAATGATCAAATTGCTGGAGGCTGTATTACATAGTGTACAGGATTCAGCTCCAGGGTTCGATGGTTTTCCCTACTCTTTTTACAAAATGATGGGTCCTCTTTGTCAGCAATATCTTTTAGATATAATAAACTTATGTTTCTCTAAGGGATGTGTCCCTAACAACTGGAAGACACAATTAATCATCCCAATTTTAAAACCTGGGAAATCACAAAATAACCCAGATCACTATCGTCCTATAGCTCTTTCTCCTGTTATATGTAAAATATTTGAGCACCTAATTAAAAACAGGTTGGAATGGTTAGTGGAAAATAGAGGTATTTTAGCTGAATCTCAGTTTGGTTTTCGTAAAGGATTTAGCACCATGGACAGCATCGCTAGCTTTGTGACCGATGCACGCATTGCCTTTAGTAAGAATAAATCTGTCCTTGCAGTTTTCTTGGACATTTCAGCTGCTTATGACAGTGTTCTTCTTTCAATACTTAGGACTAAGTTAAGTCAGCTGAGTATCCCAGTAAAGATGATTCATTGTATCTGCAATCTGCTATCAGGTCGCCTGATCAACCTGCACATTCCTGGGGAAAGGTATGGTACCAGATCGGTGTGGCGTAGATTACCGCAAGGCTCTGTCTTGAGCCTTTTATTGTACAATATTTATACATGTGACTTACATAGGTCTCTCAACATCAATTGCCAAATTTTGCAATATGCTGATGATCTTTGTTTGTATGTTACTGATTCGTCCATTGAAGCTGCTAAAGAATCCATGCAGGTTTCTCTAGATTCTTTAAACAACTGGCTTTTTTCCCATGGTCTCCATTTATATCCCCAAAAATGCTCAGCAGTTATATTTACCCGTAACAGAGTGGTCCCACATGTTCACCTAGAAATTGAGGGATCTCCTATCAGAGTTGAGGATAGAGTAAAGTTTCTGGGTGTTACTTTAGACTCTAAACTATCTGGCGTTTCACATCTTAATTACATTACTAACAAATGTGAAAAGAATGTAAATATGTTACGTGCACTTGCAGGTGTTTGGTGGGGTGCTCACCCTTTTACTCTGAAACTTATGTACAATGCCACAGTCTACTCAAAAACAGAAAAGTGGCAAAGTGCGAGTCAGAATCGCCCATGAAGGGTTCAGTAGCATCAAGTATTTGAGTTCGGCGCGGGCACTAAGATGTGGACAGTAAACTACTTTGTGTATTTTCCAAATTGTGGTTCTACACGTTGATGACTTATACACCTTATACCTACTACTATTTTCACCATATAAACATAAATATCTATTTTTATTTATTTCTTGGTTACAGTTACGAATTAAGTATTTATTATTATAGAATGTACGCAGTCATTTCGTCATTAAGTCATAGTCGAACTCAAGTAAAATGTCCAGTAAAAATAAGTTATTGGTTGGGATAATATGGCGTTTCCTTACCATTAGATGAGAATTTAATATTACCTACCGTGCAATTGCATTAATTTAACAAAATTACGCAGTGTAGTTGGCAGCACAGGCCGGCTAAATTTCAAGCAAGGCGCGGTAAAAAATGAGTTGAACAGGAGTTGGAAATAAACATAGAATTTCACGTGTTGTTTTTAATTCATAAATCAAAGATTTACTGGGAAGAGAACAACAATTTTAATACTATTTTTAGATTAGCTTTGTAAACAACTTGTAAGTATAAATTTCATTTCCTGCAAAAGTAAATAAATGTGTACATCATAACCTATATCCCGCATGCATAATTTTTTATTTATAATTGTTTCAGTTTATTATGGCAGCAACATCGCTAGCAGAACAGCTCAAAAAGCTTACTGTACCCCAGTCCACGGCGTATAAAGATGATAAAAAGACAGTTTCATTACTTTTTGACCCGAAAGAAGCAGCGTTAAAAGACCGAGACACGTTTTACGAAATCGGTCTAAATGGATTGAAGGAACTTATTGCTTTACATGAAGGTTTTCGTGTTTTCGAAGATACTTTATACAATCTTTCATCAAAAGACTTCGAGAGAGCTGTGCAATCTAAAGAAATTAACCAAAACCTTGATCAATCTATTGAAAAGTTTTTACTACAACTTTCACCTTATTTGCTATTGCAGTCGTCTCATAAGGCCCTAGAATGGTTGATTAACAGGTACCACATACACCAATACAACCAAGATGCGATTATAGCCTTAATTTTACCTTATCATGGCACAAATATATTTGTCCGTTTCATACAACTTATGGATGTTAATTCTATCAACAATCGGTGGAATTGGCTCCAACCCATTAATAAACATGGAATTCCTCTGGCCAATCAGGTGTTGTTCAATCAATGTGTGTCAAACTCAGGAACATTACAGTTCATTGCAAAAACTACTTTAAAGTATGTAAAAGAATTTGGTGAGAGAGCAACACAGCTTAATACTGTCTTTGCTTTCTTCTGTCAAACGGCTATTGGTGTTATTGATACTAGCAAGAAAGTTACTGAGGGAATTATAAATGCTTTATTACCAACTTTAGTTAAAGCAATAGAATCGACAATCGCGGACTTTAGAGCTTCGGCATACATTGTTCTTGGATATCTTTTCACTAAAACAAGCCTGAAAGAAGATACATTGAATGAAATAGTTCATAAGCTGTTGACAACTGAGTTTGATTTGTCTTATGATGCAGCTATACTTATTACGATGTTGTACGAAAATCAGAGCCATGTCACCAAGATGTCTGAAGATATTCTAGGTGATATATCAGTTGATATTATGAATACTTTATGTGGACATGTCAAGAAATTAGTGGAAAAGGGAAACAATGTTAGAGCTTTTGTACTGGCTTTTCTGGCCAGTGTTTTGCCGTTGATCCAGAGTGAAGAATTCAGAATATATTCTAAGTTGCCTGAAATATTGATTGAAGAGGTGGATTTAAAGAAGCAGAAGCCAGAGATAGTTATCAAGTGAGTAATTATGCCAGTATTTCTTTTAAAACAGAGAAGAAATAATATAAAATATATTATTTCTATATAACAAAAACTAAGGGATAATATTAAGACATCAGTTTATCTAAACCCTTAAAATTTTGTTGAATCTTATTCACATAAAGATTTATAAGTAATAATAATAATATCCTTTGTCATTATTCACTCACAGCCATCTTAACTAAGCACACAGATCCTAAAGTAAGCAGAGCATTGGAAATCAAATAACTGATATATTACATATACTACTTTTCTTTTGTAATGCATTATTACATAGATAATTACACCCAGACTCAAGACAAACAGACATGTTCATGCACATAAATATCTGCTCTGGTTAGGAATCAAACACACAAGCTGCGGTGTGAAACGCAAGCATTTACAAACTATGCCAACAGCCTGCCAAATGATGATTCTAACTGTAAACTTTCTGAGACATTCTTCTGTCTTTTAATGACTGTCAATATGAAATGTATGCCAAAAGATGATTCTAACTGTGAACTTTCTGCAATATAATTATTGTACTTTTTAATATTTATGGATAAGAAATCTATGATTGAAGATGATTTGGACTTACAGAATTATGGGTTCAACATGAAGTTTATGCTATCCATTATATTATTATTATGAAAAAAAGAGTTCGGGTTTAAAGAGAAGACCTTGTTTGTTCTGTGTCTAGGTACAATTTATCTATTCTGTGCCCTAAAAATGATGACCGTTAATCAAGATAGTCTGTTAGCCTTAGTTCCATAGCTCTTCCCTGCAGGCCAAGAATCAGCAAATTTAACTGATTCTTGGTCTTAACTTGGCTAATACTAAATTCTGAGTGGGGCAAGAAATTTGGTCTTACAAATAAAACAAAGGAGATTAAAGGATCAATTCAAAATGATAGTGAAAAGTTATGTGAAGTAATTTTCAAAGCACTAAGCAGTAATAGTATGATATACAGAGGAGACCCTTATTTGTTCTGTGTCTGGTTATAATTTATCTATAATTTGTATATATTTAAAAATTTCTACAGAACAGGCTTTAGCTGTCTCAAGATATTTAGTTACATTGTATTTTTCTGAATATTCAAGGTATTTCTTTATGCTGGATGGATTGTTTTGTGCTTAACCATGATCTCACCTGATGGTAAAAAACATACCTTGAATATTCATAAAAATACATATAAATTATTTTTATAAATATTCAAGGTATTTTTTTATGCTGAATGGGTTTGTGATTGACCATTATCTCACCTGATGGTTAGTGACAATATGGTTGAAGGTGGACTGCGCATACCCATAAGATGCCTTTTCACTCTTGCCTTAAACAAACCAGTGTTATATGAGTTTGGAAATATATTATAATTTTGTAAAAAACTGCTTTTCTCTGAATTCACAGATGTGTTTTGGATGCCTTCCAACCTGCAACTAACAACTCAATAGAAGATGGAGATGAAAGTGATATTGAATTTATTGATGAAGATGACTATTCATCAAAAACCCTTAGCTGGTATGCCCAGTTTCTTAAAAACCTCGAATGTCAATATCCAGATGCATTTGATAAAGTTGTTAAAGAGGAAATGAGTTCTAACAGCAAAAACTCGCAGAAAAGAAGGGGTCAGCTATCAAAATTACTTGGGTTCAAGCCTGCTATAGCACACAAAGTCGGTGAAACATACCTATTTGAGAACTTAAACCATGTCAATGCAAAATTGCGAATTGAAGCAGTCAAATATATTGCTAAGGAATTTGAGGCTTTAAAAAAAGAGAATGCTGAATTTGTGAAGGAATCTATTATAAACAGATTCAATGATGATAATCCTGATGTTGTTGCTGCGGCATTAGACATACCCGTTGATAGCTTAATGGAAGTTTTGGATGAAGTTAATGCTGCCAATGTTTTTGTAGGGATTCTGGGTAAAGGTGCTAAAAAATGGAAGAATGTCGCCAGAAAAGCGATTGCTAAATTCTGTGCCCTAAAAATGTTGCCTGTTAATCAATATACTCTGTTAGCCTTAGTTCCATATCTCTTTCCTGCAGACCAAGAAACAGCAAAATTAACTTGGCAAATACTAAATTCTGAGTGGGGAAAGAAATTTGGTCTTACAAATAAAACAAAGGAACTTAAAGGATCAATTAAAAATGATAGTGAAAAGCTATGTGAAGTAATTTTCAAAGCACTGTTTGTGGACAGAAACATAGATTTTGATGAGCTCCTTGATGAAAATAACTTGAACAAGAACAATACCTTAGATATTTGCTTTTATATGCTTCTCAAAATAAGTTCACTTAAAAATGGAACTGTTGAAGAAATCTCAGCAATTCTTAACCTCCTATTGGAGTCTGTTGAGAATAGATCTATAATCCATAGCTCTGAAGTGCAAGCATTTTCAAGTCAAATAATGCCTGAGTTCATAAAGCTATGTCGCCAAAATAGCATGCTTTTTCAAATTATTGAATACATCTTCCACAAAGTTATTGAATATATGAATATCAAAGACATTACCAAACCTTATTGCAATGTGTGCAAGACTCCCGAAACTATCCTTATAAGAAGGCTTTACGAGATCTGTGTGATTGGATGTGCTATCCCAAGTTACGGCGACAATTATGTTGCTCTTCTGCGAAAACTTTTAGATAAGTTTTTCAAAAATCCTAGAGAGAAGTTTGATTTTATCGCAAATTTTGCTTATGGACATATCTTCTATGCTACTGATCTCAAAGATGTTATTGGACCTGAACTTCAACTTCGAAGTCTCAAGTTACTGACCAATTTTTTGGCTGCTCAAGAAAACGCACATTGGCTTTTTGACTCTGATGTTGTTATTTTAACCATTCTGTTTTGTCTAAACAATCCTATAACCGTTATTCGCGAGTGTGCTCTTGATATTGTAGGCAAATTGCTCAGAGAAGAGCCAGATAAAAATCTTGTGTATGTTCAGCTACTTCAAGAACTAATGGTACATAGAGAAGAATTGGTTCTTGACCACAATCAAATAACTCATGTCTTGAATACAATGCTTACTCAAAAAGGTCAACATAAAGTTTTTAGTCGCAAATGTTTATCGAAACTCATGGATATACTCAATTCAGATGCTCCTTCTCATATAAAATCAAGTTTTATGAAAATCTTGTGTGAGGTCAACAATGCTACTGCTTTTCCCTATATGGTACAGTCTTTGAAACCTTTAGAAAAGATTTTGAAAGAAAATGAGCTGAATACAAAACTGACATTTGACATTTACGAATCAAATATGTTTAATAGTGTGTATAGCCTTATCAATGAGTCGACAGTTTCAACATTTGCACAAGAAAAAGTGTGGAATACTATAGAAATGAGTATGAAGGAATACAGAGAGTGTATTTTGGTAGATGACTTGTCATTTGTTAGTCCGGCAGTTTTGATTATGAAGCAGATTGATGAGAATGTTTTTAACAAAGTTCCTGAAGAGAAAATGAAAGATTTGGTGTACCTAATTGCAAGCGCGGGTGCTGTTAGTAACAATCCGAGTATATCAAGTGTAGCTTCGAAAATTATGAAGAGGATCCATCTGAAATTCGACCATTTTAAACCAATATTGGAGGGAATGTTGAATGCCGTCGACCCAGCAGCCAATATTCCTAAAAAAAAGAAGTCTACAGTTTCTATGTTATCATACCAGCTTACCGAAACTGATAAATGGAGACTTGGAGTTGCTTTTCTGGAGTATGTACAGAGTAAGAAAAAGATGAAGTTGGACAATTCATTTGTTTCACTTTTGTTCCAAATCTTGAACAAATGTCTCAGATTTGAAGAGCAGTCCTATGTGGAGTACACCAAGCAACTTATTCTATCATCATTGTGGTATTATTGCAAGAAATTCGTGGATGAAAAAGATAAGGATCAGATAAAATCCCTCCAGTCTTTATTTAATGTGGAACTAGTCGTACAATGCATAAGAGGCACACAGAACCCTCAAACTCATCATCACGCGTTAATACTATTATCCCATGCTGCATATATGTTACCAGAACAAGTCCTCCATCACACAATGGAAATATTTACATTCATGGGGTCCTCTGTTCTTCGACATGACGACGCGTATAGCTTCCAAATTATCACTAAGATTATAGAAACTTTGATCCCCATTTTGGTAAAACTGGATAGGAATGTTGAGGACTACACTGATAAGGAACTTCAAAAGTTGCAAGGCCGCGTAGTTCCAGTTTTGCGTATCTTTGCTGATGTTGTGTTGTGTGTCCCAGAACATCGGAGACTGCCATTGTTCAAGAAGCTAATTGAAACTCTTGGGCCTAGCCAATTCTTATGGGTCTTCCTCGCTTTGTTACTTGAAACTCATATAGCTCATATCAGCGAAAATAAGAAGAAAGATAAACCTAATTCTAGAACTCTGGCAGACCAAGAATCACCAATAAATCGAATTGATTTCGGACAAAGTATAATTTTAGAGTTTTCGCCAGAAATTGCTCTAGAAAACTTCATAAAACTGATTATGTATATTAAATCACTACCTTTACAAAAGGATGAGAACTCGATGGAGACCGACGTCGATCCAGCTGACATCTTTAGCGTAAACGGACATAGCCCCATACAACTGCGCCATTACAAATACGTTATAATCACGTTCATGAATACTTGCTTAGCTTCTTCACGGTTTATCCAGCATAATAGTCAAGCTAATGACGTTAAAACTATGGAAGCACATTACAAGAGCTTCATCATCAACATATTGACGTTTATTCAAACAATTTCCAAAGTAAGTGATGAGAAGACAGCGAAATATTGGCGTGTGATGTTACACCATAGTTATGATTTGTTGGACCATACAAATAATTTACTATCAGCTCCTATGTTCTTGTCTGTAGTCAGAGGTTTACTTAAACATAATTTACAGACAGTTAGAAGGAAATCTATGGAACTACTGAACTCCAAAATACAGTTCAGTCCAGAATTATTCGAAGGCGTCGATAACGAGTTGGTGTTTTCATTACTGCCCCCTCTACTAGATATTGTTAAGACGATTGAAACGAAAGATGAAAACTTGAGCGACATTACTGCTCAAGAATTGGAACTCAATCAACAGACCGCTTTACTATCCTTGAAGTTGCTGACCAGAATGTTTGCATCAGAAAACCCTGAACCTTTCAAGTCTGTTTTAGAAATAGTCACAGATTATACATGCAATCCGAATATAGCTGGTAACGTTATGGCATCTGTAGTCCTCTGCCTAGCTGAATTGTGCAGTAATCTCAAAGCCCATGCTTTAGCCAGTCTGCGTAAATTCATGCCAGCCCTCATAAAAGTGCTCAAGAAACAGCGTAAAGCTGAAACACCCGAATTGGTGCTTCTTAGTACTGTGACTGCTATATCGAAGATAGTTGAAAGTCTGCCTCTATTTTTGAGTCCGTATTTGCAGAAAATCTTCTATGAATATTCGATTTTGCTTGCGAAATGGCAGAGTCAGGATCAGGAGTGTAGTAAGGTATCTGCAATTGTAGCTAAGCTTTTGAATATTAAGAAGAAGATAGCTGGTTCTATACCGCCGAGAGTGCTTATACCTGTTGTTAATGAGACACATCAAATGCTTTTGGAGAAAGAAGATTTCGATGCTGTTGGACCTGTAATGTCTGTATTAGCTGATAGTTTTGCGAATGTAACTACAGCTGATTTCACAGCATTACAACAAGATCTGACGTCATTCTTCTTGAATGCTTTACAACTCAGAAGTGATGCAGTAGAGAAAAATGTGAGTGCTGATGTCATAGATAGAGCAGAAGACGAAGTGGTTAATGCTCTGGTGTGCTTGGTACTGAAACTGTCTGAAACGAGTTTCAGGCCTTTCTATTTCAAGATCTATGACTGGGCGATAAGATCTAATATTGAGGGACATAAGGACAGGACTATTACATTCTACAGGTAAGATTCATGATATTTCAATGCATTTACAATAGATTTTACACTTAGTTTCAATTTTAACAGTCTGAAGAGGAATCAGAATAGATCTTGACGAGTTTGTAAAAGTGACATAATTCAACCTTACAATTATTTTAGTTTTATGAATTTTACCCATGTGTCGTAAGTGCTGACGACATCAGTACGGCTCAGACGAGCAACCGAGTGGGGTTCGCGCGGGCAAATTGCTTGAAGCACATATCTTGTACAAATGCTCACCCCTAATATATTTGTGGCATGACAATGCTAACTCGAAAAAGTCATTTAAAGTTGAGACAAATTAAACTTTATAATAATATTATTATTTATAATAATATTATATTGTATATTCAATAAATATCTTACCTCTTTTTGTCTGCATCTCATAGCCTATAGACCAAAGTTATACCTTTGGTGGTCAACAAAAACATAGCTCAGGAGTGATCGGTTTTTGTTTTAATTACAACTTCAAGTAACAAAATATTTTTTTAGCTCAATTTCATTATTCTGAGTTGCACTCCAACCATGTATATAAATAAAATATTACTGTTTTCTTTCAGGCTAAGCTGTGCCATCGCTGACAAACTGAAAGGCTTATTCGTGCTCTTTGCAGGACACTTTATCAAAAACGCGTCAGAATTACTTGATGCCTGCAACAACAGTAAAACTGAAGATTTATACTTCAACACTGAAGAAAAATGTTTGATGCAAATCAAATACATAATCAAAACTCTGCACATAGTCTTTCTATATGACAGTCAAAGTTTCCTGACCAAAGATAGATTTGAAACACTCATGCAACCTGTTGTTGACCAGCTAGAGAACACGCTGGGAGGGATTTCGAGTCTTAACGCCCGAGCTACTGAGTACATTATCCCGTGTGTGTCCCAATTCGCTGTTGCGATTGCGGATGACTCATTGTGGAAACTTTTGAATTATCAGGTTCTGTTGAAGACGAGACATAATGACGCTGAAATAAGGTGAGTGGACTAATTTTGTCGACTAATTAAATTTAAATTAAAAACTGGCGAATAATTGTTAATGGTTTCCCAGTTTTGGCAGCGGTGAACGATGGGACACCAGTTCAAGTCCTCCATCACAATGGACATATTTAGATTATAGACCCTATTATCTAAATATGTCCATTGTTATGGAGTATATGTTCTAAGTTCGTCCACATTTGTCGCAACAAATTAGACACTGGATTAAATACAGACCAATCATTTTATCTAACTACCTGAGACGTGATCGGTCACTATGGGCCTTATGAGACTGCTCAGGGTCACTTAAAGAGCAAAGGAGATGGTTATGGTCCCTGCGAGATCGAATCAGAAATTATGAGACGCGCAGGCGAACCAAACTTAGTCCGAAAAATTGAATCGACTTCGTTTCGGCTGACATGATGAAGATGATGATGATGATGATGATGATGACGACGATGAATCCTTTTATGCCAATATCCCATTTTTCCACTAATGGGTCGATCCAACAGGATCACAGGTAAACTTCTAAATGTACGTCCTGCAAAATGGACATTCTGGGAAATGAACATTCTAAAACATCTATCTGTGGGTAGGATAGCTGCTCTAAGTATTAAAGATACATACATCTTATCTGATATTATTCTAATTTCGGAATTGTGACTGATATCTATAACAGGAACTGTTCCTTTGACCAAATCCAAACTAACCCAATAGAGCTTTATTATAATTATATTTAGTACTCTAACCTAAAATTCTGTTTGTTTACAGGCTAATAGCACTCGATTGCCTGGTCGCCATGGCAACGCAACTTGGCAGTAGCTGGTTACCACTTTTAGCTGAAAGCGTTCCATTCCTTGCGGAGTTACTGGAAGATGGCGATTCACGAATAGAAACATCCACCAAAGATGCCATTAGGAAACTCGAACAAATACTCGGGGAACCGCTTGAGAAATATTTTTAATTTGTTGACATAATCAATTATTCTATATAATAAAAATAATGAAACTAACAAAATACTTAATAGATTTTTATTTTTGAAGTGCTTCTATCAAGTAGTACCTGATCTGATGAGATTTGAATATACATTGATTACCTGAATCTAGTTGTCGTGTCAGTAATGATAGCTAGTATATTACATTATAGTATATTACAGTTACTCTATAAATCAAGAATACGACTCGAACGATCCGGCGCTTTTCGATTTCTTTTGCTGTCGATACTTCCTTTTTAAGTTTCCTAGCTAATAAACTATTTAATGAATCTCAAAAATGGGAAATCATAAATTTTAATCGTCCGAAGGGTTTCGACCCAGCCTACTCTATTGGTTGTGCGTATGTATTTTTAGTTTTTTTTAGTTGATCATGCACTACCCAAAATGCAATGAAAAATTGAATGATTTGAAATTAGATTGCTTTTTGTATTACTAAGAAATTATGGTATAAAACTAAAATTTAATATTCTATGGACAAGACTTTTAAAACATTGGCAATGTTATTAAATAGTTATTATTCTTGTACGCTATTCTTTTTCACACTGAACGTGTGAAAAACGCGTGTGCGTTATTTATTGTAAATTAATTAGTGCAAGTTTTTAGTTTTTAATTAATTTATTGTAATAAACTTTAATAGTGTAAAATTTTAATGCTGTGGTTGTCTTTAAGTGTTGCAGATTATTTTTAAGTATATATGTATCCTTATACTATAACTACATGAGTGTTTGTAACGTTGACGATCCTTAAATAAATAAAAATAAATAGTGTAACGAAAGGTCTACAAATTACAGACACCATTGTTTTACTATTGCGTATGGAATGCAGGCGAAGTAATGTATTATAATTTTATCGAACGCTTTTTATGCTGATAAATATAGTTAAACATAAAATGAAGGCCGCTAACACCCTAACGACATCTTGAGGTCTTAGCCATATACTTGTTTGATTTCTATTGTCTTCAGTTCTTCTGTAACAAGTTTAAAAATACCTGTTCGTTCAGTATACGGCGTTACGTGTTACAGTTTTCTTTTATAATATATTTAATCAAATGTGCATACATATTAATTTAATAATAAGATTTTTCAGAATCTTCATTTACAGAAACTACTTGAAGCTTAATTTTGCGCCATCTATACGACCATCTAGTAATATGAAACGTTTCGCACGCCATCTATATTTTTGGTGTAATATTGTATAGGTTAGTTCGTTTTTGTATAGATGGCGTAACTTACATCCCAGTTTCAAGCTACTAAGTTGCATTAAAGTTGTTTGAACTACATACATATAATAAATAAATATATATATATATATATATATAAATCAATGCCACTTTTCGTTGTAATGTTATAACTCAACAACGCCTTTACAGATTTGGCTAATTTTGGTCTTGAATTATTCGTGGAAATCCTATATATATATATATATATATATATATATATATATATATATATATATATATATATATATATATATATATATATACTTTCTTTTTTTTAATTGTTATTGTGCGTTATTATGTGTGAAAAAATATTGGTTCTAACTTAACTTTCTAAAGAGTTAAAACTACAAATTATAAACACTTTTGGTTCTACATTTCTACATTTACGTTTGTAGGTATTTAATGATTTTCAATAATTTTGTTAAAATTTGTAAGTATGGAATCATAGGATTATTTTTTAAATAAAAAAAGATTACCTCAGTGTCTGAATGTTGTTAAATGTCTGGTCAGGCTTTTGCAACACGGGTTGGTCACGGGTTGGAGTCCCGAATAATTAATGTGAGCACGTTCTCCTGTTGATCACGTTTATTAAAGCGTCAATAGAAATTGAGTAATTAAAAACCATTCGGATCCGGTATAGTGGAGAAGTCTTTAAAGAGTTTATCGATAAATTTATGGACAAAGATCAATGGACTTCCATTGAAATAACAATAAAACCAATTAAATAAATAAATATTTGTTATAATTAAAAAAAAAATAGATTTTTCTTCATATAGCGATAACCTTATCGGTAAGGAGTTTATGATTACTTGACGTGCGTCGTAGCAAAGTGCTACGCCGGCTAGGACTACGTACCTACTACGATGTCTATGTATCATCTCTGTATATATCTCTTTTTAGTAATAGGTTTTGAATCAGATATTTCCACACAATGTACGAAGTTCACTGAATGTTTTTTTTGTCAGAAAAGAGTGAAGTCGGAAATAAAAATATTTGTTTCCAGCTAAACGTACAAAGTCATCCTGATGTCAAATGTCAGCGAAGCCACGAACGTCGACCTCGTATTTACATAATAAAAAGTTGTTTGCGGCTTGAATTTTGTAAAGCTTCAAAAGTTTTAAATGTGACCGCGAATGAATGCCTGATACTATTAAATCAGATACGGTGTGTGGGTGATAGAGTTAGACTATGAAACTTTGAACCTAAAACTACATTATATTTTGTTGGCCTCAATACGTTCTAAGCAAAATACGGAAGTATATTATCTATAGATTTATATCTACAGAACTCACTGTTGCGATTATGCCGTAGAGAAGAAGACGACATTATTTAACTAGGTACTTGTTGTGTGTGTAATATGAGTGACACGTGCTGTCATTGACACATTTAAAAATTATCAAACAATCCAATTTCAAAAATGGAATCGACTTCATATTTTTTTTCTTGATGCGAACTGAATTGTCCAAAATATAGGGCCTATTCTGAAAATATTGCTACTGATTTCTCTACAATACTAACTAATAATAATCTTTCTTTATTTACTTTTTATGTTTTATAAATCTGTAATTATATTAATTGCATTCGATATGTTTATGTAAATGTTATATTCATCAGTAGCCTACGAGATAAGGGGACTGGTATTTTTTTTTGCAAACTTTTAATAAGTCCATAACTTCGCAGTATCAAATACTTACGTTTGGGGCCTCATTTCAGCCTTATTGCAAAGACAACAAATTTCACTCTCATTTTTAATTTCTATTAAGATTAGGAAAGCAATATTTCAACAGCTTAGGCCAAGCACGCACTACGATTTTACTTCTTGCGACACGATTTTAGAATCGCGCTGTAAAATATCGCAAAAAGTACAGTGCGCGCACTGCGATAAAAAAATCGCTGGTTTTTGCTCAGTCTCATGATGGATTCGGTACAAGTTGCTTGTCTCTATTTATTACTTCGGAGGGAAAGAAAAAAAAATATAATCGGCAATACTGGACTCATCCTTTTACAGCGGATAGATTAATTAAGGGTTTCTTTTATCAGAAAGCTAACGATTTTCGGGTACCTATATACCAAAAAGTTCTATGGCTAATATAGAATAAAAATTCAAACATATGAGAAATTAAGTATTTGACTTCATATTGAATAGCAATATACTAAATGGCGAAATGCAATCTCAGCTGAAGAGAGGCTGTCAGTCACCCTCAGCTAATAAAAACAAAATAAATAAGAAATAGTGTGCGATTTTCTGTCGCAGTGCGCGCGGGACCATACAATTCCGTAAGCTACAGTTTACTTTCGCGATAATCGCGTCGCGAGCAATCGCAGCAAATTGTGACAAACCACAATTTTAAAATCACCGCGATTTATTACTCGCATGTGCGCGCACTGCCGTACAAACTCATACGTTGCATTCCTGCGATAAAATTATCGCGCGATAAAAAGTCGTAGTGCGCGCTTGGCCTTATTGGGAGTCTAATTCATGCACCAAGTTTTTCTATCATTAGTTCTACTAAAAAGTTATTTTATTAGTATCCTACAAAATGCTAGATCCTACATAAAGATTATGAATATAAAGAAAACAGTGCCATTATAAACATCTTTCGTAAACATCAACTTTAGAATAAACTTAAAATCAAACCACCAAGCTATATATATATAATAATATAAAACATTTTGACTGCACGGGTGGCGCAGCGGCTAAGATAGTCGCCTCGCCGCTTCGTGCCGCGGGTTCGATTCCACCAAACCCATACATAACCCAGACCCATAAATAGTTGTTCTGAGTCTAGATTTTATTTGTGTCCGTCTAATAATATATATGTTTGTAAAGTACTCCCCGACACAGGAACTAGATTCCCTACGTAGGCGTACAATTTAAAAAAAATGTCGCCGTCTGCAGGATAGTTGCCCAAAATCATGCGACGTTGCCTTGTTGAATGGCAAAGTTTATACGTGGCTCCGCCATCGCGCCAGCCCTTTGATCATCTTAATTTTCGATGGGGTTTGTGGATAATGGGGATAAATCATGAAAGCGTCTATGTCAAGGAGTTCCCTGCCATAGATGCTTTCATTATTTATCCTGTAATTTTGACGTGACGTAGTAGTAGTGGAGGGTCGTAAGATCTGTGATGAAGCCTGGTTCAGAGTACTTGCTGATAAGCGACATGAAAGCGGCTCGGCACCAACAACCGCAAACTTCCCTTGTCAGGCCTGCGGCAGGCTATGTCGCTCTCGCATCGGTTTGTTTAGCCACCATAAGAAATGTCTCTCAGACAATGTTCCGTAAATCGTCTGTAACAGACGCAAAGTTACAGGGATAAAATGTTGTCACGTCTTTATTACTTGCTCTGTTTCTGCCTTAATGAGAAATGGTGCCTTAGTTATTTTCACTTCTAGTTAATTCAGACGGCTTGTGACTAGAGTTTGTTGGTCTGCCTAGGAACTATATATATACAAGGTGTAAAATATAGATATATATATATATAGTATTATATGTAGGTATTGCTGTGTGGTGACGGCATAAAATATCATCACCCCATCTCATCCCGTGGGGGGCGTAAAAATCGTCGAATAACTACCAGTGAACGGGCAGCAGCGTTTTTCTGTGAACTAGTTATGATCATCAAACTGCGATCGCCAACCCGTCTGCCAAGCGTGGCGATTATGGCGTATCCCCCCATTCTTTGGGGAGGACACAGTGACACATAAAGAAAACTAAAATAAAATGAATAAAATAGAAAAGGTTTTTATTCACGTAGACTCTAAAAAGCGCTTGTAAATAGTCAGAACATGTTTGTAGTAATATAGTTGTATACATTATTATTTCTAGTAACATAGATATTTAGGTACACATTGTATGAAAACATTTATAAAATTTATTTTACTATATATATTTAGCTAGCTCGTATCAAGTTACTGTCAAGAAAAAATAAAATGAAATGAAATAAAATATACTATATAAAACAAAAAATTAAACGTATTTTTTAACATAACAAAAATTAAAACATATTTATAATCAACTCAATCAAATAACTGAAACACATTCTTCTTCTTCACATTATTTTTCGCATACATTTCACATTCAGGAAGTTTACTATTAAAGCGGAGGTTAATATTTAACAAACGTATGTACGGGTAGATCAGAATACCATAAGTTATAGAAATATTTATTCTTAAAGATTGGTTAGTCAGGGGTAAAGACGAACTTCGATCCGATGCCCCCAAAACACGCCAAAAGTTACTACTTAACAATAAATATGACGTGATAAGTGTTCTCAACTCTACAGCTTCAGTAAAACAAGTTGTTTACAATTTGTAATATATTCGACTTGTTTGTTTTTATGCGTGTTGTTGAAAGTTTCAGCGTATAGGCGACTCATCCATTCATGAATAACGAGGAGTTTTAGTTTTACGGGCTCGTAGCACATATCTTGTGAAGCCAAGTGGTTGATAAATGCGTGCCTTTCACGCCGCAGGTCGTGGGTTCGATTCCCACCCTGGACATATAATTGCATGCGTGAACATGCCTGTTTGTCTATCTATATAAGTAGGTATGTATGTACAAAAGAAAAGTAGTACATATATTATATCAGTTATTTCATTTCCATAGTACAAGCTGTGCTTAGTTAGGGATCAGATGGCTCTGGAAAATATTAATATTATTTTAACACGATTCTTAGCAAGTTTAAATTATTTTTAAATTACACTTCAAATTTAAAAAAAGCAGTATTATCTATTGCCGTATCCGTTTATAGTATAGGGGAACATCTATTTCAATTTAAACTTTTTGATGTTCTATTCTTCTTTCAAAATACAACGTCCGCTCCTGAAAAATGAATTTTCATCACCCCATCTCAGAAGAGTATTTTTGCTCTTCGATATCTGACTGGAAAAGTAGTTTTTATCCTCTAGAGGTTATGGTAAATTTGAATTTAGAACATCGTGTGCCCTAAGTTTGTGAATACAAAATATCAATAAACCTATTTACTTCTACCTCTTTGGTGCCGAATATATCATACAACTTATTTAATTTATTAAAAACTAAGACTCGGAAACTTTTTGGTGTACTTTTTTTAATTTGTTTGCGTAATATTACTGTTCTAATACACTCAAATTATAGCAACGTTACTTTAGATTTTTCTTAATTATACCTAAGTATTGTCACACTGTGTGTGTGAGTGTGTATGTTTGTTACTTCTTCACGTCTAAACGGCTGGAGCGATTTTAATAAAATTTGACATGGAGTTAGCTGACACTTGGATTAACACATAGGCTATAATTTATAAAGTTTAACGCGGGTATAACCGCGGGGCACAGCTAGGTTGTTATAATTTTAAAATTGTCATGTAATACTTCCATATCATAATATAGTAATTAATACCTAAACTGAAATGAAAGTATTTATAAGAAGATTTTTTTGGCATTTAGTTATTTCCTCGCTGAGGTGTGATGAAAAGTTACGTGTTGCACTCGAGTGCAAAGATTTTTCACCTTGTGCTCTTTTGATTTCCTCGCTAATGCTCAGGATTCTAATTTTTTAAACCTACGCTTGCTCTGTTATCAAAATTAAGCACGCGGTTAAAAAGCAACTTTGCACTCTTGTATAACAAATAACTATTACATAACATAATAATACACATAACAACTCCCCCCGTAAATATGTATACAACTCACACATACAAAACACACCCAGAATCAGATTACATTGAATCATCCCTCTATTATTTTGAAAACCTCTGGCACTATGTTAGCCACTTCCAATATGATAAGGAAAGGTCAAAGGTCAAAACTGTGCTAATAATTCATTGTATATAAATAAATGTACAAATAAGTCATCATCATCATATCAGCCTAAAGCGTCTCTTAAAGATCTCCACAATTGCCGGCCTAGATAAATATGTGCCTACCATATTACATGAACACGAAAATAAGATTACCTGACAACCAGAAAATCTCTCTACCCCACATTACAAAATAGATGAAAAAGTTTGGAATCAAAAGAAAGTACATAAACCACGGGTAGTATTTTTAATTAAATTGAAACACCAGCCTGTCCGTAGATATAATATTTTTAGAGATCCTTAAGACCGGAATTTGATCCTCGGGTGTAAGGAAAGCTAGGTGGGAACAGTGGTATTTTACGTCGTGGTTTTTAATTAAGTCTTTTTCTCGGAGAATAGAGCCATCGTGGAGAAATGTAATTTTAGAATAAAAAGATTTAACTTCGTTGCAGGTGACACATAATATAAAGCTTAAATTTTAAATTAGTAAGTTGAATTTCCATTTATTTCAAATTCAAATGTATTTGTTTGGTGAAAATAAGGATAGAGACACATGAATAAGTATTTTATTAGGGGAATAGAAAATTTGGACCATCGACTGGATTTGAACCTGCATTCTTTGGGTTAAAATCTCCAGTCTCGGTTTCAATTAATTACAAAAAAATATCTTAAATTTTTTGGTAAAAATACATAATTTAGATCCCCAAGCGTAGCAATAATAAAGTTCAATTTATTTATTACGTACAATTTAAAGAAAATCAACAAAATTAAAGTATAGCAATTACTCTATTTAACGCATGAACAGACGCCAGCACATCCAGCTACCTCAATCTGTCAAATTTCTTTATAGATTTTCAACTTTATCACATAAGCATAAGGTTTACTTTCAATTGGGGCAATTTGTCAGATAGGGGTAGCTTGATGTGCTGGCGTCAGTATATGGCTTCTGTGTGGCTTACGGCAAAGAATTTGATCACCCCATCTCATCCCGTGGGTGCGTAGAAGTCGACCCGAGGGAATATCTCACAGAGAACGGACAGCAGCGTCTCTCTGTGTACTATGACCATCATACTGCGATCGCCAACCCGTCTGCCAAGTGTTTCGATTATGGCATATCCCTCCAAATGATGGACTCATCTCCACTGTGGAAATCTCTTAATATTATTTGTCTTTAATGTCTATATAGTCTTTGAAAATAGAACTTTAATGGTCGAATTTCGAACAATTGCGATCTCTAGTATAATAAAAATTAATATATAGGTACATATAATAAAATCGTAGGAAAGTCAAAACTGTACATTGAATATTATTTTTAAAGGATACTTGGGGCGTGATCTACAATGATTTTTAGTCTATTTGTCTGTATGTAGGTATGTCCGGGCTAAACTCAAAAAGTACTGTATGGATTTACTTAAAATTTTGCATGAATATTTCTAAGAGGTCGGGTCAACATGTAGGCTGCACATTATCACGCTATCACCTAGCAGCTGTGATAATTTATAAAATTTAACGCGGGTTAAACCGCGGGGCACAGCTAGTTTATATATTGTATGGTATTAAATACAATTGATAACCTCCTTCCTTTTGAAGCCGATAAAAATCGATAGAAAGAGTGGCTTGTGTTGAAATATTTTATCTACGCAGAATCAATCTATAAAAATACCCTACTCTGAGGGCCGTCTTAGCTAACTGTGAAATAAGCTATCGAGATCTATAGAAAGGTTATCTACGGTCTTATTAAAAGTTTGTCGGAGTTTTAATTGGTCTTTCATTAAGAACTTGGCGAAGATAATCACAACATCAAAGGAAATGAAGTATACAGTAATAACTGTTTATGTTTTTTTAATAATCTGGTCGGTACTTCTTATGCGTTATTATCTATATTTCTCATCCCATAGTAACTAAAGATCATTTGATGAATAAAGCTTGTAAACTACTAACTAATCATTGATATAGCTTTGATAGACCCTATATTTATTTTTTCGTAAATTACATATACAAGTACACAACCTTAGTACACGTTTTTGTTTAACTATATCTTAAGTTTAGATTATTACATACACTTAGCAGAAAGTACCCTAATAAATCTTGCCACTGTCGCAAATACAGGGGCACTTTCTATTCCATCACCATCATGATCCGAGGGGACGACTAGCGACACGACCGGAAAGAGGTCAGGTACGGGACCGACGGCTTAACGTGCTCTTCTAGGCACGGGGGTATTATACCGCTCACTCCCAGACTTCGGGCTGATACTGAGAATTTTTTTTTTACGGAATAATCCCAAAGTCACTTTTGTCCCGACCTGGGATTTGAACCCAGGACCTCATTAACTGCGGTTGAACACGCTACAGCTAGACCCACGAGGCAGTCTTCTTGATTGCTTCAAGTAACAGATAGTTAATACTTTTTAGTTTAACAATACCTTAAGTTGGTACACTAAATAGCGAATATTAGCAGAAAGTAACCTAGACAATCATGCCACTGTCACTTACACATATGCTTACTTTCTTACTTATCGTAAGTTTAAGCTGTCTGTCCCAGTTGTAGCCATTACACAGCAGTCGTTAAGCCATGTCAGAGGCCTATTGGGCGGCTGGAACAACTCTGACACTAGGGTAACCACTAGTGTCAGAGTTGTTCAAGCCTCCCATTAGGCCTCTGACATGGCTTAACGACTGTTGTGTAATGGCTACAACTGGGCAGACAGCTTAACTTGCTCTCGAAAGCATCATGATCAGCATCTATGGTCTAACCGCGAGCCTAGTTGCTTAACCTTGCTAATCACTTACGGACCTGTGACAGCATTTGCCTATGAGCGTCAATGACTAAACAGTGCTATATTGCTACAAATAACAGATAGTTAACATGTGTTTGTTTAACACTATCTTAATTTAGATAGTTACTACACTAAGAGCCGATTTCACCGTTGAAATTAAACGCAATCATGTACCTAATCTGTGTCCGCCTGTTTGTAATGTACCCCGCGACACAGGGATTATATTACCTAATGCGGGCGATGACTTAAAAAAAAAAAAAGAAAAAAAATCTCAGTCAATTGACGCTAAACTCAGTTCAGCATCTTGTAGCTGAGTTTAGCGTCCATTGATCGCGTTTATTTTTAACGGTGAAATGGGTTCTAAATAGCGAATACAAGCAGAAAGTATCAGTTATTTACTCGTATTCATTGCTGCAAGAAACAGTCGGACACATAATTGACACTTTTCTTCAGAATTACTACCTACGATATTGATATAACCTACGTGCTCTCATAAAAAACGCGTACCTGTCGATCACTTGCCACGTTACGACGGAAGGTAAGTCTGGTACATCGAATAGTGAATACTCACCAGAACAATAAATACGCGGCTAAGTAAATATTCATAAGATGTGAGCGAACACGCACATGTTACTGTGGTTAACGAATAAATGAGTGTGTTGTATCTTTGCAATGTGGCCCATATTGGTTTCTTCGAGAGAGGTAGAGCATATTGATACTATGTGTTTCAAAGGGTGTAACAGTCAATTTGGCGCAACGATTCCCACCCGGGACATGTCTTTGTGTGTTGAACATGATTATTTGTCCTATGTCTGGGTGTAATTAATCCATAATATTATGTATTTAGAAAGGTATAAGTATGTTTATCAGTTGCTTGGTTGCCATACTACAGGCTCTGCCTAGTTTGGTATCAGGTATGTTAGTTCTCCCAAGATATTTATAAATGTCACGTTTTTGTTTAACAATATCTTAAGTTTAGATGGTCATATATACTGAATGGCGAATATTAGCAGAAAGTAACCTAGACAGGCACAAAGTAGCAGTCCTTTTTTCTGCTCTAAGAAACACTCAGACACATAATTGACACTCTTCTTCAGAATTACTACCTACGATATCGATATAACCTACGTGCTCTCATAAAAAACGCGTACCTGTCGATCACTTGCCACGTTACGACGGAAGGTAAGTCTGGTACATCGAATATTGAATACTCACCAGAACAATAAATACGCGGCTAAGTAAATATTCACAAGATGTGAGTGAACACGCTCATGTTACTTCGGTTAACGAGTAAATGAAAGTGTTTGTGGTATCTTTACAATGTTACTGCTCTCCTCTCGAAGAAACCAATATGAGTTTCTTCGAGTGAGGGAGAGCATATTGATACAATGAGTCTCAAAGAGCGTAACCATCGTTTTAGCGAAATAAAATGTTTCATGCAACCCTATTTATTTCTCCATCCTCAATCGATATATTTAAAGTCTTCAATTCGCCAAAAATGGTGTGGAAAAAATGGATTGGATGGGCTGAATGTGTGCAATACACATTTTTATTTTTGTACCAACATCGGCAACATGTGAACAATAGAACAGATGTGTAATAGGTTTTTGATGATTTTAGATTTATTTTATACATATATTTGTCGGAGATTCAGAGGGATTTAATTCCGAAACATCGTCGGTGTCCACCATCATACACGTGGTTAAAGAGAACTGACATAAAGAGAACTGACTTTGGAACTGACTATAAACAGACGTCAAACGTCACATGCGACAGTTCATAGACAACCTCGACTTGAACTACTGACTCAGTGAGTAGTGTTTTCCAAACGCTAATAGATGGCGTTACTAGTACGTAAACAATCCTTTTACTTTATTTCTCCCACATATTTATTTTAGGTTGTCTTATACAAAATTGAGTCCAATCCTTAAAAAACTATTAACTTATCAAAAGTGCTTATCGCTATATTTTATTATGCTTATCAGAACAAGTGCAAGTCAACAGTTTCAATAAACAGTGCCAAGTGTTTCCTATACGGTGTGAAGTGTGCCGCGTACGTCAGGACTTTAACTACGGCAGTGCTCGTCACGGGAAGTGCACTACGTGTGGACTCTAACCTAGAGCTAGTCCCCGGGACTCTGAGTACGTGTGTTCCGTTATCGTAGAGGTTAACCAACAGTCACTGTCGACGCCAATAAAAGTTCCTGTGGATACACTAGTCTCTTTCCCAATCCCCTAACCCACCGTCACAATATGATGAATATGGTCCCGATTTTTATAAAGACGACTCTAGCTTATCCATTCCACGTGCCGCATAGGGGCAGATAGTCATAAATCCAATTGAACTAATGGATGCAAAGGCAACATATGAAGCTAAATCAAACAAATTTTACTACGGAAACATCATTTGCTTTATTAACTGGAGGAATAAATGTAAAATGTTTACGATCTTGTGGTTGGCATATGTATTATACGGCAAAGAGTAAAAAATAGTTATTTTTCTAGTAGATTTACAACGAGCTTTATGTAAAGAGTATTTTAAGTATTTAGAGGCTGTAAAAAGGATCTAAAAGGACCACTTCCGGCACCAAAAATGGATGTGCTTGTCTATATGTGGCTTCATTATTCTAAAATACGTATACCAATTATCATCAGCTGAAACCCTCAAACGGCGCAAATATACCAACCTCGTTATATATATTTCAGCACTTTGGGGTCGAAACGTTCAAGGGGTTCTAACGCACATTTCTTGCTTCGTGAGATTGTGAAACTTTTGATCGACGCTTCCCGTGACCAGAGCTGGTCTTTTTGGCTATATAATCTCTGAGCGTCTTCGTGTTCCGGAGGGCACGTTACGCAATCGGTCCCGGTTCTCGACGACTCTAACACCATGGTATCCACTGTTGGTGATAGTTTCTAAATCTTATTTTGGCGTTTTTTCTTTTCTTAGGATTCGGTGATATACCTATTTACCTTGCCAATTACTATCAGACGTGCCCAAACTCTTACCACGTTCAATAAAGCAGTTAAAGAGCACTACCTACGTTTCTAAAGTCACCTATTGTCTAAAATAATATTTATGTATTTTTAAGTTGTATAGTATGCACTGTATTGTATTTATACATAGTATTATTGTATCTATATATATATTTATTTATATATTTATGTATATGTTTATATTTTATTCATGTTTTTAGACTTATCTACTTTTTGATTTGTTGCACACCTACTATTTTTAAAGTAATTACAGCTCCTATCCATCCAAAGGTTGTCTGGAAGAAATCGCTTGATGCGATAAGACCGCCCATTGTACATGATTGTGTTATTAGTGTCCTATGAATTTATCGTGTAAGAGTGTGTACAATAAAGAGTATTCTATTCTATTTTTTACGAACATAATTATGCCCAGTAGATTCAGATTTTCCTTAATCACAAATATTACTCGATTAATAAGATTGGACAGGATAAGTAGGTATCGTAGATAGCTACGTAATCTCTTTCTGAGAACTTAAATTGAAGAGACTCCTTTTGAAACTAAATCAGTAAAATCCTGCAAGGAATCCTGACAGTCTTGAGCCTAATGATATACGACTGTGAACGAAAGCCTTGAAAGTTTCTTAAAGTAGATACCTACTTTAAGCCGTCGGTATTCAATGGTACCTACATAGGTACAGACGCCAGCACATCCAACTACCCCAATCTGTCAAATCTCTTTAATAAATTTTCAACTTAATCACAAAACCATAAAGTTCACTTTCAGTTGTGGAAATTTGACAGATTGGGGTAGCTTGATGTGCTGGCGTCTGTAGTAAGATAAGGCGCACATAGTGCCAGTTGCCTCACATGTTTAGTAACGTTTGGCAAAGTCCAACATTCGCCTTTCTTCGCCAAACGTTAACCTGGACTTAGATAAGTTTTGGTCAGTTTATAGATGGCGCTAACTTAGCCTGTTATATCCTCTATGGTCGCTAGAGTGCTGTAATTACTGAGCAGATGCTTTTTCTTGCTGAACCTGTTGTTGTGTGTATTTTGTAAGGTAGGCAACGCGTACGCGGACTCATCCCCATATAATTACTCAATCTTAGTTTTAAACTTGTCATAAGTTTAAAATAAAGATCGAGTAATTATTTTATATCTATAAACTGACCAAGACTTATCTAAGTCGAGGTTAACGTTTCACTAAATTGATTATTGATATCTTTAAAATGAATTGAATAAATTTAAGTGCGGGAGTATCCGAACCCACGAACCACTTGGTATTCGGCACTCATCGCCTAGGGGGAGTAGAATTTGGCCCGACGGTCCATATACCAGAGAATGAACAGTAGCGTTCTTTGAGTACTAGAACCACCATACTGCGATCGCCAACCCTGCAACTGCCAAGCGTGCAATTATGCTAAAACCCCCTTAAAATGATGGATACCACGAAATACGTTAAGTAAGTAAATGCTATGAACCGTTGCCGCGTTGGGGCGGACTAGCTCAGACGACCGAAAGGAGAAAGAAAAAATAAAGAAAATTGGATTCTATGCAATAGTATCCAGTTACTTCTAGTCGTTTTGAAGTTTTGGCATGATGTAGTATTTACTGAAGTTAAATTGTACAACTTAAACGAAATTCAAGAGTTTTGCATTTATGTATGAGTTTAAATGACCCGTATATCTTGGCAATAACATTATTCACTACTTCGGGCCAATTGTTTTAGGACAAAGAGAAGATTATCTCATTTTAAAATCTAGTGCTACCAAACTCCGAATTAACTACCTACTACAGAATTATTCTGTTTTAGTGTTGCTGACACACTGTCATTTAAAATGACGAACATAACCTATAAGTTATTCCAACATAGTGCTGACGTACGTGGAATATAAAAAAGAAACAAAAAGAAAAAGGTAAACCTCCTTTGATCGTAAAAATAATTAAGTAGTATTTAAATACAAGTTATATTAAAAGATTATTAAACAATATAAAAATAAAAGATAGTAAAACCGCCTGAATTGAGTTTTTTCCCGCCCATTGTACAAGATTGTGCTATTAGTGTCCAATGTATTTATCCCGTTTGAGAGTGTACAATAATGAGCATTGTATTCTATTATATTCGATTCCAAAAATCGACTTGTGCAACTATCTCTCTATTTTAATTGGCGAAGAAATAGGCAGAGTAATGTCCGATTGGAGGGCATTTTATCGATACGAATGCAAACTAAGAGGTCATGGAGGGCGTTGGCGGCTGCGGCGCACTCGCAGTCGAACTCTCGGTCGGCGAGTACGATATAATGATATAATATTCCGGGACATTATTCACATACGGCCATCCGATCCCAAACTAAGCATAGTTTGTACTGTGGAATCTAGATAACTGATATACCACATATACTAATTTGCTTTTGTAAATAAATACTTATATAGATAATTATCTATAAATGAGTCTGGGTACCTAGACTAGTACCTAGACGCATGTGCACACAAATATCAGTCCTGGGGCTACCGCCTAAGGAGCCTATCATCGTCATCGTGATCGACGTTCAAATAGATTAAGTTAAAATAACTATATCATACGTACCATCATAAAACCAGCGCTGCAACTGTTAATGTTGCAGCTAGTGCTGAGATGGGACCTATTCGGACAGATAAGAATTAAGGACTTCTGTTTGTGTACCTTTATATATATTGTTATTATTATCTGTGTCAGTTTACTGAATAAATGTATTTTCTATACGTTTAATCAGCTTTAGCGATGAAATTTCGATTCCGGATCATGTGCTGGAAGCAAATTGAACAAATAATTTAGTAATTTTTAAACTTTATCAATTTGAACGCCGATCACGATCTCAATGACCGGAATTAGGCTTTTGTCAATTGCGGCGTGAAATGAAAGGCAAGTATTTACCAAACACGCCAACTGGCCCGTCCTAACATATGTATGTTGCATAAACTTAAGGCCTTTGTAACATATACATAATAAACCGAATTTTCTCACGCGCCGTCGACCTAAGTTTCCCAGAATTGGATCCAGTCCAACCACAGATTTGATTGCGTGGATTGGGATATTTTATGCTAATGTTTTGCAAATACCTACGCTACTACAAATTGCAGGTAAACTAATCCTAATTTTTATTTGACTTTTAAAACTATAACCCGACTAATATTTGACTGCCTGTGTAATTATATGAACTTTGACCTCGACAAGACTTGGGTTAAGTTGAATTAAGTCAAATCAGAAGACTGATTGTAAATGCATCTACTATACGTACTGTGATTTATGGGACTGTGGCTGATTAATAGAAAAACAAAAGAAATATTTGTAACTCATTTATATACAGATGATTATAAACCTAAACCACTAGTCTTTATTTTAATTTAATGTTGCAGTATGTGTGGCATTACTTTTAAGAATTAATATAGTATTGTTTCATCTGTCCCCCTATCAGTGATAGGGGGACAGATGAAACCGTTAAGGAGTGAATAAAGTTCGATCTGTCAAACTTTTTTCCTATCTGTCACCCTAAGGGGACAGAGCGGGGTCACAGATCGGAATAATCCGAATAATGTCCCAGAATATTATATTCATCACACATACACATCACTCGCCTGTGGACTATCGCTTAAGCAGGACGTTTAGCACTTCGTATATTTTTCAGAAATCGTCAACCTTTTTTTTTTTTTGTTTTAGTCAGTAAACGTTTTTAATATTAAGATGAATTAGTGTGCGTTGTGTCATGCCGAGTTCAACGATGGCGTGCAGTGTTCCTCGTGTGAGAAGCTAATGGATTTTAGCTGCGCTAATCTGACCGAATCTGGATGGAAGAGGATGGGCGCGGATCGGAGAGCGGTATGGAAGTGCCCGTTGTGTCGAGCAACGTCACCTGCGCCGGAAACTAAAAAGGATCAAGTGACTCTGGAGAACCTACTTATGGAGATGCGTGATATCAAACAAAAAATTATAAATATCCCGACCCTGTTGGATGAGATAAAAAGTATCAACCATGATATTCAAGACCTTAAAGCTTGTTGCGAGTTATCTAGTACTAGATTGGAAGATTTTACCAATAAACTTGTTACTTTAGCGAACAAGGTGTCTGACATGGACAAAAAGCAAGCGTTATTGGAAACTTCCATAGTCGATATAAAGGCACAGACTTTTACCAACGAACAGCGATCGCGTCTCAATAATGTCGAGATCAAAGGTGTACCTCAGAAAAAGGACGAAAATTTGTTCAAAAATGTCGAAAACCTCACCATAAAAGTTGGATACAGCTTTCCCAAAACTGCCATCAACTATATTTCACGAGTTCCCACTTACAATTCCAAAGACAAAACTATTATTGTCAGTTTTATCAACAGATACATTAAAGAAGATTTTGTAGCGTCAGCGCGGGCAATTAAAGTAATAAGTGCAAGCGACCTCGGCTTTGAAGACAGTGAAGGACGGAATTTTGTGAACGATCATTTGACGTCGGAAGCAAAGCATTTACTTAATAAGGCTAGGCAATCTGCAAAGGATCATAATTATAAATATGTTTGGGTAAAATTTTGTAAGATTCATGTCAGAAAAAACGAAACTAGTCGATCCTTTATTATTTCTAAGTTGACTGATTTAAACAAAATTGTACTATTTTTCTTTATTATATCACTCACGGTACTCACGGTATCTTATACTATTTTTCTTTATTATATCACTGCATATCTCTTATTACTACTGCATGCCTTAACATCTCATTTACATTGTACTTTATTATAGCCACAATTGCCTTTATATTCATAATGCAATCGAAAAGGTTTAGCGCTTCTGCCTTGATGCTCGTGCCGTCGTACCGGTTTCATTATCGGGTATTGTTTGCACCTTATTGGACTGTTTACAGTGCAGTAAAAAATAACGATAATATATTTGTCTCGCTTGCTCTGCCGTATTCTTCTATAGTTGTGTCTCACTTGGACCGTCATTATAGTATTTATTTGAAAGATAATTTCTATTATGCAGAACTTACACTCGCACGCTCATTATCAATGTACCCACGCTGGTTTATATTATTTAGTATTAATTATGCCTTCTTAATTTATTTATGTACTCATATTATATTACATATTCTGCTACAAGATTTTCTACAAAAATGTCTACTTACTGTGACCTAAAAGTGTATTACCAAAATGTGCGTGGGTTACGATCGAAAACCTTACAATTTTATCGCAATTCGAGTATTTGTAACTATTATGACATAGTAATTCTTACCGAAACATGGCTTTTACCTGGTGTGAGTGACTCAGAGATATTTGACCATCGTTTTGTGGTGTGGCGGCGGGATAGGGACCATGAGTTGACCGGTCAATCTCGCGGCGGGGGAGTGCTTATCGCAGTTCGTAAAGAATTATGCACTATTCCTCAACCCTCATTTGCTAGTACAGCGGAGGACATGTGGCTTACTTTAACAATGAAACAAAGTAACGTTAAAAACTCATTAAATATTAATCTCAATATATGTGTTATCTACTTATGTAAGCCAAACTTAGGTTTAAATTTCTCTAATCAACTGGACAACTTTTTGACTAAATTGCAGTCAATCATAATATATTAAATAAACCGGAAGAAAAATATTTAATAGTTGGCGATTTTAATATGAGTAGCATTTCCTGGTTGCCCAGTAACTTCAGCAGTGAGTCACACTTGTGCCCCGGTAATGTAAACACTGTGGATGAGCAATCATTTATTGATTATTTATACATCCATGATCTACGGCAGTATAATGGTATATTGAATAAGTACGGTCGAATATTGGACCTTGTTCTATCGAATGACGTAGTAACGGTGTCCAACTGCGATCAACCCTTTGTCCCCCTAGATCCCCACCACAATGCGCTCATTATTGAACTTAAATTCATACTATCGTATTTGATATCGGCTTCGCGTACAAAACAGGTTTTTTTCTAAAGGTTATCTAGAAATGAATGATGATATTGCCAATGTCAACTGGGAGTTGGAATTCGCGGACTTACCAATAGAGGGCGCTGTGGATTTTTTTTACTCATTTCTTAAGAAATTAATTAATAAGCACGTCCCAATTAAACGGGTTAGGAGTGGGCAGTATCCAGTTTGGTATACTTATGCATTAATAAATGCAATAAAAGAAAAACATAAATACCATAAAAAATGTAAGCAGTATGGTAATATTTCACACCGAAATTGTTATGAGATGTTGAGAATGAGAGTGAAGAAGTTAGAAGAAGATTGTTATCAAAATTATATTAAGTCTGTTGAAAGTTCTATAAAAAATAACCCTGAATATTTTTGGAAGTTTATTAAAACCAGATATAATTTAAGTAGCATCCCGAGTACTCTTCATTATAACAATATCGTAGCTTCCGGTAGTGAAGAAATCTGTAACCTATTCTCTGATTATTTTGCGACAACTTTTTTACAACCAACATCAAACCAAGGCAGCATAAACTTGGACGACTCATGCATGTCAGATATCTGTAGTGCTACAGTTGAACAGCATAAGGTAGTCAAATTACTGAAGGCACTAGACGTTAACAAATCTGCTGGCCCGGATTTAATCCCTGCTTTTCTATTGGTAAACTGTGCCGAAACTATTGCATTACCAATCACCTTGCTGATTAGAAAATCGTTAGATGAGTGTAAGATGCCATTAATGTGGAAATCGGCTTTTATAACGCAAATACACAAGAAAGGCGCTAAGACTGATGTTACAAATTACAGGCCCGTATCAAAACTATGTTTGATTGTTAAAGTATTTGAAAGGATCATCCATACTCAACTATATGAACCCCTTAGGGTATACATTACGAAATTTCAACATGGTTTTGTTAGAGGCAAATCTACAGTTTCTAACCTAATTATTTTTGATGATTTTATTACAGATAATATGAGCCAGGGTAAGCAAGTTGATGTCATTTACACTGATTATAGTAAATGTTTTGATAGAATAGATCATTTCACCCTAATACAGAAACTAGCTAATGCGGGCATAAGGGGAAACTTGTTGAGATAGTTTATTTCATACATTTCTAATAGATCACAAGCCGTAGCCTTAAATAGTTGTATATCCAGCTGGATTTCAGTGCCTAGTGGCGTGCCGCAAGGATCCCTACTAGGTCCTTTAATGTTTGTAATCTTTGTGAATGACATCGGCGATTGCTTCCATTCCTCCAGATTACTCTGTTATGCAGACGATATGAAAATTTATGCATCTATCGCATCCCAAGCGGATGTCCAAGCTCTTCAAGCTGATTTGTATCGTCTTGATAATTACTGTTCGAAAAATAAATTAGACCTAAATCCCTTAAAATGCTCTGTTATCACTTACACCAGAAGTAATCGACCTATTACATCCACCTATTGGTTAAAGGGTCAAAAATTAACCAAATTCCATAAGATGCGTGATCTCGGGGTCGTATATGACTCTAAATTGCTCTTTGATGAACACATTGATAGCATTGCAAAGAAGGCATCTCAAGCTCTTGGGTTTGTTGTGCGCACTTCATCTTGTTTTAAAGATGCAAAAACGCTTAAAATATTGTACTGTACATATGTCCGTAGCAAACTAGAATATGCATCGCAGATTTGGAATCCGAGATACAGCAAGTATACCGACAGGATCGAGGGTATTCAGAGGAAGTTCATGAGGTACTTATGCTATCGAACTAGATTAGTTTACAAATCTGAAGACTATCTAGAATTTTGTGCAAAATTTCACCTTCTTCCATTAATTGAACGACGTGATATCGCAGATGTCATGTATTTCCTAAAACTTTTAAATAATCAAGTTGATAGCCCTGAACTTCTTTCCCAAATTAACATCAACGTCCCAGTACGATCAACGCGTCATTACGTACCCCTAGTTTTACCGCTTGTTTCAACTAATTACCGCCAGAATACCTTTCTGTGGCGAGCAAGCAAGACAGTAAATGATGTTTTCAAACAATATGATGTAGATATATTTAATGCGAGTATAGCGTCAGTAAGAAGGCTGATGAGCGCTGAGTTTTTCAATAATTATCTTAATGTTTAGCTTTCCAACGTAGGCTTTATGATTCTCCTTTTGTTAATTGTATTTTATAAGTAACTTATTTTTTACTTTTTTGGTTAAGTGTATTTATGTACTAACTGGTAATATTTTCATGTCCATATTTTTTAACTAGACGTTTAAAAGTGAAGACCTGTAATTGGCTGTGTGTTGCTTATAACATCTATTTATTTTGTAATTGTTGCTGTTGGTTTTCCAAATAAATAAATTATTATATCGTACTCGCAGGTCCAGAGTTCGACCGCGAGTGCACCGCTGACTTTCGCCCCCCATAACCTCTTAGTTTGCATTCGCATTGATATAATGCCAATGTGAAGGATGTTACACATATTAAGGTTATTATATTTATTTCATTTTATTAGGAAAACAAATAGTATTACCACTTAAAATAAGAAACCGGTTTTAACATAACATAATTAATCTCCTGGATCATTTGCAAGCTGTTTTGTTGAGTCTTGTGTTTGCAGCTAAAATAAAGTACCTAGATAAAGCTTAACTAAATTTCAAGAGCATAGGGATGTGATAACAAGGAATGATCACGGATGAGGTTTGAATAATAACCTAAAACCTCTGAATCCAAACAGAGCTGTAACTTATGAACGGCTCATCAAATTTGTATGAAACCTAGCTAAGAACCAGCTTTTTTTAATTGACTTTCAGGTGACAAAATCTAGTAAAGATTAGTACGGCTGTTTGGAGAGTACGATGCCATAGACATAGACAAACTTAGCCGCTAACCTTTAGATACTTAACCTGAAATACTATACTTAAGTATTTAATACTTTGCTTTATTACCGTTTATTAAGTGCAACCGCGAAGAGAAGATGATAAATTTTGACTCGTATAGATTCCATTCGAAAATTTGCGTCAATATTTAACATCTTCATCACATCACTGTTAATTCTAATAGGGATATGTGTTTGGAGGCAAGCTCCCAGAATGGCAATTTCCGCGCGTGGGTATATCTATGACAAACGCCGTTACGCCCTCTGAGATAAACTAGGTATCGTCCCCGTAGTTGGAAAACTAAATAAGTCCGATTTTGGCGATTTTGACTTTTCCCTATTTTCAAAACACCTAAAAGATGCCGCATATTTGAGCCTTACAGGCATTTTCGTATCTTATTCCGTTTCAAAAATATAGCCATTTTTGTTATATGTATGCAAAATACATGTATACAAACACAATTTTATTAAAGGAAAATTAAATAACTCAGTAAATAAATCAATAACTGTGGTCAATGATAAGTTGAATGTCAAATAAATTAAATAACTTGAGTTGTTGAATTTTTCTCAACTTAAAAATTCTTTTACAAAACTAAATTAGTTCTAGGAAAACTAAATAACTCTATTTATTTAATTCTGCTATTCAGAATTCTGATATAACGTATCTAATTTATAAATAATTGATGTTATTTATTTTTTCTACAACTAGATAAGGATTAATTATAAGATGCTAGGCAAATAAAATTAAATAAATTAAGTTGTCATCAGAGGAAATCAGAGAGTCAAGTCCCATTTCGGGTATCAAACCAATGCCACCTTCAACAGATGAAGAACCTTTTTCTGATTCAGGATCTACATGGATTCCGGATACAGAAGAAGAAAATAAAATAAAGACGAAACTTAGTTCTTTAATAGACATCAATATTTCATTGGCTAAGAAGAAAAAAAGAGTTAAGAGATTTGAACGAATAAACCCCATTTTGTCGAGCGATTCTGAAGATGAAACAAGTAATATTATAACAACTCGAGCTATTATTGAAACCCCTATTGACCAAGTCTCACCGGTTTACCCTGATAGAAGAATCATAGAACACAATATCACAATCGCTGAGACAACAGATTCAGAAATAGAAACAGAAAATAAGAAAATAGAAACTGGGGTGCTAAAAATCCCCGGCAGACGCTGTGTTACCAAAACCGACGACCTCTGGCCCTGGCAACATATAACACTCGCACACTGCGAACCGACGAGAAGATCATCGAATTGGGGGAGGAACTGAGCAGCTTACATTGGGATATCATAGGATTGTCTCAAGTCCGAAGAGAGAGTCACGATAATCCTAAAATCCGGGAACCTGCTCTATTTCCGGAACCAACGGCAACCAACTGTCTCAAAATGACACTACCTTGGGACAGAATTAATAGTTTACAAGTCCCCCGTCCACAACGTAGTGAAAATCGAGTGTGTGTGTGTATGTGTGTGTGTGACACTAGGGTGGCGTACCTTATCCTCAGAATTACCAAGCAGTATTCGTTGAAGGTAACACAGGTATACGCGCCGACTTCGACGCACTCCGACGATGAGGTTGAGGTCATGTATGAGGATATATCAAGAGCCATACATAGCTCTAAAAACGATTTCACTATGGTCATTTGTGGACTTTGACGCGAAGCTGGGCAAACGATTCGGTAATGAGCTGAGAGTGTAGCAATTTGGTACTGGAGACCGGAACCTCCGGGGCCAAATGGTCTTCATGGTGAAGGAGGAACTCTTAATGATGAATTCCTTATTCAGGATGCTGGATCACCGTAAATGGACCTGGGTGAGCCCCGATGGTAAAACCAAAAATGAGATAGACTTTATCTTGTCGACGAGACGACAGATGCTCAATGCGGTTAAAACCGGCAGCGATCACAGACTGGTGAGAGGCTCATTGAACCTTAATGTCAAGTTCCAGAGGTCCCGACTGATAAAGTCTACGCTCCGATCTTTACCTGTCCATGTACAAAACCCCGAACCATTTCAGCTCTAACTGCAACACTGTTTCGAATGCCTAGCACTAGGTAATCTAATCTCTGTGTCGCGGGGAACTTTACAAACATATAATAGACGGACACAAATTACATCCAGACTCAGAACTACTATTTATGGGTTAAAAAAAATAGCTGTCCGGCGCGGGATTCGAACTCGTGACACGAAGCGGCGAGGCGATTGTCTCAGCCACCACGCCACACATGCAGGCAAGTGGACTCATACTACGACAAGCTCGTAGAAGTTGTCCATACGGCTGGGTCTAAAGTCTTCAAGGGCACATTCGTAGAACTGACGGCCGTTGGGGCAAAAAGGTTCTCAAGTGGCGACTACGAACCGGAAGAAGAGAGAGCGAAGGCAGGCCCCCTACAAGATGGGCCGATGATCTTGTGCGGGTCGCTGGAAGCCGCTGGGTACGAACAGCGCAAGACCGGTAATTGTGGAGATCGGCTGATATGATGATGATGATGTTTACTTTTTAAATTTGTGGCAAGATAAGTATCTGATAACAATACTATATACAATATAACTTTATTAATATCATAATACAGCGTTTATTTATATGAGACCAACAAAAGCCACAAAATTTTACATTTAACAATATTTCGAGTATGTTAAATTTAATAACTAACTACACTTATTTAACCAAATTTTACTCTACCAAATGTATTTAGCTTGTAGGAAAACTAAATAAATAGCCGAAATAAGTAGCTAATTGTAGCTACGTTATAAAAATCAGTTGTGGCAAAATTAAACAACTTGATTTTTTATTTGTTATTTAGTTAAAGATAGACTTCAGTTTGTTAAAGCATAATGTGAAAGGTTATCAGGTCCACAAAATATAAAATTGCTTACAGCAAAATTATCTCACATTTTCTTACAAATGTACATTAACTAAAAAAAACACTAAATCCCGTTTATCTCAGAACTACAAAATCCGAGTTATTTAGTTTTCCAACTACGGGGACGGTATCTTGAATATCTAATATGATGCTGTAATGGGTACCTACTCACCCATTTCAGGGCATTGGCCTCCTTTCACAATGAGAAGCATAGGCTATAGTCCACTGGCTAAGAGCGGCTTGGCAGATGTCGCTTGCCATCAATAACATTTTCAGATTTCCTCACGATGTTTCCCTTTACCATTTTTGGAGATCGTCTAGGTGCCTTGAATTTCTAATATAATGCAGACATTAATTTCCCATTGCGGGCCTATTGACGTAGTTGGTAAATGCTTGCTTTTCACGCCGGAGGTCGTGGGTTCGATTCCCACCCAGGACAGACATTTGTGTGCATGAACATGTCTGTTTGTCTTGAGTCTGGGTGTAATTATCTATATTATATACTAATACATACTTTATTTACAAAAGAAAAGTAGTATATCAGTTATCTTGGTTTCCATAGTACAAGCTCTGCTCAGTTTGGGATCAGATGACCGTGTGTGAATAATGTCCCAGAATATTATTATTATTATTCTATGGGTAATGACCTCCTCTCACAATGTGAGGGATAGGCCATAGTCCACCACGCTGGCCTAATGAGGCTTGGCAGACGTCACATGCTATTAAAAGCATTTTGGAAAACTCTCAGGCTTGCAGGTTTCTTCACGATCTTTTCCTTCACCATTTTAAGCACTATGTAATAAATTACTATTACGCAAATGTATTCGAAAACAAAATACATACTCAAGAAGTTTTGTGGTGTGTGTGTCACAAAATGTCTGTAGGAGGCTTTCAAACCTAGTGGTTTCAACATTTAATCGCGTCGTTCCAGTGTACGACAAGTATACTAAGCAGTGACGAATTTTCGTTGTCTGTATTTGCTATATCACAGTGGTATGAGTCACAGCCAGATTATTTTCAAATACACAAAATTATAATTCAACATTGATTTTGATGAATGACAGCTGACACAAAACACCACTCTGATTTAATACAAAAGCAAATTACTAAGATATTAGGACGGTTACGTTAGATATTTAGATTGTAATCAGCAAAGAAAAGTGATGTTATGATCGATTACATTTGGTATGTCATTTATATTGTGTAATGCCACAACAAACTTCCTTGGCGACCTTCGTGGCAATATCCAATTCGCCGAAGCAAAGTGGAATGATGAATATTGATTTTACTTATGCACTTATTTATTTCGTATAAAGTCTAACGTGACAAATATGAGCTCATAGAGTTAAGATGATGCCAGGGCAGCATAAATGGCCAGAAAATCCGTTTTTGTACATCGAATATAATTCCAAATAAAATAGCCAGGGTGTTAAAGGATAACCAACAGAACACATTTCCAGATTTTTTGTCTGTTTGTCTCTTACTCTTATCTAAATGACGAGGTTTAGTTTTAGACAACTACGCCTACGAAGTCGCGGCCACAGCTAGTATTCAGCGCGATAATTGGAGAACATCGGATATATAAATAGAAGCGTTCCAAAATTTTAACAATACGATTCTAACAGGGCGCGTCCACAAGTTTAATACAACTTAATCGGCGAACAACTTAACGGACCACTTGACCATAAGTGGTTGCTGTAAGATATGACATGGCATTACTCATCTGTTGCCGACCCTTGCCGCGCCCTGATGAGTTTTACGATCTCGATCACGCTAGGGACTATGACAATGTACTGTTATTAACATATTTTGTAATAAATCTGAAACAGTGAGACGGGTACTCAGCCTTATTTTTTTTCCAAAAAGATTTTATGTAAACCATAATAATGGTTTAGATAGTTGTTATTCTATAAGTTTTAATTTGTTCTACACATTATTTATTAAGTAGTCAGGATTTTATTCGTAGAGACCTGTTAATGGCTTTCTGCTACCTATAAATATATCGTAAACATTTCGTTGTTATATAATAATAATATCTAGGGACAATGTCACACAGATCATCCTAGCCCCAAACTAAGCAAAGCTTGTACTATGGGTACCAGGCGACGATATACATACTTATGTAGATAGATAAATACTTAAATACATAGACAACATCCATAACTCAGAAACAAATATTCGTGCTCATCACACAAATATTTGCACTTACCGGGATTCGAACCGAGGACCACCAGCTTCGTAGGCAGGAGCACTACCAACTAGGCTATGGTGACCGTCAAACCTATTCGTGGAGACCTGTTAATGGCTTTCTGTTACCTATGAATATATCCTAAACATTTTGTTGTTAAATGCTGTTGGTCTTCCTAAGAAAATAAATAAGAAATAATAAATAACTAATTTAAAAAAAGCATGAAGTAGATTAATATCTTGATAATGACAATTAGAACTATTTGATATGAGTATTTTTTTTTATTTTGCGGTCGCCAAGTGCGGCGACTACGGCAAACCAAGTGGCCACGTTTTTAAAACCTTTGGGGAGGCCTATGTTCAGCAGTGGATGATATAATCCTGACGAGGAGATGTTTACCTAATTAGGCATTTAGTCCACATATTTTTATGTCCATTAAGTAATTAAATAAATAGTATTGTAAGTTTTTAATTCTTACTACATAAACACGTAGAATCCTGTCGTTCTCTGGAATATTAAGTTTGAATGAGTTCGGACCTGTAACTTAAAACGACAACACTGTACTCTTAAAATGTATTATAATAGCATTCCTACCGTTCCTAAAATCAATACTTCGAGGAGAGGTTCTTTACGCTCCGCTAAAAGAATTCTTCCCAGCCATGGAAGTGTGAGTTCTGATATCTATAAAGTAAAAAACATATAAAAATGTATGGTATTATTACATTTTTTTGACTGCACGTGTGGCCCAGCGATTAAGACAGTCACCTCGCCGCTTCGTGCCGCGGGTTTGATTTCCGCGCCGGACAACTATTTGTGTGACCCATAAATAGTTGTTCTGAGGATGTAATTTGTGTATCTATTATGTTTGTAAAGTACCCCGCTACTGTTTTATCAGGGAACTCGATAATACCTTATATGACTCACATATTATTATATACGTTCTATAAGTGAAATTACTTATTCACGACAATTTTGTCGTGTCGTCATTGGCGTCGTATCGTCAAGTGTAAATTAGAATTTGGGTTTGTGAACAGGGAGCAAATAGGGAGGTATAATAAAGTTTTTCATAACTCTGACGTCTGACGTGTGCTTATTACTTACACTGTCTAGGCGAATTCGTTGCGTCATCCCGACGACAAAAATAGCCACAGAATTTCCTTTAGATTAGGTACCTGGGTAGAAAATTAAGGTAGGCAATATATTATACGAACTGTTTAGAGTGAGAATTGTAAATAAGAAAGCAATAAGATAGTATGTATCTCTGACCTTAATACCTGGCTCACGCAATATTTTTAATCCGAAACTACAAATACATTGGCACACCCTCCGAGGCCGGTGATATCAGTATTATTTGAACAATTGACAGAAAGAGTCAAGTAGATTTTCCAATGGTCGAAATATATATAGAAATTTATTCGAACATTAATTAGCACGAATTTAGGATAATAAAATCAATAACTTAGACCGCGTGCGCCTGTTATAAAAATTGATATCCACTTAAGTGTCTTGACGAAGTACTCTACCTACATACCTGCCTTCATTCCCACCCGGGACATATATTTGTGTGCATGAACATGTCTGTTTGTCCCGAGTCTGGGTGTAAATTATCTATGTATGTATTTACAAAAGAAAAAAGTATATGTAGTATATCAGTTATATGGTTTCCATAGTGCAAGCTCTGCTTAGTTTGGGATTAGATGGCCGTGTGTGAATAATGTCCCAGGATATTATTATTATTATTCCTGCCTACAGAACCGTACAGTATTATTCTATTAAGCAGGTTATATTTCTGTTTATATTTACCTCTATATTAAATTATATTATGTACATACGTGTTCATGACAATATACAACAGTGTCTCATTGCCAATAATGCCATCAATGACTTCCGGAACAGAGACGTGGTCTCTTGCTTCAGCTTCATAAAAAGCTTAGGTTACCTGCAAGATAGAATTAGAAATATCGAATCCACACACGTGAACCATAGGACCAACATACCCCGTAGAATTGCCAAAGCAGGGGGTTGGGCCACGGCAGCGACGGCAACTGGGGCAGGAAGTGTGGCCCCCCGTATGGGGGACCGACGATTGTGTAATGGTCGCGGGCAGCCACTGGATGCGGGCAGTTCATGACCGGTCGTTGTTGAAATCCTTGGGCTCCCTCAAGGATTGATATCTCAAGGCACCTTGGTCCTGCAGTGGACGTCTTTCGGCTGACATGATTATGATGATGAGGACATACATGACCTCAAGCTAGATCAATTTCACTTATTTGTTTACGTATAACTCAAGACGGGCGCCCAAGTACTTCTATTTAGTTATGTAAAACACTTTTTACCCATTTGTTAGTTTGGTAGAAGTTTATTAAACAATATCTTAAAGTATTATGCAGTTGAGTTACTTTTCAATAACGCGGGAAATTCCCGGGGGTTACCAAGTCATAAAATTGAAGTTATCACTATAATACCGATTTTCCTCTTAGCAAACATATTTCTTTATAAAGCACGGCTTACAACGTAACTAGAAAAGTTCTTAGAGTAGCAGGGTTGTCTCTAGGCTTTTATTGTTTAATTATTTTGTATTATTACTGTTGAATTTATAAAATATGAAAACATAACTGACAATAACTACTATACTTTTATTTTTGGAAGCCCTAATACTAGCTGATATATCTGTGGACATAAGCTCCTTAAATAAATACACAAAAAAAAAAATTGGTCTATAATATAAATAGTCGCGAGAGTCAGTACTCAGTTAAGTTGGACGTCTTTACTTTCAGTATTTATAGACTGGATTACACTCTTATGCCCTAGAAAACTAGGTTTAGTTTTCAGGGGGATTCCTTTTCTACTATATAAGGATATTAAGATAAAAAAGTAAGATTTCTTTTTGCCAAAAATAATCAGTTTTCATTTAATTTAATTTAAAATCTACCTCATTTGTTTTTGATTTTATTTTTTTGAGTCTATTTTATTTTTGGCAGCCCTATTGTAATGTGTACAGTCGCAAGATTTGGTCCTCAGTTAAGTTGGACGTCTTTCCTCGCGATATTTATAGGCCGGATTATACTGTTCTGCGCCAGAAAAAAAGGTTTAATTTATTGAGGGTTATTAAGAGTATTCTTTTCAAAGTATCAAAGAGAAATTGTTTTTAAAGGAACACTTAAATGCCAATTTAGAGAGATATTAAGATTGAATTAAGTATTTTTAATTGATATTGATATTAAATACGTACATATGTATATTGATAATAATGAAAATATACAACGTATTCGTATGAAATAAGCCATTGTAATTGCAAGTATATGAGCTAAAACTGGGAACTTAACCAACATTAGAATAGCCAAATTGCTTTTCTTTTCATAAATTTTTCACCAATAGTTAGTAGAACGATTGATTTAGTCATTTTTAAGCTTTGTTTATTTGAACGCGATTTAAGAAATCAATAATAATAATATCTAGGGACAATGTCACACAGATCATCCTAGCCCCAAACTAAGCAAAGCTTGTACTATGATAGATAAATACTTATATACATAGAAAACATCCATGACTCAGAAACAAATATTCGTGCTCATCACACAAATATTTGCACTTACCGGGATTCGAACCCAGGACCACCAGCTTCGTAGGTAGGAGCACTACCAACTAGGCTACGGTGACCGTCAATGTTCGGCGACTTAGCCGGTACAACTCGGACACTATGGTTACCACTGCCCATACGATAAGTAAGTAAGTAATCCTTATAATTATAAAGTTAAACCTATCTAAAAAGTAAACTGATATCTGTTAACGTCACGGTAAAGAGACCTTGATAAAATATGAAAAAGCCATCCGCCCCATGATTATATTTTCACGACTTCATCACGAGGCGAATGGGGAAAACACCGCGTGCTAGGGTGACAAAATATTGTAACTAAATAAACTGGGGCGTGACATTTGACAGCTTGTCAGTGTCACGCGGATTAGGCGACGTGCTTTCTTATTAATTTATCACCATATACATTACAGGGTGCCCTTGAGAATAACATACTCTTTAGTGTTCACACAAAGAATACACTTATTCTTTATTGCACACAGAAAAGATACATTTAATATATGTATATTTGTAAATTGATGTATGGACGCCAGCACACCAAGCTACCCCAATCTGTCAAATTTTCCCCATTAAAAGTGAACCTTATGCTTTTGTGATAAAGTCTATAAAAGAAGTTTGACATATTGGGGTATCTGGATGTGATGGCGTCTGTACAAAGGCGAGCTTAACTCATAGATGAGTTTTCTTCCAGCAAACTACTGCAGAGGGAGATTTCTAAAAGAGGGGTAAAACCAGTGAACATTATCAAAAGAAAAATAAAATTAAGAGATACTAATTATTGCTACTACCAACCGGTACAAATAGATATATATCTACATACTAATTATACAAACTTATTTATATATAGATACGAACGCGTGTTGTACGTATTTGTATGTAACAAATGTGTACAACAAGCGGTCAGAGGACAAGGTCAAGGAGGTCATAAAAAAAATACATACATACAATCAAATTGAAAACTCTGTCACAGCGATTATCGATCACAGAAACATGGTAACCCCCAAGAGAAAGAAGCCCTATAAAAACTGAAAGGAAATTAATGAACAATGATTACATTTTCACCATTCTATCAAAATTTACGAAAGGGTTGCAACGGGGTTACAAAAACGGCAAATTGCTCAGACAAACGAGGGCGAGAGGGTGACCATCAGTCTTATTTAGCCTGTGACAGGTGGATTTGTTGAAAAAATAGAAATGTCCCCTTTAGCACCCGAATTTGCCGGACATGTGCCGGTATTTTAAGAGGAAATCATTGTTGGCGTGTTTACGTATGGGATGATGTGGTTGTATGGTGGATGTTGGCTATTAAGATTTGGGAAATGCGGTTGAATAAAATATGGAGTTGGTAAAAAACAAAAAGCTGAATTTAACCTATTTTGAAGAGAAGGAAATCCTTTACCCAAATGTTGGCTTGACTTTATTTTCGGGTTCAGAATATAATGTTTTGGGGATCCGCGAATCTAATTTTGTCGAGTATTTTTGATGATGATATGATGATGATGAAACAGTTGTATTAAATACTAGCTGTGCCCCGAGGTTTTACCCGCGTTAAACTTTATAAATTATCACAGCTCCTCCCCCGAAGGTGCTATCGTGATAATAGGCACCCTATATGTTGACCCGACCTCTTAGTAACATTCATGCAAAATTTGAAGTAAATCCATGCAGTACGTTTTGAGTTTAGCCCGGACATACATACAGAAAAACAGACAAAAATTCTAAAAACTATATTTTTGGCTTCGATATCGATTGTAGATCACGCCTCAAGTAGCCTTTTAAAAAAATATTTAATGTACAGTTTTGACTTTCCTACGATTTTATTATATGTAAGTATAGACAGTAACATGGGTGGTCTTATCGCTTACTGCGTTCTCTTCCAGACAAGATTATAAGAGCATGGACAAGATTGGCAAAAAGAAAAAAATGAATGATAGGGTGTAGGTAAAGCAAGTTAAGAAAGAATTAGTATATATAAATAGACTAGTCTAGTAAGTTAAATAAAAGAGAAAACTGCGAAAGATAATCTTGAAACGTGGGTATTATATTATTATGTAAGCATAATGTACATATTAATATGTAATTTAAATTTGTTGATATACATATAAAACACATTTACATATATACAAAAACATTATTAACGTTAAAATTATTCTATGAAGCTTTTAGCACAAACTTATCAGCCACAGGCCATTTCTAATTTTAATCCTGTCAATAAGTAATTTAACGTCGCTAAATAACAGTTTGTTTTATTATAATATAGCCTGCCAATCAATTACATGACACAAGGAAATGGGGATAACTATAATGGGTGCAAGGGGCGCGGCGCACCGTTAACATTTTTCGCGAAAATTATATCGTAACGGTGAATAACAGATGAAGAAATTCTACAGAGTGTTCCTTTATTTTTTAAACATGTTTTTTTATGTAATAGTACGCCAAATGCCGTGTGGCTGACGACATAGAATATCGCCACCTTATCTCATCCCGTTAGGGGGTGTAGAAATCGTCCCGACATCTATCAGAGGACGGGCAGCAGTGCCTCATCATACTGCGATCACCAACCCTTCTGCCAAGTGTGGCGATTATGGCATATCCCTCCCAATTATCGACTCAATAGTGGAAATATTTTGGGGAGGCCTTTGTCCATCAGTGGACGTTATCCAGCTAACACGATGAAGGCAAATGAGCAAGCGGGTTAGTTGATGGTAAGTGGTCACCGCCGGCCATGGACACTTGCAACACCTGAGGGGCCCCCATTGCGTAGTAGGCTTTTAAATAAGAAATAGGTCGTCATTTGACCTGCCGGTGAGCTGCCATTTTCGCATATAAATTTATTCCGCCTTATATATACCAGACCGTTTCTTTAATGTGGATAATTCTATGTTAGCAGAAGTTATAATTCTTACAATGAAAAAACCCATCAAAAGATAATGTCAAAAGTTTCCAAAATAGAGTTCTTACTTACATGTCTGATGTCTTAAAAAAAAAACAAAACGGTCAGCCATACACTATTTTCTTCATGTATTATTTATTACTGAAAAAATATATATGTTCGTTCTGGTTTCGAGTAGGAAGACCTTAATTTCATATATTTTAGTAAAATTTTGCTTTATACGGGTATACGTGGAGAACGAGAGAGTTTTGCCAGTATGAATTTCTCTTAGTTCGCCTACCCGGGATTGGTTTCCACTTGACGTATAAATTTTATGATTTTTCAGTTCGATGATTAGGGTGTAAACCTATAAATGATATAATGATACCAGATGCTCTCACCGGCGTGTAAGTGGTTGGTATAATTATGCACCTAGGCACACAGTTAGTATATAGATGGGTGACCTTCAAAGTGGTTTAATTTCTGAGCGCCTCCGTACTTCGGAGGACACGTTAAGCTGTCGGTCCTGATTGAAGTCATTTGACAACAGGCGTTAAAGCCATGTCAGAGGCCTACAGGGCGGCTTAAACAACTCTGACACTTGGGTAATCACTGCCCATACGATATTACTTATCGTGTATCGTAATGTGTAATTGGCGGTTAATAGAGGAGGATAGAGGAGAAGGAGATCAGGATCGAAAGCTTTACCTGCTCTCCAAGGCATGGAGGTATAACTCCGCCAACTTGCAGACTCGGGATAAATGCTGAGAAAATAATTTTCTTACAGAAAAATCCAAAAATAACTTTTTGGCTCAACCCGGATTTGAACCCAGGACCTCATTATCTGTGGTTAAACACGCCGCTGTCGTCAGGCCAACAAGGCAGTCAGACTAGTATATAATCACGCAAAGCAACAAGAACATTCGAAATGTTACAAATAAATCTAAAACTTTTAAGTATTAAAACTTAAATGCTATGCCGTTTGAAAAGTTGCTGTCTTGAAAATCTACATAGAAAAGTCTTTTTAAAAATTCATCGTTCTTGGAATGTCTTGCACGGCTTGAGTTTCGATAATGTTCGTACAAAAACTGTCCGCTTTTGTACACTTATACATTTTGTGCATATTATTGTACGATTTTGGGGTATTGAAGACGCATTATCTATCTGCCGAACAATATTGAGAAATACATTTATCATAGGAGGGTTACAGAGTAAATCCTTTGGTATTTATTGTCTACTAGCTGTTCCGGCGTAGTTTGTACCGCCATTTTTTTACCAGTCAATACTGTTTAAAGTCTAATATTTTAATGCATTGCAATGTACGACATTTATTAGTTTTTCTTCCAGAGAGAAAACAAATAGTGTGAAGAAACAACGATTCAAAAAGAAATAACGTCTCACATTCTTTTGTCTCATTCGTACAGACGCCACCTCATCAAGCTACCCCAATCTGTCAAATTTCCCCAATTGAAAGTGAACCTTATGCTTAAGTGACAAAGTTGCAAATCTATAAAAGAAATTTGACAGATTGGGTTAGCTGCATGTGCTGGCGTCTGTACATTAACTTTTCTGATATGTTTAAATATCTCATTTTTTTTCACCTTCTCCTGAAAACATCAAACGCATCAATGAAAGATTTATTTATTAAGGGATAGGATTCTTTAAGAAATACTACGTTCTTATCAAAAACACACTTTACGAACTGAAAGCACACCCGAACTAAGAACAACTATCTGATGATGATGGCTTAATCATCATGTTGTTCTTCGTTCGTTTTGAAGTTATTCTTCTTTTGGGTGTGCTTTATTTAGGGCCGACCTATTTCGGTCATGGTGACCACTTTAATTCCTAGTCGATATGGCGTTGGTGCGTCCAAAGATAGCTGCCATAGCCAATGTGGTGCGCACTGAGCGTAACGACAGGTTTTAATACTTCATTTTGACTCTTTGTTCAAGTAGAAAGTTTAAGCCGGTCTTTGACATCATAACTGCCGACCAGAAGCCCTTTAGCTTGGTAGTGTGAGGGAATTTCAATGGTAAGATTAGTTTATTGTGCCTGAGCCTATAAATGTTACTAAATAGAAGAAAACAACCTTCAGTTGTTGTACAATTACACATGAACACAAATTCTCAGAATTATCTAGACTCCGAACAATAAAGCCTATTCTAAGTTAAAAGTACAAAGAATATACAGAAAAGATGTCACAAAGAAATTGGATAGTATATATACCACCTGTGTTTCGAATAAAGATTATTCAATTCCAACATAATTTTGTTAGGAATTCACCCGTAGTTTGGAAACAGCTGTAAATTTTGTTACGTCTAGCCTACATAAAATGAATACAAACCGTTTCTGAGAAATACACACAATATCATTGTATTTAATTAAAAGAAAGGAAGGCTTTTTTGGATCGTAGCTTCTTTACCCGGAGCCAAGCTCTGAAAGGCTAGTTTATTTTTACAAATAGAGATATTAAATAAATAAATATTTTGGGACATCTAACACACTGTCATCTGATCCCAAACTAAGCAGTGCCTGTAATATGGCAACCAGACAACTGATAACAATCTATTCAATACATATAATAAAATCGTAAGAAAGTCAAAACTGTACATTGAATATTTTTTAAAAAGGATACTTGGGGCGTGATCTTCAATCAATATCGAAGCCAAAAATAAAGTTTTTAGAATTTTTTCTGTATATATGTATGTCCGGGCTAAACTCAAAAAGTACTGCATGGATTTACTTGAAATTTTGCATGCATATTACTAAGAGGTCGGGTCAATATATAGGCTACATATTATCACGCTACCACCTACGGGGGAGGAACTGTGATAATTTATAAAATTTAACGGGAGTAAAAGTGCGGGGCACAGCTAGTATTAAATAAATAAATAAATATAAACTAACACACTGACATCTGATCCCAAATTAAGCAGAGCCTGTAATAACAGCAACCAGACAACTGATAAAGATACTTATATATTTTGGACACTGGCGCTTAATTAACACAAGACAGCCCTGTAAAGACACGAGGTTCTTGGCCAGACCCATATACCAATCTTTAGACCAAGATCCGGCCACCAAGCCAACCAGATTCTGTTGACTTATATAATATGGTAACACTCCTCTCAAAGCATAGGTAAGTGTGTTTAATTCTGGGATCCTTGAACAGCTGGACATAACTAAAAGTAATAAATCAGAGGCGACCTCTTTACCCCATAACACATAAAAACACCACGTGCGACCTAATAAGTTGCGACAGCCACACCCTCCCCCCACCTCTCGAATCTGCCAAATAAATACAAAATTGAGGTTGGGCATTGTTCTTTCTAATGAAAATGTACGGGTGGATATTGGGGTGTGAAACGCATGTCGCGTTTAATTTTCAATTGAAGTACAGACGCCAACACATCAAGCTACCCCAATCTGTCAAATTTCCCCAATTGAAAGTGAACTTTATGCTTTTGTGATACAGTTGAAAATCTATAAAAGAAATTTGACAGATTGGGGTAGCTGGACGTGCTGGCGTCTATATAATTTAGAAGCGGATAATGAAATATAAATAAATATCAGGTAAGTCTAGTATCCTTAGCACAATTTTTGCTTAGTTTTCGATAGATGGCACTGTGTGATATGTCTCAGATATCACACAGTGCCATCTATCGCAAACTAAGCAAAAATTGTGCTAAGGATACTAGACAATGGTTGGAATAACTTATTTGCTGAATTTTTGTGAATACATACACACTCAGAAAATACCCAGACTAAGTCATATAGACATATTCATAAAAACTAATATTTCCCTGGTGCCAGGATTGGATTGAAAGGCACATAATGTTAGAGTGAAATTAATTTGTCAGCTGAATGATCTTTGTACCCTCATTCCAATAATCTGTCGCATCATAATAAATATTAACATACCATTTATTTTAATTTCATTTTTAAAGTAGGTATTGTTCATGAACATGGAACTGATCACGATCTTGTTTTTAGTCCATATTTATGGAAACTATAGAGTTGATACCGTGTAAAGCCCATAAGAATACCAGCATCCTGGTGATACGCAATAATAAATATATATTGATCAGAAATAACTAACATTATTCGAACACGATTTAACGTTACAGTTTTACAGTAAAGCAAAAATCTGGAAAAAAATTGTATGCCTTCGAACGTTGTCATCAACTTTAAAAAATCCAATGGGGCACAAAAAAGGCCCGTATATTTCCACACACTCTGTACTTTGCTGTCATTCTCGCAGCGAACGCAATTTATTTGAACAAATAAGGCAGAGAAGGCTACTATGACTGGATGGAGTCATTTATTTGTTCATAAATTGCTATTTAATGAACTAGTTGAAGCTTTATTATTTAGTAACTCCTTTCCGGTTATTATAAATAAAATAAATAAAAAAGGTTTTTATTCACTTAGACTTTAAAAAAGCGCTTGTAAATAGCCAGAACATGTTTGTAGTAATACACTTAAGTTTACATAATATTTCTAGTTACTTATTATAGATTTTTAGGTACATGGATTTTTAAAACATTTATAAATTTATTAATAATATTTATTTTATAATAGTAGTGATATTTAGCTAACTTGTATTAAGTTATTGTCAAGGAGATTATGTTTAGGTTTAATTATAGAAATTTATATTTTACTACATATTGTGCGAATGGTTCTGTCTATATTAAGGTACGAATTCAGTATTATTTAGTTTCAGTATTGTTTTATTATTATGACGGACCTAGTGTTTATAGCGACGGTATATATTAGGTCTTTACCTATGAAATTGCCGTTCTGCAGTACTGGCCATTTCAAATCAAAATAATTTTTGTTTGGCTAAGAATTCTAATTTCAAATTAATTTTATTTTAAAAACATGGATTCTTTTTTCCAAAAGTAGTCATTTCTTTATTGATTAGTGTTACATTTTCATCGCATTTCAATCTTTTTCGTCATCATGGATACGTTAAAAATTCGAGTAATTATGGAATATGAGTACCGTCGTGGCAGCAACGCGGCACAAGCGGCACGCAACATCAACGACGTTTACGGAGCTAACACTACAAACCAACGCACCACCTGTTATTGGTTTGCTCGCTTCCGTTCTGGAAATTTCGACCTGAAAAATGAACCTCGCGGTCGTCCGAAGACTTTGGTCGACAATGACGAATTAAAGGCGGTTGTGGAAGCTGATGATACACAATCTACGGCTGAATTAGCAGCAGCTTTCGACGTTAGCGTCAAAACAATATTGGTCCATTTGCGTCAAATTGGCAAGGTAAAAAAGCTTGACAAATGGGTGCCCCACGAACTCAATGATCGCCAGCGCGAAGTACGCGTCGAGACGTGCCTTGCACTGCTCAACAGACACACAAATGAAGGAATTTTGAACCGCATTGTTACCTGCGATGAAAAATGGATTCTGTTTGATAACCGCAAGCGCTCAGCAAGTTGGTTGGATCCTGGTTCAGCACCTAAACAATGCCCTAAACGAAAACTTACCCCTAGAAAAGTGATGGTCACTGTTTGGTGGTCTAGCGCCGGTGTGATTCATCACAGCTTCTTACCAAACGGGGTGAGCATTACTGCAGATGTGTACTGTGAAGAACTGAGCACAATGATGGAGAAGCTGGCGCATCTCCAACCAGCATTGGTCAATCGCTCGTCTCCGCTGCTCCTGCACGACAACGCGCGACCTCATACTGCACAGCAGACGGTCTCCAAGTTGCAAGAACTGGGGTTGGAAGCTCTCCGTCATCCGCCCTACTCACCAGACCTTGCGCCTACAGACTACTACTTTTTCCAGAATTTGGATAACTTCTTGGCGGGAAAAAAATTCAATACCCGAGAGGCAGTACAAAATGCCTTTGAAGAATTTGTTGCCTCCCGTCCAGCTGATTTCTTTAAGAAGGGCATCAATAAACTGCCACTGCGATGGCAAAGATGCATTGATTGCATGGGTGATTACTTCGATTAATACAAATAAAAAAATTCATGAAAAAAATTCGTTTAAATTTTTTCATACAAAACGGCAATTTCATAGGTAAAGACCTATTATATTGAAGTAATTACTTATTTATTCCGGTCCTATTGCGTCCTTGGTAGCTTTTTATATGATAAAATTAACAAAATACTTAACAATATCCTAAGCGAATTAAAAAATGTAAATACATAGTAACTAGTGGCTTTTGGATCTCGACTACAATGATTCAGAAAATTTAATATCATTACATTTCTCTCTAATATAACGCTTATGCAAAGCGCCTGGGACACAATTAAAGATGCCCATCTTTAATCGTGACATTCTAGTCTTGTCGCGAAATACTGATTAAAATAAGCGACACATTAGGACGTGTCAACTAATTATGTGCATACTGCGCAATTTTGTGTTTTCCTTTTCATACTCGGTGTACGCAAGAGAGATGTAATGATATTTAAATTAATTTAGTGGTGAAAAAGACGGAATTATTAGCAATATATATGGCGGTTAAGCTCTGGAGATGCATGATAGGGTCCGATTTTAGAGAGATTTCGTGCACTAGCCGTTCTATGAGAAAATGCAGGCCGCTTGTCTTATTGAAGTGCAGTACAAATGCAAACTGGGAGTCATGGAAGGTGATGGATTTCGTGGCATGTGCGCGGTCGAATTCTCAGTTCGAGTTTTGTTCTTATGGTACGGAGCCCTGAAGAATTCTATAAGAGACTATTATAAATATAATTGCGTCAAATTTCTTAGTGCAAGCTGAATAGCTTGAACTAACGTGAACAAGAATAGCTTGAAATTACTATCAGTTTGAATTTGTAATTCTCATAGAACACAGCTAAAAAAACGCTTTTGCTTAGGACTAGTCGTAGACTAGAAAACTAATCAATTCTAACGGTTGTCAAAGGCGTCTGTCAATAAATAAGGAACAAAGTATCAGCAGACAGAAAGGCTTACAGTGGCAAAAGCAATGCATCCAAATGCAGACCACTTTCTATTCACCCGGGAATCAATTCCGCGATCCTTGAGATGCAAATACGTTGACAAAATTGGAACGTAGAGTGTTGGAAGAGTTGGAGCCATAGATCAAAGAATATATAGATTAGTCGATGGTTCGAAGTAGGTGAAACATCTAATGAAAGCACTGGTTTGTATTTGTTTTTTGTGTAGTTTCTAAAGGTAACACATCAACATCGTGAATCGGTATTGTTTATAGCTATTCAAAACATGATTTTATTCATTTTAAGAATTGTCCAAATACTTTAAACAAACTGTGGCTTAAAATCCCCCAAATCTAAATAAATGACTTTATTTTATTTATTTCAAATGTAGGTACACAGAGTTAAATATTAAATAAAGAAAACAGAGGGCCACAAAGGTACTACTTATTTCTAAAGAAAACTCTTCCAGCAAACCTGCGAAAGGAGATACTAAGAGAAATAAAGAATGTGTGTGTAATTAGTATTATAGTATGTAGACTTACATACTATAAATATACAGTACATAAATAATTACAAACTGTCATGAATACATATTACTATAAATATTAATAATAAATATATTAAAGATAAAGAAATATCTAATTTGGTTTAAATTATTTATTGAAAAATGGATAGGAATTAGAATTACGTAAGCCAAGTGGCAGGGACTGTGTAGGAGTAGGAATAGAACAATTCCTACTCCTAACCGATGTTTTGTGGGAAGGAAAGCTGAGGAGAGGTTTAAGGTGTAAATTAAAAGGAGCACCAGGAGAGTGTTTATAGAACAAATGCTCTAGTAGATAGGAAGTAGAGGTTTTGAAGAGGAGACAATATTCGGCTATTTCTACGAAGGCAGATTAGAAGCCACTTGAGGTTTTGCGAAATAGAGAGTTCCGGTCGTATTTACGTAGATTAAAGATAAAACGGATACATATATTTGCAATCGCTCAAGTTAATTTAATAGCTCGTCGCTAGCATTCAAATACCAAGCGTCAGCGTAGTCTAATGAAGGGTGCGTGAGAGTTTGGGCTAAATTAATCTTGGTTTTAAAGGACAAGAACCTTTGGAGGAATTGAAGCGTATGGATCGTGTAGTGGATCTATTTACTGTCCTTGCCAATGTGGCTCTTCTACGATACATTTCTATCTAAAATTACGCCCAGTTTTATTCGGATTCTGCGTAAATAACCTGACTGATAAAGGAGGCAAACAAGCATCGTCGAGCCCATTGCGCATTTGCTTACTCCCTATGATTATGGCCTGTGATTGGTCTGGGTTTATGTGAAGACCAAAAGAACCCGCCCACACACGGCACACCTGCACCAAGTGTACAACAATCAGAGTGGAACGTCTTATAGCAAACACACGGCACGCGTCGTGCACGTTTACTAAGCAATCTAGAGACCCATCTATACATATAATAAAATCGTCGGAAAGCCAAAACTGTACATTGAATATTTTTGAAAAAGGATAATTGGGGCGTGATTTACAATCGATATCGAAGCCAAAAATATATGTTTTAGAATTTTTGTCTGTGTGTCTGTTTGTCTGTGTGTATGTCCGGGCTAAACTCAAAAAGTACTGCATGGATTTACTTCAAATTTTGCATGAATTACTAAGAGGTCGGGTTAACATATAGGCTACATATTATCACGCTATCACTTAAGGGGGAGGAGCTATGATAATTTATAAAATTTAACGCGGGTAAAACCGCGGGGCACAGCTAGTATGACATATATAGAGTGACAGCAAACTTCATTTTGTTTTTTTGCGTAGAGAACCCGGAAGACTGTGTAACTTCGCTCAGAAATAGAATTGCCTCAAAATTTTCAGTCGTCTCTTTGATCAATGTATGACTTTCCTAAATAGTGATAATTTTTGTCTAAATTTATATAAGAAAAAGAAAAGGTTAGGTCCAATCTAGTAGAGTTATGAATCTCAGCCCCTTGGTTGAAACGCGAAGTTGTCATTTCAAAGACTGCGCCAATATCAGAAGCGAAATTCAAATTTCAAAACTTTGTGTATGGCTAGTAGTTAGTAGGTACTGATTATCCATCAGTTTTTAATAGTGGATTAGGCTTTAGTATCAAACCCATACTATTTATATCCATTATAAGATATTTCTAAATTAAGTGTCTAGTTAGTACCTAGTTTGATTAGTTGCAAACAGTGGTTTTATCAATCAATCAATCAATATTTATTGTGTGAAATTTGGTACAAGGAGGATCTTAAATATGAATAAATAGTTTACAAAATTCAACCACACAGGTGTACACAATTTTACAAATGTCATGTTTAGTTAAAATATTAAATATCTAAATTTACTAAAAATAATGAACACCATTTTTTTATTACATCACAATATTTTTCAAAGATAAACAATCACGATAAAATCAAATTAATAATACAATACATTCAAAAACAATAATAATTAATTTAAACAATCAATATAAATAGTACAGGACAACTTTACAGTAATGGTCTAATCATCAAGTCAGTGCCTTCTGCTTATCATTAATAAACTCAGTAATCGAGTAATAACATTATCTTCATTGCCAGTAAAGCCTTGTAAAGTATGCCAAGGCCTCCAGACGCAATGAATTGATTAGATTGACATATCTTATAGTGCACAAGTGCGTATGCAAATACTTGTGCACTTTCTATTCTCAAGATCCGATGAGACAACTAGATATCTTAGATTAACTTCAGCCCTCGACTTAGACCGCGTGGTAGTCGAAATCATACATCGAAGAGGTAAAAAAGAATAAAGATAATGTTTATAAAAGGAAACTGACTGGCTCTTTTATTTACTGACTGCTAGTTCCACGTTTATTTTATAACTAGCTGTGTCCCGCGGTTTTACCCGCGTTATTATTTATAAATTATCACAGCTCCTACCCTGTATGTGATAGCGTGATAATATGTAGCCTATATGTTGACCCGACCTCTTAGTAATATTCATGCAAAATTTTAAGTAAATCCATGCATTACTTTTTGAATTTAGCCCGGACATACATACAGACAAACAGATAAACAGACAAAAATTCTAAAAATTATATTATTGGTTTCGATATCGATAGTAGATCACGCCCCAAGTATCCTTTAAAAAAATATTCAATGTACAGTTTTGACTTTCCTACGATTTTATTATATGTATAGATTTTAGGGGTAGAAACACGTGATTATTAAATCTTTTAAGTAATATAAATGTTGAGTTGACCAGACTAAGAAAACACGTTGTTCGATACAAACATTGCAAGCCCTTTTCACGCCCTTAAGCGTTTCAACTACTACTTGAGGTGCTCATAGCTCTATGCTCTCATCGATCCGTAAGTGATTGGCGAAGTTAAGCAACTAGGCTGGCGGCCAGTCCATAGATGGGTGACCAAAAAGTGGTTTAATTTCTGAGTGTTGTTATAAACCAACAGTTGTTACGCCATGCCAGAGGCCTACTGGGCGGCTTGAACAACTCTGACACTAGGGTAACCACTGCCCATACGATAAGTAGTAACTGTGCATTCAGTCAGCCAGTTTCTACTTATATATATATATATATATATATATATATATATATATATATATATATATATACAACATGTAACGTAATTAACGCACACCCTCAGACACCCCAATTAGAATATTATGTTGTGATCATAATAACTACATACACTGTTTTTTTTATTTAACATGCATATGCATTGCTATTTACTAAATTAGTTTCTTGGAATAAAGTTTATTTTTCTTTATTTTGTATTGAATGATGGAATTTGTATGAATACAAATGAAACTGCAATTTTAAAACTCTTATTATTTGACTTACAGTCCATTTCAATTTTTATATATATTTTGCTTGTATTATGACAATAATTTAGGTAGTTTTAATTATTTTGGGAAAAAAAATATTGAAAATGATATAAATGGATTCAGTGAACGATTCTGATGAAACTATTTTCAGGATGTGCGTTAATTAAGTTACATTTTGTAAATATAGATCATAGATTATATCCTGCCACTGGTAGAGATATTCCTTTAAACGGCATCCCTAGTAATTTTAGGATCGACCTATACAACTATTGGCAAATTTTCTCATTTCGCATACTTATACAAAACGTGTATTAGTTATTAAGACGGTTCTCATTAGTAGTAGGTGCGACACAAAGAAGTCGGAACAAAGACGTACTGCGTTCATACTTCGATGGCTCCGTCGTGTGAAAGCTTTGTGTAGCAGTTCCAATGTGCTCCCAATATGACGTGCTCTTTTTTTTACAGTGAAGAAAGGAAAATAACAACAGTTGGGAGTAGGTAGGATGTAGGTATTGCAAGTTGGAGAAGACGGTGGGTATATTTGTTAAAATATAAATAACAAAATAAGTTCATATACCTAATATATAATGTATATATATATATATATATATATATATATATATATATATATATATATATATATATATATATATATATATATATATATATATATATATATATAGGTTCCAATGAAGTGTGTGTATCTTGTAAAAGAATAATAAAGTCAGTCTATTGCGAAAAACCAACGTGTTTTTTTACATATTACATTTATTTTATTTTACATTTATTTTATTTTAAGGCTCTCATAATTTTCGGTTTTTACTGAGTAAATAGTATAAAACAGTCGTTTTATAATATTAAGTACTTTTTCGGAAGCCTTATACCCTTCTTACTAACATTATATGTCGACAGTGACATAATATACATTTGCAACTGTAATGTTTCAATAGTACGGATATTTTTTAGTAGCTGTGTCCGCTACTTCGTCGGCACATTTTGTAATGACTCCATAAATGTTACATCATAATATCTCTAATATTTTGTCTCTTGTCGCAAACTTATAAAAAATTCACATAATCCTAATTAATAAATATTTCCGTAAAATTTTTCACCCCCTATTCCCTATTGTTGTTTTACACCCTTGAGGGTGTAAAACCTTAATACTTTTAAAAACTTTGAAGGTCACATTTCTTCATATCAATTCAACAGCCTAAACTATAAGATTCAAGTTTCCAGCTCTAAAAATGACGATACTTCCATACAACTGTTGAACCCTTTTTACGCATTAATAAGTAGCCTATGTCATTTCTTAGGCTCTAGACTATCTGTTTTCCAAATTTTATTTAAACCAGTTCAGTAGTATTGGCGTGAAAGCGCGACAGACAGACAGACAGAGTTACTTTCGCATTTATAATATTAGTACGGATTTCTCAGTACTAAGACTGGTCACTAATAAAGCCTATCGGTAATAAAACACTAAATTCAAATCACCTAAGAGCTAACGAATGTATAGGCAATTAATAATAATGTTGGATTAAGGACTCGATATACTGTCATATGACGTCACTTGTAATGGAGCCATAGAAATTCCATATTAACAGTAATTTCGCGTGAAAGGGACAGAGCTACCCCTTTTTATCCCTTCCAAGAACTTAAAACCTTTATATTTTAAAACTTCAGCCGATTTTTAAATTTTTTTGTGAAATAAAGCGCATAACACCGATTTTTGTGACCTTTGACCTTGAAATTTAATAGTTGCGTACACCCTACGTATATGTAGGTTTTGAGACAACTTTTAGGGTGTCAGTATACAAGTATTTACAGACTTACAGCTGGGTATCTCAAATTCCGAGATTCTTAGGTAATTATGGTTAATTGGGTAATTAGGTAATTTAAGCTTAAATGACAATAATAGATATTTAACAGAATCTTGATCCACCGAAATTTATTTGACATGATTTATTTAAATGAATATATATAATGATTTAATGTAATTATCATTAAAGATTATGGATATGAAATGTTTAACTATATATGATTCGGACTTACAAACCTATGAGTTAAGAGTGTGATAAATGAGACACAGAAAATCGATTGGTAGGTATACAACCAATCCATTTTCTGTGTTAGAAGTTAATGCTATCCATTGTTATGCGAAATAATATTATGACACTAAAAGTTCTTGTTCTGTGTGCCCATGTGTACAATATGTTAGTAAAACCCTACGCGTAGGATTTTACTAACATATTGTACGCGATGCAGGGATTTATTTTAGCAAACGGGCGTTGTCTTTTTTATATAAAAAAATCTTATATGTTTACTAAGTTTTAACTATTGCTTAGAAGTAGCGTTGTGATTTTTTTTATGTCGAGGAAAGTAGGGGAATTGTATTTTGAGAACAATCAAATTCTTTGTAATATTGTAAAATATGACAAGTAGATATAGCTAAAATATTACGGAAAAATACATATTGTCAGCGGCAGTTGCCAGCCCCTTCAGTATATCATCATCATCATATCAGCTGAAAGACGTCCACTGCTGGACAAAGGCCTCCCCCAAAGATCTCCACAATTGCCGGTCTTGCGCTATCCGCATCCAGCGATTTCCAGCGACCCGCACAAGATCATCGGTCCATCTTGTAGGGGGCCTGCCCACGCTGCGTCTTCCGGTTCGTGGTCGCCACTCGAGAACCTTTCTGCCCCAGGGGCCGTCGGTTCTACGAGCTATGTGCCCTGCCCACTGCCACTTCAGCTTGGCAATTCTTACGGCTATGTCGGTTACTTTGGTTCGCCTGCGGATCTCCACATTTCTGATTCGATCTCGCAGGGAAACTCCAAGCATAGCCCTTTCCATTGCTCTTTGGGTGACCTTGAGCCGCCTGATAAGGCCCATAGTGAGCGACCACGTCTCTGTTCCATAAGTCATCACTGGCAACACACACTGGTCGAAGACTTTCGACTTGAGACTTGAGTATATACACAGCAACTAAAAATAGTACGACAAGCAGTGATAGCTACAGCATAGTATAAAAATAGACAGTTCCTACAAACGGTCGAAACGGCACACTTACACAAACATGCACATCGACAAGATTCCTAAGCTGTTGTCGCGGTGCTGTCAGTAGTGAGGGCCGCGTCAAAACGATTCGTAGCGTATAAAATTTATCTCCGCAATCTTTATAAAAATCCACGAGCGTATTGCGTAGTATACGGCTGTTTGAACTCAGCTTCATCAAAACGGGAGCTTTCGTCTTTTAACCGTCGTGCTGATTTATAAAACAAATATGTTTTAATAAAAAATAATAAAATGTATCGTAAACATTAAAAGTTACAAACCTACAGCTTTAATAGAGCGTAGGTAATTATTTCATCAACTAGGCTTAGTTACCTTACCTACTGTCCATATTTATGCTGGGGCTACAGCAAGTTAATATAAACATGTGTGTGTGTGCGTTCTTTTTACAAATATGGAATGATTCAATGCTTTATTATAAACACTTTTAAATGATGTAAACAATACACTAAGATTCAAAGTCGTGTAATAAATAAATCTGTACGCTCGAATATTACGTCTGCACGTACGTCAACTCGGGACTTCCCCTAACTAAACCGCATATGATTGGTCGATTCATTGTAAATTATCTTGCTTAAAATAATGAATTAAGGACAAGAACTGCTTATATAGTTTAAATTATTAATTCAGAATGTGACGGTTAATCACATGGATTAAAAAAATATATAAAAATTTTATTAGTTTCATAAAGAAATACGATTAAAAATTAAATCCTGAATCGCGCTATCAAAGTTTTCGCCCACAGTTATGTTATTTACGAATACTAATGAATAACAGTTGGTCTTCCCCTGAGTCTATTCCTTGACCGACTCTACTGGCTTCAAACCTCAGCACGTTGTACACTTTGGGGGCTTTGGATTACTTACATATCTATCAGATAGTGAGTACGCCTCACTGGGTATCGTAGGGTATCTGAGGCACTTTAAGGTAGCTCGTTAGTGGAGGCAAGATTAAGGTCAGTGGGGGCATTGCCCGTTGCGGGGCCCCTCACCACGGGGGCAGGCTACGGTTGGTAGAAGAAGACACGCAGGGGAGGGACCCGCTGAAGATTGGACAGCGTTAACAAATCTATCACCAAAAAACACAAACGCCAAACACCCTTTTGTTAATCCTTTCAAAAGATGAATACTTAGTGGAGCAACAATGAATAATATTTATCATTTGTTTATTTAAACATACATCTTTTTATTATTTACATGAGTTAAATAACAATATAAAATTATCCTGTAATATAATATCCTGGGACAATATCCCAAACTAAGCAGAGCTTGTAATATATAAACTAGATAACTTGTCTTTTGTAAATACATACTTATATAATATTTTTTAAGACAACTCTTGCATTAGGGAATTTCATCCCTGTGTCGCTGGGTACTTTACAAACATATAATAGACGGATACAAATTACATGCAGACTCAGAACAACTATTCATAGGTCACACAAATAGTTGTCCGGCGCGGGACTCGAACCTGCGACACGAAGCGGCGAGGCGACTGTCTTAGCCGCTGCGCCACACGTGCAGTCTTGCACTACGCGCATCCAGCTGCTTCCAGCGACTTATATAGGTAATTGCACCCAGACTCAGGACAATCAGATATGTTCATGCGCACAAATATCTGTTTTGGGTAGGAATCGAACCCACGATCTGCGGCGTGACAGGCAAGTTAAGTTATCTACACACCATGCCAACCGGCCAGTCTGAGTAGTAAAAAGTAATCAAGCGTAGGCGAGGGAATACTACATTTGATCTAGTGCGTATCGTGCTTAGATTAGCGCCAGGGCGCTTATCCCGGATTAGTAGAGGGTGCTGGTTCATAACCCGGATAATAAAATTTATGATTTCCCATTTTTGAGATTAAATGCGTGAATATTTGTTTTTAAAAGTAAACAATAAACCTAATATGAATATATGTTTTATGTGTCGGCAATGATTATAAAAATTGCTAAAGTCCCGATCGATTTCAGGTAATTTAATACCCAATTAGAATTTATAACTGTATATATAGGCGCATATAAAATAAAAAAAAACAAAAAAATTGTTTCATAAATGGTTGCACTTAGATATTTAAGACGACACCATATGATGATATTACGGAATAGAGATGTGGAGCGACGATGGGTCTTATCAGACGGTAAGTAATGGAATCAGGCGTTACTTTATTATTCATAATAATAAAAAAATGAGACTAATCGAATGTCTCATTCGAGCACTCGACGAGTTAGCAGCCCTTGAGAATAGTCCGTGGAGGACTGAAACACGTGTTGGGTATCGTACTGGCGCATGTAAGTAGCTTTTTTATATTGTCCTTCTTGCATGTGCACAATTTTGCGGGCGGGAGGGCGGTGCAAATTGCATCCCGGCATGATTAAACTGACAATTAGCGGAATTAACACTACAGATTGATTTTGTATTTTGACTTATCAGACGGCTCAGGGTCACCCAAAGAGCAATGGCTATGCTTGGAGTTTCCCTCCGAGATCGAATCAGAAAAGTGTGACCCACAAGCAAACCAAAGTAACTGACATAGCCCGAAGAATTGCCAAGCTGAAGTGGCGTTAGACAGGGCACACAGCTCGTAGAACTGACCGTTCCAGGTTCTCGAGTGGCGACTACGAACCGGAAGACGCAGCGTGGGCAGGCTACAATATGGACCGATGATCTTGTGAGGCTCGCTGGAAGCCGCTGGATGCGGATTGCACACGGCTGACAATTGCGGAGATCTTGGGGGAGCCTTTGTCTGAATAAAAAACTATTTCATTTTTTTATTTATAAAACTGTTGCTATGAAAAGTACAGACGCCAGCACATCAAGCTACCCCTATCTGTCAAATTTCCCAATTTAAAGTGAACCTTATGCTTTTGTGATAAAGTTGAAAATCTTTAAAAGAAATTTGACGTATTGGGGTAGCTGGATGTGCTGGCGTCTCTCCATGGCATGTTACACTGTCTTGTTCATGAGATCTATATTAAAAATGAATGCTATGTAATTAAACTTAATGTAGGTGGTAGTTAGTATTGTATAGCATCCTTACCTTACCGTACGAATTAACATTTTTATGACAAGAAAAAATATACATATATGTATGGGACCACCTCGGGAGGACGACTTTTCGCATAAAAATGAATAAAATTATTAAAGCGGTCAACCAACCCGTAAGAAATTACGGCACATGTATTTAAGAAACACATCCAGTCTGATTAATGTTGTAATTGAACCAGCTTTTTATGAAGTTGTTTAAAAAGGTCGATGAAAGGTTATTGCCTAGGTCGTTTATGCCCTCATGTTTCAGTTACAACTTACGCACATAATTGATTAAATTAGGTAACTGATTCTAGGTATAATGTGTCCATGCGTGGTATGTTTCTGAAATTCCTACGCTTGTTGGCGTGGTTGGTAAAGGCTTGCCTTCATGCGGCAGGTCGTGGATTCGATCTCCACCGAGCACAGTAATTTGTGTCCATGAACATGTCTGTTTGTCCTGAGTCTGGGTGTAATTATCTACATAAGTATGTATTTACAAAAGAAAATTAGTATATGTAATATATCAGTTATCTGGTTTCCATAGTACAAGCTCTGCTTAGTTTCTGATCAGATGGCCGTGTGTGAATAATGTCCCAGGACATTATTACTATATTCTTATCATCATCATCATATTAGCAGAAAGACATCAACTGCTGGACAAAGGCCTCCCCAAAGATCTGCACAATTGCCGATCGAATGCTACCTGTATATATGTACACGAGTATAAGAATAAACTTAATGCAGTCAATAGTCAGTTAAGTACTGGCTAAAACCCTATACGATTTCAATAAAAATAAACCTACTAGTATAGAAACGACACTCAAGTAAAATAATTTATAACCTAACAAAATGTTCATCCAATAAACTGTATTGAAACGATCCATTTGTCTGAAGGAAAATTCTAAAGATTTTAATTACATCGACCTACAGTCCGTTAATCAAACAGGTATAGCTTAAACCGGTATAAAAAGGTAGAATTCCTTTATAACGTTAAATTTCTTTAATCTTTGCCATCGCTATAGAAATTTGATTAATAATCCCTCTGTTTGGTGACCGTGAAAAGAAATTTCATTATACGTTATGTTTTAAAAGGGCTTAAGGTGGATATTTTTGTGATAGGTTGAAAAATGGAAATATTTTTAATAATCACGAGGTAGCAGCGCAAATATTTGCATTTATATTTTACTAGCTGTGCCCCGGTTTTACCCGCGTTAAACTTTATAAATTATAGCATATGTGTTAATCCAGGGTACCAGCTAACTACGTACAAAATTTTATTAAAATCGGTCCAGCCGTTCAGACATGAAGGAGTAACAAACATTCACAATCACACACTCACAAACTTCACCTTCATAAAATTAGTGTCCTTTGATATAATTTATCAAGCATCTAGCGTGAATAATAGATAATATGCGGTTTCTGTAGCCTATATGCGTCTGTATTACTGGTAGCCCATATAATTACACTTATGCGTTGACCCAACCCACCTGAGCTCTGACATCCTTGCTCATAAAGGAATACAACATTTGGTCCTTTCAATGGCTAATGCAGCTTTCTGGGTCCCGTATTCCATGGCCTGAATTCGGTGGAATATTTATGAGTTTTATATTTACTATTACTATATATGTACCTTAATGTGAATTTGTCTATTCTACATATTCATGGATTTTATTCTGCATCATCCCAAGATTTTCGCTTTGGAATTTAGTCAGCCTCTGATCATTATTTCCCATAAAGTTTAAATAAATAAATAATTTATTCATGTATATAATATAATTTTTATTTGTTAATTAAAATGTTATTTAGTTTTAGTTGATTTATATAACTAAGTTATTCATTTGATTATAATGTTTACATATGTCAAGAGTCAGGCTGCGTTTTAATAGAAGAATGCTATTATCTTCTCCAAGTTAATTGTTAATTTATTAGGGGATCGATCGAAATCATATCACTATCAATCTTCCACACATTAACATAATGAGGTAATGAGTAAGCCCCTAGCTATCTTGGTAGTATAAAAAAGATTTTGAACCTTGACCTGGCTCAAACAGTGTTTCTTTTCAAATTTGGCTTGAATATTCCGCATTGCTTTTTCTATCCACGTTTTCATTGAATCGTCAATTGAATCACTATCTTTCTATTTGAGTTTGTCAGCTGAAAGTTGACGATATTTAGACTGCCATGCCTAGGTGCACGTAAAGCCGTCGGTCCTGTACCTGACCTCTTCCCGAACGTGTCGTTAGTCGTCCCATTTGATCATACGGTTTTTGTTCCAAATAATGTTTTTTTTTTAATTTCATATTATTATAAGACTGATGGATTAGAAAGTTTCCCTATGCTTCTCCACACACTAATGGATTATAGGTAATAAATCCCGCGCAACTGCGCTAGTCTCTATTGAGACTGCCGACCAGGAAGAAATATATATATTTTTTTTGGAAGAATTTTTTAGGAAGAAATAATGCTTTAATATATTTTATTATTTGCTGTATTATATTTTTTTCGGTCTATCATAATGTTCCTTAACTAGATCAAATAGATTGAAAGCAGTTTGAAAATCTGTTGCACCGAAGAACGGACAAAGAATAATTGAGTTGAGGAAATGTTGAATAGCGTCTTAAAATCACAAGGCTCGGGCACACTACGTCCGGAACCTTGTAAACTGGAAACATATGCGGAGAAATTAGGTCAAAATCCGGCGCGTTTCTTGAAAATGCACAAAACGGCATATTTATCACTGCCGGTATGAACGACAGTGATGCTGGGTAATTTGTTAAACTATATCAGTAACTGTTTAGATATAAAACATTATTCACTTTACTAATAAAAATATTGAGACGATAATCGTCTGAAGATATGTATCTGTACCTTAACAATTAAGGTACAGATAAAATACATTTTTGTATTCAATTAAATTATTTGTTTCATTCGCCGAATGAAACAAATAATTTCTCATTTTGATTATCGTAGCAATATTGCTCTTTTGTAACCTTGTCACATCCAAGTATATGATATAGATAAGTATCATTACTTTCGTGCTTATGTAGTGTGCTGTGTGGATGATACATTGTACAAATATCACCACCTCACACTCACCAGTTTAGCCCCACGAGTGCTCCACGAGAGCAACGATTAAGTCAGTTGGAAGTTCCACTTGTCTCATTGGTTAAATCCAAATAGATTTTTGTAGTTTACTTAATGTAGTATACATATATAGTTCGTGGTATAGTTGAAGTAATCACAATAGTAACATTAATTCGTTGCACCAATATTGTATATCTAGTTAAAAATATTATAATCTGTCAATCAAATCCAACTATGTTACTGGCGATTAATAAAGAGACTGGATATTAAAAAAATGTTTATGCCAAATTCAAACTTTTGTTTTGAAAAAATATGAAAGATTTATGTTTAAAAACTACCAAACACATTGAAAACAACAGCTTAGTAAACTTTGCAATCGCGCTATTTATTTTTATTCAGAATACTTTCTACAACGAACTAACTAACACGTGCTTGGTAAAGAGAGGCGGTGTCTGAGTACAAGATGAACCAATGATCTTGTGAGGCTAGGCCTCGGCCTGCCCACGCTACGTCTTCCAGTTAACGTAGAAATTCTGGTAGAATATCCACCTATTGACCGGCTTTCTTAAATGGGATTTAAAGAACTTGCCTAACATTATTTGATACCAAAATATTAACGTATATTTTTACGAATTTTTAAATCTAACAATCAGCTACGCACCGTCCAAAATAACATCCCGTGTATTTCCATAATTTTCCCACCGTCTACGGGTTGTTAAATAATGCCCTATTGTAAACGAGTTGACGTTCCATCCCTCACTGCGGCCGGAGGCAGTGTTATTAATCGATTCTTTACTAGAACAAAATTATATCGAGTGGTGGGCGTAACCGTCGCAATTTTATCGTGTTGTTTTTTTTATTTAATTACAGTTTTAATTGATGTTTTATATTGGGTACAGATTTTGTAAGAGCGGTTTTAGAAACATCTAGTACCTACAGTTTCAAATGTTTTCTTACTTACTAGGAAGTTTAGAATTCTTATAAACATAATGTATGTTTTATCTGCGATATTGTTCGTGATCTAAAATAAATAAATAAAATATAATAAAAAAGGTTTTTATTCATGTAGACTTTAAAAAAGCACTTGTAAATAGTCAGAACATGTTTGTAGTAATATAGTTGTATACATTATTATTTCTAGTAACACAGATATTTAGGTACATATTGTATGAAAACATTTATAAAATTTATTTTATTATAGCATTGATATTTAGCTAGCTCGTATCAAGTTATTGTCAAGAGATTATGTTTAATTATCTAGTTTAAGTCTAATATTTTTACTACATATTGTCAATGGTTCTGTCTATATTAAGGTATTATTATTATGACGGACCTTGTGTAAATAACGACGGTCGCGCTTTAATGCTACCACCGGATCCAATGCGCCTCAACTGAGTGATCTTAAAATGTGTTCACTTTAGTTAAAATTTACAGGAAGATGATAATCAGACTATTCATAAAAAAATACTTGAATTTCATGCCGCCACCTAGGACATATATTTATGTGTATGAACATAATATCTGTTTGTCCTGAGTCTGGGTGTAATTAACAATATAGTATAAGTATGTATTTACAAAAGAAAAGTAGTATATGAAGTATATCAGTTATCTGGTTTCCATAGTACATACAAGCTCTGCTTAGTTTGGGATCAGGTGGCCGTGTGTGAATAATGTCTCAGTATATTAGTATCTACTTATGTTATTCAATCTTTATAATAACAACGGGTACTTGTGCGGTATTTTGACCGAATGGTGGTCGATTTTACCAACACGGGCATATTACAATGCCTAAGTGCGTGTGCAAGCATTACTGGCAACAATAACAAGTATACTATAGCGCAATAAGTTATTGAGTATTGAACCGCTTACCATCAGGTGAATGGATGGTATAAAAAGTACAGACGCATGCACATTCAGCTACCCCAATCTGTCAAATTTCCTTTACAGATTTTCAACTTTATCACAAAAGCATAAGGTTCACTTTTAATTGGGGTAGGTTGATATGCTGGCGTCTGTACAAAGACAAGCAACCTAACCTTTTTAACTCCCGACGCAGAGAAAGGGTGGTATAAATTTGACGTCGATGTCTCTCTGTGTGTGTGTATATGAGTATGCGTGTCTGTCTCTTGCATCGTTGCTCTCAAACGGATGGACAGATTTAGATTAGTATTTTGCATTTGAAAGCCAGTTTCTTTGCGGTGGTTTTTAGCTATGCTTGGTCAATTGGTACAGCAGTGTCATAGTATCAATTATTTTCCAAAATGATTTAATTATAATTGGAGACGGGGTTTTGCTAACGGTAAGTTTCTTCATTTAATTTCTTTTCATAGACCATCGACGTGAAATTGTTATCTTAATATTCAACCCAATCTTTATAGATTTTTTTCAATCACTAAAGGGGCTATCATACCAAAAAGGGAATAAACCGTGTATATTTTAGCGATGAATACATTTTTGTGTGGAATAAATCATATTAAGGGCTTCCCCGACCGTTCAGATAAAACATTAAACGTTGTTTACGTCAGAAAGATAGCGCCGTAAGGTTGAGTATACACTGGCTTATGGGGACATACAGGTTTCTGTGTTATAGCACAAAGATAGCGCCGCCTTAAGGTTGAGTATACGCCGACTTACGGGGACATACAGGTTTCTTATGTGTATAGCAGAAATAGCACCGCCGCCGTAAGGTTAAGTATACATTGACTTACGGGAACATACAGGTTTCTGTGTTATAGCACAAAGATAGCGCCGCCTTAAGGTTGAGTATACACCGACTTACGGGGACATACAGGTTTCTGTGAATACAGCAGAAATAGCACCGCCGTCAGGTTGAGTATACACTTACTTGGGGGCACATACACGTTTCAGTGTTTACATTAGAAACATAGCGCCGTTGTAAGGTTGAGTATACACTGACTTACGGTGACATACAGGTTTCTGTGATTACATCAGAAAGATAGCGCCGCCGTAAGGTTGAGTATACACTGACTGACGGGGACATACAGGTTTCTGTGTTTACATCAGAAAAATAGCGCCGCCGTAAGGTTGAGTATACACTGACATACGGGGATATACAGGTTCCTGTGTTTACATCAGGAAGATAGCGCTACTGTAAGGTTGATTATACACTAACTTACAGGGACCTACAGGTTTCAGTGTGCACATCAGAAAGATAGCGCCGTAAGGTTGAGTACCCATACACTGTCTTACGGGGACATATGTACAGGTTTCTGTGTGTACATCAGAAAGATAGCGCCGTAAGGTTGACTATACACTGACTTATGGGGACGTACAGGTTTCTGTGTGTACATCAGAAAGATAGCGCGCCGCTAGGTTGATTATACACTGACTTAAGGGGACATACAAGTTTTTGTGATTTCTGCTTTTTCCTACCACTCTGCGCGGTCAACGGGCATTGTACCGAGGTCTTCCAAGCTCTCAGCCATGCCTACTATATCATCGGTAAATCGAAGGTGAGAACAGATTATATTTAAAATATTATTTTCAATATAACTTCTTCTCTTATTTATTATTTCAATAGTTAGATTACATTACATCTTTATAAAAGCAAATATCGCATGACTGCACGTGTGGCGCAGCAGCTTAGACAGTCGTTTCGCCACTTCGTGTCGCGGGTTCGAGTCCCGCGCCGGACAATTATTTGAGTGACCCACAAATAATTGTTCTGAGTCTGGATGTAATTTGTGTCCCTCTATTATATGTTTGTAAAGTACTCCGCGATACAGAGACTAGATGTATTAGTGCGGACGTCGTCTCTTATTAAAAAAAAATGTTATATTAAAAGTTGCTTGCCCCGACTTCGTCTGGGTTGAACAAATTATATATTAAAATATATTTAGTTATCCCACGACTTCGTACCGTGAATTTCCATTTGTCCTCCATCGAGGACGCAAAGAGGAATCATTTTCAATACATGTATTTTTGATACATGAATTTTATTTTAAATTAGAAGATTAAAATTAAAAATACATGCATTTCGTCGTGTTTAAGTTCCTGCTTCTTGCTTTAAGACTTACGAAGTTTGTATATAAGCTAACGTTTATCTACTTATTCACCTTCTTAAGTCTACAACTTTAGAAAACGCCGATAAACGTGTAGGTACCTACATTTGATTTTAACAAGAAGCGGGTACATAAAATTTCGTACGGTAACCGTTTTTAGTCTGTCTGAGAGAGAATTAAATTATTTTCAAATTAAATCCGGTTGCTGTGGTTGATGTATGTGGTTGACCAAATATTTTGTATTCTCCTTCGTATACCAGCTTACATTTTGTACATGAATTGAAACTATTTGTAATTTGCGAATATTCATTTGAAATCTGTAATTGTATACACAAGCGGTATAATCCGATTGTACCGTTTACTATTTAACAACGGCAGGTGGCGAACTCAATGTGGTTTTTTGATTGTAGGAATTATTATTTTAGTTGCTTTTAACATTTATGTAGATTCTATTTTAAAAAATAATTAGATTAATTTTGTGTAAATATATTTTTAACAATTATTTTATTTTGTATCGAATCAAAATTAATCTGTCACCATATGTAGTTAAACACAATAGAAAGACAAGTTGTGAAAAAAAAACAGCAATATTTATATAATAATGCAAGGTGTAAAGCGTTGACAATACCCAATTTTATCGTATGACGATTGAGACCCGTGTCCACAGTATATAAAACATAACAGCACTTATAACATAAATATTTTTATATCTATAAATCAGTACAAGTATAAATCGTTAAAATTTGATATTAGAGGTAATATTTGTGAAGCAATATTTTTTTCTCTCAGGATGGAAGAATAGGAGCCCTTTTCTCCATCCTGAGAGAAAAATTATTATATGAATAAAATTAATTCTAAATAGGATCTATCAAAACTTTTTCTGACATATGTTTTATAAATGCCTGGAGTTACGATAGGGTAACATAGTTATAAGCGAACCAAATACTAATAGTGTTCCTAATAAATAACAAACAAACAAAAAAAAATATTATTGGGCAACGGTGTTTCTGTAAACATAGGTGCACTTTTGGAACGAAGTTGCTTATCGCGCTTTGTGAAAGGGGGCTAGACGGAAAAAAATCTTACGAAAAGTTGTCACGACACTTTTTGCATCTGTGCGGCGTGCGCATGTTTCTCTGTCTGTCTGTCTCTCTCTCTCTCTCTCTTATAGTAAGCAAGCCAGATATTTTCATTTCTTATTCGCATTGTACAGTGTGGTGTCGCGACGATTATTTTTGTTGAGTGTATACAGGTGTACTTTTATATCTATAAATCAGTACAAGTATAAATCGTTAAAAGTAGATATTATAGGTAATATTTGTGAAGCAATATTTTTTTCTCTCAGGATGGAAGAATAGGAGCCCTTTTCTCCATCCTGAGAGAAAAATTATTATATGAATAAAATTAATTCTAAATAGGATCTATCAAAACTTTTTCTGACATATGTTTTATAAATGCCTGGAGTTACGATAGGGTAACGTAGTTATAAGCGAACCAAATACTAATAGTGTTCCTAATAAATAACAAACAAACAAAAAAAAAATATTATTGGGCAACGGTGTTTCTGTAAACATAGGTGCACTTTTGGAACGAAGTTGCTTATCGCGCTTTGTGAAAGGGGGCTAGACGGAAAAAATTCTTACGAAAAGTTGTCACGACACTTTTTGCATCTGCGCGGCGTGCGCATGTTTCTCTGTCTGTCTGTCTCTCTCTCTCTCTCTCTCTCTCTCTCTTATAGTAAGCAAGCCAGATATTTTCATTTCTTATTCGCATTGTACAGTGTGGTGTCGCGACGATTATTTTTGTTGAGTGTATACAGGTTTTTTGTAAATAATAAATAATAAGAAATAACTTCGTTCCATCCGGATGTCCCTTGACACCTCTCAAGTTTTATTTATTCTTTTCACACTCCTAAGCCCATGGAAAGGCTGTCCGAAACGTCTAGGGAGAGATCAGTTGATGGAATACCTATACATGCTCTTTGAGGAACTGGTATCCAATACCGCCAACTTTTAGACTTCTGGCTACTACTGGTGTTTTTCTTGCCAGAATAACTCCAATAACACTCTATGACCCGACCCAGGATTTGAACCCAGGACCTAGTTATCTGTGGTTGAAGCGAGCGTTGTGGTGTGAAAGACGATGTAGTCACAAAGATTGAAAAAGGCATGCTGAGATGGTTTGGCCATCTAGAAAGGATGAATGAAAGAAGATTGACAAAAGAACCTGGCCTGTGTGAATGGGACAACCGGAAGGGGAAGACCACGTCGAACATTCTCTGACCAAATTGGAGATGTTCTCAAGAAAGGGCAGGTCAGAAGTACCCTAAACCGGCGAGCATGTATGAAGAATATAATGACAGTAATCGAGGCAAAAGAAGTTTAAAGAAGTATGCAAAGATCGTGACAAATGGAAATCCGTTGTCTCTGCCTACCCCTCTGGGAAACAGGCGTGAGTCTATGTATGTATGTATGTATGAATACGTTACTGCTAGACCAACGAAGAAGCATACACAGTGAAGCATATAAGCTTGTATAAAATAAAGTCAGGTTTTGACGTGGGGGTCAATGATTTTGTCCCAGTGTGAAACCTGCCTTACGAACGTGGCCTTAAAAAATTAAACACTATCAATAATTCATAGGTAGCCAGTGTAAAAGGTTATGGTTTTGTGTAGATACATTATGTATGAGAATAACGTGTTTTTGTGGCTTATACTGAGTTCGGAGTAATAATTTTATGTCCCGGTGAGCAATCTGTGGTTGAATGAAAGATTTACAACGTAGATTTTGATTCAGGTTTATGGAAGGTGATTCTCATAAAATTGGAGGGGAGTTGCAAAACATTCATTTGAATAATAAGTAATCATATTTTGATTATTGGAGGGTTGAGAGCGAATCAGAAAATGGTTTAAAGTTGATTTTGCCTGTAGATTTCTTATTCTAGATTATTATCATGATGGTGGGAATGATCCTCTAATATTTTTATGCTGTACTGCAAACAGACTAGCTTACAAGGTATGGTAATATAATGTCCTCCAGACCAAATTTCGGCCAAGGCGGCCAGTCTCAATGGAGACTAGCCGATTGCGCAGGACATATTAAAGTGCACAAGTGTGTGCGCAAACACAGGGGCACTTTCTATTCCATCACTCTCATGATCCGATGGGACGATTAGCGACACGACCGGAAAGAGGTCAGGTACAGGACTGACGGCTTTACGTGCTCTCCGAGGCACGGGGGTGTAATACCGCCAACTCCCAGACTTTGGGCTGATACTGAGAAATTTCTTTTTACTGAATAATCCCAAAATCATTTTTTCGGCCCGACCCGGGATTTGAACCCAGGACCTCATTATCTGCGGTTGAACACGCTACCGCTAGATTAACGAGGCAATCATGTGGAAATCAATATGGTACGCAGTTACCGTGGCTTATGACGCTTGCGAAACACGTTATGTAGCTCACGCGTTGCAGATCCTGTCTTCTCTTCAAAGAGCTTTGGTGAACTAAACCATGCGCAGGATCGTAACATTAACATCATAATGTTATAATTCACTGCGTATTCTATTCTCTGAAGCCACTTATCTCAGATGCACATAAGGCGATGAAACTACTCTACCAATATAAATAGTAATTGGATAACTGGATTGGAGATTGTATCTTACATTGAATATGTTTACAAAAGAGGTAATTATTTATTTCTAATAACCAGTTTTTTTACGGATCTATTTTCAAAGATTATGCATATATCGACTGAAATTAATCTCTCCCCAATTTGACCAAGTGTGTGTGTGCCAAACACATGGTAGTATGTGTAATGTATTTTTTAAATATACTGCATATTATATATTAGCTTTCTGCACTTCTTCTCTATATGAACAACACAGAGTTGTTGATATACATACATATATATATAGTAATAATATAGTTATCTTGTCGCACGGAATGTAGGGAAATGAATGACATTCCGAACAAATGACATGCGTTTCGTCTCGCGGGTTCGAGTCACGCGACGGATAACTATTTCTGTGACCCATAAATAGTTGTTCTGAGTCTGGATGTAATTTGTGTCCGTCTATTATATGTTTGTAAAGTACCCCGCTACACAGCGATTAGATTCCCTAGTGCGGGCGTTGTCTTTTTAAGAAGAATAACAAAAACAAAGATCCTGACATCTCTACCGTGGTTACACAAAAAAACTACATGTACATATATCACTACAAGCTATTTAATATATATCGTTCATCAAGGTTTCCTGTATTTCCGAACCCTCTTTAAATAACAATACTATAAAAGTGCACAGCAGTAAAGCAAAGAAATTCAATTTTCGCTTCCAGCAGATATCTAATATTTTATATTGTCAAATAAAAAAGAAAATACAGTATATAAAATGAGGGTAGTAGAACGTTTTAACTGTTGAAACGTCATTCGATATCACATCACAGATGTAAAACATTTTATAACAGATCTGTCTCTGAATAGATGAGTAATAAACCTGTTTACGTGATAAATCCTGGGCCGGATTGTCACAGTCTTAATAAAGCGATTTATGTCGAATAATATAATTTATTTAAGGAGTTTAATGCTGGCAACCACAAATTCATTCATTTCTACAGTTGTAATTTTGAGGATATTTGGTACACATAAAGATTGCTATGCGTTTGATGTCTGTGTATATAGTTCTGTTGGGTTTACCACTAATAACTGTTGTTAATAAACATAAATAAATTTTACCATGTTGAAATACCAAATTATTTCCTACCCAATACAAAAGGAATTAACAACACCTGTACACACAAAAGGAATAAAAACACGAAACATATGAAGTTCGTTAAGTTTCATATAGCAAATTGTAGAATTATTATCAGGTAACAAAAAATAATGGTAAGGTTTTTAAATAGAATTAGTAAATAAAAGTTCGTAACTGAATGATTTTAAATTAATAACTTACCTGTTTATAAGGCAGGACAGTTTACAATGAGAAATATATTAAGTGAAAACTAAAACACCGTACACAATAGACATTTCTACGTGATGGCGAAAGTATTCTCGAATTTAGAATATAATCAAATAGAGCATAATTAATATTTAGTATTTTTACACCACAAAAGTAGTTTTAGTTGGCTTGATTGTATCTGATGCGTATTCCCTCAAAGTTCACCTCAGTCTCTCTCACTCATTATTTTGCGTCATCTTGTCGGATCCTCTACTATTTGGACCTGTGAATCTGGTAGAACAGCATAGGTCTTTTGCGTTTTAATTTGAAAGAATCTTGCAATGAAGGAGGTACAAAAACTGGAATATTCATCTCAAACAGCTTTACTGCGGAGACACTTCTTTTAAAATTCATGTTCATAGGATTACCCAAGGTTGTTTGTGCTCGGTATGATTTGTTAAGCGACTTAGTCTAGAGGCGCAACGAAGAGCTAGTTGCGTACGTGTAGCGTATGCTTAGCGGGCAGCTGCTCCACCAGACCGTGCTGGTGGAACTGCGGCTATGCGACACGGACAGGCAAATGGATACATGGGCGGCAACACCTGTCTCGCTCAGCGTACCAGTGGCAAGAACGAATCTGCTCATAATTGCTCCGGGGTTCAAAGTTGCGCGAAGGTGTAATTGTGTAAACAGTTTTATATGATATGTAACAGTTATACATGCATTAACTCAGGCATGAGTTAACGCACATAATTCATTATTATGTGTTGCTCTCAAATAAAGTTGACAACCCCGCGGTACGTGAATGTATTTATCTCTTTGCACCTAGTCAATACATCCGTGGCAGTGACAGGCGCCAACATAGACTCCTCTCCTGTCCGCCAACATAGACTCCTCTCCTCAACAAAGAGAGAACTGTCCAATGGCTAGAGCTATTAAACTTATTAACGGTTTCCTGCAATCAAATCTACATGCAGACATATTTTTTGACGCAGTTGGTGTAACATTTAAAAATGTATTGCAGTATTTAAATAGCGCCAAATCTTAAAATTTATGTAGATTTTTGTGTGCTTGTGTTTGTCATTATTGTTATTGTCTAATTACGTATTACATATTTCATTTGACATATAGTTTTAGATTACATATATATGTAGATATAGTTACAGAATTTTAATTTAATGTAATAATTATCTTTAGTTCTTAAGTATAAATTATAAGCGCTTTGGTGTTAACTGTACGTTTATATTTTTATCAATAAATAAATAAATGATGATTAAATGATTAAGATTAGATTCAATATCGTATTGGAATATCCTATAAAATATTGCGAATGAATTTAATTTTAAATTAATGAATGACAAATGTTCAAACGCAAAAATATCAATGAAATACCTTTTAAGCATATTATTATACACTAGCTGTGCCCCGCGGTTTTACCTGCGTTAAACTTTATACATTATCACAGCTCCTCCCCGTAGTTGATAGCGTGATAATATGTAGCCTATATGTTGACCCGATCTCTTAGTAATATTCATGCAAAATTTGAAGTAAATCCATCCAGTACTTTTTGAGTTTAGCCCGGACATACATACAGACAAACAGACACACAAACAAAAATTCTAAAAACAATATTTTTGGCTTCGATTTCTATTGTAGATCACACTCCAAGTATCCTTTTAAAAAAATATTCAATGTACAGTTTTGACTTTCCTAGGATTTTATTATATGTATAGATTATACCATTTTCAAGGCTCTAGTGCTAATACGGGCCTGTTAAAACGCAATGTTTGAAACTATGTACAAAACGGTCTTTACATGAAACGTAAAAGCATTTACGAGCATATCCGACTGGAGGGTGGAGGGGGAATAGCAATAATCACTGGAAATAATAATGATGAAAATGTTACTGTAATGTGAGGGTAGTTTCATGAAATGGAGTTGTAAACCTTTTCTTGTTAGTGCTCATTATTATGATTTGTCGTAACGAATCCTTTTGTTCATGAGTATATTTTATTTGTTTGAGCATTTTAATGGAAGTTAGAGGTTTAATTGCCACCTTGAACAATCTGCGCGTTAAAATAACTAACTATCTTTTAGGAATGTTAGGTTTTAATTCTTTGGAGGTGAGAAGAGGCTTTGATCAGCTTACGGTAGTCTGTAAAACCCTTCGTGGAGAAATCGACTGTCCTGAGCTCCTTAATTTGTTCTGTCGGTTATATGTGCCTGATCGTAGGCATCATCAGTGCCGCCACCAGCGTGAATTATTTGCGAAGCCGCTGCATCATACTGTCGCTAGAGCCAAGTCTCCAGTATGTCGAACCCTAGATATGCTAAACGCCCTCCTGATTGCCTATCCTGAATGCGATGTGTTTGCAGGTAGATGGACAGACATTAGGCGAATATGTTTGGTTTTCTGCGAAAGAAAATATGCAAGGATGTCCAGTATTTTGTATTGAATTTTGTATGTAACCCTTAAAATAAATTATGTAATTGTTTCTATGTTAATTAATGTAATTGGTTATTAACAGTTTTATTTAACTATAAATGAATAAAAATATACATTATTTCCAAGGATAAGCTAAAATTTAAAATTTTGATAATTAAACCTACAAATGATCCTTGACAATAACTTAATTTAAGTTAGTTAAATATCGTTACTGTTATAAAATAAATCTTATTGTAAATTATTTCCTACAATCCGTGTACCTAAATATCTATATGTACCTAGAAATAATTATAAATGAATTATATATTACTACGGACATGTTTTGACTATTTACAAGCGCTTTTTTAAAGTCTACGTGGATCAAAACCTTTTTATTTATTATTATTTATTTTTATTTATATTAAGGTCTGGTTAAGAGACTACCCTCCGTGCCATGGAAAGCACCATGGTTCGGATTATTATGAGAACATCTGTGACAATGCTTACTGGTAGTAAAGCCTGTTCTAGAAGGTTGGAAATCAACGTCCCAGCAGAGGTTACCTTGGTGGTTGCCATCCATCTAGACTGCAGCTGTTGTAGCCGATACACAATCGGCGGCTAGAAACTAGTTCCCACCAATGTGATCTCTGTTCTAAAAGATAGTTAAGATAGAATCAGGGCCTCTACCGGCTAATTTGCCGAACATCGATTTCTTAAATGGCGTTCAAATTTATAAAGGTTAAAAATTACTTGATCAATCGTTAAATCGGCTTCAACGTTGACAATCGATTCCGGACCACTAATGACGTCACATGTGCTCATGGAAGTCGATTTAACATTTGATTAAGTAAAATTTTAACCTTTATTTATTTGAACGCCATTTAAGAAATCGATGTTCGGCCCTGGCTCCTAATCTTACTATTTTTGTAACTGGTTCTTGGTGATGCCGCTTGATATATTCTGCTAACAGCGCAACCGATTTAATGGAAATAGCCCGCCAGAAATGGAGAAAGGACTAAAGAGAGGTTTTTATTCATAATCTTATTTTCTACAATCAGTGTACCTAAATATCTATATGTACCTAGAAATAATTATAAATTAACTATATATTACTACAAATATGTTCTGACTATTTACTAGCGCTTTTTTAAAGTCTACGTGAATAAAAACCTTTTTTATTTTATTTTATTTTTCATTTATTTTATTTTTACTTTTTACTTAAATATTGTGGGTAGTTATTCTAAACCAGTAGGCCTCTGATATGGCTTACCAACTATTCTAATGGGTTCAGCAGAGATTACCAGTTTTCATAACTTCAACCAGAGGTAATGTCATACATTTTTGAAGTAAAACTCCTTTACGCAAACTTGACTTGGGAAGTAAGCTAGTGAATTCGAGACGAGGGCGTTACGAAAAGTGTGAATGGGCAAGGCGAACGGAAGGGAGATATAAGTTAGTAAAGATAGAAAGAGAGAGAGTTGAGTTTTTTATCTTACTGAAAGGGCAAGAGAGGTGCCAGCACACTTTAACTTTCACTCTTTCTCTCATAGCCCGTTGCGATTGAAGTTTACTTGGTGTGGTCTAAAATACTCACGTCTTTTTTTAACGATTACTGCTTAACAAAACCGTACGCCTTTTGTATGACAGAAGGTCCTATAACCCTGATGTCAATTTCATTAATTATGTTAGAAATTATTCAAAAATTTTTAAAAATGTTTGCATTCAAGCTAAATCTTTATATATAAGAGATAAAATTAAAAAATCTGATAATAAAATAAAATCAGCTTGGCAAATAATTAATACTGAAACTGGTAAAAGTAGATCAAGAGATCAAACATTAGTATTGAATATTGGTGATGAACTGGTTTCAGACAAGCTTACCATTGCCAATTTTTTAGCTGCTTTTTTTGCAAATATACCCGTGGATATTACTAAGTGTCTCGCATCATCACCAGATGTGGCTGAATTCTTTTTAAATCAAAGCGTAAAACAAACTGTACCTAACTTTAGTTTTAAATCCGTAACAAGTGATGATATTATAAAAGCTTTTAAGAGTATTAAAAGGAAAGGCACAGAAGATTTGTGGGGACTGTCTGTTAAAGCAATTGAATCAATCATACTAAACATTGCTACAATCCTTGCAGCCATCTTCAATGGCTGTATAAGTGATGGTGTCTTTCCCGATTTAATGAAAATAAGTAAGATAATACCCATTTTCAAGGCAGGTTGTTCAAAAAATGCCACGAATTATAGGCCTATCTCAATACTGCCAGCTTTAAGTAAAATATTTGAAAAGCTGATGCTCAGCCAAATGTTGTCGCACTTTAACGTGAATGAGATATTGCATAACAAGCAGTTCGGGTTTACAAGGGGCCGCTCTACTCAGGATGCAGGTTGCACATTAATTAGGTCAATATTGGAGGCTTGGGAGGGATCACAGGATGCGCTGGGAGTTTTCTGTGATCTCTCTAAGGCTTTCGATTGCGTTGATCATCGTACGCTCGTTGTTAAACTGAAGTACTATGGAATATCTGGCACATCTCTTGATCTTGTGATGTCCTATTTATCGGGGCGACAACAGATGGTTTCGATAGGCGGTGTCACTTCGGCACGTCATCCTGTGAAAATGGGGGTGCCCCAAGGATCTATATTGGGCCCATTTTTATTTATAGTTTATATAAATGATCTCCCTTATCTGGTAGAGAAAGTATCAGACATAATTTTGTTCGCTGATGATAGGTCGCTCATATTTAAAGTAAATAGAAAGGATAAAGATCTTATTGAGCATAATAAAACACTCAGCTTTATATCAGAATGGTTTTCGGCAAATAATCTCTTGTTAAATGCAGGGAAAACTAAATGCATCACGTTCTCATTGCCGAATGTGACTCAAATTGTACCAACAGTTGCACTTAATGCGAAAATATTAGATCTAGTCCCATCGACCGTATTTTTAGGATTGACACTTGATTCAAAATTGCAATGGGGTCCTCAGATTGAAAAGTTAGCAGGTAAATTAAGTTCGGCTTCCTATGCTGTCTGGAAAATAAGGCAATTGTCAGATGAACAAACTGCTAGATTAGTGTATTTCGCGTACTTTCATAGCATTATGTCGTATGGCATTCTGCTGTGGGGTTCGGCGGCTGACATAGGTGCTATTTTTGTATTGCAGAAAAGAGCAGTCAGAGCCATTTATGGTTTAGGCAGTCGCGATTCTTTGCAAAATTTGTTTAAAGAAGTAAATATACTTACTGTGCCATCGGAATATATATATCAGAATATAATGTTTGTTAGAAAAAATATTCATAATTATAAAAAGAAAAGTGAACTGCATAATATAAATACTAGGAATAAAAACAAACTAGCCATGACAGGCTTTAGAGTAAGCAAAACTAATAAATCATTTTTAGGAAATTGTATTAGGTTTTATAACAAGCTTCCTACTCAAATTACTGATCTGCCTGATACAAGTTTTAAAACACATATTAAACGTATACTTATGGCTAGGGGTTATTACACCACTAAAGAGTACATCGATGACAAAGACGTCTGGCTCTCACTTCCTACCTGCACATTGCTCGCTGGAGATCTTGTAGCCATATAGACATGACTGATCTGCTGTGTTACGTGAATTATCTGTAAATGATTGCTATCATATACTTAATTTAAAATTATTGACTCTGTCTCAAAATGAATAATGTTATTGTTTCGAAGTTTTTCTTTTGTATACATAAATATAATCTAAAATAATAAGCATTCAGACAACCGATCGAGCATATATTGTGTTTGCCTACTAAATAATTACTCTAATTGGACCAAATCCCGTGTTCATGCCCGCTTGAGTATGTTTCGGCGGACCGTCTCAACTGGGTCGTGTTGAAACCGGTAGTAGATGAACCCACTGAGTTTGTTTCGCTGGGTCTTCTCAGTTGGGGCGCATTGGATCCGGTAGTAGCATTAAAGCGCGACCGTCGTTATTAACGAAAGGTCCGTCATAATAATAATACCTTTAATATAGACACAACCATTGACAATATGTAGTAAAAATATTAGACTTAAACTAGATAATTAAACATAATCTCTTGACAATAACTTGATACGAGCTAGCTAAATATCATTTCTGAAATAAAATAAATTTTATAAATGTTTTCATACAAGATGTACCTAAATATCTATGTTACTAGAAATAATATCTAATGTATACAACTATATTACTACAAACATGTTCTGACTATTTACAAGCGCTTTTTTAAAGTCTACGTGAATAAAAACCTTTTTTATTTTATTTTTATTTTATTTTATTTATTTGAGAGTATACAACGAGTGCTTTCGATTTGAAATGTAACCTTATGTGATATTGAGTATTTTTCTTTACATGTGTGCAAACAGTGTATCTAACATACATGCCGGTAACACACATATGCACAATGTACGTGCTGTAGGAATATTACGTAAAGATAATTTTCCCTGCGTGCTTATCTTGCATCTACCCTATTAAGCTATCTGGACGTATAATCGTGCCATTGGGTCATCGATCTCAACCCGATGAGCCTGATTGATACCTTTGAATTAGTGTTGTCTAACTGGCCACACTGAATATAATCTGTATTTCGCGCCACAACTAAAGATGCCCTGTCCTTTTCATAAGAACTATTTTAGGAAGATTATTATCTTTTTTTTTTAAGATAAACGCCCGCACTAAGGCAATTAATCCATGTTTAACGAACATATAATTGAAGGACACAAAGTAGATCCAGACTCAGCACAACAATTTTAGGACCACACAAATAGTTATCCTGCATGGGAATCGAACCCGCGACAAGGCGAGTCTTAACCGCTTCGCCACACGTGCAGTCATGCGATGACATTCAAATTAGTTTAGTTGGTATTGCTTGGAATCAATTTAATTGAAAATTAAAATTAGCAACATGTAAGTGAGACAGAGCAAAGCTTTTGCCCATCGCACAGAAATTTTACCGATTCGGTCACCCATCTATAAAGAGGACCGCGTGTTTGCTTCTCCGGTCGTTTACGACCCTAGATGAACACGTGGCTATGAGTAACGTTTGAGTGTTATAAGCATCCGGTTCCTCCGGTTCCAGTATTACCTCCGGACTCCGGATGATAACACTGGAATATTAAAAAAAAAACGTTTTCGTTACACCGCTTGTCTGTGGTAAGTCAATAGTTTCCGGTTAGGTATACAGTGAAACTTGTGTTGCTATCTACATAGCAGGGCAAGCTAGGTTTTTAACATGACTTTTACGTTAGCCTAGGAGGTTTTATTACTTTATCATTATTCTATCTTGCCTGTAACGTCTGGATTTTTATTGGTACTAGTACGGTGCAGAGGCACCGTACCAATAAAAATCCAGAAAATTGTACATTGTACATTAAATGATTCCGTATTTTCATTAGAAGCGTAGACTCGAATTACTGCTTTTGACCAAAGACATCGTAGAAACTATCTATCACGTGATCGAACACAAAGTTTCGTGATTTTTTTTGTTATACTGGGAATGGAGAGTGAAGTTAAGTTATGTTTATATTACTATGTTAATAGAGTAAGCACGAGTCTATTAACATATAAGTAGTATAATAATTTCCTCGCATGAGAATTTCATTGTTTGGAATTATCATGTTTATTATTGACTTAATTATGATTCCAGCTCTATTCACTGTATTTGAGTAAGCAAACCTCTCATTATGTTCTGCGGTACTACGGTGCAGACGTACCTACAATAAAGTTGCTTTGTGAACTACTATGGGTGATTCTCACTTCAAATGTAGGTACTAAGTAATTATGGTACACACAGCTACATTTCCAGTATAAGCTGGTCTCGCATTGTATAGGATTACCATACAATGACAGGGCAGCTTATACTTGAAATGTATAGCTTGATATGTAGCCGTGTGTACCAGCCGTATTTATTAGTGTCAGAACTGTGTAAGTAAATTGATAAACAAGATGTAAAATAAAAAAAATACGAAACAAATTAAGCTCTTCACTTAATTAGACTATGATTTTTTTAGGGCAAACGCACTAGTGTATCTTATTTGTCCCCGTGTCGCGGGGTACCTAATAAACATATAATTGACGGACACCAATTCTTAACCGCTGCGCCATAGGTGCAGTCAAAAATGTACACGTGTGTGTGAGGATCGACATGCAAAATACACAAAAATATATTAACTACTCATATAAAAATTCGATATTATAGCCATTCTCTATATTACTAGTACAAATAAATCTTTTTTTAATTCCATATTTGTTAATCTTAACAAATTTTTGAGTGTTAGATTTTAAATCGCTACAAAAGATTTGTTAAGCGCTCGTCACGGTAAAGCATCGTTGGAAAACAAAGCATTAAGCTCGAATCGATGTTTATTTGTTTTATGTTCGTACAAATCTTTAGCATTCCCGCACAGCCGGTCACATGCTCGTCCGCCATTGTGGCCGAGCAATAAGCTACTTTTATTTTTCCACTTCAAAAACAATTACAGCTTGCACTCTAATCGAAAGCTCAATTTAGTGGTTTTTTAATCTCATATCTTGGTGCTTGTTATGCAATAATCATTACTATTGCCCCTACATTACTACAATACAAGATAGTTCTTATATTGTAGTAATGTTGGCGAAATGCTTTGGCTAAAAATAAATAATATATTTTTAACCAAAGCACACATAAGTATATATTTAACATGTTTAAGATTTAGTATCATTGAAAAAATATTTCATAAATATTATTTTGATTCCATTTATTTTTTAATATTCGTGCCAGTTTTATCTTGATTATCTTTAATAATGTCTTTATGGCCAGTCCATTCTATTTTTAAATAGCTTGGACGAATGCATACACATAATACTGAATGAATAAAAACTTTTCTAAAGCCTCTGCTAAGTTTAAAAATAAAAACAAAAATGCAACGTAATTTAAAAAGAGTTGAATGAAATGAATTCTCAGACAATTTTATGCACAGTGGTTTCATTATGAATAGTAATTTCTGCATATGATTTAGGTGAAATATTATCGCATTATTAAAATTGAAAGAAGTTTGTCAACGTTTACCGTTAATTTATAGAATGTGGATACTACATGGAGCTATTACATATAGCTCCATAGGATACTAATTATCTTAAATCATGTATACTTACAGGGAGTTCACTTCATCGTGCATGACCCATAGACTACATGATAAATTTGTATTGTTTTCTGATGTGATTAAAGCTTTCACCGAAAACAATCGACAAACGTCCACTGCTGGACAAGGGGCTCCCCAAGGATCTCCAAAATGCCCGGTTTTTTGCTGCCTGCATCCAGCGGCTGCCCGCGGCTCTTGCAAAATCGTCGGTATACGCCTACGCGGCGTCTTCCGGCTCTTGGTCGCTATGTAAAACCTCTACTATAATAATATTAATAATCACAAGGATCATCATCATCTTGTCCCCACTAATATGCTAGTGGCTATGGTTTCCGCACTTAGTCCCGATGTGGAACATTGTACGTGAAAAATCACAAGATTTCGTTACCATAATTAATTTCATTTAAGTTTTTTAAAGAGGCGCCTTGGGACTTTGTATTATAGTTCTCGTCAAGGTAATACAGCAGTACAAAATAGAATCGTCCCACAGGTAAACAGAATGTTGTATGATCCCACTGCTCTTTGTTTGTACTGGTACTTCTGGTTGTATATTTACTGGTTTTGGTGACTCTGCGGCTTGTTTGTTAGGGATAGTTTGACCTCATCACTCGAAACATACTTAAACATATTGCGGTTGATATTGTGTTCTTCAATAGCATGAACTTTGAAATAAAGCTGTATCTACAAAAGTGTAAGGGACTCTTGATCACGTCTTATTCAGTAAAGAATTTGCTTTGGCAACATTTGACATCAATATGTGAGATACGTATTGATTCAAATTTCATAAAAATAAATAAAATAAAAAAGATTTTTATTCACGTAGACTTTAAAAAAGCGCTTGTAAATATTCAGAACATGTTTGTAGTAATATAGTTGTATACATTATTATTTCTAGTAACATAGATATTTAGGTAGACATTGTATGAAAACATTTATAAAATTATTTTTTTCCATATGAAATGGAACTCGTGAAACATTAGTTTGTAATATAAGCGAAAAAAATCACTTCCTTCAAAAAGACCTGACTGCACGTGTGCGGTTCAGACAGTCACCTCACTACTTCGTATGCCGGTTTCGATTTCCAAACATGGCAACTATCTGGGTGACCCATAAATAGGTGTACTGGACACAAAGTACATACATACTGTATGTACTTTGTGTCCGTGAATTATATGTTTGTGAAGTACCCCGCGACACAGGGATTCAATTACCTAATGGGGACGTTGTCTTTTAAAACATAATAAATAAAATAAAATAAAAATCACCTATCAGCGCAGCAATGCACTTTTTATGGATTATTCTAGTACCGAATCTTAAAAAGCAATGTTCTCATAATTATTTCCAGGGCTCTAAACATTTCGAGTACAATAATGTAGTTGTCTTTTGGCCGAGGCAGCCAGCCTTAATCATGACTTACCCTATTTTCGGGACTTATTATAGCGCACTAGTGCACAAATATAGGGGCAATTTAGATTCTACCCCTCTCATGAACCGACTAGCGACACAAACGAAGTCAGTTACTGGACTGATAGTTCTACGTGCTCTCCGAGGCACTGGCAAATTCTAAACTTCAAGCAAATTTAACCTAGGACCTCATTATTTGTGGTTGAACAAGCTACCGCTATACCAACGAGGCAGTCTTAATTCGTGCTTATTTTTATTGCTTTCTGTGTCAGACGTGCTGGCGGCCCACCTGATGGAAAGTGGTAGCCGCTACACATGGATATTCGCAATGCCAGGAGGCACAGCAAACCGCTGCCTGCCGTGAGATTAGTAAGTAATTAGTATTTATTAGAGTATTTATAAACCTTAATTAAAGTAGCTCTGAGGAAACACTGTAGCAGGTAATTAATACTAGTTATATAACATTTAATTTCAGCTTTAGAGCAATTCGGCTTAAGATAAACACATTTAAAAAAATAATACGTAAATTCATGTTATTTAGTTAATGACAATTACACAGTATGTAAATAACATGTCATAAACAATATGTGATTAAATATGCTGATTCTATTTAATGAACTTAAGCAGCAAGTATTGGATTGCTTTCATGTCAAGATTGAGTATGCAGTAAGCAAATGACAAGTTGACTCGATCCTCGCGCTGACCTATGTCATATTCTTTGAATGCACCAATAATAGTCCTGCCTCTATATGGTCATCTTCCAAACTTAAAGATTCCCATTACATTCTCTTACCAAGAACTTTACAAAATATTAATGTGTTTTATAAGATGCAATGGCATCAAATTGTAATTTTACGTCTGTATTGTTTTAACACCATCGACAACATACACAATTAGTGTTATTGTATATTAAATTTTTTGTATAAATTTTATCCCACGTATTTTGTTTTGAGATCTGACATTGGCAGAATTGTTGACATCGGCATAACTTGCCTTCGGAAAAAGAAGAATAAGACAAGTTGACGTTCGAACCTCAAAGGCAACTAAATGCCTTTTGGCTTTTTTTGCTGTTATTTATCGTAGTAATAGCTTAAATGACTCAGGCAACAGGTACCAACAAAATGTTACTTGTAAAAGTAGATCGCAGCCATTTTATCAAGACCCCACATGTAAATGGTACTCATTTGCGGTGTAACACGAAGAAACACTACGATTTCTCTCTTGTAAAGGAAAATGTCGGAAAAGTTCTAGCTGCGTTATTATGTCCGCTTTTCCTTATTGTGAATGTTACTACATATGTTAACTGTCGGAGGGTGTTTGTTATCGCGTATTATTTATTTTAGCTCATAGCCAGATGCTTTCACCGGTCCGTAAGTGATTGGCGAGGTCAAGCAAATAGGCTCGCGGTTAGTCCATAGATGGGTGACCGCCAAAGTGGTTTAATTTCTGAGCCACTCCTTGCTTCGGAGGGCACGTTAAGCTGTCGGTCCCGGTTGTAGTCATTAGGCAACAGTCGTTAAGCCATGTCAGAGGCCTACTGGGCGGCTTGAACATCTCTGACAGGGTAACCACTGCCCACACGATAAGTAAGTAAGTAAGTAATTTATTTTAGCAATGCTGCTAGCATTATAATACCACTAGCGTTGTTAGTAAATCTTTGGTTTTTGGGAAGACAATAATAAATAATTTAACACATAAATTTACTTATACAAAGAAGATTCGGCTTTACTTTTTACTAAATTTGAAAAGTATTCGTTTTATAAAAGAGCTTGATGTTATTATTAAAAAAGACTCAAGAAATAATCCTGTAACACCGACAACTTTCAAAAACGTCCAATTCACGTAGACAAATAACACCCATATAAAGAACAACCATATATGGATCAGATAAATAATTTTCCGGGGATCGAATCTGAAACACACCTGAAAAGGCACCAAAGTAGAAGTAGTAAGGCGACCACCTTAACTACTGCGCTATATGTGCAAAACTGCACAAAGTACTTGTGCAAACCACGGCCTGTGATAGACAAAAGTTTAATTCTATTTAAACAACAAATTAAAATATTGAAACCCCTCCTTACATTTCATTTCCGTGTACAACATGAAAAAAAGATTACAATTCTGAAAAGTAATTAATGTTATTCAGGCATTCATCTTTTTTTTATTAAACTATCGTTTATGGTCTGGATACTCTTTGGTCATTTGAGCTTTTAGGGAAATATTTATTTTTCCTGTCGAGAATTAATTAATTCATAGTCATTGTCAGAGGCGTTATATCAAGGCAAATATACCAAAGCCTTGTTAACAGTAAAAAAGCGGTTGTAAATAGTCAGAACATGCTACATGTAAATATTCAGATATGCGGTTTGTATTATTTGAAATCAAATAGAAATAATTTAAGAGAGGTGGGGTACAGCGTTTATTCGCTCCAATAGGAAGTATATGTATCTCCACCTTACAGAAGACATTTCATAATAATAACTTTAATGTTGGGTTTCTGCCTGGAATAAGGTCGCTAGCGCTCATCGGAGATGGGGAAGGGTAACACTTGTTTACTGACTCTTTTAAAGGCCGGCTACACACCTGCGACTCCTCTGGTGTTGCGAGTCTACATGGGCGGCGGAAATCACTTACCATCAGGTGAACCACTTGCTCGTTTGCCGCCCTATGCGTATACATAGTTTGTACATCATTTGTTTCATCCTAACAATGCCGCCTTACTTATATAGTGTGTACATAATTTGTTTTAACATTATCCTAACTACATATTAGATAGATTAACTCTTTATTGTACACCAATATTAAAATCATACAGTACAGGAACATATAATTAAAAAGTATACAATTACAGTAATAAATTACGTCTTCTACTCATATGGTGTGTACATTATTTGTTCCAACATCATCTTAACTATTCCGTCTCCTTACTCATACAATATATGAGTGTCTAAACATTTTCCTAATTCTACTGCATTTCTCCTCCTGAAAAGTAAGAAACAAAAGGTGTTGTTATTACTTTAACAAACGTGTAGCTAGTAACAAACACGTCATGGTTACAATAACGTGTCGAAACTAAAGTAAACTAAAAGTCTTTCACTGTAAGGAACCTTTGAAAATTGCACCGCTGTAGTTGTTCTAATGAGGGCTCGTAAACTGAATTTCGTAGAAGGTTTCTCGAAGTATATGGTTGAAACAGTTTTAGGTAATGAGAATGTTTTGTTTTCTCACATTGTATATAACATGCTCACATTGTGTGTTTAAACGTAATCAGTACTCTAATTCCAAAATGAAACAAGATATTTCAGCTTCGTAATAGACATATGTATTTATAATACCCGCACTACAGAAATAAAGCTCGTCATCGCAGAGGACTTTACAAACATTAGTTGTTTTTCGTTTTTTGATAGTTTTATGGTGTAGTTTCCATACAACTTTCGTTATTTGCGTTACTAAAAACAACACGGCTGACCGGATTTTGATGAAATTTGTAAGTTTATAACATAAATTAACACATATCCTACCTATTTCAGATATGTTTGTATGTATGTTCTCTAAAGACATCAAAATAACTTTGCACATGAAAATAACTGGAGCGATTCTGGTGACATTTTCAGTCAATCTTCATATAAGTCGAGGGGTTGATCATGTAGAGTTTGGTAGAGGTTGGAGCTACATATTTCTAACCGGGTATGTTAGTATGTTAATATACAAAGTGTAACATTTATTCCGTAAAAATTAAAGGGAGTGGAAACTAGACTTGGAATAAAATAAATTTAATATAAACAGTAAGTGAAATAAGAAAAAGAATAGCTTTACTTTCTCATAAAAATATGTCAGCAGGTAAAGATTTTTGTATCGGAATTCAATCTTTTTTTATGTACCTTTTGTTAATCTATGTTCCACTATTTATGCTACACCATGAATACATGTTATAGTTGGTGTAGAAGTAAGCTGACTATACAAGTCCCTTTCGAATATCACTTTCAATATGACGTTAATATTTAAATACTTATACATAAAATACAAGGTACGTCACAGTTTCCGTAAAAGGTCCTTGACTTGCAAAAGCTAAGTGGAAGAATAAATTTACAACTTTTTAGCATTTGTAAAACTAGCTACAAGTTAGCGTGCAAAGAATAAACACAAAGCTTTGGCACGTAATGCAACACAATAAATATTAATAATATTAATTGCTGCTGTGTGATGACGGCGCGCGAATATCAGACAGAATATCATCACCCCATCTCATCCCGTGGGGGGCGTAGAAGTGGAGCCGAGCGAGTATCTACCAGAGGATGGACAGCAGCGTATCTCTTAGTACTATTACCATCATACTACGATCGGCAACCCGTCTGCCAAGCGTGGCGATTATGGCATATCCCCCAAGATGATTCTTGGGTGATGCTTTTGTTCAGCAGTGGATTTTTTACAGCTGTTATGATGATATTAATTGTGTTGCATAACTTACCTATGCTTTGTGTACGCATACACTTTTCAACTTAGTGCGTACTATGTATGGGTGATTCGTAATACGAATAAATACGTAGCCCGCCGAGTTATGCATTAGCTCTATTGATTCGATCGATGAGTGAGCTTGTAACTACCTGGAGTACCTACTTATCTAGAGCTTGGCACTTAATGGTTTCAATAGACATGCAATCTACTTATCCCGTGAGCCAACAGAATCTACATTTCCGGGGTAGTGCCCTATAAGAAAATCAACTACTATGTCCGATAACAACCAATGAGAAATGTGTACAGAAATTTTGACGTGCCTGTTAGTCTAGTGGATAGAGATCTAAGTCCAGAGCCAGAGGTAATGGGTACGATCCCCACCCAGTACAAGTCTTTGTATGCCGAGCATTTTCTGTGTCTGGGTGTATAAATTACACCCAGAAATGTATGTATTTAGAAATATATCAGCACGTTTTATCACCGTTTAAGTACGAGGTAATTCATTTCTAATACCCACATACCGAAGATCTTGCAACGTTCGCGGGAAGCCGCTGGATTGCGGGCAGCACAGGACCGGCCATTGCGGAGATCCTTGGGGGGGGCCTTTGATGAAGTACATGAATTCGAAAGTAAGTGCGCACCACTTGGTCTTGGTTTTGAACTCGAGATCACTGACACCACAGTCCAACGGTCAACCCCTGTCCAAGACCTTTGGACTGTAGAATCAGCAACTTTGAATTTTTTTTTGTTTATAGTTTACATAGGAGACTCCTTTACCGGAAGAGAAAAGCAAGCGATGACTGAAGATAGAAAAATAAAAACAAACTTAGTGTCTGCGCGTATGGTGAAGTGGCCAATTTACAGGTCACACAAATGTAGTCCTGTGCGGGAATCGAACCCAAAGCATGAGTTGAATTGATAGCGAGGTGAATACTTTTACTACTGGGTCACACAGTTATAAACATATTTGTATAATTGAAATATACAATATAATCCTTTTCAGGTGGTTACGAAAATATTAAAGACTTAGAAATAATTAGTCCTATGACGAGTCAGTTCATTTATATACGAGTACCATCGATTCCTGACATAACTAACGCTAGAAAACTATAAGTACCGTAGGAACATATAATAAATATATTGTTATTTAGGATACGCCTCCTACTTCTACAAACATTACTGAATAAATAAATTCTCCAAATACCCCTAGCTTCAATAAACACGAAGATATATCTTACTTCTTCTGTGAGTAAGTATATTTAACAATATCCCTTTAGCTTACGCTTTTGTTTTGAGTAGAAAATTGCCTTTACAAATATACGTAAACACAGTGCCGCATTATCCCAAAAATGAAATAGGTACATGCCAATGGGCCCTGTGTTCCTTCAGAGGCCCTGAAGGGATTATTATTGTCTTTTTCGGCATAAATAGGCAGGAAAAATAAGTGTAGGAATATTTATGGCATAATTATTACCGAGAGGATACGTCATAGCTCAAGTATATTAATAACACATTCTTGTGTACGAAGAAGGTATTCCGATATCACTCGGGTTGGATCAGTGGTTTTTAACGCGTAAATCAAAAGAACCTGTAAGCTGCAGTATAATGAAAACAAATAAATGCTAAAGTGTATGCGCCGACACTGATGGCCTCTTGATTCCCTTCACGTTCAGACATCACTATCTGGAACAAAGAATTTAGTTGATTACGGAGGTACTGAGATCGCCAATTACTTGGCTCCCAATATTTATTATGAAAATTAGCAACCTGGATTTGGGGTTTGCTAGCTACTCTTACCGTTAAAGTTTTACGTCTATAACAAAGGTAATATTATTTACCTCTAGGCTTTGGCAATTGATTATAAAATATAATATAGTATGTAGTTTGAGCCCGTGACTATGTAGCCTGTAAAAATTCTTTTAAAATGTAAAATAATGCAATGTGGAGAAGCTTAGTAATTCGTAATAATAGTAATCTTAATTAAAATGTAACTATTGGGAACAAATGTCTTTGAAAAACTAAAAACCTAACCTAATTATTAAATTAATCTTGCTCATTTAATTTACTTTTAATATAACCTTTTGCTGGACTAGAGAATCATACCCGTGACCTCGTTATGTGGAACTTATGGCCCACAAAGACAGATGAATGTCACAACAATCCATTTAAAGAATATTAGAAGGTTTGCCTCGCCACGTCGGCAACATATGCTGGGTGCAAGCTAATCCTTTTGGCTTTATAATTTAATGGAGTCCTTATGCTACATTAAATGGCAAAATTCAGAATGAAGAATTCCCGAATATTTACCTATAACCGATGACTGTTTTGCCCATATATATGTCAAAAACCCAAATGAGTAAAATCTCGATATTGAATACTTTAAAAAGATGTTATGGCATTCAAGGAGCCCATAAAAAGTTGTATCTAAGGGCCCACCTTAGCTGGTAGAAGGTAGAGGTACTGGGTATTCAATAGGAGACTGGAAAATAAATTGAATTGTACATGTGTTACCGAATAAAATAGTACGAATGTCACAGTGTATGATTTGCTTTGGTGAGTGTACATGTAGGTATGCATATTACATGAGTATCTTATTGGGGCTATGAAAAGAACGATTTTCTTTGCAACTCTTTACTTTAACCAATGTACAAATACCGCCTGAAAATTAGCACAGAGTTTTCAAATGTATCAAACATCACTATACTAAGAAAGGCACAGCGTTGCTTCGCTCAAATATCAGCCCGACTGGGGAAGTACCTCTTCTTTACGGAAAACATTCCTTAATAATAATATTAATTATTTCAACGTTGTGTTTCTGCGTGTGAGTAAAGTCGCCAGACCTCATCGGGGTGGGGAGAAGGATCAGCAATACTTGTTTGTTGACTCTTAAAGGCAAAGGCTTAGGGTTCTATATACAAGTTGTAACATAATTATATACTGCACGTAACTTAAGAAGCGTGACCCACGAAACTGAAGATCTACCAACAGGTCCATAGCTCTCAAATTAGATTATTCATAGTGATAATTATACTATAATATCCTGGGACATTACTCACACATGTCCACCTGATCTCAAACTAAGCAGAGCTTGTACTACGTAAACCAGATAACTGATACCTATACTACATATTATTTTTATATATTACTTTTCTTGTATAAATACATACTTATATAGATAATTACAGCCAGACTCAGGACCGGCAGACATGTTCTTGCACACAAATATCTTTTCTGGGTGGTAATCGAACCCACGACTTGCGGCGTAAAAGGTAAGCATTTACAAATCAGTGCTAGAAGTTGATAGATAGTAAAATACTAACAATTTTGACTGAACAATTTTACCGGTGAACAATCATCCTAACACTAAGTGATTGAGATCTCTTGTCATCCCGCTTCTTTCGTGACCCCCAACTACGCTCACTGCCACATGTCACGCTTCAGCAATATGGTGAAAAATTGATTCACGTCGTTTGTATGTCCCGATAACATTACGACGTGTTACGTTCCACATCGGATTATTAGATATTATATGCTTACCGCTTACCTGTGCTTTTAGGGGGTGACATTTATGCTAAGTATTAGAATTATATAGTATATAAGTGAGTAAGTATTAGAAATATATATAACTAGTTTGCTTTTGCTGATGACAGCAGATCCTATTTTCGGGTAAGTGATCTTCACTTATTAGAAAATAATATTAACAATGACCTCAAGAACGTGATTGAATGGCTAATAAATTACAATTTAAAAATAAATCTCGACAAAACTAAAATAATGACTTTTAACCAAAAACTATAAATTTCTGAAACAGATACTGCAAAATTTTTAGGACTAGAGTGTCACTTAACTCGGAAGGATCACATAGAATATTTATGTAAAAAACTTAATCAATTTGTGTACGCTCTATATAAATTATCGAAAACCGTAAAACGCAGCACTGTATTGGTTGCATACAACGCATATGTAGCTTCTAACATAAGATACGGCATAATTTATTGGGGTAACTCGACTGATAGAGAAATGGTTTTTAAAGCATAGAAGAAATGTATACGTTCTTCCTGCAAACTACAATCAACTGATAGCTGTGCACCGTTCTTTCAAGAATTAAAAATATTAACTCTACCTTCGATGTATATATTCGAAATCGGAGTATTTGTAAAAGGTAATTTGCATTTATTTGAATCTCTCAATTTTAGACGTCATACAAATACCATACGCGGTGCCCCGCACACTACAGCTTTATTTGCAAAAAGCGTACTTGGTATGGCATCTAAAGTATATAATAACATACCTCTGGCTATTAGGCGCAAAAAATGTCCAAATTCATTTAAAAAATATTTGAATGAATATCTAGAGAATAAGTGTTATTACTCCATCACAGATTTCATGAATGACACAGAGCGATACGAGGGTCCGATCTATTAATTTAAGACTTTTAATTGTATTACTGACAAACTACCAAATCAAAATATTATTTAGTACCTAAACTACCAAAATTAACAAGATGCTGACATAGTTTAATGTATTCCATGACTGAAATTGAATTAAATCTAGGTTAAGACACTTCTAACATTAAACTTTTGTACGTCATTAAGTTGGCATAACATAGCGCTTTGCCTTTATATCTGTATAACACCCATGTAATATGTACCTATGTTTCCGAAATAAAGAATACTGAATACTAGTTTTTACCCACGACATTGTCCCTACCTATAGTTAACACTTCGTATAATTTATTACTTTTGACCGAATTTCTTAAAACTTTCAACCCTTCCAACTCTTAGATGTAAACTAAGTTAAGGATTATCTGTGCTTGTTGGGAATAAACCTATTTTATTTTTAATTTTTAACCCCTTCTTCAACCCTTTAGTATTCAAACATGTCATCATATGAATATTATTATACTAGCTGTGCCCCGCGGTTTTACCCCCTTTATAAATAATCACAGCTCCTCCCCCGTAGTTGATAGTATGATAATATATAGCCTATATGTTGACCCGACCTCTTAGTGATATTCATGCAAAATTTGAAATATCGATATCCATGCAGTACTTTTTGAGTTTAGCCCGGACATACATACAAACAGACAAAAATTCTAAAAACTATATTTTTGGCTTCTATATCGATTCTAGATCACGCCCCAAGTATCCTTTTCAAAAAATATTCAATGTACAGTTTTGACTTTCCTACGATTTTATAATATGTATATGCCAAATATGAAGTTGATCAGACTAAGAAAACACGTTGTTGTCCTTCGGGGCTGAATTTTCCAAAACCCTTTTTGAATGCACAGCTATGTCATTTAATGAATATTTGTACAAAATTTCATGGTTTTAGACAGCGGTTATAGTTGTGCGTTGATCGGTCAGTCAATCACTTTATGCTTTTATATATACATATTACACACACATATATATCTATATATATATATATATATATATATATATATATATATATATATATATATATATATATATATATATATATATATATATATATATATATATATATATATATATATATATATATATATATTCTTAAGAATAACCTTGTGACGTTTGAAATGTGTGGATTTCAATATTCGTGCGGCACTTTTTTCTAGTTATTATAAATCCTGTTTCGAAAATTACTTCGTAGAATACCAATAACTGTTACCAATAATTTCCATTAATGACGGTGATTTTATTGATTTTTCTTTTATATATATAATTATAAATAAAATAATTATATATTACTCGAAAATACATAATATTTTCGAAGTTCAATATATGGTAAACGCCATTATTAAACTATTTGTCCAATTAATGTAATATATCTTTAACTTTTTAGAAGAAATTTTTACAGCAAATTATATGGATCATATTTGCAAAATATTATATTACTACGTACAATTTTTGGTCTAAAAATGTAACTTGTAATATCTTTGTAATGTGTTAAAATACTATTTTTATTACCTATTATGATAAAATAATATCATGACAACAACTAAAGTTGTATGTCATGAATATAAAGATTCTTTCAAACTGGAACACTGAATTGTAAATGAAAATGTTTAACAGTTAGAAATAATCAGAATACAAATTTTGTAGCAAATTGGTCGTGGGCTTGTGAAGTTTCAATTTGAAATTCTTTGTGGGCTTTTGAATTAATTATGGCATATAGTTAACACAACAGCTTAAATACAAGAGATTTATGAGTTTAAAGTTAGAAACAATGAATAAATAAATTATTTTGATTCCAACCTAGGCTGAGCCTGTACTATGGGAATCAGACAACTAATGAGGTATATTATAATATAATATTATATATTTCTAAATACATACATTACATACATCCAGACAGCCAAAATAATGGTGCTCATTACACGAAGATTTGTCTTGGGTGGGGATCAAATCCACGACCTCTGGTTTTTCAGTGAGAATCTTTAACCATTAGACCAATAGGCCAGTCAATAAATAGCCTTACCCGATTAAATGTGATTCATCCAACTAATGAGGTGGTTGAATGCACCACATTTTTTTGGCCGGTATAATAAGGTTATTGGCATATGTGGTTGGATTGATAACTTTTAAATTAAAAAAAAATGTATTTCCTCGTTATGAGCAAAACGTGTAGTCGGCACGTGTGGCGCAGCGGCTAAGACAGTCGCCTCGCGTCTTCGTGTCGCGGGTTCGAGTCCCGCGCCGGACAACTATTTGTGGGACCCATAAATAGTTGTTCTGAGTCTGGATATAATTTGTGTCCGTCTATTATACACGACACAGGTATTAATATCCCTAGTGTCTCGTTCTGACTTGTCTTTTTTAAAGAAAAAAAAGTTGTCTTTTTTTAAAAGAAAACTCAGTCTCCTATGTATATTTAGTGCGTCGTTAAAAAACCAATATGTCACCCATTCTTTTAACATCAAAGGGCAGATTTTCTCATTTCTTTTAAACGCCAACGTCATTAAGCGACAATGTAATCATGCGTGTATCTCCTAATGCAGTTTAATCGAACGTGAAAGAAAAGTGTTGCCGTCATAAAAATGGAAAGTGGGCCACTCATTTGCGTTGCGTATGCCGGCTAATTTCACACTCATGCATATTTCATGCGACAAAACTGAATATCGAACATTCAGGGAATGAAAAAGCTTAACAAGAAAATACTAATAAGGCATTCTTCACTCTACGTAATTTGTTAAAGATATAAAATGTTATTATTTCGCTATGTCGCTTACGTTCTTTGTGTGCTGTAATGGTGTAAAACGACAATTTCAGGTCACGATTCTTCGGTAAACATGTTTTATTTAGGAATAATGTTTTGGCTAATCGTTTTTTTATTAGTAAATCATTAGTAATTCTGTATTTTGTCTTTTCACTTTACTCTTGAATGGAAGCATAAATATGGCAAGGTTGAATGTGTCTGTTTATGTAAGGTGCTTAGGTTAATGTCGCTAGGGGGTGCTTAGACTATTTAAAGACTGAGAAAGCACTTCGGTGACGAAAACTACAGTCTTTTAACAGCGTGGAAATTACAGAAAACTCATGAGTCTATATGGCCGTGAGCATGAGGGGTCGTCTAATGCTGCTTGTATGTAATATGCCTTCGTCGCCATAGAAAAGAAATTCAGGACAAAGTCTAAGCACGCTGAAAAGGAACTCATAATCGTGTTTCTCTTCAGGAAAAGGATGATTATGTGGCCGGGTAAATAAGCTTGTATAATTACTTTATTTTCATAGCCAATGACAATAACAGAGGAATGTGCCAATCTGTCAAAAGATAGGCCAGAGGGAATGATTACAGTAATAGAATGAAGTTGTTTCTTAATTTCGCTGAGTTTTTTTAAAACCTAGACTTTACCGCTATTCTTATTGAACGAAACGCTGGTCGAAATTCATAGAATAAATTCGTGAGTTTGGACCAGCATTGTTTGCATTGCTTTATCAGATGCCTTGAACGATGAGACAATTTTTTCATCTGAGATGTCCTTCTCTTATGACTACTTCGACAGAAAAGTTTAATTTCAATCTTTAGTAAATCTAAATTGTATGACTTAACCCTTCAAACACGATGGGGGTCAACACGTGCGGGTGTAATGTTGTTGTCCCGTCATCGCGCTTTAATTGGGGTCACTAGTCGTTTGTTTGTTCCACTCGATTGTTTTTTAGTGGTGAAAGTGATGAGCGGAAAATTCAAGAAGAAATGTTAATTAGGAGTTTATTTTAGTCCTCCATTTTTAAAAGTGACAGATTTGCGCTTAGCTGGAATTTCGACTTATGCTAATTTAATATTATTGTATTATCTACGACGTATTTGGAAAATATGCAGATGAGGCAGTTCTCAAGTATTTGTTCCAAATTGTGGTGTAAGGAAATAAATAATAATTAAGTAGTTTAGGCGAAAAGGCATCAAGTAAGCAGACACATTTCAGGTATAAGGAATTCATAATATTAGATTGGATATAGATTAAAGCAATTTACTTCAAATTTTACTTAAAATCGCCTAAAATGTTCTGAACTGTCAGGATAGAAGCATTATTACAGAGCGGCGGCATACTACTTGCTGTTGTTCATAACAACTTGTTTTATTTCCTGACAATAAAACTTTAGATTGACATATTATTATAGCCCAATTTAAGACCTATCGCATCTATTATAAAACCTTAATTATGGCAAAACCAAAACTTTGATGACAGTTTATGGATTTCATACCGATCGCTTTCGCGTATCAATTAAAGCAAGCTGTCAAATATGATAGGGTATGACATTAATTTCGTCAGGGTGCCAACACATAGGTATTGTTAGAGGACCTTATTGCTCATCGGGACATGTCCAAATTACTGATACCCTCACGAATTCCTATTAACATGGCTGTTTGTATTTGATGTTATAAAGATATGAGTTGTTAACCCTATGTTATCAACTCTATAGCTTTTCAACTATGTGATGTTGATAGAGAAAATAACTATATTTATGGTGGTACATTCTAATGATCAGTCGAAAACGATTTCACTTGACATTTGGTCTAAAAGTATCTATTATTATAAATCCAAAATTATTTTGTAAATTTGTGTAATAGTTTTGGAGTTCATTTTACATTTATAAATTTTAAATTCTAATTATAGAACAATAAATAACGTAATGAATGTCTTAATTAGGGGTAAATATTACACCGGCGCTATTTAAAAGCTTAATATTCACACGGCGGGTGGTCAAAGGGTTTATAACAGCAACGGTAGACGGGGTCGTACCAATTACAGTTTTAATAATTAATAATAATTTGCAGTCGGGCTCTTTTGACTCAGTTATGCAGTGATGAATTCAAAGAAATGTGAAATTTATTCATAAATAAAACGTCTGAGGAAATGTTTCTTCTCATAATAAACCTGGAGGATAATTATACTATATTTTAGTCTTATAAGTCTTCTTATAATAAAATTCAACTATACACTTTTATTTGATTTTACACTTTTCAGTTTCAGTTCACTTTTCTTTATGCCAAGCGACATGGCTTCAATAATTATTAAAAAATAATTATTCTTTAACAGCTATCATACTGCCTACCCTACAAGAAAAGATTGCAATTGTCCGTGAACGAACATGACATACTAGACTAGTTTAAAAAAATGTTTAAGAAGAAGTAGAAAAATATTTATTCAGAAAATCGAAAAAAGCCATCGAAAATATAAAATAACAATAAAAATAAAATAGAAACAAAGACACTTGCTGTCCGCGCAAGACCGAAATGGCACCATCTCAGCATTTGCTAGAACATTTTGTTGTCGTGTGCTAGTAATTCTGATTGTGTCGAGTGATACTCATGGAACATTAATTTAAAAATAACATAAGTCACGGACAAATTGTAATGTCTTACAAATATACTTCAAACTTGGTAAGTCGACATATTTATTAGACTTAAATTTCACTTCACACTTTTTTACTTAAAATTAATTAATATTAATAATATCTTAGTACATTATTTACACACAGTGATCCTTTCCCAAACTAAGCAGACCTTGTACTGTGAAAGCCAGATAACATATACTACTTTTCTTTTGTAAATATATACTTATATAGATAATTACACACAGACTCAGGACAAACAGACATGTTCATGCACACTAATATCTGTCCTGGGTGGGAACCGAACCCAGGACCTGCGGCGTGCAATGCTAGCATTTACGAATCACGCTACAGGCCCATCCAATCTAAGAGATAAGATTATTTAATAAATACTTCTCATATTCTTCTCCGTAGTCACATATTTTCTATTGTTATTGAATACCGTAGACGAAATTTGGTGAATAATTCATTCTAACCTCAAAACTGGCCTCTGATAAATGTGCAAGAATTTAACATGGTTTGTAAAGGCAGTGTTGTTCATTCTGCAATGTAGATAAAGCCTTATATTAATCAACGCCAGGCTCCAAATTGACTGCAAATCGAAACCTAACCACTAAGTAACGTAAGTTAACACTATAAGGTGTAAGTGGCAGCCTACCTAAACTATTAGTAGCAATCATAAACCACGGCATCGTGTGAAATTATTTAAGTGTTATTTATAAACTGATTTCAATGCCTATCTACATATATTATGCTTCATGAGATTCCGTTGAGCGTTTCAAAAGTTATAACTCTGTTTAAAGTCATTTTTATATAGAAAATACACAGACTTTCGCAAAACAACAGAATTTCCCAACTTCTGTCTTCTGATACTCTCTGATACCTCAAGTGCCTCCTTTTTACTCTTAGTTGATAACTTTTCATTCAAGTATCGAAACAAGAACAATTTTGTTGTAAAACGTCCATAAACTAACGTACGACTAGTGAGTCGTTTTGCTGATACTGTGTCTAGAGTAATAGTTAAGTTCTTATGAAGTGTCATAAGAACTCAACTATTACTCTAGACACAGTATCAGCAAAATATTTCATACGGAATTTTCGTCGCGATCCAAACGTTGACATGTTCGTTAAACGAATTTAAAACTACGTTAAAAATAATGTTGTCTCATATTAAATTCCTAGTCGTTAAATAAATGTTACGCATTGTTATGGTTCATAGCTTTGGTATTTAATTCAACGCATGTCAAGAATACTTTTCTAATTATAGGTGAATCATAAATCCATAATGATAGATCGTACGTGACAGTACCCTTATCCAGAATTGGCTCAGGTACACACCTGTAGTAAGATACCTCTGAAGTTAAAAGGCCATGTGGCAGAGCAAGTTGTTGATTTCTTCCTATCAAAGACTCCCTGTCTTCGGCAAGCACTTTGGCTTCTTGAGTGAAAGGAGCTCTATCGACGACAGTAAAGTCACAGTAATATACGACGGTATAACTATTAAATTGGATAAGATAAGAATTTTCTAATGTGGAGGCCTGTGTCAATAAGTAACTTTCATTTAAAATAAAGACAGAACCATTCAGACAAGATTAGTAAAAAATATAGAAAACTATTTACGATAAATTAATAAGCTGGTTAAATAACTAAATTATTACTTAAGCAAATTTAATTACTTAAGTAATAATTAAAATTATTTTGACGGTCACCGTAGCCTAGTTGGTAGTGCTCCTGCCTACGAAGCTGGTGGTTCTGGGTTCGAATCCCGGTAAGTGCAAATATTTGTGTGATGAGCACGAATATTTGTTTCTGAGTCATGGATGCTTTCTATGTATATACGTATTTATCTATCTATATAAGTGTGTATATCATCGCCTGGTACCCGTAGTAGGTACAAGCTTTGCTTAGTTTGGGGCTAGGATGATCTATGTGACATTGTCCCGAGGTATTATTATTATTATTTCTTTTATTTCGTGTCTTTCTTATTTCATACATTTACAAATATATAGTTACAAAAAAAAATATATTTATTATATATTATATATATTTTTTTAAGATGTAATTTACTAACAATATTATGGGCCAAGTGTCTGAAATAAAAAGATTTTATTTTATTAAAGTTATACTTCTTTTGGCGCGATGGAGAAAAATGATGAGAGTGAATTTTTACGATGCGCGCGCACACCGACACCAAAAAATTTAACAGCATGAAGTTAGTTCTAGGTGGTATGTAAATTGATAACTATGTTCAAGTTGTATATTAAGAAGTATAACTTCTAACGCGTGTACATAAGTACACACAAGTTTTTTTTTTATTTTTATTTTATTTATAAATATAAAAAATAGAGATCCAATCGGCAACGGGAGCAGGGTCTATGCTACCGATGGTCAAGGCTCCAGAGAGAGGAACCTCCTCACAATACGCGCCGTCTCCAAAAGTACTGCCTTCTGAACCTGACTCTTGACCCAACTGCCAAACGCGAGCCTCTTAAGGTGACGGTCGAGGCTCTTGGCAATCAAACCATGGGCAGAAACTACAATCGGTACGATGATCGCCGAGTCGACGTCCCACATGTCAACAACCTCGCGTGCTTAGTCAAGGTATTTAATTTCCTTGTCTTTTTCAGCTTTCACAAGGTTGTCATCATGTGGGACAGCAACATCGACGATCACTGCCCGGCGCTCTTGACGATCCACCATCACAATATCAGGCTTATTGGCAACAATAGTCCTATCTGTGATGATGGATCTGTCCCAGTACAATGTGACACGGCCATTCTCCAGTATTATCTCTGGAACCTCCGACGACACAAGGTTGTACTGCAGAGCAAGTTGCTGGTGGATTATCCTGGCTACTTGATTGTGCCTGTGCAAATACTCACCATTAGCAAGACGGGAGCAACCAGAAATTATATGTCTGAGGGATTCCCCAGGTCGGTGAAATGCCCGACAAATGTCAACAGTACCATCCCTCAGTATAAATCTCCGGTAGTTATTCGTCATTACTACTTCGTCAGTAATTGCACAGACAATTATTATTATTGTAATGTTATTTCTAAATACTTTCATACAAATCTCTGATCTAAATATTCACATATACCTAGAAGAAATATGTTTATTTCGTTAGTATGTTTCTTCAACCCTTTATACGCTGGGGGCCGATTTGTTCCACGGACCTATCTCATGTTGTGTCACCAAGTCGTTTGTTATACAACCGCCTCAATTTGTATCTAAACGAAGTCATAGAGCGTAAATCGACGCATCAGTTGTGATAAGTTGCTGCAAGTTACATGTTTTGCAAATGATGATAGCGGTTACCGTTCTACAACATTGTTATTTCTGGGCATATTACAATGGCACGAAACACGAGGACGCCGAAATCGCAACGAAGTATCTTAACTACAACGCAATACGTTGTAGTTAAGATACTTCGTTGCGATTTCGGCGTCCTCGTGTTTCGGGTTTGATACCCACGTGGGACAACTATTAAAGCCTCTTACGCACTATGCGTCTAGCCGCATTGCGGCCAGCCGTGCGGCTTACCGTACTCAGATATTTGTACGAGAAAGTAGTTTTTATTCGCACTGTGAAGCGGCAGCTGGTCAGCAATATTGATAGCTGACGGCTGACAGCATTCCGGTTAACCACATATTGCGTAGAAGACCTTAAGGACACATACAAGCTAATACAAAAATGCTTATATTTTTAAAGGACTTAAGAAACTTCGATTTCACTGACACAAAGCACAGTCGAAGTCAGACTCAGAACAGTTGTTCTGAGTCTAACTTTGACTGCATGTATCGGTCATATTTATTTATTAACCCATTTCACATTGTTTGTGAAACGATCTAGTTATATTTAGGGTTCTGTACTTCAATAAAACGGAATCCTTATATTTTCACTTGTCACAGCCAATTTGCTCCGAATTCACTGAACTGATTGACTTGATACTTAGTACAAATATGTAAGTCGGTGACCCAAAGAGATACATGTAACGAAAATAAGAAACATAACACAACCATGAAAACGGAATCCTTATAGGATCACTTGTGTGTATGTCCATCCATCTGCAACAGCTAATTTGCTCTGGAACCACTAAACTGATTGTCTCATGATGATATAGTGCAAATATCTAAGTTGGTGATGCAAAGAGATACATGTATCGAAAATAAATGGAGATTAGACTTTAGGGCTCCCATATATAACATTCATTTACTTTTGTATATATATGAAATAAAAAATAAATTGCAAATTATATTGTCTGGCAAAGAATCTCTGATTTTATACTTTTGAAATGACATTATTAGTTTTGAAAGTATTCAAGAAAATAGCGAATGCTGAAAATATCTTATGTTCGAAACTGCTGAGCCTAAAATTAATTACCTACCTAACAATTACAGGATAACTTACATATAAAATACTATAAAATTTAAAATAACTTTGGCAATTTCTCAATATCTGTGTGTAGGGACCACATTCGCAGTTGAGTTGGGGGACGGAACCTTCTCCACGCAAGCTAACTCGCACTTGTCCGGTTTTAAACCGGTTTTAGCCCATTAGCTCGTAATCAGTCATAGCGTATGTTCATCATTCATTGCTTTTAAGCTCTTATTAGAATGCAATACGGTTTAAAATGAGATGGTAACTATTATACCATTGTCCGATTACGGGTTAAAACGATAATTACCTGAGCATATACAACAAGTTATGTTTACGCTATTATACATAGCTTTTCGTATGTAAGTTATGTTTAGGAGTATGCCCAACAGGGACATTGGATGTACAATAATGATCGCCTCGTTGGTGTAGCAGTGCGTGTACAACCACAGATTACGATATCCTGGGTTCAAATACCGGGACGGGACAAAGATGATTTTGGAATTTTACTGTCAATATAATAATTTCTTAGTATCAGCCCGAAGTCTGGGTGTTTTACGTATTATACCTCCGTGCCGTCGGTCCTGTACTTGACCTCTTTTCGGTCATGTTGCTAGTCGTCCCATCGAATAAATAAAATAATAAAGGTTTTTATTCCCGTAGACTTTAAAAAAGTGCTTGTAATTAGTCAGAACATGTTTGTAGTAATATAGTTGTATACATTATTATTTCTAGTAACATAGATATTTAGGTACACATTGTATGAAAACATTTATAAAATTTAATTTATTATAGCAATGATATTTAGCTAGCTCGTATCAAGTTATTGTCAAGAGATTATGTTTAATTATCTATTTTAAGTCTAATATTCACTACATATTGTCAATGGTTCTGCCTATATTAAGGTATTATTATTATGACGGACCTTGTGTTAATAACGACAGTCGCGCTTAAATGCTACCACTTAATGCTACCAATGGATCCAATGCGCTCCAACTGAGAAGACCCAGCGAAACAAACTCAGTGGGTTCATTTACTACCGGTTTCATGAGAGTGATGGAATAGAAAGTGACCCTGTATTGCACACACTTGTGCACTATAACATGTCCCACGCAGATGGCTAGTTCCCATTGAAACTGGCCGCTGTGGCTCAAATTCTGTGGAGGAAATTATTATTATGGGCAACTTAAAATGGTAGTATTAAAACTGTTCTCATATAAGTGGTGCTGACTGTACAATGTCGGGACGTCCGAGGTCACCAAACAGACTCAATGGCGCATACTGAACACCATATCTAGTGTGTAATGTTTTTATCGGTTGACTTAACTCTGAATAGAAAGAGGAAGAATAAAAATAAAAGTCAATTTGATGTAAGTTCGTAACTTTTGATATTTTCCTTACTATACTAGGCAGCGAAATGAAATTCTTTGCATACAGACTGCACGTGTGGCGCAGCGGTTAATGAAGCCGGTCGCCACTTGAAGTGCCGGGTGTGTCTGTCGCGGGTTCGAGTCCCGCGCCGGACAACTATTTGTGTGACCCATAAATAGTTGTTCAGAGTCTGGATGTAATTTGTGTCCGTCTATTAGATGTTTGTAAAGTACAACTAAGTAAAGTTTGTAATTAGTGCGAGCGTTGTCTTTAAAAAAAAAATTCACGGTCACAAAGTACACTCAGTCTCGGAACAGCTTATTAGTGTCGCCGCACACGAGCCACTTGCCACAACCACAAAACGCCGCCACTGGCATATTTCCTATAGTTTTCGTACATTTTGTATGGACTCGCCGCACACGGTTGACGCCGGTGGCCGCCACACTCTTCTAACTACTTCTACTGTCTAGCTTCTCGTGGCGGCGTTTGTGGCTGTGGCTCGTGGCTCGTGTGCGGCGACACTAATAAGCTGTTCCGAGACTGAGTGTACTTTGTGACAACGCTCGCACTAATTAATTTAATCCGTGCGATGCGGGGTACTTTACAAACATATAGGTAATAGACGGATACAAATTATATCCAGACTCTGAACAACTATTTATGGGTCACACAAATAGTTGTCCGGCGCGGGACTCGAACCCGCGACACGTAGCAGCGAGGTGACTGTCTTAGCCGGTGCGCCACATGTGCAGTCAATATTATATGTTGTAGAGTACCCGGCAATACAGGGATTGGATGCGGGCGTGGTCTTTACAGAAAATTATTAACTAGTAAGTTTGTGTCAATATTTATGAGAATTAAATAGTTGTAATCAACAATTCGGCCGACGGCCGTTGGGGCAAAAAGGTTCTCGAGTGGCGACCATGAACCGGAAGACGCAGCGTGGGCAGGCCCCCTACAAGATGGACCGATGATCTTGTGCGGGTCGCTGGAAATCGCTGGATACGGATAGCGCAAGACCGGCAATTGTGGAGATCTTTGGAGGAGGCCTTTGTCCAGCAGTGGACGTGTTTCGGCTGATATGATGAATCAACAATTAACAACAATACCTGTTCTGACAAGCGCTTTTTAAAGTATCATCATCATCATATAGCCGAAAGACGCCAACTGCAGGACAAAGGCCTCCCCCAAAGATCTCCTCAATTGCCGGTCTTGTGCTATCCGCATTCAGCGACTTGCAGCGACAGCTTTTTAAAATATATTTTGTTTTATTAGCATTGCGGTAACGATTTCAATTACTTCCTCGTTGGTCTAGCGGTAGCGTGTTCAACCGCAGATAATGAGGTCCTGGGTTCAATTCCCGGGTCATGCCATTTTGGGATTTTCCCGTTAATAGTAATTTCTCAGTGTCAGCCCGAAGTATGGGAGTTGGCGGTATTACACCCCCGTGCCTCGGAGATCACGTAAAGCCGTCGGTCCTAGACTTGACCTCTTTCCGATCGTGTCGCTAGCCGTCCCATCGGATAATGAGAATGAAGAATGAATGAACAATTGTGTACTATAATATGTTCTGCGCAATTGGCTAGTCTCCATTGAGACTGGCCGCCGTGGCCGAAATTCGGTCGGGAGGACATTATATAACTATTTCAATTACAGAAAATGTGGCCGGCTCAATTTCCTATTCCTGTAGCAGTCTGAAGTCAAGAAGCTGATGTGTTACATCCTAATCACTAAGAGTGAGCGAAAAGAACTGCATTTGTATTTGCTTACAACAAGGGTGTTGTGGGCTATAACACGGACCTCGCAAATAGCCAACCTCCCTTGAAACTGCGGCAGAAATGCGAGCAGGACAACGTAATAGAATAATAATATTAAACAACCATAATTTTAAGGTACACTTGTATACAACATGTTACTTAATTAACGCACATCCTGAAAACAGTTTGTTCAGAATCGTTTACTGAATCGATTTATAACATTTTTAATATAGGTAATTTTTTATCCAATATACTTAAAACTACGGAAATTATCTTCATATTCACCCTGTACAGTCAAAACAAATTGAAATGGACCTTAAATCAAAGTAATAAGACTTTTAAAATCGCAGTTTTATTTGTATTCATACAAATTCCATCATTCAATACAAAATAGAGAAAAATAAACTTTATTCCAAGAAACTAATTTTGTAAATAACAATGCATATACATGTTAAATTAAAAATTGAATGTATGTATTATGATTACACCATAATATTCTAACTGGGGTGTTTGAGGGTGAGCGTTAATTACGTTACATGTTGTATATAGGCCTATACTACACGTGCATTCGCAAAATAACTAAATTGAAATATAAAATAGTAGCGTAATAATTTTATATGGAAAATCTATTTATGCCAAAAATAATTGAAACTTTCACAGCGACGAATTGGTTAAAATTGGATATGTAGATTTCCGCTCAAATTGGGCGATATGACTTTCATATCCAAATAAAAAATATAAACGTTTTTTTATGTTTTGTATTTGAATTTAAAGCTTGAAGAGTTAACAATGGTTTATTGTAGTTCTATAAACTGCATTTGAAAATATTTTATTGAGAGTAAAATTTTGTAACAGCTTTTTATATATATTACCGAATTTGATATTTGATTTTTAATTTAATTTGAAAATATGTGCTTTCGGTATTTCTAAAAATACTTAAGTATCGTTAATAAGTAAGTTTGCCGATCCGGTTTGATCCAAATCATATGATTTTATGATCAACTGGAAAGATATTTATTGAAACTGGACCTCAAATACAGGAACAATTGCGAAATGTATTATCTACAAATAGGTACATACACACATATTTAGAATCGACTTCTTTTTGGTACTCCCCTAAAAGTAGCATATTTAGTATAACGGCGCTACCAATAAAGTACATGAGAGATCTCTCGGATATTCTTCTATTATGTAAGGATGCGTTATGTAATTAGTGTAATTACCTTGCTAAACTAAATTTTTAGTGTTTGATAAGGTATTGCTGCGCTACTTTCATGCTCGGGTTTCGGGTTCGATTTCCTAAAAGGACAACTGTTAGTGTGATGCATATATGGTGGTTCTGAGTCTGGGTGCCTTCGTGTCGAACGTATTTTTAAAGTAAGCCCGTTTTTTTATTTCCTTTGAACTGGCATAGGTATACGAAAAAAATCTCCACAATGTTTTTGAAGATGTAGACGACTTATTATTATTTTATTATGTACCCCATTGAGTATAAATATGTATTAATTATTACATACAGTTACACCTATACGTCGTTTTTATTTTTTGTCTACAACTCCCAAGGGACAATTGAGATTATAAAGACAACACCCGCAGTAGGGAATTTAATCCCTGTTTCGCGGGGTACTTTACAAACATATTATAGACGGACACAAATTACATCCAGACTCAGAACAACTATTTATGGGTCCCTCAAATAGTTGTCCGGCACGGGACTCGAACCTGCGACACGAAGCAGTGAAGCGACTGTCTTAGCCGCTGCGCCACACGTGCAGTCAAATATTAACAAGGACACAAACACAACAGTAACATTTAATTATATAAAAAGTTATGCAGAAAACCTCAAGTAATTTTCCACCATATATATGAACAAAAAAGAAGACTCTCGTGATTCCTCTTTTCACGAACAGTGAGCCAGCATTCGGTGGAAAGCGCTGTTTACACCCTTATTCTTATGCCAACAATAGAAGGCTTAGAAATCAAAACTAAAAACCATTATCCGGCTGAAAGTTTCCATTGTGAGCGGTATAAGTGTCGACTCATTGCATAAAATGAGAGTCACTCAAAATGAGTAAAGTTTGGGCAATGTGAAAGCGATGCATTTGAAAATATAAGCTGGCAGTTGAAATTCTCCGATGGTATTTACAAAATGAACTGCAACTTAATTTTAATGAAATTAATTCTGATAAAACATATCTAAAGACTTATCAAATCTATTAAAAAACTTGAAGGACACCTAAACAATAAACGCATAGAATCGCTTTATTCGTTTGAGACCTACGTTACCACAAGGAGACAGATAAATGAGTGCTCTACCGCTGCGCCACATGTGCATTCATTAAGCAACAGTTTCAAACAATCGCGTTCTAATGTCATTGGTACTAAATGATTATTCAATGTTCAACGTTCTTACATAGGTCCGGAGAAACAGTGATACGCTTTGAGTCTCACAGTAAAAAATATTAGTAAAAATAAATAAAAAACACGCTTTTAATAGAAAACTTTTTATAAAATAAATTAATAATAGTTAGTGTTAATTAGAAAAAAAAGTTTTATTTAAAAATAGCGTGGGGTGCATGGTGTCAGTACGCATTTTTTTAAATATTTTTTTTTTCTTATTAACACTATTATTAAATTATATTTATTAAAATTTATTTCCTATTTATTAGTTTGGTTTTCTATAAAAAGCGTGTTTTTAAACTATTATATTTTACTGTAAAGAAATACATAGCCAGGTTCCTCAAAAAAATGTTAGAACCCTGATTTCACTAAAACTAAGTGTAGCACCAAGTAGCTTAGCTTTTAGTGAGCAGTTGCGTAGCGAGGCATCCTCCATTAAGCTGGGTGAAGTTATGAAAAACATTATCATCGCGGTGTATCCTGACTACAATGCATGGATCCAGTTATGCGGCGCGCCATCTGTTATACTAGAGTTAGGGTTATCACAATACTGAAATGAGAGTTACATTAAAAGCGTACTATTTTGATACTTACAAAGTATCCGTGACGTAGCTACGTTTTTGTGCATTATTTTAATTGCAGGCTGCACAAAAAAGTTGTCTATGATAACGGAAAGAGGAATTATAATGGTCAGAAATATTTGATAAAGTTGAACTGCCAAGGTTATCTCATTCTGCACGCATACGTGTTGTTGTTTTTTGAAAGTTAACTTCTTCACTAGGGAAATTAATCCCTGTGTACTTTACAAACATAATTGACGGACTCAAATTACATCTAGACAGCAGAACAACTATTTGTGAGACCCATACTACTTATAAATTAAATTAAGAAATGGCTATTTATGAGTCACACAAATATTTATCTTCCGTGGGGATCTAATATTTATTAAAATTTATTTCCTATTTTTTAGTTTGGTTTTCTATAAAAGTGTGTTTTTTTAATTTATTAAACTATTATTTATTACTGTAAAAAATTTATACATAGCCACGTTCTTCAAAAAAATGTTAGAACCCTGATTTCACTAAAACTGAGTGTAGCACCAAGGAGCTTAGCTTTTAGTGAGCAGTTGCGTAGCGAGGAATCCTCCATTAAGCCGGGTGAAGTTATGAAAAACATTATCATCGCGGTGTATCCTGACTACAATGCATGGATCCAGATATGCGGCGCGCCATCTCTTATACTAGAGTTAGGGTTATCACAATACTGAAATGATTGTTACATTAAAAGCGTACTATTTTGATACTTACAAATTTACCGTGACGTAGTTACGTTTTCTTGCATTATTTTAATTGCAGGCAGCGCAAAAAAGGTGATTATGATAACGCAACGAGGAATTATAATGGTCGCGAAATCTATACATATAATAAAATCGTAGAGAAGTCAAAACTGTACATTAAATATTTTTTTTAAAAGGATACCTGGGGCGTGATCTACAATGGATATCGAAGCCAATAATATAAGATTTAGAATTTTTGTCTGTTTATCTGTTTGTCTGTATGTATGTCCGGGCTAAACTCAAAAAGTACTGCATGGATTGACTTCAAATTTTGCATGAATATTACTAAGAGGTCGGGTCAGCATATAAGCTACATATTATCACGCTATCACCTACTGGGGAGAAGCTGTGATAATTTATAAAGTTTAACGCGGGTAAAACCGCGGGGCACAGCTAGTATTTGATAAAGTTGAACTGCCAAGTTAAGTTGTTAAGTTCTCATTCTCCACGCATATGTCTTGTAGTTTTTAGGGTCCCGTAGCCAAATGGCAAAAAATGGAACCCTTATAGATTCGTCATGTCTGTCTGTCTGTCTGTCCGTCCGTATGTTGTGACATACCACTTTTTTCCGAAACTATACGAGCTGTACTGTTGAAACTTGGTAGGTAGATGTATTCTGTGAACCGCATTAAGATTTTCACACCAAAATGGAAAAAGAATTATAATTTTGAGAGTTCCCCATACATAGAACTGAAAAACAAAAAAAAAATTCATCGTACCTTTACATGTGGGGTGGGGTATCTATGGATAAATTCAAAAATGATATTGAGGTTTCCAATATTATTTTTTTCTAAACTGAATAGTTTGCGCGAGAGACATGAGTGCCCCCCCCCCCCCCCCTGTAACTTCTAAAATAAGAGAATGATAAAACTGAAAAAAAATTATGATGTACATTACCATGTAAACTAACAACGGAAATTGGTTTGAACGAGATCTAGTAAGTAGTTTTTTTTTACTGCGTCCTAAATCGGAAACCGCAATTTACCTTTCATTTAATCAACTGAAATACTTGCTGCTGCGGAACCCTTCTTGGGCGAGTCCGACTCGCACTTGGCCGGTTTTTTTAAAGTTAACTTCTTCACTAGGGAAATTAATCCCTGTGTACTTTACAAACATATAATTGACGGACTCAAATTACATCTAGACAGCTGAACAAATATTTGTGAGACCCATACATTTATATAGTATAAACTAAATTAAGAAACGGCTATTTATGAGTCACACAAATAATTGTCCTCCGCGGGGATCGAACCCGGGACACAAAATTGGCGAGACAACTATCTTAACCGCTGCGCCCCACGTACAGTCAAGTTCAAGTTGCCATATTTCTTTACTAGATGTTGATTCTCGTCAGTTTAAAAACTAGGCATTTTATTAACTTTGATGGGTCACTTCTATAAAAATAGGTTACCACAAAAACGAAACGGTGCCGACTGTTTTCTTTATTCCCGGTAGTTTTTAATAGGCTTTTACTGACATTTGGAGGGTCATAACTTCTATAAAAATAGGGTTAAACGTAAAAACGAAAAAGTTTCGTTCAATTTTTGTAGAAGTTAAGACTGTCCATAAATATATCTACTTGTATCATGGGGGATAATTATGTTGGGTCATAAGGATATTATGGTTTAGTCTTAATTAAGGCAACACTTAACAGGGGCAGGTAGCATAGCTACATTTTATAGAAATCCGCCCGTGATCTAAGTGGCGCAGTGGTTAAGACAGTCGCCTGGCCTCTTCATGTCCCGGGTTCAATTCCCGCACAGAACAACAATTTGTTTGACGCATAAGTAGATTTTAGGTTCAGAGTCTGTGAATTATATGTTTATAAAGTAATCTGCGACACAGGGATTCATTTCCTCAGTAAAGGCGTTGTTTTAGTTTTATTATTATATAGTCCTAATTGAAGCAAGCGCTACATATAACATTAACATTGAAAGTGGCGTCCAAATAAAAAAAAATACTTACACGTTACGCATTAGGTATATCAACCATCCTCCAGTTGGAGTTTAATTAAATTACTTTATATTTAGATTAAATATAGAAATAATTGTATTGCTGTTTAGCTATAATTGTGGAAAAGAAAATTCAACCTCTTAAGTTAAAGTCCAAGGTCGAATGTTTATTATATTCTACTAAGAAGGCTCAGGACTTTAGACATCTGAACTATACAAAATTACACAAGAGGAAATAAAATAAACTCAGTTTAGTCCTTGGCCCAGAGATGCCTCCGTTTATCATATCTCTAGGATTACCACTGTAAATCCTTGTAACACATAAGCCGTAGTGATTACAATGAGTAAGTACCACCGGAGATCTCATATGAACGCATTTCTTTTTAGTGTCTTAGCTGTTCCGATAATGTTTGGTGTCTGGCCAAGGTGGCTTGGTGCTAGGCGTAGAGAGACCCCATAATAAATAATCTGGTAAATTTATGAAAAAAATAAATCTACTAAAATTTCAGCTTATTTTGATACTTCATAATTATTTTTTAATTTCATCTCGAGAATAATATTTGTCGACGATAATATTTGCTGAAATACATTCTCAACTAACAAAGATAAATAGATGATACATATACATTTATTGCACACATTGAAAGAAAAAAATACATAAAATTTTAAATTTAATTTGCCGTGTGGTGATTGCGAGGAATATCCTACCTACCCCATCCTTAGGATACGTAGAAGTCGTCCTGAGTACTCTTTCTGAGTACCATAACCATGATAATACGAACTTTAACTCGTCCACCAAGCGTGGCGAATCCCCCCAAAATACATGAGAGTAGCTTTTGATATGATGAGAATGATCTAAAACAATTGGCGATCTTATCGCGTTTTCTTCCAGATAACTGTAGGACCGGTACCTCATTATTTGCCGAAGAATATGCTACTCAATCGTCAATCCATCGAGGCAGTCACTCTAGCTATGTTACGGTTATAAATAAGCCTGCGATATTTTTGTTTACTTGTTGCCTAAAAGGATGATTTGACAGTTTGACAGATCCCTTTCTAAAAAGTCTGTCATTAGTTTTAATTTCATCTCTACATGTTTCTCTGTGGTAAAGATGATCTCGAACGGATGATTTACTCAAAAGATTCAATACGGGTTCTTAAATAAAAGTCAATTTAATTGGAATAGTATTTTTAGCTATGTTATATTACATTGGACAAGATCAAGACACTCATAAGTCTTAAAACAGCGGCGAAGTCTAGATACAAGTGTCGACCATCAGATTACTCTCGGGACAAATATCTTGCGATCCGAAATCGCTGCAATAAGATGTGTAGGAGTGCTCAACGCCATAACATCCATAAATCCGTTGAAAACGGAGATCCAGCTAAAATCTGGAAATTTCTTAGATCATTAGGAGTTGGAAAATCTCTAGATACTCTTCCTAATAAATTAGACATCAATTCGCTTAATCAGTACTTTTCCTCTTCATCGTCGAGTAACGCATCAGCTAAAACTCAATCTTTGAACTATCTTTCATCTCTTCCAACTGCTGATTATCCACCTTTTGTTTTCAATCAATTCTCCGATTGTGATGTTAAGAAAGGCATCCTGTCGATATCTTCCAATGCGGTCGGTAGCGACAGTCCTTATCAGTCCAGTATCCTTGATGATATCCTACCCATTATCAGTCACATCCTGAATTGTTCCATATCAAGTGGATTCTTTCCTTCTACATGGAAAGAAGCCCTTGTCACTCCCATTCCTAAAACCAGAAATCCATCCTCCTTCTCCGACTATCGTCCTATATCTATTCTTCCATTCCTTTCCAAAGTCCTCGAGCGGCTTATTTACACCCAACTTAATTCCTATGTTTGTAAGCACAATCTCCTCAATCCTATGCAATCCGGTTTCCGACCTGGTCATAGTACCGTCACAGCCCTGGTCCATATTACGGAAGACATAAGAGGTGCCATGGAGAGTGGAAATCTTACAGTTCTCCTTTTGTTAGATTTTAGCAACGCATTCAATACTGTAGATTTTGACATTCTCCTTGGCACTTTGACGTCACTTAACATATCTCCAACGGTGATTGAATGGTTTCGATCTTACCTGTTTGGGCGCCGGCAAAGAATTCGTATTAATGACATGTTTTCTACATGGTCTAATACAGTTGCTGGCGTGCCGCAGGGTGGCGTTCTTTCTCCGTTGCTTTTTGCTTTATTTATTAATACGATTTCCAATAATATCTCTTCTTCCTACCATCTTTATGCAGACGATCTTCAAATTTATTCCCATGCTTCGCTTATGAATTTACCCACTGCAATCGCGACAGTCAATAACGATTTAGCTCAGATTAGAGTGTGGAGCCAGATGTTTGGTCTCAAAATTAACCCCTCTAAAACACAAGCAATAGTAGTTGGCAGCTCCCGAATGACGTCTAAAGTGGACTGGTCCCAACTCCCCCAAATCACCTTTGATGGCACGGTTATCCCTCTTAGTAATAACGTAAAAAATTTGGGGATTCTATTTGACAGCACGTTATCATGGGGTCCTCAGCTGAAAGCTGTTAGCTGTAAACTTTTTGCGTCATCTGGTTCACTCAGGCGCCTGCGCAACTTCCTCCCTATTACCACTAAAACTGCTCTTGCACAATCACTTCTCCTACCTATTCTCGACTATGCCGATGTCAGCTATCTAGATCTCACAGAAGAACAACTGGATAAACTTGAGCGTCTTCAAAACCTTTGTATTAGATTCATATTTGGCCTTCGCAAATATGATCACGTTTCATTATTCCGGTCAAAGCTCAAGTGGTTGCCAATCCGCCTTCGTCGGAATGCTCATGTTCTTTCTTTATTATATAACACTCTCTTTAATCCCACTACACCTACATATCTTAAAAACCGTTTCGAGTTTCTCTGTGACACACATTCCAGATTCCTAAGATCATCACACAACCTAAAGCTGCATACTCCTATGCATTCTACCACATTTATGAACAAATCATTTTCTGTTCAAGCAGTACTATTATGGAATGCCTTGCCAATTGATATCAGACGTGCACAAACCCTTGCCACGTTTAATAAAGCTGTTAAAGAACACTACCTACTTTCGTAAAGTCACCTACTATCTAATATAATATTTATGTTATATATTATATACTGTATTTATACATATTTTGCTATATACACATGCTATTTGGTATGCCACCTTACATTGTTATAAACCTCATTATATATTTATATATAATTATATATATACTTACAATGTTTCTATACTTTCTACTTCATTTGTTGCACACCTACTACTTTAAATATTTAGAGCTCCTATCCATCCAAAGGTTGTCTGGAAGAAATCGCTTAATGCGATAAGACCGCCCATTGTACATTATTGTGTTATTTATTTTGTCTTCCATATAATTGTTTTGTTTGAGTGTGTACAATAAAGAGTATTCTATTCTATCCTATTCTATTACATCCAAGTAGTCGTTTATGGTTACGTACTTTTGTCTAGTTGTTATCAAAGGAATTGGACGTCAAGGCGAACGATACGTCTGTAATTTTAAAACAACATGAATTGTTATCAAAGTTCCATGTTTTCGCTCCTTGCTCCCTCTAGTTATAAATACTCTAAGGGTGATAGTAATCACGCAAAAATGAGGCAAGAGTGATGGGATGCAAGATAATTATGCGGAAGGGCAACGCTGACATTTGTCATTCCTAGATATACTGTGACGTTGGATTTAAGGCAGTTTAATAATAAACTTGATAATCACGTCATATATAACATGAAGACCTGGAGGGCTACCGCCTAATTCACCGGTCATTGTGATCGTGATCGGCGTTCAAATGGATGAAGGTTAAAAATTACTAAATTATTCGTTCAATCGGCTTCTATGAGCACATGTGACGTCATAAATGGTATGGAATCAATTTTTAACATTGATGCCGATTGAACGAATTATAAATAAATAAATAAAATAAAAAAGGTTTTTATTGACGAATACTTTAAAAAAGCGCTTGTATATAGTCAGAACATGTTTGTAGCGATATAATTAAGTATACATAATTATTTCTAGTTACATAGATATTTAGGTACGGATTATATGAAAACATTTGTAAAGTTTATTTTATAATAGTAATGATATTTAGCTAGTTTGTATTAAGTTATTGTCAAAGAGATTATGTTTAACTTTAATTATCGATATAGTATTAGCTATATTTTACTACATATTGTATGAATGGTTACATCTATATTAAAGTACGAATTCAATATTATTATTATGGCGGACCTTGTGTTTATAACGACGGTCGCGCTTTAACAGACTGCACGTGTGGCGCAGCGGCTAAGACAATCGCCTCCCCGCTTTGTGTCGCGGGTTCGAGTGCCGCGTCGGATAACTATCGTGTGACCCATAAATAGTTGTTCTGTGTCTAAATGTTATTTATGTCCGTCTATTATATGTTTGTAGAGTACCCCGCGACACAGGGATTAGATTTCCTAGTGCGGGCGTTGTCCTTAAAAAAAAAACGACTTACCAGTGAACCTGATCCCCTGACCCTGATCGGTCTTCATGTGTCATATGACGCATTATGATTGTTTTTACGTGTGTGTGTTGGTAGTGTAAATATTATTTGTGATATACTGTATTTTAAAGCCGTTTCCTTATCAGTTTCCACGTAAACTATTCCAGAATGTATAATAGGATCAAATCTAGAAGTGTCAAATTTTTACGCTTGCTTCTTATTTACCCTTCCTGTGGAAGATTTTTGTGAACGATGGAATGGAATCGCCACCACAACTATCACACTACAAAAAACATGACATTTAAACCAGATCCTGAAAACTTCCATCTTTGGCATTTTGCTCAAAATCTGTACGATTTTATGGTGAACATTTAAAAATAGCTTTCAATTGGATAAGGATTTTTCTGTTGCTGCTATTTTCTGAAATTATGAGTATTCTAGAATACACAAAAACAGTTGGATCATTTATCAAACTTTTAGTTTACAAACTGAGCAAATATGCAAAAAACGTCACGTCCATAAAATATATGAGAAGAACTTCCGTATCTCATATTTTAACCGATGATAAAACGTTAAAGCTTTCTTTTTACTAGATGTGCTTTCACTGTGCCATTTAATCAAAATCTTTTACAGAGGTTTTTAAAGTATTTCTTTTGTAGTATAGTATAAACAGACCTGAAAGTTTGCCGTTTCGCGGTTCTCACTGGGCCAATCATTACTTTACTATTAAGATAGGATATGAACTACGTAGTTTAGATAGAAATCTATAAGAGAAGCTTGTAATTAGATAGTTTATCTATATAGAAATCTAGATTAAGAAGTTCATATCGTAATAGTAAATAGTAGAGGTAGGGCATAGCGTTTATTCGCTCAAAGAGCAGCCAGACGGGGGAAGTACCTCCACCTTACAGAAGACACTTCTTAATAATAGTATAAATGTGTCTCAGTAGCTGCCACGACATGACCGCACGGTAGGGTAAAAAAAATATGACGATACCACATATATGTAAAATTTTTACGGAATAAATAATTTTTGACTTTTGGACTTTTGAATAACTTTAATAATTTTAATGTTGTGTTTCCGAGTGTGAGTAAGGTCGCCAGAGCTCATTGGGGTGGGGGGAAGGGTTAGCAACATTTGTTTGCTGACTTTTAAAGGCCGGCAACGCACCCATGACACCTCTGGTGTTGCGAGTGTCAATGGCGGCGGCGGTGATCACTTACCATCAAGTGACCCACTTGCGCGTTTGTCGCCCGCTTATATAAAAAAACAAGAAAGGTAATTGTAATATCCGGAGTATTCCATTAGTTTATAAGCCCTAGAGAAGATTTTAGGATTGAATTTGAGTGACATAAAGAAAAAAGCGCACGATAGGGATGAAAGGAAGTAGTTCGCAAGAGCCCTCTATACTTTTAGGACACTCTAGAATGCAATAAAAACAACAGTGTCGGTGTACATGAAACCATATTGTTTTCAACCCTATTTTAAAGCTTTGGACTACATAAAGTATTGTTTAATATTAGCCTAAAATTTGGTTCGCAATAGCAATGAAACATTACACCGAATATGATCTGATTATTTACTACTTTAATTGCACGTTTCGGATTATGCTGAATGGTAACAATTATGGTGGTAGTTATCATTTAATTAGGTCAATAAATACGATTAACTATTAATACACAATTACTTTATTAATGCATAGCCACGGACTGTAAGCATTTCACTTAAAAATATATGTTTTATGTTTCTCCTGCCAAATATTTTCCGTTTTGCACTTAATCCAGCTTAAATTACTTACGTACAAAAAATATACACGAATATTACCACCAAAATCTGAAAATCTCGAGCTTTTAAATAAATTATAACGTGGAGATAGGATAAAAATTGATGCAGAGAGAAATGGAACAAATGAATGTGAAAAATCTCGAAGTTATTTTGTTGCTTGGTGAATGCTTGGGGATTTTTCGTCGGCGTTTAAAGCCGGGGCTTAGGAATTTGCCTACATGCCGATATTTCTTTGGGGAAAGCATTTTGAAGAGATACGATTTTAAAAAACTTTGGAAGGAAAAATGCTCTCATCTACTGGTATTACTGCTTCTGTCTCCTTCTTAATCTTCTTAAGTTTGGGTTTACCATTTATTGGCGTTTTTGGAATCTTAATTTTAGTCTGTTTGGAGCAGTTTAAATACAGTTGTTCCAACAACTGCCGGTAATCTTCCGGCAGTTGTTTACAATAAATACATATTGATCGACCGCTATTTTATGGTCCAGTCACTACTATTGTAGATGTTTTTCACACCACAAGTGCGTTGCAATAATAATATTCTACTTCTACTTCAGTTCTGCTACTCTTGCAGTTTTAGGCAAAATATTTCATGTATTTTTTGCTTGTGAAAACGACTACGGTTAAAGAAAATATATTCACCATTTGTCGAATATGTTTAAATTATTATTTGTATTTAAAAATATTACTCTAATGAAATATTAACAACGCATTTTTGCCCGCAAACAACGTCGCCAAAGTTATTGCTAGATGAAATATTCCTTTTTGAAGTTACTTTTTTCGTGGTTTTCATGGATCCTAATCAGTACTGTAGGCGTTAAATATCTTACGATGTAGCCTTATCTGTTTTTATTCTAGAAATCTTTTTCTCCGCGTTGAGATGAGATAAACTGTCATCGTTTCACAACGGTGGTACAAATCAACGCTTGAATGAAAACAATACGGCAGTAGGATCTAGATATCTATAGTTAAATAGGTATCACACAAAGTACATCAACAAGTTTGTATCAATCTGCTGCTTCATAGATATGTGAACCACTATATTGAAAAGGCAATAGTCATATGTATGTATATGATGTGTACTTTTAGTAACAAACTGGCACAACGGATACATTTTTAGGCTTGTTTCGCTCCTAAACGTCTCTTGCGCATCTTATTATTTTCGGGGCAAACACTTAGGCTGAGATCTATAGAGCGTACTTAGACTTTGCTCAAACTTTACTTACGTAAAACTTTGCTAAGTGTATGCTAAGCTTATACTTTGATTTGGTATTTATAGACTTTTTGAAGTTAAGATTATGCTTAGCATAAGCTAAGACAGACAAAGTCAAAACACCAATTTTAATTTCGTTACATGCATTAACTTCTGTCTAAGTAAAGTCTGAGCAAAGTCTAAGTACGCTCTATAGATCTCAGCCTTAGACGTTGCGTTGAAGGAGTTTAATCGGATCCTAGCGCGGTTAGTGCAGGAGTACCCCAACGCGCAGTCCTGTCTCCGTTATTGTTGTCGCTATACACTTGCCACATCCCCATCATTAGCTAACCAACAACACCAATATCTGTTATTGGTGTTGTTGGTTAGGTAATGATGGGTATGTGCCATTTCCAAAATTCCACCACCGGCTTAGGAAGTGGAGAATTGACGTGAACCCCACGAATAGTGGCACCGTGTTCTTTTCACGGATCAATCTCACTTCATCAAACAAACCCGACCAAATGTTGGTCTACCCCATACTTTGGGAGTTGAAAGCCAAATATTGAGGTGTAACCAAAAGTTAAACTCCAGCAAGCATCCACTTCTGAATTGCGTATGCGAAACAATTGTGAATTAACACGAATTGTTATCGAACCATTATGACATACGTGAGTTTGATGTTCGCACATGATACTCCTTTTTTGTAAACAGAATCGCAACTTTTCCCAATCATTCCAAAAATGTCTACACAAATACTGAGAGTGAATCCATTTTCTATCCGGGAAAGTTGGTCCTGTGCCCAATCTTTTCCAGGTCGTGTCGAATAGCTGTCCCACAGGCCTTCTTGTATTTAAAAGCGCCCACGTTACTACATTTACTTTACAAAAATGCAACTCAATGGACCAGACTCAGAACAATATTTCATGGGTTGTAGTGTCAGTGCCTGGATTACAAAATATGTAAGGTAGGTCTTTGACGGATCACCAGTCCGTAACAAACAGCTGAACTGTAAACCTGTGTGTGATTGTATTTCCCCGGTAGTTCCACCATAGATTATACAGATAGTAGGCTTGTGTGGGAATCGAACAAGAACACTAGAGTGCCGCGGTAGTAGAGAGACGACCACTTTAACCACTGGGCCCGACAAATGCGGCCAATTTTATTATGGGATTAGAGAATTTACCTGTGTTTGCGCACACACTCTTTAAGTATGATATCAATATTATATGTATATATAAATATCAATGACGCACGTATGGCGCAGTGGCTTAGACAGTCGCCTCGGCGCTTCGTGTCGCGGGTTCGAGTCCCGGGCCGGAGTACTATTTGTGTCACCCATAAATAGTTGTTCTGAGTCTGGATATAATTTGTGTCTGTCTATTGTATGTTAGTAAAGTACCCCGCGACACAGGATTGGATAATATTGAGTTTAGACATCTGTATAAAGAGCTAGTTTATTTGAATAGTTCATACAAATAACGTTCTTCTAATTGTTTGCTATGTTGGGTTAAATGAGTGGTATTTTATAAGTTATAATAACGTCGTCCCCGGTTTTGGTCAAAATTTTGACCAACAATAGAAATATTATATAACTAATGCGGGCGCTGTATTAAAAAAAAGAAACCAAAATTGCGATTATATGTGTAAGTCCTACTCGCCCTTTGCCGCCCATTTATGTTGAATACAGATACATCTGACTCTTAGAAAATAAATCACCTATTTCTGAAGCCTACGAAATTCATTAAACATAATATTGATTAACAAAATATGCTAAGCACACTAATGTCATCCATTATAACAGCTCTGACAATCTAATATCTCATAAATTCAAATGCCAATAACATTACAAACTAATTGATATAACTATACGTGGGATTTCATTGAACTAGTGTCACCATGTTCAAAGAAATAGGTAGGAAATAGGTACTGTTTGTAATGTTAGTTGTATATAATTCGGGACATGTTTTTTGGGTTGGAATGTTTGCATTTGATGAAATGCAAACATTCCAATTCTGAAATTTTCTAATCATGGACTTTATTCTTCTGAAAGTCTGCAAAATAATAAGTATTTTGCAATTTTTTTTTGTAGAAACAATATTATTGATTAATTCTCTCAAGTTTTTTCTCTTCTCGACTCTCCGATTTCACCATCCTACTTAGCTCCCTATTTTCAGTATCTATCTTCTAATCACAATAAAAATCTCCGTTGCACTCATAACAGACTTTCACAATGCCCTTCCCATCGGACTAACTTCTTACATTCTTCATTCTTTGTACAATCTATTCTTCTCTGGAATGCGCTGCCTCCGGAAATCAGAATGGCTAAGATTGGGTTACTTTTAAAATCAAAACTCGTGACTATATTCAGAAAAAAATAAAGGCAGAATCATCTTAATATTACAGTTTGTCTACTTCTATATTATCTTATATGTAATATATTTATGTATTTATAGTATAGTATGTAGTTATGTCACTATTGTATTTATACGATTGTATTTTGTAGTCCTTGTCAAGTATTATAGTAATTTTTATTATACTTTGTCTATAGTGCACCTACCATATTATCTCTGCATCACCCTAAGGTTGACTGGGAGAGAATGCCTTTGGCATTTAGTCCGCCTTTGTACAGTTTTGTGCACCAAATATAAAATAAAAAAAATAAATAATAAAGTTTCTTACAACTGCTTAAATTAGACTGATATCAAGGCTACAGTCCTCATAGATCGGGGTCAAAAAGCTAACGAAGTATTCGCCCAGGAGGATGTTCAAGGATCGACGATCATATTATCATCACTAAATTGGAGTTTTCAATGGCTATCTAAGTGGATGACATGGAGAAGAAAAACAGAATGAAACTCTGGGCTTCCTTTTGTATTTTTTTTGTCATGTGAATTACGCACTGCTTTTATCTGCTAATGCACGCTCAGAACCGAAAAGGCACAACATAATATGTATATATGTACGTGTTAAACGAGGCAATATTCAATTCTACGATTTTGCATACCTCCTGCATGTAGCTATTTTTGTTACGCGTTTATAGCACCGTTAAAATAGCAATCACAATTATTAGTTATATAATATTTCTATTGTTGGTCAAAATTTTATTCAATAGCGGGGACGAAGTTATTACAACGTATAACGTAATAACTGTGGAAATCAGTTAACCCAACAAAGTGTACAACTAATGGAAGATTATTTGTATGCACTATCTCTTTATACAAATAAACTAGCTCTTTATACAAATTCTTAAAGTCAATATTTTAGAGAAAGTAACGCATTTTTTAGGAATTGGAGCAATGAAGTTAAGACTGGCTTAAAATATGGGCACCCTACTAATTTCCACATGACGAAATTATATTGGATTTACGATAGCGAAGTCAGCGCTGAGTTATTAAATTGATAGAACAATTTGTTTTCTTGCTGGATGTAGAATAATTAATATTATTTATTAGTGCTTATATCATTATCTTGTTTAGTACTAAATGGTATTATCAGAATATGTATAATGAATGGCGACATTAATTCTGCGTTAGACGTACCCTTGTGCTTGTAGCTGTTATTGAGTTTTGGTGTCATTGGATTGTTATCACTTTATTAAATTATATTCATCTTCTTAGTAATAATTCGCAAATACAGGCATTTAAGGTAATTTCTAGCCATTCTCTAATCTAAAGGTATCACGATAAATATAGAAAAAATATTGACAAGTAACTCTGCTCTAAGGCCTCCTACGCATTATGCGATTAGCCGGAATGGGGTCAGCCGTCAGCAACCAATATTGCTGACTGGCTCCTGCATCGCAGTGCGAATAAAAACAACTGTCTCGTACAAATATCTGAGTACGGTCAGCCGCACAGCTGGCCGCATCACGGCTAACCGCATAGTGCGTAGGAGGCCGAAGTCGTAAGGTCTACTCGCATTTATCATGTCAGCCAAATGACGTCCAAAGAATAGTGGATATGCTATAATAGCCACGCTTGGCAGACGGGTTGGCGATCACAGTATGGCGCTCATAGTAGATGCATCGAGACGCTACTCCCTGCTCTCTGGTAGATATTCCCTCAGATCGACTTCTCTCCCCACGGGATGAGTATGCCACACTATTTCTCGCATTAGGAATGTTTTAACAGCTGTTGTTACAGCGCGTCCGTCGTTATATACATAAGTCCGAAATAAAAATAATATTGAATTCTTACTTCAACCACGCAGGAAAATATTTAAAACTATATATACTGATAATTAGTTATTAGTTCTGACAATAACTTAAATACATTAGTCATTTAAGTTATAGAATAAGGCGGGCTAGTTGGCGTGGTTGGCAGATACGTGCCTTTCGCGATGCAGGTCATGGGTTCGATTCCCACCGAAGACTGATATTTGTGTGGATGAACATGTCTATTTGTCCTGAGTCTGGGTGTAATTATCTATACAATATGTATTTACCACAAGGCCATCTGAATGAATCCAAACCAAGCAGAGCTAATATTATGGAAACCAGATACTATAACTAATATACAACTTTTCTTTATTATATATTATATATATATATATATATATATATATTAAGGTGTTACAAAAATATCTGCCACGGCTTTAATGGGAGGTAGTATTGTGTTTATAGATTACAATAGTGAAGAGCTTTCGTACCCCGAAACAGTTATTTCAATTTGAGAAGATAAAGTAGTTAAATAAACATCGACTCTACTGCGCATAAAACCGTTCACAAATTACGCGCAATGTATCGCTTCGTCAATGAAAACAACTGCTCTCTCTTCTAGTACTACTGCTTCTCTTCGGTGAATGAAAACTGAAATCACAATCTGTAATAATACGCAGGCACAAGTGTTTTAAAAGTGAATTTACTTACCAGCTACTGCATTCTTCCAAAAAACTTACGTAAATAAGATGATAAACTTCCCATCACACTTATAACAGGCTTTGGACTGTCAAGTTAGTGTAAGAATCGCATTTTATTTCTTATTATTATTAAACAATAGGTAAGTACAATTTAGATTAATATCAAATAACGATGAATTATAGTAACTTGGCGTGTTTAAAAGTTAATCATCTTATTTACAACAATTGCACCATATTCACAGTTATTTACACACTCCCTACCTACTTATCTACAAAACTGTTGCACAAGTCCACCTAAATGAAGGCACGCTTACGTACATGTCTCTTAACTTTATTTAATGTGTCCGTTTCACTTTTCACTAGTCTAAATGCGCGTTTGATTCGCCTTTTTAGTTCTCCTACACTTCTAATATCATGTCCAGTTTGGCCGTACACTAGGTCCTTTACACGACCCCACAAAAAAAAGTTTCCCGTACGCTGATGGCGAAATGAGGTGGTGCTCCGTCATGTTGAAAGTGTAGCCCTCTTATCTCTTCAAGAGGAATACGTTCCAACATTCTTCTTACACGGGTTTGTAGTAAGCGCAGATACGTCTCTCCGTTCAGTCTGTCTAAGAACACTGGTCCTAGAATTCTGTTCCCCAGTATCCCAGCCCACACATTAACACTGAACCGAGTCTGAAAGTGATCAGGCCGCACTACACGAGGATTCTCCTCAGTCCAGTAATGCGCATTGTGTATGTTGAACATACCAACCCGTGTGAATGTGGACTCGTCAGTCCACAGAATATTGCGTCGTTCTTCCGTAATCCAATTACAAAACGCGAGGCGGGCCGCGTAGTCAGGTGGATGCAGTTCTTGGACTCTTGTAAAGTGGTACGGATGGAGCCCTTCCCGATTTATAAGCCGCCACACGTAGGCGTGGCTCACTTCGAACACTCGAGCAGCATCTCTGGTGCTCGCAAGAGGATGATGTCGGAAGAAGTCCAACACTTCCTCTTCGAGTTCGGCAGAATATGGAGGCCTGCCTGCGTCAGCCGGAGGTGGGTCAAAACGGCCGTGTTCTCTAAACCTGTACACGGCATCCAGAAGGGTATGATGACTCACTCGCACACCAAACCTCTGCTGGTATAAGTTCACTGCATGCGCAGTTACAGAGTTACACTCGCGGTAGCACAATACCATTTCATGGCGTTCTTGATTAGAATACCGTGGTCTGGAAGGCATTTTTATTAAAGGCGCGCGAAATTCCGGTTATTGACCGCTTGGGCGGGGGGCGAGGTGCGACTGGCGAACGCCGCGCCGCCGCGCCGCGCCGCGCGCGCCGGGCGGTTCGGTAGCGCGTGCGACGAGCGGGGTAACTTGCGCGGGGGGCTGCGCAGTGAGAACAAAGTGGCCCGCGCGCAGCGGCATCGTTTAGCGGCAACAACTTATGAATGAAGTCTACAGAGTGGGTTTATGCATTATGAAATCAATTCAAATTTATACGTACAATTTTTTGTATGAAAAAAATATGTCATATTATCAATAATTTAACTTTACTATTGTAATCTATAAACACAATACTGTCTCCCATTGCAGCCGTGGCAGATATTTTGGTTACACCTTATATATATATATATATATATATATATATATATAATATAACAAGCTGGTAACACGAAGCATCCAAAATTTTGTCAACTTTTTTTAGGAATGGCATGATAAATGCCTACGCATGCCACCCGCTACAAGTGCCTACGGGTGGGTATTTCGGACTCGCACAGACTAAATGTAACCTGCCGTGGACGTCTCTTGGCGCCTGATGTGGACGCCCCGGGAACGCGTATATGTTGCTCCGGGGTCCCCTTTTTGCGCTATGTTCCAAACGTTCAGAAAACCTACCCTGAGAGGGCTCTTCTACGCCCTCCCCTATTGCTGCCAGTTGGACACAGCGACTTCATCACAAACAGATTGCTGTCTTCCCGGAACAGTTTGCACGTGTGGTGGTAGTACAGGACTTTATGTCTGTGACTACCATTAGTACGGTTTAATATCGAAAGATGCGTGTAATCTCTAATAGGCAGATGGATAGACAACAATATAGACTTGTTTTACTGTTTGACTTTAGAATAATAATTCGCTATATCCGAGTCACGTGATAAGCACAAACAACAGCTAAGTCTACAGACTCCAGTATAACTACATATTATGTTCATTAAAAGCGACGATTATACATGACTTAACAGACTGAATTATAGCTTTGTATTACTTGATGCGGTTTTACCCGCGAAACGGTAGTGCATTGTGGCCTATGTATTACTTTACTTTTTACTTTATGGTATAGAGGTAGCGTGTTCAATCGTAGATAATGAGGTCCTGGGTACAAATCCCGGGTCGGCCCAAAAAGTGATTTAAGGATTTTTCAGTTAAGAAAATTTGTCAGTATCGCTGCCCGTCTCTCGAAGAGAGACTTGCCTTTGATCATGAACCTGACCTCTCTTCAGTCGTGTCGCTAGGCGTCCAATCGTGTCATGAGAGTGTCAAAGTCAATAATCATTTATTCCGTAAAAAAATTACATTTATGTGGAATCGTTATTTTATCACCCTACCGTGCAGTATGTGATGGAATAGAAAGTGCTCCTGTGTTTGCGCAGACACTTGTGCACTATAATATGTCCCGCGCAGATGGTTAGTCCCCATTGAGACTGGCCGCCGTGGCCGAAATCGGCTATGAGCATATTATTGTTACATTTTCGTACAAAACTGGAAAACTGAATACTTACGGAATGAAATGTATATATAGTAATCTCATGAATCAGTTAACTATGGACATGATAAACTTCCCCTACCAAGATGTTAATTCAACGGAATGCCATAGTCAGGTGAATGAAACTGAGAGTGGTACACGAGAATTGTTTTTTCTCAAATAAGTATGTAAACATTTTGCACCAAAATATTGCAGGTCTAATAACAAAATCGAATGCCCTCACTACTTGTTTAGATGAGCTCTTAGAAAAAAAGATAAGTGTGGATATTCTATGTATAACTGAACACTTTATTATGGCTGGGTATGAGGATCAATTGTATGTACCGAATTATAGTTTAGCTGCATACTACTGTCGACCGGAGAAAAAAAGGGGTGGAGCTTGTATTCTAGTTAAACATGGATTACAATGGAAGGAGCTCCCTAAAATATCGAAATTATCGAGCCCTGGTATTTTTGAATGCTGTGGTATTGAGCTTATCAATTATAAGATCACTATAGTATGTATCTATAGGGTACCTAACGTTAACAATCTTAACCACTGCTTGGATAAACTTGAAACCATACTACGTGAAATATCTCATACTCCCCATAGGAACATTATAATTGCTGGAGATTTTAACATAGATGTTCTCAAGTCCAATAACCAAACTAGTGCTTTGGAATGTTTACTTATGAGCTTTAATTTAAAACTTGCACTAAAGCAACCTACTCGCATGGCGAACCACACTTGCATAGACAACTTTGCGCACAATTTAAATAGTAAAACATGCAAAACTAATATTTTTGAGTTTGCCTTGTCTGACCACACGGCACAAATGTTTCAGAGTCCAGTCCAAAAACATTGTTCCATAAACTGGTGGTATACATCTATAAGAGATTATAGTATAGAAAATATTGATAAGTTCAAAAAACATATAAAATGCCTTTCGTTTTCAGATGTTTATGATACAGAGGACCCAAATAAAGCCTTTAATGCTTTCATTGATTTATTTAAGTTGATTTATGACTTATGTTTTCCAATTAAATTAGCGAAAATACATGTTTTAAAAAGACCCAAGTGGGTATCTAAAGGAGTAAAATTATGTAGCCAAAATAAAAGAAAGCTTTTATGGCAATTTAGATTGAAGCCTAGTAAAACCAATAAAATAAAATTTACAGAATATGCCAAATTGTTCAAGAAAATCATGAATTGTACACAAAAATCACAACATAACAACAAGATAAAAACTTCAACAAATAAATCAAAAACAACTTGGCAAATTATTAATCGTGTAAAATTCAACTTACCTAAACAAAATATTGAAAAAATTAAAACATCAAAACAAACAGTATCAGATCCGAAAGAGATTTCAGAAATGTTTAACAATTTTTTTATTGATAAAATACAAGCAAAATTAGATATAAATAGTAAACCTAAAGTCTGTCTCCAAAGTACAAATGGAAAATCATTTTTTATGGCGCCTACTGTGTCTTATGATGTACATAAAATAATAATGTCACTAAACAACACAAATACTGTGGGATACGATGGCATAAATACGAAAATATTATTAAATGTGTGGCTATAGACGTATGTGCCCCTATTAGCCACATTATTAATCTTAGTATTAGTGCAGGTATATATCCAGACTACTTAAAAACATCTATTATAACACCACTGTTTAAAAAAGAAAATCGAGAAATTATGGAACACTATCGTCCTATTTCACTTATACCTGTTGTATATAAAATCTTCGAAAAATACATTTATAATGAATTGTATAAATACCTAGAAAAAAATAATATATTGTGTATGGAACAAAAAGGATTTAGACAGGGCAAAACTATTAACATGGCCTTATATGATTTTTTGGACAACGTTATTAACAGCATGGATAAGCGAACGCCAGTCTGTGCTATATTCTGCGACATGACCCAGGCATTCGACTACGTCCATTATAAGACTCTTCTATCCAAACTTGAGGCGTATGGCATAAGAGGTAATGTACTCAGTCTTTTAGAATCCTACCTAAGTGGCAGAAAACAAATGACAGAAATTACCAGATTTAATACAATAAATAAACAAAATGAAGTGTTTCGATCGTCAGAGCGAAAATTAAAGTTTGGAGTACCACAAGGCAGCGTACTCGGGCCACTCTTATTCATTCTTTACATCAATGACATGCCAAAACATATCACACAACCGTTAACACTTTTTGCTGATGACAGCACCATAACCATACCATGTAAAAATGTAAACTCGTACAAAGCCGAAATAAATATTGCTTTAAAGTCAGTCATAGAATGGATGGATGATAATAACTTAAAGATTAATTTAAGCAAAACAAAAATTATCCATTTTTGTCAAAGACCCACAAGCAGACCTAACATTGATATTCAGTATAATAATACGGCAGTTGAAGATGTTGAATACACAAAATTCTTAGGGCTCAATATTGATAAGAAGCTAAATTGGAAAATACATATTGATTTTCTAAGTAAAAAAATCAGTAAATCGGCATACGCATTGTATACATTGTCAAATATAGTATATACGGATGCTCTTCTTTGTGCTTATTACGGTATTGTTGAATCCCACTTACGATACGGGGTCATCTTTTGGGGTAACTCAACCGAAAAAGAAACAGTGTTTAAAGCACAAAAAAGGTGTATTAGATCAATGTTTAAACTTAAAACTATTGACAGCTGTGAGCCATATTTTAAAAAATATAAAATTTTGACTTTACCATGTCTGTACATCTTAGAAGTGGCGATATTTGTGAAGACAAATCAGGGACTTTTTGAACGTAGAGCTGACATAGCTCCTAGAAATAGACGTGACAATAGTAAACTGTGTCTCCACACTGCTAAAACAACATTAATGCGCAAAAGTGTCTACTGCATGGCGCGAGTTATATATAATAAATTACCTAGGTGTTGGAAGGACTTAAATGTAACAATGTTTAAAAATAGACTACGGGAGCTGTTACTTTCTAAAGCATATTATTGTATAAATGATTTTTTAAATGAGAAAGATTTGTAAATTTAGTTTTAATTGACAATGCTATTGTAATTATTGACTAAACTTATTTGATTTATTGCGCGTTTTTAATTTATGGATATTGTATTAATTATTTAATTTATTGACATTGTAATACTTATTTTATTGATTGACATTGAGATATTCTATTGATTGTTACTTCGTAAAAGACATAGAAATTATAATTACATTTGTTTTATAGATAGTTAATGCGCAATTTATAGGAATTTATTTTGTGTTAATTTTTTGCATGCCAGCAGGTAAAGTATGGCTGGACTTTTATTTATATTCAATAACATGCACCATGTACCCATACTTGCGAAATAAAATATCTTTATCTTATCTTTATCTTTATCTTTATGGTATAACCTATTGTAATAATTTTCCATAAGTAGGTACAATTAAATTACAATACTTTAATACTTCTATGACCTTATTCTGACGCGACCAACTCGTAGCGCGCTCCAGCACAAAGTGCCGATTTATTCGGTTCGTTTACTTGTCAAACAACACCTCTTGGTCGTTGCCAAATAAATAATTGATATTTTTGTTAAGTATGTTTTAATTAAATAAATATTATCCAATCCAATATAATTCCATTTCAAATCTCGTCTAAATACGTTCCTCCATGTTTGTGTGATTGAGTAACAAACGTCCAAAAATCTAGACATTCAAAACTTTCACGTTTATAAAATCAGTAGAATTGAGAAAGACGTTGATCAATCGACACAATTCTAACTAAATGAGTGTATAATTTCTACTAGGCAATTATTTTTACTGTGTTTTCTGTTAAGTTTTATTTTAAGAGAGATAGGGTACCTACAGGTTTGTATGAGCATATAAATTGAGTAAGATCCAGGTAATAACATTGTACTGTTTATGTTGTGATCCTAGGTGTGCGTAAGGTCGCCACATCACTTCGTGGAGGAGGGAGGGTTGGTAGCGCGTGCATGATGCTATGCGAGTCACCAACGTCTTAGGCATGTGGTTACCCACATCGGATGGGCCAAGGATTTCTGCTAGCTTAGCTGTGTCTAGAAAATCGCCGATATTTTTGCAAATGTTATGATTCGGGAGAAAATAAGAACTTCGGGTGAATAGTTTCATTTATAATCAAATGTTCTCTGGTTCGCATAATGATTAGCTGTGTTATTAAGTATGTTATACGAACACAATCTGATGACACTGTTTAGTGCTCAATTACAGAGTTCGTACAAAAATTCTATTACGCTCAAATCGTTCTACATTTTGAGTTTCTTCGCAAGGTCAGATAACTGCTCTCTGGTGAGTGTGTCATAAAAGTTATTGTTTAGAACACTAAACAATAACTTAAAACGCGTTTCAACTAGTAAACATGAACACATGTAGTCATAACATTTGGTAGTCTCTATGAGAAAATTCATATGTAATAAAATTTTATGTAAACGGACACCCGCTACTTTAACCTTTTGACTGCCACAGTCATCTGTAGATGACTGACCAAAATGTGCTGTGCCCGCCACGCAGAACGACTACATAATAAAACGATGGAATGAACGGTCAATAGATTAATAATATGCTACGATGCATACTACTGGTACGAAATTACTACGCCAGTACTACGAGCTACAAACTTCTGTTAATGACATAAATGATTGTATACAGAGTATGGCAACCGTGAGTTTACGTAAAATGGTTCATTAGTAAATGTTATTTTTTGAAATATTATTTTAATTAGTGATAAACCGTCTTTTCTTAATAATTCTGTTGTATAATTAAGACATTTTTAATGACAATGCTTTGCCAAAGTTGGACCAGTAGTAAAAGTGGTAAGATGCAAATAATTAAATATCATCATGCCAGTGGAAAGACTTCCACTGCTGGGCACTGCTGGGTAATATCTTTCTCGAAAGATCTCCGCAATTTATGGTTTTGTGCTACCCGCATTCAGCGATTTTTCGTGGGTACTCCTTGTAGAAGGCCTGCCCACGTTGCGTCTTCTGGTACGTTCATTTTGTGGGTGTTGTTCTCCTTAAATTTCCTCCATTTCTTCTGTTATAACCTCTTATGCATATCATTAAAATATATCCATGGGTTACTGAAAGGAACCATACGATCGAATGACAAACGGCATTTTTATACTATTGTTTTTGCGTGCCGCTTAACGTACTAGTAAAAAAAACAAAAAAATAAATAAGTAAAAGTAGTATAGTATATAAAATAATATTATGATTAGTACGATATGAGAGTACGCGTTATCGATTTAATACACTAGCTGGTTGACACGATTTCTTCTTGCCTCTCTGAGATTATTAAAAAACATTCAGTTGTTTTAAATTTTACTCATAAAACTTGATAGTTTTAAGAGTAAAATTTGAGAAATGTTTAATAATTATTTCAATAAATGGAGGAGCCGGAATTATCTTACAGTTAATTTTCCACGAATACATTCGTTGAATATTTATGGTTGAGGTTTTGACACGTCGATCAAGTTTACTGAATACGTGACTGATCGAAACTTGGATAAGACTTCTAGAAGATTCCCTGTTAAATAGTTTTGATTCGGTTAACTACGAGTTCTCGGTATAATTTCGTCTTGTTGAAAACGTTGGAATTTTGCAAGTTCTGGAATGAAATCGATCAGTGGAATTGTATGACTACTTCAATTAAACGAAACGTTTTCCTATGCATCAAAGACTGACTTTTATGTATTTGAAAAGGCTAAGAATATCAGTTCGTTTTTATAATTTATTAGCTTAAAATACAGTTAGCAAAATCAAATTTACTTCAAAGAGTTTTCTGCGTTTCACTCTAAATTGTCTATATAGTCTATATATATATATATATATAATTAATTTATAAATTATTTAATATATAAATGAATTTATATATTAATTATTTTTCAATATAAGCTTTAGATTTACATACAATATTTTGTTTAATTTCAGTAATCAGTAATCATTTATTAATTTTGATAAACATAGGTATTCTATACATTGGTCTTAATATAAAATATAATTCCGCTATGTTTTCCAGAATATAATCGGCGTACAAAATTGAAGTTGTCGACATAAAATCTTTATATTAATTTTAATTACAAATTACATTTTAATCCATTACATCATTTTCGGTCGTTTTGTAAATAAAATGAAGATGCATTTGTTCGAGCATACTGCTCGATGATTTGCATACTGCTTAACGAAGCATTTCTGTCACCTTAAATTACACAGTTTAGGTATAGTTAAATCTTTCTTGATATTAATTAAGGATTCACTCTACTGAATAAACGCAACGGCATGTGCCAAATGCGTTCAATACAGTGGGGCGTAATTAAATTGGATTCCATTGTAATTACAGTCGTGGATATAAGCGATGTATTTACTGTTGTATCCTCAACTGTACGCTACGAAAACCTTCTTTATTATTTTCTTAATAAAGACGCAGGAAAGATATGTACCGACAATGTTTAATTGTTTCTTCACTATAATTGTAGTAATAAATTAGCAAAAACAGTATTATTAAATATCCAGTCAAGAACATGGACATATATAAATAAAATATATTTCGGTACAGTAAGTAATATTAGTAAGTGGGTATATGTATGTATTTAATTACTTTAGGTAATACTGGTTTTAGTTTTAATGTCGTATTAGTTATTCGTTGTGCACTATGTATAACCCTTTCACACAAGTCTCACCCTAACAAGCGTTGTCTGGAAGAAAATTCATATCGAGTTAAGCTCGCCACTGTATATTACACAGTGGCGAGCTTAACTCGATATGAGCTCTAGATTAAATCATTTATAAATGTATTTTCTGTGTACAATAAAGAATAAACAATATATTACAGTTATAGTAAACGTTCTTGGAGCCCAAGTTTCCGTTAAATAAATAAAAACTTACCATAAATTAGCCAACATTATACAATCTGAATGAGGAATGAAAAATAGATAATACTTTAATTTTAATTCTTTAGTGAAATGTACATATTCATTTATATTTAATTTCTAGTCTTTGGCATGGGAATCATTTCCTGAAAAAAAAAAATATTGTCTATATCTCTGTATAGTTCGTCCTCTCCGTACCCTGTATTTGAAAGAGAATGATGAATTGAGACAACCTTATAGGAATCGCCATGGCTTTGTGCCACAATTTTTACTTCAAACCATGTCGGTCGTCTAAATAAATCTCTGAATTATTTAATTCTATCATTTGTATTACAGGACTGACGAAAAAATATCTTCGCTATATGGTGATTAACTATAAAGGTATTTTAATTGTTCAAAAATCGAATCATATATTTTTTGTTTGTGGTTTGGACCCATTTGTTCGAATCACAAACTAACAATTTATGTATGTCCAATTAACTTCATTTGATCTCTATAAATAATCTTATTATGGAAGCCTCAAAATATATGGCAAATATACATCCCGTGTGGGGATAGAATCCGCAGCCCTAATTTAGTGGACCGCTGCACTATTAAATACGCTATCCAAACCACTCGATCTTAAGTGTCGTAAAATATGATGCTCGAGTGCAAAATAAAAAGCCCTATGCCAAAAACTGCTTTCATCCCTGACATATCACATAATACGTATGAAGTTATCAATTCCTTTTTTTAAAGGGAATATGGATGGAAAAAAATGTTTATGCTGAGAGAAAGACGTCAATTTTCCTCCTCTATTGAATTTGGTGTTAACGTCAGACTTCTGGTTCCGATGACATGTCATAGACATTTTAGGGGTTTTAAGAAATGAGATATGGAGGAAATTTATCATATATTTTTCTGTTCACATTTCGTTGCATTATCTATGCACTGTACAACATAATACTGAGTCGGGCTATAATAAGAAGGACTAGGATTACAAAGTGTGTAGTTCTGAGCCAAGACATTATTTGTAACATTAAAAATAATTCTCAATTTCTTAAATTAAAATTTAATATTAAATGAGATTTAATATTAAAAATATATTTGGAATAGTATATAAAGATGTGTCTCTTACAAGTAGGTTACAAAACAACTATTAGTAGAATAACTGTGCAAAACCAAATCCCTGTGAAAGTCAAGGTCTATCAAATAACATGTCTTCAACTGTACCTTCAACAGTTCATAAACTGGTGTATGAATCATGAGTCTGAATAAGTGTTAACTGAGTCATTTTGATTATTTAATAACCTGTACATTCTTGTCGTTGAGTTTCATGGCATGCATAAAAATGAAACTAACATAAGTAAATTTATTAAAATCGTCGTATCTTTCTAATAGAAATGAAATGAGCGAAAATCAGCATCTTCAATCAAATATAGGTACAGGTACAAAGTGATGTAAAATATTTGCATGAGTTACATATACATGAGTACACATATATTATCTATCCGTAAAGGCCTTTATTATGTAATAATTATTTAGTTAGCAATACCATAGACACACGTTTAAAGTAAAGTTTAAAACCAATAACGCAAAAATTATTGATTTTAGGTTTTTTTGGGGGAAGACAGGTTTTATCCAATAAAACTACTATAAACGATAATTTTCTTTATGTGAAAATCTGGTGTCAATTAGTAATTTGTCTGCATTTATCTTGTACATATACATACAAAGATCAAACTATGTGGTGAAAGTACACTTCAATTGCATAAATGCCTGTTGTGGAATATTGATGGAAATCCTTTCGCCGATTGTATATTCTCAAATTAATACGAAGCAGTCGTTATATACTACCTGTTAAGCTACACCTATGTATAAGGTTACCTATTTACCACCTGAAAACTCACTTTGTAATAATCTAATAATATTAAATTATAAGTAAGCAAGTAAGGGTAGTGCAAACACTGCAATGTTGTCAGAAACACTGTTGATAACTAGGAGATAATGAAATATAAACAAAGTTTATGAAAATTGTATTTTCTCAAGTAAATAGTGTTTAGTTAACGTACTGTTAACAGTGTTTGGAGTGATCGAACGTTCGTGGATTGTAATTAAAGAAAAACAGAGGTTGCTTTGTTGCGTCAGTATAGATCTGCTTACTCATAAAAACCTCCCCCTCCACTTATTCTACAGTGTGGAGAGTTGGGAGTCATTGTTCAAATTTTAACCGACGTTTTAAGACAATGCCTATTCTAAAGTTTTAGACGTGGTATAAGTAGCTGCCAATACCGTGACGTCGAAACTGGTACATTCTCTTCCTTCTCTTCTCAAACCTTCATAACTTTTATAAATCTGTCGCCAGTCGAGCCATCAATTCAGTATCTCCTCGTTTACTGACTCGTGAGCTGACATCATCACGGATACGGTGCTACAGGGGATTTAACTTTTCAACATAGCCAGTAGGGAGGCCCCGCGCCGCAAGCTGTCTGCATATTTGTCCACGAACCAGAAGGCGCAGCGTGGCCAGGCCACCTTCAAGGAGGAATGAGGATTTTGCAGGGGTTGCAGTAATAAAGGCCACCCGTATTTCGGCTGATATGATGATGATATTGCATATTATTATTTTAAACACAATTTCATATCTATAAATTAATCGCGCCTTTATGAGTGAACAAAACAATATAGCATAATCGTTTGCGTAGTTACGCGCAATAATACGTGAACTTAGTTAAGGGTGGGTGCTGTATAATCACAATTATCATATGTATACATTTACATACGAAATATACATATGTAAATAAATAAACATGTTTTATATAACACATATTCAGCTGGCTACCACGTCGGTTTATTCGCACATAAAAGATCCCTGCTGAGTGTGACTTAGACGAGAAATATCATTGGAAACCAGGGGTAGCTAACAGTAATCGTATCCCCGATCTCTATCTGGTTGCACGCCAAGCCATCAAACTGGACTATGAATGTAAGGTAATAGAGGATTTACCGGTGTTAGCGAATTCTTCTGTGCACTAAAATATGCGTCGCGCATATGGCAATTCTCCGTTAACCACCCATAACTATAATAATAAAAGTAATATCCTGGGACATTATTTACACACGGCTATCTGACCCCAAACTAAGCAGAGCTTGTACTATGGAAACCAGATAACTGATATACTACATATACTACTATTTTTAAATACTTACTTATATAGATAATTACAGCCAGACTCAGGACAAACAGATATGATCATTAACACAAAGATCTGTCATGGGTGGGAATTGAATCCACAACCTCCGGCGTGAAAAGCAAGCATTTGCCAACCTCGCCAACAGGCCCGTCGTATATGACCATGACCGATATCTCTCCAATTGTATGGATTCATTTCAGTGCGAAGCAAGTTCGATGAAAATCGTCTATGCTATTCTAAAAATTTTCAATAGCAGAGACGATTTTCATCTAATGATATGACGATAAGACATATAGCTGGTTTTTAAACAATTTTATTCTTGTAGGCACAATTAACTTAGCGCCTTTGACGTGCTCTTTTTAAATCATTTTTTCTTAAAAAACAACTACTGCACTAGGGAAATTATATCTCGTTTCCCAGGCGTATTTAAACTCTACGAAAATAAAATATATTATCGACCCAAAGCACACTCCGGCTAAAACAAACCAAATATGAGCATACAGATAGTTGTCTTAACAGGGGATCGAACCTAAAATACGAGATCGCCTAGTAACTTATACGTGTGTTTATACAGTTACGTCAGGTTGTTTATTACGTAATCAGTTGTGGTTGTTTTGGTAGGACAAGTCCCTATTCATGTTGCGTCAACTGTAAGATTGATATTTTACAAGCAATTTTGTTTGCTATCAAAACAAACGGGAAATTCCAAAGCAATTAAAATGGAATCCGTAAAGTTAAGATCGTTCAACGTGCTGAGCGTTTAATAAATATGGAACGTAGCATAAGCGTGTTTAATAAAGGGGATTAATGCAGCGAACATAGTGGTAACCGTATGACGGGTGTCGGTATGGGCACATAATAATGTGCATCATCTTTTAAGAACAAAAGTTCAGGTTTAGTACTATAGAGTGAACTAGTACTAGTAGTGGAATGAAATTAAATGAGTAATGAGTTTAGAAAAATAGTATTAGGTAATAGACTGCAAATGTAGCGCAGTGGTCAAGGGAATTTGAGTGTCCTGACACCGGGAAATGATTTTCATAGTGCGGTTGTTGTCTTAAAAAAAGAAGGTAACATGTTTGGCGTACATGTTTTTCAGTGAGCAATGTTCATTAGACTGAGGATAGTCGCTGAATGACAGGAAGGCAAACTACAAGACTTGATAAGAAATCTTGATTTCTGATGCTTGTAAAACAATATCATAATATTAATAAGTGAAGCAAACACTATGTACACCTATTTACGAAAATTGCGCCGACGGAGGAGTGTGAAATTTGGAACAGTAAAATTTCACACTCACACAAAAGTTCATATGGAGAAGGAGTGCAGAAATCTAATATTTTTATCTAGTAAGCATTAGAAATACATTATTTTAATACACACACTACCGTGCTTTTGACACACTGAAAAACTGAGAACAGATGACAAAACTGAGAACAGATTAATATTATAGTGCCACAAACTTATCTGGCCCGGTGGCCAAAAGTAGAACTAACGACGCCAGTTTGAAATGTCAATCGGCCTGTTATTCCCTGACATTCCTGCCATTGATTGTTTGTAGCGCGTATTTATTTTTCTTTTTGTGGTTTTTAATTGTGAAAATGCCGAAAGCTTTAAAAAGTGATGCGAGGAACGTTATATTACAAGTATTGAATTATATGAAGGAAGAAAAACGCCTTCAGGCACCAATTATACCCTTCAATCAGTTTTACGAACGCGTAGCTGCTGCTACAGGTTAGTGTTGTCAGCTTTTGAAAAAATACGAAACTCCCCCTCGCACTCTAAATTAAAATACATATTTTAAAATATTCATTATATATAAAATTTTTGCTATTTCCATTGTAGGTGTCGGGGAGTGATTTGTAAGAAAACTTGTGAAAGAAAAAGAGCAAGCAGATAATTTATAGCAGATCAGAATATTGATTTCTGAAATGCCTACATTAATTGCAGAAGCTTTTGATAAAATAACAGTCAATGAATGGCAAAAGCATTGCAATCATGTAAAAAATATTGAAAATGAGCATTGAAAAGGAATGGATACTTAGACGAGCCTTTCATCATTCATTTAGGTAGAGATAGTGAAAGTGAAAGCAGTGATTACGATAATAAAAATAAATAATAAAAATAATGATGATGATGAAATGACTTCTGAATTAAACAATTCCGGTGACATAACATGGAGTATCTCCGCTAGAGAACACTCAGCATACATTTTATGTAAATGATCAAAAGTAATTATAGTATAAAATTATAAAGATTTGTAATGTCAAAGTCAAAGTCAAAGTAACTTTATTCCGTAAAAATTTTACATTTATGTGGAATCGTCATATTTTTTTTACCCTACCGTGCAGTGCATGACGTGGCAGCTACTGAGAAACACTGCCAGAAAACTCAGTAGGAATCCTTTTTTAAAATTATGTCAGTATTTGTTTGCTTTTTAGTGAAGTAATATTTACGTTACAATGTGCATATTATTTTTACCCACTTTATTGCAAAAAATAGTTACTAGCAACACTAAATGCGATAACAGCGACGCTGCCAGCGGGCCAGATAAGTTTGCGGGACATAGCCTTTGACCAAAAAATCAAAATGGTCAAATTTACAAGAAGTGCGATCTGTAGTATAGCATAATAGAAAGAGTTAAACATGAGGATAAATGGTAGCTCGTCTTAGATAGGCAAGTTTACCAGCTTGGTACTACAGCACATTATAAGAGATGGAAGATTATTGAGATGCAACGTCCTGATTTTCGTAATATCTGGGTTATGTATGGCGAAGTGAACTCAATATGAGAATAGAGTTGCTCATCTTAGTCACTCAAGTTAACCAGCTGGATATCTTGAGTGTCTAAGATGAGCAGTAATTGTTTTGCAGTAATTTTTAATTACCTCTTAGTAATTGCTGTAGTATAAAGCTTTATACTACAGCATTTACTAAGAGGCAGAAAATTAGTGGGATGTGACGTCACACTCCTTGACAAGCCTTTATTTTCCATTATTTTCTTTATGTTCTTACTAATATTTTCCATCAGCTATCGTCAATATTTCTAATAAAAAACTCACATTCACTAGCACGCTTGTAACTCAGGCCATAGCTTAAGCTGCATCCTCGCAACTTACGGTGATCCGATAATCCATATCCACGTTTGTAATTATTTTTATGGGATCTACGGATGAGCAGTTTTTCTTTGGGATATTAACGAGGAAACAATTTAACGAGGTTTTGTATCACCAGCTTTTCTTCAAAGAAAAAATACCCGCAACCTCAGAAAACCCAAAAAAGTTGATTAATTTTATATTCTGTTGTCACTATTACGGTCACCATAGCCTTGTTGGTAGTGCTCCTGCCTACGAAGCTGGTGGTCCTGGGTTCGAATCCCGGTAAGTGCAAATATTTGTGTGATGGCACGAATATTTGTTTCTGAGTCATGGATGTTTTCTATGTATATATGTATTTATCTATCTATATAAGTATGTATATCGTCGCCTGGTACCCATAGTACAAGCTTTGCTTAGTTTGGGGCTAGGATGATCTGTGTGACATTTTCCCCAGATAATATTATTATTTCTTTTATTTCATACTCTTCCATAGTCATATTTCATAGTCTTTCTTATTTCATACATTTACAAATATATAGTTACAAAAAAAAATATATTTATAAATATAAAAAATAGAGATCCAATCGGCAACAAGAGCAGGGTCCATGCTACCGATGGTCAAGGCTCCCGAGAGAGGAACCTTCTCACAATACGCGCCGTCTCCAAAAGTACTGCCTTCTGAACCTGACTTTTGACCCAACTGCCTAACGCGAGCCTCTTAAGGTGTCGGTCGAGGCTCTTGGCAATCAGACCATGGGCAGAAACGACAATCGGTACGATGATCGCCGAGTCGACGTCCCACATGTCAACAACCTCGCGTGCTAGGTCAAGGTATTTAATTTCCTTGTCTTTTTCAGCTTTCACAAGGTTGTCATCATGTGGGACAGCAACATCGACGATCACTGCCCGGCGCTCTTGACGATCCACCATCACAATATCAGGCTTATTGGCTACAATAGTCCTATCTGTGATGATGGATCTGTCCCAGTATAATGTGACACGGCCATTCTCCAGTATTGTCTCTGGAACGTATCTGTAGTACGGCACCTCCGACGACCCAAGGTTGTACTGCAGAGCAAGTTGCTGGTGGATTATCCTGGCTACTTGATTGTGCCTGTGCAAATACTCACCATTAGCAAGACGGGAGCAACCAGAAATTATATGTCTGAGGGATTCCCCAGGGCGGTGACATGCCCGACAAATGTCAACAGTACCATCCCTCAGTATAAATCTCCGGTAGTTATTCGTCATTACTACTTCGTCAGTAATTGCACAGACAAAACCCTCGGTTTCCGCAAAAAGGTCACCGAACCGTAGCCAGGCTACTGAGGCTGTTAAATCTACATCTGGCCCGTGCAGGGCCTTGTAAAATCTGCCATGAAGTTCTTTGCTCTGCCATACCTCCTTGCGGTCATTGGTACTAAGTACCGCAGGTTGACGCCAGTTAGTTTTGGCTAAGGAAAGAGCGGTGAATCCATTGTCTACGGCGATCACATCCGCATGCATACCCACACTATTATGTAAGAAATAGTTTCTAAGATTATACAGCTCACGGTTATGCATAGTTTTAGCATTTAAAAAGCCGCGACCACCACATTTCCGTGGGATGTACAATCTCATCACAGAAGAGCGGGGGTGATGCATCCGATGTGATGTCAGCCGCGTTCGGACTGTTCGGTCCAGGGCATCTAGCTCAGTTTGAGTCCACTTGAGTATTCCAAAGGAATACAATAAGACTGGCATGACCCAGCCATTGTAAGCACGCACCTTATTCCCTCCCGACAAAAGGCTTTTCAGCACTTTTGTCAAGCGGCCCAAGAAGCGTCCCCGCAATGACTCCTTCATGTCAGCCTCTTTGATGCCTAATGCCTGTGACATACCCAAGTACCTGTAGGTTTCGGTTGCAGAGAGGGCTACTAAGTTAATGGAAGCTGAGAGTTGGGTGCTCTCAGATTCCACTATCTTTCCTCGTTTTGCATGCATGACTGCACATTTGTCAATACCAAACTCCATTCTGATAGAGTTACTAAAGTTTTCTGTGACCTTCAGTAACGCTGACAAGTGAAGATTGCTAGAGGCAAATATCTTTAAGTCATCCATGTAAAGCAGGTGTGATATTACTTGTCCTCCTCTCCGCAGTCGATAACCTAACCCAGAATCCTCCAGTAGTGTGCTCAGAGGATTCAGAGCCAGGCAAAACCACAATGGGCTCAAACTGTCGCCCTTCCCCGTTCTATCCTTATAGGCTCACCGTTCCCCAAGATCTAGCGAGATCCTGGATTGAGAAGGACTGTGCTCCACTGCTCCATACATGTCCTCAGGAAAGTACGTAAAATTGTATTTATTTTATACAATTCCAGCACTCTCATAAGCCAAGTATGGGGCACGGAGACATAGGCTTTCTTGTAATCTATCCAGCATGTCGACAGATCTTTTCGGTTTCGGCGTGCCTGCTGGCAAATGGCCGTGTCAAAAAGAAGCAATTCCTTAGTACCGCGGGACACATTCCTACATCCATTTTGAGCTGTAGATATAATTGCATTTCGGTCGATGTGATTGCAGATTTTGGTTTTTAATATTGATGTTAAAATTCTGTATATTGTTGGATGACAAGTAATTGGTCTATAGTTCTTGGGTTCCACGGTACTACCTGACTTATGGATCAATTGGGTTACACCTGTGGTCATAAAATGTGGGAGCGAACCTGATTCTAAAGCCAACTGGAATTTAGTCGCTAAATATTCGTGAGAGCTACGTAGCCATTTCAACCAAAAATTGTGCAGTCCATCTGGTCCTGGAGATTTCCAGTTAGACAAACAGTAGACTGCACTAGCTCCGTCGTCGGGAGTGATAAAAGTACGATCCATTTCTTCAATAGGCTCACACACACGTTTAACGACCCCCATCCAATCGCCCTCGGAGTGAGCGATGGATACCGACCAGATATTACGCAAAAAAGATATCATGGCGTCACTATCTGGCCGGTGTCCATCGCCGTTAGTCCGTTGTTCAGTCTGCTCCCACAATTTATATACCCATCTCTGGTCCTTTTGGAATCTGTGGTTTTGGAAATATCGATCCACGCGTTTTTTATATCTCCGAATACGACTAGTCCATGCATAAATTTTTTGTTTATAGAAATCTATGCGCTCCGCAACATGTGTTATGTAATCGCGGGGACTGATATCAGTCCCCATAAATACCTTCTTTACAAAGCGCATGACTCGAGGACGGGTGTTACCATCTTGAAAGGATCGAAGCTTGTCAATGAGCACCCTAGCCTCACGGATACGCCGTTCAATCCTGCACTGCCAGGTCGGTACATCAGATCTCGGTCGTGTAGCGCCGTCATAATCAGGGAACTTGACACGTGCTACACGACATGCGGTAATAGCCGCGCAATACAGGAGAGAATGTATATCCGTTAGGTCTTCACTAGTGGCAAAGTATTCCGCCATGATCGAATCTAGGGTGCACATTAATGTTTTATTTTTATTATGCATAGGCAAGCGCGGCAACCGTGGTTTGAGCTGGTTTGCCATGGACGAACCACAACCTCTAAGGTGCTTCTTATATCATTGTACACTATACTTACGTCAGTAGTCATATCATCCCCATCGTCGCCCGCACTAGCGACAGAATGCGGTGGGGCCATGGTGGATGTTTGGGCCACGGGCGGGACGGGAACAATACGGCTATTGAGGACCTCCGAGCGAAGCTGATCAAGCACGGTATCGTTCAACATGTGATTACGCTGAATAACCTGTACCTGATCCGAAAGTCGCTGTGCCGATACGTTGACAGTTGGTTCAAGTTCCTGGAAAAAAGACAGCATTCGAGCACGATATGCAGTAAGTTGAGTACCCCCCACTGTAGCCTCAAAATATGCGCGCATCACATTTTCATTTATGGAATTAGTCCATCGCATGCGCTGCACATTACCACCGGGAGCGGGGACCCTACTCGGGGCTGGTTGCCCCGTAAGTCCCAATTCTCGTGGTGGCCGGGCTCTTCGCCGCCGTATTGGTGGAGACGACGTCGGCGGAGAAAAATTTTCATAAGAAAAATAGTTCGCAGTGGAGTTTGGCGAAACCACCACTGGGGCGGTATCAAACGCTTGGGTGGTGGAGCGACGCGGCGATGAGTCCGGGGGTCTTGCTCGTGCTCTCCATCTGGTCAGCATATTTGGTTGTTTATAACATTATTGTCTGTATGGATATTGATTTTCATTGTGATATCTGTCACTTTCACTCATGTCAAACTGTATGTAGTACCAACGTCGATGCATATTTTAATTATTTCTTGTATTTTATCAGCCGTAGTTCCGTAGTTGTATGTTACAATTGTAAATACATTATACACAATAATTTGAAGTTTGTAAGTAATATAATACGAGAGATAATAATTTAAACAATAAATATTAATAAAATTGAAAAAATAACAACCGTCACGTCTGACACTTTTTTTTTATTATTATTATTGTTACTATTAATCGAGGCTAAAACTATTACTTCATCATATCAGTTGAAAGACGTCCACTGCTGGACAAAGGTATCCCCCAAGGATCTCCACAATAGCCGGTCCTGCGCTGACCGCATCCAGCGGCTTCCCGCGACCCGTACAAGATCGTCGGTCCACCGTGTAGGAGGCCTGCCCACGCTGCGTCTTCCGGTTCGTGGTCGCCAAACTAATACTTTTAATTTTATAAATGTATTATGTCTATCGGCTTCGACGTCTTTCGGCTGATATGATGATGATTATATAGATATTGTACATACAATTTTTTATAATAAGGTTCACTTATTGGATATTTGTAATCGCGTATTTAGTACAAATACGAGGCGCTCATAGGTCCGTAAGTACGTAAGCACGCGGTTAGGCTATAGATCCCGATATAGCTGTTTACTTCTGCACATTTGAGCACATCTGAAGTACGGAACGTCACTTAAAACTGACAGGCCTGATTGAAGTCATCCGACAGCATGAGGCCATGTCAGTGCTTATGGGGTGGCTTAAACAACTCGGGCACTTGGGCAGCATTATTATTAAACATTATATCAACATTTCAAAATTACATCATTTTATATTCAAATTGGTATATAAAGCAAATTACAATATTATTAAATATTTTTTAATATTCCAATTAGAATACGTAGGTAAGTGACAATTGTGGAGATCTTTGTGGGAGGCCTTTGTCCAGCAGTGAACGTCTTTCAACTGATATGATGATGATGAAATATTTTATATATCACCTTTTTATACGAGATATAGCAAAATATAAAAGTTCTATTGCACTGTGACAATGGTTCAATAAATATTAGGATTAATATCAATAAATGTTAGCAATAAATTTTATTTCAAACAATAGAAAGGAACTTCTTTAGTTAACGCGTATAGCTTTGGTCTGAATCATACACTCTTTTTAGGAATCTGATGTGAAGTGAGAGCAAGCCTTTACTAATTAATAACTTAGGGACACATGGAAGCATGTGCTTTATAATAATAATGTCCTCCTAGCCGAATTCCGGCCACGGCGGCCAGTCTCAATAGAGATTAGCCATCTGCGCGGGACATATTATAGTGCTCAAGTGTGTGCGCAAACACAGGAGCACTTTCTATTCCATCACTCTCATGATCCGATGGGACGCCTAGCGACACGACCGGAAAGAGGTCAGGTACAGGACCGACGGCTTTACGTGCTCTCCGAGGCACGGGGGTATAATACCGCCAAATCCCAGACTTCGGACTGATGCTGAGAAATTTTCTTTTTACAGAAAAGTCCCAAAATCACTTTTGGCCTGACCCGGGATTTGAACACAGGACCTCGTTTTCTGCGGGTGAACACGCTACCCCTTGACCAACGAGGCAGTCATGCGCTTTATAACTTTTGATAGCACTCCGTCTACGCTGGCATCTTTTAGTTATAATACAATAAAATTTGATAAAAGTCTGACTTGTTGATCAAGCAGTCGAATGTTTCAACCTGGATGAAGACGAAAATAATAATTAAAAGATATGCCCACACTAGGGAAATGAATCTCTATATCGAGGGGTACATACTTTACTTACATAGAATTGGTGGACACAGCCACTCACTAGAGCCCGCCTCACCTCTATAGTCCGGTGGAGCAGTGAAAGACGCAAGGCTAACTGCATACGTCATGTTAAAAAAAAACAGCCATCCAGACTTTAAAAAAAATACTTATGGAGCACACAAATAGTTGTGTGGTTGTGCAGAACCGAACCCAGGACACTACGTTGCGACGCAACTGTCTTAACAGTCGCGCCACAGTTTAAGATTCCTCTGGCAAGAAACCCTTTCAGTAACACCTCTTACTTTAGAGAGAAGTAAGTCCTAATAAGAGCCGTCAGTCCTGCATCCAATCTCTTTCTGTTCGTTAAGAATTGCCTTCCCATTGGATTCGTATTAAAGCAAGAGAACAGAGAGTGCACTTGTGTATTATAGTTGGCTAGTCTATTTTGCAATTTACAACTGTAACCGGAATTCAGTCTGTAACACGACTTTTATTAAAGTTAAACGGATTTAAGCCCCCATTAAAAAGAAGCTTCATTTACCATCCCGTAAAACCTAACTCTAATTAACGAGAACTTAACGCGACATTAACTTCCTGTCAACAAAAACTTTTCTCATTACCTCGCGAATCAAATTACAAATCCTCCGTTCTGTGGCCAACTTCCTGTTGTTCTGTGGACACGTAGGTACATCCCTGTATCCCGATGTAATCCTATTCACTGCACGTAGCCACACTAAATTATCACATTGTACAGACACAGTCTGTAAAGGTAATCGGACACAAAAACGTGACTACATTTATGCAAAAATTTAACGAATTATTGGCGAAAGTCCCGATTTCAAACGGAATCATCATCACCATATCAGCTGGAAGTCGCCAACTGCTGGACAAAGATTTCTACGATTGCCGGTCTTGCGCTATCCGCATCCGGCGACTTCCAACCACCCTCACAAGATCATCAGTCTATCTTTTAGGGGGCATGCCCACGCTGAACAAAATTAAACATTAAACATAAATTGAACGAACTTCCTCATAAAATTTTAAGATCCTAGCAACTAAAGTCGTTATTAAGAAAAGTACAATGTTTCTATTTCTGTTAATGTGATGAAACTTACTAATACTGAAGTAAAATAGGCATTTGGTTTAGTTGATTATGAGTTCCGGACAAGCAGTGTTATTAGTTTGATAGTTCCAAGAAATCTCTACTCTTAAAAGAAATAATATCTATAATCTGGTGTCCTGAAATACAGGCCTAAAGCCTAGCTTAGGCACCAGTCTCCTACAATATATGTATACTTACCTGAATTATGTAATATATATAAAACTGTCTTTGGTAAACTGTATATTGTAGTGAGAAAATAAATTTTATTATTATTATAAAAAAAAAAAAAAAAAATATAGCATCTCATATTATTGCTCGTAATTCCACGTTGACTACGTCTAAAAAATTTAAGTTATAAACATTGCAATTCATTGATAAACTTTGCATGTAATAATAATGTCCTGAAATTTAATAGGTTTCTGTTAAGTGTGCGTTGAGTCTAAATTTATAGGTGGTTGGAAACAACTTAATTATTTTAGGTCATAGTTTGCCCACCTATTTTAATTGGGTGTTATTAGTTAGTTTGCTTGTCTTTAGTTTAGCGGACGGTGCATTTCCAATAACTTTGAATTAATTGGTTACATGGAATAAGCTGTGGTTATCATTTAGTACTGTACCTAACGTTATAGTAAATATATCAGGTGCTGAATAAAATTCTGTTGCAAATAGAAAAAGTATTTTCCCTATACTTAGTGACATAACGATGTTACACGCAGTGTGGGCATGCCGCCCACAAGGTGGACCGACAATCTTGCAAGGATCGCGGGATGGCGTTGGATGCGGGCAGCGCAAAGCCAGCAGTTGTGGAGATCTTCGGGGAGACCTTTGTCCAGCAGTGGATGTTTTTCCGCTGATATGATGATGACATCCTCCATCCTCCGTTAAGGTTATAAGCCTAGGCCAAAGTTATTATTTGATGTGCCGGTGTGTATCGTTCGTAGCTTAAACCAAAGCTTACTTAAAGCGAAGCAGTACTGAGCTAAATATTATAATTTGACGGTCACCGTAGCCTAGTTGGTAGTGCTCCTGCCTACGAAGCTGGTGGTCCTGGGTTCGAATCCCGGTAAGTGCAAATATTTGTGTGATGAGCACGAATATTTGTTTCTAAGTCATGGATGTTTTCTATGTATTTTAGTATTTATCTATCTATATAAGTATGTATATCGTCGCCTGGTACCCATATTACAAGTTTTGCTTAGTTTGGGGCTAGGATGATCTGTGTGACATTGTCGCTAGATATTATTTTATTATTAAATACATTCAATTGATGATCAACTATTTTTGAGTTTATATATGTACAATAATGCATAATTTGAGTATGATATTTTATTTTTATTATTTCACCGACTTGGCAATAATAAATACGGCCAATCTAATGGTAAGGGGTTATGACGCTTGCTACACTAATGGTATTAGGTTCTTTTTGTGGTTGCCATATCATTTATGTTTAATTAGACCTTTTACTCGCGTGTATGTTATACGTAACCAAATATAAACACAACATTGTTAGGTGACCCTCACAAACAAGCGAAAACAAAAAGAAGTTAGTGACCCAGCGGAGGTAAACTTTTTCTTGTTAACTCTGTAAACTCCTTATTCCGGTTTTAGACCGCTCTGATGCCAGGTATCTCGATATCACGTAAAACTAACTATATAAATAAACTTGAGAGGCTTCCAAATTTTTGTATTGGATCCATATTTGGTTTGCGAAAATATCATGTTCCAGAATTTTGTGCAAAGCTCTAGTGGTTACCTTTACGTCTTTGCCGACATGCTCAAATTGTACCTCTCCTATACAGTATGTTGTTCATTCCAGCAACTCCAACATAGTTTAGATTTCCTCCACGAGACAAATTCGAGGAGACAAATCGAAAAATTAACGAATTATGACAAGATGATTCTTACCACAAAAATAGCAACACATGGGTATGGGTATGTCAATGTCAAATAATAAAACAATAGATCGATTAAAAAAAAGATAGTTGGGTAACTATATATTTTTCAATCCCATCTATTCAAAGTTTACTGAGGCCAAGTAGAATACCAGCACTACAGTAAGCAATTCTTGCTCTAGCTAATCCTGAAGTAGATAGATAGAATACTCTTTATTGTACACACTCAGGCGGTAAGAAAATACATCGGATATAATATAAAGAACATAAGGTACAATGAGCGGTCTTATCACCTTAAGCGATCTCTTCCAGACAACCTTTGGATGGATAGGAACTGAAAGTAAAGTAAACAGTAGCAGGAGTGCAACAAATAAATTATACTAAGGAACTGTGATAAATATATTGCATACCAAAAACTTAGTATGACTTCACAATTAACGTATGTTAATAAACATATCATACACTAATTATATATACACATTTAACAAGTGTAAGAAATTATGAACATAGTGATCCTTAAGAAGTTTATTGAAAGTAGGGAGAGTCTGGGCACGTCTTATAGAGATTGGCAGAGCATTCCACAATCTCACAGCTTGTACAACAAATGACTTATCCATGAATGTAGTTAAATGTGTAGGTGTATGCAGCTTCAAGTTATTCGTTAACCTTAGGAATCGCGAATGTGTGCCACAGGAAAACAAAACGTTTTTTGAGATAATTCGGAGTACAGGGATTGAAAAGTATATTATACAATAATGAAAGAATATGGGCATTCCGACGAAGACGAATTGGCAATAAAAATAAAAAGGTAGGTGCTTAATAATAAAACATTTTGCTGTGTACCATAAATGGGTGCCAAGGTTTAAGCACCTAGTAGATAATTGGTTTTGTTGTGTATTATAAAGCAAAGTATTTCTTACTTCCTTTAAATAAAACACGCGCGCTCTGGCCCTATGGCCATAGCATCTCAATCAGCTCAAATACATAATCTCTTTGCAGATTTGTATACTTTTATATAAGAGAGCGACATACGAAGAAGTGGGTCTCCTGCTGTTAAGTGATCACCGCCGCCCATGTACACTCGCAACACCAGCTGATACTTGAGTCGTTTAGGGCTTCTGCAGAAGCAGCAGCAGTACCGGCACGTATCATTGTCCTGGGAAGATGTGATATCGACACATGTCGCGTACCATTATAACATTTGTTTATTTCGTTTCTAAGAAATATTTCTATAAGAAAATTCCTTTACGGTTTAGTAACGATATGATAAGTACGGCGGTGACGGCAAAAATACTTGGTAATAAATAATATGCTAGCAACATTGAACGGAGTTTGTGCCTATAAAGATTATATAACGTATTGTTATTTCGTTTTCCTTATATACACGTCACTTGATGTGTTGAGGTTTAATGAAACTTCAGATTATGTAAAATCCACAGCGAGATAATTAACAATAATAATACCAGGTTTGACGTTGATTTTTTCTTTATTCGACAACCTGTGGCATTTAACACCATAAAAGGAAACTTGGTTCAAAATTCACCTCGTTAAGAGTATTAATTACTATTTTACAAAAATGAACAGCGGACGCCAATCTTTCTGCATTACAACTGATTTAAACAAAAATAATTTGTCACCATCGAACATTTATTAAAAAAAGAAAGTATTATCAAAGTCAGTCCACAAACAACCGAGAACATTCTTACAAAAAACATACAGTTGAGTCGATAGTGTCCTTTTCGAAGTCGATGAAAATATTACGTTCGAAGTATCTCCTTTAAACGTCCATAAATCAGTTAGCGAGTGAGTCAAGGGTTGACTTTATGAATGTAATTGAACATTAATTTGCACACAGTTAAGTAGACTCGATATAAATTATAATAAATGAGTTACCCACTTATAATTACTGACTTACTCTTGTCATGCGCATATATACTACACATACATTTTCGCTATATTTATCTATAATATAGCGAACATTTATGTGTACCAATACATATAAACTCGTATACATTAAAATACAGTTAAACATACCCTAGTAGTTACTACACTACTAGTAATATAGTAGATATTATCTACTCTGTACGGTACTTCAAAATCTGTACTTCGGGTACGCTGTATACATATAACGTACCCAAAGTACCCATGTTCTTTAGGGACAGATCGATCAAGTCACAGAATGTTAAGTTATCGTTTTGTCAAATGGTGCACAACAGTATTACGACGCTTCGGGGAATACAGATTATTTATAAAACACAATAGACTTGGTTTTATGTATTTCCTGACTTATTTCTATTTATTTAGTAATTTTACATGGATTTTGGCATCAAAGTAGGACCCTATGAGGAGTGTTGATCACTATATCTTTCCTGTATAGGTAGAGCTAATCTTTCAATAAGAGACGCAGTTTCTTGATTAATTCATTAAACTCTGTTTGCATTTATTTGCAAAACGGTATCCATGTTTTCGCCTCTGTTTTAATGTTACATTTATATAGAATCGTCAATTTTTTAACTTTTCCACACAGTAAAAACGTGGCAGCTATTATATATACTTATACCGATGAAACACTACCAGAAAAAATTGTAGAAATCCTGGTTTGAAATAAATTTCCTGAAGAATTATTACTTACTTATATTTCAGTTCAGTGACGAGGTTAAAATACTTTTCATGTAGACTTCCTTTTTGAGATCATTCTTAATTAAAGTACAGGGAATATCTGAGAGGAATAATTATTAATGCAGAGAATAAAAAAATGTAAAGTATTTTATTCTTCGATGTTTTAAGTGAAATACTGAAGATAACCGTCATAATTTCCTTTGAGTTTGTGCTGTCAGTACTTGTCAATCTCGATCTTATATTAATAGTTAAATTGAAGGGACCTTGTACGTGGATATTTTTTTAGGGCTCCATACCAAAGGGTAAAACGGGACCCTATTACAAAGACTCCGCTGTCTGTCTGTATGTCCGTCATCAGGCTGTATTTAAACAACCGTGATAATTAGACATTTAAAATTTTCACAGATGACGTATTTATGTGGCCACTATAACAAAAAATACAAAAAAAACTGAATAAAATAAATATTTAAGGCTTCCCTACAACAAACGTTACTTTTTTGCTCGTTTTAATAATCATCTTAATATTGAGTACGAGTATAGGTAGATGCAAGAAATATTCACACCATATTTAGTTATATATTCACTTGACAAATGAATAATTAAATCACAATAAAACGACAATTTAACAACAAACGTGTTATTTTTATATATATATATATATATATATATATATGTATGTAATAGTACAGACCCCTTCGTGCGCGAGTGCGACTCCCACTCAACCGGTTTTTTGTTTTATATATTTAGATAATATTTTGGAAAGTATAACGCAATAAAATAATAATGTACACAAAAAACCATGATGTTCACTTATATCAAAAGTGGAGAAATAACACACACACACACAACTGTAGAACTATTACAATAGTCTTTAAATTTCTGCCGACGACTTGGCTGTCATTTGCACCTACTTTTATAATTTCTTGCCATTGAAGTGTCGCCTGTTGAACGCACTCAACTCAGACGGTGTACCGTCTTGGCCGTTTTTGTCTTTTTAAATAAGTAGAAAAGTCTATTTACTCGGACTCGGTCGCCAGTCTCGGGTACTTGTTCATATATTCTATAACTTCTTGTGTCCTTGTTTTTACTCTTTTGTGTATTACTCGTACCTCATACTCTTAAATTGTTTCTTAGTTTATAATATAATTCCGGGTCGCTTATTAAAGTTAAAACGTCGATTCATAAACAATGGAGAAGTTACACATACAATAAAATGTTGTAGGAAGAAAGAAATAAAAAAGGAAACTAAATGTACAATATGTAACTCATGTACAAGTTTCACGTGCTAGTACATACAGCAAATGTCAAAATACTCCTTCTTTCTGACGTCACAAATAAGAACCTGCTTTTTCCTACAAACGTTTTTCATTTATAAGACGTATATACGTCTACGTGTAACCTTCATAAGTACATGTTATTATTTAACCGAGATGAAATTCTCACTTATTTAAACACAATTGCACTCAAAGTAACGACCGTCACTTCTTGCACATGAGGGCTCTATTCTCATAAAATTGGAGTATAAGAAAAACCTACTCTATTATTTGCCACACAGAGCGTAAAGTCCTTTAACTTTTTCATATGAAATGGTTGCCGTAAGTCAACAAAATGAACGCTCTCGTGACAAGATGGCCGTAATATTTCAAAAAAATTACACCACGTAACGAGATTAGGCGAGCTTTTTTCACCGGGGTGGTAAAATATACATTTTTTCAATAATATTTTTCATGAGTAATGACATATTTATTTAGATTTTTGTTATTGTTTTTGCCAAATGCATACCTGACGGTAAACGGTTACGGTTAATGTAACTCTTGCAATCATATGGTAACACCTACGTGTTCCCGAAACTATGCCGTTCCCTAATTAGCAATAGCATACTTACTCACACTCAGGATACAGATACGATGCATGCAATATTATCCAAATAATATTACATGCATCGTATTCAGTAAGATTGAGTAACTTCCCCAGCTAAGCTGCTCATGAGGTGAAGAAACTTATATTTTACTACTCCTTATACTTTAGATAAAAAAGTCTATACAGGGCTTATCAAAAGAATGTTTATATTTGATAGCTTACTGGTTACGTCAATCGATAGCTGGGCTTTTGGGAATTCATTCGCTATGGAACGTTTGTCGGGTGTAGATTGCATGTTCGGCGTGCAAGAGAAAACGGCAATTCAGCGAGTGTAGCTCGTAGATTTTATGATAGGGAGGTTTTTGTCATTTAAATGATGAGTTTAGAACTGGATCAAAAAGGCGACCAAAGATTTGTTTCTGATGCCTTCCATCATCATATCGGCCGTATTGTTACAGTGCCTTCAAAGCTTTATGTCAAGATCTTAGACCATTTCTTGGTGCTTCAACTGGCAACTGAACAGATGAACGCCACACACGTCCAATAGAAGTACGTAGATGAGAAATTTTGCCTATATTTATTTCCATAAATTGATATGAGTTGATAACATAAAGTGGCCTCCAAGGGGCTTAAGAAGTAATTTTATTTGTGCTGTAGAGTTCTCATATCTAAAGTTTACGCAAATAAACCGACTTTTCTGAGGTATTAGGAAATAAATAATATCCATAAAGGAATAGCAGCTTACACGGTGTCTACCTGCTGAGCCGTCAATAGAAATTTTATTGCACGATTAAATGAGTGCCGTGAACGCGTGGGTTCACCTTTGGACGACATTATTTTCAAGAAGGGAATTCCCAAATCATGTACCTACTTCAATAATTAATAAATATTTTTTCGAAGAATTGCTTACTTATTTTTAATCTAGTTAGTATTTATTATTTATATTATAACAAAAGGTATTTCCACTAAAAGTGCCAACAAATACCCGACTGAATTTTCTTCAATTCTTGTTAATTTAACGATAGCCTGGAAGTGATAGCACCTAGCAATAAGGCTACCATTTGTGCAATCTTGTTATACTTTTTTATATTTCATTGTGTGTACAATAAAGAGTTACTTACTCAAGTATATACTCTGTTTGTGGCCTTAGGAGGTTAGTGAGCATTTGTGAAGCCTATGCCAAACTTCATGGATGGTTTACAATGCGTGTAAGAGTGAGCTCATGGTCTTTGGTTCCGGCGGTGGACTAGGTCCAGAAACTATACCACCAGTCAGTCTTAATGGAACTCCGCTCACACGGGTATATAAGATAAAATACCTTGGACACGTCTTGACCGCTGGCATGAAAGACGATGAGGATATTGAGCGTGAGCGAAGGGCGCTGTCGGTTAGGGCAAATATGATAGCTCGCAGATTTGCACGTTGTTCACCGGGTGTTAAAAAAACCCTGTTTCGTGCATACTGCACTTCGTTTTACACGTGCAGTCTGTGGGCTCATTATACGCAGAAATCGTACAGCGCCCTTCGCGTACAATATAATAATGCGTTCAGGATATTGATGGGGTTGCCCCGCTTTTGTAGTGCATCAGGGATGTTTGCGGATGCTCGAGTTGATTGTTTTCATACAACTATGAGAAAACGATGCGCTTCACTGGTGCGCCGCGTACGGGTCAGCCCCAACATTATCATGAGCTGTGTGGCCAGCAGACTCGATTGTGTTTATGTGAGTCGCTGCTGCAAGCTGTCCACCTCAGTGTTGGGAGAGTGGCAGTGATTGTGTGTCTGTGTGTGTGTGTGTGTTGTTATAGGAATATAATAGATGTAAGAATTATTGTTACTAACAAATATGAGTCATGTTACTTGAGTTAAATAAATAATTATTATTATTATATACTATCGTTTGACACACCATGTAGAACCCCTTTCTTATAAAAACAACATTGGGACACCACTTAACTGGAGAAACGTTTTGTCCTTGACTTTCAAATGGGGTTCTAACGTCGAGTAAATGACTTAAACTTTATATTTATTTCTCACCAAACAACAAATAAAAACAAACTTATGTTATCTAGTCTACGCAGACATTATGGATTTTGGATTGCTGGTGCCTATGGTAGGTAGTAAAACCAGTAGTAGTGGTCGCCAGGACCCCTCATTGAGGCCGTAATTAACAAGTTAAGGTCAAGGTAAAAGTAAGATTTACATACTAAAATAAATAAATTCCGCTAGCAGAGTATGATTGTTTCTCTCTCCCCTAGTGTGTGTGTGTGTGTGAGTGTGTGTGTGTGTGTGAGTGTGTGTGTGTGTGTGTGTGAGTGTGTGTGTGTGTAAAGAGGATATAAACAATTATGCCATCGGTCTATAAATGTTTTCATAAGAGGTTTAAATACTCAATAAGTCACTAAAACAGTACATTGAATTGTATGTCCTATTTTACATTAAATGAGACACACCGGTCAATGGACTCTATCATATACACTTATGAAATTTAAGCTTACTTTAGGGGAAAGTGTAGAAAAAATATATACTAATCATGATGATTCATAGAGCTATGGTAAAATGTTGCGTACAATTTATAAATCGTAATGTCATTTACTTTTATAGATAAGTAAACTGCTTAACTGCTAAGGAATCTGCAGTGTTCTGTAATCAAATCTAAGTATATCAATTCAACTTTTTAATTGACCGAAAAAAATCAACTCGGGAAAAACAGAACACTGTCTAATAAGTTACACAATATTTTTAAAAGCGACATTTGTCTTCATATCGTGTCGATGGTAAGAATTATATTCTATCTTCCCAAAATTGGGCAACGCTGACCCCTTTGGCTGAAGCGTCAAAAGCGACTCCCAATATATTCTAAGTAAAGGCATGGAGAACCGTAAGTATATCTGTCAGTTACATGTGAACTGCTCTTTTATTTATGCACGCCACTTATATTATACCCGTTGAAGTGACCTTCAGGTTATATCTTCCTCATCGCAATAATGTCTCAAGATATCAGTTTCCCAAAGAACATTACATCAACATAGCACTTACGCACATATGTACATAAACTTCTAACTTTATACTAATTATAGATAATGAAAAATACAGGAGCTTCAAATCAACACCAGCGAGAATCTAAATTCAAGGATATTTCTTTATATAATAATCATCATATCATCATCATCATATCAGCCGAAAGACGTCCACTGCTGGACAAAGGCCTCCGCCAAAGATCTCCACAATTGCCGGTATTGCGCTATTCGCATCCAGCTGTTTCCAGCGACCCGCACAAGATCATCGGTCCATCTTGTAGGGGGCCTGCCCACGCTGCGTCTTCCGGTTCGTGGTCGCCGCTCAAGAACCTTTCTGCCCCAACGGCCATCGGTTCTACGAGCTATGTGCCCCGCCCACTGCCACTTCAGTTTTGCAATTCTTCGGGCTATGTCGGAGACTTTGGTTCGCCTGCGGATTTCGACATTTCTGATACGTTCCCGCAGGGAAACTCCGAGCATAGCCCTCTCCATTGCTCTTTGGTTGACCTCTTATATAATAATAATACATTAAATTAATAATAATAATATCCTGGGACATTATTTACACACGGCCATCTGATTCCAAACTAAGCAGAACTTGTATTATGGAAACCAGACACTTGATATACTTCATATAATACTTTTCTTTTGTAAATACATACTTATATAGATAAATATAATAATAAATGTATTATAGTATAAGATTGTGGCGTTAACACTGATGTCTTCTCTTTTCTCTCTCTCTCATAATCCGATGGACGCCTACACGACATGGCAGAGAAGAATTTAAGCGCAGGACCGACATCTTTGCATACAGACAATGCCCATGGGTGTATATACCAACCTGCTCGTACTTCCAGACTTTAATTATCCCAATATCACTTTAGAAGATTTGGGATTTTGGGAAAGTTACCGACATAGCCCGAAGAATTGCCAAGCTGAAGTGGCAGTAGGCAAGGCACATAGCTCGTAGTGTCGATGGCCGCTCGGGCAGAAAGGTTCTTAAGTGGAGACCGCGAACAGGTAGACGAAGCGTTGGCAAGTCCTCTACAAGATGAACGATGTTCTTGTGAAGGTCGCATGATAGCGCAAGACCAGCAATTGTGGAAATCTTTGGGTGAGGTCTTTGTCTAACTGTGGGCGTATTTCGACTTATATGACCACGCGCTACCGTTACATCAACAAAGTGGTTTAATACACAATTAAATCTTAAACTGTAGGTTTTACTAGTTTAGTTAGTACATTGAGGCTTTAAAATCCAGAATATGAAATGTCTTGGATAAAGTAAGTCATACATAACTACTACTAAAATTAAAGAAGAATTGAATGAATTCATTCTAAGCGTAATATTTATAAATCTATATTTTGCCTGTAAATTTAGCACTTTATTAAATTACTAGACTATAATAATCACTAGACAATTCTAGAATTAGAATTACTAGACCACGTTCTCTTCTCGATGTGGTCTGTAGATTTCATTCGTAAAACACAGTGTTAATTATTGCTGCAATGGAGCTACTTATAGATCAAAAATTCGATGTGCTCTAACCCTAATATAATAATAATTAGAATATCCTAGGACATTGTTCACACACGGCCAATTGATCCCATACAGATCTTTTTTACATATTGTGGACACGGGTCTCATTCGCGATAACGATTTAAAGTAAATCATTACCTTCAGATGAGGTAGATACCGAAACCCGAGCTTCACGGAGACGACTCTGCCGAGCCACACCAGTCGACCCGTGACCACGGCTAGTGCAATCCATGCCGAAACGTCGAAAATGATTTGCCTTAAATCGTTATCGCGATTGAGACCCGTGTCCACAATAAATAAAAATGTGTACAAATCGCGAAATTAATTAATAAGCAGATCTTGTGGTTGTGGGTGGGAATCGAACCCACGACCTGCGGTGTGAAAAGCAAGTTTCCAACAAACACGTCTCTGTAACTCATTCACTACTCTGTGGCAAAAGCATAATTTATCACTTGAGCAAATGGTCATGCTTCCACTCTCGTGTAATACAAAGAGGTTTTTATTAAGGAAGTCACTTTTCAGAAGGGTTATGTAAATAATATGTTAGTTAAGGAATAATTTTTGTAGTAAACATACTTAGTACTTTATGAAGTGTTTGATTTTCAGATGACACACTAACGTAGACTTAGACGCGGGCAGCACACATGGCATTACAAACTTAGGTGTCTAACCTTCTCTTCTTCTTGATGGGGTCTGTCGGTTTTACTCGCATGCAAAAACATAAATAAACAAATTATTTTTACCGGCAGCATGAATGTACTTTCCCAGTCGAGCTGTTATAGATCTAAAAACCTTAAACTTCACCCCCAACACAAAATGTATCTATAACTGATTGATTATTCTATGGCATAAATACTCACTACAGCATATAATCTTACTTCCACGTCGGTAAATAGCAGAAGGGGCCTATGACGATTGCAACACCAGTCCTTTGTGCTGGACTACTAAACTAAACATTTAATTAGGTCTTGACTTGATTTAACTAGATAGTATTAAATCATATTTATAACGGGCCTGTCAACGAGGTTGGAAAATGCTTGCTTTTCACGGCGGTAATCGTGGGTTCGATTTCCACCCAGGACGGATATTTGTGTGCATGAACATGTCTGATTGTCCTGAGTCTGGGTGTAATTATCTATACAAGTATGTATTTACAAAATAAAAGTAGTATATGTAGTATATCGGTTATCTGGTTTCCATAGTACAAGCTCTGATTAGCTTAGGATCAGATGGCCGTGTGTAAATAATGTCCCAGGATGTCCCAGGATATTATTTAATAATGAAACCATTATACCTAAGTCACTGTGGTTTCAATTTACTCTTTATTCAATTCGAGCTCTGACAATTAATTCTTATATGTCCAACCTGTGTTAGTTTGCGTATACGCATAAACAATTTTTGTGTGTACACGCAAATGGTATCGAGAGATGGGTCGCCAACGCATCACTGCGGCAAACATCATAGAGCTAAGGTAACTCATTAGTTATCAGTACTACGAACTAACCATGAATAATAATATACCCTTTAATATCTGTCGTTCATGTACGTATGTATCTAAAAAATCTTTACTCATGACTACACTAGTATAAATCCGACCCTCAAAATCAAATTCATTATTTGATAAATTACGTACTTTGGTGGTTCAATTAGCATACAAATTAACATTTCATGAAATAATTTATTTGTGAATAGCACTCATCATTATTCAACTGATTCCATAATTAGTTTAATTTTGTTGGTTGAATATTTTGTCTCGTAGTATATTTTGCCCCGTGAACCACAACGCTATTCTACGCCGTAGTTGCTACGAACTCGTAGTTATAAATAGAGTATATTAGTTAGAAACGAGATGGTTCCTTGTTAGTAACGTATCTAAGGCAAGTCTGAGGCGTAGCAACTGGAAGAAAGCCCGTGTCACTGTGGCTAGCATCTTTTGTTATAACCGGACGGCCGGATAGTATGTTGTATCATAATCATGAACAGCCCACTAAGAAAGTTCTAATAATAATATCCTGGGACATTATTCATACACGGTCATCTGATCTCAAAATAAGCAGAGCTTGTACACACGGCTACATATCAAGCTATACATTTCCAATATAAGCTGACCTCTCATTGTATGGAAATCCTATAAAAAGCGGGATCGGCTTATACTGGATATGTATAGCTTGATATGTAGCCGTACGTACTATGGAAATCAGATGACTGATATCACACTAATAATATAAAGGCAAAAGTCTGTGAGTGTGTATGTTTGTTACTTCTTCACGTCGAAACGGCTGAAGCGAGTTCGATGAAATTTAGTATGGAGTTAGGTGACACACTGGATTAACACACATAGGCTATAAATTATAAAGTTTATAATTTTAAACCGGGTAAACGCGGGTAAAACCACGGGGTACAGCTAGTACTATTTATGTTAAATAATACCTCTGTATAAAAATCTATTATATAAGAAAATTGTGTTTTAGTGTAATGTACAAAAACCTTACGCAGCAACTTAGTGAAACATTCTTAACATATTTGTATAATAACGGCACGTGTAAACATGTTACATAAAAATAATCCCGTTATAATAGCCCATTCAAGCCATAAATTACTAACACAAATATGTAGCATAACAAAGTAACCAACATATTACCTCATACATTTTCATTAAGTATTAATTCATAAAAATTATACTTTAATGTTTAAATATAACTTCATTTTAAAATAAATAATGCGGTACTGAAATATTTTTTGAAGGCCGCCCACGGTTTCTCCCGCGAGGAGTTCCAACTCTCCCAGGTCTTTATCCATTTCATGGATTAATTAAGTCGTGAATGATTAAAAATATATATTCACACACACAAACACACCCACACACACCAAAAGAAAGTAGTAGCGAGATAACTAACTAAATATTACATCACACGTGGCATCAACTTGCTCACATTCAGGAAACTTTACATTACACACATTATATTTAAAACAAAGAACAATTCTGTTTCCTATGATGCTGACATACTGACAAAAAGAAGCAAATATATGATATTAAATAACCTTGAGGCAAGTACATTGTTTTGCCAGTATGCAATTTAGTTAACGATCGGCCCTGCTATATAATAAAATCAATAAATAAGTTTACATATGGCAAAAATTGTTATGATAAAAAAACAATTAATGGTCAGCGACCTAAAATAATACTGAAACACTTTTGGAACCTTGACACATACACATATACACCTCTTACGTCTAAAGTCTACACTTTCATTCATATACTCAAAAGCATACTGACACACACTCATGCAAATATTTGATTTAATTTAAGTTACTTTAAATATATGTAGTGTTAGCAGAAAAAAAATTAACGTTTTTGCTTTTGTATAACACGTCATGCTATGGAAGGGCGGACTATTACTAATACAGTGACTACCCACCTAATAAGAAGATCCAATCATAAAATTTGTTTTATACTAAACTTTATTTTACTTTATAAAGAATATTATTATTATAAAAAATATCTACTTACTTGAGATTTATGTTATTGAGGTCTCGATTTTTTTATAAACTATACGAACTTGTCACCAAATTACCTATATCTACAAATTTAATGGACCTTACGACTGTGTCTAACAGAGCAAGATACAAGTTTAAACCATTAGGCGAAAGAGATCTTTCTAAAAGCCCATTTAGAGCTGTTACAAACATCTCTTATTTAGAGCTACTAAGCATTCGCGAAAGACGATTGCTACATTAATACTTATGTAATACTAGCTTACGTGAATTATCGCACAGAAAAACGAATGATATTGTCAACTTCATTGAATACGTGACACGCGGGTAAAATGTAATTTAATTTTTTTGGTTCATTATTAAATAATTGAGCCATGAAGAATTACCAACAGCTATTAAAATAGTAATATTACTGTCTTATTGGTCTAGTAGTAACGTGTTCAGAAGCAGATAGGTAATGAAGTCCTGTGTTCAAATTCCGGGTCGGGCCATAAAGTGATTTGGGATTTTTCTGGTAAGAAAATTTCTCAGTATTAGCCCGAAGTCAGGGAGTTGGGTGTATTACACCCCCATCCCTCGGAGCGCACGGAAGACCTTTATCTGACCTCTTTCCGATACTGTCGCTAGTCGTCCCATCGGATAATGAGAGTGATGGAATAGAAAGTGCCCCTGTGTTTGCGAAAACATACTACTCTCCAATGAGTCTGGAGGCCATGGCCAAAAATTTACATTATTGTTAATATTTTTAATGGCAAACTATGTAAAAGGTTCTATGACCAAACATTCAAAGGCAAACAATGATTCAGTTCCTCCTAGGCAAACCTGCAGGAGGAAACTCCATTTAATTTATATTCTCATTGCTTATCTAATTTAGTATTTACTGAAATTAATTTAGTTCGTTGAAAGTCTTCTCAGCAACGAAATCACTTCACCCATAGATTATGTAAAGTGATAAAGCAACGAGAGAACACTTAGTTCTCATTACACTTGAAATATTAATATTTGTATTACATCACTCTTAAACTGCTGACAGCGGCCTCCAGCGCTTGATTACGACTAACATTATTTACAACGTTCTTTGTAGAGGCTAGAGCTCTCTGGATATGAGTAATATAATACCCGTATTTATAAAAACATGAACGTATTCTCACAAAAATATTACATAAAATAATGTATTTTTTTTTACCGGCGCAGTGCGAATATGATTTTGTAAGTTATTTAGTCATACTAGCTTTACCCCGCGTTAAACTTTATAAATTATAGCATATGTGTTAATCCAGGGTGTCAGCTAACTCCATACCAAATTTAATTAAACTCGCTACAGCCGTTTCGACGTGAAAAAGTAACAAACATACCCACTCACACACTCACAAAGTTTCGCCTTTATAATCTTAGTGTGATGGATGTTTTCTCAATAAAATATTGCATAAAATAATGTTATTTTTTTGGCCTGACTTCCAAATAGGTTGTTTAGAATAGTTATTTTAAAAAATACCGGCGAAGTGCGAGTAGCATTTGTAAAAGTTACATAGTCATATACCTCTTTAAACCAAATAAAGAGGAATAGGTCGATAGATTGGTGATCTTATCCCTTATATGTGATATCTTCCAGAAAACGAAGGAATGGACAAGATTAGGATTATTTATGGTAAGTAATGGAATCAGGCGTTACTTTGCGGAAATCCATAACAATCAAAATACAAAATCAATATGTAGTGTTAATTCCGCTAATTGTCAGTTTAATCATGCTAGGATGCAATTTGCACCGCCCTCCCGCCCGCAAAAATGTGCACATGCAAGAAGGACAATATAAAAAAGCAAATTACATGCGCCAGTACGATACTCAACACGTGTTTCGGTCCTCCACGTACCATTCCCAAGGGCTGCTAACTCGTCGAGTGCTCGAAGGAGACAATGTCTCCTTCGAGCACTTTTATATTGTCCTTCTTGCATGTGCACATTTTTGCGGGCGGGAGGGCGGTGCAAATTGCATCCCGCCATGATTAAACTGACAATTAGCGGAATTAACACTACATTAACATTAACAAACACATTTGTATTTTGATTATTTATGGTAGCAGTTGTCGGTGTACTCGTACCTTGATTACAGTTACTATTGATACTCAGTACGAGAGTTATTTCTCACCTACTGTCAATATTTAATGAATAAATAATTACATTTTACTAAAATTATAAATGTGAAAGTTTGTGAGTATGGACTATCGAATGGATTTTGACGAAACTTTGTAGTAATATAGCTTATATATCCGAATAACTCATAGGCTATAACTTTGTTAATGTTTGACGTGAGTGAAACTGCGGGTTACTGCTAGTATTACTTATACTTATACTTTCGATGCCTGAAAATACTATAGTGATACGTAGTAGTTCCTTTACAATTTGCTGTAACTTAAGTACATTTTGTGTTAGACTTATCTACCTGAGATTGAATTTTGTTAAATGTAACAGCAATAAACGTAACTCTATTTTTTTGTGCTCTCTGAACACTACTGCCTTTGTTCAGGCGAAACACCTGAAAATAACAATACAATTTCCGTAGCGTATTCTGTAAGAAATTAGATCCTCAATTCACAGCTGCGCTGCAGAAAGCTCCGGTTTGGACTTAAAATTATTTTTGTCACTTAAATCAACCTTAAGCAACAGCGCCTAAATATATCATTATTGGGAGTCCTAAGTAAAGCTCTTTTATTATTATAACTGATACATCAAACTATTAATGCTTTAGCCACTTTTGAAAAGAAAATAACAATATTTTCTGAAGTTGATCATTTGTAATTCAAAATTGTTTAAACTTAATTTGAATTTAAATTCATTACTATACATTAAAATATACCGCTGTGATTGATGGACGCACTGACACGCTCCATAAAGTTTATTGATACCATTTTACTTTTTATTTTTTAGAAACGTAAAATTATAAATTTCATTAAAGTATCTCAATAACTGACTTGTTAGTTGAATACTTTATAAGAAGCAGACTGCCTCGTTGGTCTAGCGGTAGCGTGTTCACCCGCAGATAACGAGGTCCTGGGTTCAAATCCCGGGTCGGGCCAAAAGTGATTGTGGGACTTTTCTGTAAAAAGAAAAATTTCTCAGCATCAGCCCGAAGTCTGGGAGTTGGCGGTATTAAACCCCCGTGCCTCGGAGAGCACGTAAAGCCGTCGGTCCTGTGCCTGACCTCTTTCCGGTCGTGTCGCCTAGGCGTCCCATCGGATCATGAGAGTGATGGAATAGAAAGTGCTCCTGTGTTTGCGCACACACTTGAGCACTATAATATGTCCCGCGCAGATGGCTAATCTCTGTTGAGACTGGCCGCCGTGATCGAAATTCGGCTAGGAGGACATTATAAGAAGCAATATGGACCAAACAAGCTTTGTTTTACATGCTGCTCGTAATGTCTGAGTTATGTAACAAAGAGCATCTTCATTATGAGGATACATCCTTCACTTTACTTAACCCATGTGTCACTTTATACAAGTACTTTTTAAAGGTCTTTACATAAAACTGAGCTTCAGGTCTTCGTAATGTCCATATAAACCTCCAATTCACAAATAGAATTAATTTACAGATATTTACCTGAATGTAACCACTCAATTGTCAAGATATGTATACCGGATACAGCTGAAAACGTTAATAACATATATATGATTATTAAATCAGAAATAAGTATCACCTCCTTTAAAGGCATGTTAAAGACGGGTCTTAGTGGAATTGTGACAAGAATTTATAAATACGTACCCAAAGCATTAAGTTTAGGTACCTAACTACCTTCTCTCACAGATTTATCTCCCTAAAACAAGAACTTAGCTCCGTCCTAACTACTGAATCTCTAAATTATTCACCAAAACTTGAAGATACAAAACATTCAAAATTAGTTATACCCAGAGTTTACATAACGAAGGCTCTCTCTATAAACTATTTTATGAAGGTTTCGCCTAAAGTTATAGTGCATTGTGAAAATAACGACTCGAAGGAAGTATATTTTATAGAAATAGGTCAAGGGTTTCTAGTATATCGTCCTATCTCCGGACAGCCTTTAACAATGTATGGGTGAAGCACACAAGGTAGAGTGCTCGATACATATTTTTAAAAGATTGGGTATTGAGTATGCAAAGATAATTCTTCTACATTTTTGTCTTGTCCAATACGGTTAATTTCCAGTTTAACAGATTGCGGCAAGATACAAGAATTTGACTAGCTCACTCGATAGAAATGTTGGTGCTTGCTTTAATATATGTAGTTGTAATTCTCTCGTTTTATATACACTATGCATTGGGAACATATACTATGCATTGGGTTAACCCAGACGAGCTTAGTCTACTTCGTTAATGTTAATGCAATTGGCGGCCATATAGCTAAAAGAGATCACTTTCAAACAACCAATCTTATTGAAATAATCTAAATCTATAATTATATCTTTTAATAATCAAACTTTTCATCTCATCTTTTATCGGACCTATCGGCAAAACTTGTTATTAATTGCCAATACATCCAACAAAGTTTCTAAGATACTTTTAAACTTACCTGCCTTGGAAATTCCTTCGAAAATTCAAGTGTATGCTGAGATGTAAACAGTTTTATACTGTCTGTGTTATAAAATAGAGTTGTATTTTCGTTGAACGTGGCTGCAAAATTTTGTTTTTCTTTCAGTGATCGATCTTTATAATATACAAGCTGTTGATACAAACTTATGATGTAAGCCGACATCTAGGTAAGTAAATAGGGGTTGAATGATGTATGAAGTTATAAGACAAATTCAACAACTTTTACGTTGTACCTACGTTGAAAAGTATGATGGGCTGTGGTGTACCTACCAATTTATGTTAAGAGATACTAACTTTATGAAATGTTCGTGGCGGTTTTACTTCGCCGAGAATTCGAGCCCATTCAATAAGCGTTTTCATCAAGTTTATGATTTTCATTGGTTCAACAATTTTGTAGATGAGGGTAAATAGCAGTAAAACAATATCTAAGGATCCATGCTCACGCATGGAATATTATATTTGACGTAAACTTTTGAATATTAAACATTAAATTTTGTATTGTATTCCCGCAAGTTTTACAACACAGTTCATCTTGTTAAAAAACATATACACCAAATTTGACCATATTTTGAATACATGATTCAACTATTGGTCAAAAATAAAATTCTTAAATAATCTCGTAAAATGAAACTCAATTTGAGCTGTTATTACGTTAAATATTTATAGTGTACTTAATGATTAACCACAACATTATTGTTAGGACTGTTAACTATTCATTCCATACCGTATCGTACCGTACCGTACCGTAGCGTATACGGGTCATACTAGTGACATATGATAAAATAGGGTGCTTTTAGCCTCTTAATCTTCAAATGAAATATCGTACAACATATTCTATCATCGCTACTTATCTATAGGCGGGAGTACCTCGTCACCCACTCACGCATCTTATCTAAGGCTAAAGGTAGTGAGGGCTAACACGCAGCATTGGACCCTAAATCTTAAGTGAGACGGGACTTGGCCCGCTTATGAGTCTGTATTGGTCTGCAGCAGTCTATATCGTGACGTGAGCACCATTCGCCACAATCTCTACTACATATAAAGGACGTATACAATCTGGTACAGAAGTGTATAAAATAAACTTCCAACCATTTACGCTGGTTGTGGAATGCACTGTCGAGGTTATCTTAAAAGAGAAAACCTCGGGACCCTTCGAAACAGATTTATTTCTTTATTACTAAAACCAATAGCGATACATACATATAATAACACAAACAAATTACAGGATACAGTATAAACTGAAAGCTAATGACAGGTTTACCTTGGTATATATTGAAAGTATAGTTGGCTAATAAATGGACAAAAATATAATACTGAAAATAATTCTTTATCAGACATCGATGTGGTGAGATATCTCTTAACTTTAGCAACTGATATAATTAATCAAGACTACTGCATACATTAGTATTCAGTAGACTAATGTATGCGGTAGTTTTGATTATTAATTGCTAGAAATTAAGTGATATAAATCGGTGTTCATCCACAGATATTAAAGGTCAAAGGTTTTATCCAATTATAGGATTTTTTGAAGTATGTGTTAGAAAGTCAGAAGCGATCCTTGAGTACATAGATAGCCGCATGCGTCTTTGTTGACTTAGTCGCATAAAAAACCGAAACTTACAAAAAATTATAAAAGATTTAACAACTTGATAAAATTTAATTGCCAAACCAACATTTATATAAGTTATCGCTATCATAATTTTCTGTGTAAACGTATTTTTTAATCGTATTATGAAAACTAATGCTCTTCAACACGTTCTGTAGATTGAGTAATATTTATTTGTATCCTAAATATACAAGTAAAAATATCTAAACAAATAAAACAGATTTTTTTCAATCTTCACTATTTTAATGAAGAATATCAACCAGATACTTTCACAGTAGCCCTGTATTATATTACCAACAAATTTAAAGGATAAATGAAACAAACACTCTGGAGTATGAAAGGGGCGACTTGATACTTTCTCAATATTATGAAGTGGATAAAAATATGGAACTGCGTTCGGTGCGTTCACGCAGCTGTGATGATTTATCCTTTTCTTATTGACTCTTTTGTCAGTTTTCCTTTTGCATACTTTGTCCAGGTGTGGACCTTGCATCCGGCAGCGAGCCCCTCAAAACATCAATGCAAGCTTAGACGACTATGCCACTGTATTGATGGTGGTCCAGCTGCACAATTGTGATCTAGTTAACTTTAGCCAGGTCATCAGCATTGGTTTCATGTTAAAATTGTCGTGTAAAAATTATATTGATCGAAGAAAATTTTCAAGGATGATGACAGAAATCTGTTGACTCTACTAACTCTGGAAAATGAGTTCTAGTGCCTCTATGCAAATAGTTATGTACTTAATTGCAGTCCAATACATTGTATTTAGAATACGTTAAAAATAACTAAACAATGTCGCAATAAAATTAAGTATACTCGTAAAGAACATTTACAAATACCATCCACGGTATCAGATAACAATAACTTCGTAGACCTATGGCAACTTCTGATTTATACCCGCTGGCCTCGCGCGTTTACCTTTCCGTGTGTTTTCTGCTCGAACGTCTTCTGTCCGTAAATTTAATATTAATTAATACTGACGAAGACCTATTGATAGACAAAGTTGGATTTTGTGCAGTTGAAATACAATTATTTCCGGTGTTGATTAAATAAAAGTCTTTGATAAATTATATGGGGATATTCTTGTACATTGTAATTAAAAGTGTGAGTTAATATACACATGGAATCATTGAGTTTGCTACTTGAATGTAATTTTGACTTTGATGCACGTTTAAGCACACGTTTGATGAAGAATTATTTTGTTATTCGTTTATTTTAATTCTTCTTTTAGGAATTTTAACGGTATTGCAGTTCAAGGCATAGTTAGAGCACAGCATCAGCTAAGCACCTTTGAGGTGACATATACCTAGCCAACAGTTCCAGACGTATCACATAACGGCACTCTCCTGTGCAGCGTGCAATGGTTTAGGTACTTGGGCCACTGGGTCATCGACGACTTACAAGATGTTATCGATATAGACAGGGAACATAGGTCGCTGTTCGTAACGTGCTGGCCCGCAGGTTTGTACGATGTGCAAAATCAGTCAAAATAACGCTTTTTATAGCCAAATATAGTCAGAGGGCATACAGCGACCTGCGTGTCGAATATAACAACGCGCTTAGGGTACTGCTGGGGCGGCCGTGGCGGCGCAGTGCGTCGGGGATGTTCGCCGAGACGCATATTGACGGTTTCGCAGCTATCATGCGAAAAAGGTGAGCTTCCTTGATGGCACGTGTCCGGCAGCACTAACACTATCCTAAGCGAGTTTGTAGATAGATGGGACTCCCCTATGATGCGGAGATGGATGCAGGTACATGTTTCTTTTTAGTATTAGCTATTTATATTTACTAACAATATTTTTTAAGGAAATTGTTTACTAACACACTATAAACTTTGTCTGCATTAAATATATTATTATTATTATCCATTAGGCTTTGTGATACCGAGATTTATGTAATATTAAGTGCTTATCTGTTGGGCCATTGTTGGCCAAATTAGTTGTATTAAAAATGTTCCTTCGGTCGGAAGACCTCCGTCAGGAATGTTCTTTATGAATTTTCTTCAACTCATGAAAAAATTATATAACTGACGTAAGTAACTGACGTATGATTCCAAACAAATATCAATTTTCTCCCGTTCAGTATTAAGGTTATTAAACCGACCGATTACAACGCACATTCGTATATAATAAAAGAACACAGATAGAGAGAGGACATTGTTTGAGGGGCATAACGCTCTTTCTTTATGTGACGTTTTCTACCAGTCTGTAAGCTGCGCCTGCGTTAAAAAACTTCGCTTCCAAAAACCAAGTACCGTATGTATGTATGGTATATTGCTTTAAATAAAGCATTTAGGTCCTAACAAGGTACAGGTAAAATGTGTTTAAAACTACAAAATTTTAATATGAAACCTAAAAATAATCTCTTTGAAAACTATAAAAAATTAAATATTATTTCTAAATGTTCCGTGTCTATATGTACCTAGAAATAATTATGTACCCTTATAATTATTTAAAAATAATTATGTATCTTTATTACTACAAACATGTTCTAACTATTTACAAGTGCTTCTCTAAAAGTCTGTGAATAATAACCTTTATTATTATTTATTTTTTTATATAGCTAGTAGGATACATATATACCATGCATGATGGAGAAGCATAGCTTAGAAGTTTCAACTAGGGTGAGGCCATTTGTACAATTTTGTGAATCACGTAGGTATTCAATTGTTATAAGTTTAGTGAACAGACACAGCACAGCACATCCAGCTATCCCAATCTATCAAATTTCTTTTATAGATAACTAAATAATAATAATAATAATATCTGGGGACAATGTCACACAGATCATCCTAGCCCCAAACTAAGCAAAGCTTGTACTATGGGTACCAGGCGACGATATACATACTTATATAGATAGATAAATACTTAAATACATAGAAAACATCCATGACTCAGAAACAAATATTCGTGCTCATCACACAAATATTTGCACTTACAGGGATTCGAACCCAGGACCACCAGCTTCGTAGGCAGGAGCACTACCAACTAGGCTATCGTGACGTGAAATAACTAACTTAACTTTAACTTTACCACAAAAGCATAAGCTTCACTTTCAATTGGGGAAATATGACAGATTGGGGTAGCTACCCCAATCCGTTTAGCTTAGTCAGCAATATAGCACACAGCCTAGTACCTATTGTAAGTAAGTCACTCTATATGCACTATGTACAATATAGAGTGACTTACAATAGGTACAACATGCGGGCTGCTATTGCTGACAAGTACAAAAATACTCCGTACCACTTCGGGAAAGGGCTGTGATGTTTTCCAAAATTAGATAACAAGTCCTAAAATACAATGTGAATGTCACGACCAATGTTTACATCTAAACTTTTTCTCTGACAAAAACAATTCCTTTGTCGACAGCAAAAAAACCGTAACATTTTTAATGGAATTCATAATTCAGTTTCGCGGGACTTGAAAAAGTTATCTCGCTAACGGGGTTGTTTACGGAAAGTTAAATTAACGCTAAATCTACGGTTTAATATCAAGATCTAAATTATATAGTCCGAAAAAGATAGTCTAGACTTAACTACGTTTAATATAGTTGATTATTGGTTTTATATATTCGGTTTGGTTTTTACTAATTGCTTTGACTGGTTGATGTTGGGAGCTTGATGATCATAGTTCACACAAAAATGCTGCAGCCCATCCTCTGGTACATATTGCTTCGGGACAGTTTCTATGCCCTCACGGGATGACATCTCATGATGATATTCTTCCCCGTTATAACACAGCATACATACATACATTAAGTTGACGAGTTAGCCGTGTGGTTTCCGACCTAGAAAAAATAAAAGGGCCAAAGTCAAAGTCAAAGTGATTTATTTGTTAAACATAGGTAATATGGTACATGGTATAAAAATTGTATTGTATCACTATGTTTTGCCTTGCAATGCGTACAAATCATACAGTGCAAACAAACAAGCAAAATAATGACATAACAAATATTAAATTTCATTAATAGGGTACAGTAATAAGTAGATCGGACATTTCTTATTTTATGTTTTTGTCATCTAAAAACTCATTGATTGTGTAGTAAGCCTTTTCAATTAAAAAATTCTTAAGTTGCAATTTAAAATGGTTTATGTTACTAATGTTTTTGGTAATTTATTGAAACTTTTTGGACCCATGCCGAGACAGCTCTTAGAAAAAAGTGCAGTATTATGTCTTTTTAACTTTAGTGTGCTCCCCCATACTATTTTAGTGTGCCACCCCATACTATCCATGCTATCCCGTGGGTGATGTGAAAGGTGACTAAGGGATACAGTAGGTAGTCTGGCAGCAGCACTACCTGCGTGTATACTACAACTGTGGTCGCCAACTCGCAGTACAAGCGCCTTGACTAAGGCAAACTCCCTTTGGTGGATGCCGATGTCCAGGAGTGAATGATTGGGGATCACCGAAAATATAAAATATTGAATTATAATGTACACAAAAACATTATCATTCACAATCACTGACGAGACTCAGAGGGACATGAAAATCGGATAATGCAGTATTTTACTCCAGCAAGCTGACGAATAGGTTTTGTGTGTCGACAACAAAAATATCACAAAAAGTGCCATATTGACAAATCCCACACAACTGTTTTTTATTCTAGAAAAATCAGCATTGGGCTTACTAATTATAGACTGCTAAGCTAGAAGTCGTGGGTTAGATCCCTAGGGCATATCTCTGACCACGATTGCTTGTTCCGTTTCTAGTTGTAATTTATCTACAATATTTATATATAAAAAAAATAACATGGAATATACTATTCATATACATACCATAGTACAGGCTCTGCCTAGTTTGGGATCAAATGGCAGTTTGTTAGTTGTCCCAATATATTAAAATTTATTATATATTTATTTATCACTAGCTAAGCCCCACGGTTTCAACCGCGTTAAAGTAGTTTTGGCGTAAAAGAGTAATAAACATACATGTATACACCCAAACTTTCGCATTTATAATATTAGTAGGATGTGTACCTCTAGCGGTTTTGGCAGTGCACGCCGTAATAGCTCGCAGATGGTAGATTTTTCCTACTTACTTGACACTTAACGTCATATTTTGGACAATTCACACAATATCTTTATAAACATCCATCCATAATAATAATAATAAAAAAGCCTCCGTACACTGGCTACAACATGGTGATTTGTACGGAGAAACCGAGGGATTCCTGTTGGTGATGCAAGATCAGGTGGTTGCAACGAGAAACTACCATAAGTACATATATCATGAAGGACAATACGGTGGACATATGTAGAGCCTGTGGTGTCGCAGGGGAAACTCTGCGACACATTAAATCTGGATGTTCTTCTCTTGCAGCCACTGAATACTTGTACCGCCACAATTCTGTTGCTAAAATCATCCATCAGCAACTTGCTTTAGATCACCAACTTCTCCCGGGTCCAAGGGTTCCATACTTCAAATATAATCCTGAAGCGGTCTTGGAAAATTACAGGTTTAAAATAAACTGGGATCATCCCGTGCTGACTGAGCGAACGGTAGGTGCCAATCGACCCGATATTATCGTCATTGACAAACAAACGAAAAAGACATCCTTTGTGGATATAACAATACCGTATGATGAAAACATATCTAACGCAGAAAAAGAAAAATATTCAAAATATCTTGATCTGAGTTTTGAATATGCGCAAATTTGGAGAACCGAAAGACCTGCGTTCATACCTATTGTTATATCCACAAATGGAGTTATTCCTAAATCCCTGAAAATCAACCTTGCAAGTTTAGGGCTTGATATCTGGCTGGAGAGTTACATGCAGAAGGCGGTTCTGCTGGCGAATGCCAGGATTGTGCGGAAATTTCTCTCCATGTAGCCCAAATATTGTAAAAGTTGTATTTTTGTTAAAATACCTTTGTATGATATCTTGTAAATAATATTGGTAATAAACATGTGAGATATAATAATATGCAGTACAATGTCACACAGATCACCCTAGCCCCAAACTAAGCAAAGCTTGTACTATGGGTACCAGGCGACGATATACATACTTATATAGATAGATAAATACTTATATACATAGAAAACATCCATGACTCAGAAACAAATATTCGTGCTCATCACACAAACATTTGCACTTACCGGGATTCGAACCCAGGACCACCAGCTTCGTAGGCAGGAGCACTACCAACTAGGCTACGGTGACCGTGCATCTATTCATACTTACAAACTTTCGCGTTTATAATATTAGTACGATTATCATTTCTTGTTTTAAATATATGCACGCCATTGTATAGCAAGCATATCTGAACGAATAAGTATAAGGATTTAGTTTTTGTACGTATACACATCTTGCATATAAATGACCAACTTATTCAAAGTTTATTTCCCTTTCTTGAAATAAACTTCGAATTTCCTTAACCAACTCCAAAAAGCCTTGAATCCTGGAATATTTGAATTACGACTTCAATGATTGCTATTCCAACTTCTTTCAAGCAGCTGCTTCCCGCCAATCACTCAATAAATGTGACATATCATGAGCAAACACTCGTCGACGTATTCGTAGCTCTTTAAGAATTACATCCATCAAGAGGCGCGAGATTGATGGATGACTGTCATTTTGCCATGATACTGGCGGTCTTACGGCAAATGTTTTCGAGTCAATTATTGATGTCTCTTTTGAGAATCAGGTTATTAATCTTTTTTGTTTTGTTTTTGGTAAGTCTTGTAGCGGAGAGAGAACATGCATTTTGAAGAAATTCAGTTTATCAAGTACAAATGAAAAAGAATTCATTCATTGATAATTCCATAATTAAACAAATAATTGAAATTGCAAATCAGCCTTTTTTCTTGCTATTTAACATTTTTTTAAATAGATAATTTACAGATTGGAATCACATTAATTATTAAGAGATTTATAATCATCCTTGCAAGATTATCAAGGGTCGCGGGACGCCGCTGGATGCGGGCAGCGCAGAACCGACTATTGTGGAGATCCTTGAAGGAAGCCTTTGTCCAGCAGTGGACGTCTTTCGTCTGATATGATGATGATGAATATAATCATCAAAAAAAATTACCATGACATTAAAAAAATAACAATGGAATGGATACAAACGCTTACCTACAATGGCATCAAAACAATTCTGAAACCATGACATATTTGCAAACACACCCTCACACTCACATGACAGGCTACACTTTCATTCTTATACTCACTGACATACTTACACACTCTCATACACACATTTAATTTAATTTTAATCTACGTAGTTTTAGTAGAGAAAACTTATTCGCTTTTACTTTTTTATAATACGTCCTGCTGTGGAAGAGCGAAATCTCCTACTACAGGCACTATCTGCCTAAAAGGAAGATCCTATCATAAATTTTGTTTTATACCTAAACTTTTTTTTTACTAATAGACAAATAACAAAATAATATATATTAGATGTGGCTGAACTCTTTTTAAATCAAAGCGTAAAACAAACTGTACCTAACTTTAGTTTTAAATCCGTAACAAGTGATGATATTATAAAAGCTTTTAAGAGTATTAAAAGAAAAGGCACAGAAGATTTGTGGGGACTGTCTGTTAAAGCAATTGAATCAATCATACTAAACATTGCTACAATCCTTGCAGCCATCTTCAATGGCTGTATAAGTGATGGTGTCTTTCCCGATTTAATGAAAATAAGTAAGATAATACCCATTTTCAAGGCAGGTTGTTCAAAAAATGCCACGAATTATAGGCCTATCTCAATACTGCCAGCTTTAAGTAAGATATTTGAAAATGCTCATCCAAATGTTGTCGCACTTTAACGTGAATGAGATATTGCATAACAAGCAGTTCGGGTTTACAAGGGGCCGCTCTACTCAGGATGCAGGTTGCACATTAATTAGGTCAATATTGGAGGCTTGGGAGGGATCACAGGATGCGCTGGGAGTTTTCTGTGATCTCTCTAAGGCTTTCGATTCCGTTGATCATCGTACGCTCGTTGTTAAACTGAAGTACTATGGAATATCTGGCACATCTCTTGATCTTGTGATGTCCTATTTATCGGGGCGACAACAGATGGTTTCGATAGGCGGTGTCACTTCGGCACGTCATCCTGTGAAAATGGGGGTGCCCCAAGGATCTATATTGGGCCCATTTTTATTTCTAGTTTATTTAAATGATCTCCCTTATCTGGTAGAGAAAGTATCAGACATAGTTTTGTTCGCTGATGATACGTCGCTCATATTTAAAGTAAATAGAAAGGATAAAGATCTTATTGAGCATAATTAAACACTCAGCTTTATATCAGAATGGTTTTCGGCAAATAATCTCTTGTTAAATGCAGGGAAAACTAAATGCATCAGGTTCTCATTGCCGAATGTGACTCAAATTGTACCAACAGTTGCACTTAATGCGAAAATATTAGATCTAGTCCCATCGAGCGTATTTTTAGGATTGACACTTGATTCAAAATTGCAATGGGGTCCTCAGATTGAAAAGTTAGCAGGTAAATTAAGTTCAGCTTCCTATGCTGTCTGGAAAATAAGGCAATTGTCAGATGAACAAACTGCTAGATTAGTGTATTTCGCGTACTTTCATAGCATTATGTCGTATGGCATTCTGCTGTGGGGTTCGGCGGCTGACATAGGTGCTATTTTTGTATTGCAGAAAAGAGCAGTCAGATCCATTTATGGTTTAGGCAGTCGCGATTCTTTGCGAAATTTGTTTAAAGAAATAAATATACTTACTGTGCCATCGGAATATATATATCAGAATATAATGTTTGTTAGAAAAAATATTCATAATTATAAAAAGAAAAGTGAACTGCATAATATAAATACTAGGAATAAAAACAAACTAGCCATGCCAGGCTTTAGAGTAAGCAAAACTAATAAATCATTTTTAGGAAATTGTATTAGGTTTTATAACAAGCTTCCTACTCAAATTGCTGATCTGCCTGACACAAGTTTTAAAACACATATTAAACGTATACTTATGGCTAGGGGTTATTACACCACTAAAGAGTACATCGATGACAAAGACGTCTGGCTCTCACTTCCTACCTGCACATTGCTCGCTGGAGATCTTGTAGCCATATAGACATGACTGATCTGCTGTGTTACGTGAACTATCTGTAAATGATTGCTATCATATACTTAATTTAAAATTATTGACTCTGTCTCAAAATGAATAATGTTATTGTTTCGAAGTATTTCTTTTGTATACCTAAATATAATCTAAAATAATAAGCATTCAGACAACCGATCGAGCATATATTGTGTTTGCCTACTAAATAATTACTCTAATTGGACCAAATCCCGTGTTCATGCCCGCTTGAGTATGTTTCGCCGGACCGTCTCAACTGGGTCGTGTTGAAACCGGTAGTAGATGAACCCACTGAGTTTGTTTCGCTGGGTCTTCTCAGTTGGGGCGCATTGGATCCGGTGGTAGCATTAAAGCGCGACCGTCGTTATTAACACAAGGTCCGTCATAATAATAATACCTTTAATATAGACAGAACCATTGACAATATGTAGTAAAAATATTAGACTTAAACTAGATAATTAAACATAATCTCTTGACAATAACTTGATACGAGCTAGCTAAATATCATTTCTGTAATAAAATAAATTTTATAAATGTTTTCATACAAGATGTACCTAAATATCTATGTTACTAGAAATAATATCTAATGTATACAACTATATTACTGCAAACATGTTCTGACTATTTACAAGCGCTTTTTTGAAGTCTACGTGAATAAAAACCTTTTTTATTTTATTTTTATTTATTTATTTATATTAATATTAATAATACAATACTTAAGCAAAAATCTAAAACTCTGAAATAAATCATTAATAGTAATAACACGAATAAAAATAATTAGATTATGCGTGGTATATTTATTTTATGGTGTTGTAGGCATGTATGTATAACTTTAACTTAATTAAGTACCACCTATCACTGAGAACGCTCTGAAGAAACTCTGTCGCTTCCGAACGTTGGTAATAGAAGGTTACTGAATTAACTATTTATAAATAAATGAATATCTTGGAACCACTATCACACTGCCATCTGCTACTAAACTAGGCAAAGGCTTCTACTATGGCAACCAGACAATTTATAAACATTATTTATTTCTCAATATATACATACTACAAATAAATTACACCCAGACACAGAACAAATAATCGTGTTCATCACATGAAGATTTATCGTGGGTGGGGATCGAATCCACGACCTCTGACGTAGCAGCCAGTGTCTACCAACTCCAAGCTTAGTTTGCATTTTATCTCATGCTTATTATGGATTTATGCTCATCTTATTATGGATCGGGGAGGGCATTTAGGTCTTCCCCGATCCATAATAAAATGAGCGGCTGCGTGCATTAATAGTAGAATGACAGTTGCACAAACCGCCTATGCAAATCAATCCTTTCATGCAGCACCAACCAACTGACCTGAGCCAAGGTTCGAACTAATAAGAGGATGTTCTCTAGTGCAGTTACTTAGTGTTTGGTATAATTGCCAGTGAAGTAATGAAATCCTCTTTGCCTAAGTGTAGACGACAAATAGATTGTGAAATCAGGCGTTACTGTGGAAATCCATGAACATCAAAATATAAATTAATGTGTAGTATTCCGCTAACATTCAGTTCAATGGTACCGCTACCGCTAGGAAAATATTCACATACATACGATAATGAATATACATATAAATAAGCAAATTACATTTATCAGATGTGTGTCTGTCTTCCGCAGATCATTCTTAAGAGATACAAAGGATAAGAGTCAAAGGACCGAGCGCTGCTTTATATACGACCACCGTCAGATAATGATTACGAACTAACGGGAAAATACCCTAACAAAAAAGATGATGCTAAACTCGGTACACATGAGCCAAAAAACCTATGGTTGTTTCTGTTATTTAAATGTATCTACGATATGTGCCTTTTAATGAAATACCAAAAACTTTGAAAGGCGTTAATAAAATCAGCTTATAAAAAAGTGGGTCGGAATCATAAGTACTTTTAGACTTTCTATCATAAAGATAAATGAGAACGGCCGACTGCGACAAGGGCTTCTTAGATATAAGGTATGATCTCTTTACGAAGTATCCTATGGAATTACCATTGTTAAGGTATGCAACTCTTTATAGTACTCTAAATTTATTGCATGAATAAAATATTAACACATATTATGAGAGTGTACAAATGGCGGCCTTTTCGCTAGGTGCTATCTCTTCCAAGCAACTAACTTCCGACTTCGTTAACACTCCGAGGGCGTGTCGTTTAGTCAACTAAAGAAAATACCTCATTTGCAGACATAACTGGGACTAGTCCTTCCTGTTTACCACTGCAGCTTCTGTAAAAGACACTGAGCGGTGAGGGTCAGGCATGTCCTGGAGAATCGCTTCAACTGTAGCACTTCAAACATGTATCCGTTCAATTAAGGATCCATAATTGAATTGATACCTATTTGAAGGACCATTTGCACTGACGATTCGTAATTTTTTACAGATTTTAAAGGCGGGTCTATACGAGTGTATGTTTTTTTATGTCTGTATGTTACGCGTTCTCCGTTGTTTGCCGTAACGGATGTTATAAATAATTTTATGTCCCATTCAAATAAGATCTTATAAATGTTCCGAGGAAATAAATTCACACGGAAGATATCGTATTTCCAGAAGGGTAAGACTTAAGATATCAGATCTATGGATAAAAATAGTGAATTCCGTGTAGGAATTTTTATTGATATCGACAGTGACAGTCGGTGCAAAGTGCAAACTATGATCACGGAATACTCTTAAGAACTTTGAATCCCGGCGACAAGCACTGCGTGAGGGCCAAACGTGGTGCACTTACATTATTGTTGCGCAAACTATTATCTTAATATGCATCTTATATCATCATTACAGCTAATTAAGTCCACTGCTGGACAAGCTTCCCTCAAGAATCATCTTGGGGGGATATGCCATAATCGCCACGCTGTGCAGGCGGGTTGGCGATCGCAGTATATGTTCATAGTAATCAGAAGGAAGCTGCTACCCGTCCTCTGATAGGTATTGCCTCGGGTCAACTTCTACGTCCCCCATGAGATAAGATGGGGTAATGATATTCTAATTCTGATATTTGTCGCCATCACCACACAGCATCTTATATAAGTAATAGTTTTTGCTTACACCACTCGTAAAAAATGGGCTAGTTTCAAATAGGAATTTTTTTACGTTACGTCCGTAATAGGGTGATTAGTAATTTGGAATCCCGATAACGTTAGAATAGCTATTACTAAAACGGACCCAATAACTTTTCCATCCAATGCGCTGTTGAAATGTAACTTTAATCCATCACGACGGCCTTTGATGAGTAACGTACACACTCAATGCGATCAAGTGGGATCTAGTGTAGTGGTAAACAGAATATGGGAGGCTCCATACTAAACGTTGGAGGGAATCGAATAACAGGGATAGGCTGAATGAAGTAAACAAGCTTGGCTAATAAGTGTTGACTAATCAGACTCTTTTTTAGGTTTGTTTACAATGACAATTAAAGTTGGCCTAGATGGCTTTCACTACTTCATCAGACGAAAGAGGATAGGGGTGTCTCAAGTCGTCTACCATTTAAAACTACAAAAACTGCTTAGTAACCCGCAATAGGGAACACTACTTTTGGGGTCCGAACCTCGACTAAGATGGTTACTAAAAGGTATAGGGTAGAGTTTTGGAGACTTGTTTCGCACCTTTTATACACACTTAGTTAAAAAGTCTGATTCGCCAAACTGTTCTATTTGTGGAGTTCTAGATGACGTGCATCATTTGTTAGCGGAGTGTGTTCGGAGTGCAGAGATAAGAAAGTATTTTAAAGATAAATATACAGAAAATGTCCTGGACGTAGGTTTTTTTTTGAGTATCCTGTCTGCACCTCTGTCTGAGCAGGCAATATTTTTGTAAACTAGCCTTGTGATAGTATGTACATACTAATTACTGTAAACTTGTTAATTTTGTGTTTCTTGTATTGTGTTTAGAGTTTGTTGTAAAAAATCAACAGGACTGACATAGTCAAATATTGGCTCAAAGTACCGAAACATCAAGAATAAAAAAAACAAAAAAATCCTTTTATACACATGACGTTTACAATTAACCTAAGAGTAAGGCTAATTGTAAACTTGAGGCTAATCAAAAAATAGGACATAAATTCTTCTAGCAAATAAAAATACTAAAGTTGTGCAATTGTCGCACAACCACTTCTCCAATTGAGGATCGGACAGGGGATTTCATTGATACGAGGGACAGTCAGACTCAGACATTTATATAACCCAATGAAACTTATCACAATTTAAAAAAATAGACGTCAAAATAATAAGCCGTGTGTTTTCCGGTCCAGAAAAAATGATAGGACTACTCCATACCACGTGATAAAAGGCAACTAAAGAATATACTAGGTAGTCGGGCAGCAATGTAACCAGTGTACTAACTACCAACAAACTGCACCTGCCAACTCGTATGCCAAGCATATAGCATAGCAACGTTATGGAGACCTTTGGGAAGGCCTATATTCAGTAGTGGAAGGACTGATGACGATATGTATGTTCTTTTTGGTTATATCTTCCTATTTTAAAAGAACGCCTTACCTAAGGTAATTAATGCAGGTAGGAATTGTCTACTATTTAATCGTTTCTTTTGATCCTGTTTAATAAGTCTTAAATGCGAAAACTGTACCTTAAATACTTCTGTATAGAGTGCGAAAGAATAACATGGAGTTATTCAATCTACCCTCAAATTTCGTAAAATTTGATTAGGGATTTGTTTACTTTGGCCTATAGAATAACAACGCTCATTAATGCTTGCCTATGTTAGCAATAGGGATCATAGCTCGGAAGGGTCTGTTATGTATGGATATGGGGTCCGAATAGGGGACAATGCCTGTAGAATTTGGACATATAACATAAATTGGACTCGCTATAAATGGAAATCAATATGTTTGTAGAGTGTTCTTGATAGCTATTGCCCAAATAAACAGTTGTATAGAATTTCACTAACATCAGTGTAAGCACGAAAATTTGATATTTTACAATGGTGAAGTATATAGGAAGTATGTATGTTTATATTATATGGAAGCGCATGGCGCGCTGTGATTAAAATTCTACGAGCTTTTTACCATAATTTTTCGTTTTTTTAAACATCCTTTTTGTTAAAGAGAGGCGGTTATCAAATGATTGTCCGGTTATTTGTTGAATTGTATGTAACGCCATTTCTCTGTTGTTTTTGAAGTTATTTTGATATTTTTATGCAACACGGAATGCTTTGGGATCGGTCCATTTAAATTTTGTTCCAATTGGTGGTATAAAAGCAAAGTTGAAGGTGATTTTATGTTTTTTAAAAAGTAATTATATATCGTGAAGTTTACAGTTAGCCTAGGAGGCTTCCGCTACAATTGGTGTGCCGAAATGGCAGGAGTCGGCAATTGGGGAGAGCAACTCAGAGTTCTCCCAGGGTACGTGTCCCGACCATCTGGAACACGGCGTAAAAGGCGAGCACCGAAAAAGCATAGCCGCGTTCCTGGGGCTCCCCCTATTAGGGCTAGAAGAAGTCCACGGCAGGTTAGTTTAGTCGGGCGAAACACTTTTTGCTTGGCTTGAGTAGGCATTTCTACTGCCTTATCAAAAAAGAAAGGCTACCGCTGCGTAACCGGACAATATACACGAGAGGGGCTCAAACCGTCTGGCAAATAAGACTTTAAACTAAGTAACTGGGCCCAGATTGAACGCAGTTTGGAGTTCGAGCATCGATTCAGGGCGATTACCGATGCCAACCGACGTGTAAATGCAGTTTTTATAACGTTTAAGCAACTGTTGTTATACGTTAGATGACGAAAATTCTAGCCGCATGTCAATTGAAAATCGAAGAAGGCATTTCATGGATTTTAATGCCAACTAAATAAAAAAATAAAAAAGGTTTTTATTCACGTAGACTTTAAAAAAGCGCTTGTAAATAGTCAGAACATGTTCACAGTAATATATAATTAATTTATATTTCTAGGTACATATAGATATTTAGGTACACGGATTGTAGGAAATAATTTACAATAAGTTTTATTTTATAACAGTAACGATATTTAGCTAACTAAAATTAAGTTATTGTCAAGGATCATGTGTAGGTTTATTTATCTAAATTTTAGCTATATTTTTACTACATATTGTCTGAATGGTTATGTCTATATTAAGGTACGAATTAGATGTTATCATTATGGCGGACCTTGTGTTTAAAACGACGGTCGCGCTTTAATGCTACCACCGGACCCAATGCGCCCCAACTGAGAAGACCCAGCGAAACAAACTCAGCGGGTGTCTCTACTACCAGCGGGTACCGCGGGTGTCTAACTAAAGTACATGTCGGGCTTTCTTACCATAAGTGCTGAGACAGTTGAGTAAACGAGATGAGTACAGATAATTCACATAATTCTACTTCAATATATATGTATTTTATAGATGTATTAGATGTCAAGATTTGCCTAGCTTGGGCCTTAGCTAATTTTTTTCGTCTATCACATCAAATTGTGCTGTATTATCAATGTCGTGATATTAGCTTGTTGCAATTCCTTAAGAACATAGAAGTAGTATATTTTACAAATATAAACTCCACGCTCAAGTACCAAACAAGTCCGGAGAAGGGTGGCTTCAGGTATTAGTCGTTTAATTTAAGCTACTGGTTAAGAGCCTTCTGCCCTACGCAACTGCAATTCTTTAATTTTAATATAGTAGAACTAAATTTCAAAATAATAGATTAGTAACTTACGTTATTTATTTAAGAAAATATATGTGATACAACAGACCGCACGGACAGACTAATTAATTTTCTGTAACTTTTATAGTGTATTCGACTATGTTTATGTACTGCATTGTGAGCTTGACAAGTATAAGCACTGTTGAGGTAGGTATGAAATGAAATAATGAAACTTATTCAACACTTGGGTATTAACATACATTAAGTGTATGTTAATACCCAAGTGCTGAATAAATTTCATTATTTCATCTCATACCTACCTCAACATCCCCTAATTAAAAAGTAACAATAGAACGGACACGACCAAAACGCCTATGTGAGAAGAGAAAGAAAAGTACATGACGAGCACGTGTGGCGCAGGGGCTAAGGCAGTCGCCTCGCCACTTCGTGTCGGCGCGTTCAAATCCCGCGCCGGACTATTTGTGTGACCCATAAATAGATGTTCTGAGTCTGGATGTAATTTGTGTGATTACATTCCCTAGTGCGGGCCTAGTCATTTTTAAAAACAAACAAACTAAACATTTAGGTGAAAAACTAACAATTTGTAACGGCCCTTGTCCTCCAAAGGGGATGCCCTCCAGCGTGTTATTAATTTATAGCCTCATTTGATAGACGGCTTGAAGCCACGATATGATGGCTGCCACCTTGTATTGTCCGGAGAAGCAGTAATAGCCTACTAAGCTAGCTGTTCTCATCATGTAAAAAGAATTCGTTGATTATCCGTTTAAATAATAAGCGATAAAAATCGAAAGCTTCTTCTTTTTCCTATACTTTTCTATCTTCTTCAGCATTAACCCTAATCATTGACGCATATAAATTCATAAGGTTTCAAATATTTTTCACATACTTCTTTAATGGAAATTCTTCAAAGGAAACCACTCTCTCATGGGTAGAATGACTTCCTTAAGTACCACTAATTATTAATGCTACGCTTTGTATAATATTAGTCTTAACGATAAGTCTAAGGATTTCCGAAGTTTAAATGACCTTGTTAGGTAAGCCATAAAGTAAAGATTGGCCTGGCTGTACAAACAACATCGTTTTCCGAGAATGAATAGAGAGGGTAATAAACTATTCATCTTCAGTGAACAATATGCTTTGGCTCCTATTCGAGTTCAACTACCTTGAATTTCTAAACAAAATTCTGCTTCAAGCATTCTGTTGAATATCTATTATTATATCCTCAATTATAAGATGAAAACCCTTTTCACAGATAACATTCAGAATATAACTTACATACTGGCGTTAGGGTTGTCGCTTATGTAGTATCATGTGCTTTTCCATTATTTTTGGATTTATTAGGAGACTAAAATGTGAAAAAATCAGATACGTACTTACAGTATTGAGGGAAAATTTCTTAACATACGCTTGTCTTGGGGATTACGCTGGGGAATAAATAGTGTGATGGGTGAGGAGAACTGAAGTGTAAGGAGAGAGAGATATATAATGAAATAATGAAATTTTATTCAGCACTTGGGAATTTATTTACATACACTTGTACTACTTGTAATGCTCGCAATGCAATACATAAACACAGTTTAAAACAGTAATTAAAGCAACAAAATATTTTGAATTAGTCCGTCCGCGTGGGCTATATATATATATATATATATATATATATATATATATATAGTGAACATAGTAAGAGAGAGAGAATTACGTTTAACAAACATGTTTTGACTATTTACAAGCGGTTTATTAAAGTCTACGTGAATAAAAACTATTTTATTTATTCATTTTTTATATTACTAGGGGCAAGAAAGAGAGGTGCGAGCACACATTTTGTTTTCTCTCTTTCTCTCATAGCTTCGTCTATCTAAAGTTTATTTCAGTTGTGTGGTCTACTCTCGTTTTTTTAATAACGGTTATTATTAAGCTTCACAAATATTTTAAAATTACAGACAAATAAACCAATTTCATGACGACATAAAAAAAGAAACGTTTAATTGCCAATTGCTCAAAAGGTCGTTCAAATGCCTCCATTCATAATATTTGAATAGCTTCTACGCAAAGAAAATATTTGCATTTATTTTTACCAATTGTACTGGTTAAAAGACTTTTGTCGTGAAATGAAATGGTAAACAAGGGTGGTTGAAGTATGATGTTGTTATGCCGATTTTCTTTTTAAAATAACGGTTGGCTAAGTACTTGGTATTGGTTTCGTTTTCCTCTGCTTCTTCATTTCAAAATGATGCCATCTCGCTTAAACTACGAAGCACGTTCCTTTATGACAGACTGTATGACCTAACGTGACGTTGTGTGTGCTTACTTATCTCAGTGATGATTTTGTTTATTATTTAATTAGATATCCTGGGACATTATTCACACACGGCCAATTATATGTGTGAACCATTAATGGTTGTTCTTAATCTGGATGTGCTTTGTGTCAGTAAATTGTATGGTCGTAAAGTTCCCCGCGACACAGATTTTTTATTCTACTTTTTTTAAAGAAAAGAATAACAAGTAACGTACACTAACAACACCTTGAGTCAAGACTCATATGACATGGTTCACCTAAATAGGTGTCTCGTGCGGGAATGGAACCCAAAACTTTAGGAGTCCGAGTTTGTAGCGCGGCGACCACCTTACCACTGTTCCTTAAGTTAACCCGCTTGCTACAACTAAAATGTATGATCATCATAGCCTATATATCACCGTAGCCTAGTCGGTAGTGCTCCTGCCTAAGAAGCTGGTGGTCCTGGGTTCGAATCCCGGTAAGTGCAAATATTTGTGTGATGAGCAAGAATATTTGTTTCTGAGTCATGGATGTTTTCTATGTATAGGTATAAGTATTTATCTATCTATATAAGTATGTATATCGTCGCCTGGTACCCATAGTACAAGCTTTGCTTAGTTTGGGGCTAGGATATAATAATATCTCGCGGAATAAAAATAATATCTCGGGACAATGTCACACAGATCTGACATTGTCCCGAGATATTATTTTTATTATATTATTATCATATCAGCCGAAAGACGCCTACTCCTGAACAAAGGCCTACCCCAAAAATCTCCGCAACCGCCCATCCTGCGCTATCCTCGACTTCCAGCGACCCTCACAGGATCATCAGTCCATCTTGTAGGGGGCCTGCCCATACTGGCTAATAATAAATAAATAAAAAAAAAATTTAAACAGTAAAAAATTGTAAATAGTTGTAAATAATTGTAAAAATTGTAAATAGTCAGAACATGTTCGTAGTAATGTATAATTAATTTATAATTATTTCTAGGTACATATAGATATTTAGGTACACGGATTGTAGGAAATAATTTACAATAAGATTTATTTTATAACAGTAACGATATTTAACTAACTTAAATTAAGTTATTGTCAAGGATCATGTGTAGGTTTAATTATCAAAATTTTAATACTCTACTATTATATTACTACTATACAAATGTATAATTGGCCGCAAACCAGTGCGAGCTTATATCCTTACTAGCTGTGCCCCGCGCTTTTACCCGCGTTAAACTTTATAAATTATAGCCTATCTGTTAATCCAGGGTGCCGGCTAACTCTGTACCTTTAACAAAATTGCTCCAGCCGTTTAGCTGTGAAGAAGTAACAAACATACGTACTCACACAGTCACACAATCACAAACTTTCGCCTTTATAATATGAGTGTGATGATAGAAAGGTCTAGTTCAAAAAGAACGTGCACGTGTGGCGCAGCGCCTAAAACAGTCGCCTCGCCGCTTCGTCTCGCGGGTTCGAGTCCCGCGCCTGACAACTATTTATGTGACCCATAAATAGTTGTTCTGAGTCTGGATATAATTTGTGTCCGTCTATTATATCTGTGTAAAGTACCCCGCGACACAGGGAGCAGACACCCTAGTGAAGGCGTTGTCTTAAAAAAAATCATGGAGAAAATTTAACAACATAACCGAAATCTCTTTGTAATTTAAGAAAAATATTCTGTCCCCGCTAAGGTTACCCGTGTTGTCAAAACAGGCGTAATTTTGCATAACGAGACATTACACGTAATGTTATAAGTCGGGCGAAATTAAATTTGCCTCGCCTTATGGCCGCCTGGTGGCAATTACGCGCCTAACTTTGGCCTATTCTGTGTTTACTTGAGATGTGGTTAGATTAGTATTGTACGCGTAAAATATTGTTTTGATATATTATCATAGTGATTGAATACTTGTTTATTCAATTATTATGTGAAAATAAAGAAATACATATTTAAATAATTAACTTAACTTATAAGAAACAGAGAAAGTGATAGTATTCTTATATTTAAATACTTTATTGCAGACAAAAACATACTTTTAAGTTAAATATTACAATAGAAAAGGCATGTTCAGAGGCGAGCTTTTTTATTAATAAATTTTCTTCCAGTAAACCATTTGGACAGTGAGATTTTTATGGAACGGGTACAAGCAGTGTACAACAAATATTGACAAAAAACACACTAATATTTACATATTATTATGTACTGAATTAATAATAATAATTAGTTAACATAATTCGGAGACGTTCTCAAGAAAGGGCAGGTCAGAAGTACCCTAAACCGGCGAGCATGTATGAAGAATATAATGACAGTAATCGAGGCAAAAGACGTGTGCAAAGATCGTGACAAATGGAAATCCGTTGTCTCTGCCTACCCCTCTGGGAAACAGGCGTGAGTCTATGTATGTATGTACCTTTTAAAAGTATAACTTTAGAATAAACTACATAAAACCTTCATATCTATTATATACATAAATACTAATTTTATTAAAAAGATGATTGACTAATTGTGGTTGGACGTTGCGGTAACTAGTTTTTGATTATAGCAGACCTCTACGTGAGTCCTGAGTAGTACGTACTAAAGGAAGGCAAGGTCCTAAGGTTTATGTGAATGTTTTATACGTTTGCGACAAAAGACAAAATGTTAGAGATATTCTGATGTAACCTTTACGGTGTCAATAGAAAATGTGCGGGAACAGCTAGTTTTCTTATAATGTAAAAATTTCATATTCATTTTGGAATCAACTGGCCAGTGTTATGGTGCCGGGTCTACAAAATACAAGGCATTTCTTCAAATTCATTTTATTAAGCAGCATAAATTAACCAAAAATTAACTCTCGCGACTTTTACACTCAGAGATGAACAGCCCTTAACTAATTTGATCTCCATTACACAAAAAGTATGTATGCCTTTGAGTACAATTTGAATATAATCATCTCCTAAGCGTATTCTGCTTACATTATATAAAAATTGTAACACATCAGCAAAAATGCGGTAAAAAGAGAATTGATATTAGTTTGAGGTTTATGTTTTCGTGTCTGAAGCGTCGCCCGTTGCGACTCAATCTTAAAAGCAAGGCTACCTGATTGCCTTTCCATCTCTACTACGACTGACATGTTGCCAGTAGTAGTAGTGGTAGGGTGTATGAAAGGAGCCTCCCCGAGTGACGTACCACACAAATCTGTACGTTTGGCGCACCCTGGGCAATAAATAGTTAGCGAGTCCCTACGCTAACTGGCTGATCCTTTCACCACAATGGCAAATTATAAACTAGTTTGCCGTCGACACGCTAAGAAGAAGAAATAGCGATAACATGTCATTATATTTACAGCAGAGACGTGGTCGCTCACTGTGGGCCTTATCAGAAGGCCCAAGGTCACCCAAAGAGCAATGGAGAGGGCTATGCTCGGAGTTTCCCTGCGGGATCGAATCAGAAATTTCGAAATCCGCAGGCAAACCAAAGTCACCGACATATCCCGAAGAATTGCAAAACTGAAGTGGCAGTGGGCGGGGCACATAGCTCGTAGAACCGATGGCCGTTGGGGCAGAAAGGTTCTCGAGTGGCGACCACGAACCGGACGACGCAGCGTGGGCAGGCCCCCTACAAGATGGACCGATGATCTTGTGCGGGTCGCTGGAAACTGCTGGATGCGAATAGCGTAAGACCGGCAATTGTGGAGATCTTTGGGGGAGGTCTTTGTCCAGCAGTGGACGTCTTTCGGCTGATATGATGATGATGTTATTTACATTACATTATATTTTATTAACAAATATGTTATTAAGATTTTGATTTTTTTATTGACTTCTCATTATACATTATTCAAAGGACTCAAAGTAATAATGGTAGTATAGATAGACAGAGTATACTTTATTGCACCAGAAAATACAATACATTATATTAAGTTTCATGTATTTTGTTCATATTATTACATTTTCTCTTTTTTTAACTTTCACCCTATAAATGATTGATGAATAATGATGGAACTATATGAACAAAGTTGGGCCTAACACCTTTAATACAAGTTATCTCCGAATAACTTAGCTAAGGCGCTAGCCACCACAAAGATTGCTAAATACATTGTAACAAACAAACAATTTAACAATGTAAAAATGTATTGCATTTAACTGTACGCACCTATTATTGTTATAGTTCTATGTTATGTGGCGAAATAAACAATTATCTTTTCTTATCCTATCTTGTTATCTTATTATTAACAAATCGGCGTACAATCGGCGGTCTTATGTAGAGACTTCGTTAGGTGTATAAGGAAAATTTAAGATCGAAATGACGGTAGTTGTAAGTGTATCATATGTATAAAATGTTCAACGTTATGTACTTATGCACATGTCATATAAATATATAGTTGGTAATAGACTTTAAGTGTAGTTAGTTTTTATGATAATGCGTAGAGCCGTTCAAAAGTTACACTGCTTTGACGCTTAGCCAATTTTATTATAGTTTCATCACGACATTGCGTGCTAGTGGGTAAATAAAATTCCTGTTTTTTATTCTGCTTGAAGTTAGTTCCATAAAACGACAGTAATATTACAGGGACTCATACCTTTTGAAATATATAAAACTCAATGATATTATTGTTCATCACGGCAAGTATATGGATAGCTATCTATATAAAATTGTGACACTGACTTTTATTGAAATACAACATGGATATAGACAGTAAGTTCAGGGTTTTCAAGCACGAAAGGAAGGGTGGTATTGTAGGAATGTCTACCTTTTTGAAGTGATACTTTGTAGGCTATACGATAATCGTTAGGGTCAGCGCAGACGGAGACGCGCAGCGGAGTAGATTTTATTAAGTTAAGGAACTAGAAAAACAACTTTAATTTTCTTTAAATAAAGTGCATTTTTGCTTGAACTGGATAAAAAATGCTCGCGCGGTCTCGTGCCTGTTGGTTTACTGGTTAGTGAACCTGACTGCTAAGCTAGAGGTCGTAGGATCGATTCCCATCCGGAACAAATCTTTGTGATATGAACACGATTATTTGTTCTGTGTCTGGGTGTAATTTTTCTATAATATATTTCGTGCCGCGGGTTTGAGTTCCACGCCGGACAACTATTTGCGTGACCCATAAATTGATGTTCTAAGTCTGGATGTAATTTGTGTCCGTCTATTACATGTTTTTAAAGTACCCCGCGACACAGGGATTAGATACCATAGTGCGGACGTTGTCTTTAAAAAAAAAGAAATATGTTTATCAGTTGTCTGGTTGCCATAGCATAGGCTTTGTCCATTTTGGGATCAGATGGCAGTGTCTTAGTTGTCCCAAAATATTTATTATCATTATGACTAAATACAACATAAACATTAAATAAAATGCGCTACGAATTACAATGGATGGATATTTATAAATAAACTTAAAAGGATCTCATTTCATAATTATATATTCGCATAAATTAGATATAACTAAGTTATTTTCATTATACAAACATATGGCATGGATATTAAAGGACTTAAGAGACAAGAATGCATTGCTTTCCGTTAGAGTGACTTAAGTATGCTTTCAATCCAATTTGTATCGGATTCAAAATAATCTGTAAAATACTGCGACATTTGTTTTTATTCATAGCTCGTAGAACCAACGGCCGATGGGGCAGAAAGGTTCTCGAATGGCGACCACGAACCGGAAGACGCAGCTTGGGGCGGCCGGTCCACCTTGTAGGGGTATAAGGTAGACCGACAATCTTGCAAATGCCGCGGGAAGCCGCTGGATGCGGGCAGCGCGGGACCGGCTATTGGTGGAGATCCTTGGGGAGACATTTGTCCAGCAGTGGACGTCTTTCGGCTGATATGATGATGAAGAAGATGTTCATATAAGAATTTTATGTTAAGTAAATATTGAACCACCCGTCGACATCAGTTAACTACACATATCCCGTCCCCTTTTTATCATCGCACCACGCGCACTCGCAGTAAGGTTCATCCGCACCACCTGGAAGCGATCTCGTTAAGAACGGTTCACTTTCAGCGTTCATACATCCCACGAACGTGCAGGCTTTGGAATTAATTACCTGCTGCGGTGTTTCTCAAGCGCTACAATAAAAGCGCTATAAAATGAGTATAAATATCACGGTAGGCAGCGGTTTGCTGTGCCCCCTGGCACTACGAATGTCTATGAGCAGCGGTTACCACTTACCATCAGGTGGGCCGCTAACTTGTCTGCCTCCTAAAGCAATAAAAAAAAAACTTGTGTGTATTTATGTACACGCGTTAGAAGTTATACTTCTTAATACACAACTTGAACATAGTTATCAATTTTCATACCACCTAGAGCTAACTTCATGCTGTTAAATTTTTTGGTGTCGGTGTGCGCGCGCATCGTAAAAATTCACTCTCATCATTTTTCTCCATCGCGCCAAAAGAAGAATAACTTCAAAAACATACGCAGTCAGTAATGTTGTATTATTATTAAACAGACCAATACGTTGTTAAAAAGAACAATCGACAGCTGTCAGCCTCGATATAAAAGATGCAGAGGAACCGACTAGGTGACTGCTATAATCCTTTACATTTGACTTTACGACAGCAGTGGGACGATAGGCAGCTGGTAGACTTTTTCGTTTCACTACGCAAAAAATTTACGATACCCTCCCAATGGTTAAATTAATAAATCGATTTTCAGTCTAAGATCTTCGTAGAAGAATTATCGTATTCATTATATCTTCAAAAGATTATTCAATCGATTATTTCTTTTTTTTTTATATATATATTTTTTTGTTACGTTTACTATTACTTACTTATCGCATGGGCAGTGGTTACCCTAGTGTCAGAGTTGTTCAAGCCGCCCAGTAGGCCTCTGATATGGCTTAACGACTATTGTCTAATGACTACAACCGGGACCGACAGCTTAACGTGCCCTACGAAGCACGGAGACGCTCAGAAATTAAACCACTTTGGCGGTCACCCATCTAGGGTCTCACCGCGAGCCTAGTTACTTAACCTCGCCGATCGCTTTAAGCTACAACAACCCACTGGGCTTTTTTGCTAGCAACTTGGTAGGATGAAAAAATAAAACGTAACATTTTCAAATGTTTGCTTTACATGGCCGCAGTACAAAATATGTTGTACAAATGTTTCAAACTTTTTCAGGTTTCAATTGCAGCCGTGATAAGGTCGCCAATTGAACAAACAGTAACCTAACGTCGAAATTCTTAGGTAAAAAATGGTTTAAATATAAAAGCATTTAACTTTTACTTCAATCTGTCTGTCCATTACGTACTAAATAATTTAGTTTTCCAGTATTAAGTTGTAGTGTAAATAAAAACCGGCGAGGCGAGATTGCTAGCGTAGTACTATTTATTATGTAGTTCGAGCCCCAGTGATAAAAAACTACACCTACTCTAAAAGTGCGAGTACCCAAACGGTACTAGAAAGCAATATTTGTAAATGTAAGAAAACACATCAAACGCTCAAATGAGCGTTTTCTTCAATAACATTGAAGAAAACTGTTAAAAGTTGTGTTTCTACATAAATTTCTTAACAGAGAAGTAGACACTGCCGTTGTTTCTGAACTTAGGATATATCCTAATAATATTATAAATGCGAAAGTTTATGAGTATGATAATAATAATAATAAAATAAAAATAAAAAGGTTTTTATTCACGTAGACTTTAAAAAAGCGCTTGTAAATAGTCAGAACATGTTTGTAGTAATATAGTTGTATACATTAGATATTATTTCTAGTAACATAGATATTTAGGTACATCTTGTATGAAAACATTTATAAAATTTATTTTATTACAGAAATGATATTTAGCTAGCTCGTATCAAGTTATTGTCAAGAGATTATGTTTAATTATCTAGTTTAAGTCTAATATTTTTACTACATATTGTCAATGGTTCTGTCTATATTAAAGGTATTATTATTATGACGGACCTTGTGTTAATAACGACGGTCGCGCTTTAATGCTACCACCGGATCCAATGCGCCCCAACTGAGAAGACCCAGCGAAACAAACTCAGTGGGTTCATCTACTACCGGTTTCAACACGACCCAGTTGAGACGGTCCGGCGAAACATACTCAAGCGGGCATGAACACGGGATTTGGTCCAATTAGAGTAATTATTTAGTAGGCAAACACAATATATGCTCGATCGGTTGTCTGAATGCTTATTATTTTAGATTATATTTAGGTATACAAAAGAAAAACTTCGAAACAATAACATTATTCATTTTGAGACAGAGTCAATAATTTTAAATTAAGTATATGATAGCAATCATTTACAGATAGTTCACGTAACACAGCACGTAATGGACGTAAGGATGTTTGTTCCTCTTTCACATAAAAAGCCATGGAACGTATTTTGATAATTGTTTTAAGTAATATAGCTTAAAACACAGAATAAGACATAGGCTATCATTTATTAAGTATGACGCGGGTGAAGCCGTGACGCACAGCTAGTGCACCATAAAAATAGCCAAATCCTAGTCGGACCAGATATTTTCACATAAATGCCAGTAAAACTAACTTAGGTAGCATGTACATGTAATAGAATAATATCTATGTTCTTCTTTGTTTTCCTTTCTTAGTGATTATTTGTTAATAAATCTATTAACAATTACTAATTATGAATTACCTGTTACAAATGTTTATTTCTAAACAAAATTACACATTAACAGTAATGGGTAACATTTAATAAAAAACACATTCCCGATATCAGTTATATGTATAAGCTAAGGACACTCGATTCCTACAAATTAATTGAGTAGGATATAAATGTATGCTTTCTTGTTAGTGTGTAGTGTTCTATCGTCATGTTTACAAATATGTCAGTACCAGAGGTAAAGTATTGCCTTTCAAGCTAATATTTCCCGAAAGTATATACTCTATTTTGTAGAAGTATTTTTCCAGCTACGAGAGCTTCTACTATAACTAGATAGTTATAATAAAGTCGGCCGGCTTGTAAATTTGATTTCAAGCGAGAAAATATTAGTGCAATCATGTTTCTGCTGGCGCAGTGTCGTAGTTTTTTCTTATTTAATCTGGAAAATTATGTTGTACTAGGATTTAATAACATAAATTGATTGATTAAGAGTGCACTAAGTTACATAACAGACTGCGGGCTTACTCTGTCAGATAAGTAATATAAAAAAGGGTCAGTGCAAAATACCTACTAGTGAATATCTATTCATTGCTACTCAACTTAAGTGGAATCCCTACTTTCAGAACTATTTAATTAACGGACCGGTGGCGTGGTTGGTAAATGCTTGCCTTGCACGCCGCAGGTCATGGGTTCGATTCCCACTCAGGACTAATATTTGTGTGAGTTTGGGAGTAAATATCTATATAAGTATGTATTTACAAAAGAAAAGTGTTATATGTAGTATACCAGTTATCTGGTTTCCATAGTACAAGCTCAGCTTAGTTTGGGATCAGACGGGAGGCCGTGTGTGAATAATGTCCCAGGATATTATTATTATTCTCCCCTAATTCGTGAAAAAGAACCTTACATAAATCGTCAAAATTCAGGTTAAATCTTCTACCATTCTCTACCCTTTTTCTCTTTTCTACTCCAAAACTAAACAGACTTAACTTTTTTTCAGTATGTTTGTGTTCAAGACGGCAGGTCGTCATTACAACTTACATAAAATTTAAACTCACGTTCAACACGAAAGTTATTTCAAATTCTTTTCTCTGCTGTATTCAATAAACTCGTCTTTCTAGTATACATACATAGACTCACGCCTGTTTCCCAGAGGGGTAGGCAGAGACAACGGACTTCCATTTGTCACGATCGTTGCACCTCTTTCGCTTCATTATCTGTCATTATATTCTTCATACGGTTTTGGGTACTTCTGACCTGGCCTTTCTTGAGAACGTCTACGAATTGGTTAGAAATTGTTGTACTCGGTCTTCCCTTTCCGGTTGTCCCATTCACAAAGGCCAGGTATACTTCTTATGTCAATCTTCTTTCGTGGATCATTTCTAAATGCCCATACCATCTCAGCATACCTTTTTCAATCTTTGTGACTACATCCTCTTGCTCACCACAACGTCTAGTATGTCCATCAATAACCAACCACGTATCAAAAATGATTAAAAATTAACATTAATGTGTATCAAATTATTAACAAAATTTGGCTCTTACAATGAATTCGAAATTCAATTATTCTGTGTATTTTTTTATTAATCCGCAACTATTGCCTATCTTTTTATTTGGAGTAGCAGGTTTGTAAATGTAAGGCTTATGTTTAATTCCATTATGAAATGGAATCTATCCAGTCGATTAAATAAACATAATCGATGAGATTTGTAGAGTTGGGGTGACCCCAAATAAATCTTTGATGCCGGAACCCTTCAGTAAAAAGCTTACTTTAACGCTATCGTGTTAAGTTATAAGAAAATGGCGATATGAAAATGTATGGGAGTAGTTTATGGTCTATTTCTTTTTGTTTTGTTTGTCACGAGGGAATCTAATCCCCGTATCGTGGGGTACTTTACAAACATATAATATATGGACACAGATTACAGCCAGACTCAGAATAACTATTTATGGGTCAAACAAATAGTTCTCCGGTGTGGGACCCGAACCTGCGACACGAAGCGGCGAGGCGATTGTCTTAGCCGCTGCGCCACACGTATTCATAACTAGTTTGCACCACGAAGAATTTGAACATACCTTCTTTTTTCCATAATGTACATAGGTATGTATAATATTTGTGGTCTAGTTATTTGTAGTATTTTGTTCCCAAACTGAAATATTATAAAATGAACATAACCATTTGTTCTCGGATTGCTATTTGACGGCACGAATGCTCTCTTGTTTTCGAATTCAAATTCAAAATTCATTTAGGTGGGTTCGATTCCCACCCAGGACAGATATTTGTGTGCATGAACATGTTTGTTTGTCCTGAGGCTGAGTGTTATCTATATAAGTATGTATTTACAAAAAAAGAAAATTAGTATATGTAGATAGTATATTAGTTATCTGTTTTCCATAGTACAAGCTCTGCTTAGTTTGGTATAAGATGGCCGTATGTAAATAATGTCCCAGGATATTATTATTATTTAATCCGTAAAAAACATTACATTTATGTGGAATCGGAATATTTTTACCTTACCGTGCTGTGCACGGATGCTACTCAGTAACACTGACATATAACTCTGCAGGTCAGTAGGTATTAGACCTACATATACCTGTTCTGAGTCTGGGGTACCCATACAATTTACGGATACGAAACACCATATCCATAAATTGTATGGTTGTAAAGTCCCTGGTGATACACAGATTTATTTCTCTAGTACGGGCGCTGTTTTTTACTGTTAAAATTATAATAACTACAATCCTAACTAATATTATAAATGCGAAAGTCACTCTGTCTGTCTGTCTGTCTGTTACTCTTTCACGCCAAAACTACTGAACGGATTTGAATGAAATTTGGTATACAGATGGTCTAGACCCTGAGAAAGAACATAGGCTAATTTTTATAGTTAGGATAACACATACGCCATATTTTATAAAGTTTAACGCGGGTAAAACCGCGGGGCACAGCTAGTATTAATATAAATGGTTAATAATTTATAGTCTCCGACAAATTTAATATACAATTTTAATATATTTACAATGATTACGCACATTATTTGAACAGACAGTGTTACGCGTCTTGGGTTTAACTCGAAACCACTAACTCCCCAGTCCAACGGCCCAAACTCTAGGCTCGTATTTAATCTGGTATTATAATATACCTAACTATAAAGAGCGTGACGTAATCTTAGATTAGTATATGTGTACAATATCGGTACAAGGTGCCTTGAAGCTTGTGATACTCAAATAAAACGCTGTACCTCAGAGCGAGACATTTATTCAAAATAATCAAAACCTATATAGCTATATTTTGTGAACCAAACCATACCGCGATCTATTTCTACGGTACGGCCATCTAGGGGCAAACACGGTAACTAAATTTACGTACATTGCATTTGCCACCCATTAATTACTTCTAACTTGAACATTCCGCCCACCAAAAGGAATATCGTCGGTGCGCGTGCGAAGCCGCGTAACAGCAGTTTGTTAATACCGCGTAACAACAAAAGGTGCAAAATTGAAATATCGCGCCAACAGATTCTCAACGCGGATTCGCTTATATTAGACCTCACGCGTTTCGAATTAGCCAATAGGAAACGTCATTTTTAGCATTAAAACAATACAGCGGAACAGTATTAAGCTTGAAGTTGGCTGCAAGTCCGCGTATTTACCAAATCGGCGAACAAGTGTCACACAATCTATGCGTGCTTCTGAAATATATTACTTTGCCGCTAAAAACAACTATGTAAGTACGTTTTAATTGTTTAAAATGTGTCTTTACCAATATGTTTATGCATGCATGGTGTAGATACGTCTATTTATTTAATAATTTAATAATTCTGACGAGTTAATCCTATAATACGTAATTACGCGGTATTGATATTTACATCATTTCATTGTGTTGGTTATTTACGCGGTATTGCATTAAACTAAAATTATTTTGTTATTTTAGGTAAATACGTTGAAGCTTAAAATCCAGTACCTAACCAAATAATGATGGAGGACCAAGAAAATGATGACTGTTTTTTAGAAAATGCTTGTATTGACGATGAAGTGGTAACTCTCAAAGACCTATGTGAAAGGCGAAACGCATTGCTAGAAAAAAAGAAGGAAATATTAAATAAACTTAATTATAAAAATCAACCAGCATTGCAAATAGTTACTATCCCTGTGTCGGAGGAAATAGAGCAAGAGCAAGAATGCCGGAATGAAAATGTAACATCTGAGTTTACTACACTTACAACAGTTTTTGATCCAGTTTTACAAAATGAAGATGATTATATTGCTACTTCTACTGTGTTGAACGATAATGATTTTTCATCCGACGATTCAGTCGCTGATCCTTCTTTTGTCGCACTTTCAGACATTACAAATTTAAAACCATTATCGCCAGATAATATGGAGTGGTTTCCCGAAAGGGAAATAGAAGAAACATCGAATAGAAATAAAAAAAAGCACAAAGGGGATCCAAATAATTGGAAAAGAATAAAAAATAAGCGGCAGAGAATGATGGGAGAAGAGTATGTTGGATTTAAAAAAGAGGGCACTAAATTTGTTCAAAATGATCCAAAACCAGCAAGAGTAATGGGGCCGTTATGTATGTCAACGCGATGTTTTAGTGGTAAAGCTATGTATTGTTCAAAATTAACAGAAGAAGTTCGATCACAAATTTTTAAAACCTATTGGAAAATGAGTTGGCAAGAAAAGAAAATGTACGTATCATCAATGGTAGATAAGATACCTACAACTAGAAAAACTAAAAGCTCTAATTCAAGAAGGAGTGATACCAAAATTTACTATTTAAAAGTAAATGATAAAAAAGAAAGAGTTTGTTTAAAAACATTTTTGGAAACACTGGGTATTAAAGAATGGACAGTTCGATATTGGCTTGGAGAGAAGACGAGTAATAGTAATGAATCTGAACCAGGAGATGAAGTAGTCAAAGAACCCAAAAAAGAACTGGCTAGAAAATATTTGACTGCGCTACCCAAACTACCATCCCATTATTGTAGACAGTCAACATCAAAACTATACTTAGAACCAATAATACAATCAAAATCACAGTTATATCGTCTATACGTAGACTATTCAAGTTTGAGAAACGAACCCATAGCTTCTAGAAAGATATTTGAAGGTGTTTTGTTTGAAGAAAATATCGGACTTTTTCAACCTAAAAAAGATGCTTGCGACCAGTGCTGTGCTCACAAAGTAGGAAATCTATCAGACGAGCTGTATACCAAACACATTGAACTTAAAGATTTAGCTAGAGCTGAAAAAAACTCTGACAAAGAGGCAGCACAGAAAGGAATCATACATGCAATAACAGCAGACCTTCAGGCTGTAAAGCTGTGTCCGTTCCTTAATGCCAGTGCACTTTATTTTAAAACAAAACTCGCTGTTCACAATTTTTCAGTATACAATCTAGGCAATAATGAAGTCACATGCTACTGGTTTGACGAGACGGTATGCGATTTGAAAGCCACTACATACGCATCGTTTTTTGTAAATTATTTGACAAAATTACTTGAAAACGATCCCAAAGATGTTGTAATATTTACAGATGGCTGTACCGCTCAGAATAGGAATAATGTAGTGTCAAATGCGTTGTTGCGTTTGGCTATGGCCAAGAACATTGTCATAACACAAAAATATTTAGAGAAAGGACACACACAAATGGAAGTGGACTCGGTTCACTCCGTGATTGAGAGGAAGCTGAAGAACCGGGAAATTTTTTTACCGTCACAATATGCAACTATTACAAAGGAAGCCAGAAAAGTACCAAGTCCTTACGAAGTTATAACACCTGATTATACGTTTTTTAATGACTTCAGTCTTAAGAATTCACTGATTTATGAATCAATAAGACCTGGTCGTGGGGCGGGTGATCACTGTGTCGTAGATATAAGGGCTCTGAGGTATAATCCAAGTGGAACAATCGACTATAAGCTCCATTTTGCTGATGACTTTATTCCTTTGCCTAGAAGACCAAAGAAAATAACATGTCTGATTGACAGTGTGCCGTCACTTTATGAATCTAGACAACCAATAACTAAAACAAAGTATGACCACCTACAGGAGCTGAAGAGTGTCATACCTAGAGACTGTCATAGTTTTTATGATAATTTACCTTATACATAAAATAGTAATGTTTAATGTTAATTTTACTGAGATTTTAAAGACTGTGATTACCTGATTAAGTATAATTATTTTTTAGAAGTTTGTACCACACAGATTATTGTTTGGAATGTTAATTTAATAAGAATATTTTACTAATTAAGATTTAAAAAGAAAAAGAAGTGCTAATTGAGGAGCAGAAAAGCTGATTATATTTGAATTCAATGAATAATTATTAGCATCATTGATAAAAGGTACTTTTACTATACCAGCTAAATACTTTGCTGTTATAGTAAAATTACCTTTACTTTTATTAGGTAGGTACCTACACATTTGTGGCCAATATTCAAAGTGCAACTACTACTTGGTACTAAAGTACAACTTATTGGACTGATTATTTTTATTATTTATAATTAGTTAATAGCAAGAAATATTGCTGAGATTATTAAGAATAGTTTTTTTATGTTTACGTTTAAGAAGCGTTTTTTGTTATTTCATTTTAATAATAAATTCATTCATAAATAATAAGCATATTTCATTTCAAATCCGCGTACCTACTAAATGTACAATTAAAATTTTTGCAACTTATTGCAACAAAACCGCGTAAGTGATTTTACTCGGAATCCGATCAAGTTTTAGGTAAAATTACTTCATTTTCCAATAAAGTAAGTAGTTAAGACATGTCCACAAAGTTCAGTCAGTAAAATATAAATAAATGGCTAAGTTATTAAGTTTTTTCTTCCTCCTGTAAAATCGTGGAAACACAGATACGCGGTATTTACAAATTACTCTTCCGCGGTTTTGCACGCGCAACGACGATATGTTCCTTTTAGTACCGCCCACCATGAACAAACTTAGCAACTACAAGAACAATGGACTGTATAAAAAATTAAACAAAATAGTGAACACACTAAATAGTAGGCAGCTTCATTTCATAGGAATGCAGTATAGTTGACAGTTATGGTTCCAATCAAACATGAAAAATACAACTAAAGTTTATCTATGTGACAAAGTAAACTAACAAACATACAAGTGAAACATTTTCATAACATTGGGTTCGTTTGAACGCCATCAAACACAAACTCTTAAATTATATACAAAATATAATTTGACACGCGGTAATAAAAAATCGAAACAAAGTGCAACATAAGTAACATACAAATCTTAATACAAAATAAATGCTTACGATTTTTACAACCTGTGGCTCATTCGGTAACAGGAAGAAAACACAATTTTGAAATTGGACGTTTAATCATAGTGCCCTTACAACGAATAGTCACAACGCGAGTCAAGCTATCTTTTCCCGGATGCAGCTGAATAATTCTACCATATAACCATTTAGCTGGAGGTAAGTTGTCTTCTTTTATTAACACTACATCACCTATTTTGTAATCAGTGTTACGAACGTTCCATTTATTTCTTTGGAAAAACTGCGTTAAATATTCCTGTTTCCACCTACGCCAGAAGTGCTGCACCACACGTTGAACTAACTGCCATCTGCGTAAACTACTAATTGTGGCATTCTCGTAATTGTAGTCGGGTACCATCACCAATGGGTGACCGACCAAAAAATGGCCAGGAGTTAAAGGTACAGGGTCCTCTGGGTCGCTACTACCCTGAGACAAGGGCCTAGAATTTAGGCATGCCTCAATTTGAGAAAGAACCGTGGTCAACTCTTCGAACGTCAAAGTGGAGTCACCGATGACGCGCTTCAAATGATATTTTACACCTTTTACTCCTGCTTCCCACAAGCCACCAAAGTTTGGAGCATGGGCAGGAATAAAGTGCCATTCGGTTTGAGAATTTGCAAGGGCAGCTGCAATGTCTTTAAACATTGAACTCTCTTGGTTGAAGAGTATCTTTAACTCCTTGGCAGCGCCCACAAAATTGGTGCCATTATCGCTCCAGATTTGACGACAATGACCACGCCTGGAAACGAACCGTTTGAACGCTGCCAGAAAACTCTCAGTTGTTAAATCTGAAACAGCTTCAATGTGCACTGCACGCGTGACCATACACACAAACAAGCATATGTATCCCTTATATGACCGCTGTCCACGACCCTTAGAGACTCTTATATTAATCGGGCCCGCATAATCGACACCAGAGTTATAAAACGGTTTGTTTGGGGTCACTCTGCAAGCTGGAAGCTCTCCCATCAACTGTTGTTTTGTGGTAGCAGCATATCGTATACAAGGGACACAACGACGTATATGAGCTCGTACAATATTCTTTACCCGACTAATCCAGTACTTGGTGCGTATAAAATTGAGTACCAGTTGCTGTCCTCCATGAAAAGTCTTTTCATGTGCGTCGGCTACAACTAACTTGGCCAAACTCGAATCATGAGGAAGAACAACTGGGTGTTTTGTATCATCAAGTAATTGAGAGTAGCGAAGTCTTCCACCAACGCGCAATATCTCACATTTATCAATGAAAACATTTAATTTATATAATGGACTCGTTTTGTCTACTGAAACTTTATTTTTCAGGGCTTTAAATTCTGCGTGAAACCATTGCCGTTGGCTTTGCTTGATACATATATCTAAGGCTTCACGAATTTCTGAAGCTGACAGGTATGCTGCAATCTTAGTGTTTGCTTTACGAGCTCTTGATGACTGCAAAAACCTTTTACAGTACGCAACAACCCTCACCAAACGTGTAAGTGATGAATACCTAGATCCCCAAAAGGCTTCAAATTCAGACACGAGGTTGGCAGTGTGAACCTTAACCGGTTTTTTTTCTTCATTAGTGCGTATTGCGCTAGGTCTAGTATATTCTATATAATTCTTTCTTAACCAACCTGGACCTCTTTTCCATAGATCCTCATTAAGTTGAGCAGCTGAAGAAACTCCGCGAGATGCGATATCCGCTGGATTATCTTTGGATGTAACATAAGCCCATTGTTTATTGTCTAGCAAACTAAGGATCTCTGAAGTGCGGTTGGCCACGTAAGTCTTCCAACGGCTTGGGTGATCACTTAACCAGGCTAAAACAACCGATGAATCGGTCCAAGCATGGATATTAGCCTTTGGAATGTTCATTACTTCAGCTACTTCGATCAATAGTTTTGCTACTAAAACAGAACCACATAATTCCAGCCGTGGAATGGATATCTGCTTAATAGGAGCTACTTTTGTTTTTGCGGTTATGAGGTGTGAGCGTATTTGCGAAGTAGCTTTAATAATGCGACAATACACCACAGCTGCATACGCTATGTTTGACGCATCGCTAAATCCATGTAGCTCTATCGAAATGTCCTCTTCCCCTTTGCCTATCCATCTGGGAATGTGAAAATCCACCAGTTTCTCTAATTTTGACCTATAATATCTCCACTCTTGAGAGAGATCTGGTGGCAGTTCATCATCCCAGCCTATACCACTAATCCATAGCTTTTGTATAAAGACTTTCGACGTTATAATGCACGGCGCTATCCATCCTAAGGGATCATACAGCCGTGATATTTCCGATATAACCGTTCTTTTTGTTTCAGTCGCAGCAGGAGGTGACATTTTCACAGAGTAATCGAATTCATCAGTGCTCCTGTTCCAGGTAAGTCCCAAAATCTTAGTTACCTGATCAGTGTTAATTTCCAAATCTCTTCCAGAATTTTCCGTTAAGTTTTCCAATAAGCACATTCTATTACTTGTCCATTTTTGCAATTGAAATCCTCCTTTCTCTAATAAACTGTTCATTTCATTATAAATTATTTCTACTTCTGTTTCAGATTGGCAGCCAGTCATCAGATCGTCTACATATAGGTCTGACTTCACCCTTTCAGCAGCCAATGGATACATATGACCTTCATCACATGCAACTTGAAATAATGACTTGACAGCCAAGTAAGGGGCGCATGACGTACCAAAGGTGACAGTCAGAAGTCGGAAATCCTCTATCTCTTTGTTGGGATCCTCTCTCCAGACAATTCTTTGGAAATCCGTATCTGGCCGCGCTACCTTTATTTGGCGATACATTTTTATTATATCTGCCGCTAAACAGATCGGATGCTGTCGCCATCTCATGACAATATGTCTCAAGTCTGCCTGAAGAGTGGGTCCTACCATTAAGGTATCATTTAAGGAAACCCCGTTAGTTCCTTTGCATGATGCGTCATAAACCACTCTTACTTTTGTGGTTAGTTTATCTGGTCTAACCACTGCGTGATGAGGAAGATAGACCGCATCACTTTTATTTATTTCAGACTCGTCGCTGATTTTCTCCAAATGGCCCAACAATAAATACTCTTTTAACACATCAATATACTGTTGTTTCAATTTATGATCCCTACCCAACCTCTTTTCTAAACCTAGCAATCTTTTGACAGCTATATTTTTAGAATTACCATATTTACAAAGTGGATCTTCCGAGCGAAAAGGTAATTTTACGACATAACGCCCATTTTCATCCCTTTTCGTAGTATTTGCGTAAAATTCCTCGCAAGCTTGTTCTTCAGGCGTCAGAAGCTTTTTCGTTAAAGCAGGCTCAGAATCTAGTTCCCATAAACGTTTTAACATTTCGTTTTCTTCAATTTGAGTGTGCATCGCGATCACAGTATTATGGGAACCCAGAGTCGTATCTGCTTTACTGACACGGCCTGACACAATCCAACCTAAATGCGTGTCTTGCGCGACTGGAGAGCCCGCGGGGCTCTTGATCAGACCTTCCTTTAAAATACGGCAATATATTTCGGCTCCTAATAAAATATCGATTTTATTAGGCGAATTGAACTTTGGGTCGGCTAGATGTATACTGTGAATTTCTGGCCAATTCTCAAGTTCAAAGTTATTATCTGGCATAACTGAGGTTAGTGCTCTTAATACATGCGCAGTTACGTTTAGGGTAAAGGAGGGATCATGCTGCAACGATTGTATATTAATATTAACCACATGTCTAGAGACGATATCGCCATGACCACCTCCTATACCTGCAATAGTAGTCTTCGAGACTATTCTTTTTAAACGCAGCAACTGTGCTGCTGCCTCAGTTATAAAAGATGCTTGGGATCCTTGATCCAACAATGCTCTCAAGATTTGAGAGGACCCATTGTGTGATTCGGCCTTTACTAAAGCCGTGGCTAACAAGACTTGACCCTGTGCTTGTCCATTCACAAAATGGGTTGCTATATTTGCACTGACATCATGTACTGGCTCTGAAGTAGATTCATGTGGAGTTACAGGCTCCACTGGCGTAGTAGCTTCATTGGCTCCACTAAGGTTCTTCGGATGCAACAATGTATGATGCTTCCGCTGACATATACGGCATTTTAGAAGAACACGGCAAAATTTGGAAGTATGGTGACTGCCCAAACAATTAAAACAGACACCTAAGGATTTTGAAATGACAAGACGTTCGTCGATATTTAGTTTACCAAACTTCTTACAATTGGGGAGCTTGTGACTCTCTGAACAGTATGGACATGAAACGTTAATAGCACCATGCATTACTTTAGCGCGAGATGTAGAGTTAATATCGAGTTTTGATTTATATTTAGGTTCAACACACTCTAGGGCTCGAAACCGTGTCTCAAAAAACTCGCAAAATTGTTTAAAAGAGGGTAGATCATCGGATGATTTACTAACGTGCAGTTCCCACTGCTTCCTTGATTCTACGTCCAACTTCAAACTCACTACATAAACGACAATAACGTCCCACGAACCTACATCAATCCCAATATTGGTAAGCTCATGCAAACAATCACTTGTAACATCAATCAAATCTTTAAGTGCCTTCGATGATTCGGTTACAATATTACGTTGGCCAAATAGTCGGTTTAATATACATGTTGACATAAACTTCTTATTATTAAACCTATGTTCTAACATTTCCCAACATTTTTTATAGTTGACATCAGTTATAGGAACATGTCTTATAAGTTGTTCTGCTTCACCTGACAGCTGAGTCTTTAAATAGTGGAGGCGTTGTACGTCATCAAGTCTTTTATTATTGTGGACTAATGACATGAACAAATCGCGAAAAGATGACCACTCTGTATATTTTCCACTAAAAGTTGGCAAAACAATTTTTGGCAGTCTTACCACACTGTCAGATGAACCATCACAAACTTCTTTATTGGAACTACGGACCTTTAATTGCGACAGAGAATTTTTTAATTCAACCTTATACGTTAAATATGTTTCATAAACTTTTTCGTGAATATCTTCCTTAAAGTATTCATACAATTCTTCACCCTCACATTCACCAACTATTTCTTCGTACTTTGTAGTAAAATTCCTCAATTGAGTCTCCAACATCTCTAGTCGTGTATCCACATAATTGACAGTTATCCGGTCTGTCGGAGACTTTTTAAAGTTTATTAAGCCCTTCTCAATCTGTCCTTTGACATCCTTCAACTTTCTAAATTCCTTTTCCATGTTGTATTTCAACAGATTTTTCTAAGTGTCAACAAGTATGAATTAAAAAGTCCAGTGAAGAGTAATTTTACTAAAACCACCAAAGTCGAAATTTTGTAAGTTGGGTAAAGAGTAATTTTTCTAAGTGTCGCCAAGAGAAAATTTTCTAAGTGTTTAAAACTTGTAAAACTGCTTCAAAATTGGGCATAGATTCCACGTCAGATCGTTTTTTTGAAATTATTCTAAGTCCATGGAATAGCTAAATTTACACTATTAAACACTTAAATGTACTCACGGTTTTTTGGCCACTTATGCACTTCACTACTCACGTGATTCAGTTCTGTACGCAATAATCCGCAACGTTCACCGACAACTAGCGCCACCTCTTATCAAATCGTGTAACTAAATCTTGTTGCTTGAGTTCTTCCAAAATAGCCATCCGGCTCGAAGGACCATGTACAATATCGGTACAAGGTGCCTTGAAGCTTGTGATACTCAAATAAAACGCTGTACCTCAGAGCGAGACATTTATTCAAAATAATCAAAACCTATATAGCTATATTTTGTGAACCAAACCATACCGCGATCTATTTCTACGGTACGGCCATCTAGGGGCAAACACGGTAACTAAATTTACGTACATTGCATTTGCCACCCATTAATTACTTCTAACTTGAACATTCCGCCCACCAAAAGGAATATGTTCCTTTTAGTACCGCCCACCATGAACAATATGTATACACAGAGGTCTCCACTAATCGCTTTTGCTTATGTCTTAGGCCATTTAGGTTAGCGGCTAGTGTAACATTAAAAAGTGAAACTCTAACAGGTCACCCGACCCTCATCACCGGTCAATGGCAAGGTGACTAGATAGGTATCTGACTTATGTGAGTTCGTAATATATTAGGTTAAGTTTGCTTCTTAGATTCACCTTGCCGTGAGCAAAAATTAGTGTCACTTTAGAAGTCTGTGTACGAGTATAAGTTTTGACATGTATATTTGTGGCATTGCAGCTCATAAATCTGGATTGAAATTGGTTCATATGGTGGATGAACCAATTTCAATGTAGATTTAGTTTTGTCCACATCACTAGTTTAATAGAGACGATTCTAAATTTAGAAGTTACGTTGTGGCAGACGAACATACAGATACTAGAGTGATCCTACAATAGCCTACAGAACTATTAAAATAATTAAATTTGAGGTTATTATGACAGATTTTCAAAATTAAATTATTTCACTATTTACTGAATAACAAGATTTGGTCTCAAAATACTGAATTACGTATTTATGTAGATATATAGCTATTTCAATTTATCATTATTGTATGATAAAAAAAAACATTTTTTTAAGAGGTAGGTAATCTACCCGCTAAAATAATGCCCGCTTGAGTATGTTTCGCCGGACTGTCTCAACTGAGTCGTGTTGAAACCGGTAGTAGATGAACCCATTGAGTTTGTTTCACTGGGTCTTCTCAGTTGTGGCGCATTGGATCCGGTGGTAGCATTAAAGCGCGACCGTCGTTATTAACACAAGGTCCGTCATAATAATAATACCTTAATATAGACAGAACCATTGACAATATGTAGTAAAAATATTAGACTTAAACTAGATAATTAAACATAATCTTTTGACAATAACTTGATACGAGCTAGCTAAATATCAATGCTATAATAAAATAAATTTTATAAATGTTTTCATACAATGTGTACCTAAATATCTATGTTACTAGAAATAATAATGTATACAACTTTATTACTACAAACATGTTCTGACTATTTACAAGCGCTTTTTTAAAGTCTACGTGAATAAAAACCTTTTTTATTTTATTTATTTAAAAAAATCAACTTAATCACTGTAATAGGAATTTTTTTTTTTCATAGGATAGTTCACAAAATACTGAATCACATATTTATAATCATCATATCTTAAGTCGTATCATAACAAATTGTATTCCAGGTAATCACTAATGTAAGTCGAGATCAAATGATAGAATTTATAAATTTATGTGCTTATCAGAAATCAATCATCTGGTGCTTACAATTGGGAAGTGATGAGCTGAAAGCCTACCAATAGTAGATAGGCTACCCTACTTCTGCTAATATTGCCTGGGGTATATTCCGTAAATATGTACTCTATTCATGGCAGACTTTGCCTAAAAAGTAATATAATCTAATTGCAGCACCAACTACCGGATCCAATTGTAAATTCAAACTATCCAGGACATGATCCCCAATACATCAAAAAGTTCATCAAAATCAATGAAGCGTTGTGGCAGGTGTTCAGAGGCAAACACCTACAGAAAAATAATATTATAAAAATACTGGTGGTGAGCTGCCCAAAGCCCATACATATGAATACCTTCACTGGGGTAGAGCCTCTAAATAGTATTAAGTAAAATACTGTATTGCATTTCCATAACTCCTACTGGTAAATGACTGAGTGTAAAAACAAAATCGTCAACGTATGCATTTCCTACCCTTGAAAATCGAATGTGTAATTAAGTACGTAACTAATTGTAGTACAGTCAAGTTCAGAAACATTTTTACTTGTGAATGGTTCTTATTACTGAGATTTAAGGCTCCCCTCTAATATCTCACGGGACAATGTCACACAGATCATCCTAGCCCCAAACTAAGCAAAGCTTGTACTATGGGTACCAGGTGACGATATACATACTTATATAGATAGATAAGTACTTATATACATAGAAAACATCCATGACTCAGAAACAAATATTCGTGCTCATCACACAAATATTTGCACTTACCGGGATTCGAACCCAGGACCGCCAGCTTCGTAGGCAGGAGCACTACCAACTAGGCTACGGTGACCGTCGAACCTTCTGTTACTACCGATGAGACGACTGTACTTGGACTAACTACGGAATCTAACAAAAATGATGACGAGATAGTCCTGTTCTAAACATCTTTTAGAATAAGATCCAACATAATTTATTTTCAAAAAGGTGGAGCTTTAGGTTCTGGAATAGTGTCTCGTCTTCTTTTAATATCTGCGTGTTTGGAGAGCTTTTAACTGTCTGACTAAAGTGCCGGTCTATTGTGAAATTATGTTATGTCTTAAAACTCTAGGATCTTGAACTATATTTGTTAATAGGTCTATAAAGTACGGTGAGATACGGTGTGATGTTCTGGGGTAATTCGACCAACAAAGATTTGGCGTTTAAAGCTCAAAAAAGATGCATTCGGGCAATTGTTAGCATCGAACCTACCGAATCGTGTAAAACCTACTTTAAAGAGCTGAAAATTCTACCACTTCCTTGCATGTATATCTATGAATGTGCCATTTTTGCAAAAGATAATCTCAATATTTTCATTTTTAGTGATCGAGCCAGACTTCGAGATAAAATGACGCGTGTACAACACAAAACTACTTTATTTCACAAAAGTGTGTTTTACCTAATACGTGACATATACAATAAATTGCCTAAGACTATTAGAGAACTTAGTGACATGAAACAATTTAAACAGTCATTGCATAAATTTTTAAATGAAAAGTGTTATATATAAATATTATAATATGACTGAATACCTAAATGACATTATTATGTAAAAAATGTATTATAAACTTAACATGTTTAATAATATTATTGTAATTTGTATTTAATGACATATTACTTCCAATTCAATATTGTATGCCAGTATGGCGGGTCATAGTTGGACTAAACTTGTAACATAACATCCGTATGTAACCTATGTGCCACAATAAAGTTCATTTCATTTCATTTCAAAGTTCCATATACAAATAATAGGTCCTTTTCGATATTTTTCAATTATTGGTTTTTATAGCGGGAATAGTCTGTAAAAAATTCAAATGTTTACTTACTACGGTTCTTAAGATACAGCTCGCAAACATACAGGCACTCGGAACGACTTCGTAGTACCGCACACTATTGCCGCTATCATCATCATCATCATATCAGCCGAAAGACGTCCACTGCTGGACTAAGGCCTCCCCCAAAGATCTCCACAATTGCCGGGCTTCCGCATCCAGCGATTTCCAGCGACCCGCACAAGATCATCGGTCCATCTTGTAGGGGGCCTGCCCACGCTGCGTCTTCCGGTTCGTGGTCGCCACTCGAGAAACTTACTGCCCCAGCGGCCGTCGGCTCTACGAGCTATATGCCCTGCCCACTGCCACTTCAGCTTGGCAATTCTTCTTATTGCCGCTATAACAACGAATAATTAAAAAAATATCGAAAAAATCACGTTCCTCATATGGGGCTTAAAAAGAATGTGACTTCTTTAATATTTTTGCTCAATGACCAACGGGCCAGGTCCGATTCCCACTTGGCTGGGTTTTTGTACGGATGGATAGCGGAGGCTTAGATATAACGTTCCGTTGGCACCCTTTGTATACAGAACTCTAGGAACTGTTGTTTGCTCACCGTCTGTGTGTCACCGTGTGTGAAAGTTTCCTGCGGTTTCAATCTAAGGGTGACCCGCAAACATTAGTCGTCAGACTGTTGATGAAACAGCACAAATTAATTTAAAACGGGCTTGTATTGTACTATTAAATTATATTAAAGACATTTTCGGAGTTTTTACTTGACTGCGTCGTTGGTCTAGTGGTAGCGTGTTCACCCGCAGAGAACGAGGTCCTAGATTCAAATTTCAGGTTGGGCCAAAAGTGATTATGGGACTTTTCTGTACAAGGAAAATTTTCTCAGCATCAGCCCGAATTCTGGGAGTTCGTGGTATTATAACCTCGTGCTTCAGAGAGCACGTAAATCCGTCGTCGGTCCTGTAGCTGACCTCTTTCCGGTCGTGTCGCTAGGCCTCCCATGGGATCATGAGAGTGATGGAATAGATAGTGCTCCTGTGTTTGCGCACACACTTGTGCACTGTAATATGTTCCGCGCAGATCTCTATTGATACTGGCCGTCGGGGCCGAAAATCCGCTAGCAGGACATTATTATTATTATTATTTAATGGGATTTTTATTATGCCACCCGGGTAAAAAAGTTTGCTGCTTACTTGATGGTGTGAGGCTATGATAGATATTGAACCTAAGCAAATGTTTGGACACATATCATTAACAATAATCCAGCCAATTCCAAATCGGACCTGCACGGCATTCCCTGTTGGTAATTGACAAAATATATTAAAAAAGTCACATTATTTTTGAGCCCCATACCACAGAATATGAATATGAATTATGACGCTTGCCGGATGGGTTTTTACATAGCAGGATTCATGGGGTTTCCTCCTCTCCCTTTGCCTGATGTTTTCTGTCGATCTAATCACACCCAGGACATACTTGATTTAATATGTGGCACGTGTGGCGCAGCAACTTCGCAGCGGATTCGAGTCCTGCGCCAGACAACTATATGAACTATAAATAGTTGTTGTGAGTCTGGATGTAATTTGTGTCCGTCTATTATATGTTTGTAAAGTACCCCGCGACACAGGGATTAGATTCCCTAGTGAAAGCGTTGTGATTTTAAAAAAAATTGTGCCATTAACTCAATTAAGATATTACTATAAAATAAAATACTTAAATTGTATAAATGTTTTAACATTCCGTGTACCTAAATATCTGTAATAAGTAACTAGAAATAATAACTGTATTACTACAAACATGTTCTGACTATTTACAAGCGCTTTTTTATAGTCTACGTGAATAAAACCCTTTTTTATTTATTTATTTAATTATGCAGCTCATTACTGTCCCACTGCAGGGAAATTTAATTTAATTCAGCCTTAAGGGGAAGTTGGTAGGTTCCATGGCGAGCAAACGTAAGGTGATTTCTTTTATCCCATATTATAATAATAATATCCTGGGCCATTATTTACACACCGCTATCTGATCCCAAACTAAGCAGGGCTTGTACTATGGAAACCAGATAACTGATAAAGACATATACAACTTGCCAAAACTACCTGCATTTCGGCTGATACATTCTTCTTCATGATTTATTTTTGGCCGACCAGTGATATGAACTTTGTGAGCATCTCCGTGCTTTGGAGAAGAAGTTAAGCTGTCAAACCAGGCTGTAATAATTAGACAACAATCTTTAAGACAAGTCAAAGGTCTCTCTCTGGATACCTTGACATGCTCTGACTCAAAATAATGAATGAATGAAGTAGGTATATTTATTGAGAATAATTGGTTAATTAAGGATTTATTGTGTATACTAATAATTGTGACTAAAAGCCTCTTTAGTATTGAGTTAGTTCAGTTGATTGGATAATTATTTGCCGAGGTACTTCAGCAATTGTTAAACTAATTGCTTCTTAATTAATTAACGATGTGTGTAATACGAGACTTAAATTGATAATAGGGACAATTTAGTACTTTACACAACTAAAGTAACTTAAGTATTATGGTGCGCGCCATTGTTTGACTAAAATGTTAATGTTAACTTAGGTATAGTTCGAAAATGACAGGGCAGTTATGTTTCTGTCGAACTAGTTAACTGTGGCAATGGTGCATAGTTATTAGGTTCGAAGTAATGATCGATTTCGCATTTCTAAGGAATACAAATAGAAATTCAATGGCATTTCATAAAAAGAAAATCTTTGATACCGCGGTTTTTATAATCATGGGAAACAAATCGTGATTTTCCAATACGTCTTCCATCGTGGTACCAACATATTCATCATATCAGCCGAAAGACGTCCACTGCTGGACAAAGGCCTCTCCCAAAGATCTCCACAATTGCCGGTCTTGTGCTATTCGCATCCAGCAGTTTCCAGCGACCCGCACAAGATCATCGGTCCATCTTGTAGGGGGCCTGCCCACGCTGCGTCTTCCGGTTCGTGGTCGCCACTCGAGAACCTTTCTGCCCCAACGGCCGTCGGCTCTACGAGCTATGTGCCCTGCCCACTGCCACTTCAGCTTGGCAATTCTTCGGGCTACGTCGGTGACTTTGGTTCGCCTGCGGATTTCGACATTTCTGATGCGATCCCGCAGGGAAACTCCGAGCATAGCCCTCTCCATTGCTCTTTGGGTGACCTTGAGCCTTCTAGTAAGGCCCATAGTGAGCGACCACGTCTCTGTTCCGTATGTCATCACTGGCAACACACTCTGGTGGAAGACTTTCGACTTGAGACACTGCGGTATTTTGGACGAGAAGATTTTGCGTAGCTTCCCGAACGCTGCCCAGCCGAGTTGGATTCTACGATTGACCTCCTTCTCGAAGTTGGACCTACCTAATTGGATGGTCTGTCCTAGGTAAATATAGTTCTCTACAACTTCGAGTGCAGAGTCACCAACTTTCAATTGAGTGGGTGCAACATGGACGTTTGACATGATTTTCGTCTTATCCATGTTCATTTTCAGACCCACTTGTTGAGAGACTCTGCTGAGGTCATCGAGCATTGTACCGAGGTCTTCCATGGTCTCAGCCATGATTACGATATCATCGGCAAATCGAAGGTGAGTGATGTACTCGCCATTGACATTGATGCCAAAGCCTTTCCAGTCCAGAAGCTTGAAGACGTCTTCCAATGCAGCGGTGAACAGTTTCGGAGATATAACATCTCCCTGTCTCACGCCTCGCTGCAAGTGGATAGGTTTCGAGATCTGGTTCTGGAGTCGCACTGACATAGTGGCGTTTTCATACAAACACTGTATCACCTCGATATCCGGTAGTCAATTTGGCACCTTATGAGAGACCTCAGCACGGCCCATGTTTCGATAGAATCAAAGGCTTTCTCATAGTCCACAAACGCTAAGCACAGTGGCTTGTTATACTCTTCTTCGTCTTCTGTATAACTTGCCGCAGCGTATGTATGTGGTCTATGGTGCTAAAGCCTTTTCGGAAACCGGCTTGTTCGGGAGGCTGGAAGTCGTCAACAACTTGTAAACATGGCTTAGCAGTGTGATGGGTCTATAATTCTTCAATAGGGTTTTGTCGCCCTTTTTGAAGAAGAGCACCACCACACTTCTGTGCCATGCTTGTGGCGTTTGACCATCTAGTATGACGGAGTTAAATAACTTCTGAAGGGCCCGTAGGATTGGTGTACCACCCGCCTTCAGAAGCTCTGCTGTTACTCCAACATCACCAGGCGCCTTGTTATTCTTGAGTTGTTTGAGAGCCATTCTAATCTCGTACAGGCTGACGTCCGGGATGTCTTCGGTGTAATGTCGGGTTAGTCGTGCTCTGGGATCTGAGGCATGACTTTTGACAGGTGGCTGTGTTGTCGTATATAACTGTCCGTAGAACTTCTCGATCTCTCCCAGCAACTCAGGTTTAGACGAGACGATTCTACCATCCTCAGTCTTCAGCTTCGTCAGTTGGCTCTGTCCAACAGACAGAGCTCTTGCGAACACTTTGGAGCCTTTGTTCCGCTCGATGGCCTCTTTAATACTAATTGTATTAAATTGCCGCGTGTCGCGAGTCAAAGACTTTGAGATCTGTCTGTTGAGCTGCCGATATCTAATAGCATCATCTGAGGATGTCAGAACCATTTTCTGTCTATCTTCCATAAGTTGCAGGGTAAAGTCAGAGATCTTTTTAGTTCTGTTTGTACGACGGGCCTTGAAGACCTTAGACCCAGCCGTATGGACAGCTTCTACGAGCCTGTCATAGTATGAGTCCACTTCCTCGCAGTCTGCTAGGCATTCGAAACGGTTTTGCAGTTCGAGCTGAAATGGTTCGGGGCTTTGGACGTGGATAGGTAAGGGTCGGAGCGTAGACTACGTAGCGTAGTCGGGACCTCTGGAGTTTGACATTAAGGTTCAATGAGCCTCTGACCAGTTTGTGATCGCTCCCGGTTTTAACCGCATTGATCACGGAGACATCATTGAACATCTGTCGTCTCGTCGACAAGATAAAGTCTATCTAATTTTTAGTTTTATCATCGGGGCTCACCCAGGTCCATTTGCGGTGATCCGGCTTCCTGAAGAAGGAATTCATCATAAAGAGTCCCTCCTTCTCCATGAAGTCGGCCAACATTTGGCCCCGGGGGTCCCGGTCACCAGTTCCAAATTGCCCCACTCTCAGCTCATTACCGAATCGTTTGCCCAGCTTCGCGTTAAAGTCCCCCATGACCACAGTGAAATAGGAGTTAGAGGTATGTATGGCTCTGGATATGTCCTCATACATAACCTCGACTTCATCGTCGAAGTGGGCGCATATACCTGTATGACCTTCAACGAATACCGCTTGGTGATTCTGAGTGTAAGGTACGCAACCCTCGTCAACACACTCTCGATTTTCACTAGGTTGTTCACGAGGGACTTGTGGACTATGAACCCGACACCACCTTGGGATATTTGGTCACCCTCCCGGTAATAGAGCAGGTTTCCGGATTTCAGTATTATCGAGTCCTCCCCCTTTCTTCGGACTTCAGATAATCCTACAATATCCCAATGTAACCTGCTCAATTCTTCCTCCAGTTCGGTTATCTTCTCGTCGGACCGCAGTGTACGTGTGTTATATGTTGCCAGGGCCAGAGGTCGTCGGTGTTGGTAACGCGGAATCTGCCGGGGATTCTTAGCACCCCCTGCCCTGCCGTAACCACGGCAGTTACCACGGCTGGGAATAACAGGGCTGCCGGGGACTGGGGGCCGCGGTTTGGTTGTGTCCATCATTTGAGGGGATTCGCCATAATCGCCACGCTTGGCAGACGGGTTGGCGATCGCAGTAAGGTGGACATGGTACTCAGGAGAACGCTGCTGCCCGTTCTCTGGTATATATTCCCTCGGGACGACTTTTACGTCCCCCCACGGGATGAGAGGGGGTGGTGATATTCTTAGGCCGTCACCACACAGCATACCACCAACATATTAAGATAAGATAACTCTTTACTGTACACTAAAACATTATATGGTGGTGATGGAGTTACAGCAGAGCTTCTGAAGGCGGGTGGTACACCAATCCTACGGGCCCTTCAGAAGTTATTTAACTCCGTCATACTAGATGGTCAAACGCCACAAGCATGGCGCAGAAGTGTGGTGGTGCTCTTCTTCAAAAAGGGCGACAAAACCCTATTGAAGAATTATAGACCCATCACACTGCTGAGCCATGTTTACAAGTTGTTTTCGAGGGTCGTTACGAACCGTCTCGCGCGCAGGTTTGCCGACTTCCAGCCTCCCGAACAAGCCGGTTTCCGAAAAGGCTTTAGCACCATAGACCACATACATACGCTGCGGCAAGTTATACAGAAGACCGAAGAGTATAACAAGCCACTGTGCTTAGCGTTTGTGGACTATGAGAAAGCCTTTGATTCTATCGAAACATGGGCCGTGCTGAGGTCTCTCATAAGGTGCCAAATTGACTACCGGTATATCGAGGTGATAAAGTGTTTGTATGAAAACGCCACTATGTCAGTGCGACTCCAGGACCAGATCTCGAAACCTATCCACTTGCAGCGAGGCGTGAGACAGGGAGATGTTATATCTCCGAAACTGTTCACCGCTGCATTGGAAGACGTCTTCAAGCTTCTGGACTGGAAAGGCTTTGGCATCAATGTCAATGGCGAGTACATCACTCACCTTCGATTTGCCGATGATATCGTAGTCATGGCTGAGACCATGGAAGACCTCGGTACAATGCTCGATGACCTCAGCAGAGTCTCTCAACAAGTGGGTCTGAAAATGAACATGGATAAGACGAAAATCATGTCAAACGTCCATGTTACACCCACTCAATTGAAAGTTGGTGACTCTGCACTCGAAGTTGTAGAGAACTATATTTACCTAGGACAGACCATCCAACTAGGTAGGTCCAACTTCGAGAAGGAGGTCAATCGTAGAATCCAACTCGGATGGGCAGCGTTCGGGAAGCTACGTAACATCTTCTCGTCCAAAATACCGCAGTGTCTCAAGTCGAAAGTCTTCGACCAGTGTGTGTTGCCAGTGATGACATACGGAACAGAGACGTGGTCGCTCACTATGGGCCTTATTAGAAGGCTCAAGGTCACCCAAAGAGCAATGGAGAGGGCTATGCTCGGAGTTTCCCTGCGGGATCGCATCAGAAATGTCGAAATCCGCAGGCGAACCAAAGTCACCGACGTAGCCCGAAGAATTGCCAAGCTGAAGTGGCAGTGGGCAGGGCACATAGCTCGTAGAGCCGACGGCCGTTGGGGCAGAAAGGTTCTCGAGTGGCGACCACGAACCGGAAGACGCAGCGTGGGCAGGCCCCCTACAAGATGGACCGATGATCTTGTGCGGGTCGCTGGAAATCGCTGGATGCGGATAGCGCAAGACCGGCAATTGTGGAGATCTTTGGGGGAGGCCTTTGTCCAGCAGTGGACGTCTTTCGGCTGATATGATGAAAACATTATAGGATACAATAATACAATAACATAGTTACAATAAAAAAATGTACAATTGGCGGCCTTATCACTTAATGTGATCTCTTCCAGGCAACCTAGGCAGGGATTGGAGTATGGAGTAACAGAGATAGGGTAGTTGTGTATACATGTATAGAAACGGTAACGGTATTACAGAGATGGCAAACATTATCAACGGTCTGCAAATGCACTATGGGTCCACTTCTTTTACCTACTCCATAAGTAGGTTAAGCAAGTGAATGGACGATATGTTTTTGGTTGTTTCTGTTCCGTTCTGGAAATGTTAGGCTCTTCAATGCATCCGTCGTTGACCGGAAACGAAAGTCAATACAGATAAAATAGAAGGTATACTCAAAAATAGAAGGTGTACTCAAAGCAGATTGATGTAATTTGATCTACGCTGTGTCACTGTACACTGTGTCGCGGGGTACGTTACAAACATATAATAGACAGACACAAATTACGAGTACATCCAGATACACAACAACTATTTATGGGTTACACAAATAGTTATCCGGCGCGGGACTCAAACCCGCCCCACGAAGCGGTGAGACGACTGTCTAAGCCGCTGCGCTACACGAGCAGACTTCAGTATTAGCATTAATCATCCACCTCAGTATAAATAAAATCATTTAAATCAAAAGGCTCGGAAAATGGTTACCGAATGAACTCACTGAACAACAACAACAAAACCGCATCGAAGCTTAACTTAATTTGATTTGGATTCTGATTCAGATTGACACTTGTTGTTCTGTCCTCCACAATTGGCCTCCTGGAGCCCAATTGTTGAGTGCCTCGAAATTCTATTTAAGACATTCCTAGCTTCGAAATATCCCTGCGCAATCGAATCAGAAATGTTGAGATCAGCAGGCGATCCAAAGTAGCCGATATAGGCACATAGCTCTTGGAACCGACGGCCGATGGGGCAGAAAGGTTCTCGAGTGGCGATCACGAACCGGAAGACGCAGCGTGGGCAGGCCCCCTACAAGGTGGACCGACGATCTTGCAAGGGTCGCGGGAAACTGTTGGATGCGGGCAGCACAGGACCGGCTATTGTGGAGGATCCTTGGGGGAGGCCTTTGTCCAGCAGTGGACGTCTTTCGGCTGATACGATGATGATGATAGCTTCGAAAGTGTCTAGCGAATGGTCAGTAGGCAATTGTGGGCAAAACGTAAGCGCGCTTATCGTCTCGGTATCGCAAATGAAACTTCTAAACTTGTACCTATAAATGTTTGATATTAATTGAATGTCGCGAAGAAAACCTCCAATGTTTCTTGACAAAAGGTTTTGGTTGAATTAAATGAGATATTTGGAGTCAACGTCCTAACATAGATAATTTATTATTTCCAAACAGCACTTAGTGGGATGATATAGCAGAATATATTAATGGACTTTTATATTTCATTCATAATACGACTGTTGTTCTATAGATGGAAGAGTTTTCTAGAAATGGGTAAGGAATCTATTGAATTTTATCAACGTATAATGACTTTGTAATAAACAATATGGATCCGACAAACGATTAATCTTTTTTTGCTTCTTAGAAATAGACAAACCCGCACTAGTGCGTTAGATCCCTGTACCGCGGGGTCTTTACAAACTTTACGTGCTGTCATAGACACGGGTGTGTAAATACCTTAGATTTCTTTATTGACATCAGAAATTATGAATGATTATTAAAATAATAATATATTTCAAATGCATAAACTTTCTTGACAGTTCAAAGTCATCATCATGATCATCAGGCTCATATCGTCCACTGCTGGACTTAGGCCTCCAGGGGAAAAAATTGCCGTAGTCACCACGCTTGGCATGTGAGTTGGCGACCACAGTTAGGTGGTAGTTAGTACACAGGAGAAACTGCTACCCGGCTACCTAATGTATCCTTTAGTCGCCAATTATGAATCCGACATCCATGGGATGGTATGGTATGGCCCTGTTATTTTTACTGGGCCAGAAGGTTTTAAGACATAAAGGATTAATTTATCTTTAATTAGGTATCACCCATAAATAATTATTAATAATAATGATATTACGCACTCCCCAAACATATTTGCATGCTTAGAATTAGATAATATTTTTAACTAAATATTTTGTACAACTAAATATCTTGAATATAGTATAACCTATATTCTGGCCAATAAATATTTCATTAATTCATCAGTCTAAGAATTGGTGGAACTCTTTGACTCGGGCTTATACAGAGAAATTGTTTTTAGCGAAAAATCCCAAAATCATTTTATGTCCTGACCCCTAATTTTAACCCAGGATCTTATTTTCTACAGTTGAATACGTCAGCCAAGCTATTAGGCATGTCTCCTATTCTGCTGTCCCTTATAAAGTATTGTAGAAAGAGGCTATTTGTCTTTTTGTATTTTTTTTATATCTTGGGACAACTTACACACTGCCATCTGAGCCATAACTTGGCAGAGCCTGTACTATTGCAACCAGACGACTGATAAACATACTTCTATATTTCTAAACATATCAAATCAAAATAAATCAAATTGTTCATTTGCATAACACAGGTTATAAGTTGTGGTAACATTGTAATACATGTGCACTGTGTTCGACCACAAGGTGTGTAAATTTTTGTCATAGGACATATGTAGGTGTTGAAAAACATATAATATCGATTGTTCAGCATATCATTTACCCCAGAATTAAATCATCAATAGATAACACGTTAAAATTCACATCCATACTTTAGATAAATTACACCCAGACACAACAAATAATCTTTTTCATCAACAAAGATTTGTATGGGATGGGAATCGAACCACAGTCAGTGTCGCTACCCACTAAATCAACAGACCAGTCGCGAAAAGTAAAAATACAGCCACAATGAATGCGAAAAACCAATAAATATCAATTTACGGCCGACTGACGCACTGACATGTCTCAATTACAGCTGCACAATAATTGAATGCATGTTTTGTGTTAATTGCAATGATATGTTTGTTTTACGATACCGACGTTAATTGACGCAAGAGTTCGAAAATTCAAATTTATTTACAGATCTTTTTTATCCTGCGATTTACCCTAGTGAAACCATCCCTTTTCCAAAAACACTTAGTAACTTGTTATTTATTTAAGGATATATTAAAAAGTAGGTTTATGATTTATAATTTATATTTTTGATTTATAATAAATATCTGTAATAAGTAACATGTTCTGACTATTTTCAAGCGCTTTTTTAAAGTCTACGTGAATAAAAACCTTTTTTATTATATTTTAATTTGTATACTGTATTTGACTATGTTTGGTGCATTGTGAGTTTGACAAGTACAGTGTTTCGTGTTAACTCGCCAATTTCCCGCATGTGCAAACTTATAAACCAGTACAGAGACCTGGTTGACGTCCACTCCGACTCAATATCGACATTTGTCCGAGAAGTCAAACGCATGAACTGTGATCAGTAGCAATTAGTTTTTAGTATTTAAAATATTATTTAGAATTTAAGTAAGTAATATGTATTTATTTTTAAAATTAAAGAAACGGTCATTCATACAACACTTTGCATGTAGTGTTTGCCTATAATTGGTTGTGCAGTTAGATTAAAGACCCAATACATGTAAATTCTTATCTATATATAAATCTGTATCAACTGTTGGTAAACCTTAATTAATGAAATAAATAAAAAAGTGTTTGTTAATACCTAAGTGCTAAATAAATTTCAGTATTTCATTATTGCCAGAAAAAACATCCAGCACCCGAGAAGAAGGATGTTACACTTCAAAAGCAGCGGTACCGTAGCCTATGGATGCTTGCACTAACCGTAAATCGCGCGATGTCGACCTCTTAAAAACTTAATTATTCAAATATTTAAGAGGTCAGCACCGCGTGATTGTTTCAGTTAGTGCAAGCACCCATAGGCTACCAGTTACCGCTTACAAATTAAGTGGACAGTAAGCTTATTTGCTATCACAGTTGTATAAAACGTAAGTACCTTATTAATTGACTGCCTCGTTGGTCTAGCGGTATCGTGTTCAACCGCAGACAATGAGGTCCTGGGTTCAAATTCCGGGTCGGGCCAAAAAGTAACTTTGGGACTTCCGTAAAAATAAATTTGAGTCCGTTCCGTAAAAAGAAGTCTGGGAGTTATTACACCCCCGTGCCTCGGGGACCACTTGAAGCCGTCGGTCCTGTACCTGACCCCTTTCCGGTCGTGTCGCCCGTCGTCCCATCGGATCATGAGAGTGATGGAATAGAAAGTGCCCCTGTGTTTGCACGCACACTTGTGAACTATAATATATCCTGCGCAATTGGCTAGTTTCCTTTGAGACTGACCGACGTAGCCGAAATTCGGTCGGGAGGACATTACCTTATTAATAAATTACATCTACATAAACGACTTGTCGTGACATGTCGCATGAAATAAACCATGCCCTTATATTCTTCGTTCACGCAAAGTTTAAACACCCCGAGTAATTCCCTTGGCGTGCAGGTGACATTACTGATATTGCCGAGTGGCGCAATTATTATAAGTTCGGGTACACATCGAAAAAAATCGTCACTTAAAATTTCACTGAAACGCTGCGTTGATGTATAGGGGACTTGGAATATTTTTTTATTTTATTTTATATGGGTTAAAAACGATGTAACATTACAAATAACACTTTTTAGTACAGTAGGTATATAAGACAAAATCAATGCAATAACTACAAAATTTTCGACGCTGCGTATTCCGAGTCGATGATTGCGAAACTGCTGGATGAGAATAGCGCAAGACCGGCAATTGTGGAGATCTTTGGGGGTGGCCTTTGTCCAGCAGTGGCCGTCTTTTGGCTGATATTATGATGATGATGATATACCTATATAGCTACAAACATCCAAAATTATTCCTAATAAGTGCATTGAACAGGTATTATAATAATAACCCTATTTCCCGGCTTAATCTGCGGTTGACCACGCTTCAGCTGGCCCATCAAAGTACGTAAATATATAATTGCATGCACGTACGCATATAATTGTTTTAAAATATAGGCCAACTGGGAGTTGTTATCATACACAAAGTGAAAACTTTAGTGATTTATGTTCATATATTTCTAACATTTTTTTTTTAAATTATTTAACATGGTGGCACTAGATAAACATCCTCTGGATTTTTTTGGAACCTATTACGGTTCACCAGATAGTACACCCTGTTGACAACAGACGGACAGACGGACGGGCAGCGGAGGATTAGAAATAATATTCCGTTGCATATTTCTTACTAGCTGTGCCCCATGGTTTTACCCGCGTCAAACTTTGTAAATTACACAGCTCTTCCTCCGTAGGTGATAGCGTGATAATATGTAGCCTATAAGTTGTAGAGAACTATATTTACCTAGGACAGACCATCCAACTAGGTAGGTCCAACTTCGAGAAGGAGGTCAATCGTAGAATCCAACTCGGCTGGGCAGCGTTCGGGAAGCTACGTAATATCTTCTCGTCCCAAATACCGCAGTGTCTCAAGTCGAAAGTCTTCGACCAGTGTGTGTTGCCAGTGATGACTTACGGAACGGAGACGCGGTCGCTCACTATGGGCCTTATCAGGCGGCTCAAGGTCACCCAAAGAGCAATGGAAAGGGCTATGCTTGGAGTTTCCCTGCGAGATCGAATCAGAAATGTTGAGATCCGCAGGCGAACCAAAGTGGCCGACATAGCCGTAAGAATTGCCGAGCTGAAGTGGCAGTGGGCAGGGCACATAGCTCGTAGAGCCGACGGCCGCTGGGGCAGAAAGGTTCTCGAGTGGCGACCACGAACCGGAAGACGCAGCGTGGGCAGGCCCCCTACAAGATGGACCGATGATCTTGTGCGGGTCGCTGGAAATCGCTGGATGCGGATAGCGCAAGACCGGCAATTGTGGAGATCTTTGGGGGATGCCTTTGTCCAGCAGTGGGCGTCTTTCGGCTGATATGATGATGATGATGTTGACGCGACCTCATATTAATATTCATCCGAAATTTGAAGTAAATCCACGCAGTACTTATTGAGTTTAGCCTGGACATACATACAGACAAACAGACACACAGACAAAAATTCTTAAAACTATATTTTTGGCTTCGATATCGATTATAGATCACGCCCCAAGTATCGCTTTTAAAAAATATTCAATGTACAATTTAGGCTTGCCTACGATTTTATTATAGATAAAATATAGGTACCTGCAACGATTTGTAATAACATTTTTTCTTAGTTTTATAATAATAATTATTACTAGCTGTGCCCCGCAGTTTTACCCGCGTTAAACTATAAATTATCACAGCTCCTCTCCCGTAGGTGATAGCGTAATAATATGTAGCCTATATGTTGACCCGACCTCTTAGTAATATTCATGCAAAATTTGAAGTAAATCCATGCAGTACTTTTTGAGTTTAGCCCGGACATACATACAGACAAACAGACATACAGACACAAATTCAAAATACTATATTTTTGGCATAGATACCGATTGTAGATCACGCCTCAAGTATCCTTTTAAAAAAATATTCAATGTACAGTTTTGACTTTTCTACGATTTTATTATATGTATAGATTAAACTCTTTATTGTACACCAAAATATTAATCAGTAAAAGAACAATACACATTAGAGCAAACAGTACAATTGGTGGTCTTATCACTAAAAGGTGATCTCTTCCAGACATTCCATTCCATATTATCAACAAGCACATGGCCTCAACAACAACTGAAAAGTTGTGGAACTAACATACACATGGAATCGATAAACTTGTTCGTTTCAAGGGCTGTTAAAAACGCGTCAAATAAACGCGGAGTCTGTAAAACCGTAAAGCGAGAATACACCACCCCAACAAGATATTTGGCTGTGTTCCAAGCTGACATTAGGATAAAAATTTTATGAGTCCCTTAGTTTATGTTAAAAGGATGAAGATGTAATTCTGAGAGAATAATGTAGGGAATCGTAGGACCCTCGTAATTAAGAGTGATAAAGTCTGTTCTTTTGTTTTGAGGAATTTTATTGTGCTTGTTTTTTTATTAAAGTAACATTTAGTTTAGTGCCACCCGGTCAATGAACATTTTATTGAACGGGCTCTTACAGTTAATGTCGTTTATGAGTTCTCGGCACCAGTGCTTGGGTTATTATTGTTTTTTTTTTATATAGGGTTAACCCGCAATTGTAAACTCATTTCATGGGAGTGGTATTAAGTAAATATTATAGATTTTCGTGTTATATTCACTTGTTAGATTAAATTTAGCACTAGATTAACTACATATAGTTTAAAATTAACTAGGTAATTATCATAGTATTATCATTAACTAATTAATGAATAGTAAAATTTAAATGTGGTTGAAATATACCTACTTAACTAAAGTTTATCAATTAAAATTATGTTAAATATATAATTTTTAAAACTTAACCAAAATCACAATAATTATAACATTTGATAATCATAAAAATTATACTTAGAAAACAATTGAATTATCCATTTTGTTTTAATAAGTAACGTACAATGAATTGTATTGAAATAATTGATTTAGAATGTTTACAATTCAGAACCAGATTACGGATGCCGATAGTGCAAATGCGGCTTTTGAAAAAGGCCTTTGTCCACTAGTGGTCGTCTTTCAGTTAGTCACTTAACCAGATTATTTATTTGTTCAATAAACAATTTTTCACCATATGTTAGAATGCTGACCTTAATATATATCAATAACTTACATAGACACACACAATATCTAACATTCCATAAATTTACTACTATAACTAATTAAATATTCATTGTGTATTTAAATAATATATTAAAACAGCCGTTGTATAATAATATATAGGCACAATGTCACACAGATCATCCTAGCCCCAAACTAAGCAATGCTTGTACTATGGGTACCAGGCGACGATATACATACTTATATAGATAGATAAATACTGAAATACATAGATAACATCCATGAATCAGAAACAAATATTCGTGCTCATCACACAAATATTTGCACTTACCGGGATTCGAACCCAGGACCACCAGCTTCGTAGGCAGGAGCACTACCAACTAGGCTACGGTAATCGTCTGATATATAGAGATAATAAATCAATTTATTAAATAAAATAGTATATTTAGATAATTGCAGTATTGACTTTCATGGTCGAAGAATTATAGCAATTTTCATAGAAGTTCATTGATTCCTTAGGTAAAGAAATCCTAGAAATATGAATCGAGATAATGTCTGCCTTAAAAATCTGAGTGCATGAAAGTTGCCAAGTGAAGCAAAAGAGCAAAAAAGAGAAGGCCGTACCATCCTTTGTTCGAAGCCATCCGGGCTATATTCGACTCTCTGTATCAGAGTTGTGAAAAAACTAGAATCCATAATTTTCTGTGACCAAAACACAAGACATAATTAGATATTTTATATTAAATTGAGATCTGTGATGAAGCCTGGTTCGGAGTACTTGCTGATAAGAGACAGAAGCGACATGAAAGCGACTCGGCACCAACCACCGCAAACTTCTCTTGTCAGGCCTGCGGCAGGCTATGTCGCTCTCTCATCGGTTTGTTCAGCCACCAAAAGAAATGTCTCTCAGACAATGCGCCGTAAATCGTCTGTAACAGACGCAAAGGCCATATATATATTAAATTGAGAAGAAGAAATTACATTAAATTCGAACCTGTAGTTTAAAAATGATTGGAGGTTCAACTTTATCACAGGCTGCCTCACTCCCTGACTTGTCAAATAAAAGGTACTTCCAGCAGGGCCATTAATTAATGACCATGTTCACAATGTCTATTTATCTTGGTCTGGCCGCGTCTGTGCATTTATCTTTTCAGCCGAAAGAAATCCACTACTTGACTACGGAAAGGCCTCCCCAAAGATCTCCACAAGCTACGATATCCGCATCCAGCGGCATACCGCGACCCTTGTGAGATCGTCGGATCAACTTGTGAAGGGCCTGTACAGGTTGCGTTTTCCAGTTTGTGTCGTCACCCGAGTACCTTTTTGCTCCAGCAGCTGTCAGTTTTACGAGCTATGTGCTAAATGAAGCTAAATGAAGTGGTAGTGTGGGCTACCACTTCATTTGTTTGTTTCTATGTACTGTATGTTTATATATAGAAAATAAAAGTAAATACTTAAGTATCTCTATTCATTATCTAGTATTCTGCTGTGTGTTATGTCCCGGTATTTATTTATTTATTTAAGTTAAAAACAAATATATTTTAATGGTATTCATAATTTAATCAGTATCACTGTCTAAGGAGGTTATCGGAGTCATGACACTTGCAATACACGTAAAAACACTATCCGTTGCAGACCCTTCCCCTCACCCCGATAAGCTCTAATACAAATGCAAACTATTTCTACATACAAAGGTTGCAATTCACTCGAACAAAAAATTACCTCTTCTATACAATCGGTGTTATCGTGGAAATATCGTTTTCGTGGTGAAAATAAATAGTAAACGCTCTTGTCGACGCCAACTAATGACCTAAACCATTATATATTATAACCTATATAACATAACCCAAATGAAGATCCGACCAAAAATAACATCATAACTAAAATATTTATCAGAGCCATACGTACTAATCCTACATGCAAACGTAATTCCCGTGGTACCAGAGATGTAATTAGTCCTTTATGGGCCCCAAGGCCTTCACAAAATTCGTGGGGGTCTATTATTGAATAAAAATAAAATAATAACTCACAAACATACATAGCTAAGAAAATATAGTCTGTGATAAAATAATGGCCTTTTATCTTCCTTTGGCAAAGATATTCAAATTATATCTGTTATAAGAATAATTTGAATGCCTTTGAAGTGTCACTCAAAGTCTTTATATCTGTGAACGATGTTCTTGCTATGCGTAATAGTTTGTACCGTTTATTAAAGGAATAGTAATTTAATAAAACAGACGATATTGTTTTGTTGCAACTTATCTTAACTATCTAAAGATATCTAAGATATGTAGTTTTATTACATATTAGTATTATTTATTATAATGTTGTACAGTGGGTGGAGTCTTATTACATTAAGTGATTTCTTGCAAATATTTTATAAAAGGCCCCTTTGGCATACTTACATTTTGGGCCCCTCGTGATGGGGGCCCGTTATAAGGTGTACCTACACATGAACCGGTCCGACAGTCCCCAGGTAGCTTTACCTTGATGTTCGGGCTGACGTGGGCTTTTCGCGACTAAAGTCCCTTAATATTTAATAGTCACATTAGAATAGAACTTTAATAAGAAAATCATTAGTATTTTAATTAAAATCGGCCTCGAAGGAATCTTTAGCGCTGGTTAAGGAGAATTAGTTAAATTAATAATTTTGATTGTGATGTTGAACTACTAGATATTCTCTTGGTTTTATAAAAGTGTATTGAAGGGATTATATTAAATGTAATTTTGTACTATTCACTATGGGAAATACGATCATAATACTGTATTTTCTTAACCCGAATTATAAGGTTTTGAAAATTATACCTATCACACTAATATTATAAAGGCGTTTATGAGTGTGTGACTGTGTTACTGTGTGAGTGTGTATGTTTGTTACTTCTTCACGTTTAACGGCTGGAGCGATTTCAATAATATTTGGTATGGAGTTAGCTGGCACCCTGGATTAACACATAGGCTATATTATTTATAAAGTTCACGCGGGTAAAACTTTTATTTTTTTATTTTGTATTTTATTTATTGTATCGTAATGTATTTTATTTTTTGTATTGTATTTTATTGTTATATTTTATTTCTTGTATTGTAATGTATTTTATTTTTTGTTTTGTAATGTATTATATTTTTGGTATTTAATTATTTTTTTTGTATTGTATTTAATTTTTGTATTGTACTGTATTTATTTTTGTATTTAATTGAATAGTATGTGTTGTATATAATTTTTTGTATTGTAATATACCTATTATATTTGTTGTATTGTATTTTATTTTTATATTTTCTTGTATTGTAAGGTATTTTATTGTTTGTATGTAATGTATTTTATTTAATTTTTGTATTGTGATGTATTTTTTTGTATTGTAATGTATTTAAATTTTATATTATATTATTTTTATTTTATTGTTATATTTTTCTTGTATTGTTATGTATTTTTATTTTTATATTTTATTTTTTGTATTGTAATGTATTTTATTTTATTTTTTGTATTGTAATGTAATTTATTTTCTGTATTTCATTTTTTGAAGTATAATATTTTTATATTTTATTTCTTGTATTGTAATGTATTTTATTTTTTGTATTGAAATGTATTTTATTGATTTTTTAATTTTGTATTTTATTTTGTGTATTGTAATGTATTTTATTGATTTTTTGTATCGTGATGTATTTTATTTTTTGTATTGTAATATATTTTATTATTTGTATTGTAGTGTATTTTATTTTTTGTATTGTAATGTATTTTTATTTTTATTATTTATTTTAATTGTTTGATTTTTATTTAATTTTTGTATTGTAATGTATAGTATGTATAATTTGTATTGTATTGTATTGTATTGTATTTTTTGTTTATTATTTTATTTTCTGTATTGTGATGTTTGATTTTCTGTATTGTGATGTTGATTATTTTTTGTATTGTAATATTTTTAATTTTTTTCTATTGTCATGTATTTCGTTTTTGAATTGTAATGTATTTTACTTTCTGTATTTAATTTAATTTTAAGTATTGTTATGTTTTTTGTTATTAATTAAATTTTTTGTATTGTAATATATTTAATTTTTTGTATTTTATTTTTGTATTGTGATGTATTTATTATTGTATTTTATTTATTTTTTTGTATTTTATTTTACTTTTGTATTTTTATTTATTATTTGTTTTTAATTTTATTTTTGTATTGTAATGTATTTTATTTTGGGTATTAAATGTATTTTAATTTTTTAATTTAATTTAATTTTTTGTTTTGCAATTTGTTTATTATTTTATTTTTTGTACTGTTTTTTTTATATTTATGTTTTTTTTATATATTTGTCTTGTTTTAATTTTGTAAAGTATTTTATTTATTGTTATATATTTTATTTTTTGTTTTTGTATTGTATTTTATTTTATATTGTATTTTTTTGTATTATTTTTTGTACCATAATGTATTTTTTTTTTCTTGTATTGTATTTTATAATTAAATAAACAAATCAAAAGGCATCGCGTTTAGCTCTATTAGGATACCGTGTTTATCAACATCACGAGTACCTACAAGAAATTATTGTAGTATTGATACCTCACAAAGTTGTATAAAGATAGACATTACATTTTATTTAAACTGAATAGTAATACCCAGTATTCCAAAATTATAGTTCCTGATAGATTGTAACCAAATTGCAGATATTTTATCAAATGACTTGTAAAAGTTTAAGTGCTAATCGAACCCATGACCACGGACTTTAAGCTGCAAGTGAAAATAAAACAATTATTATTGTAAAACTGTTACTTACTTAAATTGAATAAAAAAAATACGTTAATGACTCCGTTTTGCTACAACTCATAGGTAACTTAACAAATTACACATTTAAAATATCTTCATTACAGAATGATCTAAGTACAAAATGAAAGTAGGTACTAGATATCAGACTGTGTTACAGCGTAACATTTACAACACAAACTAGATAGCACCCAAAGTTACAATAAAGCAACAACAATACCCTCCAATTACATTTAGAGATTTTAGACTAAAACTTAAATTAATATGGTTGAACTAAACGCTTGGGATTTGCAATAAGCTACAGAGATCAGAAATCTAGGCACTGAACTCATTTCCATATACCAGATTTACAATTTCAAGTTACAATAACTGAACGCTTCTCTCCACATCTGTTTTTGAGCATGTCGCATTCATTTACTGAATAGGTAAAATAGTTAAATGACTGGTTAGGCTTGCGTTATTAAACTCCCATAAATCACGGGATTTTTCATTACAAGTAGTATAAGCCTAGGATTAATGAGTGAGTTTAGATGATTTAGCAAGAGAGCCTTTTAAGGCGTTGGCTGTGTAAGTATCGAATTTATTATTAGCCTAAGTGCACCTTTTTAAGCCTTCTATTCACTGATACCCTATGTTTATTGCTGGATTCTATTATTTATTCCCGAATTTGTGTATTTTTGCAACCTTTTCAATAATGGACCCATGAGTCAAATGTAGGTATATATCCAAATGTTTGTATAAATAATCGAGTGCTAATGAACAAATATGCCTTAACCAGTTAATTGATATGCTCTGATGTGCTTGATGATGTATTCGGACATTGATATCGACATTGTCTAGTCGACTCCACTTGCACTGCGAAAATCTACTTTAATCCTTATGCAATAATGATGCTGTAAAACGTAGTGTCTCTATCGACGTGACGTTATATCCACTAACGTGATTGCGATATCTGTCCAAAATCCGTGCAATTGGCCAAGTAAAATTGTGCAGTAATATAATTTAGCAAACATATCAGTGATTTTTTTTTCTACAAAGAAATATCTAAGTGGTAATACATTTTATGTCACTTAGAAAAATAAATAAATTAACTAGCTTTGTGAGAGCTGGTGCCTATTGTAGGTTTAGAAGAAAACCTGTATTACAGGTCACCAGTGCCCACTCCCTATTTTATTCCTAGTGAAATTAAACTATATTTTAAGCTTAACGGTACTGACGTGAGACGGTATTTAAACAGATTAACAGATCAATACTTAAAACTAATAGAAAAAGAACATATTATAGAGAATTAAAAAAATCTAAATATAAAGTAGGTAGTTAGTTTGTAGATGTGTTAGTGGGTGTCTGTTTGTGTGATAAGTACTTGTTGTGTAGGAAATAAGCGTATCTAGTAATATTAAGAAGTTGGTCTTAGGTATTAGGCTTTTTTTGTTTTTAAGAAAGCAGTACGCGACTATTAAATATGAAAAATTATTAACATAACATTATTAAATTAAATTAAGTAAAAAATTAATAAAATTTATTTTTTTAAAGACAACACCCGCACTATTGAATCTAGTCCCTGGGTACTTTACAAACATATAATTTAACACAAATTACACCCAGCCCAGCTAATTGTGTAAATTAATAATTAAATTAATTTTGTATATTTTTTTATTAATTTTAAGAGCTTTGCTGTTTTCGGTGTAGCTTTCTCGACACCTCTCTATCATCGGCAAACGCTTTGATTTTGTATGGTCCAGGGCCTGAGATAATATTGCCTTATCAATGGAAATTTCACTGATCAAATCATTCTCAACTTAGGACACTCATCTTATGATGTTGCTAAATAGGGATTGTTAGAATACATACATCAGCATAACATCGTCCACTGCTGGACGCAGACCTCCCCCAAAAGTTGCAATGTGGAGGGGTTTGCTGTAGTCACCGCGTTTGTGATACGGGTTGGCGACTCCAGTTCGTTGGTACCTATAGTACACAGGTGGTGCTGCTGTCCTGATTTGTCCCTTAGTCGCCTTTAACGATACGATCTTTCTGTGCTGGATACCACACGGCTGTTGTTCGAATACTCGCGAAATCTGCTCTACGGAACATGGATTGATTTCATATAATTATTCTATATGCAAACCATAGCACAAGAACTGTATCTAAAATATTTACCTATGCATTTGTGTGGCTTAGTTACAATTTGTGTTGATACCATTGACTTATATGTATAACTAGACACGATGTTTCGAATAAAAACTCTGTCCCTGTCTGTGCGCGGGCGCTGCAACTCAGTGAGCAAATTCTCAATATGGGATTGCGCGTCTAGTAGAATACATATAGGTCAATGGTAGATACAAATTTAAATACGAGTATGATCCTACAACCAATTTCTCTTTAATTTGATCCATATTATGTTAATTATATGTCCCTGTTGTTATTGACTGCATAAAATGAGCTTATACAATAGTCTGCACGTCAATGACCGAACGCCCTCAGGCGGCTGCTGCTTTGATTCAACGCATTATACATACCTTTGTGGTAACGAGTATCTTTGTTTCTCTGTTGTAATAAAATGCTATATTATTATTTACTTGATGGCTTTAGTATCACAAGGAAAATATATTATATTTGATTTTATTGTTTCAGAAAACTTACAGGGTACAACTAAGATATAGAACAGAAAACAAAAGCCATTTACAAGATATCACAAATCACAAGTAAATGTACGTAGATAGATAATAATAACTTGTTTATTTCTCTTGAAAGTAAAGATGTACTTAATAATGGATAGTAAAATGAAAGAAATCTAAAGAAACGCGAAGTTAAGAGTTGGAAAATTTATTTGGTAAATAATGGACAGATCTCCATTGCAGAGATCTTTTGGGGAGGCCCTTGTCTAGCTGTGGATGTCATTCGGCTGACGCTGTGACCATCCTCCTTAAATACTAAAAATATTTAACCTAAATTGGAAAGAAAAGATACCTAACCCAATCAAAACCAATAAATAATCTAAACGGTTAATTAGGAAGTAAGTAATGGTTACGGGAATAGCTAACTAAGAATTGTATTGGCGATTTAATAAATTTAAATCATATATTTGGACCGCAATTCGTCTAGTAATCTTTAGTCAATAAAGCATTTTTTCATACTCATACATATCTATCCTTAAATTAAAAGTAAATCCAATTCTTATTTTACAAACTAATAATGTGAACATAGATTAAATGGTGGATATAAGTACGTCATGGTCGTTATATAAAAAGGATTCCTGTTTATAAACTAACTACTAGAACATAACTAAAATAATTCTAAAACTTTCTAACATTTGGCTATGTGCTAAATTCAAACCTGCATCCTGCCTAATCATTCACGATTGCATATTTCTTTTCTTTTTATTTCTTTATTCTGTCTAAATTTTCTTGGTATCATTCGTATATTCAATATCAGTGTAATAAACTGCCCCGTTGCCAGTCCAAACAATAAACAAATGGTAATTAAAGCTGTACAAAAAATGCTCTGTAAGTCATGTCAGTATGAAACCATAGCTATAACTGATATAGCTATGGTTTTATACAGGTTTGACTTTAGCACATTGCCAAATGTTAGAAAGTTTTAGAATTATTTTAGTTATGTTCTAGTAGGTAGTTAGTTTAGTTTATAAATAGGAATCCTTATATACTCGTACATACATATACGCTGTTATAGCTATGGTTTCATCTAATATACTCACATGACTTACAGAGCATTTTTTGTAAGAACGTAAAGAAAAATGTTTCTTTGACAAAACATTTTATAGATTTATCATCTTCGCCAATTTTAAGTTGAAGTTTCTGTCAATGCTTTCTAACAATCGTTTTCCGGATTGAGTGTAAATAACAATAGTTATCCGGCTGATTGCAGATCCCAGCCAATCGCCTCGCTAAAACTAATTGGACTGTGCCACCTCTCCACACTCCGGACTTGACCGCTGATGGTCTTATTAAGGGACTCATTAAAAATAAAATCAGGTTCGATAAATTCGGGACAAGAGGCCAGACAAGTTGTATTCAACTCGAACAGTCGGTCATTATCAGTAGTCAATAGTCATTCGACCTACGTTGGATAAACATCCAATATGTCATCTAGCAATGCCTAAGTAATAATCTACTACTACTTTTCTCCTACTGTACATCAAAATTTCATTATATTACTAGCTGACCCGGCAGACTTCGTACTGCCTCAATCGATAAATAAAATACCCAAACTTTTGTTTTAGAAAATGTTTATATGGAAAAAGAAGAGCGCGGTTTTTAGGGTTTTCCCGGTAATTATTCGAATTTTACTCACCTTTTAAACCTTCCCTAGACCTCCACGAATATTTCAAGACCAAGATAAGATAAATCCGTTCAGCAGTTCTCGAGTTTTAGCGAGACCAACGAACATGAATTGATTTATATATATATATATATATATATATATATATATATATATATATATATATGGTAATTATGTATGAGCAAATCCTAGAAATTCTCCTTAAATCTCGTTACAAGTCAAATTTTAGTACAAAGCAAAACTTTAACTGAGTGTACCAACTAATATTGTATAGACGCCAGCACATCTAGCTACCCCAATCTGTAAAATTTATTTTATAGCTTTTCAACTTTATCACAAAAGCATAAGGTTCAATTTCAATTGGGGAAATTTGACAGATTGGGGTAGCTTGATGAGCTGGCGTCTGTACTACTTAGCCCCAGGATTCAAAATGTTAATACTGCAGGTGAACATATGCATACGTGTTTCCACATCATTGGGTCAGTCTTTTATTGATTTATTAAGAAAATCAACAGCGATACAATAAAATCAATTTTTATCCTGTAAATGTGTGATTTACAGGATAAAAATTGATTTTATTGTATCGCTGTTGATTTTCTTAATAAATCAATAAAAGACTGACCCAATGATAAAATATAAAGGGAAGGCCAATAACAGGTTTTCCATAGTGTAACATTAAAAGTGTAGTTGGCTAATAAACGGACAAAAAATATAATGCTGACACTAATTATTTATCCGACATCGATGTGGTGAGATCTGCATTAAGACTACTGACTGTATGCAGTAGTCTTTCTTTGTTCCTTTTTTATGGACAATTATTGGAACGAAGTTCCTTATCGCGCGTTGTGAAAGGGGGCTAGACGGAAAAAATTCTCACGAAAAGTTGTCACGACACTTTTTTGCAGCTGTGCGGCGTGCGCATGTTTCTCTGTAGATATTTTCATTTCTATTTCGCATTGAACAGTGTGGGGTCGCGATGATTATTTTTGTTGAGTGTATACAGGTTTTTTATACATAATAAATAATAAGAAATAACTTCGTTCCATCCGGGTGTCCCTTGTCACCTCTCAAGTTTTATTTATGATATTAGCATTTTAAATTGAAATTACATATAATTTTTCACAACTCCCTCAATATGGGTATCGAATGAAAGGGCATGACTAGTAGAATACTATATACTATGACAATATGCCGTTAAATATAATAAAAGTGCTTACAGATTTTCTACTCATAATTACAATAAACGTTCACACTCACTCCATGCGAAACACTATCACTATTTACACTTGTCAACAATAGAAAGCATTAGGATCTCCGAAATTACATTCGCCAAATACAGAGTACTTTAAATTTACTTTAATACAAGCTAGTGAATTTGCCTCAATGCAGAATTGCCCATTCCGTCCCTTTATTTGCAAAGAGAAGGCATAATGAACTCCGCCTTGAAAATAACAAACCAATTATTTCACCAAGAATTAACACCACTATGAAAGTCTATATTTTCTCGAAGAAACTCAAAGACTCCATCGTCAGGGAGATCATGCTCTTTTGGAGTTAAAACAAAGACAGCTTCACTATGAAACGCTGTACTCTTTTCACTGCTAAATAAAAACCCTTTCTGGGCGGTACGAATAAAGAATTTCTATTTCCTACCCTCATTAATTCACATAAATAACGCCAAACTAAAGCGTATAACAAAATACGTCTAAAAGCATGAAAAAATTAAAGTGGGACAAAAATTCATGATTCTAAAATTGTAATTCGACATTACAATTTATTTTTTAAAGGTAGTAATTTAACACCATTTATCTTCTTCATGACATTTCGACACTATTTGAGTATTTTTGTGACTTAACTTATTAACTAAATCAGCTTTTTGCTTACTAATCAGAACTATCACTAAAAGTATACCGTTGTGTAATATAGCAATTTTAAGAGAGTTTGAGATAATTTTACATTAGATTTATCATCAGATTCTACATGTTTTTATAGTGTTATTATTTTATTTTTACGGCGATAGGAAGGCACAGAGAACTATAGACATATACATATATACACACACAGACAAACGAAATCACAACCCCTGTCCCAGGAAATGGGTTGTGATTTGACATATAGTATATTTGATATATATTTACTCAACTAACAGTAGTCGATTAAATATGTATTTCAATAGGTAAATCTATTTCTCATTTGGTAATGCCAAAGTTTCTGGTGAGTAAGGAAACTGTGCATGACATTTTATAGAACCTTTCACTCGTTTTTAAAAAGCAATATTTTATCAAGTGAGAACTCGAAATAAAGCTCTTTGTGCGCCATAAGTCACAGTTGTACACAAAGGGTGTATCCGTGTGTATATACTGTCGCAGGCCACTCGGTTTGTAGATATCGCAACAAAATTAGAAGATATTTTAATTTTCATCACATATTTTCAGTCTTGGGTCAAAGAGAAAGAATGCTTTAAAAGAGTCGGAATAATTTTGCGATGACCAGAACAATATAAGGATTCATCCTCTCACGTTCTCTTAGTAAATAACATCAAAAGCAACTACCTAACTTCATTGCGTCGGTATGACTGTTGTTTAGATGTTTTATGCAATCTCATAATAATTATATTTTCTTGTATTTATGTATAGATGCAGATCCCTTACTATTCAGAACTGACTTGGAAGTACAGGACCGAGGATTTTACGTACTCTCTAGGGCCCGGGGTGTAAGGCCGCCAACTTCTAGACACAAGACCTCTTTACCTGCGCTTACACAGACCACCGTCAAACCAGCAAGCAGATTTTTTTAAATTATTTTCTCATCACATTTTATGTCTCATAGTATATGTATATCATGTGTCCATATAAAGTATATACTTTATATGGACACATGATATACAACATGTAACTTAATTAACGCACATCCTGAAAATAGTTTGTTCAGAATCGTTTACTGAATCGATTTATATCATTTTAAATATAGGTAAATTTTTATTCCAAAATAATTTAAACTACGGAAATTATCGTTATTTTAACCCTGTACAGTCAAAACAAATTGAAATGGACCGTAAGTCAAAGTAATAAGACTTTTAAATCGCACTTTTATTTGTATTCATACAAATTCCATCATTCAACACAAAATTAAGAAAAATAAACTTTATTCCAAGACTCTAATTTAGTAAATAACGTTGCATATACATGTCAAATTTAAAATTTAGTCTATGTATTATGATACAAACATAATATTCTAATTGGGGTGTCTGAGGGTGTGCGTTAATTACGTTACATGTTGTATACTATGAGACATAAAACTGTGACAGACCAGAGCCTGATTTAGGTTTTCAAACAAACCTTTAATACTGGTCTCTGGGCCCCTCCCGGAGCTAGAATATAAAGTTATAACGAGCGGTTAACTAGACATTTAGATATAGGTTAAATAAAACAAAAAGAGAATCAAAACTATAATTAATAGTAGTGGGTATTTGCCACGGTGTAAATAAAATAAAAACGAAAAAAATATCCTACTAATATTCATCATCATCATATCAGCCGAAAGACGTCCACTGCTGGACAAAGGCCTCCCCCAAAGATCTCCACAATTGCCGGTCTTGTGCTATTCGCATCCAGCATTTTCCAGCGACCCGCACAAGATCATCGGTCCATCTTGTAGGGGGCCTGCCCACGCTGCGTCTTCCGGTTCGTGGTCGCCACTCGAGAACCTTTCTGCCCCAACGGCCGTCGGCTCTACGAGCTATGTGCCCTGCCCACTGCCACTTCAACTTGGCAATTCTTCGGGCTATGTCGGTGACTTTGGTTCGCCTGCGGATTTCGACATTTCTGATGCGATCCCGCAGGGAAACTCCGAGCATAGCGCTCTCCATTGCTCTTTGGGTGACCTTGAGCCTCCTAATAAGGCCCATAGTGAGCGACCACGTCTCTGTTCCGTATGTCATCACTGGCAACACACACTGGTCGAAGACTTTCGACTTGAGACACTGCGGTATTTTGGACGAGAAGATGTTACGTAGCTTCCCGAACGCTGCCCAGCCGAGTTGGATTCTACGATTGACCTCCTTCTCGAAGTTGGACCTACCTAGTTGGATGGTCTGTCCTAGGTAAATATAGTTCTCTACAACTTCGAGTGCAGAGTCACCAACTTTCAATTGAGTGGGTGCAACATGGACGTTTGACATGATTTTCGTCTTATCCATGTTCATTTTCAGACCCACTTGTTGAGAGACTCTGCTGAGGTCATCGAGCATTGTACCGAGGTCTTCCATGGTCTCAGCCATGACTACGATATCATCGGCAAATCGAAGGTGAGTGATGTACTCGCCATTGACATTGATGCCAAAGCCTTTCCAGTCCAGAAGCTTGAAGACGTCTTCCAATGCAGCGGTGAACAGTTTTGGAGATATAACATCTCCCTGTCTCACGCCTCGCTGCAAGTGGATAGGTTTCGAGATCTGGTCCTGGAGTCGCACTGACATAGTGGCGTTTTCATACAAACACTTTATCACCTCGATATACCGGTAGTCAATTTGGCGCCTTATGAGAGCCCTCAGCACGGCCCATGTTTCGATAGAATCAAAGGCTTTCTCATAGTCCACAAACGCTAAGCACAGTGGCTTGTTATACTCTTCGGTCTTCTGTATAACTTGCCGCAGCGTATGTATGTGGTCTATGGTGCTAAAGCCTTTTCGGAAACCGGCTTGTTCGGGAGGCTGGAAGTCGTCAAACCTGCGCGCGAGACGGTTCGTAACGACCCTCGAAAACAACTTGTAAACATGGCTCAGCAGTGTGATGGGTCTATAATTCTTCATTAGGCTACTAATATTATAAACGTGAAAGTTTGTAAGTATGGATGGATGTTTATTACTCTTTCACGTAAAAGTTACTGAATGGATTTTAATGAAACTGTACATTAATATATGTAGCTTAAACATCAGAATAACACACAGGCTACAATTTATAAAGATATCGTGTGAATTGTCAAAAATACAACGACAAGTGTCAAGTAAGTAGGAAAATATAATAGGTTTTGGCAGTGCACGCCGGAATAGCTCGCAGATGGTAGAATCTGCGAGCTATTCCGGCGTGCACTGCCAAAACCGCTAGAGGTACACATCCTACTAATACTACAAACGCGAAAGTTTGTAAGTATGGATGTATGTTTGTTACTCTTTTATGCCAAAACTATTTTAACGCGGGTGTAACCGCGGTGCATAGCTAGTAATATAATAAAAAAAATACTGTCTACTGCGTTGTGTGAGAGATAAGTGAAGATTGTGTATAGATGTATTTGAATTCATAGAATAAAAATAATAATAATTTGTAATAATACAAGGGTTCATTATATAATCGATACCATACGCTCAGTTTCTTCATAATCAAGGGTTTTCAGGTATTTAGTAACAGCTAGCTAAAGCTAATTATAAAGTTAGATATTATATTAATAGGAAGGCATGTTATAATAATTTAAATTATTTTTCCCTCTTAATAAAATACTTTAAATGGAGTAGACGTCTTTCGGCTGATATGATGATGATCAAGGTTTGTGCAGGTCTTTATTAATAACTAGCTGTGCCCCGCGGTTTTACCCGCGTAAAACTTTATAAATTCTTCCCCGTAGGTGATAACGTGATAATATGTAGCCTATATGTTGACCCGACCTCTAAGTAATATTCATGCAAAATTTGAAGTTAATCCATGCGGTACTTTTTGAGTTTAGCCCAGACATACATACAGAAAAACAGACATACAGAAAACCAGAAACACAGACAAAAGTTCTGAAAACTATATTTTTGGCTTCGATATAGATTATAGATCACGCTCCAAGTATCCTTTTAAAAAAATATTCAATGTACAGTTTTGACTTTTCTACGACTTTATTATATTTAAAGATAATTTATGACTATAAATATATGATGCGATATTTATTGAGTGAAGTAGTCTATGTTTTCTTGCACTTTTTCTAGTACTTTGGGCATAACAAGGGGAGTAATTTGTCGACAGGCGCCAAATGCTACCTTATTTATTAGCTTATTGAACATCGGAAATGTTGGACATTTGTTTGGAGAATATGTACGACTATTATGTGACATTGATATATTATGACATGTATGTAAAGCCGGTGGTAATTGTTCGTCTGTTTAGAGAATGCACTGCAAGGTAGGGTAAAGAAAAAAAAAAGATGATTCCACATAAATGTAAAAATGTTCACGGAATAAATGATCTTTGACTTTGAATATGTATATATTGTAGGTAAAAACTTGGCTAGCATAAGCTGATTAGTCAATAACTAAAATAATTTTTAATGACATTGCATTTCTTGCTAACATAGTTAAAAGAATAGGAGGAAGGAAAATATCGACACGTTAGAACAGGAGACTTATTATGCGCCTGGTCGTATAATTGGTCATCAAAAACACCTAATAATATTTACAATACTTTCTGTATTGTAAACATTATTAGTTGTGAAAAAAGAAGGAAAAAAGTGAATAAATTTGCCTATAATGCTGTAATTCTTGATTTTTTCCATAGTAACATTCTATTTGCTCCGTTTTAACTTAAGTTAATTACATTGGTATGTATAGTGCAAATATATGTAATTATACAGTCTAGTGTAATTCCTATATTATTATTAATATTATTTATTCATTATGATATATCATTTTATCTGTTGAGCTTTGTTTGTTTAAGTAAGATTAAGGTAAATTAATTCAAACACCCATACTACCCAATTTTATGATTTCTCTTCTCTTATACATTCCCTCTAAGTTTATCCGAAAGAAATTGCAGCAGCGATACGTACCTACTAGCTTGTTATACTTTGATACCTATATGATATACTAGCTGTGCCCCGCGGCTTTACCCGCATTAAATTTTATAAATTATCACAGCTCTTCCCCCGTATGGGGATAGCGTGATAATATGTAGCCTATATGTTGACCCGACCTGTTAGTAATATTCATGCAAAATTTGTAGTAAATCCATGCAGTACTTTTTGAGTTTAGCCCGGGCATATATACAGACAAGCAGACAAAAATTCTAAAAACTATATTTTTGCCTTCGATATCGGTTGTATATCACGCCCCGAAAAAAAATTCAATGTACAGTTTCGACTTTCCTACGATTTTATTATATGTATAGATACTTTCTGTATTGTGAACATTATTAGTTGTGAAAGAAGAAGGAAAAAAGTGAATAAATTTGGCTATAATGCTGTAATTCTTGTTTTTTTTTCCATAGTCACGTTCTATCTGCTCCGTTTTAACTTAAGTTAATTACATTGGTATGTATAATGCAAATTATATAGTTAAGTGTAATTCCTATATTATTATTAATATTATTTATTCATTATGATATATTATTGTATCTGTTAAGCTTTGTTTGTTTAAGTAAAATTAAGGTAAATTAATCCAAACAACCATATTTTACACACTACCCAATTTTATGATTTATCTTCTCTTATACATTCCCTATAAGTTTATCCGAAAGAAATCGCAGCATGATAAGTACTAGCCTGTTGTACTTTGATACCTATATGATATACTAGCTGTGCCCCGCGGTTTTACCCACGTTAAACTTTATAAATTATCACAGCTCCTCCCCAGTAGGGGATAGCGTGATAATATGTAGCCTATATGTTGACCCGACCTCTTAGTAATATTCATGCAAAATTTGATGTAAATCCATGCAGTACTTTTTGAGTTTAGCCCTTGACATACATATAGACCAACAGACACATAGACAAAAATTCTAACAACTATATTCATGGCTTCGTTATCCTTATAAAAACTATTCAAGAAAAGTCAAACTGTACGTTTTGACTTTTCTACGATTTTATCATATGTATAGATTATTATGTTACGCTCTTTGGTGTACAATAAAGATAATTGTACTCTACTTTTACCGTATAAAATATATAAAACAGTCAATTCATACATACATATTATAATTATAGGAATGCAAATTCTTAAACAAGTTTTTTGGGAATAGATCCATCAATATAATCTGTAGGCATATATATATATATATATATATGTATATATATATATATATATATATATATATATATATATATATATATATATATATATATATACTTATGAAATGAAATGAAATTTATTCAGCACTTGGGTATTAACATACACTTGTACTTGTCGTAGATACGTTGTAGTGGATAGTACTAAAGTTACAAAAAAATAATAATTAGTCCGTCCGTGCGGTTTGTTTTATCGCATATATTTTCTGAAATCCTTAAATAAATAACAAGTTACTAATCTATTATTTTAAAATTGAGTTCTTCTATATTAAAATTAAGGAATGTAAGACTAAAGCAAAAAGACGAAATTCTAAATGAGGGTGTGAACACATCCACGGGATCACCGATCACGCGTTAAGGGGCCAAAGCGATCCTCGCCGCTGAGGAACCTACCCTAGCTAGCCTGCGGCTATTTCACAAAAAACAACCTATTAAATAAACCTTTATAACGCGCACCTAGCTATACTGTTTCGACGCAAGCCCTGAGGGGAAAGCAGGGAGCCGGGACGGGAAGACGCCGCGCCGCATCGCACCCGCCGGACACAGTAGATTATGTTTGCTTTACTGAGTCGGTCGAAGTCGAATGAGACTAATGTTACGTGTCTATAGTGCAAAGGTTGTAATTTTATTGATACGCTACATAACGTGTACTCTGTGTTTTCGTGGTTCCACCCAATAAACAATCTATAACTTAAACCGATTTGTTTTAATCCGTTAAACCTTATAAATTTTAATCTCTTTGTTACTGTTGTTTCTAGATCTATTGATTAAAAGGCCCTCCTTCATAAATAGTTCTCAGGTTAAATGACTTTTTTATCTAAAGAGTTCCTTTCCTTCTTTCAGACTAGCTAAAGCAAAATCGTAATGTGTGTATTACTGGGAACATTGTTCATTGTCACAAAATATCCCTTGTGCAGCAGAATTTTATAAAAAAAGCGAACATGTTTCCATCAAAGTAAAATTTCATACAGGTAACATTGTTGTTGCTGAATTCCAATAGTTATCGAACAGTGTTTAAAAAGGTCTTTTTGCTGCTTTTTGGCATGCGACGCCCTCGGCCGACTTCGTGTTCCTGACAAAGGTGAACAAGCAAATAAAGCAAACAAACATTTTTGTTGAAAACATTCATGTACAGATTTCGGGTTTTAAAACATACCTTTTTAAATTACAACATTCACCTCGCTCGTTTATCTACGGCAGATGATGAGGTTGGGCTCAAATCCCGGATGAGCTCAGACATAGCTACAGTACCCGGCGATAAATATTGCACATCGACATTTGGAAAGAGACAATCGGCCAACCTCGGCACCGCACCGTAGAGCGTTATCTCTGTCGCACGAAATACAGACAGTCCGGTATCTATTAGGAGCTGTTAAAACAATTTTAATTTGCTTCTTTAAATAATTATTTTTATTCTTTGTAAAAATACACCAACTTTTCTATAAGTGAAGGCTTTAGGTTCGGGTAAAAAAAATAAAAAAAATATGTTCACATTATGTTTACGTACTTAATTACTTTGGAAAATTACAGCTGTAGTGTACATAATAAACACCATTGTACCTTTTGTTAAAGCGAGACATTGTAATAAAAATAATAATAATTCTAATTCTCAATTACTTCCATTTCACTATCTGTGCTCTCAAAGAGGTCAATATCACTGTCACTATCAGCCGTATTTATCACTAGTCTATCAGTGTAATTGTCTAAACCGTGTTGAATGCTTCTATATTCATTCTCACATTTGATTGTGTGATCGCAAACCTTTTTCCACTCTTCAGCCCCGATCATGTTTACTTTTTCAGTCAATAACGTTTTTACTGTAGTTAAATTCATACCCACATTTCTAGAGGCTACCTCCTTTCTAGAGGCTACCTGGCCTTTTAGTTGAGACCATATATTTTCAATTGGATTAAAATCCGGATGATACGGTGGCAATCGCAACACAGTGTGCCCATGTTCGGCAAGTACTTTGTCCACGGAAAACTCTGTATACCTCTCCTTGTGACGACATATAATAGCGTAAATCTGGGTTTTTGTTAATTTTGGATCAACTGGAATTTCGTGTTTATTTAACCAGTTGATCATTTCCTGTTTAATGGTGTTTGAGTTAGGGGGTCTTTCAACATATTTATTGTGATAGGGTGCGTTGTCGATAACTAGAACGGAATCACTGGGTATAATTGGGATTAATTGATTAACCAGCCATTTCTCTTAGTTATCGTTATTCATTTCATTGTGATAGTCACGTGTAGTATCCGTGGATTTATACGTTAAAAAGGCACCGGGTACAAAGCCTTTTTTATTTCCCGCATGAACTATTATCAAACGTTGATCTTTTGAAATTGGCTTCTTTAATCCTTTTTTCTTATCATCACTCCAAGATTTCCCTTTGGTGTGGGATGTATGTATGTAAGACTCATCCATGTAGACGATATTTTTTCCTGTTTCGCGAAATTTGCGTATTTTATCGAGGTATTCCATTCGTTTGAGACTTACATCGTGCTTTTCCATTAAAACTTTTCGATTATCTTCCATTTTATTGAACCGAAATCCCATCACGTGAAGTATTTTTCTCAACGTCTTTTCAGACCCATTTTAATTAATAGCTTCAGATAATTTAGCTTTTAATGATTTTATTGTTGGCAGTTCATTAAATCGTAAGTGAAAATCATACACCATTCTTCGAACAACATCGTCCATATCCAAACGAAATAGCTTTTTTGTTCTCCCTTTTTTGGAGTGCAAAACTTAATTTCAGTTGAACGTGTTTCAGTACTGGCTTCGTTTAATATATTGTTCAAAGTTCTTCTTGAAATTCCAGTGGCATTTGCAACTCGCGCTTGAACCTTCTTAAAATAACAACTTAGATTTTCATCTTAATTTTTTTTTAATCTGTCAGCTTCAGTTACAAAATATTTATAAACATTGTAGATAATTTGGCGTGACTGACCTCGTAAAGGTTTCCCTCTTTTTCCTAAAGATGCCATAGTACAACTTTATATTATTTTTGGGGGTGTATATCCGGGCAAAACCGTAAAGCGTATGTATTTCTGTTAATAATTCAAATTTCCCGCGCCACTGCAGCTCAGCGGTGTCAACCAATCACAGCTATTTGTCAACAAACACTTGTCGCGACAGGCATGCGCGTTTTTTAAATATTTTATTTTATTGTTTTTTAGTGGTTTTTATGTAATTTATGTGCTAAAAGAAGTGCCAATCGTCAAATTTACGTGTACAATAGGTAAGTAACTAATAGTCATGTTAAAAGTGTGTATATTTTTATGTAATTCAGTACATTTGTACCGGTGAAATCAATTACGAATGTAGTAGTGAGTAACGTATTTATACATACAATGGTATGGGTCAAAATCGTATGGGGTAAAATCGTATATGTACGATTTTGACCCGGATGTACTTAAGTGTATTAACCTTTTATTTTATCATTACAGATGCCACGATGCCTCGTGATTATAAAAGGACGACTAATAGACAATCGTGGGACACGGAAAACATGAAAAAAGCTGTTCAAGCTGCTCAAATATATCAGGTGCGGAAATCCACCTTACAAGATCGCGTTAATAAATTCCGACAAAATAATAATTTAAACAAATCAACTCTTAGAGGCCTGGGGCGTTTTATGCCAACTTTTACAACTACTCAGGAAAAAAGTTTAGTTGACCACATCTTAATTATGGAAAAATGATTGTTTGGTCTCACTTATAAAGATCTTCGACGGTTAGCGTACCAGCTTGCAGAAGCTAATAATATTGACCATTCTTTTAATACAACTACTAAAAAAGCGGGAGAGGATTGGCTGTCAGGATTTATGAAACGCCACCCACAATTATCACTGCGTGCAGCTGAACCCACGTCCGTGGCAAGCAATGGGGTTTAATATGGTCAGTGTTAATATTTTTTTTGATTTGCTGAGGAACTCATAGATCAACACAAATTTCTACCTACAAAGATATATAACGTTGATGAAACGGGTTTGACGACGGTTCCTAAAAGACAAAGTAGGATAATCGCCTTAAAGGGAAAAAAGCAGGTCGGCCTGGCCAGTTCAGCGGAAAGAGGTCAACTTACTACTGCTGTACTTTGTGTCTCTGCTGCTGGGAATTATATCCCTCCACTCTTGATATTTCCTCGTGTTCGTATGAAGGCAGAACTTCTAGACGGTGCTCCTTCAGGCACAGTTTCAGTTTGTCATCCAAGTGGCTGGATACAAAGCGAAATTTTCGTTGAATGGCTAAACCACGTTATATCGACAGTAAAGCCCAAGAAAAAAGACCCCGTCTTATTGTTACTCGATGGACACTTGACTCACACAAAAAATCTCCCGTTAATAGAAAAAGCGCGAGACAACGGAATTTTCATTTTACATTTTCCACCCCATTGTACACACAGACTGCAGCCCTTAGATGTAAGCATTATGGGTCCTTTAAGTACTTATTATACTCAAGAAGTAAACATGTGGTTACGGAATAATCCTGGTCGAGTTGTGACGCAGTTCCAGCTGGCTAGACTTTTTGGTGCAGCTTATGGTAAAGCGGCTACGATACATAATGTAGTATCTGGATTTTTGAAAACCGGCATTTACCCGACAAATAGACATGTATTCGATGAAACAGATTTTGTTGCGGCTGAAACTACGGATATACATGCGTTAAACACACAAACAGTTACATGGGAGCCCTCAACATCATCTACGCTACTTGCTAATGCGATTCCATCAACCGCTAGTGGAATCGACCCGGTGAAATCATCTTCTAATGCGTCTGTCATAAACTTGGTACAATCCGCTTCACCCACCTCTTTAATTGAACCAAAGACTTTGAAGCTGTATCTCCGGCAGATGTAATGCCAATCCCTAGAGTTAGTGTGAGTCAGAAAAGGACAAACAATCGAAGAGGGAAAACAGCTGTCATCACTTACTCTCCCTACAAAAACGAACTGATTAGCTCACAAAATAAAATACCAAAACTTAATCTAGATCACCAAAAGAAAACTAAAAAACAAACAACTACCAATGGCAACGATAACTGTCTGTACTGTCTTGAGAAATACGGCACTACTCGATTGAATGAAAGTTGGGTCCAATGTATAGAGTGCAAAGGTTGGGCTCATGAAGGCTGCACAGGTTACGATTCAGAAGAATTGGATGATTTTGTGTGCATGGGCTGCATAGCTGCACGTTATGGGCTGCATAGTATACGGTTTTGTCCATGCCATAAAACGTAGAAGAATTATATTTGCTACTTTTTTTCAATTTACGCTTTAATTATCTAAGTTAAAATATTGTGATTGCGTACCTTATGAGACTGGTTAAAAATAAATGTTGATTTAGTACAACTGTGTTTTTAAATTATTGATCAGCATCCACAAACCCTAAGCTATACGGCTTTGCCCCGGTCTCCCCTATATATATTTTGAACTGGACGCGACCGCACTCTATCGCACTTGAACAACGACTGACAAAACGTCACATAGGTAGTGCGCGACAGAGATAACGCTCTACGAAGCCGAAATTAGCCGACCGTCTCCCTCCAAAGGCCGATGTGCAATATTTATCGCCGGGCACTGTATTTGGATTTTAGTTTTCTGTCAGTTTCTCAGTGTAGCTGCCACGTTATACACTGCACGGTAGTCTGAAAAAAGTCGGACTTAACATAATTGTAACATTTTAACACAATCAATGAATTCTGTATTTGGATGTTATCACAGAAAGGAAAAGAACAGTAAGAACTATTCCTTAGATAGTGTAATTCGTTTTTTATGTCTTCTTAACTTGCTTTGTCCTCTATCCAAATTTATAGTGTACCTAACTACCATAGTTTTATCTGCATCACCCTAAGGTTGCATTGAGCATGAAGTCCGCTTCTGTACATTAATGTGCATAAAGTTTTAAATAAATAAATTAAAATAAATAATTTATCCCATCACTTGAGAAAATTAATATCAAAAATATTATAAAAGCTTACGAAATTCCGTTATAACAGCTTCTTTGCCATCAGCCCGCATATTCCTTACATTTTTAAACGACGACACTTAAGTTTAATAGGAGACCTCCTGCCGTAGATGGCAGATATAAGGGCTTTTGAAGTCGCTTTAATATGAACTCAATCTCTGTACAGTCGTCGCCAAAAAGATAGCCAGTTACTCTCACAAGTCCGTCAGTAATCAGCGAAGATAAACCGTAATAAAAAATAAAACTAAAATAAATAAAAAAGTAAAAAAGCTTTTTTAAACACGTAGATTTTAAAAAAGCGTTTGTAAATAGTCCTAACATTTTTGTAGTAATATATTTAAGTATACATAATTATTTCTAGTTACATACAGATATTAATAATAATAATATCTAGGGACAATGTCAAACAGATCATCCTAGCCCCAAACTAAGCAAAGCTTGTACTATGGGTACCAGGCGACGATATACACACTTATATAGATAGATAAATAGGTACTTAAATACATAGAAACATCCATGACTCAGAAACAAATATTCGTGCTCATTACACAAATATTTGCACTTACCGAGATTTGAACCCAGGACCACCAGCTTCGTAGGCAGGAGCACTACCAACTAGGCTACGGTGACACGGATTGTTAAAACATTTATACAATTTATTTTATGGCTAGCTAAATATCATTTCTATTTAATGATATTTAGCTAGCTTGTATTAAGTTATTGTCAAGGACATTATGTTTAGGTTTAATTATGGAAATTTATAGATTACTACATATTGTATGAATGGTTCTTTCTATATTAAGGTACGAATTCAATATTATTATTATGACGGAGCTTGTGTTTCTAACGACGGTCGCGCTTTAATGCTACCACCGGATCCAATGCGCCCTGAGCCCTGAAACTGAGTAAAATATTAAAAGAAGAAATGTCACCACTCATAGTAACAAAATTTTCCATCTTTAACGTGTCAACGAATCTGCCAAAACACTTTTAAGCTACCATGTTAGCGATAACGTTTAATAGGGAACGTCCTGCAACCAAGCACGAGTGCTCTTCAAACGGGGGAAAAAGATTTTCGCCAGGAAAAATACGAAGGTATCTTTCACCTTAAATAGGATATCTTTTTTCATGTTATGTTTCTGCCGGTTCAAAGGCTTTAATGATTTTCGTTAGCTTTATGACACGTTAAAAATATAAGTACATTTATTCTTATCAGATATAAGAAAGTGAGATACATCCTAACTAATATTATAAATGCGAAAGTAACTCTGTCTGTCTGTCTGTCTGTCTGTTACTCTTTCACGCTAAAACTACTGAACGGATTTGAATGATGTTTGGTATACAGATGGTCTAGACCCTGAGAAAGAACATAGGCTAATTTTTATAGTTAGGATAACACATAGGCCATATTTTATAAAGTTTAACGCGGGTTCAACCGCGGGGCACAGCTAGTAAGTAATATTTTATAGTCAATCTAGTCAATTAGCTTATAAAAGGATAAGTATAAATAAAACAGTAACTAATACAAAATAATATAACACAAATATCCTGTTAATCCTTAATTGTTGACCTTTGGTTAGATATTTTTTTTAAGACAACGCCCGCACTTGTGAATTTAATCCCTGTATCGCGGGTACTTTACAATCATATAATAGACGGACACAAATTACATCCAGTCTCAGAACAACTATTTATGGGTCACACAAATAGTTGCCTGGCGCGGGACTCGAACCGGCGACACGAAACGGCCAGGCGACTGTCATAGCCGCTGCGCCACACGTGCAGTCAAAAATAAAATAAATAAATATCTTATACATGCCATCTGATCCCAAACTAGACAGCCTGTACTATGGTAGCCAGACAACTGATAAACATACTTATATATTTTTAACCCTAGGATGGTAACATGTTTTAGATTAACACGCATGGTAACGGGGGTGCTACGTCACCCCATAATAATAAATTGAATAAAAAAACTTATTTAATGAAAAATTAAACTTTTTATTCTTGATACAACCTAAAGGAATATTTTTCTTGAGATCAATGAGTAACTAAATGATACTAGATTTAAAATAATATGTTTTTGGCAATTTAAATACAATTGAGACAAATTTCCACACAATGTTCAGGGCACACAGGCTTTTAGCATTTTGAACAAAAAAAAACACTTTTTGTAATTTTTTCGAGGACATAATACACATCGAGATTTATTTTTCAATTTGGCGGGGGGGTTCACCTGCTGGAACTCCTTCGGGGACATTTAGAATGGCCCTTATGTTTCCCGTTAGTTGTTGAGGTAAATTTGACTCCAGACGTCGTTTCATGTGCAGCTCGGCTAACAGCAATGCTAGTTTTTCTTGAAAACTACTGCTAAATTTGTTAGCTGGCATGTGCGGATGCTTAGCTTTTGATCTTTGATCTTGAAAATACCTACGTAAATGGTATCAGGGGTAACGCAACACCCCACACATACCTGCAAAATGAAATCGAAGTGTTGTCGCTCCCACCGCGCAACGGGTACTGACGGCTCACGGTGAGACAAGAGAATACACAGAATGCTAGAGCGATACGGCAAATAATTTTCTATAAATCGGCGTGGGATTGTACGCGTGGGGTGTTGGGGCACCCCTGTTACCATCCTAAGGATAAATACATATCTATTAAAGATAAATTACACCCAGACACAGAACAAATAATCGCGCTCATCACACAAACGACCTCTGGCTTAGCAGTCAAGGACACTAGCCCCTGGACCAGCAGGCCCGTCAATCATCATCATATCATAAGGGTAGATAGACAGACCCGCTCGCAGGATACCTAGTTGGAGATAGAGACCTAACAAGTAAAAAGCTGCAAAACTTGGATCGTCGTCGTCAGGTTGCAAGCTTATCAGTTTCCTACAGGTCGTTTCATGGAGAATGCGCTCCAGACCTTTATGAACTCATCCCACCTTCTCCCTTTTTTAATCGGACTACAAGGCGTCGGGAGGCTCTCCACCGCTATGTTGTTGACATCCCATTATGCCGTACGAAGCGCTTTGCTTCCTCCTTTATCATACGCACGGCTAAGCAGTGGAACACCCTCCAAACGACGAGTTTCCAGACTCATATTACATGGGTTTATTCAAGGTTAGGGTGAACAGATATATTAAGGGTACGCGCGGTCTACCTTCGACCACATCCTCACTTACCTACTATCAGGTGAGATCGTGGTCAAACACAAAACCTGTTCGCATAAAAAAAAAATAGTACAGATTTTTAGTAACTACTAACTAAGAATATAATGGACCGTTTTATTATATTGTTGGTCAGTTTTAATTATACGTTACCATTTAATGAACACGTAAATAGTGTCACCAACACAAATTGAAATATATATATTTCGACTTCTTGCTCCCTCGTGGTCCGGTCCTACTGTGCCCCCCAGGAAGAATGATATCTCGTACTCCAACAATTTATTATCTACCTCCCGTATAAAAATTGCTGAAAGTAAAAATTTTGTACAGAACAGAGATGGTCACACCAGGTGGGTTAAGTTAGGTTAGATCGTTGACCAACCACAGAACCGAGATGGTCATATTATTATGTAATTACTATATACACAAAAAGTGAAACATCATCGCACTAAAAATATCCCACTAAAAATAGTTCAGTTTCCGGCTTCATGCATAAACCGCTGATGTGACAAATATGATATCCTGGAATATTATTCTCACACGGCCATCTGATCCCAAACTTCTCTCGACTTCTCGACTCACAAACGCTTCTCATTCTGCAAAAGAAACTTATCCGTATCATAGTTAACATTGACCAAACCGATAGTTGTAAACCCTTTTTTATAAAGCACAAAATACTTACCTTACCATCTGTCTATATACTGGAAATATGTAAATTTGTTAGAAAATATAAAAACTTATTTATTACTCGCGGTGAAAAACATAACAACAGATCTATTAGATTTAAGAATATGATAATGTTACCGTCATCGCGCATGAAATTGCACTCAAATAGTCCCTACGTATTGTCTATAAAAATATTTAATAAACTACCAGACGCAATAAAGAGTGAAAGTTGCAACAAAATATTTACAAATAAACTTAAGGAAATACTAATTAAAAAAGCATACTACACCATAAACGAATACATAGATGACAAAAATATTATTTAACTCAGACCGACACCATACCTACCTTTAAAGTTGGTTAAGTTGACATAAGAAAGGAAATTTAATTATTAATAAGTATTTTAAGATTATTACGATTTTAATATGATTAACAATCATATTAAAATCGTATGTTATTAAAATATAATAGATATTTTTTAATAATTATATAATTGTATGTTTAGTTTTAAGTAATCATTTTTGCTGTGCCCTACAGGGTCAATAATTGTACCTAGCTATAAGCATTATTATTATAAGACCTGTATTAGACATTATGGAATGCAAATAAAGATATGAATATGAACTTACATACTATTGAAACCCAGATAACTGATATACGACATATACTACTTTTCTTTATTAAAAACATACAGATAGATAGTTATACCCAGATTTTGGACAGACAAGTTCATGCACACAAATACCTGTCCTGAATGGGAATCGAACCCACTTGCTTGCGGCGTGAAAGATAAGTATCTACCAACCACGCCATCTGGCCTTTCATATATAAATAATGTAACAACACACTTGGCTCATGTTTCTATCCGTATGCAGGATGGCCGAGCAGTTGACGTTAAAACGCAAAATTTAGATGCTTTGTGATGAGTATCCGAGTCATAAACCATTATATCCCCATTTCTTTTTATTTTGTAAATTAATGAGTCCTGAGAGCAAACCCTAATTTTGAACTTTCGAATAAATTCTAAGTCAGTTCTGCAATGATTAGATAAACCATACTTTTTAGGGTGTTAGGTTAAACTGTGCTAATTAGTTATCACAAAAAAACTGAACCAGAAATGCTCAACAGAACGAGAAAAAAAACGAAAACTGATGTTTGGTGAAATTTACGATAAAAATCGTTGAAAAAGTTCTATCTCGAAAACTACGCAAAATCGCAGAACATACATGGGGATGATTCGGATACTCCTCATCATAAAGTGTCTAAATTTTGCGTTTGAACGTCAACTCCTCGGCCAGCCTGTATAAATATACATTATTTATACAGGATGGGCGAGGAGTTGACGTTGACAACACACTTGGGCTCATATTTCTATCCGTATATAAAGTTGATGAAGCTGGGACCGGTCATTCAGTATCTGAATAAAATAATACCCTGTATGATTTCTGAAACTTTATTTGTAGGGGGATTTACTTTATGGTGTATGATTATGGTTTTTTTTCACAGTATATACAGCCTTTTAATTTTGTTTTTGTAAAAATATATCCAATGCTTCTTAAAAGCTTTTTTCAATTATTCTTTAAAGGTAAAATGGTGTATTTATCCTTGGCATTGCTTTTCCTCGATATTTGTTCTTCAGAAGTCCATACCTCCTCCATCGGCATCACCTGCTGCATCACCATCACCATCATCGTTTGTGTCATCTGCATCATACGTATCCCCGTCTCCATCTGAAAGAGACGAAATAAAGTAAAATAAATTATGTGACTTACTACTGATATTGAGGTAGGGCAATATTTAAATTTAAAAATTAGTTATGCTTTCCATTTGAAATATATCTTTTCATTCGGTTAAAAAAAACTAAGGGTTATACCCTATATATATATATATATATATATATATATATATATATATATATATGTATAAGTTGTCTGGAAGAGATTGCTGTATTAGCGATAAGACCGCCGTTTGTGCCTTATTATATAAGTTAACTGATATTATAATGTTATGCTTCAATTTGGTGCAATAAAGTGTTATCTATCTATCTATCTATCTAATATATATATATATATTATTATTATTATTATTATAATTGTAGGAATATCCAAGTACCACCATCATTATTGTTTCGACTTTTTACACATTGTGCTCTTTTTTATTTCTAATAGATAGCATAAAATAAGGTAATACTTTTACATAATCAAGTAACTCTGTACTGACAGTTCATTTAAATTCGATACAATTGATAGGACTATCTGTTTCCGGTCGGACTAAGCCTTACTGTTGGGTCTTTGCAAACGGATAACTATTCGGGGTAACTGCTGTACACATTTCTAATTGAAACTAAAATTCATTGTCATCATGTTAATCGTAAGATATGTCCACTGATGGACAAAGGGCTCCCTCAAAAATCGTTCATCATTCAGGGGACATGCGATAATCACCACGCTAGGGTGGTAGTAGCTGAAGGGTTGGCTATCTCAGTATGATCTAAGGGAAACTCAGCGGCTCGTACTCTGGTAGGTATACACTGCCTCTGATGACTTCTTTGGCCTCCGCGGGATGAGGTAGGCTGATGATATTCTTTGCTGTCAGCCAATTCAAAGTAAAAACAATTATTTCTTAAGAGGTACTGGTAAATATTCAAGTTCACATATTTGAAATAGCAATAATGATTGTACAATTATAAGTACCTATAGGTACGATAATTTATATATAATACCATTTTCTGTATTATATGATTGTACAATTATAAGTACCTATACAATTAATTTATATATAATATCATTTTCTTTATTATATGCTAACTCTAATTATTATGGCTTGCATTTAAAATATTCATTTATACAGTACAAACATTTTCCTCTCAAGTATTTAAAAAGTACTCACCTACATAAATCTACTGAATAGAAACTCTTGATCAATCTACGATAATGGTTTCTGGACTTCTATAAAATAACGTAACTTACTTTCACTTACGTTCATCCGAAGGCATACACACCATTCCCCGAAAACCCATGAAAAATGGCCGATGCCATCATCATCGCACCATACATCATTAATGGTGTTGTCATTAATAACATAAATAACATTATAGGTGGAAACATGAAAACCATTGTAGAAAATAATTATTTTAATTATCAGTAAAAATACTAATTGTTTTAATATATCAACAACTAAATAAACGAATAACAGCGGTCAACTAAAGGCAATGACAAAGAGAATATAACCAACTTCGATATCTCTGCCGTCAACTGACATTTCCGAATATAGCAGAGAGTATGTAACACGAATGAATGAAAGACATTCAAAGAGAAAAATATTGTAAACAGCCTGGCAAACATAAGATCAGAAACATTTTTCCCCGCAGGATCTTACAAATCACTGCAAGTTGACGTGTATTAATAAAAGTAGTATATGTAGTATTACAGTTATCTGGTTTCCATAGTACAAGCGCGGCTTAGTTTGGGATCAGATTGCCGTGTATAAATAATGTCACGAGATCTGATTATTATTATTCCACCTGACTTCCAACGAATTGTATACCGTTGAATAGAACTGATACTACCATTATGCACACCAGCACATTAAAAGCGTATTCCAAGCATTCTCCTTCTAGCTATTTGTTACGATCATAAGATATATTGACTTTGGCAAGTCACTCTATATGAGCATCATATATTGAATATACTTCCTTCCATTCACCGCACATCACTATATAAGATATTGACTGACATGACACCGACTTCCCCTTTTTGATGGGCATATATCGACATGCCGTAGCGGTTATACCGACTTCTATGTGACGGCAAACGCAGATTAATTAAAAATATATAATAGAACATAGTAACTAAACATATATGCTCTGCAACGTAATTAAATTCATGTTTTTAAGAAGCTAAGACATTTCAACAAGTACTTAACACCTCCTAAAAAGATAGGAAGACACGTATTTTATGGGAAAAGTTTTATCGCTTGAAGCTCGTAAAACCGTGAACCGAAAGAGTAAACTTTATACCGACGACGCTCAAACTGTAAAACCTAGTTGACTCTGCTTTAGCTGTCGTATGCATTAAACACAGGTATACCAAAAAGTTATTTTTTGTGAGGAGGTTGGTATGAAAAAATTCAAAATAGATATAAAAATATCCGATAAGTGAGTGTGCGAATGAGCCTGTGAGACGTTTTTTTTTTCATCAAATCTCATAACTTCCAAATAACTGCACCAATTGGATAAATCTTTCTTTTATATGTTCGTTATTATCAGGAGAAGGGTTGTATAAAAATTAGCATACATTTTATCATTAAAGTGAGTGTGCGAATAAGACAGAAGACTGTGAGACGTTGGTATTTTATTTCGGTCCTTGTTTCTTCTGCCCGGAAGGAAAAACGAAAACTGTTGTCCTTACAATACATTAATGTTACAAAAAAATATTACCCTGTTATCTTTTAGACACAGAACTCCTTGAGAAACGTTTTGTCTTTACTATTAATACATTTAATATTCGAACAAATGAAATTTGACTGCACTGTAGTATAGTGGTTAAGATAACCTTGCTACTAGCTCGGCGTCCTCTCGTTTTGAGTTCAATCCCAATCAGGAAACGATTTGTGTGTCTGGGTGTGCTTTGTGACTATGTTTTTTTGGTGTGGAATACAAATGTAGAATTTAAAAAATATATTAAATAAATTAAACCTTACACTCTTAATCCAGTTTTTTTTAAATGAAATAATTGAGTTATTGTAGTTTATACGGTAGGTTCGTTTGAAGGTAAACGGTCATCGTACTCTAATAGGGTTGTATTCAGTATAGTTCCGGTAAGTATGTATATTCAGTCACAAAGATTTATACTTCCCTGTCGAACACCACGATTTCGTCTGTATCCTACAGAATATTAGGCGGTTTGTCTGACTACATTTCCCAATTAACTGTACAACAATACAAATACACTATATCCTTTGGTGCTGTTGTCTCTGTTAGCAGCTTATACTATAAAAAAAATATTTCAAACAAGGTCTTATGCCTTTGTCAAATCTAAAAAAACACACCATATCAAAATATTCTTCCTCATAATACTGAACAACATACCTACTTGAGACATAGAATCGCCGACTCAATAAAAAGTTTGCGTTGAAACTTAGGCTGATTTCAGAGTCACGCCGGCGAGCGGCGCCGTCCAAACGCGAGCGCTTACAATTACACTAGATAGCTTAGTTGCGTTTCATAGTCACGCAGTTCAAGCGCGCCGCGTGTGAGACGCGCCCCGTCGGCCAGCGCTGCCCAAGCTCCTCTACTGGCAGCTAGCGTTTCAGAGTGACGCGTCTCGCACGCGGCTGTTGAAACGCGCTGGCCGCCGGCGCGTGCCGCCCGCGTCACTCTGAACTCAGCCTTAAACTGTGTGTCATGAAGTGGCACTTGTGTATTCATTTATTTATTTATTTATTTATTTAATTAAGGAAACTCTACAGCTATTTTAACAGAATACATTAATTGTTTTTTACGATACAAGAACACTTAGCCTATTACAGAGTTCCACGACAATGCAACATGGACACAACCTTAGATTTAATTATAACTAGACTTAAAAGTTAGGTAGTTTAAGTGACACTTGTTCTAATTAGACTTTTGACGAGCTCATGAACAATCTTGTTTTTAAAATTATTTTTAGACAATAAGAAAATATCAATGTAACTAAATTTAACATTATATGTACGAAGCAATCGTGACATAGTTGAGTGGCTACCATAGTTTGTGCGGTGATAAGGTACGGAAAATAATGTAGTGTTCCTGGTACGAGTTTTTTGAGTGTTAAACCTGATAGATGACAAGAGTTCAGGACAGTCGAGTACACCACGCAAAATATCAAAAAGAAAACACATGTCTATCATCACACGTCTATCAACAAGAGGTAGCAATTTATAGTGACGACAGTCTTCTATGTAAGTGTCATGACGTTTGTGTGTTTTGTAATTAAGGTGTTTTATAAATCGTCTTTGAATGCGTTCAATTCGGTCATTATATACATTATACCTGGGAGACCAGACTGGACTACTGTACTCCAAGATACTACGAACATAGGCATAATATACAATTTTGAGTGTGTGAGGATTTTTGAAAGGTGCACAAGTACGTATAACGAAGCCAAGGTTTCGAAATGCTTTTTTGGTTACATTGTCTATGTGTTGTGAGATCAGCATCTTGGAGTCCAGAAGCACTCCCAGATCACACACCGTTTCCGCTCTGTTAATTATACAGTCGCCGAACTTATAATTGTATATAATAGGATTGGCTTTACGACTAAAACTAATTACTTGACACTTATTAATGTTGACGGTTATATTGTTAAGTTCATAGTATTTAGATAACTTGTTTAAATCTTGCTGTATCATTTCGCAGTCTTCTGTGGAGCGAATACGCATATAGATTTTTTTATCATCGGCATACAAAAGATGCTTAGCGTTATCAAAACATTTAGAAATGTCATTTAAGTATGCACAGTAAAAAAGAGGTCCTAAATGTGATCCTTGTGGAACACCGGAGGGAACATTAATGAAGTTTGATTTATAGCCACCTAAAACTACTGCCTGTGAGCGATTTGTGAGATAAGATTGTACCCATCGAAGTAAATCACCGTGGATGCCCAGGCTATGCAGTTTTTTTAATAAAATTATGTGATCTACGCGATCGAATGCCTTTTCGAAATCAGTGTATATCGCGTCTACTTGACCTGACCTTTCCATTTCATTTAGGGTATAGTGACTGAAGGTAGTCAGATTTGATGAAGTGGATCGACCTCTAAGGAATCCATGCTGACTGTGGGGTATGCCAGCAGATATGATGGGGTAAATATGTGTGTAAATTATTTTCTCAAAAAGTTTACCTATTGTATTAAGGATAGATATAGGTCGATAATTTTTTATTTCGGATTTAGATCCCTTTTTGTGAATTGGAATTATATGTGCCTTCTTCCAGGCCTGGGGGAAAATACATTCGTGCAGAGACATATTTAGTATTATTGTGATTGGGTTTGATAGACTCCTAGCACATTTCGACAAAAATATGGCAGGAACTCCGTCACAACCAGGGCCCTTAGATTTATCCAATGAGTTCAACAGCCTATAAACAACATCCTCTGTTACAGTTAACTTAGATATGAGGTTACATGTGGTGTCGGTATCATAATCGGCATTGTCTACAGTTGGACTTGTCGGCTGAGAGAAAACACTTTGGAAGAAATCATTAAACGCATTGCTTATGGCAATTCCTTCTTCGTACAGCTCACCATTAATGGTAAAAGATTTAGGATATTGGCTCCCTCCCCTTTTCGACTTTACATAAGCCCAAAACGCTTTGGGTTGATGTGAAATTGTGTGCTCGGTGCGAGCATTATGCTCATCGATATGCTTTTTCTGTATTCGATGCTGTCGTTCACGAAGAAGAGAAAATTCATTGTAATCTCGGGGGTTTTTATATTTCTTCCACCGTCTATGAGCCTTAGATTTTTCGTTGATTATCTTCATCAGGGACCGATTAAGCCACGCCGGCAATTTACGTGACTTATGGTTTACTTTTAACGGAACATACAGTAAAAAACATTCATACAGTACGGTGTAGAATTGGTCGACTGCGTCGTCAGTTGAAATATCATCAAACATGTCCTTCCAGTTGATCCCGTTTAAGTGTGAGTTGATTAAGTCATAGTCGCACTTGTAGAAATTGTGCCGCATGGATACCTCTTCATTCAGCGGAGTTAGGAATAAGTCAGTGCAATCAATACTTATAGATGGATGATGACTATCCTCTGGTACAATAGTGTCCGAAGATCGATCCACACTGACGTGGGTGTTAGAGAAAACTAAGTCTAAGGTTCGATTTTTCGCGTTCGTTATGTAATTGTACTGCATGAGACCTAAGAAAGACAAGTCCTCGACAAATTTTATGGCACTATGTTGAATGTCTTGTGATCCAATGTGCTCCAAAGTGCAACCACCGTGTGACCACTGCAGACAGGGCAGATTAAAATCACCAACGAGGATGGTAGCGTGTGTAGGGTTCTGTTCAGTTAAATATAAAATGTTGCGGTATGTGTCTTCTAAATGATAAGCTATGTTAGACGAATCAGGTGGAATATAAACAATTAATAATTGTATGTCGGCATTTGTGCCCATACTGCATGCTGGCAATGTGACACAGAGTAATTCGGTTTTATCACTTGTTATGTCACTACAAATAGTCGCTCCGAATTCTCTTTTGCAACAAATCATCACACCACCGCCCGTTTTCTTACCTGTTTCGGTCAAATTTCGGTCGCGACGAAACACATCATACCTAGCATCACATAGTTCAGAGCTCAATATATCGTCTTGAAGCCATGTCTCAGTGAATAAAATAATGTCATAAGTATTGCTTTGTATGCCGTTGAACAGGTTAAGGCATTTAGTTCGGAGCCCACGTACATTTTGGTAATATATATTTAACCTACACATCTCCATTAGAAATTAAATATAATTAATAAATTGACTAAAGCTAGAGAAAATAAGCTAATATACGAAATTGGGTTTATCCGTTGTCTCTGCCTACCCCTCTGGGAAACAGGCGTAAGTCTATGTATGTATGTGTATATCGCGTTCAATTACGCATAAAACGCACAACACACACAAGTAATGAACCAACCCAAACGCAACGAAAAGGCATATATGCCACTCTGAGATCATTATAACCTTTAAACAAGATCAACCTTAAGCAACGAGATATGTGATTGTCGGCCAGTAATATTGTAGTAATTTCATAGTAAAACCTATTAAAAATATAAGCTTTTTGAGTAGCGAAATACTTCCCAATTTCTACAATGGTGTTCAAGACTGCCCCGCGATTAACAATATATTCTAAGAAGTGACAAATTATACACTTACGTGTACTTTCAATTTCTTTTAAATTTGTATGGTTTGTATTCAAACCGTCATCACCGCACATACCAAAATAACAACTCAAACTTTCACGTAGTAAAATCATTTTAAGTTTAAGACACTGTAATATTAAATAAATGTAAACAAAGACAACATTCGACAAACTTATGGTAATATTATAATGTAAGTTTATAATACGATAATAATTTGTGAAAGAAGTTACAGCTAAATAATAGTTCAAACCAAATATTTTGTTTACAGAAATAAATGTTTGTTTTTTATATACTAGATGCATTATACCTAATAGGCTTATTACTGTTATTATTTTAACCAAATTATACAATTCACCGTAAATTATCCAAAGAGTCATGACTGCGTATAAATATCGTATCGGAAGATTCGGACTTCTTCATGTAGATACGACCTCCGCGTACCCACACAAATTTATATTCCAGTTGTTTACCGCGATGACGCGCCGCAGCGTGGAGCGCCTTGTACTCGGGAGATAGGTTTTCTACTACATAGATAGGTGCGTTGTTGCCGAGACCCAGGTCGCTGGTATTCAGTTTAGCTTGGGGATGTTTCTTATTGTGACATGCTACGGCTGCTAGTAACGAGTCTCGAGTACGTGGCGAGTTCAATTTTACCAGGATAGATCGGGGGCGAGTGCTAGTGGGATTCATTTTCGCAGTACGGGCGCAGTGATGGATTGAGTCCTCGTTCAAATTGTACTTGACCGCACGACAAAGTTCCTTCACAATCGATAGAACATTTTCCGATTTACCCTCCGGAACGCACATTATCTCCAAGTTTGAAGCTCGAGACAGCTGATCCATCTGTGACAGTTTCACGGATTGGTTTTTACACTCGGCGCGCAGACTTTCATTTTCTTTTTTTATATTTCGCAATTCACTGTGACTTTCTTCGTAATTCTTATGCATACTATCATATTGCGCGCTCAGGAATTGCATGGTATCTTTGAAGCTAGTGATTTGTTCCCGAATGTCCCGAAGTTTTATGTCCAAGGAGCTGCTCATTTCTACAATGCACTCCCTTACAGCGGAACGCATCTCTTCACGTATAAGATCTCTGAGTTCCGAGCGTGTTACGTAGTCCGATGACGCAGAGAACGACTGTAAGGGTTCTGGCTTTTGTTGTACCTTGCGACGAGTGACATTGAAAGTAATATCTGCCATAGACGTCGGTGTGGATGGGCGTACCGGTAGATTTGCGTTTCCGCCTTTAGGTTGCTTACCAATGCACTTTGGGCATGACCAGGAACCTTTGTTCTCAGGTGTCAGAGACACCACATGCTCAGGGGATATATTCAGACAGTGATAATGATAGCTATCCATACAACGTATACAATTCAAGTAGTTATTATCTAAATCGTCCGCATTCTCGCATTCGGCAGCGCAGCGCTTCATCGTTGTAGATAATTATTTAAGAAACCGGTACTTTGCTCAGGCGCCGGAGAGAGAAAGCAATTATGTAGGCTATCTCTTATCGGAGGGGTGAGGTGTGAGGACACCCCGCTCGCTGATTGCGTCCGCTTTGACTCCGGTCAATATTAAATTATTTAATTTGGATGCACTTTAGGTTCACGCAAAACACACAGTTCACTATATATCTTTAAGAGTCACTTTTCGTCACACTAACTTTGACTATGCGGAAAAAAAGTTGTTACGTCCACCTCTAACGAGCTCCAAGTCGTCGTCTAGTGCCTTGGTTAAAATTATAAGTAGCGAAATCACCTGTTGTGTATTTGTTCTTAAGAATTCATCAATCACGGATCTACTTAGGTTTCAGGCAGGCAGGAATCATCATATCAGCCAAATGAGAGCTTTTGCTGGACAAAAGAGTGATCGATGTAAGAGTAATCGCCACGCTCAGCAGATGGGATGGCGATCGCAGGATCGATCTCTACGGTTTCCCCTATAGTCAACCTCTGGGCCATTTAGCATCCCATTCTGATAGTCTTCTTCAATTCGCTTCCTTTCTGGCAATACTTTGAAAAATGTGGTTGGTGAATCACAATGATGCAATGAAGTATAGTCCGCTATAGATGCGGTCAAGACATATTTTATATAAAAAGATACCAAAGCTTTTTCAATATTGGCTTTAGCTCTTTAAACATCTTTCATCACGCGAACAACTAAGAGCATGGACACTGAATCTTTTATCCTTCCTGCTATATTAAATTCAAAATATATGTCATTATAATAATAATAATAATATCTGGGGACAATGTCACACAGATCATCCTAGCCCCAAACTAAGCAAAGTTTGTACTATGGGTACCAGGCGACGATATACATACTTATATAGATAGATAAATACTTATATACATAAAAAACATCCATGACTCAGAAACAAATATTCGAGCTCATCACACAAATATTTGCACTTACCGGGATTCGAACCCAGCTTCGTAGGCAGGAGCACTACCAACTAGGCCACGGTGACCGTCATTGTTTAACTAATGTGACATGCATGTGTGCCGTTTGAATGTTTTTGTTACATAAATAACCTGTAAATACAGATTTATCTTTATTGTATTGCAACTTTTTTCTAAAACCTATCAGGCTAGTGACGAAAACTGCGAAATCGTATTATCCCTTCGCTATTATAAAGAAATCATCGGACGAATTGGTCGGTTGACTACCAGACCGGAATCTTTAATGGCGTTACGAAGTGGGGTTCCGAAGAAAAATACAACACCAATAAATTATATTCAATCTATGACTGGAAGTTTGGCATGGTGGTCGTGTCGGGTTCAATCCCAACTATTACTGTGACTCATTAATTTTTGTTCTGAGTCTGAGTGGCTCGTTGTCTCCGTGAATCGCATGTTACTAAAGTCCCCGTGGTGAAGTTGTGGTGTGGTGGTGGAGTAAGACAGTTATAGCGATTCCCCGGGACATCCCTCAGCCACTCAGTGTCATTTCATTGTGCGCCACTGTTGATCCTGGCTTACAGGAGTTGCAGTGGTGGGCAAGAGGGAGGATAGAGCCCCTTTAAAAAAAGTCCCCGTGGTACGGGATTTATTATTACTAATACAATGTTCCATAGACTTTTTTATAACAATTTTTCGCCTTCGTTATACGTAAACAACCCTTTTATTTTATGTCTACGGACATGATTCAATTCCTATTATCCAACAGTTGAATAAATTATTCCTAATGGAATGGTTATAGGTGTAATGCAAAAAAAACATTTTTTTCCTTTTTGAGTCGGTCCTTGTCTCCGAGTTTCCGTAATTTTTCCGATTGTGAACGCTAGGAGCCTTACTTGGATACAAGACCACAACATTAGTAATATTATAATGTTTTTTAAACACCGCCCGCCACCCATGAAATGAATTCTGTTTCGTGGGGTACTTTACAAACATATAATTGATGGACACAAACCACACCCAGACTGAGACTTAAGGGTCACACAAATTATAGTTGCCCTTTGTAAGAATTGAATCGAGAACACGAAATGGCGATGCGACTTGATACTTTTGTTTCAATCTTCAATAATGCTTGACGAATATGATTAAGATCAGATTTTTTACAGGCAAAGAAATAACTGCATATTTAAAAAGTCCATGAAAAGTCCCTTTTTCGTATGAGCCTACAAAAATAAAATACTATGCACGATAGTATTTTTTTAAGGACACAATGTATAATAATTGACACCACTTATCTGCTGAAACACAACTTATTCTCAAACATATCGCTTTCCTTTAAATATAAGAATCAACGTTTGCTTACATTTTATTCCACATTACTCCCTTTGCTCTAGGAAGAAATGAGGATAGACATCAAAAGAATGTTCTAAAATATGATTGCCCACCCTTACTATAGACACCATGCCTCCGGGGGTTTTGGGTAAATTCCTACTAACATTCGTTTATTTTTTAAGCAGTTTATTACGCACTCGTAGGTTCTGCACATTAAAACTCAGAGATATATTCCACACACAATATTTAATCGAACAGAGTAACGTTCTGAACTACCGTCGTACAAAGAATGCCTCTTTAATAATTCTCCTACCCTATTTATATTTTTATCAGTGACAACCATTTGAAAGTCTATATCGATTATTAATAGTTTTAAGATGTAAAATTATTATAGTAATTAATAAAATGATCATCACTAATCAAATAAATAATCACAGTGTAATAATATTATTATAACATAGCAGCTACGTCATAATCGTTGCGCGGCTATTGAGTACTTGATAACAAGTTACATCTTAAGTGTCTTCAGTAATCACCTTACTTACCTACATAACATTTCATGTTACATATATTTTTTAAAGATTTAGATACTAAAATCCCCGTGTATAACTTTAGACTATAAGTGGATCGAACCAATAATTATCCGACTTAGTTCGTTCGTTAGGCACAACGGTATAACTCAGCTTCTGTCTGCCAAGCCGTACCAGACCAGGTTGGTGGTTTGCAGCCTTTATCCGTTCCCAAAGCGTATAACTGAATCCTTTTACTAAGACGTCTGTATGATCTTCTGTCACCTGGCTCTATCTCATGAACCGTGATAGTTCCATAATTTAAATATTCACAGATGATTCTGACAAACTGAATATTACTGGTCTTTTTTAAAGAACTTATTCGGCAATCTGTACTATAAACTCACAGCAATGGGTCCTGTTCAACTAACAACGAACTCCACTATACTTATGTCCCTAAAAACATGGGCACTCTAATTTCACTGCCTTGGTGACACGATTAATTTCGGAAGAAGAATTTCCTTTTGAACTTAACTCAAATCTTTTTATAAATGCCAGAAGTACTTCTATTGGTGTCTTAGAGGGCGTAAAAATTTGTCTTCTATGGAAATTGTTCTGTCTAAGATGGCCTCTGATCTTTGGTTTCTGAAGACTGTAAAGTAGGCCTTTTAGTATATAAATTGACAAAGAATTTTGTTGTTGGGAAATAAGAATTTTACCAGTTTGACAACGAAGATGGTGGAATGAATAGAAATGCGATAAGTTCCCTATTAAGTACATTATATTTAAGTTGAGCAAGTAAGTGGGTGATTTTAGAACTTATTCAAAGTTAATTGGATCTCAAAAATATAATATAAAGGAGGAAAGATCAAAGAATCACGAAATTTGCAGGAAAGGTTTTTTTTTTTGATAATTAAGCATTAAAGTTCTTTTTTCGAAAATCCTTTCCTGCTGGAATTGTCGTTGGGAAATAAGATTTCTCCTAATTTAAAGTGCAGAATCGTTAAGACAGGCCCGTCGCTTTGGCGTGGTATGTACAGATGCCAGCACGTCAAGCTACCTCAATCTGTCAAATTTCCCCAATTGAAACTGAACCCTATGCTTAAGTGATAAAGTTGAAAATATACAAAAGAAATTTGTCAGATTGGGGTAGCTGGAAGTGCTGCCTCTGTACATATATTCTTCCTCCTTTCGCACGGCTTTTCTTTGCAAGTCGCTAAAATATCCTGTTCTCACAGTTAAATCTTATCGAATAATTGGTAAAAATGTCATAATGTACCTGCTTCTAGAAGTATAATTAATATTTGCCTATATGTGATAGCCAGATTGAAACAAAGATTTATTATTATTAATATCTCAAAGTATGCAAGCCTCTAATCAAACAAATATAAGCCTTACCTAGGATATGCTGTACAATTTCCAGCTAGTAAATATAAAAGAGCATTGTTGCGTGTTAAAAATTGAAAGACAAATAGTCAGGACATAAAACGGCATCATTAATGACTCCAATACTAATGTATATGTTTTTAATTATGTTTTGACACATAATTAAAAATGTAATAATAATGATTGCAACTTTTCGTCGCAGTTTGTAATGAAAAAAAAAACAGTAAATGTCACAAGAAAAAAATTGCTAAAACTGGTTTATACTTGCCCATGTTTTTAACGAGTTTACGGTTATTCAAATTTAGGCGGGTAATATTTAGTACTAAGTTGATAATTTTTACTTTTTGTCAAAATAACCGTCGCATTGAAATTAAAAAATAATATTTTCCATAATGCAAAATATATTATTTATAAGGCTCTTTGACGGAACTTCTTTGCGAATTCTTCGAAATTGATATTTCTGTCATGGCAAACTCATTGTTCGGTGTTGATTTTGAGAGTAAAGGAAAAATATTGAATATATTTAAGGACCCCAGATGAATGTTTAAACACTTTGGGACAAAGAGTATTTGGCTTCGTAAGTGGGGCCAAGTTTGTTCCATTCTATGTCAAAAGAGTACTTGTACAGACACAAGTATTTAATCTAGTATATTTTTTTAGTCAATTCATGAATTCGTTGGACCCTATTCTTGCCTTATGGTAAACATAGACGGAGCATACTAAAAATAAAAAAATTAAAATTAAAAAGGTTTATTCCCAACAAGCACAGATAACCCTAACTTAGTTTACATCTAAGACGATATAACTAATTGCGTTTAGTTTATATAATACTTATGAAGGATGCAACATTATAAGTACTAGCTAGGAAAGGCGACTACCTCAGCAAATGTTACAGTTAATAATAATGATTACTGTAACGCTGATCTTCCGATAGCGCTTAAAAACGACTAATTAAATTACAAAATTATCATGCGTATCGACCTGTAGTAGCGTTTGGTTGCGAATACTATTACATCCTCTTTTAAGTATAGGCTTACCTTTGGCTCTCACATACACACATAGAACGTAATATACCTGTTTTGGCGTGGTCAGTGGCTGCTGGAAAAGAGAAAGCACAGTAGCATTCTTTCTTTTCTCCACCCTACAGTTTCAAAATGGCAGCGCTCGAGTTTTCCAAGGGCTCCTTAAGAACCCGTCCCCCATAGAAACGTTTGCGAAAGTCAAGTAATGGAGATTTGACGGGGCCCGTTGAGGTAATTGGTTATAGATGCTTTCATGGAGACCGTGACTATTTATCTTTATTTTATAAAGATAACGCTCACATTAGTGAAATAAGTCTCTGTTTAGCGGAGACTTAGACAAACATGCAATTAATGTACTCAAAGCAAACTCACACAGATTAACCATCTATGGGCTACACAAATCCGTATCCTTTACTGCGATTGTCGTGGGAAAGCAAAACAAAGCTCTGGTTTTAGGTAGTTGATAGAATACTGAGGGGTTATTAACCTGTAAGGGAAACCTACCCAGGTGGAGATTTATAGCCGGACAACGCTGAACTCAATTTAGATTCTCATCGACACGCTAAGAAGAGGAACCTGTAAATCATAGACTTATACCGGAAGCCAGTGTACTTCAGTTGATTGCTAGCGAATCGATGACTGGCCTGTTGGTCTGGTGGTCAGTGACCGTGACTGCTACGCCAGTGATTGGTTCGATTCCCACCCGGCACAAATCTTTGTGTGATGATCACGATTATTTTTTGGGACGAAGTTCCTTATCGCGCGTTGTGAAAGGGGGCTAGACGGAAAAAAATCTTACGAAAAGTTGTCACGACACTTTTTGCAGCTGTCCGGCGTGCGCATGTTTCTCTGTCTCTCTCTCTCTTATAGAAAGCAAGCCAGATATTTTCATTTCTATTTCGCATTGAACAGTGTGGTGTCGCGACGATTATTTTGGTTGAGTGTATACAGGTTTTTTGTACATAATAAAAAATAAGAAACAACTTCGTTCCATCCGGGTGTCCCTTGACACCTCTCAAGTTTTCTGTATCTATGAGTATGTTTCTTGTTATAAGTTGTCTGGTTGCCATAGGTGAACAGGTTTTGCTTAGTTTGGGATCAGTAGACAGTGTGTTAGATGCTCCAATATATTATAAATTTATAAATCCACTTATCATGGGTTAAAATAAAAAAAGATAACCGTTGTGTGAAATTATGTTCCGCAATTCTGTGTTATGCCCCCACCCAGTAAGTTTACAGGACTACTCGCGCCGTGGAGTTCTGTAAACCTACTGAAAATTTCTCAGACTTCTCAGTATCTTGTTCGGGCTCTTTCCTAGGTACTCGTCGCACAATTGATGGAACTTATGACGGTCACCATAGCCTAGTTGGTAGTGCTCCTGCCTACGAAGCTGGTGGTCCTGGGTTCGAATCCCGGTAAGTGCAAATATTTGTGTGATGAGCACGAATATTTGTTTCTGAGTCATGGATGTTTTTCCTATGCATATATGTATTTATCTATCTATATAAGTATGTATATCGTCGCCTGGTACCCATAGTACAAGCTTTGCTTAGTTTGGGGCTAGGATGATCTGTGTGACATTGTCCCCAGATATTATTATTATTAACTTTCATGTGCATAATTGCATAGAAATAATCAACTGCAGCATCAGCCAACATGCCGGATGCGCTGCAAAACAGTGGGAGTCCAAACAGAGCTCTAAACATATTATATTGTCAAAGCATACAAGGCCTTATGAGTATCGTTGGCCCGGCAAAATTAAGTTTGATATTGTAACCAATAGCTACTTAATATTCTATCAACATTTCTTTGGCTCAACTAAAATCTGTGCCTTTACTTCTAATGTATTCGATAACCTATCGAAAGCTTTAGTCATTACCAACGGCCGCGTGCGCCGGACACGGCAGCTATTAATCAAAACTTATCCACGACCCGCATTGTGGCCCTTTGAAAATATCGTCCGATACTTATCTCTCATTGTTACCGAAGTTTCATTCATTTCCTGGTGCGTGATAGTTTGTGAATACTGGTAGTAAGTAGTACCATGATATGTTTTTTTTTTAAATACACCACCCGTACTAGAGAATCTCGTCCCTGTGTAATAAATAAATAAAAAAGGTTTTTATTCACGTAGACTTTAAAAAAGCGCTTGTAAATAGTCAGAACATGTTTGCAGTAATATAGTTGTATGCATTATTATTTCTAGTAACATTGATATTTAGGTACACATTGTATTGATTGTATGAAAACATTTATACAATTTATTTTATTACTTTTTACTAGTATTATAGTATTTTTACTAGTATATATTTATTTTACTAGTATGATTATTACAATAATTTAAATTTAAAATACACTAATTAACAGAAAACTGAACATTGTTTTCCTTTGCTAACATTGTTTCTATAACATTTACCATTTTTTAGTATTATATTTAGTTTTACCTTAGTCACCGCGCTTGGAATGCGAGTTGGCGACCGCAATTAGGTGGTAACTAGTACACAGGTCGCGCTGCTGGCCGCCTACCTGATTTTTCCCTTAGTCACCTTTTACGACACCCACGGGATGGTATAGGGTAGCCCTATTATTCTTTCTGGGCTGGAACTACAACACTAAAACTAGGGCTGCACAACTAAGTTAGTTTGTGAGAGATTTATGCCAACTTGAAACAGACTAGGTGTTAATTTAAAATGTCGTTCAATTTTCAATTTATACCCATGTTCTTTTTTTTTAACTTAAGTATATTAACTATATTGTTCTCGACTGTACATTAGCCAGCCTAGTTGAATAATTAGCCTGGAGCGAAAAATTATTTTATTATTTATTTGTTATGTAACCGTCACTCCGTTGTAATCATTTTAGATTCTTTGCGCTACACTCTTCGGAGGGAAGATGGTATTTGTATTGACATTTCCAATAATAATTCAAAAACAATGCGAAAAAAAGGAAGTCTGTGTTTTAGAATGAGCTAATAAATTATTCGAACTGATTAATTTTAAATTTGACACCCTACATCGGCTGTTCATTCTTTTTTCTCAAGAAGATAATATTGTAATATTTTATATATATTTCTATTTATCATCCTATTAATATTATAAACGTGAAAGTTTGTTGGTAGGTATGGAAGGATGGATGTTTGTTACTGTTTCACGTGAAACCTAGTGAATGGATTTTAAAAAACTTTACAATAATATAGATTATACATCAGAATAACACATGGGCTACAATCTATGAAGATATTGTGTGAATTGTCCAAAATATGACGATAAGTGTCAAGTAAGTATGAAAAAATCTACCATCTGCGAGTTATTCCGGCGTGCACTGCCAAAACCGCTAGAGGAACACATCCTACTAATTTTATAAATGCGAAAGTTTGTGAGTATAGATGTATGGATGTATTATATGTCTGTTACTCTTTTACGCCAAATTACTTTAACGCGGGTGAAACCGCGGGGCATAGCTAGTAAGGAATAACTAACACTGGACTAACACAGATATATCGACTAATAAAATAAATTAGTAATATTAACAAGTATAATCTGTGACCAATACAGAAATCTCTAGAAAGGCTAGGTCAGAAATACCCTAAACAAGTGAGCATGTTTAAAGAATAAAATGAGAGTCAACGAGGCGAAAGATTATGACAAATTTAAGTCCCATAGTCCCTGTTTACCCCTCTGGAAAACAGGCGTGAGTCTATGCGTGTAAATTAGTACTATCTTTTATTGTGAAACATATTTCGGAACTTTTTTTGAATATTTTTAAATCATACTTTTTTATTATTAAGCATTTTAAACATGCATTTCAGTATATCCTGTTTAAAATGCTAAAAATAATAAATAAAATCATAGTTAATAATAAAAAACTAATATTTAATAAATATTCAAAAATGAAGAGTTTTTAGGTAGCCTAGTTGGTAGTGCTCCTGCCTACGAAGCTGGTGGTCCTGGGTTCGAATCCCGGTAAGTGCAAATATTCGTTGCCTGGTACCCATAGTACAAGCTTTGCTTAGTTTGGGGCTAGGATGACCTGTGTGACATTGTCCCTAGATATTATTATCTGTTGGAATTATCAATTCAATTTTTTTTTTCAATTCAACTCATTTATTCAAAGTAAATAGAGTTTACAATGTAGGTCTCACAATAGGGTAGTTTTTATAATCTATTTCGCCTCTTCAAACTCTTCAATGTCCGATCTAAGTATTAGCATTCCAGCCGTTGTTAGCCGTGTAGGTTTCCGGAAGATGGCGTTAAAAGCGTCTTAAATGCGTTAAGAAATATCGAATGAATTGTATAAATTGGAGTCCCCAGAACCACGGTGCGGTGGCGAAGCGGTTAACGCACATGGGGATCAGGCCCCATGTGCGTTAACCGCTTCGCCACCGCACCGTGGTTCTGGGGACTCCCCGTGGTCATGGGTTCGATTCACGCACTTAAATTTAAATAATTAAATTTAAAAATGTCTTTAAAATATTTAAGAACGTTTGACGATGCTAATAAATAAATAACCACACTGACATACCTTTCAAACATGCTTGCCATTACCGTGACATTGAACACCATGCTACACCATATTTGACCACCGTCTAGTGCCGTAAAAAACAAAATTTATGGCTTCCAGTTTCCTTAAATCTATTCTCATATATAGGTTGTATATTAAACGTTAGACCATCTAAATATACTCTGATGTATGACTACTTATCAGATGACTCTGTCTGACCTCTGTCAACTGCTTCTTAGAGTTATTGGCAGCTTCCCAATAAGGCCTGAGACGTACCTACTGTCCTTGTTTTACCAAAATTTGGCATTGACTCTGCGTAATATGTTAGACTGCCACGTGTCTCACGAGATTCTTGTACTAACGAAATGATTTTCTGTATCTCATGGGAACGGCTCAAAACAACTAGATATGGTTCACACAAAAAGTTCTGATTTGCGAGAAGTCGAACACCTTAGCCATTGTGTCACGTGTTTTCAACCTTGACAGAAAGTACTCATTCTGTTAGAAGTTTGAATAAACCTTATTTTCTCTCCGTCTATATGTACAGACGTTGGCACATCTAGCCACCCAATCTGTCAAATTTCTTTAATAGATTTTCAACTTTATCACAAAAGCATAAGGTTCACTTTCAATTGGGGAAATTTGACAGATTGGGGTAGCTTGATGTGCTGGCGTCAGTACGTCACGCATTCACCAGCTTACTCCCCAATGTCAATGGCTAAAGTATCGCCATCGAGCAGTGTGCAGATGGCACCGTAAGTACATTTATTTCTTTAAACAAAGTACTAAGACTACCTAACCCATAAAAGGGTCTGACCGCTTCTTGTTTTGCAATATGAAAATGGTACCTATATCGGCTGCCGAACCCCACAGCGGGTGGCCATGGGGTATAGTGCTGCGGAGGTACGTGAAATGTACTGGCCTGGCAGTTTGAGTTGTAGTTTGACAACTGCCTTATTTTCCAAATGGTTTGGAAGCTGAACTGAATTTAGTTGTTAACTTTTCAATACGAGGCGCCAAATGCGTTAAAAAGTTTTACTACTGCCTACCTACAACTAGCACCTAACTGCGGTCGCCAACTCAATATGCCGCAGGCACCAAGCGAATCCTTCCAGGAAACCTTTGGAAGAGGTCTGTGTCCAGCAGTGGAGGATTTTGGGCTCGTGTAAAAACAGTAAGGTATTATAAAATGATTTGGTATACACTGTATTTAAACACAACTAATCTTGACATTTTGTATGTCCATTACGAAAAAATTCTGACATGTCAGGTCAAATCTGGATCGGACGGCAACAAGGTAAAGGTATAAAATAAACACTCATTGGTAACGCACACCAAGTCCGATAAAAGGTATTTTGACCCAAAATCCAAAAAAAAATGCTCTTCTAAGTACTCTCAGCGCCCAGTTTCCATTGTCAACACAGGTAAGGGTCAATTTCACGAACAAATCAATCGGAATGAATCGCTTTGCTCCAAGAACGTACAATAATACCGTGTGGCTGATCGAATACAGCCAATGTAAATACTGTAACTGAAAGGACTAGGTCCAGTTGACGCCACTTTAGTAGTTACACTTGCACTACAGAAACCACCCTTAATATCTAAGTAATAAAGACGTAGTGAAAGTTAATGTGTAAGTATAAGTAGGTACATTGAGGTACGAATAACATGGATCTATAGACTACAGATATTAGAGAATAATTACCATATGAGTTGCAGTAGATATTATTTGGTATACAAATAATACAACTATATAATTTTTGGTAAGTGCACAAGAGAGAGCACAGAGCCTTCTATTCCCGCATTCTACGATAGGACGAACAAGCTGACTTGACCGGGAAGTGGTCGGACATATTTTTGTGCTGATACATCAACAATTTCACCACCGAAATTTTCTAAATTCAAAATTCATTTATTCCGTAAAAAAATTACATTTATGTGGAATCTTCATATTTTCATCTTGATACCCAATCGCATATCGCGTAGTGCATGACGTGGAAACTACTAAGACACTGCATGAAAACTAAGTAGCAATCCTTTTTTAAAATAAAATTTTACTTAAGATTAATTACATATTTTTATGTGTGTTGAATTAGAACAATACAATCCCAAGAGCTTTTGTCAATTAAATAATCATTCACTTAAATAACCCTGCTACACAACTTCGCTTTAATCATTCTTTTATTATATTCTATTCGTAGACAATTCTCTAATATCATTGGGAAGTTTGTTATATAATCTTATATATTTCCCCATAAAAGAATAACTTGTTTTGTGGAGACGGGTAGTATTTATCATAAGATTATTCTTATATCTAGTATTTATATTATGTGTCTATAAAAATCAGATGACAGATGTGAAACATCGACATTATTTTGTAAAAGTAATATGCAGAAAAGAACATATTGTGATAGGAACTAAATATGTCATAATGATAAAATAAAATATTACGATTTTTTTCCTGATAACGATGACTATTTATTGAATAAACATTTATTTTCATTAAATACAAAAAATTACGAATTTATTTCAAATCGTGACTACTTAATTCGTTTAATCAGTGACTTCGGTAATAGTGTGTACGGTGTAGCAACGCGTCGCCACACCGTACACACTACTGCATATAGACTGTATATATATACCATCGTATAGGGTAGCGACGCGTCGCCACGGCATGCGTCGCCACGACAGAAATCGGTTTTACGTGCGGCTTTAGATGTTTCACATCAATAATATATATAATAGCACGTATAGTAGTTTTTCATATATTTTAAATGAAATTTTCCTTTTAGGGATACTCTTGGGCGAGCATTATCGATATCTATACAGCTACTTTTTAAAAATTTAATCTTGAAACTACTATATATTTATTAGAGAAGAAATCTCTCAGTAACAATATAGAGTCGACCAGGGAAGCGAGACCAGTACCTCATTACATGTGGATAAACTGCAGGTAACAAGTCCATCTAGACTACGAGTCAACTGAAGACAATAAACTATCGCTAGACTAACGGATCACCCCAATCAGACTAAAATCAGTCCTAAAATTAAGTACAATATTACTTGATAATCTGAAAAAATCTTCCTAACTCCACTGTAACACACACTTCCACTTTCTGTCGGCACAAAATAAATATTTTCCGACCTTTCCCCGCGGCAAACACCAATTGACCTACCTGCGAGGTCTTATTTAAACAAAAACATACAATTCAGAGAGCGGCGAGGGCTCCACTTAAAATGGTTAACGTTAATTCAGTCTAAAGTAAAGTTATTTTAACGTAGATTTTAACGCAAAGACGGCCTTTCTATCTGGTATGATTAGGCTTTTACAAGTAAGTACTTATGTATGTAACCATTGAATCTTTTATTAAACTTGCTATTCTATTTTCATAATAATAATCTAATTAATTATAATATTTCGGTAAATCAGCATCGTTCTCAAAAGAATTGCTAACTTAAGTGGCAGTGGGCGGGCGGGTCACTTAGCTCATAGAAACGACGGGTGCTACGCTGGGGCAGAAACGTTCGCGTGTGGCGGCCACGAACTGGAAAAAGCAGCGAGAGCAGATTTCCTACACGAACCGTCGTCGACCAACATTAAAATACCTACAACGTTTTATTGTCGAACAATTTAAATCTTTTGAATATGATTTTTTTTCCAAATGATTAATCTACAAATATTATGAACTTTTAGGGGTCATATTTATACATACATACATTCATAGACTCACGCCTGTTTCCCAGAGGGGTAGGCAGAGACAACGGATTTCCATTTGTCACGATCTTTGCATACTTCTTTTGCCTCGATTACTGTCATTATATTTTTCATACATGCTCGCCGGTTTAGGGTACTTCTGACCTGCCCTTTCTTGAAAACATCTCCAATTTGGTCAGAGAATGTTCGACGTGGTCTTCCCCTTCTGGTTGTCCCATTCACACAGGCCAGGTATATTCTTTTGTCAGACTTCTTTTGTCAATCTTCTTTCATTCATCCTTTCTAAATGGTCAAACCATCTCAGCATGCCTTTTTCAATCTTTGTGACTACATCCTCTTTCACACCACAACACTCTCTTACACCAGTATTTCGAATTCTGTCTCTCAAAGTCACACCACACATACTTCTCAGAGCTCTCATTTCCACTGCATTTATTTTACTTTCATTCTTTTTCTGCCATACCGAACTTTCACTTCCATACATTAAAGTTGGCACTAACACTCCATCGTGCACGGCTAGTTGAGCCTTCTTTGAGACTTGCCGGCTACTCATAAATGCGTGTAGTGCCCCATTCACTCTGTTCCCCGCATTTACTCTTCTAACAATATATTTTTCATATTTCCCATCTCTCGTAAACAAAGTTCCCAAATATACAAACTCATTCACCTATTCGACTTCCTCTCCTCCAATCAATATCACATGCTGTCGTGTATTCATACCTCTCAAATACCATTACTTTCGTCTTACCTACATTCATTTTCATCCCTTTCCTTTCAAGAGATTCATGCATATTAGTTACCATCACCTGCAACTCGTCCGTCGATGATGCAAGTAGAACTTGATCATCAGCGTAAAGCAGACATTTGATGATTAACTCATTCATCCTTACACCGCACTCACTTTCTTTCAAATCTTTTAAACAGCTATCCATGAATAGGTTAAACAACCACGGTGACGCTACACATCCCTGTCTAACACCCTTATGGATGCTAAACCACTCGGTGTATGACCCGTTAATCCTCACGCAAGCTCTGGAATCCCTATAAAGAGATTTCAGTGCTTGAACAAGGTTGTCGTCCAACCCATACATGGACAGTACCTACCATAGGTCATTCCTCAACACTCTATCGTAGGCCTTTTCTAAGTCTACGAAGTCACAGTAGACCTTTTGGCTTTTTCCCAAAAACTTCTCTACTCTATCATATACTATATCATATTTATATTTATACGTTATTAGTACTTGATTGTTCACTGAAAAAAAAAGGTATCTTTTTTATTTCCTCAGAAGCTGTTTAGATTATTGTTTGCGCTGTGTGGTGATGGCATAGAATATCATCACCCCATCTCATCCCGTGGGGGGCGTAGAAATCGACCAAGGGAATATCTACGAGAGAACGGGCAGCAGCGTTCTGTGACCATCAGACTGCGATCGCCAACCCGTCTGCCAAGCGTGGCGATTATGGCATATCCCCCCATTCTTTGGGGAGGCTTTAGTCCAGCAGTGGACGTACTTTGGCTGTAATGATGATGATGATTAAAATATTTGAAATAAGGTGGCATACAAGAGACATACAGATATACAGAGACCTAAAATCATGAAAAAAAAAGTATTTAAGTTATTTTGCTATTCTAGGTGGAAGTTATTGGACCTGCAATAAATTAAAGATCATTAAACGTCGTTCTGGAGTTTTAAAGGTGTAACCAACGCCGCTTAGTTTTGAATATAAAGATAAAAAGAATATTTGGAAAGGGGGTATGTAAAGTATTTATTTCTCATGTCGGGCTTACTTGGTAGATCATAGTACACCTCAGATAATATCTTTAAAGATTTTTGATGTGATTTGGTATTAGAGCTAAAAGTCACGTTCCAACTCTTGCATGTTCGTGCATCTTTGTAAATTGAGCTAAATGGACTCGTTATTTTTCAAAGAATCATATAATTTATTTGCTAACGTGCTTAGTTGGATACTGGAATATGGATTGAATAATAATTAGTATTGTCATCCATCAGGTCAATGTTGCCAACATTGTGGAAACATCATCCCCTGGTACCAATTTTGAATATAATTTAGATATTCGGTTTTAGTTTAAATGATAAAGAAATATAGGGTTTTCAATAGGGACGCGTAAACATTGACGACGCATAGCGGCCATCTTGGTAAAACGATAGCTCAAATTTGCCATGAATACATATTCATCTTCAGCCTCATATCATCCACTGCTGGACATAGGCATTCCGCAAAGGTTTCTCGTAGCCGTATGAAAGAGTTTACCGTAGTCACCGCACTTGGCCTACGAGTTTTTGCACAGGCATAACCAAGTAGACAGGATTTTCCACCAGCAATTTGCTCTTCGGTATAGCCTTGTACACGCCGATATGCTGTATTACAAGTACATACTCACCAGAACCAGTTATAGAAAACAGTCGTGCCAAGGTCTGGTCGTCAGTCGTGTCAGGTACTGGGACCGGCTTACTTTTACGGGCATGACTAATGTCGCCAATAAGCTTGATGACGTTTTGCGTAGACCGGTTGCATTTGTTGATATCACTCGAAGTATCGTCAACCGGGACAGTGATATCAACAATTTCAACTGAAAGAAGAGCCGATAATGAAAATTTGACAAAGTACTTAGACTTGGTTTACGAGGTTAAATGGTTTATGTGGGATGTGGACTCAACAATAATTGTCTGTTAAATTTGAATTTTATAGCATTATTCGCAATGCAAAGCGTTACAGTATAAAAGAAAAAACATATCAGTCGGCCATGTTTCTAGAAAACAAAGCCGATAGATAATACCTACATCCTCCGGAAGCGTGTTAGCAAGGGAAGCCTAAATTTGATCTGCCAGCGTGTATCGTTCGTAGCTTAACGCAGAGGGCCGACCCCGGATTGGTAGATGGTGCAGGTTCGAGACCCGCCGGACGATTAAATTTATGATTTCCCATTTTTGAGATTAATAATTGTCTGAATAATCGTCTCATAAACGGTCTCATAGCAAAGAGTCACGCCCAAAATTTTAAGAGGCTCTCGCTGGGTCACTAAGGCAAGGGCCGAATACAGAAGGTGACAATCATGGGACCAGCGCGCAGCGTATGAAGGTTCGTCTCTCCGTCGCCTTGATCACCGGCGGCCTAGAACGTATAGCCCCACCGCAGAAGCTGTGTTTTTTACGTATTTATTTATATGTTAATGTTTTATGTACATTTATCAATTTTATTAAAATAAATATGTCAAATACAATAAAATAAATAGGTAAAGTGAAATAATAATAATAAAATATGGTTATATGAAAGTTAAACTATTCCTGTGTTGCGGAAATTGGCAACACCGGCCATTAAAACGGTCGATCTATAAAGTTTTGTGAAATTAAAATTACTTTCCAGTGTTATACATAAACTAAAACGTTACCATTTAACTCATAATACTCCAGGAACTCAGTGACAGTGTTATTCTGGTAAACTTTAAACTACATACAACAATAAAATGAGTCAGTGTGAAAGTGCATATAAACAACAGGACCCAGTGCAAAAGTTATAAAAACAGCAAACTGTTTTATAAATCGGGAAAACTACTCATTCTATAGCATTCAATACTTGGAAAAATAGTAACACTTAGAAAATAGTAAGTTAACATACAAAAATCACTAGCTAAATCAGTTAACCATTTAATTTAGTGATGTAAACAGAGATCAGATGATTCATTCAATATAAACAACCAATAAGAAGTTTGGACAATATTTAATGACATCAAAAAATTCGTCCAAAAACGACTGACCGTAGGACACACTGGTGAAGTGACGAAATGACGAAGGGGTGAATAGAAACAAATTCAGGGAAAAATAAAATTTCCCAAATTAATTATTCTATTACATTTTTTCGGTATTAAACTAATAGGAGAAGAACAATACCGTACAAAATGAGTTTCTTCGACAACATTACCTTTCGTCGAACGCAAACCCAAACCGAGCGGCTATCGGATAACGATGACGCCGTCGATACAGAAACTCTAAATAACACAAGTAATAGTCTCCCCGAAATATCTGACGATGAAAATGATGAAAAAGCATTAAAAGGACAAATACATTTATTACTAACAGAATTAAAAACTGCACGTAAAGAGATAGACACGTTATCGAAGGAAAACAATACACTGAAGCTAACAAACGAGGAACTTATGATTAAAAACAACCAATTAAGCGAGAAAATCTTAAGTAGCTCAACAAAAAAAAATACTCCTAAGCTACAAGTAAACTCAAGCAAACGTTGTAAGCAAACAAAAAGTAGCCCAAATCCTGCTACCATGGAATCTAATGTAAAACAAAAGAACACATCCTTAAGTTGTGGCCTACAAACTGGAAGAGCAATAAGAAAGAATAAAATGTGTATATTAAGCACTAACAAAGCAAATAAACTAATGTCGGTGGCTGAGAGTACATTCGGCAATAGCTTCGAATTATGTCATTATCTCTATTCGAATGGACGAATACAACATATGCTAGATGGAATTAAGAGTAAATTGACCAGTTTTACGAAAAACGATATTTGTCTGATACTTATCGGAGAAGAAGATTTTAATACTACGCAACATTACTTTAATATTATTTTGAATATAAGAGATACGCTTAAAGACATAACGAATACAAATACAATTCTGTGCTTACCGACGTACAAGTATCAAAGCTACGTCAATTTATTCAACTGGAGAGTTGAGACTTTCAACAGTCTACTTTGCTTGGATGTATCATCTCATGAACATGCCTATCTGCTGGACAGTAATCGCAACTTAGAAAGCGACTATAGTATGTTTAACCGAATTACGGGTAGAATAAATAATAATGGACTACGACAAATTTTTGAGGACATACAAAACCTGATATTCGACATTAAAATACATGTGGCTAAAAGTAATCAAGATTGTGACCATGAAGAAAAGATGACTAATACACAGCTTTTTCTCGACTAACAATTTATATGCAATGCATCAAAATATCGCAGGACTTATCTCAAAAACAGACGCCCTAACTGTATGCTTAGAAGAACTTTGTGAAAAAAAAATCCAAGTAGACATACTGTGCATCACAGAACATTTCATGATGAAGGGATATGAAAGCCAATTGTATATACCCAATTATAACTTGGCTTCATCTTTCACAAGGGATGGTAGTAAAAGAGGCGGTTCATGTATACTTGTAAGAAATGGACACTTGAAGTGGAAAGAGTTACCAAAAATCACAAAAATGTCGACAGTTGGTACTTTTGAATGCAGTGCAATTGAATTAATAGACCAAAGGACCATATTTGTGTGCATGTATAGAGTACCTAATTCAAAAAATTTCAATGACTTTCTTGATAAATTAGAATTAGTGCTACGTGAGCTTACAAAAAATAGGAATAAAAATATAGTTATTTGTGGTGACTTCAATGTAGACGTTTTAAAGAGAACTAAACAGACAATTGAACTGGAGAATGTGCTATTAAATTATAACTTAAAGCTTGCACTCTATCAGCCTACACGCATTAAGAGCCAGACTTGTATAGATAATTTTGCGCATAATTTTAGTAAAAATTGTAAAACAATCGTACAGGAATTTGCATTGTCTGATCACACAGCTCAAATACTTAAATGCCCCATAAGTATCATAAGTTATGGTCGATGGCGTAAAAAAATGAGGATATATAATAATGAAAATTTGAAAAAATTTCGATCATATATAAGCAGTTTATCGTTCTCAGATATATATAGAATTGATGACCCCAACGTGGCCTACAATGCTTTTATGGACACCTTTTCTCTGTTGTATCAACAATGTTTTCCTGAAAATTATGTTTCTATCAACGTTTTTAAAAAACAAAAATGGGTATCGAGAGGTATCAAAGTATGCAGTAAAAGAAAAAGGGAATTATTGTGGAATTATCGCCTGAATTCAAATAAACAAAATAAAAACTGTCTCTTAAAGTACTCTCAGAAACTAAAAAGAATCATTAAACTGACTAAAAGAGCACAAAATGACTACGCTATAAAAACATCCGCAAATAAATCGAAGGCCACTTGGCAGATTATTAATGAAACTAAACTTAATATACCACAATGCAACATTGAATATCTTAAAATAAATGACGTTACTATAACAGACCCTAAGGACATTGCAAATAGATTCAATAACTATTTTGTTGACAAGATCAAACCGATTATGAATTCCCAGACAAAAGAAATACAGCATAATATTATAACAAATCTGAACTCGATGTTCATGGCACCCAGTTTACCCATTGACGTCTTTAAAATTATAGGACACCTTAAAAACACAAACAGTGTAGGATATGACGGCATCGCGACCAAAGTAGTTAAATTTGTAGCTGCCGAGATATGCTTACCATTATGTTACATTATTAATCTATGTATTGCTACTGGTATTTACCCAGAAGCTTTAAAAACTAGTATAGTAAAGCCTTTACATAAAAAAGCCAATAAAGATTTAATAGAAAATTATAGACCGATATCTTTGGTTCCCATATTCTCTAAAGTTATAGAAAAATATATATATAAACAATTGAACGCATACCTTGAGAAATATAAAATACTTTGCAAGGAACAAAAGGGTTTTAGAGAAAATCACACCATAAATATGGCCATCTACGATTTTTTGCTTCCAATTATGGAAAATGTGGATAAAAGGAATGCCATATGTGCCATATTCTGTGACATGACACAAGCGTTCGATTATGTGCAACATAAAACTCTATTGGACAAACTTGATGCATATGGTATTAGAGGCAGTATAAATAATTTGCTTAAATCATACCTAGAGAATAGGAAACAAATAACAGAAATCAGAAAAGTTAATGCTAAAACAAAAAAGGAAGAATCGTTCTATTCTAATGAGCGTACATCTCTTTACGGTGTACCACAAGGGAGCGTACTTGGGCCCATTTTATTTATTCTATACATAAATGATCTGCCACAATCCATAGCACACCCAATGACACTCTATGCTGATGACAGTACAGTAACTATAACTAATAAAAATAAATTGGATTATCAAACTGACATTAACAACTCCCTAAATAATGTAATACAATGGCTTGAGAATAATAATTTAATCGTTAATCTTAAAAAGACAAATATAATGCATTTTAATCAAAGGAAATTGACTGACACGAATCTTGACATTAAATATTATAATAATCCAATTGACGCAGTTAGTATGACGAAGTTTCTAGGTTTAACAATTGATATAAGACTTGACTGGAAATCACACATTCAAGAAACATGTAAGAGAATATGTAGTGCCGCTTTCGCTTTACATAAAATGTCATCAATAATAAATGTAGAAGCACTAGTTGTTGCCTATTATGGCTTAGTAGAATCGCTACTCAGATACGGAATAATTTTCTGGGGAAATTCTACAGAAAAGGAATGCATATTTAAAGCACAGAAGAGGTGTCTCAGGTGCATGTTTAGATTAAAAACTATAGAAAGCTGTAAACCGTACTTTCAACGGCACAAAATATTAACGTTGCCGTGCCTTTACATTTTAGAAACGGTATTATTTGTAAAAACAAACCCTGATTTATTTACCCGGTTAAACGATGCCATTCCGCGAAATAGGAGAGACAATACAAAAATTTGTCAGCATACTTCTAAAACCACACTTATGCGCAAAAGTATTTTTTGTATGGCTCCATTGATTTACAATAATTTACCAAAACACTGGAAAGAGTTAAGTAAAAATGAGCTCAAACATCATCTTAGAGTTTTTTTAATAGATAAAGCATACTATGACATTAACGAATATTTAAACGTAAGTCTCTAATTGCACTACATAAGTCAAAATATGCTATTTTCTAATTTTGTATCTAATTTATTTTATTTGTATTCTAACATAACTTTAATATTTTTTTTATTATTATATAATTTATTAATTGATTTCAATATATTATATTAGTGCAGGTCTATGAACCTAACCAAAATTTGTACGCCATGTAGCTATGGCAAACATGACTGTTATATCTTAAGTGTACTATCTTGCATGCAAACTGTGTGTATACTCATGTTGGACAAATAAATATCTTATCTTATCTTATCTTATCTTATCCTACACCTGCCTATTTCTACGAGTGCAATTTCCAACGACTAAGGCCACAAATTGTAAAATTTTGTAATGCATAATATTATCTATACTTGTTTCTACGAGTACTCTAGTGCACAATAAAGTTTCAAAACATGAAACAGATATGTTTCTTGCACACAAATATTTGTCCTGGGTGGGAATCGAACCCTGCGGCGTCAAAGGCAAGTAAAATACGGTTGGTAAATACCAACTACGCCAACCGGCCCGTACATATCGTTCCACATTTATGTGTTTATAGATCTTCTTAATATGCTCTAGTACCGGCAGCATACACAATAGTTAGACATTAAAAATAAATGTTAAGTAGGCTGTAATCATAATTTTTCCGGTCATCATAATACTGTTGGGAATAAATTTGCAATAAATAAAACAAATGGCCATATCTCTTTTACCCAAAATAATTATTATATATTACGCACTCGTAAGTTCTGCACATTAAAACTCCGAGATATTTTCCACACACAATATTTAATCGAACAGAGTAACGTTCTCTTCTACCGTCTTACAAAGAATGCCTCTTTAATAATCTCCTACCCTATTATATTTTTATCAGTGATAACCATTTCAAAGTCTAATATCGATTAATAATAGTTTTAAGATGTAAACTTATTATAGAATTATTATAGTAATTAATAAAATGATAAATAAATAATCAAAATGTAAATATATAATTACAATATAGCAGCTACGTGGTAACCGTTGCGGGGCTATTGAGTACTTGATAACATATAATTTGTAATATAGTTTGATTTTAAATAATTAAAAAAAAACGAGAGTGCTTTAAACCAGAAGAAGTAAAACTTAGATATACAACACGTAACTGGCTAAGAGAGAAAGAAAATGTGTGCTCACAACTCTCTCACTTGCCTCTACATTAATATACGAAACGTAACTCTCTGTCTTTTTCTATCTTCACTTACTTTATGACCTCGCCCGATCCACTTTTCGTAACGCTCTCGTATATATGATGTAGATTACCATGGAAACTAACAACGAGAAACTGCACTGGTTTGAACGAGATCTAGCAAGTATTTTTTTTTAATACGTCATAAACCGCAATTTGCTTTCATTTAATCAACTGAAATACTTGCTGCTACGGAACCCTTCATGTGTGAGTCCGACTCGCACTTGGCCGGTTTTTTTTTAATTTGCACAGCCATCGTAAAGCCATTTCACAACACGCGTCCATAAGGTCGCATCCGATTTCACGCAAAAATGCCCCTTCATTTCCCGAAGGTGCTAAAGGTGGGCCCTTAATTGTGTCTTAATATTTAATACGGGGGTGGTGTTTAAGAGGTTATCTAATAAAGCCTGAGATTAGTTTAAGTTATGTAACAGTTAGGTGATTACAATATCTTCCTAACTGCCTAGTCGACAAGCTTCAAAGGTTGTCTTTATCAGGACCGTACGACTTGAGTTAGGTAATTCTGACTTGCTAATAGTGTGATCTAGCTACCTATTAATCTAAGTAGACTATTCTGGACTTTCATGTTTTTTATACTACGGGCCCACCCCATACAAAAAATATGTACTATTTTAAGAGTTGTTTTTACTAATTTACCACAAAAAATCTGTCATGTTATGGAAACAAAATTCTTTACGCATGCTTATTTGAGGAGTAAGCTGGTGAATGCGTGACGAGAGCGATACGAAAAGTGTGATCGAGCGAGGCGAACGGAAGTTGAGAGAGAGATATAATTTAGTAAACAGAGATGTGCGAGCGCACATTTTCTTTCCCTCTTTCTCTCATAGCCAGTTACAACAAACATTTTAAAAATATCGCCGATTTATTATTAAAATTGCCAAAAAACATTATATTTGAAGATCTTATCACAAAATACAGAAAGAAACTTCTTGAATTATTAATAAATAAGGCATACTACTCTATAAAAGAGTACTTGACTGATAATTTAGAAATTTAGGTGAATGCTTTGTAAGTCCGATTTAAGTTATGATGTTGAATTCTATTGTATACTAATATTAAGTGTAATACATGACATAATGCTAATAACATACTTTAATAAGATATTTAGTGACATTAACTTTTATGTAATAATGTAATACTTTGCATGCCACATCAGGCAGAACATAGTGAATTAAGAGCGCCTTTATTTGTCATCTTATATTGTACCTACCTATGTTCAGCAATAAATGATTTGATTGATTGATTGATTGATTGATATATTTTTATACAGTAAACACGACTACACATCAACCTATACATTTCCAGTATAAGTTGATCTTGCGTTGTATAGGATTTCCATACAATGAGAGGTCAGCTTTTATTGGAAATGTATAACTTGCCGTGTAGCCGTGTGTACTACATCCCATCTCTAATCACCCCGAGATTTACAATTAATCCCATTTCACCGTTTCGGTTAGAGTGGCAATCTCAAATAATAAATTTAGTCAGTTTAGAATATTACAAGCTTCTGTGAATCATATATTTTATTTTCCCAATCATCATTTAAAACATTCCGGCGATTATATTTTTTCTTAAGTATCTCTAGCATAAATAAACACTTTCAACTTCGTGGGTTGTCATATGAAAGAAACGTCAATAGACCCAATGAGACGTGGCCGGTCCTTTATGGATAATGTGTTTAATAGCCATAATTCAACTTGTTTTTACTGTAAACAATAGCACAATATTTCATTATACAAGCTGTAAAACTTTGAACAATATTTAACATAGGCAAAAGTTGGTTCCCAACTTCTCGATATTCCAAAAGTTCCAAGGTTAAATTGTAGTTATGGAAAAATAAAAGTTGTTCTGTAAAAGGCCTGAGTAAAACCTGAATAAGGCGGGTGCTGGAGAATTTGATTAATTACTTAATATAAACAGGGTTTGATGTGGGTATCCAACTGGTTTTTATAAAAATCTAGTGGTCTTTAAATTATTTTATTTTAAGGCTTACATATATTTAACATTTTCTCTTAAAATAATAATAATATCCTGGGATAGTGCCATCCGTATAACGCTTTTGTTATTTATTAGCTTCAAATTCGAGCAAATTTTATAGTCTACATGTAAAAAGAAGTATACTCAATGGTTCCTCTTATTTCGCCCAGGCAAAACTTGGCTGTGAAGTTATTCACGAATAAACTTTACTGACTTGGAAAAGGATTGCAACGCTTTTCACAGAGCATACATATATCATGAATATGTTCGACGATAGTTCCACGATAAATTACTTTACGTTCACAATCAATAAGATTAAACATATTTTAGGCCATGTCATTTTTAACCCGATACGGTTACCGCAACTCTTTTCAGGAAGAAACAGCAGAAAAAAAGGAGTCTATAGAAAGAAAAGTGCCTGGAGCTGCATTAAATATTGGACACGAAATCAATGTGTGGTGTCTGAAAAATGAAGAAAAGGAACTACACGTCTTCTTTTTACATGTATAATTTAATTTAATCCCATGATTAAAGCAAAGATGTATCTACCTAATTTCATATAAACAAAAACACACACGCACTCGCGCACACACATATACACACACACACAAACGCGTACACACACACGTTTATTTACTTACCTAAATATAGCTAAATAAATAATATAAAAGTAACTTGCTGACAACCTGGAGTGATACAGGGCTTGGCTTAGTTTGGACTCCAGATCTCCCACAAGTTGCAACTGCATACATTTTTGTATGTTTCATGTTAATATCATGTAATTTGTGGAGATTAAATTAATCATTTTTGTATTGTATTGTATTTTTGTATTTGTATTTTATAGTAGTATTATAAATTTAAAGCAATTAATGTGTATTTGCTTTCTGCTATTAACTCCCAAGGGAATCGTGTAACAATAAACGCGCGTTAGTCCACACGGCATTAGAGTTTCTATGTACTATTTGATTCCTATATTATTATGCGGGAAGTTACGACACGTCCCTATCACTCAGGTATTCAGGCCATAATTCCCACGAGTGCGCATATGGGGAACCATAAACATGCTGTTTGCTACTACTTACCGAGTTATAGAATGAGCCCCATTCAAGGCGTTCCCCGTAGACTTTGACTTTGAGTGAGGGTTCCATTCTTAAAAGGTAAAATTGACTGTATTGTGTTTTATTCTTTCGTAAAACTCTCTTTCTTAGGCTGACGTTTTTCCTAGCTTAAGATAGATAAATACACAGACATAAAAACATTATGTTTTTTCATTTTCAAGAAATTTTAATCATCATCATATCAGCCGAAAGACGTCCACTGCTGGACAAAGGACTCCCCAAAGATCTCCACAATTGCCGGTCTTGCGCTGCCCGCATCCAACGGCATCCAGAGACCCTGGTAAGATCGTCGGTCCACCTTGTGGGGTGCCTGCCCACGCAGCATATTCCGGTTCGTAGTCGCCACTCAAGAACTTCTTTCTTTCTTTTTCTTTTGCCTCAGCGGCCGTTTTAGGAGCTATTTGTCTGACCCACTGCCACTGCAGTTTGACAATTGTTCGGGCTTTCTTCTGTACGAAATAATGAATGGAGATAAATATAACGCAGACGAAAATGTACTAAAAAGAAACTACTTGAGTAGCAATCATTCTTGTAACTTTGAATAATGATCGCTTCAAAGAGACACCTAGCTCGTTGGAAAGGAGGAAAACTTTTGTGTCTTACTTTATATAGGTAGCTGTGCGATGTGGCGTGAAGACAAGGAAAAGTCAACTAAGTAAATTCAATGAACCGAATAAACTTTAATTATTTGTCTATATATAGTCGTTCAGAACAATATTTCTAATTGGTAAACACGGACCAATTAGAAATATTGTTCTGAACGCCTGTAGTATACGGATAAACAATTAAAGTTTATTCGCTATTGTATTGAATCTACTGATGTCATAAATTGGACATTGACGTTGAAACTGGTGACATAAATTAAATTTACGTACTTAATTGATGACCTTCCAGCCTAAGATTATATATTTATCTTAGGTTGGAATTATTTATTTATATATGAAATATATTTATATATGAAATATTTATTTATCTTAGGTTTGGTAATTATATATTATCTTGGTAATAGTTATATTGCGGGGCTTGTGGTAAATAAGACGGCGTATAACGATCTGTGTCCTTTATTGAGAAACGCTGCTTAATATACAGTATCGGTCCAAAATAATAAAAATAAATAAGGTACATCTAAAAACTTAAGACTAACATTATTTGACAACGTCGGTAGGTGTGTCGTACTCCCTACATTGTGCGAGCGTGATGATACGGTGGGCCGGTTCTCATTCCATACTTTGGCTAGCTCAGTATGTGCGGGCGCGCGGTCTCTAACAACCGAGTGACTATACGTAAGTATGAGCTGCTACAGATATATATAGTATATATAATTAAATATGGTCCTTTAGTTGGTTAAGTGTTTAAAATATATGTTTTTCTGGCAAAATATGAAATAATTACTACTTGTTAGTTAGTCAATAAAATTGCTAATTTTATGCTGAGTAAAATTCTTAGGCTGATTTCAGAGTCGCGCCGGCGCGCGGCGCCGTCCAAACGCGCGTGCTTACAATTACACTAGATAGTAGTTGCGTTTCATAGTCACGCAGTTCAAACGCGCCGTTTGCAAGCGCTGGCGAAGCGCGCGCGGCCCGAGCTCCTCTACTGGCAGCTAGCGTTTCAGAGTGACGCGGGTCGCACGCGCTGTTGCGTACACTTAAATAAAAAAGTGCTTTTTGTTAAAACTGGCCACTAAGTCCAAAGACTGAGATGAAAAACTTGAGAGGTGTCAAGGGACACCCGGATGGAACGAAGTTCCTTTCGGTTAATTAGTGAAGGAATTGTAGTAATTTTTTTTTAAGTTATAATATTTTTTTTTTATTAACAAATATAATGTAATATAAACTGAATCAATAGGCTCAATTTTACTAATAAGCAAAAAAGTGTCGTTACAACTTTTCGTCTTATTTTTTTCCGTCTACCCCCCCTTCGCAACGCGCGATAATGAACTTCGTTCCAAAAATAAACGGACTGCGTATTGCTAGGATACTGTTTATATTGCTATCATATTTTTTAATATTGCAAGGCCTAAATAATGTCAAAATTGGAGACCTCAAACCTTGTCAAAATTGAAAAAATAAATATCTAAACTAGATTATACACAACTGTACATTGCAAAGAAACGCGCGATACTAAAACTCGTTTCACAGTGGTCCGCGCGTCAAACGCGGGCTGTTGAGACGCGCCGGCCTCCGGCGGGTGCCGCGCGCGTCACTCTGAAATCAGCCTTAGTGCCAGCCCGTAGATTTAAAGTTGGCGTTGTTAACAGTTATGTATTGCCAGTACTCCTATAGTTCAATGCGCCGTCGAACGACGACGAAACGTGTGAACGGATGCAAGCTCTCGATGAGAAATAATTTTACATTCCATCACACGTCAGCACCCAGCCATAGCGTGGCATACACAGTTCAAACTCGTCCGGCCATGCCCGTTTTTGCAATCTAATATTCATCATATCAGCCGAAAGACGTCCACTGCTGGACAAAGGCCTCCCCCAAAGATCTCCACAATTGCCAATCTAATATTAAATCCTTAGTAATATAACGGGCATCAGTAACTTTTTAATTGCTGCTCTTTAACACTTCAATTTCTCTCAGAACCAATTACTTTATGGACCAAATTGTTATTTCTAAGAAACAAACTGTTTTGCTTAAAACAAACAACGTTTTCACTTCTCTAAATATTTCCTTCAACAAAGTGCTTCACTCTTAAAGGACTTCTGCAATCCTTCAACAATCGAAGTTATTTACTAGCACAGTATTCGCCAGCACTAAATTAAAACTTTATCAACAGCGGCCTCGATACTGATCAAAACTTAATTGACAATAGATGTTATAGATAGATACACTTTAAGGGCTAAGACAGTCGCCTCGCCGCTTCGTGTCGCGGTTTCGAATCCCGCGCCGGACAACTATTTGTGTGACCCATAAATAGTTGTTCTGAGTCTGGATGTACATCATTTGTGTCTGTCTATTATATGTTTATAAAGTTCCCCGCGACACAGGGATTAGATTCCCTAGTGCGAGTCTGAGTCAGTGAGTCTTTAAAAGAAAAAAAAACATCTCAAAATATTTCATCGTAAAATGAATTTACTTAAGCAACAACTGGCTGACGGCACAGAATATCGCCACCCCATCGCATTCCTTGAAGGGTGTAGAAGTAGACCCGAGCAATTATCTCCCGGAGAACGGGTAGCAGCGTCTCTTTGTGTACTGACCATCATATAGCGTTGCGACTGCCAACCCGTCTAGCAAACGTGTGGCGATTATGACATATCCATAAATTTTTTGGGGCATCTTAGTTCAGCTGTGGACGTCATTGGGCTGACATAATGATGATAAGACAACCGTCGGATGAATCAAAGCACTGCAGGGAGACAAAGTGGTAGTTGCCCACTGACAACTACCACTTTATGCCCCATCCCTGCATTCACTAATCTACAAATATAAAGGAGACGGATACGTGTTCATACAATATTGGGCTCGTATGTAAAAAGATAAAAGCGGTGTCAATTAATGGGTCTATAAATTATCAGCCAATCACAAAAAATTCCATGGAATTTTTCAATCTGTAAGCAGAGTTATAAAACATTTAGTACTTAATAGAGAGGTTATGTACCAACCTACACTAAACAGCTGATTTTTAAGGGCGATTGCTATTTAATAGTAATCCGTGCCCAGTATGTTAGCAAAAGTCGTACACGTTAAGCAATATCAGAAGTCCGTAGAGAGAATGCAGTTGTCGAGGCATATATAAACAAAACAATAAAAAATACTCAAATCACACACGCACTAAACGATACGAGAAACGAGTGGCAGATCATAGATTAGGATTCAAAATCTGTCACCAGTCACTGTCAGCATAGATTAAAAACATAGTTGCCAATAACTAATAAATCGATTTGGACGATAACCGATATTATGATTTCTATTTATTTTGTTGATATTTTATTTTTTACTGTTAACATTATGTTAATGTATTTAATAATTATTATGATTAAATCGGTTATCTGGTGTCTGGTGCAAGAGTTTTTATATTACATTGTTTGAACTCATTAACTTTAATCGATTATAGTAATCAACAACCAATTTAACTTGTGACTTAAACTTATTTTTAGATTTCTCGTTTTCTAGATTGTAAATTGGGTAAATTTTTTACAGTTCGAAATAGAAAAATATAACGCTTTTTTAACCATATCTCAACTTATTACAGTTAGGCCCAGAAATCCCCGTCTCCTTTCCTTATATATTTACATAATATTATTATATGTTATCATTGTTGGGACTGCCTTGTTTTTGTAGAGCGACGTGGTAGAAAAGAGGCAGTCTGAAAAGCATTGTATAAACTGTAGCGTAGCTTCACTACTCCTATTCTGGAAAACGTCATGAGGGGTGTGACTTCTTTTATATATCTTCGGACAAATAATCCTGCCATCTGTTCCTTGAAAAGGCATAGCAGTTATTATGTCAACCAGAAACTGATAAACATACATTATAATCTTTATCATCATATCAGCCGAATGAAATCCACTACTGGATAAAAGCCTTCATAAAAGATCTCCACAATAGTATTTCGCTATCCGCGTCCAACGGCCTGCGACCCTCACAAGATCATCGGTCTATCCTATAAGGGGCCTGCCTACGCTGCGTCTTCCAAATATACTTATATATTTCTAAATATTACATATGCTCATCATACGAAGATTTGTCCTGTGTCCTGGATTGAACCCACGACCTTTGGTTTAGCAGTCGGGGTCACTAATCACTAGACCAACAAGCCCGCCATTTAAAAGATGTCAGTCTCACATAGCGTAAAAGCCTTTCCTATTTTAATTCATATTGCTATTACTAGATTTTTAGAAGCTTTGATACTCCAATAATTGATATATCTGGTCAGAAATAAAAAATGCTTTAATTTAATTCAACTGCATTGTAAACAGGCACTATTTATTCCCTCACACTCAAAACCTTGGATGGGATTGTTAGTCCTCCTGTATGAAATACAACCGGGGAGAGATCATTATAAACTTTCCCTGTACGCCCTCCATAACTGAGGGTGTAGAATCTTTTATAGGTAGATATTTTCAAAAAATATAATGATGGAAATAACTGTAGTAGGAAATCTTATATTAAATAAAATAAATAAACAAAAAAAGCACCGAAGCTTATAAAAAAAAGGAAAAGGAATTGTTGGCGGTTTAGAAATAACTATTTTATTGGATTCTCCAATTAAAAAAAGACTAAATTATGAATGGTTTCTTCTAAAACCAATATTTTATAACAAATTAAAAAATAATCTTTGTTTACACATTTCTTCATATTTTTATCCCTTAATTAATTCACCTACCCAGTGTCTGAATGTAATACATTACTCCTAGTGTAAGTTATCTTTGTGTTTTTATTTATACTTTATATTTTTAGTGCACAAAAACAAATGTAAGAGTTCCTTGCTCTTTATGATTTTTTGTGTAATCAATCCTAAGTTTTGTTTTAACACCTATTAAAGAAAATATTTTTTTTACAGAAAAATAATATTGTAGGTACCTTTTTGACTATGACACCTTAACTGCTTATAACACTGCTGTCTTCCCTTTCATAAAAACTACAGCACAAAGACATTGTCTCAAGGAATTTCAATTTCGATTCTCTCCTTGAAATGCTTGAACGGGCCACATAAGGTGACCATGAGTCACAGCATATAAAATACAGTCTATTTTTCAGATATTTGCAATAATGCAATGTAGCTGGAGTCAAAATATCCCCTTTGATATTCCGAAATATTTCACTCAAACAAAACATTTCATGCATGATTTACAATACGTAAACTAAACATCCCTGGATATTTGAGCACAAGATACTTCTATAGTTTCCTAGGATAATTGTAGTGGACTTACAACAAAGTTCAATTAAATATGGCATAACTAAACTTACGTGATTTTTGTTTTATGTTTTTTTTCTCGCTTATTTATATTAGTAAGGGTATGAACAGGGTAAAACGGGATTATGAAAAATTCTGGAGTGAATAGAGATAGGGGCAATACCTACCCATAAGGTCGGTCACCGTAGCCTAGTTGGTAGTGATCCTGCCTACGAAGCTGGTGGTCCTGGGTTCGAATCCCGGTAAGTGCAAATATTTGTGTGATGAGCACGAATATTTGTTTCTGAGTCATGGATGTTTTCTATGTATATAAGTATTTATCTATCTATATAAGTATGTATATCGTCGCCTGGTACCCATAGTACAAGCTTTGCTTAGTTTGGGGCTAGGATGATCTGTGTGACATTGTCCCCAGATATATTATTATAAGGTTAGTGTGGTTGGTAAATGCTTACTTTTCAAGTCGCAGTCGTGGGTTTGATTTCCACCCAGGACAGATATTTGTATGCATGAACATGTCTGTTTGACCTGGGTCTGGGTGTAATTATCTATATAAGTATGTATTTACAAAAGAAAAATAGTATATGTAGTATATCAGTTATCTGGTTTTCATAGTACAAGCTCCACTTAGTTAGGGACCAGATAATAAATAATAAAATAAAAATGTATTTATTTTCCACCACACAGTAAATATGGATACAAATCAATAAAACAGGTACTTATAATTTTATATACTAATGAGATGGACTGGAGCCTAAACTAGGGAAACCCTGTATTTCAGGACTCCAGGACACTCGCCTGAGAAAAGTTTTGCTACAAAATTAGATGTATGGCGATCCACGTTATGGAGCGAATTGTGTGTATGCGCGTGTATGAGTGTGTGTGTGTGTGTGTGTGTACGAGCGTGTGTGTGTGTTAGAGAGTATATGTGTGGGTGCGTATGTGAGTCATTGGTTGAAGATCTATAATTAAACTTTTAAATAAAAATATTGTTATTTTACAATATTTATGAGAGATTCAGTATCGTTGTAGTTTAGGTTTAGCAAGTATTTTTTGATAATAGGTCTACATTTCTTAGCGGTTTTGGGATATAAATTTAAAATTGAATTGAGTTTGTTATAAAGATATGGTGCTAGGAATAAAGATTGCCTTCTAAAGAAAGCTGTGTGATGAGTGACAGGATCGCATATCCTGTTTCTTCTGCGCGTAGAGTATGCGACTGTTGCGATATAGGCTAATTGTTTGTGTTTGTGAAGTGTGGTGTGCAGAATAAATAGTTGTCTTACGGTTAACACGTTAGATGCATTGTAGAGGGAAGTTGTTGAAAAACGGAAGGGTTTTCTAAGCATTACCTTAAGTGATGATCTCTGTGCAATAATTTTTGTTTTGCACGCTCCCCCCTAAGCTGGTATACAATAGTCAATTATTGATTGAGCCATGGCGTAGTAGATAGTCTGAAAAAGAGCTGGTTTTAGTATGTTTCTCAGCTTTTTAAATATCCAGATCATCTTGCGTATTCGTCCGTGTGTGAGTAATGTCCCAGGATATTATTATTTTGTTCCCATTTCCATTCACCCCAGTTTTTTACCCCGTTTTACGGTACCATTTATCCCACACGTCATAAAAATTTGTAAAATAGTAAAATAGTATATTGATTTAAATTGTTTAAAGAAGCATGTTTACTTTAATACTCTTAAGAGTTCAAAATGTTTCTTAATCTTAACTCAATAATAATTTGAAATGGTCTGACATTCGCTATATATTAAGTCGGCGCAGTGTCTGTTGTCTATTGAAATAAAAAACTCTAAGTAGTTTGCAGAATTTACTACTTGAAGTGACATAGACGTGGAGTTATTGAAAATTCCTATGATAATCCAAAAAGTTGGGTACCTTAGTTATAAGGTTATGAGTATGATGCGCACGAGATTTGTATTAAAACGGACAGATCCATATTTGTTTAGTATTGCATAAAATTGGATATGATTTCTGTGGTGGTTCCTCGAATGGAATATTTTATTTTGATATTGCTGAGATAGACAACAGCAGCTGACTCATAATTTTCACAAGCGAACTAATCTGTGAATATTATTCTGAATACATCTAGATTTGCTGTGGGTGTACATTTGATTGAACCCGACAAATTGACATTTGAATGTAATAAAATAAGATTAAGAAAACACATATATTTAATGACCTTACGTTGGATATTTTCAATTTGTAGAATATAAGTACGAGTATGTATCATAGCGAGATTTCCAAACTTAGCAAAATTATTCCAGTTTGCTACGTGCGTAAGTGAAATAGAGAATTTTAATGTTATTTTATTCTTGAAATGTTTAGACATTCTCATAATAAACGCCAGCATTTGAGAAGCTTTGGCAATTACATTATCTATGAGCTCTTGAAAAAATTTTGTTTTTCGAACTTCGCTGAATGCTTTGTTCTTTAAGAGAATATTCAGAATCAAGCTATTATTTCTTCTGTTAAAAATTACTTCAAGCACTAATTTGGGTTTAAGTTCAGTTTGTTTTCGTTTCAATTGACATTCAATCTAGTTAAATCACTCTGGAGCGTTAGAATAGTTGATATATTTCATTAAATTCGCACAGCCTTTTTTTGTCTGAAAGCAGTGGGAATGTCTTAACAAAAAAGGAACACCCCAAGGGGTGTAGCATACCTATATTTCACTTAAGTAGCATCCCGTCGAGGGAAGGAAACCAACATTTTTCTTTAATTTATGAGCTGCTTGTAATTTGAAAGCAGTCTGATCATAATGCTCTAAAAAAGCCTATTTTTAAGTGTTGAAAATATTTTTGGTGTTATAAAACGTGATTAAATATGAAAAATGTCTGTTTCTAGTGCAGCTTTTATGAACTTGTGTATATGTACATATGAGTTACTTTGTTGTACGTTCAGGACCTACAGGAAAACTATTTATTTCCTTTAAAACAATTGTTAGCATTTGCTGTTATTGTATAAAATCTTTTGCGAAATAAACTATCTTAATAATAAACTATCTTTTTCCGATGTGACACTGTAACGTCAAGATGCCATATTTCAATATTTTTGTACTTAGTGTACCTCAAAGATTATTTTATTTTCTTGTTTACTGGCACGGTGTCTGTCTAGCTGTAATCAAATCTCACAAGCCAAATTTGACTGACATAGCGGCCGGATTGTGCTGAAACTTAAATTAAATAGAATTGAACTGAAAATTAAATAATTTGTAATTTAAATCAGATGAAGATACCAAAAAACTAGTTTGATAAAGGAGCTAGAAACTGGCTATAGGAACCGAGTCTTTTAATGAATAACTTTACGCTAAAGTTAGCACGTGCCGAGGGTCACTCGTATGAGAGTAAAAGGGTTCTATTATATATTATTTAGTTTAAGCTTAAATTATTTTGTACGTCTTCTATTGGCAGAACATAGCGAACATGTGTATTCTATTTATTGTCCTTATACCTGTACCTTATACCTATGTTAACAAAGGGAAATATTATGATTATGATGTCACTAAAATCACAACTTAGGGCACCTGTGCACACGTTGTTGTTTTAAAGCCCTATCTATCCCTTTACTATGGACCAGTGTACGAGTGGACAATCTTTTATCCTACACTAGTAGTAAAAACATGACAAGCAGATATGTAAAAAAAATTAAAACTGTCTGTTTAAAACAAATTTCTTCAAACCATTGACGGGCCTGTGGCGTGGTTGGTAAATGCTTGCTTTGTACGCCGCAGCTCGTGGGTTCGATTCCTTCCCAGAAAAAATATTTGTGTGTGATATATATGTATTTATTTACAAAGTAAAAGTAGTACCTGGTTTCCATAGTACAAGATCTGCTTAGTTTAGGATCGGATGACCGTGTGTGAATATTGTTTTTTCTTATTGTGAGTTATATTACGGTACACGAGTACGTACCTAATTATGCGTTTTCGAAATTTTGGATGACGTTCAGATTGAATTATGGAATAAAATGTCCGCCATTTTAAAGTAAGTTCATTTAAAACTGAGACTTGTCAAAAATACATACTTTTAGTAGTTTTTAATAATTCTGGCCCAAAATATGTTACCTTTATTTAACACGTGTAGGGATGAAATTGAAAGATGGTGAATAAAGTTTCAAAAAAATCAAATAAGCTAACAAAATATGAAATTACGCGGATAAAATTCTAGAAAAATACCCAAAATTACCTCAATTTTAGCCGGTATGAGTCCGGTATACCTCTCCACCCACCCTAGGGCGGACGATGTTCATGAATATTTCCCCATGAAAAAGAATGTAAAAAGGCTAAGCATCAAATAATTGCTGTGAAGACACAATACAAAGCTGTGTAATGAATTTTTATTGGCACTATTTCCATCAGTTATTATTTTTTTTAAAGTAAACTATGTAAATAAGGTTGCATAAGTACCAAAACACTATTCACTGGCCACCACTGTCCAAAGGCGCCCATGCATTTGTCTCATAGGAAAACTACGTCACCTCATACCACAGCCTCAGGGTATGTGAAATGAAGATTTTCTTAAATTTAGAATGTTCCAGTCTAAGATGTGGGGAGGAACTCAAGGTTCATACGTAATTCAATTACCCTTGTCTCAAATTATTGATCGTATCACAGTCACCCCACTTATAACCACTGCTTTGAAGTTGTTCAAAAGATTTGTCTCAATACGGTATTGGTTTAAAATGTGCTGTATTAAGAGAAAAGACATTACGACAATCAATTTGCTTGTCTCGATATTATGGTAATTTCCGGAACAATCTTATGAAATATGTAAGGAGGGAAAGCAATTTATAACGTGCTTGTCATAATAGCTTCATTTTTAGGGATCTAAACTTTGTACTTCGTTCGTCATGTAGACAAACTTCTTTCACTGTTCCAAAACTTTTTGTAGCCAAGTCAGTGTATGGTTTTGTCTGTGTAATCTATCTAAGGAACTTCCTCCGAAAATAATGAACAACCAACTTTTTTAACTAAACGTTATTTTTTATCCAAAAGTCGTATTAAAGACATTCAATAATTATTGAATCTCTATAAATTCATAGTGATATCAAAATAGCTTTTTTTAATCGAACGTTTTAGATCCGAAACAGAACAGTTTTTTTTTAAATAAACCAGAACAAAGCCAGCCAGAACATATTTGTAGTAATACATTATTATTTCTAGTAACATAGATATTTAGGTACACATTGTATGAAAACATTTATAAAATTTATTTTATTATAGCAATGATATTTTTATTTTTATTGCTCTTACCTCTTATATCATCATCATCATCAGCCCACTATCGTCCACTACTGGTCATAGGGCTCCCCTTAAGATTTCCACCAAATTTCCATTTCGGGGTGGTGACTACGGCAAAAGGGTTGCCGTAGTAACCGCGTTTGGTACTAGTTGGTGGCCGCAGTTAGGTGTTAGCTAGTGGAGAGCTGACGATACTGCCCGACTACCTGGTGTATCGCTTAGTCGCCTATTACGACACCCACAGGATGTAATGAACTCTGTTATCCTTTCTGGGCCGGGAACCACACTGTTCTCTTACACAATATAATGAAACTTCAGCATCCAGCTCTTCAGTGAGTAAATTTTGTTGATGCCGAGATAGAATGTTTATTTAAGGTCCAGGCTTTTAAAAAACTACGAATGTTGAAAGCCTGAAATTTCGTCAGCAAAAAGTGCCAATTTGATTTAACACTAAAATAAAGTTACACGTGAGTGACAAATGACATTCGGACTTTTTCAACCTACTCGCTAAAAGGTTTTCGATTTGGGATAGAAGTAATGTTTTAATATTTACGGTCAGAACGAAATAATTTTACGAAAAGTAGAGGGATTTATTTTGTGACATAATAACCCTATTGTCTAGACAAGACCAGTGAAAATATAATACGTATAATAATAAATACCCGTAATAATAATACGCTTCTGTTCAAAATGTACCTTTTTGTTTTTCCAATGTTACCAATACGTATATTTTAATTTGAAATCCAATTTCATCCAAGTATAGGATATGTAATAAAATGTCAGAATAAAGTTTTACATTTATTGTTAACAAAATACAAATTATTTACATTATGATACAGTTTGGTAAGACTGAGTGATGTGTATTTTACCACCAGCCGGAGGCGTAGCTGGAGGACAGGTACGAGGGCATGTATAAGTACAAAAAAATCTAGGCAAGTGCTCGAAAATATAAATCCCTTCTTTTATTTTGGCAAAAAACACCAGCAATTCTTCTGAAACCCAAACCTCAAAAATCAGGAACATTCAGAAGTCGATCCATCACTTTGGAGGTTTACTTTGTCTTGGACGAAACTGAAATAGTTAAACACAAGGTTCCATAAAATAAAAAGGAAAGGTTTTTATTTCCTTAGACTTTTAAAAAGCGCTTGTAAATAGTCAGAAAATGTAGTTAAGTATACAGAATTATTTATAGGTACATACATGTAAATATTAAGGTACACGGATTGTATGAAAACATTTAAAAATAAAATAAAAAATAATTAAAAAGGTATTTATTCACGTAGACTTTAAAAAGCGCTTGTAAATAGTCAGAACATTTTTGTAGTAATATATAATTAATTTATAATTATTTCTAGGTACATATAGATATTTAGGTACACGGATTGTAGGAAATAATTTACAATAGGATTTATTTTATAACAGTAACGATATTTAACTAACTTAAACTAAGTTATTGTCAAGGATCATGTGTAGGTTTAATTATCAAAATTTTAAATTTTAGCTAAATTTTTACTACATATTGTCGAATGGTTCTGTCTATATTAAGGTACGAATTAAATGACGACGGGCGCGCTTTAATGCTACCACCGGATCCAATGCGCGATCCAATTTAGGAATAGCTAATATTATTATTAATTAGTCTGGCCTGTTGGCCTAGTGGTTAGTGACCTTGATTGCTAAGCCAGAGGTATTGGTTTCGATTCCCACCCAGGGCGAATCTTTGTTTGATGAACATGATGATTTGTTCTGTATCTGGATGTCATTTATCAATAATACATGCATAGACTCACACCTGTTTCCCAGAGGGGTAGGCAGAGACAACGGACTTCCATTTTTCACGATCCTTGCACACCTCTATCAATAATAATAATAAAGCCCGTGAGTATCATTATTTACCGAAAAGTAATTTAGAGAAAAACAAAATCTAAATGATAATAATAATAATATGTCGGGACAATGTCACACAGATCATCCTAGCCCCAAACTAAGCAAAGCTTGTACTATGGGTACCAGGCGACGATATACATACTTATATTGATAGATAAATACTTATATACATAGAAAACATCCATGACTCAGAAACAAATATTCGTGCTCATCACACAAATATTTGCACTTAGCGGGATTCGAACCCAGGACCACCAGCTTCGTAGGCAGGAGCACTACCAACTAGGCTACGGTAATAATATGTATGTATTTAGAAATATATAAGTATTTTTATGCCCTATTAAAATGTATGTACTATAATTGGCTTTGCCTAGTCAGGGATCCGATGACAGTGAGTTAGTTGTCCCAAAATATTTATTTATTTATTGTTTAAGAGATTATTTATACAAACGTATAAATAATCTCTAAGCGTATAAAGTATCGAAATTTATAGTTATAGATATAATTTACTACATCTTGTCTGAACGGTAAAGTTAATGGATAACGTTAAGTTATATTTCATTTAATCGAAATTAGTTTTCACCTCGTTACACTTTCACTTAGAAACTTCTAAAGAGAAGTTAAATAAAAAATCCTGCAGCATTGGGTTCCAAGTTTCAAACTGTGCAAACTGTGGAATTTTTAAATTGCCAGACTTTAAACGATAAGTAGTTACGTCGACTGTGTTTAACTTTATGGTTTCGGTACAGTTCCTTTAGTATCAGACAGTAAGACAAGTAGAATTTATTTGCGTTTAAAAAGTACAGGCATAGGTATACCGTAGTATACCGTAGCAAGGTAGGACATACTGCTACCTATTAAATAAAACAGACCTACAAATTATATTTAAGATAAGTAAGAAAAATGTCCCTTATTTACCTGACTATCTTAAGAAATTAAAAAAAACCTCACAGAATACCGAAAGTGTTTTTAGTCACACATATTTTGAAATTAGTTTTTTATGCTTATTACGTCTAGGCTAAATTTAATACCATGTTTTGAACGCATCTCAACTACCCTGTTTTTACAACGTTCCATTTGACACACTGCTACGTGACTTAATTAAACTCAGACTACTATAGAACCCATTTTTAGTTTGCCCGCGTACCTAGATGTTTATCCTTGCCGACAGTTAATAGAACGGAGACAGCAACTCATAATAATCGTCTCAAGAGCCCTGAAATAAAATTTCGAATAAGTAACATTTTTAATCGAGTGTAGAAGAATTCATGTAGTAATCGAGCATAGAATCTTGTGGACTTTTCAAAATAAACAACTTACTTTCCTAGCTGAAGTGGAAGTGGGTGGGGTGCATACGTCGTAGAAACGACGGTCATTGGGGCAGAAAGACGCAGCGTGAGCAAGCCTCTTATAAGATGGACCGATGATCTTATGAGGGTCGCTGGAAGCCATCTGATGAGAGTAGCGCAAGACCAGCAATTGAAGAGATCTTTGGGGAAGGCTTTTGTCCAGTTGTGGACGTGTTTCGGCTGATATGATGAAACAACTTACATTCCAATCAAGAGCCAAAGATTTGTCTTTCATTATTAATTGCAGGAACCTCAAACGTCGGATTGGCGTGACGGCATGTGACTCCTATAATAAGGAACAACCGCAAACTTTTTTCACTATCTCACTATTTGTCGACAGTTTCTTATCTGTAGGTCGTGTAATCTGTGACTCCAGTGTCTTTATCCTTTACTATTCCAAACATCTCTTTCATCTTTTTGTATGAGGCAACTCGGAAAGTTTCTCATTTCAAACATTTTCAAGTACAGGTACTGAAAACTGATACATAGTAAATAGCCGTCCTAGATCTTAAATGGCTTAACGGCCATTTCAATTCGGTTTCAAATGATTTGTATTGTTGTATAAATAGGACATTATTTTAATGCAATATGATTAAAAGGTGTATGTCCATGTGTTGTGATGTCTACAATCCTGGTGTCGATTTTGTGTTAGTACATACAGGAAAAACATGTTATATGCATGTTTGTCCTGTTTACAAAAATTATATATTCAGTGGTTAGTTTCAAAATGTTTCAAGCTACCCAGTAGTCCTCGGACATGGCTCAACGACTACACCCGGAACCAACAGCTAGACGTGCCTTCTAACGTCCGGAGACGCTTAGATATTATACCCTATTTTGTGGTCACCCATCTATAAACTGAAAGCGTGTCTAGGTGATCCCCGTCTCCGATCACTTGAAGGCCGCCCGAGTTCTAAACACCTGCCTATAAGCGCCTCCGACTGCCTCATTGGTCTAGCGGTAGCGTGTTCACCCGCAGAAAACGAACGAGCTTCAAATGGTGGGTCGGACCAAAAGTGATTTTGGGACTTTTCTGTTAAAATAAAAATTTCTCAGCATCAGCTCGAAGTCTGGAAGTTGGTGGTTTTATACCCCCGTGCCTCGGAAAGCACGTAAAGCCATCGGTCCTGCACCTGAACTCTTTCCGGTCGTGTCGCTAGGCGTCCCATCGGATCATGAGAGTGGTGAAATATTAGTTGCTAAAACAATTAAAGTTATAATAATTTGTAAGTTTGTTTGGAGAGAGACATTTTTAATTTTATTATTAAATTTGTATCCGTACGTTATCTCTGATCCGAATAATGGCATAATAGTCACCACCTCATTTGAAACTATATGGTATTGTAATAAGAGCTAAAACTAACTAATCATCACCGATTCAGGGTTAATCTAGTTGCGAACAATGCATAAATAAATATTTATTCACATACATCATGATAACACATTATAATAATTACATCATAATAATCCCATACCGGAAAGAAAAGGAAACAAGGAAACCTTAGGAAAGCTGATATAAAAAATACTGCAATGTTAATGTGTCTTTAAGTATCCGTATGATGGCACGAACATGGAATTGGCTTTTTCTAAGAATAAAAATTCTTAGTAATTGTTTAGTTAATGTTATCACATAAAGTGAACAATAAAAAAAATACAATTGTAATTGTTCATTGAATGTTATCACATTAATTAAACAATTACAAAAACATCAGTACAATAAGTATCTTATATGTTCTATGGTTTAACTCTTGCATATTTCGCATACCTGTGTTATTTTATGAAAAATTTACTTCTTTATGTTTTTCTCATAATTTTTAATTGTACTAAATATTTTAGTGTATTACGCACGATGGTGTTCTGCAAATTGTTGTTGTATACATATCATCTTTAAATATCATGTTATTAATTTTATGCTTTTAAATTTTCATTTTTAAAGATTAATACAGAATAGTCTAGCAGGCAAAATTCTTAAGGCATCTTTACTACCAACTATCCAATCCCATTTTTTCAAACTACCCGCAAGCAAACATGTCTCCATCGCATCTTAAAAAGAAACTATTTAATCCACCGAGGCTCCAAACTACTAATTGCTGGATAAATCTTGGCAAAGTTTCTCCAAGTTGTACCACAAAGTAGTTTAATTGGGATGTCTGCTTTAGGCTAAGATCTCATGAAATAAAACTGTTTTAAGATCACTGTAACTGCCTTGTCAGTCTTGTTGTACTATGGTACAGTCCCAGTGTTGATAGTGGGGTTGGGTGTAAAGGTGTTTTTGTATTTTGTGGCGATAAAAAATGTTAGCAGAATTCTAAAGCCGGAATTTCTCGATGTGCCAGCCTCGTAACTATGCTTGCTGTGCCCTATAATGTCAGCTTCATAATACAACATTTGGTAATATAGGGGGCACCATATAATATTTACCATAGATCATTTAGTAGCCTCATAGTATTATGACGCTCTTCATAGAATTGTGGTCATTCTGAAGATAAACCTCGTGTAAAATAACCCTTGCTTTGACTTAAAACACACTTCATCGCATACCGATATGCGACGATTATTTATTACTAGCTGTGTTCCGCAGTTTTATTCGCGTTAAATTTTATAAATTGTCACAGCTCCTCCCCGTAGGTGATAGCGTGATAATATGTAGCCTATATATTTACCCGACCTCTTGCAAAATTTGAAGTGAATACATGCAGCACTTTTTGAGTTTAGCCCGGACATACATACAAACAAACATACAAAAATTCTAAAAAGTATATTTTTGGATTCGATATCGATTGTAGAACACGCCGCCGCAAGTATCCTTATTTAAAAATATTCAATGTACAGTTTTGACTTTGCTACGATTTTATTATATGTTTAGATATAGTTGTGCTACTACGATTGTGTCTGTTGTATCACGCTCAGTTTAAATATTAATTACCTATTACAATATTTTTACAGTGTGATAGCGGTGTGTGCATAATAAATAATGAATTTAAGTGTCGGCTTTTTAGACTAGCTTTATTTTATTGGCTCTCAGTCTATTTGTCTGTCTTTTGTTTACATTGACGCTGTGATAATTAGAGCTGTAATGGCCTAATGAGCGGTCTCGTTGAGTGCACAGGTACGAGTTTATGCCGGAAGGCGTTGTGTCAATAAGCACAGTAGTTACGGAACTATAGAATTGTGCCTATGTCCTACACATGAGAGTAGCGATTCCATCAAATAGGACGGAGTAATTAAGAAAGGATGCATTTGAATTACCTTCATAAGAGGTACCTACTTTTTCACTCCAGGCTATTTATTTTTTTACTCTTGACAGAAATATCCCAATAACTTATGAACCCAGCCCGAGATCCTAACCCACAGAACAGCATCATCAAAGATCGACACCAAATTCTAGCTTTTTTAATATTGAAATAAGTAATTTGTAATTCATATTATTTTTTGGAAGAAGGCGATAGTAATTGCAACACAGTGGAAACACTATTGCAACTATTATCGTTACACTTGTTTTTGTTACATCTGTGTTATGGTTTTATGAATAAATGAAATTAAATATAAAATACTTATACTAATCAAAAAACGTTGTATGGTTTTATGAAATCACGGTGCAAGTAAAACTTTGTCTCTCACGATGTAAAATTAATTCACTGTCGAATATTTCATTCTTGGTTTTTCCCTTTTTGACCAGTTTATTTGACTCGCCAGCTGTATCGTTGTCCATCACGATCAAGTGAACAAGAATCTTTGTATCAATACACTGATCAAAACACAAATACCGTGGAACACTTGCACAATTGAATGAGAATGAAAATGGTGCATGGTCAGCTGTTGCAAGCCATGTGCGCCGCCATTTTGCGACATGCGATAGACACATAGAAATATTTGTGGCGATGTAAAAAGTTATACTTTAAAATAATTTATACTGCGGAGTGCGAGGTTCAAATTAGACACTAGAACATGCCCCTGTAAATTTGATGTAGGCCCTTCCTACCCATTCTGTAGGTGTCCATTTTTTATTAGGCCTACAGAGTGAACTGAAGCTTATCTTAGATTAGGGTAGGAAGGGCCAACATCAAAATTACAGAGGCAAGTTGTCGTGTCTAATTTGAGGGTAATTAAATAATTATTTTATTCTAATATGCGCCTGATTTCGAAAAGTCAGTGGTGCACGCCTTGGGTTTTTTCAAGACCACTGACTCATTATCATCATGATCATCATAATACTAGCCGAAAGACGTTCACTTCTGGACAAAGGCCAAATTTGAATTATAACTCTGATGTCCCTCCTAACCGAATTTCGGCCACGGCGGCCGGTCTCAATAGAGATTAACCATCTGCGCGGGACATATTATAGTGCTCAAGTGTGTGCGCAAACAAAGGAGCACTTTCTATACCATCACTCTCATGATCCGTCGGGACGCCTAGCGACTCGACTGGAAAGAGGTCAGGTGCATAACCGACAGCTTTACGTGTTCTCCGAAGCGCGGGGGTATAATACCGCCAACTCCCAGACTTCAGGCTGATGTTGAGAAATTTTCTTTTTTACAGAAAGGTCCCAAAATCACTTTTTGACCCGAACCGGGATTTTAACCCAGGACCTGGTTTTCTGCGGGTGAACACGCTACCGCTAGACCAACGAGTCAGTAATTTATAACACACGATCTTAGCGTTGTCCGCGCCTCGTCATTTCTTTTTTTAGAATGAAACATAGACTTACAAAAGTACGACGACAGTAGGTACAACAAAAACTTTTAATTCTTTTTTCATGTATTTAGTTATGTCCGAACTCGTAGAACAAAAGTTGTTGCTTATAATGTGATCAATCTAGTCCTGCGAGATTGTTGGTGTTTTAAAAATAACCCTGTAGAATGTTAAACGTTAGAAAATTTCATAAGAGGATAAGTTCCTAATATTATAAAGGCAAAAGTTTGTAACTGTGTGGGTGTGTATGTTTGATACTTCTTCACGTCTAAACGGCTGGAGCGATTTTAATAATATTTGATATGGACTTAGCTGACACCCTGGATAGGCTATAATTTATAAAGTTTAACGCGGAAAAAACCGCGGGGCACAGCTAGTAACAAATAAGTTCCAAATAAATTATGGCAATTTACAAGGAACTACGTTACTGACGAGATTCTCCCTACCGAATTTTATTTAGATAAAAAGTACGTAACTTATTCAAATAATATTTTTAGGATATTTTGTTATAATAATTTACTTCTATCATCATTATGTACCTAATTCATAAAGTATCGTGTAGCAAATATATTATGTAGCAAAAGGTAGATACCTAATATATTTTTAGATACTGAAAGTACTGGCTGGTTATAGAAGTAAAAATCTTTTACTACGTACCTTTTGTATCTTGTTGTCTCGTCGCTAGTCTAGCACTAACATGTGCAATTGAAGATAATGAGGTCCTGGTTTCTAATCCCGGATTGAGTCACCCAATAAGTCATGAAATTATTCACTTAAAAACAATCAACCCTGAGCCTGGAGGCTACCGGTGTTACAACCCCGTGCCTAGGAGAGCACGCAAAGTCGTCGGTTCTGCACCGTACCTCTTTCCGATAATGTCATTATGCACCAAGATTTATACAATATATAAATATGACTTAATTTTTATTCAACAAACAAATAAAATATTGTGAAGCCGTAGCAATAATGCATTCTTGTTCGAGCCGTATTACCGTACACATCAACTTGTGTTACTGTTTGCTCACAAATTCACGGTGGATCAGCAAACCTCGATAGAAAAAACCTACGATAAAAAACGGGACATCAACATTGCTGACGTCACTCTTTTTAAAAACAAAGAATGTTCCGGCCTACTCTTAATAGGTATATTATATTCAATGTTTTCACCCCATTGAATCATCAAAGTCGAAATTCGACCGGAGGACATTAGGTAAGTGACGAATATAAGATCATGAGTTTTCATAATAGCATAATGCGTGTTGTTCATACTTTTGACGGTCAAATTTATCCCTCCTATGAAGTCCATAGTGTGAATTCAGCGAAGCTTCACAATGCTCCCTTCCCCTACATAAAATCAAGTAAAACACCCGATTTTAGGGCGCCGATGTTTGCCTTACATATTATTATCGGGGTCGAAGTAAAACCTCGTGGAAAAATAAATCAAGCCATTTGGATTACTGAAAGACCAAGAGGGGTTTTTCACGGTTTTCCTCTAAATAGCTCTAGGAAAGTAACAGGGAACTGCTTAACTGGTGATGTTTTTATTCATTTATTAAATTATCTTATTTAATTTATTCGTCTGAATATGTGTGCGATATGAGCTGCCCAATATGCCTACGATATGGATTGTCCTCTGTCATCTAATGATTATAGCCTTTACACCTAACACTTATGACATCACGTGGTACCGCACTCTTCAAGATTGGGGCATAACTTATAACGCTAAATATAGACTGATAAGAGGTCGCAGATATGGTAATGATGGGATCACTTTGTATGGATCACATAATATTTTTGTACAAAAAGATACTGCTATTCGACATCCACATCTTTTGCCTTCAGGTTTTATCTCCAGATGGTTTTAAATTATATGATCACTTCTTAATAAAGTCACATCACAGAAAGTTACGAAATTTCCTTCCAACCTCCACCAAAATTGCGCTTGCACAGTCTCTCCTACTCCCAGTTCTTGACTACGCAGATGCCAGCTATCTCAATCTTACGGAGGACAAGCTTGACAAACTTGAGCATCTTCAAAACTTCTGCATACGATTCATATTTGGTCTTAGAAAATATGATCATGTATCCGAATTTCGCAAATAACTCAAGTGGCTTCCCATAAGACCCCGCCGAAATAATCACATTCTATCCATACTTTACAATATTTTGTTCAATCCCGTTAAGCTACTGGTTAAGAGCCTTCTGCGCTAGCCAAATGCTCATTGCCTTCAATTCTTTAATTTTAATATTGTACAACTAAATTTCAAATAATAGATTATTTTTTTTAGACTAATTATATTTTTGTAATTTTTATACTGTATTTGACTATGTTTATGTACTCCATTGTGAACTTGACAAGTACAAGTGTATGTTAATACCCAAGTGCTGAATAAATTTCATTATTTCATTTCATTTCACCCACTACCTTAAGGATCGATTTGAATTCCTACGTGATTCACATTTGAGATCTTTGAGATCATCAGAAAATTTGAAGCTTACAAGCAATTCAACTGTGGAATGCACTACCAGTGCCAATACGACGTGCTCAAAATATAACACCGTTTAAAAATATGGTGATAAACCACTATTTACGTTAATAGTTAGATTAGTCCTGCTACTTGACAATTTATTTAATTTCCGTTTCTATTTTTAATATAAATTTACTTATTTATTTATGGAATTATGAAATATTTATTAGTTTATTATATTTGTTTATGTATGAATATGAATGTTTGTAAGTACATTAATCTATGTAGTAGGTATATTTATTTTTAGGTTAGGACACTACACTCTGTAGAACTGACGACACTATCAGCTGCCTGTCATTTTCAATAATGCTAGTCCATCCTACGGTTGTCTGGAAGAAATCGCTATTATGCGATAAGATCGCCAATTGTACATTATTTAAATATTAAGATTTTTCTGTAAATATTTTTTTATAGTTTGTGTAATAAAGTGTATCTATCTATCTATGTAATGTAACAAAATTTAGGCACTGAAGAGGAAATTAAATAAGGGCCTAAATTTTGCAACATTGATCTATTCATCTTGAAAGGCAGATAAACCATAGATTATAATAGGAATGTAAACACTGCGGTAAAATATAATATTAACCCAGTTTCCCACGTTTTTACTTTATATCTGGTTAAGAGGTTCGCTAGGGTAATATACCAAATAATTCTATCATAAAGACAAATATTTGTGAGTACTATGTAAACGAGATGACATAGCTCAATAAGGTTGAGTTTCAGATAACTGGACGCTTTGTGTAGGTAATGTAGTGAAATAGATATACAATGCTCAGAATAGGTTCGTTGAATTACTTACTTTAGTTCTTAGTGAAAATATTTACCCCTAAGAACTAAAGTAAGCAATACTTTAGTTCTTAGAGGAAAGAAGTACTCATTCTGAGCATTGTATAATTTTATGTCTATTTCACTCACACACATTGCCTACAGCTAAAGCTTCCAGTTAGCTGAAATTCAACTTTGTTGTAAGTGTATATTTCAATATCACTGTGGCTCTAAACGTCTAAGAAATATTGTATTTCTTTAAATAATGAAAACATTTACTAATTTAATAACATTCAAAATGGTACAAAAATAATGATACTGACACAACTCTCATGAAATGCCAAATTATGTAATTAGCTATGTAAGTATTTACAAAATAAAAGTTAGTATAATATACTACATATTAGTTATCTGGTTACCTTAGTACAGGCTGCTTAGTTTGGGATCAGATAGCTGTCTGTGAATCATTTCCCAAAAAAAATAATTTATCTCAACCTCAACTCAAAACGTGATAATACAAATTAAATCTCCATCTTCCCTCAAAACTGCATGATATCATTCTTACGGGATACATAATGTGTACATATAACACTAGGAGTAAATAAAGGATAATAATGGTTTCAGGATAGTCCTGGGGCTGCCACGATACCTATTGTGTGTGCCTTCGAAGCCAAAGTTACACATCGAGTCGCTTCAATGTTGCACAGGTTGCGTGGCAGCGTAAACAGTATTCTGAAAATCGTTGCAAACATGACGAATAGGCCACTACTACGTAAGTATTACATAATCTTTTCGGGTCCCCATTTATAGCAGAACTTTTTTCTAATAATATTATTTCGCACAACAATGTATATCCCATTGAAGTGCGAAATAATATTATGACAAATAGTTCATGTCGCAGAAAATCGATTGGCATACATTTATTATTATTTTTATTTATTTTCCTTGTTTTGTTTTTCGTTTATTTAGGCATACTTTGTTTTTCTTTAATAGAAACAACGCCTGGTCTAGGGAAATGAATCCCTGCATCATGGGGTACTTTACGAACATATAATTGAACTAAAAATATCGCATTTTTCATACAAACTTACATCCCCTATTTTTGACCTTCGGGGTGCAATTTTCAAAAATCCTGTAATACATATTTTTTATTTTTAACTAAAAAGCCAAATGCTAATTTTCATGCGTTTAACTTAAAAATTGGGACGTTATTCGTACAAACTTACATCCCCTATTTTTTGCCCTTAGGGGTGAAATTTAAAAAAATCCTGAAAAATATATTTTTTATTTTTAACTGCAAGGCCAAATACCAACTTTCATGTCACTAACTTCAAAAACGGCAAAGTTTCATACTAACTTTGCACCCCCGTTTTACCCCCTTAGGGGTTGAATTTAAAAAATCCTTCCTTATTCCTTGTCTACATTATAAAGAAAACATCTGTGCAAAATTTCAGCTTTCTAGGGCCAAGGGTTTGGGCTGGGCGTTGATGAGTCAGTCAGTCAGTCAGGACTTCTCTTTTTATTTATATAGAAGACACAAATCACATACAGAGTTCGAACAACTACTAATTGCCCACACAAACTGTTGGCCTGTGGGGGAAATGAACCCGGAACACGAAGTATCGAGGTACTGCCTTAACCGCTGCGCCACATGTGCAGTTCCCATCCATATTCATTAAAAAGTAGAATCATCATATCGCAGAAAACTCACAAACAGATTCATCTTATGGCATACATTTCATATCGATAGTCATTATAGCATTTTAATGAGTAGCGATATGAAAACGTGAACATATATGTTTTTATTTCCCTATAAGAGGCATGAAAACATGCAAAGAAGAATACACCATTCAAATAAACTTACCTAAACCAGACATGAAATAGGCATACAGCATGCAAATAAACATACACCATGCAAGTATGCATGCAAGCAAGCATGCAAGTGAGCACGCAACATGCAGCTGGCATGGCTACTGTCACGGCTTCGGGACTCCCAGACTTCGGGCTGGTAAAGTAAATGCTGGTAAGAAAAATCTTAAAACACCTCATGGCACACCAAGGATTTGAACCCAAGACCTCATTATTTACGGTTGAATTCGCTACCGATAGAGCAACGAGGTAGTCACATTAGATAAGAACCTAATGGACTATGTATTGAAATAGACTGATGTCTATTTTACGTTACTAAGGACGTATTTAGTGAGTAGGCGTGAAACATGAGATGTCTTTATTATGTATTCGGATAGTGATTGATCGTAGTTAGGAGTGAATATGGGCTTATAGACTAACATTGTTTGGCTGTGTGTACGTACAAAAATATGGTAATTTTTCTTATCCAGGATATCAGGTTTTCAGATACCCTATTACTCGTTATTTGAGGGCTTAAACCATTCATCAAAACAACCTAAATAGGTAGTGTAAGGGTTTAAGAAAAACTGAAAGCAATTAATATTTATTCAATCTGATTGTAGCGTAATAGTAGGTAGTAGCTAAAGTAGAGTTCATTCTCCCCGTAATATCTGGGTTATGGTCAGGGAAACCCAGTGAAATGGTTGCCCATTGGCCCCCGCAGGTTGCAGGGTTCCCGAACCCGGACATTACGACTTAATCTCTGCACTGGGAGGCTGGACCGCCGCCGGTGTAAAGACCCTGGTGTAATAGACATGCCGACATAGGAAACCCGGGTCGACCCGTCTGCTATATCAGAGGGAGACTGAGATCCATATTTTATATTTATTTACATATTTTATAGTTGTTCTCAGTCCGGAAGTGTTTTGTGTTCATGTAGTCCATGTTGGTAAAGTGTCCCGCGATATAGAGATTAATTTACAAAGGGCGGGTCTTTAAAAAACTTGAGAGTAGTCAAGGGACACCCGGATGGAACGAAGTTATTTCTTATTATTTATTATGTACAAAAAACCTGTATATACTCAACAAAAATAATCGTCGCTACACCACACTGTTCAATGCGAAATAGAAATGAAAATATCTGGCTTGCTTTCTATAAGAGAGAGAGAGACAGACAGAGAAACATGCGCACGCCGCACAGCTGCAAAAAGTGTCGTGACAACTTTTCGTAAGAATTTTTTCCGTCTAGCCCCCTTTCACAACGCGCGATAAGGAACTTCGTTCCAAAAAAATGTAAATAACGTGTTTCTTTATTGGCTTACACTTACTCGTCGCCCGTTTTATGTTATTTAGCATATATCTACAGATTATTCAATATATAAAACCCAAAACCAGAGACTCTATCAAAGTTAAATATAGAACAAACTTATAATGAGTTTAATTTTTTTTCTATGTTCTGATGCACCAGCAATGAGCATCTAAGAAAATTTTATTTGGATTGCCCTGTTTCTGAGGGGATCCTTATGGGGTAAAGAGATCAGCTTAGGGTGTCACTGAAATTAACAGTCAGTTTATGCACCGACCAAAAATAGAAAGCTCTCAAATAATAGTTATATAAATGAAGGCCATACGGTTATAGGGTAAGGAGAACAATTAAGGGTGCTGCTGAAGTTAAGAGTCAGATTTACATTGAAAGTGTTCACTGCCACGGGATCACAGATGATGATAATGTCCTTACCGGCGAGCATGCCATCCTAGCAAACTTTTTGTGTTCACTATCTACTTAAGTGGATGACCTGAAGAAGAAAACATAAAAAAGTAACAGCTTCTTTTCTAGATAGAGCTGCGTCACTTGTAAGCAGTTTCGGGAAGACAGTGATCTGTTTTAGCACAGTCGCTGTGCGCTTTGGCGGGATCCGGCTATCGATTGGGATGACACGTGATTGTTCGCTCAGGACGCGTGTCACGACATGGGACATGACGTAAAAAGTAGCACCAGAGCAGTTTTACCGCGGTCACGAGGCACTCCAAACAGACGATAAGGGCCAGCGCAGACAGAGAGGAGCGCAGCGAAGAGGATTTTATTAAGGCACTAGAAAATCAACTTTAAAATCAACTTTAAAATTATTTAAATAAAGTGCATGTATGCTTGAACATTATAATGCGCGAAACTGCGCGAGCATTTTGTCAGGTTCAAGCATATATGCACTTTATTCCTATAGCTCTAAAGTTGATTTTCTAGTGCCTTCATAAAATCCTCTCCGCTGCGCTCCTCTCTGTCTGCGCTGACCCTAAAAGATGTCCTCGGCGGGTTAGGGTAAGTCGGTACGAAAAGAAATAGGCAAATTTTTTGACGCAATTTGTCGTATGTCTCTTTATACATACATACATAGACTCACGCCTGTTTCCCAGAGGGATAGGCAGAGACAACGGACTTCCATTTGTCACGATCCTTGCACGCCTCTTTCGCCTCGTTTACTGACATTATATTCTTCATCGCCATGTCTCTTTAAAGTGACTAAACTTTGTAGTAGAATTGACTATATGAAAAGAGCCAATAACTATTATTGACTTGGAAGAGAACCAATAAGTAAATAAACTATAGATAATAGTTCTGATTTGGTGTGTATAAATTAAGTGTAGTACTTAGTTTGTTGGCACCAAATTAGAACTATTACCTATAGTGCAATATTGCCAACGCATCGATTAAAACTTGCTATGCGATAAGTAGTTCATCTTCCGTCAAACTCTCAACATAAGATTGAGTAGTTACTTACCTTACAAGTGTTAGCTATATTTAATTAGTATCGGCATTAATATTACTAGCAATATTTGTATATCCTAGTTGTAGTGTAGTGGATAGTGTTCCACGTCCAAATGAATCCAAATCGTTTTTATATTTCGATAAATATTTGATAACAAATGCAAACTAAGAGGGAACAGCGTTCATTCGCTCAAGAGCAGCCCAACTGGGGAAGTACCTCCACCTTACAGAAGACATTCCTTAATAATAACATTAATAATTTTAATGTTGTGTTTTTGTGTGAGTAAGGTCGCCAGAGCTCATCGGGGTGCGGGGAAGGGTCACCAAGTCCTGTTTGCTGACTCTTAAAGGCCGGAAACGCAACCGCGATTCCTCTGATGTCGGTAGTGTACATGGACGGCGCCAATCACTTACCATCAGGTGACCCAGTTCCTAGTTTGTCGCACTATGATTAAAAAAAAAACACGAAAATGTTTTTTATGCAATCACCAATCGAGTCAACATAGCCTAGTAGTTAGACCGTTAGACTGTGAAGGAATGTATCGTGAGGAAGTCTGTATGCCTGAATTCTCCAAATATGTTCTTGATGGCATAGGAATTCGCCAACCGTTACCTACTAGGTTGAGTTGTTAAGTTCGTGACATGAATTACACTTTTTAAATTATGATTATGGTTATGGTTACATTGACTAAATTTAATAATTGTTTTATGTGTAATGTTATGTTAATACGCAAAATTAAATAATGCAAAATATGATAAAGTATAGTATTACTCTCAATAGTTTTAAATAAAAAATATTGTCTTATTTCCCAACCTGTTGTTACGTTATGTTTTGTATCTTTATCAATACCACGTGTAACATAAATCGTTATTGCCAAAATGAAGGGAAACTGTATTTAGAATTGACAAAATTAGGATTCTTCTGCAAAAATATGTCCGCATAAGCCTCTTTCCGGGAAAACTCGAATTGAGTTCGGTGAAGTGAATACCTATGTTCCGTTGAGATGAATTGTTTGATCTAATTAGCGGATGAACTCAAGCTCATATTAACTGTTTCAATTTAATAATCATTAATTATCATCATCATATCAGCTAAAAGACGTCCACTGATGGAATAAGGCATCCCTCAAGGATCTCCACATGGCCGGTCTTGTGCTGCCGTATCCAGCGGCTTCCCGGGACCCCTGCAAGATCGTCGGTCCACCTTTTAGGGGGCCAGCACATGTCGTGTGCACGGTTCGTGGTCTCTTTCTGCCCCAACAGCTGTCGGTTCTATGAGCTATGTGCCCCGCCCACTGCCACTTCAGGCTGACAATTAGAACAAAGACGTGCTCGCATAGTAAGCGCAAACATCTTTGTTCCATAAGTCATTACCGGCATCACACACTGGTCGAAGACTTTCGACTTGAGACACCGCGGTATTGGGAATGAGAAGATTTTACTTAGCTTTCCGAACGGTGATCTCCTTCTCGAAGTTGGACCTAGTTGTTTGGTCTGTTCTAGGTAAATATAGTCGTCTACAAATTCAAGTGGCAGATTTTCCAAACCTTCGCTTCCGTGGGTACAACATGCAATTTAATAATAGTAATTTCCTATATAGCATTTCAAATGAGCTTTCTCGTACTTTGCGATTCAACAAACCCTTATAGTTTCGTTTTATTGCATTCCGGAGAAGCAAAATGGAGAAATTACAGATTAGTTTCACAAAGAGACTCAAACAGACAGACTCAAGCGACTAAACGCTCTTAGTTTAGAAACAATCGACAGCTAAGTTTAATACATTTAGTAATTTCGTCCATCGTTTTGTTACAGAAAGTAATTGGGATATCGATTTTAATATAATCGTCGCGCGGGAATCGAACCAGCGCCCTATATAAATCCGGGGTAAGCGTTCTGCCGTTAAGCAACGAAAAATACGCACGGGTATATCAAATTGACGAGTTTACTTCCTAACACCCTTATGGATACTAAGGTACTAGCTGTGTACCGCGGAATCGTTTCATCAAAAATCGTTCGGTAGCTTTTACGTAAAAGAGTAGTTAACATCCAAATTCACAAACTTTCGCATTTATTATATCAGTAGGATGTGATGATCATGATGTCTTCCCGGCCGAATTTCGGCCACGGCGGCCATTCTCAATGGAGATTAGCCAATTGCGCAGGACATATTATAGTGCACAATTGTGTGCGCAAACACAGAGGCACTTTCTATTCCATCACTCTCATGATCCGATGGGACGCCTAGCGACACGACCGGAAAGAGATCAGGCACAGGACCGACGGCTTTACGTACTCTCCGAGGGACGGGGGTGTATTACCGCCAACTTCCAGACTTCGGGCTGATACTGAGAAATTTCTTTTTACGGAAAAATCACAAAATCACTTTTTGGCCCGACCCGGGATTTGAACCCAGGACCTCATTTTATGCGGTTGAACACGCTACCGCTAGACCAACGAGGCAGTCAATAGCAGAGGCAGTAGGGTGTACATGCCTTCTAAACCCTTACCTATAGAAACATAGCAGACAAATTTTAAATATGTTTTTATTACGTACAATCTTGAAAAACTGTAGACCGGTAATTAATTCTTTCGACCTGCAGAAGACTGACAGAACAGACAAAAGTAATCATTAAGAGCTATGTTATTAAAGTTTTTGTATGGCGGCTTGTAATAATTTGTTTGTATGTACCAATTTAACGTAGTAATTAAATCATCGACACAGGCAAACTGAATGGCAGACATTACAAAACTGTAAAGACTCTGAGCAATCAATTTTAAAGCCCTTCTAACCGAGACTTTCTGATAAAATGGAACTAAAGCAAACAATATTTTACCTGCAAACATTACCGTAGGTACTGTAATAGATATACAATCTACTCAAGAATGAAATTAGTTGAAAGTAGAACGGCATACATTACGCATTTTATACCTGCTGTCAGTGTAAGCACCTTTCATTTGGAGACAATGTATACAGTAGTGATGCGACAGGTTTTAATTAAATTATTCTATAAAGGAGTTGGCTTTTGTTACCCTGAATACAAACAAAGCTGTTTAGTTAAATACTTGAAATATTTAATCAGACTCATCAGTCTATTCTGTAGTTCCTAGACAAACATTTCAACATCTGCCACAAGAAAGAAGATGATATAATATAATTGTCTTCTACAACAACAGATTTATATATCAGAGAAGACCATATAAAAAGTTTTTATTTTTTTTGGTTCACCAAAAACTTAAACATTAACATGAATCTTTAAAAATAGCACAATACTTAAGATCTAAATGTCTAGCTACTTATAGGTAAACACTACATTCAAAATTTAATGAGCTACTTTTACAATTTTTTTTATGTGTAACTACACTCAAGGGCACATTTAACCGGCCACCTATATTTTGTAGATTTCTTCAAAATTCTATGGTAATTTAATTAATTTTGTTATAATGTCACATTGGGTGAACCTCCACGAAAATAAATGAAACATGTGTATGTTGTGAAATGGTTTAATTAAGACAAAATTAAAAAAAAATTGAATATGCACTTTTCTTACAAAAAATAAAAATTAGCAAAATGTCAATTTAAAAAAAAAGTGTGCTCTAAATTACCGGATTAATAATGTGTATTTCCTCCTCTGGCCCTAATGACCTCCTGCAATCGATTAGAAAGCCCGTCAATTATGTCTTGGATGTCGCTTTGGGGAATGTTCTGCCACTCCTCAACAGCTGCAGTTTTTAGCTCACTGATGGTGGTAGGAGCTGGTGTACGACCCCGAATTCGTCTTTTTAGGTTGTCCCATACATGCTCTATTGGGTTCAGGTCAGGACTGCGAGCTGGCCATGGTAATCGCTGAATATCGACGGCGTCCAAGTAATCGCTGACAATTCTCGCGGTGTGTGCACGAGCATTATCGTGCATTAAAACAAAATTATCGCCAATGAATGGCGCAAAAGGCATCACGTGTGGTTCTAAAACTTCTGTCACGTACCTGTGAGCATTAACGCTGCCTCTATCGAAGATGACCAATTCTGTACGGGCGTCATAACAAATGCCACCCCACACCATTATAGAGCCTCCCTCGTAGCCTACTGTTTCAACCACAGCACATTCAGCAAACCTTTCACCACGGCGTCTATACACGCGCTGACGTCCATCAGGACCTCGTAAAGCTATTCTTGATTCATCCGAGAAGAGAACTGCCTTCCATTGTTCCGAAGTCCAATTTAAATGTTCTCGAGCAAATGCAAGTCTCGCTCTTCTGTGAGTTGCGGTCAGCGCTGGGACTCGAACTGGTCGAAATGCTCTCAGATCCCTCTCAGCTAACCTTCTTCTTATTGTTCTTAGGCTCACACTTACATTTCGTACCTCAAACAAGCGGTTACGAGCCTCAGGAGCAGTTGTAAACCGATTCCGAAGAACGTTCGAGACGATGTAACGATCATCTCTCTCTGATGTACACCTTCTACGACCTTGCCCTGGCCTTCTTGTGTAGGAACCAGTCTCTCTGTAAGGCCGGATAACATCTTGAATTGTGGATCGTGGATATCCAAGCATCCGTCCAATCCGACGCTGGCTAAACCCAGCGTCTGCAAGTGCTACAGCCCTAGCTGCCCCAGCTGCGTCCAGTGGCATTTTTTTGGTGTAAATGAAATCACGGCAGGCCAATACCTAGGTTTTATTCGAAGAAATGGTATCACAACGTTTTAAATCAAATGTATCCGTCACATAAAACATGGGGCGAGACTGTCAAATTACGATTAAACTGATTATTGTTGAATAAAAACCACAAAAGTAAACAAAACGCGGGTATGATTGATTTATTTATTTCAGATATACCCACTTAAGAAGTAACGCCTAGTACGCAAAGCGTAAGTTAACATAAACAAACGTTAAGCAGTTCGAGATGAGTGGACGGTTAAATGTGCCCCTGAGTGTAAAACCCTAAACCCGTTTACCACATCATGTTTACTAATACGTTCAATTTTATTCATTATAACAGATGTAAGAGTTCTCAGTGGATCAAAAGCCTCCCCCAATCGCCACGCTAGGCGATTGCAGTGAAATGGTCATAGTACTCAGAAGGAAGCTGAAGGTCGTCTTCTCGTCTCTCTCATTATGAGAGAGGCCCTTGCCCTACAGTTAGGCAGTAATTGGCTGCATCATCATATCTATACATATAATAAAATCGTAGGAAAGTCAAAACTGTACATGGAATATTTTTTTAAAAGGATATTTGGGGCGTGATCTACAATCAATATCGAAGCCAAAAATATAGTTTTTAGAATTTTTGTCTGTATGTCTGTTTGTCTGTATGTATGTCCGGGCTAAACCTAAAAAGTACTGCATGGATTTACTTCAAATTTTGCATGAATATTACTAAGAGGTCGGGTCAACATATAGGCTACATATTATCACGCTATCACGTACGGGGGGAGGGCGGGGAGCTATGATGATTTATTTAACACGGGTAAAACCGCGGGGCACAGCTAGTATATCATATAAATATATAGTACGCCGCGTCACGTAATGTGCCATTAATTAGGGGCTGTTTTTTAAGTGACGTCCTGCTGAGTTATTATAGTCTACTAGCCGTACTCATGATAAATTAAAAATAAATTGTATTTTTAATTAATTTATTTATTAAGAAAACCAACAGCGATACAGATAATAACACAATTTACATGATACAATATAAAGGGAAGGTCAATGACAGGTTTTCCTTAGTGTAACATTAAAAGTGTAGTTGGCTAAAAATATAAATATATATAAATATAAAAATATATAAAACAGACTCCATAAGCCATGTCAGAGAAGTACTGTGCGTCTTGAATATAAGGTAAGTGACCGAATTGATATTAACATTACGCACAAAACTTAATCACTGATCCCCGTTCTGTGCACGCACGTGTAAGCAAGGAACAAGGAACGACTGATTGTTTCCCGCGAGAATATGCCACCGACATATATATGCTATAGAAGATCTTGGAGCATCATTTTAGGTAAATACTGCGTACATACATAGATGCCGTTTAGAAGGCCCAGAAAGTTTCTTCATGTCCACCGGGATGCATAGCCGCCAGCAAGGACTCCGGCGTTTCCAGTGGTCCTGCCACCTGAATTGATTTAATTGTTTTGATTTGACGTTTGCAGGTAGTTAAGAGGTTTCTACTGCTTCACTTGACCATTATAAATATATAAATAAATAATTATCTATACTTTTTTATGGGACATTATTCACACACGGCCATCTGATCCCAAACTAAGCAGAGCTTGTACTATGGAAACCAGATAACTGATATACTACCTATACTATTTTTCTTTTGTAAATACATACTTATATAGATAACGTACATATACCCAGACTCAGGACAAACAGACATGTTGATGCACACAAATATCTGTCCCGGGTGGGAATCGAACCCGCGACCTGCGGCGTGCAAGGCAGCGTATCTACCAACCACGCCATTAGGCCCGTCGACCCGTCATTGTCGGCATTGTGTGTAGTAGTAGACTTTCGGCTTAATACCCAAGTGCTGAATTAATTTTATTAGGTATTCTATTAGGCTAAACAGAGCTGTTCATAAAATGTATTAATAATAAACGTAAAATAAAAAGGTTTTTCAAATTTCAATAAAGGTTGATTTGATTATTAAGATTGTCACTTATTCACAATATTTTAGTCGTACAGTCACAAAGCGAAATATTCTATTTCTTCGTAACTAAAATGGAGAGCGAAACTTAATTAATTTAATTTGTCGCTAGGAGTATTTTCCCAAATTGTACGAGTGATTAACTTATTGTAGCAAATATTGTAAGAAATTTATTCTTGGTAACTGTAGCTGGAGTAAGTCCCACCGGACCTGTCGTTGTATAATAGGTATTTCCGGCATAATAATAGTCCGCCACGACGACGATGATGTCTCCGTCGTTAAAGTGGAGTTTGAGGAGAATAGAGTACCTAACTAGCTTTTTCATTAGCACTATAGGCCATGTTACCATCCGGTTTTTGGAACGGCGGCTAAAATAATTGAAAAACGTTTTCTTTGCAGCAACAGCAGGGCTCCTCCATCCCAATCTGTTGTCAAATAGTGCTACTCACGGTGACCAGCGAAAGTCGGGCTTTCTGCATGGCATATAATTCCAAACAACGGTATGATTCAATGAGCCTAATGGGCATCCACAGTAATGGAATAACTGACCCTACGTGTGATCAACAGCAGGTCCAGCAAAGACTTTGTATGATTCTCAATCACAGGTATTCTCGTTGGAGTGTTAACGTACTGCAAGAACCCATACGCTGGAGAAAATTCATGAGCAATTCTCCCTGAGAAGTTATGGAACCGGAACCAAATTGATTTGAGAGTTTTAATTTGTTGAGCAATCATCAACTCCGTGGCAGGGTATTGCGCAATGACTTCGCCAGTCGTTTGTTGCAAGTGCTTGAAATATCTGGATGTGTCCAAGACACCGCTATAAAAGCTGGAGGGGTGTGTGGTGTGGCTACCAGTATTAAATCTGTACATTCATATTTATGTATTATTTACAGAAACTGCCAACGGACTTCAAGCTAGAGAAATATTCTTTCGTACCACGGTACATCGAACAAAAACGTTAGATGTACCGGGGTACGAGAGAATATTTGTGTCGACGATAACATAACCTTAAAGACAAGGATCTCAATATTATTTGGCTAAGTACCAATTTTGGTAGCTAAACCCGTCCAACCGCACAGGATATTCAAGTTTCCGTGGGGAGGAGTAAAGACGGCTGCGCAGTCTCTAGGTGTTGGTGGACTGCGGTAAGGAAGGAGTGAAGGCCCCAATGTTGCAGAAGTCTATATTCAGTGCGGACGGCGAAGCCCGGTTTTCTTCCCGTGATAGTAACTATACCAGGGTCTGTACACCGGCACCCTCCCCCTCTTAGCTTTATTTTAGCTAGCCTGCTGTCGCTTATAAAGTACTTTAGTGATAATCGGGTCAAGTGTCTACTGCGATCTCCGCCTATCCTCATATTAAGCTTGGTCTATGTAACATAACTCAGACATAACAGGCAGCATGTGTTCTACTTTAGGTAGTGTACTGTCCCTTATAAATAACAAGCGGGGTAATATTATTTTACACCTGATAACTTTAACAAGAACATCCCTAGCTACCTAATCGACGTTCATAGCTATAGAACAACTCCGTGCTGGAATTTGTGACCACTCGTCACCATCATTTACTGGAGAAAAACGAGGCATGAGTCGGATCCGTATCGTTACGATGTCGTATCGCTTACGTGATGTTTCCGAGCCGTCTGTATTATCTATGCCATGTTGGCATAGATAGTATATGATACAGAGAAATTTCTTAATTGAATTTGCTTAAGAATAAAACAGAAGCTTGTTAGTAATTGTTGCGAACTTCTTATTTTTATATTTGTGATTTAAAATTTTATTTTTTATGTTTTAATATATTTATAGATTTTTTTTTTTGGAATGCAATAGGATTTTACCCATACCTAAATATTTGTTGCACTTGGCTACTATCGTATCTCGTAATGTTTAACTTACCTTACCTTATTATAAGTGATTTTTTTTTTAATTATTCATTAAATAAATAAAAAAACGCATACAAATTACCTTAATTTTAAGATACAGATTAGGTAACTATTTCTACCGACTTGCAAAAAGGAAACAGTTACTCAATTCAATTGTGCATTTTTTTCGTGTATGTTCACCGATTACTTCGGAATATGAGACAAAAAATAAAGATTATTATGAGTTTTGGCTGCACGTGTGGCGCAGCGGATAAAACAGTCGCCTCGTCTCTTCGTGGACCGGGTTGGATTCCCGTGCAAGACAACTATTTGTGTGGCCCGTAAATAGTTGTTGTGAGTCCGTCAATTATAACGTTTATTAAGGAACCCGCGACACAGGCATTCATTTCCCTAGTACGGGCGATGTCTAGATGATTATTTTTTTAAATACGTGGAAGAAGCTTTCCAGTTATGGTCATAGACTTAGATGGTTTTTAAACCAGCTCCAATAATATGAATATTTTTCTGCAAAACAATATTACACTCATTATTGGCTCAGATATTACTACTCGCCCACTCGGGCTGATGCTCCTGATTTTTCAAAATGCCAATGAAGTAAATCGTGTCTCCAATTTTCTCTCTGTTTCATTCACTTCCATTTACTTTAATGTCGCATAAGTTATGCCCTCGCTTTTGACCTTGGCTTGGATTGAATTAATTTTCTCTTTGACGTGAGTGGTTGCGGGGCGAAAACGAATACATAATGTTTCTGTAATACGTACAAAAGTACAGAAACTATGTAGATAGTACATAGTTTTTCTACATTTTCATTGAAGTCTGCAAATCAACATACAATGCACGTGATGGCAAGTGGTTACAGTAGCCTATGGACTCTTACAATACTGATAACCTATCCGTGGTTCCCGATGGGCTCAGGGAGTCTCACATAGTTCGGACATATTTTTAAATCGAGACAGGTACTTCCTAATATAAAAATATTAATAAAAAACAGGTACTTTTTTAACAAATTACGTGTGAAACGAAGTGTTTAGACTTTTTCCTTATAAAGTTTATCATTCTCCGACACTAAGAAAACTGCCCTATCTTTTGATTGCGAATTGGTTTCTTTGTAACACCAAAGTATTAGCGACTTAAGTATGTAATATTAAATCTGATATTTCCACATGTTCCTGAGAAAATGAGTTTGGCAGGCACACATACGGACAATGAAGTAATCATAACGGATCCTTTTTTCATTTTGAAGTTGCTACGGAATATAGATATGTTGTAGTATCAGCTTTATTTAGAGTTGCAGTGGCGAACTACGAGCTCACTTCTGAAATCCGATTAATGGCTTATTTTACTAACGAATTCAAGCAATCAGAAACTCTACCATTGGTTACATGCAACAAAACTTAAATTTAATTCCTTTAACTCTTATTTTTTTAAATTTCATCTTATTTGCCTATTAAAGGTATTCCATTAAGGGTGATCTGGTGATCTGAAAGAGATAGAATAATAGGTTTTACCTACATCATACACCAGCCTCCGTAAAATGTACCACCTACTTTGTAAAATTCAATCTACTGTTGCCTGAGACAAATAAAGAATTATTGTTATTATTTTTAACTAGAGGTGGGATGCGGTAAATGCCAGCTATATCCTATTTGTTTTTGAATATTGTTAATGCCGTAACGCGACGTCCTGCGTGAACGATCTGGACGCGAACGCGAATCGGCGCGGCGCGGCGCGAAAACAACAAACAGTCGAAACCAATTGAAGTGTCCTACGTGACCAAACGCGCGTGCGGTGCGGAGCGGCGCGACATGAAGCGAACGCGATCTGGCTTGATATTTTTGCGTGAACAGGATGCGGTGCCGTCGTGTTTTTGCGGCGTCGGTGGCGGCTTCACGTGCACGTAGGACATAGCCACCGCGTCGCACCGCATCGCATTGAATTCGCGTGTCACCGCTTCATAATCGCGTCCGCTTTTAACCGCCGTAGGACGTAGCTTAAGAGACCAGAAATAATATAAAAATAAATATTGATTAAAATAATTAAAACTTCACCCACCATTTTACTAAGAGAACCTCAAAAGCCATACGTATCACTCCCTATCGACTCCGCATTCTAAGCCCATCAAAATGTAATCGTATAGTTCAGAGCACATAGTTATAATATCAGCCTTTGATATAAAAACCCACCGGTTACTTTGATGTCAAGCTTTTGTGCGTAACATTTATGGACGCGTAAAATTACTATACCGATATACTCGAACGTATTCGATATCAGGACGCTATAATGTAAACTAGCTAGGCCTGCGACTCCATCCCGTATAGGAAAAGGCCTGTGGCGTGGTTGGGAAATGCTTGTTTTTCACGCTGGAGATCGTGGGTTTGATTCCCACCCAGGACATATTACCACAAAATTACATCATGCGTACTTGTGAGGGTCGAACTACTGACCCTTTTGAAAAACTCTCTTCTCTCTCTACTATCACTGTCCATATTAGGATAAAAATAAAGAGAAAAAAAAACAATCATTATTAAGTAATAACAATGAAAATACCCAACATAAATCCAAAACCTTTTAAAGAACCGTTAAACAAATTTTGTACTAAATAGCAAGTGGCGTTTAGATAATTAATTCATTTTTCATCATATTATCTAGTTTACGGCTATGGGCATTTACGTAAAAATATTGACATTATTGTTATTTAACGTGTTTTTTAAAAGTTGGTGTTGTTTTTGCATATTTGTGTGTATATTTTAATGGTAGTGGGTAACTGCACCTTATAACATAACTAAATCGTGGTCTAAATTTAAAATCTTAACATGATCAATGTTTAGCTAGTGTAACGAGAAAATAGTGTTTTATTCTAGTTCATCTACTATAACTGCGAGGTGTGTTTGGACAATACACTTTGATACTAGTTTCACGACACAATTGGCGCAGCGGTTAAGACAGTCACCTAGCCACTCTGTGTCCCGATTCGATATCCGCACAGGACAACTATTAGTACCTATGCCCCATAAATAAAAATGAAATTGTAGATTATTTTTTATTCAAATTGTTCTGAGGCATGGTGTGCTTATGTTTGTAAAGTACCCCAAGATACAGGGATTCATTACCTAGTGCAGCCGGTGACTTTAAAAAGTACATTTCATTTTATCATGTCTAAACCGTGCATTGTACCATACTTCGGATCAATAAAGATCATTACATTTTAAGACTGTGCGCAAATATACTCTCTATCTTGTTCTCTCATAGTGCAATGAGACAGCGTTAAGCGGTCTCCGAGGCACGACGATGTAACAGTGAACCGCCAAACTAAACAGAGCTTGTACAATGGAAACCAGATAACAAATATACTACATACATTACTTTTCTTTTATAAATACATACTTATATCGTTATCGACAGTTAAGATAAATTATAGACATTGTTATTACCTATATGATGTTTTTATTAGTTGATGTTGTTTTTTAATATTTGTGTGTCTATTTTATGGGGTTTATTATATTTATGTGGGTAGACTGGGTACGGTTGCGCCAGGGTACGGTAGTGACAGTGGTCATAACAGCGAAACTATACGGAATACGCGGAAGGGTTCAAGGGGAGAGAGACGCGGCTTGCAAGTATTGTGTCAGCCAGGGCGCGATGCTGGCATAAGCAGGAGCCTACATTGCTTTTCACCAGCCACAAGTAAGTTTTTTCATTTGATTTTACAATTTTTTGTATACATATAAGTTATGTCGTATTTTTTTATCTTATAAGTTGAACATTCGTAGTTAACTAAGAGTGATTACTTTTTACGTAGATTGTTCGGCAGATTCCTGGTGATTTTTCGTTCTCGAAATTCTGTGTTGGGTACGGTTGTGACATATATTTATTCGCTTTTTTTGGCTTCAGATGCCCAGAAAACACTTGCGGAAGATCGAACGACCGCAGGCACAGACCAGTCAATATGAAGATACTTACGACGAAGTTAAACGTCTATAAGGATATTAAGATTATTCAAAAATTGCACTGCCAACAAAATATAAAATAACAAAAAAAAAGTTATAATAAATATTGATGAACTTATTTTGCTTCTGGAACGAAGTAAGGGGTTTGTTTAGTTTTGGAAGCGAACACAACATAGTAATATTTACCTTATATTTAATATTCTGGAAAACTGCTCTAATGAGGTCGATGAACTTTAGAGTATTATTTTCGCAAGTCATAAGTATAACGAGCGGATCTTAATTTTCCTGGTACTAGCTCACAATAAACAACTCACATTGATCGAAATGCTTGGCTTTTTATCGAAGTAAAGTAGGAATAAAAGAATAAGTTGTTATCCAGTGTCTAAGTATAATAAATTGTTCTTTTAGACCGCCTGCACAAAAAGTGCGACAAATATTTGAAGCCTTGCGTCCCTCAGCGGCATCTATGGATGTTTTCTTGGTGTTTAATTAAACCATAGATAGATATTTTCTTGCTCCACTTTTTTCTGCATCGTTGGTCTAGCGGTAGCGTGTTCACCCGCAGAGAACGAGGTCCTGGGTTCAATTCCCGGGCCTGGCCAAAAAGTGATTTTGGGAATTTTCTGTAAAAAGAAAAATTTCGAAACATCAGCTCGAAGCCTGGGAGTTGGCGGTATTATAATCCCGTGCCTCGGAGAGCACGTAAAGCCGTCGGTCCTGTACCTGATCTCTTTCCGGTCGTGTCGCTAGTCGTCCCATTGGATCATGAGAGTGATGGAATAGAAAGTGCCCCTGTGTTCGCGCACACACTGGTGCACTATAATATGTCCTGCGCAATTGGCTAATATCCATTGAGAATGGCCGCCGTAGCCGAAATTCGGCCGGGAAGACAACAAGATATTTTCCAAATTAAATTATGAAATGCCGGTGATTATGTTAGGTTATTATCCTCAAGAATAAAAATATGAGGAAACTTGGAATCCCTGTGTATTAACTTTAGTGAACGGTTCTTGATGAAAGATATTTTTTTATCGCCGTCATAAAAAGAGTGGATGTTATAAGTTTGAAGTATATGTATCTTTCTATGGCATTGTAGTCCGGAAACAAGTGAATAATAATATCCTGAGACATTGTTCACACACGACCATCTGATCGCAAACTAAGCAGGGTTTGAACTATGGAAACCAGATAGCTGATTCATTAGTCAAAAATAAAAAAATGTCCTGTATTATTTTCCAGTGAAAAGTAGTTATTAAAAAGACTATATACATCAATTACTATATGTTATTTTTATCTAAGAACTAGTTCAATTGAAATATGTTGAGCTTTTTTAATGGCATTTAAGCCGCTCAAAGCTTATTTCTTATTTTTAGTCCGAGTCGAAGGATTTTGACGGTCAGGTTAGGCTTTAAATTTGTCGATACATTCTAGAACAAACAAATTACCTTTTCCAAAGTAACATATGACATTCAAAATCATACTGAAAATAAGTCATGTTCATAATGAAAACCCAACCAAATATCCGATTCTCAATGTTTAAATAGCTCTCTCGCTTGACTGACTATTGTAATTACTTCGTGTGAGCCAACAAGGAACAGGATTGAATATGAAGATGCATGATGGAATCGTTACTTTATATACTACTAGCTGTGCCCCGCGGTTTTACCCGCGTTAAATTTTATAAATTATCACAGCTCCTCTCCCGTAGGTGATAGCGTGACAATATGTAGCCTATATGTTGACCCGACCTCTTATTCATGCAAAATTTGAAGTTAATCCATGCAGTACACTTTTTGAGTTTAGCCCGGACATACATACAGACAAAATTCTAAAAACTATATTTTTGGCTTCGATGTCGATTGTAGATAACGCCCCAAGTATCCTTTAAACTTTTGACTTTCCTACGATTTTATTATATGTATAGATTACGTTTTAATACTGGCTCCTGTAAAGTTATTTGCTTTAATGATGAGGCTTGATATGAAGACATTATTAAAGTACTGCTACTTGATCAAACTGCCTCGTTGGTCTAGCGGTAGCGTGTTCACCCGCAGAGAACGAGGTCCTGGGTTCAAATCCGGGTGTGGGCAAAAAATAATTTTGGGACGTTTCTGTATAAAGAAAAAATTCTCAGCATCAGCCCGAAGTCTGGGAGTTGGCGGTATTATAGTCCCGTGCATCGGAGAGCACCTAAAGCCGTCGGTCCTGTATCTGACATCTTTCCGGTCGTGTCGCTAAGTGTCCCATCGGATCATGAGAGTGATGGAATAGAAAGTGATGGCTAATCTCTGTTGAGACTGGCCGCCGTGGCCAAACTTCGGCTAGGAGGATACTATTACTTGATCTACATATTTGTACAACGCAACATCAGTTTTAAAATGTTTCTATATAAAACAAAGGACAGACTATGTTAACGACAAAACTGCATGAGCATAGACTTAGGTGATCATATCAGCCGAAAGCCGCCCACCGCTGGACAAAGGCCTCCTCGAAAAATTTCCACAATTGCCGGTCTTGCGCTACCGGCATCCAGCGACTTCCAGTGACCCTCACAGGATCATCGGTACATCTTGTAGGGGGCCTGCACACGCTGCGTCTTCCGGTTCGTGGTCGCAACTCAAAACAATTCATGGCAACTCAATTTAAATAAGAAATTGTAATTTGATGTTAAGTTGTAGTTATATTTTTTAAAAAAGCATTCGTCTCCGTTTTTATATATTATTATGCTTCTCAGTTCCTGTTAGAGTACAAAAATGTGACAATACAAAACAAAATGTAAAATTTTAACTAAATAAAATATATATCTATATAATAATATATATTTTGACTGCACGTGTGGCGCAGTGGCTACAACAGTCGCCTCGTCGCTTCGTGTCGCGGGTTCGAGTCCACGCCGGACATCTATTTGTGTGAGGCATAAATAGTTGTTCGGTGTCTGGATGTAATTTGTGTACGTCTATTATATGTTTGTAAAGTACCCCGCGACACAAGGACTAGATTCCCTAGTGCGGGAGTTGTCAAAAATAACTACTTTACTAACGAAAAGGCTAAACAACGTTTAGCCCTCTTATTTCATGTTTCTCGTACGATTGACGATAACTATTGTCCAGGGCGCCTAACTTATTAGCAGCCTAGCCCTCCAACTGACGGACTAATTTTAACCTGTAGGTACTACGACATACCCACTCACATAAATCACTCGGTGAAAGAAATTAATAAAGAACATTGCGTGGAGTTTGTTAAGTAAAGAAAGTAGAACTATAATCATAGAACCAAATTCATCAAAACAATATAGCTCAAAGCCAAATACTCTCACCGATCCGTAAGTGATTGGCAAGGTAAAGCAACAAGTCTCGCGGTCAGTCCGTAGATGGGTAACCGCCAGACTAGATTCATTTCTGAGCATCTTTTGGCTTCGGAGGAAACATTTAGTTGCCAGTCCCGGTTTTAGTCCTTAAGCCATGTGAGAGGCCTAATGGGCGGCTTGAACAACTCTGACACTAGGGTAACCACTGCTGATACGAAAAGTATAGTAGTATTAAAACAATTTGGTTCTTCACAATCTTTATGCACTTAACATTTAAACATGGCGCAGAAAAAAGTAATATATATACACTACCAGTTGCTGTGTCGGTGTCATAACATAATGCTGAAGTGACGAGGCAGCCAGTTAAATATTAAATGAACCGGCGGCATTTGGCATCTTAATTTCGTACAAGCTTCCTTTTCCACGTACGTTGAAACGTATGAGAAAAACATTCAACGTGAATCCCATTTTCTTATTTATAATCCGTTTTCTTTTAGCTTTAAATACCGGCCAAGTGGGAGTCGGACTCGCCCATGAAGGGGTCCGCAGCAACAAGTATTTCAGTTGATTAAATGAAAGGTAAATTGCGGTTTACGATTTATGACGCATTAAAAAAAACTACTAACTAGATCTCGTTCAAACCAATTCTCGTTGTTAGTTTACATGGTAATGTACATCATATATTTTTTTAGTTTTATCATTCTCCTATTTTAGAAGTTACAGGGGGGGGGGGGACACTCATTTTTCCACTTTGGAAGTGTCTCTCGCGCAAACTATTCAGTTTAGAAAAATATGATATTACAAACCTCAATATCATTTTTGAAGACCTATGCATAGATAGCCCACATTGTATGGATACGATAAAAAAAAATTGTGTTTCTGTTCTATATATGGGGAACCCCCAAAATTATTATTATTTTTCTATTTTTGTGTGAATATCTTAATGCGGTTCACATATAGATCTACTTACCAAGTTTCAACAGTACAGCTCTTATAGTTTCGGAAAAAAGTGGCTGTGACATACGGACGGATAGACAGACATGACGAATCTATAAGGGTTCCGCTTTTTGCCATTTGGCTACGGAACCCTAAAAATGAGGCGTTCGTAGCCAGTAGCTCTCATCGGTCTGTAATTGATCAGCGCGGTCAAACTATAGATGGGTAACCGCCAAAGTGGTAATTAATTTCTGAGCGTCTCCTTACTTCGGAGTGCACATTAAGTTGTCAGTCCCGGTTGTAGTTTTTAGACAGCAGTCGTTAAGCCACGTCAGAGGCCTACTGGGCGGATTGGACAACTCTGACACTGGCATAACCACTACCCATAAGACAAATAAAAAAAGAAGAAGAAAATAACCTGTTATTTAAAGACTCAATAGAAGAGAGGTCATGCGCAGGATCGAAGGCGCAATCGTACAGTATGTATGTAACACCGCTTACTTCCTGACTCCGGAATTTTAGTATATATTAGGCCTAGCCTAGTGCCAGTTTCGATATTAAATCAGACATTATATGTATGTATACAAATTCTAACAAAAATATTGTTCGAGATCCACTGTATTTCTTTCTTGTGGCAATTAAACTATTATTATTAAACTATTATTTTTGTTTACCGTGGGGTGGGGGCCTGGTGATCTGAAATACAGGCATTTTTATACCTAACTCAGACACCAGCTCCTCACATATCATAGACCAAATCAAATTTGTAAACTAGTTATAAGTAAAATTGTAATATTGTAAGTCTGTTTTTGTGAGGAGGAAATAAACATTATTATTATTATTATATTTAGTATTGAAGTAAATTAAAAAAAATCTGTTTGGTCTGACTTCACTATCTACGGTTTAACTTGCTACCAAAGCACATATACCGCACCTATAAGAATACTGAGTAAGCAAATAAATCCATCTGATATTGCCATATCATTCATCCGTCTCGTTATTCGACAAAACTTATATTGAAAATGTTGAAGACGCTTTCATTACTTTGCTCAACTTTGGGGTGCCGACTGAACTGAATACAACTAACTTTATGCTTTAAGTTACACTAGTTGTCAACTGTTAAGTCTCCCAGTAACGGGAAATGGGAAACGGTGGAAGAAAGGACGACGGTCATGTCACGTTCCCGTATAACTTGTGTTACCTTAAAACTAAGGGCACACGAGTTGCGTGAATAGTGAAAAATATTTAACACGTTTTCAGTACGATATTTGCGGCACCTTAAGTCCTTTTTTTTGATAAGGCAGGGGGAATGCCTTCGCATGCCACCCGCAAAAAGTGTCTGCGGGTGGGTATGTCGGACTCGACTAAACCTAACCTGCCGTGGACTTCTTCTGGCGCCTCATAGGGGGAGCCCCGGGAACGCGGGTATGCTGCTCCGGTGCAGCATAAGTACTATAGTAAAAAAAAACAAGCTGAACAGTCTTTGGAGACTGCCGGTAGAAGTAAAATCTATTTTTTCATTTCTTATACTCGGAAAGTAGTGTTTATTTGATCCGAGTAGCGAGTGGAAGATGCTACTTCCCACCTTTTGGCGGTAAAGACTCATAGTAATTGCTTCTCAGTGGTAGGAATAAATTTTAAAAATAGAACAAAATTTGGTTAGACAGTTGGCTGTAAAAAATCTAACATAAGCTGCGTTCATGAGAGTCTGTATACGGCCAGTGTGAATTAGAAAAAACCGGCCAAGTGCGAGTCGGACTTCTATGTATGGGGATGGCCCCAAAATTATCATTCTTTTTCTATTTTTGTGTAAAAATCTTAATGCGGTTCACAGAATACATCTACTTACCAAGTTTCAATAGTACAGCTCTTATAGTTTTGGAAAAAAGTGTCTGTGACATACGGACGGGCAGACAGACAGACATTACGAATCTATAAAGGTTTCGTTTTTTGCCATTTGGCTACGGAACCCTAAAAAGACCTGCTGTCTTACAAATATTAATAAATAAATAAATAAGTAATAAATAAATATTCGATATCGCCTTAAACTTTTAAGGTCGAAAGGTTAAGGCGGAACGTTGATGATTAAGTAACTGAATCAATGAATTTTAATACACTATTGCTAAATGTAACTATAAGAGCTTAGTAACTTGCTATTTAATATTTATTTAAGGCTTTCATAAAAATATATGTGACGAAACAGACCGCACGGACGGACTTATTCAAAATATTTTAGTTACTTTAATTACTATATTAAACTATGTTTATGTATTGCATTGTGAGCTTGACAAGTACAAGTACATGTAAATACCCAAGTGCTGAATAAATATAAAAAAATGGGTGTGACGGGACTCTTCCTTATAGATGAATATTAAAATAATCTAATTCCTAAATAATTAATAATCTAATTTTGACTTTATAACTGTATTAGCACTTTGTAATATAAGTACTATTATTAATAACTAGCTGTGCCCCGCGGTTTTACCCGCGTTAAATTTTATAAATTATCATAGCTCCTCCCCCGTAGGTGATAGCGTGATGATATGTAGCGTATATTTTGACCGGACCTCTTAGTAATATTCATGAGAAATTTGAAGTAAATCCATGCAGTACTTTTTAAATTTAGTCCGGACATACATACAGAGAAACAGACACACAGACAAAAATTCTAAAAACTAAATTTTTGGCTTCGATATCGATTGTAGATGACGGCCCAAGTATCCTATTTAGAAAATATTCAATGTACAGTTTTGACTTTCCTACGATTTTATTATATGTATAGATAATAATAATATCCAGGGACATTATACACACACGGCCATCTGATCCCAAATTAAACAGAACTTGTACTATGGACAACAGATAACTGATATACTGCATATACTACTTTTTATTTTGTAAATGCATACTTATATAGATAATTACATCCACACAAACAGACATGTTCATGCACACAAATATCTGTCCTGGGTGGGAGTGGAACCCACGACCAGCGGCGTGAAAAGCAAGCATTTACGAACCACGCCAACTGAACCGTCAGGTGCTCAACGATACATACCTTCGATCATTGACCTATATGTATTCTGCTGGACGCGCAATCCCATATTGAGAATTTGCTCACAGAGTTGCAGCGCCTGCGCTGCAACTCTATACTCGTATTTAAGTATTTATCTATCTATATAAGTATGTATATCGTCGCCTGGTACCCATAGTACAAGCTTTGCTTAGTTTGGGGCTAGGATGATCTGTGTGACATTGTCTCTAGATATTATTATTAATATTATTATTTTCGGTGGAGGTTTGCATGGTAATGTACCTACATCATATATTATTTTTTAGTTTTATCATTCTCTTATTTAGAAGTTATGGGTTAGGTATTTACGTCAATCATTGCTGCGCCATTTCACATGGAATGACGCAGCAATGAATGGTAAATTTGTTACATATTTTAAAATACTTATTACTAACACTAGTTAAAAAGAAAATTGTTACTTACTTATTGGACACTAATTTGGTCTGAAAATAAAGTCTTATTATTATTATTGTTATGCGTGAAATAAAAAAGCATTCTAATTACGAATCTCGTTATTTGAGGAGGTGTTAATCTCCCGCGCTTTAGAAAAGCTGTTGATCCTACAGCACCATTTTAAGGTTCCGTAGCCAAATGGCAAAAAGCGGAACCCTTATAGATTCGACATGTCTGTCTATCTGTCCATCCGTATGTCACAGCCACTTTTTTCCGTAATTATAAGAGTTGTACTTTTGAGACTTGGTAAGTAGATGTATTCTGTGAAGCGCATTAAGATTTTCACACAAAAATAGAAAAAAGAACAATAATTTTGGGGGTTCCCCATACATAGAACTGAAACTCAAAATTTTATTTTTCATCGTACTCATATATCGTACCCATATATCAAAAATGATTAGACTTAAACTAGATAATTAAACTTAAACATAATCTCTTGACAATAATATAAATTTGTTAATGTTTTAATACTATCAATACAATGAGTACCTAAATATCTATGTTACTAGAAATAATAATGTATTCAACTATAATACTACAAACATGTTCTGACTATTTACAAGCGCTTTTTTAAAGTCTACGTGAATAAAAACCTTTTTTATTTTATTTTATTATTTTAGTCTGGAAGTTGGCGGTATTATACCCCCGTGCCTCGGAAAGCACGTAAAGCTGTCGGTTATGTACCTGACCTCTTTCCAGTCGTGTCGCCAGGCGTCCCACTGGATCATGAGAGTGATGGAGCTTGATTGGAACTGGATCATGAGACTTGAGCACTATAATATGTCCCGCGCAGATGGCTAATCTCTATTGAGAACGGCCGCCACATTATTAGATATTATTTTAGTCGTCATTTTTGGTCTATGTACTCGTATTACCATATACCACTTTTTTTTTTTTTTTTTTATTCCATCTCACACCTGCGCCAGGGGTCGCGGGAACATACGATACTTCCGCAACCCCCGGCTGGTGCTGGCCCATAATTGCGGGCCTCCTCGCATTAGGGGGGGAGTGAGGTGTTAAACTCCCCCCGCAACGTCTAAGAGGGGCGCGCGTGGAACACGTCGCGCCGCCACCTCGGGTCCAGATGTGTAGTGGGCAACGGACACCCCCGAGTCCGTCGCCCCTGGGCCCATTTAGGGGGGCCGGAAGAGGGCGCTGTCCGCCCTCCGCCGACGCCCGGTGCGTCTGCTGCGGGCCGGGTGAGAGGATGTAATCTCCCTCCCCCTTTCCGCAGCTTCCTTCCGCGAGATGACTGTCTCGCAAAAGGAAACCACCGCGTCCCAGGACTCTTCGCCGCCAACCATCGAGTTTACGACGGCCGGCAGCGACAGGTCACTGCCTACTCCAGAAATGAGGGCACGGCGCTGCTCCTCCCAAGCGGCACACTCTGCCAGCGTATGCAGCGCCGTGTCCTCCCGACAGTCGACGCAGTGGTGACACCGGGCGTCCGGCTCCCTGTTTATGCGACACAGGTACTTCCCGAAGCAGCCATGCCCCGAGAGTACCTGCGTCACCCGAAACGACAGGGAGCCGTGCCTCCTCCCGAGCCAACGCTCGAGTACCGGCCGGACCGCCTCGATAGTGACGAGGCCGGCGGTTGGGCGCGAGAGCCTGTCCCGCCATTCCGCCACCAGGGCCTCGCGAAGCTGCGACCGACGCAGCTCCATGTGTCGCTGCATCGGCCGCTCGCCTTGCACCAGCATCTCCTCGCGCCACCGGTACAGTGACGCGAGTACTTTCGCCTCGAGGTCCCAGGGCGGGGATCCGGCCAGTACACCGGCCGCCTCGTAGGAGACCGTGCGATATCCACCATATACCACTGAACCAACAAAGCTGTGAAACCATAACGAAGTTGCACTCACAAAGGTCAAATGACGGCCGTTTACATACTTCTTAAAGTTAATAAAAATATTGTGTATCTCGTAATGTTATGGGTCAAAATAGAATGAACATAAAACTATCAAATAACAGAGAGAAATTTAACAAAATCATTAATTGCGAGCAAAATAAAAACATTATAACAAAACAGACGACGAAGACGCTTTTTTAAAGTCTACGTGAATAAAAACCTTTTTTATTTTATTTTATTATTTTAGTCTGGAAGTTGGCGGTATTATACCCCCGTGCCTCGGAAAGCACGTAAAGCTGTCGGTTATGTACCTGACCTCTTTCCAGTCGTGTCGCCAGGCGTCCCACTGGATCATGAGAGTGATGGAGGTTGATTGGAACTGGATCATGAGACTTGAGCACTATAATATGTCCCGCGCAGATGGCTAATCTCTATTGAGAACGGCCGCCACATTATTAGATATTATTTTAGTCGTCATTTTTGGTCTATGTACTCGTATTACCATATACAACTTTTTTTTTTTTTTTTTTATTCCATCTCACACCTGCGCCAGGGGTCGCGGGAACATACGATACTTCCGCAACCCCCGGCTGGTGCTGGCCCATAATTGCGGGCCTCCTCGCATTAGGGGGGGAGTGAGGTGTTAAACTCCCCCCGCAACGTCTAAGAGGGGGCTGCATCGGCCGCTCGCCTTGCACCAGCATCTCCTCGCGCCACCGGTACAGTGACGCGAGTACTTTCGCCTCGAGGTCCCAGGGCGGGGATCCGGCCAGTACACAGGCCGCCTCGTAGGAGACCGTGCGATATCCACCATATACCACTGAACCAACAAAGCTGTGAAACCATAACGAAGTTGCACTCACAAAGGTCAAATGACGGCCGTTTACATACTTCTTAAAGTTAATAAAAATATTGTGTATCTCGTAATGTTATGGGTCAAAATAGAATGAACATAAAACTATCAAATAACAGAGAGAAATTTAACAAAATCATTAATTGCGAGCAAAATAAAAACATTATAACAAAACAGACGACAAAGCTTTCCAAATCATTAGTTGCAGAAAAAACTTTATTCTTTTATACCCCCGTTTATAATTATTTTATATAGTATTTTTATGACGAGCCTAAGTATTTGCATCAGTAATGCTCTTTGAAATATATGTGATTTTTTTTTTTTTATTTATATCAATTTATCAATTAACACTATATACTCGCTAAACTTTTACGTTTAATGGCGATGTATTTTTGGATGAAACTTTTTTTTTCAACTATGAATATTTTTTATTATAATTATTATATATTGACATATAACCAAAGCTTACATACTATTAATATTTAATACCTATTAATAAAAAACTGAATTTAAATCGTCGCCTACGGGCAAGGTGCCCAGAAAGCTGAAACTATTTTGCTATTGTGCCTTAATGAAATTGTTAGAAGCTTTCTCTATTCTGTTCAGCTCTATTTTGTGTAGATATGGTACAGATAAATCCTATAGGATTCACCCTTGTCTTAATTCATCCGTTAGTGATAGGCATCCTAGAAGCCGAACTATTCATTCGCTTTGCAACGGATGTAGATAACTGTTATCTGTTTCCGACTAAGATTGGATAAATGAGACTAGTTCTAATCGTTTTCGTCTTTTATCTCGTTGCTTTAGTAGTGTATAGGAAAGATCGCCTTGGTACGGACACTCTTCTTCTTCTTAGCGAGTCGATGGCAATCTAAATTGTGTCCGCCCAGAACTTGACCACGAGAATCGCATTATGAGTAGCTTCCATCAGTTCTTTAAGCGTGCGGTTGTAAGGGCATGCGCTACATGATAAGTATTACAATAGACTGCCTCGTTGGACCAGCGGTAGTGTGTTCAAATCGAGGTCCTGGGTTCAAATCCCAGGTCGGACCAAAGAGTGATTTTGGGATGTATCCGTAAAAATAAATTTCTCAGTATCAGCCGGAAGTCTGGAAGTTGGCGGTATTACACCCCCGTGCCTCGGAGAGCACGTAAAGCCGTCGGTCCTGTGCCTGACCTCTTTCCGGTCGTGTCGCTAGTCGTCCCATCGGATCATGAGAGTGATGGAATAGAAAGTGCCCCTGTGTTTGCGCACACACTTGTGCACTATAATATGTCCCGCGCAATTGGCTAATCTCCATTGAAACTGGCCGCCGTGGTCGTAATTCGGCCGGGAGGACATCATCATTGTAACAGATGACCCAACGGTACGGACAATAATGTCTATCTGACTGCACGTGTCTCGCAGCGGCTAAGACAGTCGCCTCGCCGCTTCGTGTCGCGGGTTCGAGACCCGCGTTGGACAACTATTTGTGTGACCCATAAATAGTTGTTCTGACTCTGGATATAATTAGTGTCCGTCTATTATATGTTTGTAAAGTACCCCGCAGTACAGGAATTACATTCACTAGTGCGGGCGTTGTCTTAAAAAATAAACATACCACCAGCTGAATGACGTCTACAGATGGACAAAGACCTCCAAAAAAATATCTCATAAAATTTATGTGATATGACTTTATCACTGACTTTGTGTCAGCCGAAAATTTTCAGGAAATTAGTTGTGTCCATGTCCAGGAGTTATATGCTATAATCGTCACACTTGGCAAACAGGTTGGTGTTCTCAGTATGAGGGTCATAGAACACAGAGCTATGCTGCTGCAGTTTTTTGGTAAATATTCCCTTAGGTTGACTTCTATCCCCCCAATGATATGGGGTGGTGCTATTTGTTGACTGACTACAAACCATTTGTGGAATCTGAAAGGATTACATCTAGGTGCGTTCGTAAACCTTTCGTCTTAGATTTTAAACAAGCTTCTAAAGAATCATCATTTCAACAAAAATACTTACACATGTGACTCTTCTAGTGTTGCGAGTGTTCATGGACGGCGGTGATTATTTATCATCAAGTGACTCACTTGCTGTCGTTTATTTAAAAAAAAGTCAACTGGGCAAAGGCCTCACTCAAAGATCTCCACAATGGCCGTTCTGGGGCTACTTGCATCCAGGCTCTTCCGGCGACCCTGATAAGTTTCTCGGCCCACCTTGTTGATGGCCTGCCCCCACTGCGGATTCCAGTTCTGAGGAATAGGAGGTGATTATTGAGGAATAAGAGATAAAAAACATAATTTATCTTCATAATTTATGTTTTGTATCTCTTAACTGCTTTTCGTAACCTCCTTTTTCAAAACTCCTTAATTGAATAGATGTATAATATTTTGTATGTATAGTATATTATTATAGTATAGTATTATTAGTATTTAAAATATAAGTATGTTTATGTAAATTGTATATAAGAACATAACTTTGAATATTTGACTGTACACTTACAGCTACTGCCTTTTTTATCTTACTGTTTTCCTTGTCCACCCAACGGTTGTCTGGAAGAGATTGCTACAAAGCTATTGTACCTGTATTTTCTTATTTGTAAGTCATGTATTTTTTGTATGTATTTTGTGTATATTATTTGTATGTCTTTTGGTGCAATAAAGTGTACTCTATCTCTATCTATCTATTACAGCAATAGTCCCGAGAATGTAACGCGAATAAATAATTCGGCTCTATTATTACACTTCATTTGCTTTCTATACCGCAGATATGTGTCATCCACGGGTTGATAGAAAAGTGTTGTAAGGATCTTTCTGAAGTAATTAATAGTAGGCTGCGTTATACCACCATACATTGGTGGTGACATAATTCCCACGTCTAACGTCTCCCCAGTCGTGTCAGATTCATCGACATCGATTGGACTACTAGGTCATAGCGGCAGTGTTTTTAACCTCAAATAAATCCTAATCTCGGGCCGCGCCTAAAAGAGTCATTAATAATTTCTGTCAAGAAAAAATTCAGTATTAATCTACATTGCAAAGTATATCAATAGCAAAACTACCGTTTCAACGAGAAAATTGAGACTATAAATTTCAAAAATAACAAATCCACCGCGAAAATTCTTTTCAATAAATGCAATGTTTTGTTTTGTCGTTACAGAAACGATTCTATCCTCCATTTTTCGCTCGGACCTACTTCGGTAAAAAGTCAATCGCGGTCCCAAACCAACGGAAATAAGTCTGGAGGCGAATCGTGATGATGTCGATTTGTACGAAATATTGTCGTCGGCTGTCGTTTGATTGGCGACCATGCAAGGCGATTTATCGAAAACGGGCCGCTTACGATATTGAATCGAATGGCTTTTGGAGTGGATGATATATCAAAAGTTAGACAGACAGTTATTTTAAGAATTTTGTAAAACGACCGGTCAGAGGTGGTTCAGTTTGATGTGAACATTTATCTTATAGACTGACGACCTTGTGAAGGACGCTGAACCCGCTGGAAGCGAGTAGCGCAAGTAAGTCGGCGATAGGGGAAGGCAATCCCGAGCCCTCCCTGGGTACGTGTCCCGAGCATCTGGGATATGGTGCAAAAAGGGGGGCAATTGAGCAGCATACCCGCGTTTCCATGGCTCTTTCCCATCAAGCGCCAAGAGAAGCCCACGGCAGACTTTTCTTGCGGGTGGCATGCGTAGGCATTCCCCATGCCTTATAAAACAATCGCAAGACAGGCAATGGTGCCAAAGGCTGATTTCAGAGTGACGCGCGCGGCACGCGCCGGAGGCCAGCGCGTCTCAACAGCCATTTTAAGTGTACGCAACGGCACGTGCGAAACGCGTCACTCTGAAACGCTAGCAGTAGAAGAGCTCGGGCAGCGCTGGCCGACGGCGCGCGTGTCACCGGCGGCGAGTTTGAACTGCGTGACTATGAAACGCAACTACTATCTAGTGTAATTATAAGCGCGCGCGTTTGGACGGCGCCGCTCGCCGGGGCGACTCTGAAATCAGCCTAAAGCATCCAACTTTCGTGAAGTTAAACATCGCTCAAACAGACATATTATGTCATCAAAACGGGGATAAAAATCTTGTCAAGTAGATCAGTAGGATCTACTAGAATAGTTAAAAACATCTTAACTGTAACTAAACTCGATACCAGCGAACTGCAGGTCAGTTGGATTAATTTTTAATGCTGGTAACACTCTGAACGGTATTCGTGAAGCCTTCAATAGTGTAAAAATATATCATAGATATCATGTAGACGTTTCTGCATTATAATAAAATAAAATGATGATGATGACTATTTGACTATTTAAATTTAGATTTTTTTTGAATAAAATGAAATGAAATGAAATGAAATTTGTGACAGTACAGATTGTCAAGCACTTCAAGATGATCTAAATAATTTCGAAAAATTCTGCAACGATAATAACTTATTCTTGAATTACAATAAATGTTACGTTATCAGTTTTACTAGAAAGCAAAATACTCTGAACTTTGATTATAAACTGGGTGGCAGAAGTCTCGAAAGAGTAACACAAATACGTGATCTGGGCATTATTATGGATTCGGGGATGACATTTATCCCTCATATTGATACAATTGTGGAAAAGTCATACAAACAATTAGGTTTTATATTAAGAGTTGGTAAGCCTTTCAAGAATGCATTAACCTGCAAAATATTGTACAACAGCTTTGTTTTGAGTAGACTTGAATTCGCGTGCGCTGTTTGGCACCCAAACTATGATGTACATATTAACCGGATCGAGAACATTCAAAGGAAATTTGTTAAAACACTTAATTATAGAGTTTGTCAAGTCGACATTGATTATGAGAATTCACTGAAGCGTCACGGAATCACTACCCTGAAACTTCGTCGTGACTGTGTTGATTATATTATGCTTTATAAAATTATTCATAATATAGTGGATGCCCCTTCGCTTCTGCATAGCATTTCTTTTAGAGTACCTCGTGGACAAGAGCGTCAATGCCGTAAAAAAGATTTATTTTCTATCCCCAAAAGTAGAACCTGTTATTGTAAGAACATGTTTGTAAGGCGTGCCTGTGAACTTTATAATAATAGCGAAAAACTAGCAGACATTGATGTTTTCTGTTGTACAGTAACATCATTGAAAAAATGTTTTTGTCTTTAGTATAACCTTTTTAAATTTCATAAGTTGCTTAGAACTTAGCTCATCAACTAATACTTTGTTAATCCATGAGGAAACTATAGGTCTTTAAGTAAAAAATGAAATATTTAAGTTCTTCTGTATGACCGTTTGTTTCTTATCAAAATAAATAAATAAATAAAATAAAATGAAATGAAATAAAATAAAATAAAAAATGCTTTTATTCACGTAGAATTAAAAAAAAGCGCTTGTAAATAGTCAGAACATGTTTGAAGTAATTATTTCTAGTTACTTATCACAGATATTTAGGTACACGGAATGTTAAAACATTTATTCAATTTATTTTATAATGGTAGTGATATTCAGCTAGCTGTAACACTTACTGTCTTTAATATCAGGGATGGGCTAAGATTTATAAATATTAATCTAATACCAAGATTTTAGTATGTCTATTGTATGTCGTATAATATGAGGGATTTATATTATGTGGTTTGTAGAACCGACGGCCGCTGGGGCAGAAAGGTACCGGAAGACGCAGCGTTAGTAGGCCCGCTACAAGATGGCTCTATGATCTTGTGAGGATCGGTAGAAGCCGCTGGATGCAGGATGCGCGAAGGCAATTGTGGAGATCGTTGGGTAGTTTAATTATTACGTCGTACTTAAAGCTATTGTTGCCAACTTTAAAAGGAGGAAGGTACACAATTTGATTGAATGTACGCCGATTACTTCAGAATTTTGTTAGATTTTTTAAATGTGTAGATGACGCTTTCTAATTTTCCCACATTATGGTCATAAAATCAAACGAAGAAGTTTTAAAATCAACTCCAATCCTACTAATATTATAAACGCTAAAAATTGTAAGTATGGATGGATGTTTATTAGGTACTCTTTCACGTAAAAACTAATGAATGGATTTTAATGAAACTTTACAATAATATAGCTTATACATCAGAATAACACATGTAGCCTATGTGTTATTCTGATGTATAAGCTATATTATAAAGAATTAATTTATAAAGATATTGTGTGAATTGTCCAAATATGACGATAAGTGTCAAGTAAGTAGGAAAAAATCTACCATTTGCGAGCAATTCCGGCGTGCACTGCCAAACCGCTAGAGGTACACATTCTACTAATATTATAAATGCGAAAGCTTGTGACATTGTGAGTATAGATGTATGTATGTATGTTTGTTACTCTTTTGAGTTAAAACTACTTTATCCCGGGTGAAACCGCGGGGCACAGCTTGTAATAATATAAATGTTTATGTTCAAAAGCGCCTACTATTTTTTACCAGTCTTATTATTCAATCACGTACTGCTTATTCTATTGTTAAAGATAATTAGGTAGTTTAGTAATTTCCATAAATTCAATAGTTTATTTAACCAGCCCTAATCATATAATGGTTTCGGCGTCTACTTATTACCCAAATTTTTATACCACAGACAAAATAGAAATGGAAGGTCGCCTCTTTTGTGTCACGGGTTCAAATCCTGCCCAGGACCACTATTTGCGTAACTCATAAACAGTTGTTCCGAGGCTGGATGTAATTGTGTCAGTCAATTATATATCAGTAAAAGTACCTACTCCACGACACAGGGATTCAATTGACAAATGCGGCCGGGGACTTAAAAAAAACTTCATTGTTTTGAATTCGATGCAAATAGGGCACAGCGTTAATTCGCTCAAAGAGCCGGCTGGGTAAGTATCTTACAGAAGACATTCCTTAATAATAACATTAATAACTTAATGTTGTGTTTCTGCGTGTGAGTTAGGTCGCCAGAGTTCATCGGGGTGGGGGGAAGGGTCAGCAAAACTAGTTTGCTGACTCTTTTAAAGGCCGGCATCACGCATCCATTACTCCTCTGGTGTTGCGAATGTACATGGGTGGCGGTAATCACTTACCATCAGGTGACCCGCTTGCTCGTTTGTCACCCTATGACATAAAAAATACACATTTCTTGATTTTAAAGAGTTTAGTAAAAAAAAAGGCTACATGGAGGAGATAACTAACAGTTTCTCTCTCAGCGTTCACACTCGAATCCTTTTATTCTATTGTTAAGTACCCATACCTGCATACGCACAAGCATGACTTATGTAAATTAAGTGAGTCGGGAACGAAGGTAAAAATCTACACTAACTTCGTAAAGGTTAACCTTATTTGTGTCTATAGACAATATTATATCGACAAAACGAAGGTAAAGTTCAAGGGAAAGATTCGCGATATCGAATGATTTATGACTGCAGTGAAAAGGTAAATATTTAGTATGTTAGTTTTAGTAGACATGGAAGGGCATCGATTAGGTTTTGTCTAAAGGTTATATATATATTCAGGACATTGTTGCGGCTGCCCCGCTACTGCAGTGCATCGGGCATGTTTGCGGGGGCGCGCATCGATTGCTTCTACGCTATTCTGCGCAAGCGGTGCGCGTCCATGCTAAGCAGAGTGCGGGCCAGCCGAAATTCCGTCTTGGCTGTCATAGGAAACAGGCTAGATTGCCCTTACGTCAGTCACTGGATCGGTCTGCATGTGCATCTTGATACACTGACTCACGCAAGAAGCCATTGCTGTTAGAGTTGTGAATGTAAAATTATATTGTAGATACTAACATAATTTTTAAAATTTATGTTTTACTAACAAAATGGATCCTTGTTATCTGATTGAAAATAAATTTATTATTATACAAACGACTGTGGAATACCTAATCTGAAGGTAACATATTTTAAAACAACGTCCGCACTAAGTAAAAGAAACCGTGTATCGTGGTTGACTTTACTGACACGAAATTAACGGACACAAAGTAAACACCTAAACTCAGAACAATAATTGATGGACCGGTTGGCGTGGTTGGTAAATGCTTGCCTTTTATGCCGCAGGTCGTGGGATCGATTCCCACTCAGGACAGATTGTGTGCATGAACATTTGTCTGTATGTCCTGAGAAAAGAAAAGCAAAGTAAAGTAAATAAATTGTATATCAATTATTTGGTTTCCATAGAACAAGCTGTGCTTAGTTTGAGATCAGATGGCTGTGTGTGAATAATGTCCCAGGATATTATTATTATTAATTTATAGTCCACACAAATATTAGTCCTGTGACGTGACTACATAGTTTAAGCTCTATGACGCACGTGCAGTCATAAATTAGATTTTAATAAAAAAATATATTATAAAAGAATATATGTATATGACGGCGAAAGATAGCTCATCCTGTGGGGGCGTAGAAATCGTCCCGAGGGAATACCTACCAGAGAACGGACAGCAGCGTTTTTCTGTGAACTATGCCCATCAAACTGCGATCGCCAACCCGTCGGCCAAGCGTCGCGATTATGGCATATCACCCGATTCTTTGGGCGATTTTTGTCCAGCAGTGGACGTAATTTGGCTGACTTGATGATGCTTTAAGTTACGTACTTATCTGTGACATCAGATCAGAATGGCTGAGCTAAATAACAAACTTATCTCTGTAAATAAATGTTACACTACTTATTTCGGCGTCTCATTACTTTCTTATCGTATGGGCAGTGGTTACCCTAGTGTTAGAGTTGTGAAAGCCGCCCAGTAGGTCACTGACATTGCTCAACGCCTGTTGTCTAATCACTGCAACCGAGACCAACTGATTAATGTGCCCTCCGAAGCAAGGAGACGCTCAAATATTAATCCACTTTGATGGTTACCCATCTATGGACTGACCGGGAGCCTAGTTGCTTAACCTCCCTGATCACTTACGGACCGGTAACAATGTCTAGCTATGAGCGCCTTGCATTGAATATAGGGTAGGTGGTATCGTCCAAGAAAAATCTGTATATTCAAATCACTTTTCATAAGACTTTTCCTATGAGATATGTATACCACCATTCACCACGGCCACTGTCTACGTTCCTATTTCTACCATTCGTAAGGTATTCTAGGTATTGATACCTTTAATAGTAATGCTACAGATGTCCGACCAATATCGAAAACGTGACAAATCATGCCCATCTGGAATCTGTTACAGTGCAATTTCATAGCAATCTTATTTGACAAGAGCTTTTCCAGATTTTCACCTATCTCTGTGAGTAAATAATAAGTGAAAACTTAACTAGAACTTTTCAATAAAGATAAGACCGGAAATGATGAAAATATTTACGATTAGGTAAATCTGAATTGTAGCGGAATTAAGTGGAATCTTCTACCTGTGGCAGTTAATAGAAAACTACTAATCATCTCGAGGGTTTGATTCCTGGACTTAACGTGACGCATTGAAGATATTCGCATAACCTTATTCAATTATTCTCATCCATTAAAAACAAAGAGATGAGAATGAACAAGGCGAAAGAGGTGTGCAAAAATTGTGACATATGGAAATCACTTGTCTCTGCGTACCACTCTAGGAAACAGGCTTGAGTTTATGTATCTAATTATAAAACATTCAGAACTGATATTTAAATTTTAGAGTAAATAATACTTCAATGGTAGCGGGTGCTGCCACAGATCTAACAGAGGGCCTCAAGCGGAGAAAGTAGAAAGTATGCTTCCATCGGTGAAGGATATAATTTTCTTCCGTTTGGTTTTGCTACTATGGGTCAGTACTTGGGGTTCAGAAACACGCAAATACGTAAAAAAGTCTTGCCTAGACGCCCTGTTGAAACTTCAGGTGACCCGTGGGCTACTCAGCCAGCGTATCAACTTGACTATACAACGAGTTAACGTCTTCACCTTTTGGAGACCCTACCCGCAGTTGGTGACGTGAATGCCTTTTATGTAATATGTTGTTGTTTTAAATAAACTTTAAGTTGAAAGCAAATTGTCTAGACTACTAAATTAAATAGATTTAGTCGTAGCTTTACACGATTGGAAACTAAAGATTTTCTCAGCAGAGTATAAAGAAAAAGAAAGAAGAAAAACTGATTTATTTCCACAGATAATCCTTAACTTAACTACGTTTACATCAAAGACTATAAACTAGTAACGTTTAGTTTACACATGTGTTTATTTGACGGGCCTGTCGTTGGTAGATACGCTGTCTTTCACGCCGTAGGTCGTGGGTTCGATTCCCACCCGGGACAGATATTTGTGTGCATGAACATGTCTGTTTGTCCTGAGTCTGGGTGTAAATTCTCTATATAAGTATATATTTACAAAAGAAAAATAATATATCAGTTATCTCGTTTCCATAGTACAAGCTCTGCTTAGTTAGTGATCAGATGGCCGTGTGTGAATAATGTCCCAGGTTATTATTATTATTATTTGGAAGCATGCAACATTATCAGTACAAGCTATGAAAGGCGTCTACCTCAGCAAATGTTACAGTAAATAATTACTGTAACGCTGATCTTACGTAGCCCGCAAAAAACCCTTTATTTCTGTAGTTAGTAGGTTAAAATACTACAAAGTAAATGAAACGTTCCCATTACTGTCTATTACACGGAACAATTGAAACAAAATTACGTGATTCATATTTTTCAATTCATATCTTTCGTTACAAAGTATTACTACTAAATTTAGATGCTTGCAGCTGTAAGCATCTTGAAATGAAAATTCTCCGCTTTCATTGATAACGCCCTCCGTTTCCTCTCCACTTCATTATCCCCAAGAATACAATATGTATAGAAAAATAATTATATTAATTACTGGTAGCACGGACATGTCAATAATGGTGTGCGTGACACGAAATTATAATGCTATGGTTCTAGGTTAGTATTGGGGTTGAAATCCAGGTTACTTCAGCGACAAAATAATATTTATACAGCTAAGTAAGCACGCTACCCATAAACTCTATACGTTTCGACGTGGAGCAATATTTCCACATATTTTTTTTAATGAATAATCATAATAACAATTTTATGAATAAGAATTTCCGATTGTTAGAATAAGTAGCTCAATTAATAATTTAATAAAATGAGCTTTACGCACTTATTAAACCAGTAAGAAGATAATATGGTTGCACTTCTTGCCTTGAGCGCCAAAGTATTCATAGGACTGTAAACATAATAAAAAAACTACGATATAACATATGTACTTAAGTACATATTATGGTATATTTTATTTTACGTAAGGTAAGTATAGTTAATTTTAATATTGACAAACAACTGAAATAAATCCAAAGGAATATAGTATATTTAAGAGTATTAAAAAGAAAATGCAGAACAAAAGGAAATGCAGAACCACATACATTTACTTCTTCCTAGGTACCCGTAACACACATTTATACAGCAAATGACCTCATAAGGGTATAGACCCTTCCGTGTGTAAAGGTACAATACATTAAGTACTACGAATTTGTAACACTGGCGCCTGTATAAGGCTTGAATTCCTCTTACGCAGATGTTAGTTTTGAGTAAAAATATACAACAACTAAGCCCATGACGCTAAGGATGAATATTGCCCCCGTTTCTATGCAATTCTTTCATCAATCATAGCTCTTGTAAGAAGGACAGGTGATCTTTAGTTGTGTCAATTAAGTTTTGGCGCGAAATCCTGATGAGAATAAGCGACACCAATACTAATAATGCGCCAAGTGCGGATGATTATTGCGCGTATAATAAACAGTTTTAGTACTTTGACAGTAATTTAATATGATGTGCATTTTTCTAGAAATAATCAAATTGCTAGAAAAATTATGTAGAATGTTATAGCTGATTTTGTACTAGACCGAACTTTGTGCGGTCCACTTTCGACATCTTCACTTACCATCAGGTGAGATCGTGGTCAAGCGCAAACAAAAAAAACTTGTGTGCAAGCATTCTAATAAAAGGCACACACCATCTTTTAACCGTACTGACTTATAGTGTGCCGCTAACGTAAATCCCGTTTTTAACTTATTCTTTTTCTATATGATACTGATCGCGCAAAATAATTCCATCGTAACCAAGTCCGAATGCATGCAATTTCCTAACGTACAGCTCACGTTGTTAAGAGTAACATTTATTGTTATACGCACTTATAAATATACTTAGGCAGCCTACTTAGGTTAAGGATCGGTTTTAGTGCAATTCATTCGCCTATATGACTCAAATGAAACTGTATGAGAAATGTTGGTGCAATATGTATAAAATAACTTAGACTGGACTTCAAGTTACCGTTATAGTATCTTTATTCAGATTCAGATAAAAAATTAACATGTTTTTATAAACGTGTCTAATTATAACCAAATTATTGTTACCGTCTTGGCCCTTAGCTTCTATAATTTAATACGACTGCCTCGTTGGTCTAGCGGTAGCGTGTTCAACCGCAGAAAATGAGGTCCTGGGTTCAAATCCCTGGTCGGGCCAAAAAGTGATTTTGGGATTTTTCCGTAAAAAGAAATTTCTCAGTATTAGCTCGAAGTCTGGAAGTTGGCGGTATTACACCCCTGTGCCTCGGAGAGCACGTAAAGCCGTCGGTCCTGTACCTGACCTCTTTCCGGTCCTGTCGCCAGTCGTCCCATCGGATCATGAGAGTGATGGAATAGAAAGTGCCCCTGTGTTTGCGCACACACTTTTGCACTATAATATGTCCTGCGCAATTGGCTATTCTCCATTGAGAATGGCCGCCGTGGCCGAAATTCGGCCAGGAACACATTAATTTAATTTATGACTGATGACCACTAAGATACGAAGTTAATAGATATTTACTATGAAATTCTAAAACGCACGTTTCAGGATTTCATGGTAATAATGATGGGCACACGAAGTTATACATGGACTGAACCCACGCACCACAATGGGATCGATTTCCTTAATGGCAGTTTTCACGAAGTCCGAGGATGAGGGTATTATTGCTATTCACATTTCCAGACGCGTGTAAGAGTGCATTATACTTAACTATTGAAACAATATTCTCTAAACGTTATATACAATGCTCCTTTTATGTTATATGACTTTCCTCTTTCAACAATTTACTACAAAGATAGGACGAGGAAACCTTTATATGACTTGTCAACCAAAATTACAGCATTAATAAAAAATAACACTAAAAGAAAAATTATTATTACTCCAGGTTGACGAGACTGCATGCACATTTTACGCCTGTTTCCCAGAGGGGTAGGCAGAGACAACGGACTTCCATTTGTCACGATCCTTGCATACCTCTTTCGCTTCGTTTACTGACATAATATTCTTCATACATGCTCGCCGGTTTAGGATACTTCTTCTATTTATATTTATATAAAAAATAACATACGTACGTTAAGGAGTTATGAGGAGCATATCAATATGCAAAATACACAAAAAAGAATATTAACTCTCTTTACAAGATTTAGTTATGTTTCATGGGTAGATACAGCTCCTCACTTGTTAAACATCGGAAGGTTAACATAATACAATTAACATATACCAATAATACGCTGGTAAAGGGAGAAACGATGGTTTATTAAACTGGGCAAAACTGTGAACTGACAATGACGTATAAAATTTACAATAGCACAAAATTTTTAATTTAAAGTGTTCCAAATAAGGTTGGATTCATAATAACACCACTATTTATGTAACATATAAAAATTTAACTTCATAACTATTCTTGTATCTTTCATTTTAAATCAATTGTGAACGATTCCACTATTCGCCACAATATCCATTTTCGATGAAGGTCTATTTGGCATAAGAAAGCGCATCTGTGTTCTCACACAAACTCCTGTAGGTACTTCAAATGTCCTGCGTAAATGGCTGCACTTAGTTGAGCCCGCCGGAAGCACTATTATTATTAATTGAGTTCAGACCTAATGTACAGACGCCAGCACATCAAGCTACCCCAACGTATCAAATTTCCCCAATTGAAAGTGAACCTTATGATTAAGTGATAAAGTTGAAAATCTATAATAGAAATTTTACAGATTGGGGTAGCTGGATGTGCTGGCGTCTGTACCTGCGTAAATAGTTAATCTATCACTACCTACGTACTACGTTGATAGCAACTGTCAGGAACCCGTTCATAATAGTTCTAAACGTGTGTAATGGAGTGGTAAGGACGGATGATATGTTGTCATGTCACCCTGAAAAATGTGTAGTACATTCGGTGTCACGACACTGGATACACTTTGACCTTGATGGCGTCTTTATTGCAAAAGCAATAAGAGCACTTTTTCTTGTGTAACTGTATACACTGATGTAGCATCGAATGTATATTGAGCGTAAGTATTTCTATTTACCTGAATAATGTTTTGGATCTAAAATTACTAACATTTAGTTTTGTTTGTATATTTAACACTATCTGTAGCCCGCGATTTAACCTCCGTTAAATTTTATAAATTATATATAGCCTGTGTTATTTGGATATATAAGCTAAATTATTATAAATCATCAAAATCCTTTCAGCAGTTTTTGCGTGAAAGATTAAAAAACTTTCATACATTCCTACTTACAAAGTTTCACATTTATATTATTAGGAGGATACCATTGAGGATACAATCAAAATAACGCTTATTTTATTTTAGGCTTAAGTAACGTTCGTATATTTGTTAACTGAATGAGTGGTTGAGGTAGTCGCCTCTTATTCTTATTCTTCTGGTGGCGGCTATTTCCAGTCCCCGGAGGTCCTGGTAACACTGCGTCCAGCGATGAACTATTGTGCTTGCCGCTCCAACTAAACTTGCCTGTCTAACCCTGCAACATAGATAAATTGCAGAATCTTCTTGGCAGGAGTAACGATAACATCGTCCTGGTGCAAGAAGTGTTGGCCCAGGACGGTGTTACGTTTATGCATCAGTGGCTCACAGTGACAGAACAGGTGTAGAGGTGTTTCGTCTGCGTTATTGCAGAATCTGCACACTCTACAGTCTCCGATGCCCACCGTGGACAGGTGTTTCCTTAGACGGCAATGTCCCGTTAACACCCTAGTTATGATGCATAAGTTCCTCCTATTAAGCGCAAGGACTTCGTTCGCAGTTTTGCGGTCGTAGCCCTTGATAGCTTTTTTGGAGTGAGTTAAATTAAATAAAATAAACCTGGAAGTTTGTGCCAGCGTTTAACAGCTTCCTGTTTGCAATGGTTCCTTAGGGTGAGTTGGACTGTGCTTTTTGGTATTCCGCATATCGGCTCAGGGCCGTATTGGACCAATTTAGCTCCAGCCTGTGCAAGTTCGTCGGCACTTTCGTTGCCCTCGATACCCGCATGACCCGGTACCCATCGAAGTATCACCTTGTTCCTAAGGCACAGGGCATTGAGACTGTCAATGCAGTTCATAACCAGCCCTGACGTTATAATGTCAGAGTTCAAGGCTAGGAGAGCCGCTTGACTGTCTGAATGGATGTAGATTGTGTGATTGACATAGTCTTTTTGCAAGTTGGCTTCTGCACATACAATGATGGCATAAACCTCTGCCTGGAAAATTGAGGCGTATTTACCCAGATTTTTACTAGCTTTGAATCTGGGTCGTTCCCCAAAAACTCCACAGCCTACGTCATTTCCCATTTTGGAGCCATCGGTGTACCAAATTAGGCTCCCCTTCTTCCAGGATACTTTGTTGTTAGTCCAGTCGTCCCTCAAGGTATCTCCACACAATATTTCTTGGTGCTGTTATATTGTGGGGACAAGAAGTCTGATTTCATGCCTAGTATGGGGTCCTGTTAAACTTGGTCACATAAAGACTTCAGTGCCTTTGAGAGCCACGTCTCGGTCCCCTGTGCGGCTGCTCTCAGCATGCCTTCGCCTCAGACTGTATGAACAGTGAAAAAGCCGGCAGGTTCAGCAATGGAGGACATGGCTCCCGTGACTACCATACATGCAGATCTTCGCAGGCTATTGAGCCTGTTTATTACTGTCGTTTGGCTGGTTTTACTCCACCAAACTACCGAGCCGTACGCAATGGTCGGTCTCGCTATAGCAGTGTATAACCATAGGAAAAGTTTGGGGTGGGATCCCCACCTTCTCCCCACCAGGCGACGCCCTATACCTAAGGCAATTTTTGCCTTTTGTATAGTTTTCTTGATATGTGGGTTCCATGTGAGCTTTTGGTCAAAAATTATTCCCAAATATTTAACCTCATTGGAAAACTGTATCTCGCTGCCGTTCATTACTGAAGGGGCTAATTTGTCTAGAGCCCTGTTTCGAGTAAACGGTACGATAACTGTTTTGTCAGCATTTACGGATACCATCGATTCACAATGTTAAGAGCGTTCTGCATTAGTGACGACAACAAGCTTTGACAGAAACCCCATATAATTACCACAAGGTCATCGGCGTATCCCAAAGTGTCGATTCTTTGTTCTGCTAGCTTGTATAAAAGCTCATCTATTGCTAAGGTCCACAGGAGTGGGGATAGTACACCTCCCTGTGGACAGCCTCTCGTTGTTGCAACCTCCAAGGAAGTTCCATGCAGCGAGACCAGACCTTTACGGTTTGAAAGCATTGCCTTTACCCAATTGACAGTTGTTTGATCAATGTTCTTGTTTGTTAGTCCATTGATCAACGTGCCTGTCCCCCGACAGGCACGTTGATCATAGGCGCCTTCAATATCCAAGAATGCACAGAGTGCTCTCTGTTTGTCCTCCAGTGCTCTTTCGACCCTGTCTGTCAATTGCAGCAGGGCGGTTTCCGTAGACCAGCCTCTACAGTATGCGTGTTGAGTACTGTGGATAGGCTGTGACTTTAGTCCTTCCTCCCTTATGTACCTGTCGAGTATTTTCTCCAGTGTTTTCAGGAGGAAGGAGGTCAGGCTGATTGGCCTTAAGGACTTAGGCAGGGAATAGTCCTTCTTGCCAGCCTTAGGTATAAAAAGTACTTTAGCCTTTGTCCAACGATCTGGGATATAGCCCCAGGCGTAACTTGCCCGGAACATTTTTACCAGAAGCGGTACCAGTATATCCATGCCCTTCTGTAAAAAGACGGGCAATATGTTATCTGGTCCACTGGATTTGTACGGCTTGAAAGACCCGATTGCCCACTTCACAACCCCGGGCCTAATTATCCTCGCCGCCCTATTCCAGTCCTCGTTGCGAGGCCGTTGTACAAGCGTCATGGAGGAGTTCAATTCTGCGCCAGGGAAGTGGCTTGCAATCAGAATCTTCAGCGTGTCGTCTTCATTAGCCGCGTAGATTCCGTCAGGTCCCTTTAGCAAGCCAATTTGGTTAGGTTTGTCTTTAGCGAGCAGCTTGTGGATGCGGGCAGTCGCCTCGCTTCTACTGTGTACTAAGGATTAGCTGTACTTCACAAAACAATTAATGTTTTAAAAACATTGATTGATTGATGAAAATGGATTGTTTGATAAAATTGATTGATTGATTTAAATTTATAGATTGACAAATTGACATGCAGTCAGTTGTATTAGGATTAACTACGACTAACTATTAACTATCGAAAACGGTTTACAAACGCCATGGTGAAATTGAGAAACTTACCGAAAAAGAACATACAGTTGAATTGATAACCTACTTTTTATGAAGTGAGGTAAAATATGGTTTCCTAGAGCGTTAACAAGATTATGTAATCATAACAGACTCAGTCGCCAAACACACCCCATATATATCAAATCAATATTGTAGAATTAGCCTGATACAGCTTGACTGAATTGAAATGATACAGCCTACTGTATCTGTGTCTTGGTATAGAGTACGCTACAAATAGAGATTCAACGGTTATAAATTTTTGGGAGAAAAATATCGTCTTCAATAGGTACTACTCTAACAGGCGAACGCAGTACATTGCTGCGATTATATCGAAATCTTTCCGTATCCCACCTATTGCAATTTGTACCAATCTATAGCATACGCCGTTTTGATTTAACGGTGACAATTACAGTCACCTTCTTTACCGGACAACAGAGGCCGTTATTTCACAAAATGGGTCAAACTATACGATAAAATTATTTAGTTCTTGCGTCTAGAATGCGTACCACTCGACGTTGTACATATTATCCAATAAGAGCGTGAACAATGTTTTATTAGCTTCACTTGTCACTAACTAACGATGTTATCAAATACTAGAGGCAGGCTATTATAATTTAATGTAAATTCTGATAAAGGAGTAGTTAAATATATTAGTTATATAGATATAATTTCTAGACGGTTCCAACCTGGAGTGCAATTGCGTTTCTGTTCTCAGCCGTGTCCTGCATGGGCGTAAAGTCGTCCCGGGAACTCTTAGTGAACGGGCAGCAGCGTCACTCATCCGTCATGCCATAATTATTACGCTTGGCAGACGGGTTGGCGATCGCAGTATAATGATCAGAGTGCACAAAGAGACGCTGCTTCCCATTCTCTGGGATTTCCTCAAGACGACTTCTGCGCCCCCGAGGGATGAAATGGGGTGATATTCTTAGCCTACTAACTAAATACAAACTAAGTCACTCATAGCAATAGTTTCATCGTTATGTGTACCTAAGTTTGTATTTAGCTAGTAAAAACATATACATATATCTAACGTAATATTAAGAAGGTGATGTGTAGTTTTGAGGTTATGATGTCTGTAACTCAATCACGCAAAACAGACTACCTTACTGTGGTCGCCCAGTCGTATGCCAAACGCGGTGCCTACCGCAAATCCCTCTAAATGGCAACGGTATAAAAAGCTTTGGGGTAGCCTATGTCCAGTAGTGGATGATGTCAGGCTAATGATACCGTCACCGTAGCCTAGTTGGTAGTGCTCCTGCCTACGAAGCTGGTGGTCCCGGGTTCGAATCCCGGTAATTGCAAATATTTGTGTGATGAGCACTAATATTTGTTTCCGAGTCATGGATGTTTTCTATGTAAACAAGTATTTATCTATCTATATAAGTATGTATATCGTCGCCTGGTACCCACAGTACAAGCTTTGCTTAGTTTGGGGCTAGGATTATTATCAACCCCTGGTGCCTTTGTTTCCAGGCATAGCCTATGGCAACTAGACAACTGATAATCAAATATTTATAGGTATATACATACATTTTCTAGATAAATTACACGCAGACAGAACAAATAATCCCGCTCATCACACAAAGATCTGTCCTGGATGGGAACCAAACCTACGACCTCTGGCTTAGCAGTCAGGGTCGGTAACCACTCAACCAAGGCGAGATAGGTCACATACCCTTACCCTTAAGTTATTACAAGCGAATAACACCGCAGGGCTCTTTTAGTATATTTTGAATGCTGATGGTAGTTTTTCCGACTTGCAAAGGAAAGTCGATAAAATTATTTTGTTTGTATTTTTGTCCTCTGTGCATTCTGGATAGACTTTCTTTCTTTCATATGCGAGATAGGTTATACCCTTATCCTTAAGTTATTAAAAGCAAATAACACCGCAGGGCTCATATAGTATATTTTGAATGCTGATGGTAATTTTTTCGACATTCAAAGGAATAAGATTTTGTTTGTATTTTTGTCCTCTGTGTATTCTGCATAGACTTTCTTTCTTTCATATGCGAGATAGGTTATACCCTTATCCTTAAGTTATTAAAAGAAAATAACACCGCAGGGCTCATTTAGTATATTTTGAATGCTGATGGTCATTTTATGGACATTCAAAGGAATAAGATTTTGTTTGTATTTTTGTCGTCTGTGCATTCTGCTTAGACTTCCTTTCTTTCATATGCAAATTGGAACAACCTCTCTATGCATTCAGCTCTCTACCACACAAAATAAGCCTAGTTATACCAAACATGGAGAATCTACATTGACTAGACTGTAGTGTCAGTTATATTCCTATATAACGTCGCAATCCAAACGGTTATTATAGTTCTGAATGGTGCTAATATTGTATAGTGATAATGATACTCGAGCTAAATAGTCATTGGAGTAGAGTGAATAGATACCTACTTGATGTCTGGACTGCCTCAATAGTCTTAAACTAAAGATGGTAAGGTATTGATGGGACTAAAGTTTAATAGTACTATTCCAATATTAAAAATATGCTGTGGTGACGGCATAGAATATCATCACCCCATCTCATCCCGTGGGCGCAGATATCGTCCGATGAAATACCTACCAGAGAACGGGCAGCATCGTTTTTCTGAGGACCATCAAACTCCGATCGCCTACCCGTCTGCCAAGCGTGGCGATTATGGCATATGCCCCCATTCTTTAGGGAGGCTTTACTCCAGCAGTTGAAGTACTTTTGCTGACATGGTGATGATAATGAAAAATAGCCAACCAGAATCAGGACGTCAATGGTGGGACATCTCTGTGCATCCGAGAGAAGGTAAAATAAAACCATCGATATTGATTATGATGTATCTGTAAGTTCGTCCGTTTCATCGGATCATGAGAGCGAGATAAAAACTATGTTTTAGCACACTAATCTCCGTGATGTTAGGACAATACTAGCTTAGGCATATTAATTAGGAAGAACACGACGAGAGATTATTATATTACAAGAGACTGAAAAGCTGTGTGGTTTTCGGCCCAGAAAAAATAACATCCCATGTTTATGACACCCATGAGATGGTATGGGATGGCCCATACCATCCCGTGGGAGTCGTAATAGTCGACCAAGGGATATACCAAGAAATCAGGCAGCAGCGCCTCCTGTGTAAGGACTGGCTACCACCTAACTCGCATGCTAAGTGCGGTGACTACGGAATACTCCTCTAAATGGCAAAGTTATAGAAAACTTTTGGGGTGCCCTATGTCCAGCGGATGATATCAGGCTGATGTTGTAAAACCTCCTCTAAATGTTGGTCAGTTTCCGCTTTAATAATACGCATCTGCTCAATTGTCTAATATACACTTTTAGGCTCGACCCCAGATTTGCCAATGAACAGCTAGACCAACGATTCATCTATTTATATGGTAATTAAATTACAATTAGAGTCATAATTAATTCGTTATTACCGGAACAGAGACGTAGTCGTTCACTATGGGCCTTATCAGGCGGCTCAAGGTCACCCAAAGAGCAATGGAAAGGGCTATGCTTGGAGTATCCCTGCGAGATCGAATCAGAAATGCTGAGATCCGCAGGCAACCAAAGTAACCGACATAGCCGTAAGAATTGCCAAGCTGAAATGGCAGTAGGCAGGGCACATAGCTCGTAGAGCCGACGGCCGTTGGGGCAGAAAGGTTCTCGAGTGGCGACCACGAACCGAAAGACGCAGCGAGGGCAGGCCCCTACAAGATGGACCGATGATCTTGTGAGGGTCGCTGGCAATCGCTGGATGCGGATAGCGCAAGACCTGCAACTTTGGAGATCTTTGGGGGATGCCATTGTCCAGCAGTGGACGTCTTTTGGCTGATATGATGATGATTTATTGTGTGGTGTATTAGTTAAGGAAGGCCACTCGTGCATCGGGTTAGACCTCCGCTCAGGATACGAAACGATGAACGAACGACGAACTAATACGAGCGTTATCTTTAACATTCCCAGAAAGCTTAAATTATACGCTTTTTAATAATATCTGTAATATTTACATATATTAACATTATAAACAAACTACATATATTAAAAGTACATATTTATATTCCCTCCATACTAAGATGTCGACGTCACACACAAACGTTTTGCAAAAAGGTAGAGAATGAGAATTGTAAATTAAGCTAGAGTAGATACCTCGCCTCGCTTCCGCCACACTCAGACGGCAAATTGTCACCAAATTTGCATCACAAGGGTCCTAAGTTCACTTCCTGCTACACGTTTAACTCCGCCTTGCATTTAATAGGGACTGCCATAACTATAATATAATTGTACATAACATACTTCCCCCAATGGAACTTTGTGGTATAAATTAAGATCACTACAGAATTTTTTCATGTTTGATTTAGGATAAATGTTTTTTTATGTGAATTGTAATGTTAATTGTCGGGATATTGACGGGCCTGTTGGCCTAGTTGGCAAATGCTTGATTTCACGCCGGAAGTCGTAGGTTCGATTTCCACCCCGGACAGATATTTGTGTGTATGAACATGTCTGTTTGTCCAGAGTCTGGGTGTAATTATCTATATCAGTACGTATTTACAAAAGAAAATTAGTATATTTAGTACATCAGTTTTCAAGTTTTCCATATTACAAGGTCTGCTTAGTTTGGGATCAGATGGCCGTGTGTAAATAATGTCTCAGGATATTTATTATTCACTATATTAGGTGCAGAAATAATTCACAAATTCAGAAAGAATACAAATAGAAAAATATTCTAAGTACAGACGCCAGCACATCCAGCTACCCAAATCTGTCAAATTTCTTTTATAGATTTTCAACTTAATTTCCCCAATTTAAAGTGAAACTTATGCGTATAAGTTTCACTTTAAATTGGGGAAATTTGACAGCTTGGGGTAGCTTGATGTGCTGGCGTCTGTACATGCTGGAAATCCGTGAAAATTCGTGACAAAATTGTAAACTTTAGAATTGTACCAAATGTTGCTAACTACAGTTGCTCCAACTCTTCTGCCAAACAACTGAATAAAGCTCAGTTAGAACGTCGGTAGGCGGCGCTTAGCCGCTTTACATTATTTAACGTAGTTGCCTGCGGTTCGGGAGCTCAAGTTTTTAATTAGCCACGTCTAAACTATCCTGTTATGATTTCCAAATAATTGGTAACATTTTTGGTGATTGTTTACTTAAAAAGGTATGATTTTGCTTTGTATTTAATTTAATCTTTATTGAAAGGATACAATTTGACTAAGAGAGGTGAATGAGCGGAATGGCCAATGCATTCAGTTCATTCCCGTTCATGACATTCGTTCGAAATAGCGGCCTAGGTTGGCAGTTCTTACCAAGCACTGGGACCGAAAGCTTGTTAACAAGTGTTGTATGTTGTGTGTAAGATACACGTTTAATTATGATACATAATTGAATTAATTTAGTTCAAGTTGATAAGTCTTTTAACCTCTAAACTAATATTATAAAGATTTCATTTTTAGAAAGCTGCATGGTAATCCCTACGAAAATCACAATAATAAATATAAATAAATATCACACAGCGCTACCTGGCCAAAACTAAGTAGGTAAAAGTAGTATGGATAGAAATACTTGTATACTTTTTTGTAAACATAGGTATCATACTCTACAATAAAATAAGAACATTCAGAGCAAGAACAAGATACATAGTCATGAACACAATCATTAATATATTTTTTGTGCGAGGATCGAACCCGCAACTATTAAGCAGGTAACACCGCGGGACGCGGTTAGTCTTATTACAAATGTGAACGTTCGTGTGGTTTGAACTCCATCACGCAAAATGACGGAATGAATTTGATTTAAATTTGGAATGGAAATAGGTTACCTACGCGCTCAATTAACACAATATTAAACTACAATAAATTTCTAAATGTAACACTGCCGGGCGCAGCTATTGAAGTTTTATAGTAATTTTATAGTCATTTGATACAACTACATAATGGGGTAGAAAGGTTCTTGAGTGGCGATAACTTCGATGTGCGATTTGGTAACACCCCATTATGTAGTTGTATCAAATGACTGGCAAGCGTTACAAAACCGAGGTCATACAAACTACAATGAGTCTGTCGTTGCGTTGAGCGCTGAATACAGCACTGAATACTGTCGGTTTAAGCAGTACATAGAGTCCTCATGTAGAAAGTTTGGCCAAAAAAGGTGTTCTATGATACTTCCGACACACATGCCTCTCACTCATTACCGATCCTTCACCTTTTCCCAATGTACTCTATCACATAAGGGACCATAAAATTACCCTAATAACCATCATCATATAACTCCAGGTGAGGTCTTCACAGCTAGATGCCCGCACCGATCAGTATAGATAGATGAGTGACCACTGAAAAGGTTTAATTTCTGTGCGTCTTCGTGCTTGCGATGGCACGTTAAGCTGTCAGTTCCGGTCGCAGTCTATAAGCCATTTCACAGGCCTACTTGGTGGCACTGGTGGTAACCACTACAATGATATCAAGTTATCCCCAGGAGTAAATTCTGTAATGAATAGCTTTACTGGTAAGGTACCTCCAGGGTATTCTCCAACTGTGTAGATCATAGTGCCAAAATATGCTCTATCTCGTTTGAATACGGGCCGGTGGGCGTGCTAGGTAAATGCTTGCCTTTCACGCTACAGTTCGTGGGTTCGATTCCCACACGGGACAAATATTTGTGTGCTTGAACATGTCTGTTTGTCCTGTGTCTGAGTGTAATTATGTATATACAAAGTGTATTTACGAAATAAAAGTAGTAAATGTAAAATATCAGTTATCTGGTTTCCATAGTACAAGCTCTGCTGAATAATGTCCCAGGTTATTATTATTATTAAAAAAATACTATTTTTAATAGAACAACGGCCGCACTAAGTAATCTCATCCCTGTGTCGCGGGTTACTTTACAAACATATAATAGACGGACACAAATTACATCCACACAAATAGTTGTCCGGCGCGGGACTCGAAGGGGCGAGGCGACTGTATTAGCCACTGCGCCACACGTGCATTACATGTTAATTTGAAAATAATGTAGGATTATCTCTTTATTCTCTATCATTATCTTTTTTATCAAAACAAATGGTGCATCTGTAAAACCAATAAATGATTACCTTAATAATCACGTCTTTTGAAGCTACCGCGGTTTTCCCTTACTTATCCTTCCCCAAAATAATAAATGATTTCAAGGGACCCAAAATCATCTATTATGGAATAAATTGCGGTGTTCATCGCCTTAATGAAGGCAACAATGAGGGGGAAGAATAATAGCTAAATAAAAATACGAAAATCTCAACTCTTTATTAAACTTCGTTCTTGATATTATTTTTATTGTAACGAGGGTTATGGTCGCGAGCAAATTAAACGGAAATGGAGGAATTATATTGTTTGAAAAACGTGATGTTCCCTTAATCGAAACGGGGTTTTGCGATGAAACCATGTAGTAGGTAGTCTAGGGTCCATATTTATATGTGAACTTAACATAGATATGATGACGGTTGAATCTCCATTCAATCAGTGAGATCATTCACATATCTGCCTTAAGTTCATTTATTAATATGGACTCTAGACCACCTACTGCATGGTATATTGGCACCGAGTTCTGTAAGAGATTCTAATTAAATGTCCAACATTAAAGCAGCTATTGACATTAATACGTACCACAATCCAATTAAATTGTCTACATGTGGACCGTGGATAGCTCTAAAAGGTAGCAAAATTTTTAAGTGAGGCAAAATCATATATGGATGGATTTCTTTGGTAGTATGACCACCGCAACTGGGGTATCCCTGGGGGACTGACCCATCACAGAATATACTCCTAAGTGGTACCTAATAGGTTATAAAGTGGAATCAACTACATATATAAAAGCAAGAACTGACTGACTGATCGATCAACGCACAGCTGCAACCTGGGTCTTCCATGAATCTTACCTAACCTATTTAAATCATGAAATTTTCCACAAATATTCCTGAAATACAATATAATATCCTGGGACATTATTCACATACCGACATCTGATCCCAAACACAGATAACTGATATAGGCACTATAATATACTACTTTTCTTTTGTAAATATATACTTATATAGATAACTAGCTGTGCCCCGCCTATGTGTTATCCTAACTATAAAAAATAGCCTATATTCTTTCTCAGGGTCTGGACCATCTGTATACCAAATTTCATTCAAATCCGTTCAGTAGTTTTGGCGTGAAAGGGTAACAGACAGACAGAGTTACTTTCGCATTTATAATATTAGTTAGGATAATAATAATAATTATTTATTTTCATCACATCAGATAATTAAACCCAGTCTCAGGACAAACATTCATGTTCATGCACACAAATATCTGACCTGGGCTCTACCGGCTAAGTCGCCGAACATCGATTTCTTAAATGGCGTTCAAATAAATAAAGGTTAAAAATGACTTAATCAATAGTTAAATCGGCTTAAACGTTGACAATCGATTCCGGACCATTTATGACGTCAGATGTTCTTATGGAAGCCGGTTTAACGATTGTATAAGTCATTTTTAACCTTTATTTATTTGAACGCCATTTAAGAAATCGATGTTCGGCGACTTAGCCGGTAGAGCCCCTGGGTGAGAATCGGCCCGTCGTGGGCACTCGACCATAACGGCATGTATCTACCACCCACACCAATCGGCCCGTCAAGTCAAGTGACGGAGGTGTGCACCAAGAAAGGATTTATGACAATTCAAGAAAAAAATGCTAGTTCATTAATTAATTTCTATTAAACAAATTTCGACTGCCTCGTTGGTCTAGCAGATGATGAAGTCCTAGATTCAAATCCCAGGTCTGGTCAAAAAGTGTTTTTTAATAATTCAGTATCCGTCCGATGTTTAAATTACTATTAACTAGCTGTGCCCCGCGGTTTTACTCGTGTTAAACTTTATAAATTATCACAGCTCCTCCCCCGTAGGTGATAGCGTGATAATATGTAGCCTATATGTTGACCCGATCTGTTAGTAATATTCATGCAACATTTGAAGTAAATCCATGCAGTACTTTTTGTGTTTAGCCCGGACATACATACAGACAAACAGACAAAAATTCTAAAAACTATATTTTTGGCTTCAATATGGATTATAGATCACGCCCCAAGTATCCTTTAAAAAAAATATTATAGGTACAGTTTTGACTTTTCTACGATTTTATTATATGTATAGATAATACGAATCATAAATACCCTCATTATATAAAATAGCTGAAATAATCATTAAAAAATACCTTCAACACCTGTCCTTTGTTTTTTTCTTACATGTGTTATTTTGTTTCTAACGGTATCATGTTCTACCGCAGATAATAAAGTCCTCGGTTCAAATTCCGGGTCAGACCAAAAGGCGACATTAGGATTATCCTGTTAAAAAAATTCAGTATCTGCCTAAAGTCTGGAGCTTGTCTCTGTTACACCTCTATTTTTCTCTCTTGTCGGCTAGCCATCGCATCGCATCGGATCATGAGAGTAAGGGAATAAGGAGTCCATCTGTATTTGGGCACAAATAAGTGCACTATAATATGTCCCGTACAGATATCTGTTACACAAACACTGTCCGCTCGTGTCGGCTAGCCGTCGCATCGCATCGGATCATGAGAGTAAGGGAATAAGGAGTCCATCTGTATTTGGGCACAAATAAGTGCACTATAATATGTCCCGTACAGATATCTGTTACACAAACACTGTCCGCTCGTGTCGGCTAGCCGTCGCATCGCATCGGATCATGAGAGTAAGGGAATAAGGAGTCCATCTGTATTTGGGCACAAATAAGTGCACTATAATATATCCCGTACAGATATCTGTTACACAAACACTGTCCGCTCGTGTCGGCTAGCCGTCGCATCGCATCGGATCATGAGAGTAAGGGAATAAGGAGTCCATCTGTATTTGGGCACAAATAAGTGCACTATAATATATCCCGTACAGATATCTGTTACACAAACACTGTCCGCTCGTGTCGGCTAGCCGTCGCATCACATCGGATCATGAGAGTAAGGGAATAAGAAGTCCATCTGCATTCGAAAATATGTCCCGTACAGATATCTAGTATATATTGAGACTGGCAGCCATGTATAAAAATCAACCAGGAAGATATTGTTATTATTAGACCAGCTTATATTCTACGCAGATACTTACGAGTAATTATTTTTCTTTTTTTTTGCCGGCCCAGGAACTTTACGAGCAAAAAGGGTCATTGCCTTCGGCGTCGAAACTTGCTTTCGTGTTTCTTGTTTCACTTGTTGCCAAATGCCGGTTTGGAGGTTCTTAAGGGCATTGGATCGGGATTGGCTGAATATTTGCAAAACACATTTTACTTTTTGTACCAAAATCGGCCACATGTTCACATACGTATTAAAAAGTACTTGCTGTGGGAACCTACAATTACAGGAGCACGCTGTAAAAGAATCTGTATCTTTTTAGTGTATGTCATTGTATTGTGTGTATTCTCTGTTGGAGGTCATAATTTAACATTAATTATAAATGTAAACAATTTAAAAATGTGCAAAATATTTACATGACTTTAGATAAGTTTCAATTTAAAAGAAAAGTAATGGATACTCTGTGTGGTGAGTTGTTGACGGCATAGAATATCATCACCCCATCTCATCCCGTGGGTACATCAGTGAATACCTACCAGAGAACGGGCAGCAGCGTTTTTCTGTGAACTATAACCATCAAACTGCGATCGCCAACCCGTCTGCCAAGCGTGGCGATTATGGCATATCCCCCATTCTTTGAGGAGGTTTTTGTCCAGGACTTCAATTTGCTATAATATAACGTAATTGTTAGCAAATTGTAACCTAAATAAAAAAAAAACTAAAATCTTCTACAGTGCACGGTATAAAGTTTCTTTTGAAGCGCACGGTGGTAGACGACCTCCCATCCAGGTGATATGGATGAAATATTCCACTTCCGGCGGGAGGATATGTGGCATGACGTAGTGGCAGGTATAAGTAGGAACAATTCCTCAGAAAACTCCCTGTGTAATATGCGGGAAAGGACAGATACAGACGCTACGATGCTCTCCGCAAGGCAAGAGGATTAAGCCGAAATGTGGGATCCCCATCGCCAACGACGATTTGCGTTGCCCAAGACAATCCTTTCTGTGAATAGCACGATTATTTGTTCTGTGTGTCGTATAAGTGATGTGTCTCGTGATATTTGTTTGGTTGTCTGATAGTCATAGTACGGAATCTACCAAATAGAACTTAGCAGTCTGTTAGTCTTAACACCCCTGCGCCAGGCACCACGATCAATGCAACTTGGTCGAAATGTCGATAAAGTAACAATACAAGTTACTCGCCTTAATAGAAGTACAAAATATTGCGTAATATTCTATACTTACCCAAGATTAGGTTTGCAAACCCAACCTCTGTTCTAAATAATTCAACTGCAAAAAGAAACCACTCCGTCAAACCAACAGCATTTTATCTGCTCCAGACAGTAAATCAAACATCCCACCGGACAAAATAAAAATACATAAAAATTCCTCTTATCAGCCGTAATTTACTTTTCCCAAGTGCCTTTTTTATAGAGATAGCCGATAGCACACAAATTAAAAATGTTGACTCTTGGCATTTTTAATTCGAATCTCCTTACCGACAACAGCTAGCTGATGCTGGCAGGTAAATTAACGAGATAAATGATTCTTTTTCATTTAAAAACCCTGAAAATACAAACTTCGAATTCATTTCAAGTTTAAAGATGGAACAAATGGTTACCATCTGTGATATGCGAGAGACAAGAATATGAATGGAAACATAAGTATCGAAAACCGCGCGTCCACCGTACACGTTAGGCTGATTTGTGTTGAGACGCGCGCGGCACGCGCCGGAGGCCAGCGCGTCTCAACAGCGGCGCGTGCGAGACGCGTCACCCGACGGCGCGCGTGTCGCCGGCGGCGCGTTTGAACTGCGTGACTATGAAACGCAACTACTATCTAGTGTAATTGCAAGCGCGCGCGTAGGGACGGCGCCGCTCGCCGGCGCGACTCTGAAATCAGCCTTAGAGATGGATATAATCAAACTATCACAGGAAACAAACGTGTCAACACAATAACAACAATAACAAACAAACGTCAACAAAAATAGTCACAATCACAATAATCATCACCATAACAGCCAAAACACGCCCACAGCTGGACAAAGTCCTCTCCCATAGATCTCTACAATTGCCGGTCTTGCGCTACCCGCATCCAGCGGCTTCCAGCGACCCTCACAATATCATCAGTCCATCTTGTAGGGGACCTGCTCGTACTACGTCTTCCGGTGGTACGTAGTCGCCCTTGAGAACCTTTCTGCCAAAGCGGCCATAGGTTCTACGAGCTATGTGCCTGCCCACTGCCACTTCAGCTCAAGCGTCTTTGGTTCTCCTGTGGATCTCAATATTTCGGATTCGATCTCGAAAGGAAATTGTGACCCTGAGCCGAAGATACACATATCATTGTCTTAATTTGGAAAACACATATTACAGTTTTATGTAATAAAAAACTAAGGTTAAAATTCCATCACCTGAGTAGCATATTGGACAGGGTGACTGGGCACTGGTAGACTCGCTGCTTTCTTATGGATTGGCGAGTTATGGTCGTACATTCAAAACCTATTTGGATAAATTGAAATAGTTACAGATCAGATTTATGAAATTTTTAGTTACAAAAATACAAAACGCCTTTGTAGGAATACAGATTATGAACATCTATTTCTAAAATGTAAAAACTGTTGTGCTTCCAGTCCATGAGAAAGTCCAGCTACTGATAGCTGTTGAACAGTTCTGTAGCGATGAATTTATGATCCGGATATCACGTACAAGGCCCAGTAGAACAAATAATGTATTTAAGATCCCACGTATACCAACTATTTTGGTAAAAGACACAGAAATTATGTGGTCCCTAAATTTTATAATAAATTTCCCCTAGCTCTGATTAATAACGTAAACCTGACTAAAAACATGTTCAAGAACAAAGTTCAAAAGTTTCTATTAAATTATGTAGAAAATGACATATCTGTAAATAGTACCTAAGTAAACAATTGATGTATGAAAATTGTAAAAAGGGAGCTTCATCTGCCAACAAACTGCTATGCAGTTTGGCTGAAGTATATTATGAATGTAAAGAAGTATGTTAATTGAGAATTTTATAAACATTTTTTCATTTCATTTAAATTTTTCATCATTTAATACTGCTCCGGCTCCACCACTGGGTACCCCAAAACCCAAAGAGCAATCATGTTATTAATATATATCAATATATTAATAACATAACTTATGCGTGGTAATTGAAATGTTCATAAGCAGCGCTCACAACATCACAACGCTCTCACTCTCTTTGTCAGTCTAAGTCATTTCTTATCTTGTGTGATAATCCAGGTAGGCAGTATAATTTATATTATTATTATTATTTATTTATTTATACAAATATATTTTCACAATATTGTACATATGTCCTACAAAACCTTGATTAGTATAATCGGTTTCCACAAAACGACCTTAACGATTTCAAATTAATACAGCATACACGTTTAACGGTAGATCCTATAGTTCTGGCAACAGAATTGATCCGCTGCATACGGAAGGTGTCGGTTAATCTTCCGGCGCCACATATAGTTGCGCCCATCCTTGTCTACCGTGGACGTCTCAAGCAGACTAAAGTATCCATCAATGTCTAAGGGAAGACTGACTCATAATGTGGTTAAGATCACCAAGTTAATGATGGAGTGCGATTCCTACGAGGTGCTTCGGTGTTGCACAAAGAAATCACCGAGATATTCCAATGGAGTTACCGATGCTCTTACATATGTATGTGCAGAAAAGGTATGTGTTGTAGAGTTTTAGTTAGTCGAAGTCGAGTAAGATTGGCTTATCAATAATTGAACAATAAATTCTTATTGTAAAGCCAACGTTTTCAATATACTAAACCATTAAAATGACTTAATGTTCCATGTTCTGTTTTCGAACACTCACATGCAAAAACAATAATTTCTCAATCAGTATGCTGATTCATGATGCAATATTGAAATAAAATTAACATTTCACCGAACAAATTACATCAAAATGAAACACGTACCAAAGTTAAAGTGCTTTTTATTTAATACAGAATTTATACATACTCCGCCGAATACAAAAACATCAACAATTACAGAAGAAATTAAATCACAAGGTACCTATGAGCATAGACTAGCCTACAGCAAAAAGCCATAACGATAGAGGGACATTTTTAATTAAAATACCATAATCTATTTCTATCTCTTTTTAGCTACCACCAAGTAAACAGCAAAGAAAGAAATAGGTTATGATTAACAAGCAAGAATATACCCCCTTAGGTATTTAATTGACGTACTCGTGACAACGTAGGCAGTGAAGTGTGCGATTGAAATAAAATAAAAATCTAAAAGAGTATTTATAACAATCAGTCCTTACTTAATATCTAAAAGGGTTCTAGAAAGATTAAATTTTGGATTATTTTCGCGCTATATGATGTCTAATAAATAAATAGGGTAACTTAGATTGGGCTGCCGACAAACCGACGACACGACAACACGATGCGACGACTCGTCAAAGGCCTTTCGACAGCCCGCATTCTTTAGTTAAATTTCAAATGACGTTGCACACCGACCACAACTGAATGTTTTAATGACGAAACGACGGGCTTAATCCATAATACATTCTTTTCTATACCTTATTACAACTTCTTTAATATAAAACGGCAAAGGATGAATATAATCTCACTATTTTTTTATAAAGATTGAATAAAAATTCTACCTTTATGCAAATACCTTTGAAAATGCATTAAAGCGCCTTAGTAACGGTGTCGACATTAATTTAAAGAAGAACAAAAACTTTGTCCAATCTCCGTCATATTTACAACACTTGGCTCTTTGTACACTTTTTAAGTGCTTCTTGTAATAAATTATGTTTACGGCTAAAGAAATATTCCTCGTTTTTGCTAATTCAATAATTATTGGTATATAGTAAACCAGATATGAAATTTAGAACGCCATTCAAAATTTCTATATCTATAATAAATATACTGGACATCTAAATGACTGGTAGAACGACTCCAAAATTTCATATCTAGAATAGTTTTTTTTATTATTACACTTTTGATAGAATAGTCACTTAAGTATTATTTTTATTTTAGTTTTACACTTACACTGCTTCAGTGTGTTGTTGAACTTTATGATTATAATTTGTTCTGGTGCTTTGTCATCGGCGTGCAACCGTCCTAAGTGTTACATGACTAAACAGCGTTCCCCGCACTATGCACGTTGCCGTTCAGTGGAATGGTGTTAAACTCCTCATCTATGTCCTCGTTTTTCCTGTGAAAAAAATAATAATATTTAAATTCGAATTCGAAATTGTAACCTAACCGGCTTTAACGCTACATGGATACTGATTTTTTTTATAAATTTACTAAAATATACGTCGAAGGCCGAAAAGCGAAAATTCTGTAATATATAACTATAACTTTAAAACCGGTAAACGAATTTTCATTTAATACCTATAGCTAAATACAGTTTCATATAAATATTGCTACAAAAACGGTATATCAGTTTGGATACTACAATGTCCCAGACCATAGACACCCGAATAGGTAGAGGTGCTTCAAACTTTTAACTCGCCTCTCTTTATATCGGAGCTCATAAACGACCAACGTATAATCGTGTTACAATGTTGCCATTGCTATGGAATGAAAGCACACATTAACACATTTTCAAATAATTTACACTTTTTAAAATTGTTTCACTAATTAAAAACTAAACTCAATTTTATATAGGTTTAAGAACTTTATTTTTCTCAAAAAGAAATACATACATTTCACTTATATGAGAAAACAACATTTCTAAATAAGTTAAGTTAGGGCGATGAGACAGTTCATGTGGAAATCATAGAAAGAAAAAGTTTTACTATTTTAAATCCTCAAAAATGTGTTTTTTTAAAGCTTTTTTAAAGGTATATATGGACTTCTGGTCTTTTACGCTCGCATATCGTTGTAACAATTATCAAACTGAATACTTTGGTCGCCTGTAGAGTGAACGGAAGTTGGGGAAGAGAATGAGGGTGGCTGGCAATTTAAATACAAGGGCAAAGCTATTGCAGTCTACACTATCCTCACGGCTGAGAGGAGGTTAACAATGGGGATTAGCAATCGCAGTGTTCTGCACTAATTACAATGATATCAAGCTATCCAGATGAGCTGCTGCGTTTGGAGAACAAAGCTCTATTTAATACATATTTTGAAGCGTAGCATTGTTGTATATTTATACGAATAGGCAACAATGCTTTGGCGTAGACAAACCAGGATGGATTACTTTTCTTAAGAGGTATATACATATATATATATATATATATATATATCGTCCCCGTAGTTGGAAAACTAAATAAGTCCGATTTTGGCGATTTTGACTTTTTCCTATTTTCAAAACACCTATATCATGACGCATATTTGAGCCTTACAGGCATTTTCATATCTTATTCCGTTCCAAAGATATAGCCATTTTTGTCAGACAGGTCATGACTGATGGAATAATAAATATCTTCATACAAACACATTTTTTTTAAAGGAAAAATAAATAACTCAGTAAATAAATCAATAACTGTGGTCAATGACAAGATGAATGTCGAATAAGTTAAATAACTTGAGTTGTTGAATTTTTCCTCAACTTAAAAATTCTTTTACAAAACTAACTTAGTTCTAGGAAAACTAAATAACTCTATTTATTTAATTCTGCTATTCAGAATTCTGATAAAACGTATCTAATTTTTAAATAGTTGATGTTATTCATTTCTTCTACAACAAGATAAAGATTAATTATAAGATGCTAGGCAAATAAAATTAAATAAATTAAGCTGTCATGAGAGGAAATCAGAGGGTCAAGTCCCATTTCCGGTATCAAACCAATGCCACCTTTAATAGATGAAGAACCTTTTTCTGATTCTGGATCTACATGGATTCCGGACACAGAAGAAGAACATAAAAACGAAACTTAGTTCAATATTTCATTGGATAAGAAGAAAAAAAGAGTAAAGAGATTTGAATGAATAAACCCCATTTTGTCGAGAGATTCTGAAGATGAAACAAGTAATATTATAACAACTCGAGCTATTATTGAAACCCTTATTGAACAAGTCTCACCGGGTTACCCTGAAAAAGAATCATGGAACACAATATTTCGCTGAGACAACAGATTCAGAAATAGAAACTGAAAATAAGGAAATAGAAACCGGGGTGCTAAAAACCCCCGGCAGACGCCGTTTTACCAAAACCGACATCCTCTGGCCCAGGCAACATATAACACTCGCATACTGCGGATCAACGAGAAGATCATCGAACTGTAGGAAGAACTGAGCAGGTTACATTGGGATATCATAAAATTGTCTCAAGTCCGAAGAGAGGAGGAGGACACGATAATCCTAAAATCCGGGAACCTGCTCTATTTCCGGAACCAACGGCGACCAACTTTCCCAATGTGGTGTCACCTTGGGACAAACACTTGGGACAACGTAGTCAAAATCGAGAGTGTGTCGATTAGGGTAGCATAACTTATTCTCAGAATTACCAAGCGGTATTCGTTGAAGGTAATACAGGTATGCGCGCCGACTTCTACGAACTCCGACGATGAGGTTGAGGATATATCAAGAGCCATACATAGCTCTAAAAACGTTTTCACTGTGGTCATTTGTGGACTTTGACGCGAATCTGGGCAAACGATTCGGAAATCGGCTGAGAGTGGGGCAATTTGGAACTGGAGACCGGAACCCCCGGGGCCAAATGTTGGCCGACTTCATGGAGATGGAGGAACTCTTGATGATGAATTCCTTATTCAGAAAGTCGGATCACCGCAAATGGACCTTATCTTGTCGATGAGACGACAGATGTTCAATGTGGATAAAACCGGCAGCGATCACAGACTGGTGAGAGGCTCATTGAACCTTAATGTCAAGTTGCAGAGGTCCCGACTGATAAAATCTACGCTCCGATCTTTACCTATGCACGTCCAAAACCCCGAACCATTTCAGCTGTAATTGCAAAACCGTTTCGAATGCCTAGCACTAGGTAATCTAATCTTATAGGTACTTTACAAACATATAATAGACGGACACAAATTACATCCAGGCTCAGAACAACTATTTATGGGTCACAAAAATAGCTGTCCGGCGCGGGATTCAAACCCGCGACACGAAGCGGCGAGGCGACTGTCTCAGCCACCACGCCACACATGCAGTCAAGTGGACTCATACTACGACAAGCTTGTAGAAGCTGTCCATACGGCTGGGTCTAAAGTCTTCAAGGCCCGCCGTACAAACAGAACTAAAAAGATCTCTGACTTTACCCTGCAACTTATAGAAGAAAGACGGATAATGGTTCTGAACCCCTCAGATGATGCTACCAGATACCGGCGGCTCAACAGACAGATCTCAAAGTCTTTGACTCGCCTCACGCGTCAATTTAATACAATTAGTATTAAAGAGACCATCGAGCGGAACAAAGGCTCTAAAGTGTCTCGGATCCCAGAGCACGACTAATCCGTCATTACTCATTACACCGAAGACATCCTGGAAGTCAGCCTGTACGAGATTAGAATGGCTCTCAGACAACTTAAGAACAATAAGGCGCTTGGTGAGGATGTAGTTACAGCAGGCCTTCTGAAGGCGGGTGGTACACCAATCCTACGGGCCCATCAGAACTTATTTAACTCCGTCGTACTAGATGGTCAAACTAACAACAACTCCACAAGTATGGCACAGAAGTGTGGTGGTGCTCTTCTTCAAAATGGGCGACAAAACCCTATTGAAGAATTATAGACCAACACTGCTGAGCCATGTTTACAAGTTGCTTTCGAGGGTCATTACGAATCGTCTCGCACGCAGGTTTGATGACTTCCAGCCTCCCGAACAAACTGGTTTCCGAAAAGGTTTTAGCACCATAGACCATGTGGTCTATGGTGGAGCATATGCTGGGACAAGTTGTGTAGAAGACCGAAAAGTATAACAAGCCACTGTGTTTAGCGTTCGTGGATTATGAGAAAGCCTTTGATTCTATCGAAGCCTGGGCCGTGCTCAGGTCTCTCCAAAGGTGCCAAATCGACTACCGGTATATCGAGGTGTTAAAGTGTTTGTATGAAAACGCCACTATGTCACTGCGACACGGCTGGGCAGCGTTCGGGACGCTACGTAACATTTTCTCTTCCAAAATACCGCAGTTTCTCATGTCGAAAGTCTTCGACCAGTGTGTGTTGCCAGTGATGACTTACGAAACAGAGACGTGGTCGCTCACTATGGGCTTTATTAGAAGGCTCAAGGTCACCCCAAGAGCAATGGAGAGGGCTATGCTCGGAGTTTCCCTGCGGGATCGAATAAGAAGTTTCAAAATCCGCAGGCGAACCAAAGTCACCGACATAGCCCGAAGAATTGCAAAACTGAAGTGGCAGTGGGCGGGGCACATAATTTGTAGACCCGACGACCGTTGGGGCAAAAAGGTTCTCAAGAGGCGACCACGAACTGGAAGAGGAGAGAGCGTGGGTAGGCCCCCTACAAGATGGGCCGATGATCTTGTGCGGGTCGCTGGAAGGCGCTGGGTGCGAATAGCGCAAGACCGGCAATTGTGGAGTTCGGCTGATATGATGATGATGATGTTTATTGTTTAAGTTTGTGGCATGATAAGTATCTGATAACAATACACCTTTTCTAAACTTTTCTATTTATTGCTTAATGTAACTTTATTAATTAACTAATACAGCGTTTATTTCATATGAGACCAACAAAAGTCAAAAAATATCAAAGTAATAATAACATACAAAGCCACTAAATTTTACATTTGAAAATATTTCGAGTATGATAAATTCAATAACTGCACTTATTCCACCAAATTTTACTCTACCAAATGTATTTACCTTGTAGGAAAACTAAATAAATAGCCGAAATAAGTAGCTAAATGCAGTTACGCTATAAAAACAGTTGTGGCAAAATTAAACAACTTGATTTTTTATTTGTTATTTAGTTATAGTTAAATATAGAGTTCAGTTTGTCAAAGCATAATGTGAAAGGTTATCAGGTCCACAAAATATAAAATTGCCGACGGCAAAATTGTCTCACATTTTCTTACAAATGTACATTAACTAAAAAAAAAACACTAAATCGCGTTTATCTCAGAACTACAAAATCAGAGTTATTTAGTTTTCCAACTACGGGGACGATATATATACTTTGTACGAGACGGCTTCGGTCTGCACAAATTCATGTGAAAAAGAAATATATACTAAAATCAACAAAAGCGAGGTTTTATTCAATAAAATCTGAACTATTTGTTTTAGTTATCAGACGATAGGAAAATGGGACTATTCTATTACTGAAATTTTATTTTATTGTGTATCAAGTGGCCATATTTGCTATCAGATATAATATATATCTGGGATATTGGAAGAATATATAAATAATATATAAATTAAAAAAAAATGCCTTTTGTCTTAAAGCCCGGGAGCAAAATGAGGGATACGTTTCTTAAAGGAATAAGATTATTTTTTTTAAAACATGAGCCAAAATTTGATTATAGACGTTAAAAAAACTCATATTATAAAACTTTAAATAGATCTATATGTCTCTTTTAAGTATTTTAGTCTCTGCTTAGGTGGTTCAAATTTACCCCCGATTCTAAGCAATACTAACTAAAACTTATCTCAATATCATTGCATTTCTTTCTAACATAGTTCTTATGAAAAAGACAGAGCTTTATTAGTTGTGATAATTTGGTTTTGGTATGAAATACTGAAAATGAGCGACGCGTTGGAACCTGTCTACGAAATATGCGCCTGGTGAGCGTATTTAAAGCAGATTTATTAGTTTCACAGTTCTATATATTCCATGCTCCTTTTTTACACGAGCTATTTTAGAGAGTCGTATAATTACGTTTTAATTAGTTTAGTGGTGTATAATACAGTATCGCCAGCATTCTAACTTGTATGGTTTTTTTACAGTGAAAACTTCTTTAGCGGCGAAGTACACTTTTTTAGGGTTGCGTAGCCAAATGGCAAAAAACGGAACCCTTATAGATTCGTCATGTCCATCTGTCTGTCCGTCCGTATGAAACAGCCACTTTTTTCCGTAACTATAAGAGCTGTACTGTTGAAGCTTGGTAAGTAGATGTATTCGGTGAACCGCATTAAGATTTAAACCCAAAAATAGAAAAAAAAAAAATAATTTTGGGGGGTCCCCATACATAGAACTAAAACATCCATTTTTTTTTATTGTACCCATACATGTGGGTTGTCTATGGATAGGTCTTCAAAAAAAATGATATTGAGGTTTCTAATATAATTTTTTTCTAAACTGAATAGTTTGCGCGAGACACACTTCCAAAGTGGAAAAATGAGTCCCCCCCCCCCCTGTAACTTCTAAAATAAGAGAATAATATAACTACAAAAATATATGATGTACTTTACCATGCAAACTAACAACGAAAATTGGTTTGAACGAGATCTAGCTGGTACATAGTTTTTTTTAATACGTCATAAATCGTAAACCGCAATTTAGTTTGATTTAATCAACTGAAATACTTGCTGCTACGGAACCCTTCATGGGCGAGTCCGACTCGCACTTGGCCGGTTTTTCTTAATTATGTTAATTTTTTACAGCCGACTACCTAACCAAATGTAGTTCTATTTTTTAAATTTATTCCCACCATACGGAGGGAAGCAATTACTATGCTTCTTTACCGCCCAAAGATGGGAAGTAGCATCTATCACTCGCTGCTCGGATAAAATAAATACTACTTTCCGAGTATGAGAAATGAAAAAACTCACTTCTATCAGCAGTCCCCAAAGACTACCCCGCGTGTCTTTTATTTTTTTTTTTTTTGTTTAATTTATTATTGAAGCACTTATTTCACTTCACATTGAAGGATCGGTCCACAATAACCGTGTACATGCCTTAGCCGGAATTTGGTCCGTTACTTGTTAATAACATTTTACAATACGGTAGAAGCCGAATTTCATTAGATTTTAAACCATTTAATTCTACTTAACAGCTCCAACAGAAGATTTCCGTTTGTCCAACGACAAAGCTAAGCCGTGTATTTAGAACTGAAATCTTTTGGCAAAACATTCAATTCATTAACTAATTATTTTGTCTAATGAAATGTAAATTACTTAGTATCCTTAAAGGCCCTTCTAAATAAAGGGCGAGCCTTATCTCATGAAACGGGACAAAGAGATATCACCAGATTGAAACACAATTTTCGAAATATACAGGGTTGTAATTAATTAAAAACTTATTTCTATTTAGTTCATGTCAAATTTATTTTAAAATAATGCAAACATTATATTTGCAAAAATATAGGTATAATCAAAGTGTGATTTATAATATACCTACACGTGTTATGGATGCAACTTTAATTATGCCTATATATTTGCAAATATAATGTTCGTCTATATTCGCCGCTCGGCGTGCAAACAATTACATTAATGGATTTTAATTTTACACAGTATTAATAAATAATATATTACATAAAAATAATAAAAAAGGTTTCTATTCACGTGGACTTTAAAAAAGCGCTTGTAAATAGTCAGAACATGTTCGCAGTAATATATAATTAATTTATAATTATTTCTAGATACATATAGATATTTAGGTACACGGATTGTAGGAAATAATTTACAATAAGATTTATTTTATAACAGTAACGATATTTAGCTAACTTAAATTAAGTTATTGTCAAGGATCATGTGTAGGATTAATTATCTAAACTTTAGCTATATTTTTAAATTAAACAATTATTTCATTTGATGTTTACTTAACATGTAAATTGTTCATTAGAAGTGATATATTTAAATTAATTATTATTCAAATTATCTAAACATATCAGGGCATTAAAATATGGAGTTATTAAATAACAATTGCTGCCACCATATCATAATATGGCTGGCGGAATGTTTGCCGCTTAATGTAATATCACGTAGTAGTAATAAATAAAGGAAGTGGAAAAAAAAAACGTGAAGAAACCAGGGCTGTGGTCAGGAGCACTGACTACTAGACCAACAAGCCTCAATATACCTGTATCTATGACAGCATATTTAAAAAAAAAAGGTTTTTATTCACGTAGACTTTAAAAAAGCGCTTGTAAATAGTCAGAACATGTGTGTACTAATATAGTTGTATCCATTATTGTTTCTAGTAACATAGATAGCATTACGAATACAGTTACCCTAGGAGGCTTTCATTGCTTCACCAGACTTTAGAGGCGAACGAAGGAGTCTAGCTAAGCTACAATCTAAGTACCCGCGCCAGAGGGCACCCTCTATGGTATTCGTACCTCGACTCTTGGCGGTTGCTGGCGTGAAGATGAAAGAGAGGGCGTATAATTGAACCGAAATCGACTAAATTGTTATATGACCATACAGAATCATTATATCTCCAATAAATCATTTCACAAACTACACAAAAACTGCGTAACATACAAACAAAAAACTTACAGCCGCATTCAACATTCAACGCTCAGTGACAGCAGCCGAAAACATTGTTTTAGTATTTATGTAATCTGTTATCGAAACATAGTATTCGTGAGAAGTTTCAGTTACTTATTTAATTAAACCTTATATAATGGAATTGAAAATACCTCTACCGAATTTATAAGGTGGCATTCCCAGCTGAGCTGTTAATAAAGTGATCACCTTAAGATCAATCTCTTATTCTACTAAATATCTCTAAGTTTTGAACGACTGAATAAGTTTTAATAAAACATGTCTATGATAATGACAGGCCGGTTGGCGTGTATGGTAAAAACTTGCCTTTCACGCCGCAGGTCGTGGGTTCGATTTCCACCCAGGACAGATATTTGTGTACATGGAAAGGTCTGTTTGCCCTGAGTCTGGGTGTGAATCTATAAAAGAGATTTGACAGATTGGGAAATCTGGATGTGCTGGCGTTTGTACTTACGAGTAGTAATAAGATAGGATTTGCTGTTTTTTTTTATCTTTTCTTCAAACCTCATAAAGACATACATACTTTTTTACGGGTGTTATAAATATTTATACATAATTTGTCGATAATCTAGAAAAGTAAAGCACAGGCTTTAACTCTCTACATCTACAAATTATATATATTTATATTTCATCTGGAAGGCTAATCGAATAGAAAAGATTGATCAAAATAGATTTTCAAACAACAGAAAAATCGCAGTAGTGTTCGTATTACGAACTTACGTAGGATTCAAAAGGCACCCTGTAGGTATCGGAAAACTTTTAGATACTCTCCCGACTAAAGGGGAATGAGACAAAAGCGAGGGAGGTGTTGATGGTGTCTAACTTTAGGGCAAAATGTTTAACAGAGAAGGGTGTTCTTAAAGTTAAGATGCTTTATTTCTTTGTTTTACATTTTTTTGGGAAATGAGTTGTTCGTCTTCTTTGTTAAAGTAAATTTTATATCCAGAAATAAGTCTCTATAAAGATTTCCTGTTCGCGGTAACTGTTTGTGTGCTCCCTAAATAGTAGTCTGACACTGAATTTGCTTTGTCTTAGAATTGTAAGTTTTCAAAGAGTTTCGTGATTTTGGGTATTTTCTCAAGAGCAGAATTTTCTTCAAGGTATTAACGTCATTCCCAACACTAAGCTTTAGACTAGCATCACCGAAAACATATATATATAACTATTTGCAGCAATAAGTTGGCACTTGTGAAGTATATAGAAACAATAAAATATATGTTGCATTCTTTCCACCTCCTCTCTCGTTTGGTGATGGGTAACTTTTACCCTTGTGTTGAGTCGGTGAAGATGGCCTCCAAAACAGCTTAAGGTATGTAGACTAAAGACAAGGACCGAGACCGACTCCGAAGCACGGAGAGGCTCAGTAATTAAATAAGTTTAGCTGTCACCCATATATAAACTGCCCTTACAACGACGCTTAAGCTTGGCAATTGGCTATGAACATCTCTTATGTTTATTGTCACTTATCCTGACATAATGCTTCTCAAGAAGATTGAAGCATTAAAAGGAGAATAAAAAATTGGTGAGTCATGGAATCGTGTACTGCACATTATTATAGAACAATAAGTTTTATTGTGATTTTTAACGCCAGAAAAACTGGTTTGGTGTGGATTTACTCGTCCCTTCAAATTATGAGAATAAGACAAAAGAGAATGTACCTATGCGCACTTGTGCAGACTGACTTTAGGCCAAGCCGGCCACGTCCGAAAATAGGCCAAGAGGATATTATATTATATAACCTAACTTAACCGTTAGAAAACCCCCGAATAAACTATAATTACATCATTTTGAAAAAGAACTGATACTCTTACACTGCTAGACCGATATTAACCAAACATAGCTAAGAACCACCGCAAGGAAACTTGCTCTAAAATTAAAAAAAAACGCTTAGAAATCAGTCCATCCATTTAAGAGCTACGGTACCACAGACATACCGACAGATATCGACGTCCAACCCCTCTTTTTACGAATGGGGCTAAAAATATCTTTGTCTAAGCAAGAACAAACACATATCAGATCAAAACGAACGAGGCTTCTATAAGAGGTGTTTTTGGTCGAAAATGCCAGGGTTTTTCTTATAACTTGATTCTTGAATGGTTCAAATTTATTTTAACAAAAGCATAGACAAACAATATGAGGAAAGGAAACTTTTTAAATTTATCTTGTAATTGTGTTTTCAACAATGATCGTTTATGTACTTATCATAACTAAGTTCTAACTCAGACGCATTGAAAATAGCAAAGAAATGTTCGCTAAAATCATTGGTCCTTATTTCCAAGAAACTTTAATGGAGGAAAAACAGTCAAATATCTAACTTTAAGATGTTTTAACGTAAAAGAAACAACTTTCCCCAATTCCGTATTACCAATGAGCGCTTGATTTATGAAACAAATTAGTCTCAAAAAATTGTTTTAAAAAATGCAAATTACTGACATGCAAATTTATAAAATACTAGCGGCCCGGTACGTGCTTCGCTACGTATAAGGCATAGTAATAAAAAAAAATTTATTAAGTTTATTTATTCAAACAAAACCATATTTTAAATTGCTAAAAGATGTTGATTTTACACTTTTTCAAGACTTTTTTTAAATTTTCTCTACGTACAAACCTTCCCTGGACTTCCACAAATAATTCAAGACCTAAATTAGCCAAATCGGTAAAGGCGTTGTTAAGTTAGGTATAACATTACAACGAAAAGTGGCATTGATTTTTATATATATAGATTTAAATAATACACTGTACAAATCGGAATACATCCCAATTCGACTTTAGCGTTTGATTGTCTACTTGCAACTTACTGAAATGGCAATAAATTAACCCAATTTTAGGCCAGTATTGCACAGTTTGTAGAGCAAAAAAACTTGTACTGTGTGTTATGTGCAGTATAATAATAATATTTAATTTGTACCTTACTATAGACAGAACCATTCAGACAATATGTAGTAAAAATATAGCTAATATTTTAAATTTCGATAATTAAACCTACACATGATCCTTGACAATAACTAAATTTAAGCTAGCTAGTTACATTTTAAGTTTTTTAATTTATACATTCAATGAAGTACATAATTTTGTTGAAGACATTCTAAGGTAACGTTAGAGTAAGTTTCTAATACAATTTGCAAATGCATTATTCTGCGTAGATACCTTAGGATTTAGGGACTTATCTCGCTGGGTGAGATTTCGGTAAGTATTTAAATAGTTAGTGTAAGTAAGTAGTTTTTATCAATACATCTGCGAAGCGTAGACGAGTAAGTCACCTCGGGAATTATTCAGGAGGTCCACTGACTACCAATTCTTGGAAAGATTTCAGATAATGACTCCCTGTATCATAGCAGACTTTACAAACATGCATGTACATAGACAGACACAGTACAACTATTTATTTTTCAGAAAAATAGTGGATCTAAACAAAAGTAAAACACTAGAAAACCGAGGTAGTAGCGAAGCGAATACCTTAGGCACAGCGCGACACGTGTAGTCTGTATGTCCTTGATAGAGGTCCAAATCTTTCACATGTTATTTGGAAGTGGATACACACATTTTGCCTAAGTTTCTATACAGTATCGTAATTTTACGTGAGATAAAAACGAGCAATCTTCTTAAAAAAGCAAATTTTGAGAGAGGTAGGGCACAACGTGGATTCGCTCAAAGAGTAGCCCGACTGGGGAAGACTAAAACCTTACAGAAGACATTCCTTAATAATAACATCAATATTAATGTTGTGCTTCTGCGTGTAAGTAAAGTCGCCAGAGCTCATCGAGGTGGGGGGAAGGGTCAGCAATACTGGTTTGCTGACTCTTTTTAAAGACCGGCAAAGCACCCACTTCCCCTCTGGTGTTGCGTGTGTACATGGGCGGCGGTGATCACTTACCATCAGGTGACCCACTTGCTCGTTTGTCGCCCTCTTATATAAAAAGAAAAAACATCGACATGATTACGCTTTTAGCTAAAACTTCCTCATATGGATTTGATCTGGTCAGTTTCATTTCAGGAAGTTATCCTTTATTGCAAACACGTTGACCTTCGGGCCGCTATCCATATTTAAGCATCGTATACAAATGAATATTTCAGCGGCGTCATCCGTAAGATCTTAACCTATGCATTATTCAATAATCTATCTAGCAAGCAAAGCAGAACTTAAAATGTATGATTCTCTGGTTTCATAGAAAGCTTAAGTTTGCTTGCTTAAAAAAGGTGTTTAGGTAATTATAAATCTTAACTGTCCACATTTGTTGTTTAAAATCATTATTAGTTCGCATTCAATATAAAAAAAAAATTAATCGTAGTTTCTAAGTTTGCACTGGCACTAAATGATCATTTTATAAAAAATAAAATAAAAAACCTGGTATTTATATAAATATATATATAAAAACCAATGCCACTTTTCGTTGTAATGTTATACTCAACAACGCCTTTACCGATTTGGCTAATTTTGGTCTTGAATTATTCGTGGAAGTCCAGGGAAGGTTTGTACGTAGAGAAAACTTAAAAAAAAGTCTTGAAAAAGTGTAAAATCGTATATTATATGTAATATTTTTTTGTTTGAATAAATGAACTTAATAATCTTTTTTTTTAGTACTATGCCTTATACGTAGCGAAGCACGTGTCGGGCCGCTAGTCATTTATATTTTTATCGATCTAATAATGATTCGGAATAACCTTTTTGTGCGGTGGACATTCATTGCCTAACTAAAGCTCGGTATGTTTGTCAAATAAGTCAACGAGCAAAACTTAGCACGAACTCCAGGAGTAGAAGAATACTTTCAAATACTCAACACATAAAACAAAACAGAAATATTTTCATTTTATTCACGGTACCCAACAAGAACCAAATATATTATGTTATCTTTTCTGATAACTATTTATATAATCTTTTATAGACACCTGCTTAGATATTAATTGGATGTTGCGTGGGTGACTTAACCTGTTAGCATTGATAATTACTGCTTAACTAAAGATATTCTCTATACTTTTCTGGGTATTCACAGTTAGCTAAGCAATCTCAATGAAGTGAGTTTTAGAAATTAATAGTAAGCGCTTGCCTAAAATATGTAACTATTTTTTAGCATGATAAGTAGAGTTACCTACTGATAAACAATTTTTTTCTATAATAAAATTTGTTAGTATTGACATTGCTTATGTTACTTTTTTGCCTTTTTTGGGTCGCGTCGCCAGAGTGTTTGCCGACTCTTTTAAAGGCCGGCAACGCACCCGCGACCCCTCTGGTGTTGCAAGTGTACATGGGCGGCGGTGATCACTTACCATCAGCTGACCAACTTGCTAGTTTGTCGCCTTATTATATATAAAAAAATCTATATATGCAGCATTGATAGCTAGCTATCAATAGATTTTTTTAACGCTTAACTAAAATGTACCACTTTCTTGGGTAGCTTAATTGTTAGCTTGACTAAGCTGAGAAATTAATAAATTACGCACTTCTATGTTCACATCCTCCGCGTGTTTCTTTGACTAGCTGTGCAGAAGTCGTGCACATTCATATTACTGAAGAAAAAAGTAAGTTTTAATAATGAATTAATGAATGTTGTGGAAAAAATATTAAATTATTAAAACGCCAAAAACGCATCTAATCTATTCCTAATACCTATAGAAACTAGGTCGCTCATGTTTTGTTAGGGAAACAGGCATAATGATAATGATAAGTCTGATTGTCTAACTAATTATGCTGTACAGATAGGACACATTTTACTAATCTATGGGAAACTAAGGTAAACAATCCAGGTACCGCAAAACGGGGTTTTTAGAAACACGAGGGGTTGATAGGCAATAAGGAGAGTATCCATACAAAAGTAACAAAATTTTACTTTTGTATGGATACTGTTTCTATTGCTATTCACCCGCAGTGTTTCTATTCACCCCGTTTTACTATAGGCTTTTTGATAAATAATCATCACAACCAAATCTGTTGTTCGTAATCGTTATAAAACCGCCATAAAAATAATAACTTTTCCGTAATGACATTCCAGGTTATCCACGCACGATTTTTTTACCATACCTTTGGGATAGTTAACAAAGACGAACTACGCTAAAATACGCTAGGTAGAACACACTCACACACAACAATAAATAGGAACCGTAAATGGAACAATACGTCGTAATATATTTTATTTCATTACTAATCCATAAAAGTTTTAGTTTTCAAGTAACGCTGCAATCATTAATTTTACAAAAGAAATACTTTTTTTACAAATATTATTTATTTTATTTTTATATAATTATTATTTTCTTATTTTACTGTAAACCACTCTTAACAACCTATCTGGATGTTTAAAGAATGAAATTAAATGAGTAAGCAAAACTTAGTAGGGACTAGCTTCCCTACTAAGTATGCCTTGAGTATCAGTAAAAGTTTTCAATATAGTAAATTATACGTTTGGCCGGCCAGTACTGTGTTTTTTTATTATTCTTTAATAATCTATTGTTGCTAGGTAGTGTTCCTGAGAAGTTATATTTGACTATATGTACTTATGTCAAAATTTAAATAAGTACCTTGGAATTAAATCAATTGAAGTAGTTTTTAATACTAGGGATGTGAATGAATGGTAACGAAGGAGAGTGCCAAGAACTAACATTTCTGAGAAAAGTTCGAATAAGTCCAATATAGATAACTTCAAAAACTGGGAAGAATATAAAGTCATATTGAAATAAATAACACCCACACTAGGGAAATCACACCCCGCGATTTATAAACACTGATTTAAAATATGAAAAACAGACCAATTTAGTCACATTGTTTTCCGGATAAAAGAATAGAATATATGAAAAATAACGTAAATTTATATATAAAGCATATCGCTAGTAGATCTCATATTTAGTTAGTTTACTAACTTACTCAATATGAAATTCTAAAAGGTCACCCAAAGAGCAATGGAGAGGGCTATGCTCGGAGTTTCCCTGCGGGACCGTATCAGAAATGTCGAAGTCCGCAGGCGAACCAAAGTCACCGACATAGCCCGAAGAATTGCAAAACTGAAGTGGCAGTGGGCGGGGCACATAGCTCGTAGAACCGATGGCCGTTGGGGCAGAAAGGTTCTTGAGTGGCGACCACGAACCGGAAGACGCAGCGTGGGCAGGCCCCCTACAAGATGGACCGATGATCTTGTGCGGGTCGCTGGAAACAGCTGGATGCGAATAGCGCAAGACCGGCAATTGTGGAGATCTTTGGGGGAGGCCTTTGTCCAGCAGTGGACGTCTTTCGGCTGATATGATGATGATGATGATATGTAATCTATTATCCATAGCGTATGTAAGAAGTATCAATGACTACCATGATTTAAGTTGGGAAATACGGTAAATTCTTCTGATTTATACCACAAGCTGATGTCTATTAAATTAACGCTAATGAAACTTTCAGCTTAATGAACACGAGAGAATGCCAGCAAAATGAACAATACTAGTATAACAGAGCTGTCAAAATCAATGCTCATATGCCGATTATGTATGAAAATTTACTCGCTAAATATGATTCATTTGATTTCGATGTTATTCATTAGGCTTGGGTTATAAACGTGTGGCGTATATATAGAGAAAATGAGCAACCACGAACAGGTTAAGATTTTAATTGGAGATAGAGTCATATAGAGCTTAAGAGCAAATTATTTTTACGTCCGCACTAGGGTATCTAATCCCTGTGTCACAGGGTACTTTACAAACATATAAAAGACGGACACAAATTACATCCAGACTCAGAACTAATATTTATGGGTCACACAAATAGTTGTCCGGCGCGGGAATCGAACCCGAGACACGAAGCGGCGTGGCGACTGTCTGCCGCCGTGTCAATCATGCATTCAATCATCATCATCAAGCATCAAGTTATCTGTCTCTATCCCGATTTGACTGGTATCAATACGACACGTAACATTTTTAACAGCTTTCTTAGCCATAATAACTTCTTCCATGGTATTAATTTAACTGCCTTTGCGTTTTTAGTTTATGCAATAAAGGTAAATCAGGTTGCTAGATGTTAAGAGTTTATCAAACGCCTTTGATAAACTCTGTTAAGTTACTATAAACTAACTGTGTTAACTAACTATAAAGTTAGGTATCTATATTGGACATTTTTAACAGCTTTCTTAGCCATAATAACTTCTTCCATGGTATTAATTTAACTGCCTTTGCGTTTTTAGTTTATCCAATAAAGGTAAATCAGGTTTCTAGATGTTAAGAGTTTATCAAAGGCGTTCATAGCCAGATGCTCTTACCGGCCCGTAAGTGATTGGCGAGGTTAAGCGACTAGGCTTACGGTCAGTCCATAGATGGGTGACCGCCAAATTGGTTTAATTTCTGAGCGTTTTCATGCTTCGGAGGGCACACGTTAAGCTGTCGGTCCCGGTTGTAGCCAATAGGCAACATTCGTTAAGCCATGTCTGAAGCCTACTGGGCGGCTTGATAAAGTTTTAAAACTAGGGGTAACCACTGCTCATACGATAACTAAGTATCAAGTTTAATAGTGTATGCTAAATCCAGAAAATACTACGTATTCACTAGGAAATAATGAGATATATGTGTAACATTTCAAAGTATTCACTTGCGTGAGAGACCGGTCGCCGCATAAACACGTGCACCTTCCTCCTCTAACCTCGGACGCCTTACTTGACTTGCTCCCGCGCAGAGACACATGGCGCGATGCAAAAGGCGAGAGAGAAGCGTTCTGTACCAGTACCCTAGAGTTTAAAGTACTTTACTTTATCGTATAGGCAGCGATTTACTGGGCTGTTGGTATAATGCTAAACCAGAGGTCGTGGGTTCGATTCCCACCTGGGACAAATCTTTGTGTGATGAACACTATAATTTGATCTGTGTCTGGGTGTAATTTATCTATAATACGTATGTATTTAGAAATAAGTATATAAGTATATTGTCAGTTATCTGGTTGCCATAGCTTTGCCATGCCTTTCCTAGTTAAATATCAGATGACAGTGTGTTAGTTGTCCCAAGATATTTATTTATTTACCCTAGTGTCAAAGTTGTTTAGCGGACGGCTTGTAAGCCTCTGACATGGCTTATCGACTGTTTTCTAACGACTACGACCGGGACCGACTGCTTAATGTGCCCAACGAAGTAAGGAGATGCTCAGAAATTAAAATAATTCGGCAATTACCATTGTATAGACAGACCGCTGTGGATAATTTTAAACGTTCATATTTATTTTCTTTAGGAGTTCAATAATGCTTCTGGAACATGTGAAAACGTTAGCTTTTTTAATCCTCAGAATTTTATAACGTAACGGGGGACTGGGGAACACGGCTTATTTGCAGGTCCTACTGTTGTATATCATTGCGATATACTACACGCTCTCCGATACTACATCATAATTTAAGTAATCAGTGTAATGCAATATTTTAAAATGAATCATCACAACAGCTGTAAGAAGTCCAGTGCTGGAAAAGTCTGAACCAAGAATGCTATAATCGCTACGCTTGGCAGGCAATCGCAGTAAGATGGGCATAGTACTCAGAGAGAAGCTGCTGCCCGTTCACTGGTAGCAGCTTCTTTCTCACCCTTCTACGCCCCTCACGGGATGAGATGGGGTGATTATATTCTGATATTCACCGCCGTGGCGTCACCACACAGCAGATTTAAATGATTAAAGCGAATACTGATTAAATATTGAGACAGAGCAAGTCATTCTCGATTAAAAACAGTAACTGTACTAGGAACTGCTTTAGATTAATTCTAAACTAATGGAATGGAATATTTTGACAAATTTTGAACTTTATCGTGAAGGTTATTGTACCAAAAATTATACTTTGTGTTCAGATTCCCAAGAGCTAGCTCAATACAATTCATACCTCACATGACACATCCATTAAAACTTATATATGTACCAAACTGGGGTCAGATTGGTCCAAAAATGTTTATATGAGAAACATTTTAATCAAAACTTTTATGTTTCGTGCTTTTATGTCACTATGCTACGTTAGATATTTCTTTGGCAGATGTAATACCAGAGTGATATATTAAAGGTTTCGATTATACCACTCTGGCACGTAAACATACATTTTTGGTTTTCCGTAATATCTTATCATAATCACATGATAATCATTAATACGATGAACTTAAGTATAGAGATATATATGTTACAATAAAATAATAGACCTCTGTGCGCCTAAAGGTGTGCAAACGTTCATGTACATTCATACAGAATACAAAAATAATACGGTTTTAATATATAATAAATGGCTTAAAGAATTGCGAACTAGAATCTTATTATCGTAATATATTTTTTTTAATAAATAAGTAGTAATAGTAAGTTATAGGGGACTCTACAAACGACTTCGACTCAGGAAAACTATACACATTTAGTGCTGGATTCGAAACCGAAACACGTGGGCTGAGTAGAGGCGACTTTATTGATTTTAAACTTGATGCACGACAATATACAAAGGCGGACTTAATGGCGAAGTGATTTATACCAGTCAACCTTGGGTTGAGAGAAAACAGGGTAGTTTCACTATGAGCTTTAAGAATATAACTGATGAAAACTATAGATACAATTTTATAAAATACACTGTACATATATTATAGTATACTAATATATAACTATATAAATACAATAAATATAGTACAAATAAATAAAATAATACTAATGAGATGATTTTGATAATAACTTTTGGGTTATATGCTTCCGAGATTTCTTTAAAAGAATAACGACTTTTAGCCATTCTGTTATCTGGTGAAAGAGCATTCTGTCATGGCTTTGATAGATACTGATTCAAGCCAATCCTAGTTTCTTAAATAAATCGATATTCAGATTCAAGATAGAAGGTAATTTTAAGTTTCTCTGACATAACTAGATTCAAGTTTCTCTTGAAAGGTATATTATCCCGTCGTCATGTGTTACATGAATCGCTGAACTCTTCACACTTGCTCCACGGTCTAATAGTTAACAAATCAACGCTAATGGAACTTCCCGCCGTACAAGTGGACAGTGTAATGCTTTTGATGCACCCGCACTACGGGATTTTAGACCAAAGTCATAAACTGAATGTCACGTTTTTGGCGTTTATGGCAGTAAACAATTATCTGAGGCAACTCTCAAAATCAGATAGGTTAGGTGAGGCCAATTCTAAAAATATTTAACATTGTATGTTTGTTACTCAGTCACGCAAACTCCTGAACGGGTCTTTATAAAATGTGTAATGAAGATATGAACCAAACCTGAACTAACACCTAGGCTACAGCAAAAGGTATCATGGGTAATGCGCTATATCCTAGTGATTTATACGTTTATTTCGTTATTAACCTCATTCAGTAAATATTACACTGACTTAGGATTTTTGTTGCATCGAAGTCGATGGTTGTAGAATCTTTTAAGGAAAGAAAACGAATACTTTGTCGTACGAGCAATAGTGCCCTAGTGTCAGATTTGTTCAAGCCGCCCAGTAAGCTACTGACTTAGCTTAAATACTGTTGTCTAATGACTAGAGCTTACAGTGACCTACGAGGCACGGAGACGCTCAGTTATTAAAGCATGGTGGCGGTCACCCATCTATAGACTAACCTACGTACTTTATCTCACCGATTATTTCTTGACTGGTGATGGCAACTTGTTATGAGCACCTTAACTAACCGATGCAGAAATATGGATATAAAACATAGAATTTCATTATTGATATATATAGGTACACTTTTGTTATTATTGGTGAAATAAATTTTACTTTTCAACTTGGACTAGGATAATAGAAGATTTTAAGATAACCTATCAGTGGGAAACCAATTAAATGTTTCACATAAAAAATCAAATCAATCCTCAGCATCGGCCCAGAGTCGTCATGTTATACCACCATGCCTAAGAGAGCACGTGATATTTATCTTTATTTTTCCTTCGATTTTCCTTAATGTAAACGATACGCCACCATGTGTACTTCTACTCTTAGTTTCTAAAATCATAATAATTCCTACGGTTTCAAGAGTTTCAACAGATGCTTATAAATATGACATGAGATATTACATAGAAACATGAGATTGTACAAAGGGCCGTCTTTTCGCATAGTGATTTTTTCCAGACAACCTTAGGATGGATAGGAGCTGAACATTAACTTATAGCAGTAGGCGTGCAACAAGAGATATACCAAAGTTGTGGTATATCCATGAATAAAATTATTTTTAGTAAATTTACTGAAAATTAAATGAGTAGATAAGAATAAATAAATAATAAATTAGTATAAAAGGATCACCCAAAGAGCAAAGGAGAGGGAAATGCTTGAAGTTTCTCTGCGAGATCGAAGCAGATATGTTAAGATCCGCAGGCGAACCAAAGTAACCGACATAGCCCGAAGAATTGCCAAGTTTAAGTGGCAGTGGGCAGGGCTCATAGTTCTTAGAACCGATGGCAGCTGGGGCAAAAAGGTTCTCGAGTGGTTAGCACGAACCGGAAGACACAGCGTGGGCAAGCCCCTTACAAGATGGACCGATGGACTGACCTTGTGAGGGTCACTGGAAGCCTCTGGATACAGGTAGAGCAAGACCGGCAATTGTGGAGATCTGATATAATAATGATGACCTGACAAAGGTCAACGGCACTACCAACGGAATTACCTGCTTTCCGAGACAGAAAAGTTAAACAACACCAATTTTCCTACCCCAGGAAATTGCAAATAACAATTAAAAAATTTTCTTGACAGTCAATCCATGTACTCTGCTTTAATGACATGTGGTTAACACGCTTTTTACTACAGTATTTTATGAAGAAAGCAGACTATCTAGACCAGAACTCGTGGTAACGTAACGTAAAGTGACCTTATTATGTAGATAGGTTATTGTTTACAATAGATATTTAGTTTAACCAGCTTGTTACTAGACTACTTTATAAGAGACATTATCAAGAGAAAATCTCGTGGGTTCGTTATATCTCAGTTAAAGACGATATCGTTCTTAGAAATGGAAGTGTGTGACGGATGAAATTATAATGAGATATAAAGTAGAATTTCTACGGGTAAAATTTATAAATAGAAATGTGTATAAACTCACCGTTTCCTGTATTTGTATATGATGAGCACGATGAACGCGTTGCCAATAAAGAGTGCTGCTATCAGTAGCGATGGGATCACGATATCTGTAAAATAAACACACATATATTAATATTGTCACGCTCGTGCTTCGAACCCTAGTACCAGTAAGGGTTTTTGAAGAGAACAAAGAGTTTTAACACTTAATTTAACACAATTAATTAATTATTTAAACACGCGTTTCTTTTCCAGTCCCCTAGGACTTTTTTTTTAAATAAACGTACTCACTACGTATCATAAGAAGCTGTAAGAGTATTCAAATACAAAAAGAGGTGAAAATTTGGTAATATTGGCAGAAAAAAAGTCAAGCAGTCTGTAAAATGTGTATTGCTACACCTTACTGTAACATCATAGCGAAATAGTAACGTTTGGCTCTATTACACGCTACCTACCACGCCTGGAAGTAGTTTAACAAAAATATCACATCATAATACTTCATCCGCTACGAAGTACTATCTATTCCGTAGTACCCCCAATTACAGTATTACAATAGATGTAATCGACGCGACGGCAAGTCACTACAATAAAAACGCTATCAACGTTTATCCCCCGATATGGTGTCAATCGTCTGCTACGACGCACGTCCGCAATTGCATTAGTCGGCATTCTTAATATTACGTAGCAGACATAGCATTGGGTAGTAACGTAATAATTGTGAACTTCGTAGTAGACGTAAGTCACAACTTACTGTATAATGACAGCGGAATAGTTACGTTTGGCTCTATTATACGCTACCACTCCTGCAAGTAGTCAAACAAAAATATCACATCATATTACTTCATCCGCTGCGATGTAGATACTACGCAATTACAGTATTACGCATAATAGGTGTTAATTGTAATCGACGCGACAGCACGGACAATTAAAACGCTGTCAACGTATAACCCCCGATATGGTGTCAATAGTCTGCGACGACGTCCGCAATGGCATTGGTTGGGATTCGTAGTATTACGTAGCAGACATAGCATGGGGTAGAATCGTAATAATTGCGTATTTCGTAGCTAATCGTTGACGACATATCGATGGATTCACTTTGACCTTGACAGGGATTTCATTACCTACGTGAGTAACGAAGACAGTTTTAGTTGTTTGTTACTTACGTATCGTCGATAGTACGTATAGTCGGAAATATAGTGTGATTGCATAATTAAAGGAGATAAAATACTGTAAGATTACTATTATAATTATTATAATGTTTTGGTTGAGTACTGAGGCTTTTTTTCATAAATAATTATTTATAGCTGTGTTTTATGTGATTGACAATGAGAATGATCATAATTTTGCAAAGTGATGGTATTAACAAAGTTTAACTTAATTATTTAGCTATTTGAAAAATATAAAAAACTTAAACTTCCTGCACGTCTACCGAGATAGTCCGTTAGTGTGTTCACTAGAGTTTTATCAATTATATTGATTTCAGCATAAGTAGGTAATAAGGCCTTGATCAACCACAGTATCTCAACGGATTCGGTTGCTAACTTTTGTCCTTAGCTATCAAGATTATTCGATAAATTTAGCCATCAATATATTTAAAAAAAGATTAGATTCATCTATACATATAATAAAATCGTAGGAAAGTCAAAACTGTACATTGAATATTTTTTTAAAGGAATCTTGGGATGTGATCTACAATCGATATCGAAGCCAAAAATATGGTATTTATTTTTTGTCTGTATGTATGTCCGGGCTAAACTCAAAAAGTACTGTATGGATTTACTTCAAATTAAGCATGAATATTACTTAGAGGTTGGGTCAACATATAGGCTATATATTATCACGCTATCACCTACGGGGCGGAGCTGTGATAATTTATAAGGTTTAACGCGGGTAAAACCGCGGGGCACAGCTAGTTTTGAATAATTCAGGCTCTCTAGTCAGGATAGAGTTACAATAAGTGAGCGAAAGCCTCATCGTCGAACAAATATAGATTTTGGTAGCGAATGGTCATGTTACACAGTTCAAAACGGCAGCCATATACACACATCAACACAATCTAGGGATATTGAACATTTCATTGATTATCTAGAAAACTATAAACATTTTGTTATGACTGTAAATGGAAGAATTAAAGATAATTTCATGGCCGATATTTAAACATTAACAACACGATGCGATTTTGTTTTTCTAATTAATAAAAGTCTTAAATTAATTAAGCCATAGAAAATTACTGAGTGAACAAAAACATTTTATTCTTATAAAATTATTCAATCGAATTAAATGAATAAAAATCTTACCAAATCTGATAATCAGTAATCGGTATTTCCTCCTCTAACATTAATCACACAGCGGCAACGATTTTCCATACTTAAAATTAAGGTGTCAATGTCTTGCTGGGGTATGCAGTCCCAAGTTCTTTTTAAATGTTCGAAAAGTTGTTCTTCTGTTGTCAAGTTGGGCGGAAAATCCCTCAATGCTCTTCGCTGTAACATGTCCCAGGCGTGTTCAATTGGGTTTAAGTCTGGCGACTGTGGAGGCCAATCTAATACCTGAACATCGTGTTCTCGAAGGGCGGCCCTCACCAGCCGCGCTGTATGGGAAGGTGCATTGTCATGCATGAGCTGAAATTCTTGCCCCGTTAGGGCCCTGAGCGGGACAATGACACGTTCTACTACCTCCTCACGGTATCTATGGGCAGTCATGCTGCCCTGAATCCAAATGAGTTGGGTTCGTCCGCCGATTCGTATTCCTGCCCACACCATAATTGTCCCGCCTTGGTAAGAGTGGACCTCCTGTGGATTTCGGAGACGGCTGACCCTGCCTGGAGTTCTCCAAACGCGTGTTCGTCTCGAATCTGGATGAAATCCATAGCGGGACTCATCAGTGAACAGCACCAATGACCATTGTTGATCACTCCATGTCAAATGTTCTTGAGCCCATAAAAGTCGCCTACCGCGATTGCCACGTCGCAGCGCTGGGACTCGTAGCGGTCTGCGAGCATGAAGACCAACTTCATGCAGCCTCCTTCGCACGGTTTGGTCGCTCACCAGCAGCTGCTGACCCTCCTGGAGCCTTTGCACTAGTTGCATCGCTGTGATATTGGGTAGTCTTCTGGCGGTCATTTGGAGAAATCGATCCTGTCTCTGAGTGGTAACACGATATCTACCTGTGTGCCGTTCTGCCACATCTCCAGTAGCGCGATAACGTGACCACAGCCTGGATACCACATTTTGGCTTGTGCCCAGAGACTCAGCAACGACGCGTTGAATAGCACCGTTTTGTAACATGCCAACTGCCCGTAACATTTCATCTCGACTCAAATGATGGCGTGGCATGACGCTAAAAAGCTTACACAACCAATTGAGAAAAGAAAATAAAACAATTTATCAGGTTTTCTTCAATTAACACGCAAAAAAAATTTTAATGCAACTTCTTGAAATTAGATACAACTCAAGATTGCGCTGTGCTTTGCGTGTTTTCATTTGTTTCTCATTTTAATTTTTAAATTTTGAATAAAGAATAGACAAGGTTTAAATCTGTAAATAAACTTTTTAAGGAAACTAAATAGGTTTTAAACAATAAAGCCATGTTTGATTTCAAAATAACGTATCCCTAGACTTTGTTGATGTGTGTATTTTATTCTGACTGCAACAGAAACATGTTACACGTAAATCGGTTTCACTGATACAGAGTTTGAAGGCGTATGTTGCGATAGCTAAAATTTGATTGATACCTATGACATCTGGTCATTTTGATTTATTCTGACTACAAAGGCAAAGTCAGACGAGACGTAACAGTAGAAAATGGCTACATTTTTTAAGTATTACAACAGAAACTAGAATATGTTTATTTCTAATGGTATTTGTGGTAGTTATATATATTCTGGTCTAGGCTCTGGTAGATTTCCCCTCGGGTCGACTTTTACACCCCCCCCCCCCCCACAGGATGAGACGGACGATATTGTGATATTCGCCGCCGTCACTATTATATTTATTACTTATATTTGCCATAAGTACTTAAAATACATACTGAGTGATTTACATGATGAGTAATACCTAACGGTAACCAAATAATGCATCACAGCAGTTGTTAATTAACAAAAGCCAGACTATGACTCCATATAATGTCCTTTGTACTGTTATTACGCATTGTTGACGGTTAACACAAGCCGCATTGTCCGATTTCCTATTTTATACCTTCACAGATAATAAAACTTTTCATCCACCTTTGTAAATTCTGTTTTGATGAGTATAATACAAAAGAACTTCAGCCTCCAAAGTCTTAATACTTATCCGTTAGGACATTTTATTTACATGAATGTCCATTAAAGGAGAAGGAGGGCAAATAAAAAATCCCCACCAACCCACTTGGTAATAGAACTCAAAACTCATGTAGGTATCTATTACAAAGTGGGTTGAGTTTGTAGTTTTATTGCTAGACGTCTGGCTCACCTTTATAAATTGTCCGATGGATCACATACAAGCTTATTGACTAACCGTAAACTTAATTTTATATACAAAAATGTGACAAAACTTAGGTTACACGGTCGGTCGTCAGGGAGTTCTCCTGGCACCTTATCTAACCGTCACCACCGAGACAAAAGACCTGGCTCAGATCTACGTATAATCCTTGTGAAAATGTAATGCTGCCAGCTTTTTGGCCACGTTGTCCGCAAGCGAAGAAAAGTTGATTCGTAGGTTACATTATTTTGTTAGTGTAGGTTAGTTTTATTACGGCAATATATGAAATCCATTGGATAGCTAGCGGCGCCACCTGTCGAAGTTTGATCGTACCAACTCAGAAATCTTCGCGCACAATACTTTGCTGAAGATCATCACATGATCAAATACATAGTTTACGATTCTATAAAGGACATACAATACAAATGTTTGTCTGTATGTCATTATTGATATAGATATTTACATAAACCTATATCCTATAAGTAGAATTTTAAACGAATACTATTTTTTTATTTGTTTGAACAGTCCAAATGGATTTTGAATATCTCATATGACCATAAATCCTATAGTATTTACCGTATGCGAAAGTTTGTTCGTTACTTACCTAACTACACTAACATGCCCAATTGGTATACCTATAGATAATTAATAGCATAGAATAAGTTCGTCAAACTCGTGCCTATTACCTATGATTTTCTTATTGTGACATCATTATTAACTTGGGCATACACAACACATTTAGGAGAAGCAACGCTAATTGACAGCGTTTGACCTGTTTGTGACGTAATTGAGGATAATAGTGTTTGATCTCATAATAATGTACAAAATAAATACGGGGTCATAATTTCTGACGGGCAGGTATTGTAATGGCGTACAGGGGCTCTACCGGCTAATTCATAAAATTCAAAATTCTAAGTAAGTAAGTCTAAGTCCGTGATATGTTGTTGTCTGCCCTATACAAGGTTAATTTTTTCGGGGTTGCTTGTCCTTTAAATGGGGTTATTTGCACCTCTAGGTCTTCGTATCGTGTGTATTCGTAATTATCTTGATCCCAGTTGTAGGACCTGGGGCTATACCGGCTATGTCGCCGAACATCGATTTCTTAAATGGCGTTCAAATAAATAAAGTGTAGAAATGACTGAATCAATCGTTAAATCGGCTTCCATGAGCACATATGACGTCATAAATGGTCCGGAATCGATTGTCAACGTTGAATCCGATTTAACGATTGATTAAGTCATTTGAAACGGGGTAGGCGCTCTTTTTTTTTTTTTTTTTGCCGGGGTAGAAAATCCTGCATGGATGTCCTCCGCCTTGGGGGAGGCGGAGGGGTCTGTCAGACTCCTACTGACTAAAAACCACCCCGGTGTTCCATCTCACACCTGCGCCGGGGGTCGCGGGAACATACGATACTTCCGCAACCCCCGGCTGGTGCTGGCCCGTGTTTGCGGGCCTCCTCGCATTAGCGGGGGGAGTGAGGTGTTAAACTCCCCCCGAAACATCTAAGAGGGGCGCGCGTGAAACATGTCGCGCCGCCGCCTCGGGTCCAGATGTGTAGTGGGCGACGGACGCCCCTGGGCCCATTTAGGGGGGCTGGGAGAGGGCGTTGTCCGCCTTCCGCCGCCGCCCGGTGCGTCTTCTGCGGGCCGGGTGAGAGGATGTGATCTCCCTCTCCCTTTCCGCAGCTACCTTCCGCGAGATGACTGTCTCGCAGAAGGAAACCACCGCGTCCCAGGACTCCTCGCCGCCAACCATCGAATTCACGACGGTCGGCAGCGACAGGTCACTACCTACTCCAGAAATGAGGGCACGGCGCTGCTCCTCCCAAGCGGCACACTCTGCCAGTGTATGCAGCGCCGTGTCCTCCCGACAGTCGACGCAGTGGTGACACCGGGCGTCCGGCTCCCTGTTTATGCGACACAGGTACTTCCCGAAGCAGCCATGCCCCGAGAGTACCTGCGTCATCCGAAACGTCAGGGAGCCGTGCCTCCTCCCGAGCCAACGCTCGAGTACCGGCTGGACCGCCTCGATAGTGACGAGGCCGGCGATTGGGCGCGAGAGCCTGTCCCGCCATTCCGCCACCAGGGCCTCGCGAAGGGCTCTGCGTTAAGCTACGAACGATACACGCTGGCAGATCAAATTTAGGCTTCCCTTGCTAACACCCTTCCGGAGGATGTAGATACTGTGAACATATCAGTCGGCCATGTTTCTAGAAAACAAAGCCGATAGATAATACCTACGTCCTCCGGCAGGCTGGGCCTGGGAAAATAATGTCCCAGGATATTATATTATTGTATAAAACTGTGTATAAACGTGTTAATTCTTTGTTAATAAAGTTCTATACTATTTTGTTTTATAATATTACCAGGAATGTCTTCAGTGGACTTACTCAAAAAGCAAAGAATGTTTTAGTCTACCTAACATGAATGTTTAACCTATTGTTAGCTATGAGTCACGTGTACCCTACACGTGACCTCTAGGTAACCCCTAGAGTTTAAGGCTATATATAGACGCTGTGTTTGGTTTTATTTCCAATAAAATACAATTACTCCCTTATGTCTGAATTTGTCATGGCATTTGAATGTTTGACGTCCCCGCCAGTTACTCTCACCGATCCATAAATGATCGGCGAGGTAAAGCACCTAGGCACGCGGTCAGTCTATAGATGGGTGACCGCCAGAGTGGTTTAATTTCTGAACATCTCCGTGCTTCGGAGGGCACGTTAATCTGTAGGTCCCGGTTGTAGTCATTCGACAACAGTCGTTAATCCATGTCAGAGGACTTGTTTCGGCTTGGACAACTCTGACACTTGGGTAACTGCCAATATGATAAAGAAAGAAGATAAAAAAAATACCTAATGTATAATATCCTTATGCCAGCCGAATGACGTCCACAGCTGGACAAAGGCCTGCCCAAAAGAATTCCACGATGGAGTTGTGTTCATCATTTGGAGGGTTATGCCATAATCGCCACGCTTGGTAGACGGGTTGGCAATCCTGTGATTGCCAACCCGTCGTACCCGTCGTGTGTACTATGACCATCATACTGTTATGATGGTCATAGTACACAGAGAGACGCTGTTGCTCGTCCTCTGGGAGAAATTCTCACGGATCGACTTCTATGCCCCCCACGGGATGAGATGGGGTGGTGATATTCTTTGCCGCCAGCCACACAGCACACAATATATAATATTAATGGGTTCCTAGCCGAATTTCGGCCACAGCGGCCAGTCTCAATAGATATTAGCCATCTCCGCGGGACATAATATTATAGTGCCAAGTGTGCGCAAACACAGGAGCACTTTTTACTCCATCACTCTCATGATGCGATGGGACGCCTAGGACACGACCGGAAACAGATCAGGTATACGACGACAGCTTTACGTGCTCTCCGAGGCATGAGGGTATAATGCCGGCAACTCCCAGACTTCGGGCTGATACTGAGAATTTTTTCTTTTTACAGAAAAGTCCCAAAATCACTTTTGTCCCGATCCGGGATTTGAACCCAGGACCTTGTTCACTACGGGTGAACACGCTACCGCTAGACCAACGAGGCAATCAATATTATAATATAATAATATCCTGAGACATTATTTGCACACGGCCATCTGTTCCCAAACTAAGCAGAGCTTGTACTATGGAAACCTGATAACTGATATACACACATCAACAAAGTCTAGGGATACGTTATTTTGAAATCAAACATGGCTTTATTGTTTAAAACCTATTTAGTTTCCTTAAAAAGTTTATTTACAGATTTAAACCTTGTCTATTCTTTATTCCAAATTTAAAAAATAAAATGAGAAACAAATGAAAACACGCAAAGCACAGCGCAATCTTGAGTTGTATCTAATTTCAAGAAGTTGCGTGTTAATTGAAGAAAACCTGATATATTGTTTTATTTTCTTTTCTCAATTGGTTGTGTAAGCTTTTTAGCGTCATGCCACGCCATCATTTGAGTCGAGATGAAATGTTACGGGCAGTTGGCATGTTACAAAACGGTGCTATTCAACGCGTCGTTGCTGAGTCTCTGGGCACAAGCCAAAATGTGGTATCCAGGCTGTGGTCACGTTATCGCGCTACTGGAGATGTGGCAGAACGGCACACAGGTAGATATCGTGTTACCACTCAGAGACAGGATCGATTTCTCCAAATGACCGCCAGAAGACTACCCAATATCACAGCGATGCAACTAGTGCAAAGGCTCCAGGAGGGTCAGCAGCTGCTGGTGAGCGACCAACCCGTGCGAAGGAGGCTGCATGAAGTTGGTCTTCATGCTCGCAGACCGCTACGAGTCCCAGCGCTGCGACGTGGCAATCGCGGTAGGCGACTTTTATGGGCTCAAGAACATTTGACATGGAGTGATCAACAATGGTCATTGGTGCTGTTCACTGATGAGTCCCGCTATGGATTTCATCCAGATTCGAGACGAACACGCGTTTGGAGAACTCCAGGCAGGGTCAGCCGTCTCCGACATCCACAGGAGGTCCACTCTTACCAAGGCGGGACAATTATGGTGTGGGCAGGAATACGAATCGGCGGACGAACCCAACTCATTTGGATTCAGGGCAGCATGACTGCCCATAGATACCGTGAGGAGGTAGTAGAACGTGTCATTGTCCCGCTCAGGGCCCTAACGGGGCAAGAATTTCAGCTCATGCATGACAATGCACCTTCCCATACAGCGCGGCTGGTGAGGGCCGCCCTTCGAGAACACGATGTTCAGGTATTAGATTGGCCTCCACAGTCGCCAGACTTAAACCCAATTGAACACGCCTGGGACATGTTACAGCGAAGAGCATTGAGGGATTTTCCGCCCAACTTGACAACAGAAGAACAACTTTTCGAACATTTAAAAAGAACTTGGGACTGCATACCCCAGCAAGACATTGACACCTTAATTTTAAGTATGGAAAATCGTTGCCGCTGTGTGATTAATGTTAGAGGAGGAAATACCGATTACTGATTATCAGATTTGGTAAGATTTTTATTCATTTAATTCGATTGAATAATTTTATAAGAATAAAATGTTTTTGTTCACTCAGTAATTTTCTATGGCTTAATTAATTTAAGACTTTTATTAATTAGAAAAACAAAATCGCATCGTGTTGTTAATGTTTAAATATCGGCCATGAAATTATCTTTAATTCTTCCATTTACAGTCATAACAAAATGTTTATAGTTTTCTAGATAATCAATGAAATGTTCAATATCCCTAGATTGTGTTGATGTGTGTACTACATTATACAACTTTTCTTTTGTAAATACATACTTATATAGATAACACCCAAACTCAGGGCAAACAGATATGTTCCGGCACACAAATATCTGTCCTGGGTGGGCATCGAACCCACGACCTCCGGCGTGAAAAGCGAGCATTTGCTAACCACGCCAACAGGCCCGTAATGGATATGAATAATAAATTACTACTTATGAAACAAATTATAATAAAGTCGTGCTTCCATAATAATGAAAATAACTTTTGAGGAGATCTCTCAACTTATGACGGTGGATGAAAGTCGTTGCTAGACTCGAATTTTTGCTTTTCAGTACATTTTATATTTTTGATGAGATATTATATGAACATGAGAGACAGAACCAAGTTTTAATTAGCTACCAAGTGTATTATAGCACTGGGATGTGTTTTATTTTAAGTTTACCATTTTCAGTTTAATCTATAGATTAATAATATTATTCACATACGGCCATCTTTAAACAGAGCTTGTACCACAGAATAAAGAGTACTCTAAATAAATAAAATAAAAATAAAAAAGGTTTTTATTCACGTAGACTTTAAAAAAGCGCTTGTAAATAGTCAGAACATGTTTGTAGTAATATAGTTGTATACATTACTATTTCTAGTAACATAGATATTTAGGTACACATTGTATGAAAACATTTATAAAAATTATTTTATTATAGCATTGATATTTAGCTAGCTCGTATCAAGTTATTGTCAAGAGATTATGTTTAATTATCTAGTTTAAGTCTAATATTTTTACTACATATTGTCAATGGTTCTGTCTATATTAAGGTATTATTATTATGACGGACCTTGTGTTAATAACGACGGTCGCGCTTTAATGCTACCACCGGATCCAATGCGCCTCAACTGAGAAGACCCAGCGAAACCAACTCAGTGGGTTCATCTACTACCGGTTTCAACACGACCCAGTTGAGACGGTCCAGCGAAACTCAAGCGGGCATGAACACGGGACTCTTGTACTATGGAAACCAGATAACTGATACACTAGGTGTACTCATTTTCTTTTGTAAATACATACTTACATAGATAACTAGCTGTGCCCCGCGGTTTTACCCGCGTTAATCTTTATAAATTATACCCTATGTGTTATGCTGATGTATAAGCTACATTACTGGAAAGTTTCATTAAAATCCATTCAGTAGTTTTGAAATGAAAGAGTAAGAAATATCTATCCATGCATACAAACTGTCACGTTTATAATATTAGTAAGATTACACCCAGACTCAGGACAAAAAGACATGTTCATGCACACTAATATCTGTCCTGGATGTAAGGCAAGTATCTAATAGGTACCAACCACATCAACCGACCCGTCAAAATTCAAATTATAAATTATCGGAGTCTTATTATTATACACACCGATAGTCCTGGACCGTAAGCAGCACCGACCCAGGAATGTCTCGTAAGATCTGAACGATGAGGTGACGACTTACCTCCTTACAATGCCACGAGAGTTTCTAACAACCTAGAGTTATTCTAACAAGTCAAGGTTATCAGAAACCACACACACAGATAAAAACTCTACAATCCGATATATCGTAGAGAATACGACCGCGCTGCGATCAATCTAATCCTTAGTTTGCATACGTATCAATCTAGGCTGTCGAGCAGCCCCAAAATGGACTGTATTTGTGGAGCATCCGTCTAATCCATGGCCCATATAACAGCGTGCCCAGTCTGCCCTGCCACATGTTCATGGCAGGATCTTAGAAATGCCACAAGCAGGGCAATCAGTTTGGCCACGTTCTGGGGCACAAAAATTTAATGAGTTTGGCATCGAAACGCTAAGAAGAAGATACGTATCAAGGTAATGCCCCCTATAAAACTCTCAATCGGACGAGCGGCCCCAGTCTTCGGATATTAACGTAGAGCGATAGTTGCACAAAGCTGTCCTAAAAACCGACATACTCATGTAACTCTACGTTAGAAACCGCCCTGTGCCCAAGTTCGTAGCCCCAAAGCGCCGCACCGTTTATTTAGTGTGTGATCTAATTTGCTAGACGACTTCCGCCCCCACTCGCTTCTATTGTCTGGTGAAACAGTGAAAGCCCTTTAAGCAAACTGTTAGTCATGCTAAAAATGTACGCTATGGTTATTGCATCCAGACAATGCCACAATTTAAGATCCACATTTTCCAGACTGCCTGGGGAGATTGAAAGGGGGGAATGATTAATAGTCCTCCTTTGAGTCAGTACTTGGACATAAAGATTTCTCGAACGCACATTTATTCTCAAACCGTCACATTTTTTGCGCTTCATGATGTAGAATAAAAAAAATATTAAATTAGGCTTGTCTTTGATTGTAGACATATCTATTAGGGACCTTTTTCTTTGTTAACGTTGTTTTATGGCAAACATTGTTATTGTTTTATTACCGCAGATCTAAATATCTACATGTATCTATCTATAAATAATTATGTATAGTTAACGATATTACTACAAACATAAATATTATGACTATTTACAGACTATATGAATAAAAAAAATCAAGCAATATAGTTTGATTGGCTGTTTCGTTGGTGTACCGACAGTCTCCAACCGCGCAGATAATGAGTTTCCTTGGCTTAAATTCCGAGTCCACGATGTGATAGTAAAATTTTTCTGTCATTAAAGTTCTCAGAATAAACCCTGAGTCTGACGTCCACTGCTGGACAAAGGCCTCCCCCAAAGATATCCACGACCGCTTGTCGTGCAATGTCCACATCCAGCGGCATCCTGCGACCCTTGTAAGATCACCTCGGTCTGCCTTGTGGGAGGCCTGCCCACGCTCCGTCTTCCGTTGCGTCGTGGCCATTCGACGACGTACATAGACTACTTGTGTATATTGAGACCGACCGGGATAGCCCGAATCGACCATGAGGATTTTATAATTTTTTATTTTGTTATGTTTGAAGAAAGGAAATAATTTATGTGTATGTTTGAGTATGTTTTACCGGACCTTCTCATTTGAGCCGTGTAGAACCAGATTGTAGTGGTACAAAGTTTGTTTCGCTGGGCCTACTCAGTTGGAGCTCGGCCACTTACCCCTGCATTTTCCCTTTTGTTTGTCGTGGTATTTAAGTAACTGAATTAATTCATCATTATAAACATATCTGTTAATACAGCTGTAACTCTTAAATCACGATAGATTGGTGACATACTGCATATTACATCTTTTAAATGAACTCATAATGTTGGTATATTTGTACTTAACAATATGCACAAGAACACTGCAATAAATTTCTCCAACCCGGAGCTGCAACTTGTCTCTATCACGAACTGAAATGAGATATCTTAACTAAGGCAGACTTAAGTAATTTACAAAGCAACCTCAGAATAGATTCAGATAGTAAGTTAATTTATTACTTAAGCTACTGCATTCCAGCTTTCACACTAACGATATTCCAGCCTCCATACACCTCATTTATTGGCTAGATTTAATAATAATAATAACAATAAATCTTTATATCAGACAAAGTCCATACTTAAAAGAAATAAAATTGAAACCACTATCTTAATCAAAATTTTGAACAATATTAATATTAATTCTATAGTTTATTGATACCGGTTTAAGCTTGGAAGCTTTTACCAAAGATGTAATCTCAAAATTAATTTAGATAGTAAGATCATTTATTACTTAGCTACCGCATTCCAGCCTTCTCAGTAACGATTAGATCTAGATTTTAGATTATAATATTGTTTACATAGTTCATTATTTATCGGTTCAAGCTTAGAAGTTTTGCTAAAGTTACTTGGAAAGATGGATTAGGATTGGAAATTAAAATAATCTTAGCGAGGATTAAGGTCTTATTTAGAGTAACTGTCTTAACGACGATGATCTAAAAGCTAGGACCTAAAATAGTTAGATATATATTCCAGGTATAAAATGATTCAGTTAATGTTGTTGTTCACACCCAGGATTGTGAATTAGGTCGAACTCATCGGGTAGGGGGAGTGTCTTAAGACGTTGACAACACCTAATTTTATTGTATCACACTCGCGTATATAAACTATGAAGTACGGGTCAAAATGAGTGAACAGATAACTATCAAAACAAGTAAATTTAATTGCGTAAAAATATAAACTTTATGAAAAATGTTACACAATAAAATTTCACACTGCACTACATATAATAATAACGGTAAAAAATAAGTTGAATTTCTTTGGTATAATTTTGTTTAGAGTATTTCTAAAGATGACTTTGTGTATTATTTCTTTAGAGCTAAAGTAGTTGAATGGTATGTTAGGGTCAGAGATGTTCTTAAAATATAGCCAAATTTGTCGCACACGTTTTTAACAAATTGAAATGTACCTACAACAAGTATTGGCTAAAAACTTGCGAACATCCACCAGTTCGAAAATATTGAATAAGAAGTGTTAAAGTATCCAGATCTAACATAAGCATCAGCTTTATGCAATAATTACTATGAACATTAAATGATAAAATATTACGTACGATAATATAATAATAATATCCTGTGGCATTATTTACACACGGCCATCTGAAGCTAAACTATTTTTTTTTCTTCGGGACTAGTCCCTCCATCTTAACCACCACTGCAACTCCTGTAAGCCAGAGATCAACAGTGGCACACAATGAAGTAACAATGAGCGGTGAGGCTCAGGCATGTCTCGGGGAATCGCTTTAACTGTCTTGGATCCCGCAACGAATTTATTCAGAAATAAAAAAAAAAGGAGGAGTTAGAAAATGAATAGTTCCACTTCCCTCCAGAGCAAAGCGGGAGACAGGATGGTGTAAAAAGGTTATAGCCTCATTAAACGGGAGAATTACAACTAGAGAAGTCAGCTGCAAAAGCGCCGAGGATCAATTTAAGGGTCCTAAGTGAGCTGTTATATTTGATTCCAAGAGTAGGTATGGCAAAAGCGCTTAAACGCACGGAAGTTGTTCCTTGTTGCTACAAGATTCGTATAACAAACTACTCCAGATATTGGTTGCAAGCTGTTGAACATAATATTACGCTGATTTTGCCAGAGATCACACTCCCAAAGGCTGTGGTAAGCAGTTTGTTCACATTCGTTACTGGAAGTTGAGCACAGACAGATTGGTGAAGATACTAATTTGAAACTAAACAATTTACTTTTAAAATTGCCGTGTCCGGTAAGAAATTTTGTAACACAATGGTCTAAGATTAGCCAAGTTTTATTTTATTGATGTTAAACTAGGCAGAGCTTGTACCTACTATGGAAACCAGATAACTGATATACTACATATACTACTTTTCTTTTACATACTTATATAGATAATTACACCCAGACTCAGGGCAAACAGACATGTTCATGCACAAAAATATCTGTCCTCCTGCGTGCAAAGGAAGCATTTGCCAACCACGGCAACAGGCCCGTCGGTAAATCTATATCTATACATATAATAAAATCGTAGGAAAGTCAGTACTGTACATTATTTTATTTTTTTAAAGGATACTTGGGCCTCTATTTACTATCGATATCGAAGACAAAAATATAATTTTTATAATTTTTGTCTGTTTGTCTGTATGCAGTACTTTTTGAGTTTAGCCGGACGGCTAAACTCAAAAAGTACTGCATGGATTTACTTCAAATTTTGCACGAATATTACTAATAGGTCGGGTCAACATATAGGTTACATATTATCACGCTATCACCTATGGGGGAGGAGCTGTGATAATTTATAAAATTTAACGCGGGTAAAACCGCGGGGCACAGCTAGTACTAATACTAAAACTATAGGCAACGCCCACAACGTAATCACCGAAGTCGTTCATGAAAATATACCTCATGGAACTCGCCGACTCGAACTTCGAGTCTGGGCGGTTACGGACGTCAAAATGCATCGGTTATTTTAGAGAAGTTTTGTGAAACTGTCGTTCTACGTTAATACTCGAAGACGCGGGCCTCTCATCCGATTCAGGACCAGAGTGGGCATTTTATCGATGCAAGCAATTTTTTCTTAAATTTATTTTTGACATTTAGCAGATATCAGTCTGAGAGCCATTATAGGCTTTCTTTGATTTATGAGCCAAATAGCAGAAAATAATTTAACAGCCCTAACCGCAAAAGAATAAGACAATTAAACTTTACTTGTCCCTGTAAACCCCCAACTTTATTAATTTCAACTTAAGAGCCCTTCATTTATTTCATCCCACTTCTAAATCAGATACAGACATAATTGAATTTAGTATCGCAAAATGTAACCAAATTTCATTTAAAACCCTGTTGTATGCAAAACACAGTGTTAAAGACATTTATAGCGAATAAGTGACAATGGGTATTTATGCAAATTCCGTATCTAACACAAAATGTACTGAAACTTTACAATAATAATTGTATCTCATTTAAACTTCGGCGAACTTTACAATACAGTGAATGGTGTACTTCAGCGAATGGTTGAAGGCAAAACTGCTACAGAGAGCAATTTGACGCCAGGGGTTTTGAGAAATCGAAAACTTTTTACTTATATACCTAGGAACTCTAACTTCCTTTATTCGTTTGATGTATGTATGTATGTGTGGCTGATAGCAACAAATCCCATAGCTGAATAGTCTCTCTGTATAGTATGGCCATCATACTACGATCCACCTGTCTACTAAGCATGACGATTATGACAAATCCAAATGATCGACACAACTCAATTGTGGAGGCCTTCGTCTAGCAGTGGACGTCATTTGGCTGATATGATTGATAATATCTATCGTCATTAACGATAGATATTATGTATATACGATATACCTAAACATCAGTATTAATAAATCTTGAAAATACATACTTTAGGTTAAACTGAAATTGATCTTTGTTTTTATATAACATGATGGCAAACGAGCAAGTGGGTCACCTGATGGTAAGTGATCACCACCGCCCATGGACACTCGCAAGTGCGTTGCCGGCCTTTAAGAAAAGAATAGGCTCGCTTCTTGATCTGCAGAAAACTACAAATACACTTGTGTCAGAAAGGTTCATGCCACTCAGCAGGCCTCTGACGTGGCTAAGTGGCGGCTATGTAATGACTACAACCGGGACCGACAATTTAACGCGTAGGGCACTTTAAACTTAGAAGACATTAAGACGCTCAGAAATCAAAAAACTTTGGCGGTCACCCATCTATAGACCGACCTCTAGGTTTCAATAAGCTTGATTATACTTTTACTGCCCAGTCTGTGCTCCAACGTCCTCTAGTAATTCTTCGACATGACCTATATTTTTAAATTCGTTCCGATTAAATGTCCCGTCCAGATTTCAATCGGACAGTTAGCCTGCCTCGTAGTGAATTAACGTAGAGTGACATGGCACGAGACGTCCCTAAAAACTAAGCATATTTAAAAGATATTTAAGCATCTCTGAGTAGAGGTTTGAATGCAAAAGAGGGTGTCGTCTGCCCCGCTGAGTTTACTTTTTAGTCTTATTTGCTAGACTGCTCGAGCCCTGCTACTAGGCTACAGGTTGTAACCTGTTATCTACTTCCTTGCTTATCGTATGGACAGTGTCAGAGTTGTTCAAGCCGCCCAGTATGCCTATGACCATGACATGAAACCGGGACCGACAATTTAACGCGCCTAATTTCTGAGCGTCTCCGTGGCCCCCGAAGCAAAAACCAAACCAAATAAAACCACTTTGGTGGTTACCCATCTATGGACTGACCGCAAGCCTAGTTGCTTAACCTCGCCTATCGCATACGGACCAGTGAGAGCATCTAACTATGAGCGCCTCATAGCTATATAGATGGTCTTATGAAAGAAGAAACCTATACAAAGCTAACAAGGAACAGAATCTTCGAATCAAATTCATAAATTAGTATATTTCTTGTTCTTTTCTTTCCTGTCTTACTGTTTCATATTTTTGCAGTGTTGTAGGCAATTACTGTCAATCATACAAATTGTTTGTACCGTTATTAAATCACAATAAAACTGAAAAGCAAGAAGAAAGGCGACAAAAATTGTGAATATTGTGACTGAATTTTGTTGATTGCAACCTTATCTACGCGTTAAGTTATGATCGACGATTTTACGAACATACGTAAACTAGTTTACTTTACCTTTATTTTTTATATTAAGGTCTTATAGTAGATAAATGTTCACTGTCCATGTCGGTTAATCATTAATTAGTTCACGATAAAAATTAACTTTACAGAGCAACAATAAAATACGAGTTGGTTCGTGTAAGCCAAGATATGATTCACTATTTTACTGAGGAAATAGATATTTTAATAATAAAACAGTTTTTTATATATTTACTAACGGTATCTACGATTCTAAATTTAATCATCTATACTAATATTGTAAAGATGTAACGTTTGTGAGTTTCTAAGAAGAAGAAGAAGAAGAAAGAAATTTTATTTTTATTACAAATACGGAAAAGGTAAGTATGGTTTATTTACAAACTAATAACTAATCTGACATTGAAACATTTACTTAATTAATTGATAGAAAAACTAAATCTACGAAAAAGTAGATACATAAATAAATTAAAACTAACTACAGATGGCGTCGTAGCATTCCTCCGAATCGAGGCCATGAGAAAACGTGCCCAGAAGACTGGCTGCATTACCACGTTGTATAGCTAAACTAATTCTTTGGCCAAAGAAAAAGCCAGCCCTCTGGTCACGGGAAGCGTCAACCAAACGCTTCGAAATCTGGCGATAGAGACCACGGGCACTCGGACCCCACGTTCCAAGCGTTTCGACCCCAAACGGCACAAATATGTAATTTCCTAACCAATTACCATATTTGCGTCGCTTGATAGGATACGGAAAATACATTTAATGTGGTACCTATACATTTTAATCATTATTAATTTTATCCGTACTAGTAATCCCTGGATCTAATAAACCGATTTTAAAAATGATTTCACCAATAGAAAGCTACGTTTATGGAGTGTCAAAGGCAATTCATCATCATAATTTTTATTTATCCCGAACTTTTAACCCGAAGTATTACACGGGACAAACAGGTAGGCACAAAAATATTTATAACGTGGAACGAAGTCCGCAGGCACTGCTAGTCAAAAAAATAAAGTCATTCGATTAAATCTAGGTCAAAAACAAAAATCCTAGGTTCAGATGTTATAAAAAGCAAAATCTCGCGTGCAAGATCGTGATACAAGTGAAACTTCTTTATTACTCGTCACGAATATAACTAAAGAATCATAGATTTCAAACGTAATTAATCACAAAACACAATAAGAAATATCAAAAACAAAACGTATACGTGGTACTTTAGCTACATATACGTAGGCTTGATGTGCTTGCGACTGTACATGCGTACAGTCGCAAGCACATCAAGCTGCCCCAATCTGTCAAATTTCCCCAATTGAAAGAGAACCTTATGCTTTTTTGATAAGGTTGAAAATCTATAAGAGTAATTTGGTAGCTGGATTTGCTGGCGTCGGACTTAAAATGAGCGGCGCCATCATTTTGCTCACGCCACTGGACACTTGGTGTGTGTGTCTTGTAATACTAGGGGATATGAGCAGAAAAATAACAGCAGAAATATTGCAGAAATATTAATATAGCAGAAATATTGGCAGATTTTCAATGAACTCATAATTGGTGAATATGACTACACAGTACACACTGATCTGGAATTCTACCTATTGCCTGCAAATGGAATAGCATTTGTACCTCCTGCGAAAATCTTTATCCTAGACACAAGTTGCCGAGGCTAACCTGGAAGTCACAGACTATAGATTCAGATTGGTCAAATTAAGAAAAACCTACATCGGTTCCTCCCTAAAATGGAAGTATGGTTATGTATTTCAAACTGTGGCACAATTGTTAATATATCCTGTATGACCTAATTCCCGCACATTGCATTATTTAACTGATGCTGCTGACTACGCTAAACTCGAAGCTGAATTATAGGCTGACTCAATTTAGATTAAATTTTAGTTCTAAAATATTATACGCAATTCAAAGCGTAAATCTAAAATCAAAACTGGGAAATTATAAATTGAATCGTCCGATCGAATCAGTATCCTCTACTCTTCTGCTATACTTTTAAACTACGAACGATACAGCAGATCAACATACAAGTTCCCTGGCTAACAGCCTCACTAATTCCCTGGATAACAACCTTTTAGAGGACACTTTACAAATTCCCTGGCTAAAACCGTTACAAGTGATGCAGGTGCCGTCAATCATTATGTTCACAGTTAAGTTAAATTTAGAATACCTTCGACACGCGAAGAAGAAGGATGTATATGGACTTACCTATTATCATGTTTGGCTCTTCCTGATGTGGCATTTTGCTTTCTTTGTCACCACCTGTTCTAACCGAATCGTTCCCGACGGCTGGAAGGACTGCCTCTTCTGAAAAAAACATAGTATTGTAATATATGTTACTTTCATGTAATACAGTTTAAGGTAAATGGATACTTTCCATATTTTATACGAACACTATTGATCTGAAGTATAATCAAAGAGTATATAACACACTAATGGCATATGTCATTAAAATTGAACATAAGTAACTGAAATTAAACACGAACGGTGTTATGGTTGCTACGATATACAACTCTTTGGTCACGAACTTAGGTAAAAAATAAACTAGGGCGTCCATATTTATCCTACTAATATTATAAACGTGAAAGTTTGTAAGTATGGATGGATGGATGTTTGTTACTCTTTCACGTAAAACTACTGGATAGATTTTAATGAAACTTTACAATAATATAGCTTATACATCAGAGTAACACATAGGCTACAATTTTTAAAAATACTGTGTGAATTGTCCTAAATATGACAATAAGTGTCAAGTAAGTAGGAAAAAATATACCATCTGCGAGCTATTCCGGCGTGCACTGCCTAAACTGCTAGAGGTACACATCCTACTAATATTATAAATGCGAAAGTTTGTGAGAATAGATGTATATTTGTTACTCTTTTACGCCAAAACTACTTTAACGCGGGTGAAACCGCGGGGCATAACTAGTATAAAATACGTCGTTCATTCAATTAATACACTACATAGTTTACTTAAGTATATAAAACAATCTGCATGGCTTAGCCTTTAGGTAGAATACAGTTTATAAATAAGTTTAATATGTACCATCCTTTGTAATACCTGTATTGAGCAAATAGAATTGAATTGAATATTATAAGTGTGGAAATGTATATGGTTGGATTTTGTTTAGTTTATTTCTCAATTACGCAAAAACGATTCAACGGATTTAGATGAAATTTGGCTCACGGGTAATTTATTATTTTGATTTACACATAGAATACTTTTAGCACATGAAACGTGTTAGGTTAATGTGGGATTTTCAATCTCTACCGTTTTCAATAGAACTAAGTTACAAAGAAATTCAATCATATGAAAATAAGTACATAATAATTTTTTGAATCGGTGGTCCCGATTCTAAGTTATACCAACTTTACTAAATTACATATCATTGAATTGCTTTGTAACTTACTTCTTTCTACTAAGCCAGTTCTAAGTAGACATTTTGAATTTGTGAACGATTTGTTTATGTATATCAGTTGTTTAACTCAACTTAAATCTCTCGATTAAAACAACTTATATAATCCTACTAATATTATAAACGCGAAAGTTTGCAACTATGGATTGATGGATGTTTGTAACTTTTTCACGTAAAATCTACTGAATGGATTTTAATGAAACTTTACAATAATATAGCTTACACATCAGAATAATACATAGGCTATAATTTATAAAGTTTAACGCAGGTAAAACCGCGGTGCACAGCTAGTAATAAATAAATATCTTGGGACAACACACACACACACTGCCATCTGATCCCAACTAGGCATAGACTATGGTAACCAGACAACTGATAAACATGCTTTTATATTTCTAAATATATAATATCACACTAATATTATAAAGGCGAAAGTGTGTGACTGTGTGAGTGTGTATGTTTGCTACTTCTTCACGTCTAAACGGCTGGAGCGATTTTAATAAAATTTGGTATGTCATTAGCTGACACCCTGGTTTAACACATCCTACTAATATTATAAACGCGAAAGTTTGTAAGTATGGATGGATGTTTGTTACTCTTTCACGAAAAAACTACTGAATGGATTTTAATGAAACTTTACAATAATAAAGCTTATACATCAGAATAACACATAGGGTATAATTTATAAAGTTTAACGCGGGTAAAACCGCAGTGCACAGCTAGTAATAAATAAATATCTTGGGACAACACACACACACACACTGCCATCTGATCCCAACTAGGCAGAGACTATGGTAACCAGACAACTGATAAACATGATTTTATATTTCTAAATATATAATATCACGCTAATATTATAAATGCGAAAGTTTGTGAGTGTGTGACTGTGTGAGTGTGTAATGTTTGTTACTTCTTCACGTCTAAACGGCTGGAGCGATTTTATATTTCTAAATATATAATATCACACTAATATTATAAAGGTGAAAGTTTGTGAGTGTGTGAGTGTGTAATGTTTGTTACTTCTTCACGTCTAAACGGCTGGAGCGATTTTATATTTCTAAATATATAATATCACACTAATATTATAAAGGTGAAAGTTTGTGAGTGTGTGACTGTGTGAGTGTGTAATGTTTGTTACTTCTTCACGTCTAAACGGCTGGAGCGATTTTAATAAAATTTGGTATGTCGTTAGCTGACACCCTGGTTTAACAAATCCTACTAATATTATAAACGCGAAAGTTTGTAAGTATGGATGGATGTTTGTTACTCTTTCACGTAAAAACTACTGAATGGATTTTAATGAAACTTTACAATAATATAGCTTACACATCAGAAAGGCTATAATTTATAAAGTTTAACGCGGGTAAAACTGCGGTGCACAGCCAGTAATAAATAAATATCTTGGGACAACACACACACACACACACACACTGCCATCTGATCCCAACTAGGCATAGACTATGGTAACCAGACAACTGATAAACATGCTTTTATATTTCTAAATATATAATATCACACTAATATTATAAAGGCGAAAGTTTGTGAGTGTGTATGTTTGTTACTTCTTCACGTCTAAACGGCTGGGGCGATTTTAATAAAATTTGGTATGTCGTTAGCTGACACCCTGGTTTAACACATCCTACTAATATTATAAACGCGAAAGTTTGTAAGTATGGATGGATATTTGTGTTACTCTTTCACGTAAAAACTACTGAATGGATTTTAATGAAACTTTACAATAATATAGCTCACACATCAGAAAGGCTATAATTTATAAAGTTTAACGCGGGTAAAACCGCGGGGCATAGCTAGTAATAAATAAATATCTTGGGACAACAAACACACTGCCATCTGATCCCTAACTAGGTAGAGATTATGGTAACTAGACAACTGATAAAAATTCTTTTATATCTTCTACTATATAAAAATAAGTCAGGTTTTCCTTCCTGACGCTATAACTCCAGAACGCACGAACCGATTTCCACGGTTTTGCATTCGTTGGAAAGGTCTCGGGCTCCGTGAGGTTTATAGCAAATAAAATTTATAAAATTTAACGCGGGTAACACCGCGGGGCACACCTAGTCTACTATATAAAAATAAGTCGGGTTTTCCTTCCTGACGCTATAACTCCAGAACGCACGAACCGATTTCCACGGTTTTGCATTCGTTGGAAAGGTCTCGGGCTCCGTGAGGTTTATAGCAAAGAAAATTCAAGAAAAATTTCAACAGAAAAGCGGGAAAATCTATAATTTATAAAATTTAACCCGTTTCTAAATATATATCTAATATTATAGATAAATTAGACCCAGACACAGAAGAAATAAGCGTGCTTATCACATATTATATATATCACAAGATTGGGTGGGGATCGAACCCACGACCTCTGGCTTAGCAGTCAGGGTTACTATGCACTAGACCAAGAAACTTCTTAGAACTCTTAAGTACACTAGCTATTGCTTTCGCCGTTTTATCCGCGGTCATGAAATATATAGATATAGATAATGAAATCCTCTGCACATTCCCTCATTAGAGAATGTGCAGAAGATTTCATTACCTAATATACCTACCCATTCAAAGTAAAAGTCAAAAATTCTTTATTCCGTAAAAATTTTACATTTATGTGGGATCGTCATATTTTTTTTACCCTGCCGTGCAGTGCATAACGTGGCAGCTACTGAGAAACACTGCCAGAAAACTCAGTTTCGTTTTTTAAAATAAACTATACTTAAGATTAATTATAATCATGTGTGTTGACTCAGAACAACTCAATCCCAAGCACTTTTTTCACTTAAATAATCAGACATTTTGTAATATGCCCTGGTACACAATTTTTTAACACATTGGTAATCTAAACTTATAACTATGCTCACATTTCAATGACTACACACAAGTAACTTTTGGAGGCCTATTTTGGAGCCCTATATTATAGCCCTACCTAAGCTCTATATCCAGTATATGGAAAATAAAAAAATAATATACATCAGCTGATCGATATTTGAGTATAATAATAATAATAATATATTTATTTCAGATAGTAATTAATCCATAGTAATCTGTTAGTAATGGCTTAGAAATATGTTAGTACTGCACTAATAAATCTATCTTACGTTAAAAATGGGAGCCCTGGAACCCATGTGAACCCTGTTCCAGTGGCTCACTATTGGGCAATCAATTTTGTGCAATATGGTATTTAGGAGGCTGCTGGTACTGTCTCGCGCACGACGCATCAGGGAGGCAGTTCTTTTCCTTAAAATTGCCTTGAAGCAATCAGTCCTTGCTTCTGCAAACATATCTGATGCGTTGCACCAGCCGGACAGCCCCATCAGCATCCTAAAACCATTATTGTATAGGAAGTAAAGTTTTCTGTTTGATTTTGCATGTTGCTTTATTACACTTTGTTCAGTTTAAGCTCCTTAAGTTGCGTCCATTCATGTTACACCTTGTATAAACCAAGAGTGAAAACTGAGAGATATGAGCTATGCATGCTTAACAGAAACATTAGATCCAGACGCCACCACATCCACCTACCCCAATCTGTCAAATTTCTTTTATCGATTTTCAACTGTATCACATAAGCATAAGGTTCACTTTGAATTGGGGAAATTTGACAGATGGGTAGCTTGATGTGCTGGTGTCTGTACCTTATCATTAGTGACATTCGATTAAAATTAAAAATGTAAAGTTTCGTAAGCACCTATTCTAATAGCCCTGAACATTAATTGTTTTGTTTTTGTCTAGGAACCTTGACGGGCGTACACAGCATGTCAGCTGAAGGACATCTACTGCTAGACAAAGGGCAGACCAAAATATCTCCACAATGAAATTGTGTCCATGGTTTGGGTGGATATGACATTGCCACACTTACTGGTCGACGATTACAGTATAATAGATGGACGGACGACATCTGCTATAATATGGCGGTAATATTTTACAGTTTTTATCGATAACTAGCTGTGCCCCGCCATTTTCCTCTGACCTGAAGTGTATTCTGTAAAGTGTAGTTGCTTTTCCAGTCCATATAGAGAATGAACGCTATACTTTACCCTTAAAAGTCACCACTTCGGACTAAGTGCCCGTTGACTTTAAGTCACCAGTTAGGCAGTTACTAATACCGAGTGACTAGTGACTCTTAGTGACATTATTTAAAATATGTGTGTTGAGAAAATTATAATCTCCATGATTTCCTTGTCGTGTTTCGTTATACTGTTCCTGAAGAGAAAATACCAAGCAGCTAGGAATGGGTCTTAAGTTATGCTGGCATAGGTAATTTATATGCCATTTTACGTAAAAAGCCAGCTTATATAGTGCGAAGGTTAAGAGGGGCTGCTATGGACTTCTAAATCAAGGATGCAGATATATTAATATAATAATAATAATATTCTGGGACACTATTAACACACGGCCATCTGATCCCAAACTAAGCAGAACTTGTACTATGGAAACCAGATAACTGATATAATACATATACTACTTTTCTTTTGTAAATACATACTTATATAGATAATTACACCCAGGACAAACAGACATGTTCATGCACACAAATATCTGTCCTAGGTGGGAATCGAACCCACGACCTCCGGCGTGAAAAGCAAGCATTTGCCAACCACGCCAACAGGCCCGTCAAAAAATATTAAAAATAATGCTGATCTACATATTAACACTAACATAGTTTTATGTCTACAAATTTACTTTAACTACCTTGTCAATTATTATTGTTATTTATTATTCAATGTAAATTTCCAACTGGACTATATTGTCTGAATTAAAAGATTGACATATTTTTTTAAGGTAGTTTATTCGCTCATTCGTCCAATACGGTTAAACTCTGCGACAAACAGGCGATAACCGCAAAAATTATTCACGGACTTAATTGAAACGGAAACCAATTAAAATAAAAGTATATACATTGAGTCTGACAAGTTTTAATTGAACACACGCTGTGGACTTGAACAATTGGTGCATGTAGATTGGTAATTAATAAAATGAATGAGAATGCTAAAGTTACTCTACTCCCAGACTAGTGAACTATGTGAGCGCGACAAATGAATGTGCGATTAAAGCTTATGCCATAAAACTGTACGGCGACTCACCATAGTTCGAATGCACTTTAGTGCGACACACTAAAGATATAATATGACGGTCACCGTAGCCTAGTTGGTATTGCTCCTGCCTGCGAATCTGGTAGTCCTGGGTTCGAATCCCGGTAAGTGCAAATATTTGTGTGATGAGCACAAATATTAGTTTCTGAGTCATGGATGTTTTCTATGTATTTAAGTACTAGCTGTGCCCCGCGGTTTTACCTGCGTTAAACTTTATAAATTATCACAGGTCCTCCCCCATAGGTGATAGCGTGATAATATGTAGCCTATATGTTGACCCGACCTCTTAGTAATATTCATACAAAATTTGAAGTAAATCCATGTTGTACTTTTTGAGTTTAGCCCGGACATACACACAGACAAACAGATAAACACAAAAAATCTAAAAACTATATTTTTAGCGTCGATATCGATAGTCGATCACGACCCAAGTATCCTTTGAAAAAAAAAAGATTGCAAAGGAAAATTACAAAATTGTATCTTGTGAATTTTTACGTTTATACATTAGAAATGAAAGAACTATTAAAAAAATAGTGTTCTCTGACAAATATCAGTAATAAATATCTTTCTTCATTATTATCTGTCGGCTTTTACTAATTAGGTACCTACTTTGCTTCAGACAGGCATTATTATGAAAATTCAGGCAATTTAGGTACCATTGACAGGCATCCCTCTATTTACATATGGTTGCCCTAGTCGCAGTACAGTTTTGTCGCATAAGCGATATTCTCACATCCATTTGTCGAGTTCACGTAGTACACTTCTCCCAGACTCGAGCGGCACACAGATGATTGCGATTTGAACCGTTGGAATTTCTACCTTATGGCCTAGGGTTTAACGTATTATATTTATACATATACTGGATAGTTCCAGACACTTTTAAGTACCAGTGCGAGACCGGTCTGGCTTGTATTTTATTGTCTAAGAGTTATATTCAACCTGACTGCGTGGTTGTCCTAGTGGTAACTTGTTTAAGGGCATTGTATAAGTTGAGTAGGTATGTGAAAAACACATGTTTCTTTCTGTACCGAAAGTGGCAACACTCAATTAAAATGTAAGCAATACAAAATTTGTGCAAAACAAAGCCAATTTATGATCTTAGTTGTTTTTATACCTATAATTTCGCTAACAAGTGTTGTGCTTGTTTATAGAAAATTGTAGCCCAATCCAGAAGTTTTTTTTTTTTTTTATACTCGTGCAAATCGTTTTCTACTGCACAACTTTTCTATTGTTTACATACTTAAAATGTAATGTTGCTAATGTTGACACAAAATATTATTAAGTAATTGAAAGAACTGTGGTCTTAACTCAAATCGCACATTGCATGGGTTGACCATAGTTCTTTCAACTCATAGATTAGGCATTTGATCCGTTAGTAGGTGTATGTATCTTGACTATTACCGAACCCCATAAGGGCGATTGACGCTTAAATTAACAAACTACCGGTTACAAACATTTCACCATCACCACTAGCTTAAAAATAATGTAGTAGCTTGTTACTTACATAAGGATAAAACAACATATAATAATATGCTATCTCCGGGGAGGTAGACGTCCTTAAGGATGGGCTACCCACTTTCAAAAAAAATGTCTTGAGTTTATTAAGTAGGCTTTAATTAGTGTTATATTAGAGTAAATAGTTTTTTTTTTATTTAGCATAAGAATGTGTTTCAGTTATTTGCTTGAGTTTTTACGTAATACTTGTTTACATTGTTATTTTATTTTTATTTATTTTTTACCATCAAATAGTAACTAGAAAATATTTTAATTTGCCAAACTTAAAGAGATTAATTTGCATATTAACAATAACCAAAACTTACATACTTTAATATTTAATACCTATAAATAAAAAACTGAATTTAAATCGTTGCCTGCGGGCAAGGTGCCCAGAAAGCTGGCCACATTACCCTGTTGAATAGCGAGGCTAATACGTTGTTTTAAGTACGAGCCAGCTCTCTGGTCACCTGACGACTTGATTAGACGCCTGGACAGCTCCCTAACAAAAACACGTGCTTTGCTTGAGTTGATTATAAATATGTTTTAATTTTTTGTTATGTCAAAAAATATGTTTAATTTTATTTGTTTTATGTAGTATATTTTATTTCATTTCATTTTATATTTCTTAATGTGTCACTATTATGAAATATATGCGCATGCTGTGACACCTTAAAATTTTGTGCATTTAATTATAATTTTTTACTTAATAATCTAGACGTAAGAAACAATGTAACAATTACTGGTTGTCCAAATAAATAAATAAATATGTGATAAGGCAGACCGCACGGTAACGGCTTCAATTCAGTTTTTTATTATAAAGTACGTTTAATATTGTATTAGACTATACTGCTTAAATGTGAGCTTGGCATGTATAAGGCCGGGCGCCCTCTATCGGTAGGCATTGGTGCGGCTCGGTACAACTCGGGCGCCTTACGGCGGCTTCAGGCCCCTGAGAGCTGCCTCGGCAGTAGTGTTGAAAATGACTAAAGTGACTGAATTAGACTGACTGTCCTTTACGGTCAAATTGGTCAAAAATGGTCATTAACTGTCAGAAATGGTCATTTTCAGTCAATTTGATTTAAGTAATATTTTAGTACCAACTTCTTAATTGAAACAAAAAAGTGGTTTTTATGACTTATATAGTGTTAATCATTTTACATTTCTAATCATGCGTGCATTTAAGACAAAATGGCAACGTTGCATCGCCTCGCGCATCGACTTTGATGTCGTCTTATTCTCTCATGAATCATGATATAATACAAAATAAAACGTTGCTTCATTTAAACTTCCATATAAATTGGGTACCTAAATAAAAAAGCAATTGGGTGGTAGTCGAGAATAGACAATAATATTTGAGTCAAATTGACTGAATTTGACAATAAATGACCGGTCATTTAAGGTTTATGACAATTGTGATTAGTCATATTCAGTCATTTTACATCTCTATTCGGCAGTCGTAAGCACACCTAAAGACGCCGTAGCTGATTTTGGGTAGCCCCAGAACAGTTCGGGCGGCAGAAACATCGCAGAGCAGTCGTAACGTAATGTGAAAACAGTTGTGCGTGTGTATTTATAATGGTGGATTGGGATTTAGTTCTCATTGTTCATCTTGCTGAAGAAGAAGAGAAGCTTGGAGCCTTAAGGCAAAGATGAAAATTTTCGGCGCTTACGGCTGCCGAGGCAACCCGATGTCGCCCGAAACAGCTCTCAGCCCGAAGCCGCCGTAAGGCACCCGAGCTGTTCCGAGCCGCACCGATGCCCACCGATAGTGGGCGCCGGGCCTAAATGTTGGTATGTTATTAACTGCTGAGGTGTTAGTTGTGATTAAGTTTTATTATTCCATTAACCGCAAATAATGAGAACCTGGATTCGAATGCCGAACCCATCTGGAAAGAATAATTCATAGTAAAATCCCGGAATTGAGGAAGCACGTAAACCCGACATCGATTGAGTCGACTTTCCGGTAGGGTTGCCAACTATACTGTTTTGAACAGTACTAAGTATACAATTTTTCACTCAATTGTACTATTTTCTGTTGAACATAAATAAAGTATACAAAATATTGTTTACATTTATTTAGTCAAAGGGCGTTCACTACCTAGTCCAGGGCAGCCACAAATATTGTAAATTAGTATGTTGTGTGAGAAGCCCTAAAAATATGTATTTAAAAGAAAAAATCATAAACTACTGTTCATTTTTCTAAAATACTGTTTAATACTATTCACAGACCTGAATATACTTTATTTCTAGTAAAAAACTTGGCAACCCTACTTTCCGGTCCCGCCGCATCAGCAAACGCCGCGTTCATCTATGTTTGTGCACGCATTGCTGGCGATTATGTCTTGATCTGGGAGGTTTCTGTGTTTGTATATATTTACAAAAAAAGGAATTGAAACTGAGAAAGACTTGTATTTGCTCTGTTTCAACTAGATGGCGTTGTGTGGTATGTCTCGTATATTTTATTTATATATAACCCTACACACAAGCAAAAGAAACGCTACGCGAGAGCTTCACCTATACAATAGAATTTCTAAATCCTTTTTTTGATGCATGAGAAAGGGATGTGGGTTTTAAGTAAGATACTGACGCGTTTACAAGGATAACCCTTTCAGCGTTAACAGGTTTCTTTTAAATATTTATGAGAACCCGCAAGCGTATACAAGTTATATTCTTAAAATAAACTCTTCTCTACTGACACGTGATAAGTGAAATGTGCGGGAGGAAATAATGATCACTTTACTTGTGCACGAGAACTTATAAGTTACAATTAGATTTTCCGCAAGTTTTTAGCCAATACGACGTGTTTCATCTTGCTAAAACACGTACCTATAGGTACAACACATTTGTCGATGTTTTGAAAAATATCATTGATCGCAAAACACTTTTTTTAAAGACAACGCCCGCACTAAGTAGTCTATACCCTGTGTCGCGGGGTACTTTACAAACATACATATAATAGACGTCAACAAATTACATCCAGACTCGGAACAACTATTTATGGGTCACACAAATAGTTGTCCGGCGCGGGCTCGAACCCGCGACACGAAGCGGCGCGCGGCGTGGCAACTGTCTTAGCCGTGCGCCACACGTGCAGTCAACAACACTATTCAACTACTTTCGCTAGATACTGTCGTTATGGCGTGATATGGCGCTTATCAGAGAGAAAACAGAACGTATGACTGAATCCGAGCTCAGAAGGGAACGAAGCATTCGGACTGGCAAAACTGATCACGCCGTAATCACAGTAACCATAAGCGCTTCATTCCCATCGTACGCTTGGATTAATCCATTAGAGTTCGAACTCTCGATGGTCATGCAGCGCTATGATTGGTTAATGTCGTTATGGCGTGATAAGTTTTGCCAGTCCGAATGCTTCGTTCCCTTCTGAGTTCAAATTCGGTCATACGTTCCATTTTCTATAGACTCATAGTAAGCGGTATTTGGCATATAAGTGTAAACATATTGGAAGATCTAGTCCCACATCTTAACGTTACCTTGAAACATTATGAGAGCAATCTCTATGAATGTTGTTAAACCCACGCTTTGTTGGTATAACTGTGTCTAGTAGTTGTCGTACGATATGACGATCCACAAGCCAAATTATCCTGAGAAAAGCAAATAGAAAATAATAAACAGACTCAGTTTTTCTTGTCAAATTTTGTATGGTATCCTTTAGCTATATTTTACTTGAACAAGAAAACTTCTTCATCGTATCTTTCGTACTCTGCAATTGTCACAATAGTGTTGCCAAATTCAATTTATTTATTCCGAATATGGGTACATTAAACTGCAAATACGACGAAAGATATGGCGACCACGAACCGGAAGACGCAGCGTGGGCAGGCCCCCTACAAGGTGGACCGACGATCTTGCAAAGATTGGATTTGCATTTTGCATTGTGGAGTTCCTTGGGGGAGGCTTTTGTGCAGAGTGGACGTCTTTCGGCTGATATAAGGACGATGATGATGAAAGTGCGGATAGGTAGGTATATTTCAAGGTGTTATGGAAATGTTTGTATCATTATGTCCAGCCTATTAGGGCATGCAACTGGATTTAATAAATATGTCACGTGACTTGACTACATCAATGTAAAGTCACAATTCTAATCTTGAATTAAATTACCTTTTGCGTGAAGGAGTAACAAACATCTATACGTCCATCTTTGATACTCTTTCTTGCATAAGATAAAAGATTGGGCTACAAGTTGCTATAAAACAACCTATTTGTTTGCAAATTGTAGCTTTATAGTAGTTTTTACAACCCTGAAGATATTAGATTTTGCATGAATGGTTTTAAAATAATCGAAACGCTTCAAAAGTCTTGCAATTCTGTAACAAATCTTTGTTGTCGTTTACATGTTTAATTAATGCTGCAGATTTTACGATAATAACAAACATGTGTTTTGCCCATATTCAGCCTATCTAACGAACTTAATATATAAGCTTATAATGAATTGTACAATTGCATTGCTTGTTATGCGTTATTAACTAGTTAACTATTTTATTTGCAGGCATTGTTTAAAGTTTAAACCATTACCATTTATGAGTTCTTTATGTAGTCAAGTCGTTTAGTCTTGTTGTTATTACATTATAAGATAATAATACGTATTGAGAAATATTTACCGTTCCTCACACCTGCATACATTACTAGAAATAGATAAGGCACGCAAAATGTCACAGAATATAGGTACCTATTACTATTACAACATGTGTAATAGTAATAGGTACCTATATTCTGAAACATGACGGTCACCGTAGCCTAGTTGGTAGTGATCCTGCCTACGAAGCTGGTGGTCCTGGGTTCGAATCCCGGTAAGTGCAAATATTTGTGTGATGAGCACGAATATTTGTTTCTGAGTCATGGATGTTTTCTATGTATTTATCTATCTATATAAGTATATATCGTCGCCTGGTACCCATAGTACAAGCTTTGCTTAGTTTGGGGCTGGTATGATCTGTGTGACATTGTCCCCTGATATTATTTTGCGTAGTGCATACAAGATGTAACATAAATAGTAGCGGAACCTTACCTACCAATGAAACTGAACAAATTAACAAAAAAAAATATGAAATACTAGCTGTGGCCCGCGGTGTTACCCGCGTTAAATTTTATAAATTTTCTTTGCTATAAACCTCACGGAGCCCGAGACCTTTCCAACGAATGCAAAACCGTGGAAATCGGTTCGTGCGTTCTGGAGTTCAGGAAGGAAAACCCGACTTATTTTTATATAGTAGATTATACAAATGATTGGTTTTCTTAATATAGTCTTAAAATGGAATCCTCAACTTGTTTATTTTTTTATTTGTGTTCTTATTATACTGATACCTTCTACCTACTACTTTCTTGTGTGTTCATGTCGACTACATGTATTTAAATTTCTATAAATATGAAAAATATTTTGCTTTCAACTACAATTTAGTGAGTTTGTGTGAAAAAGTATGTTTGTTATTCCTTCAACTTATAAATTGTAGCATGCTAAACGGACGTAACTACGACTCGTAGGTACTGTGGAGTCCACAGTAGGTTGCCAAAAAGAAGAGACACTTTATACAAGACCTATAAAACAACACTGCACCTAAGTATTTACTACTCTACTGCATCTCTCTCGGCTCAAATGTTACCATTATTAATAACAAAGCTCAACAAAGTACAAAAACTCATTCATTCCGAAGATAGTTGGTTATCATGACGACGCCATCTTTTAATGCACTCTTTGTGTAGTATAGATAAGTCTTGTTCACATCATAAATCATACGAAAACGGAAGCTATTTCCGTTAAAGAAAACTAGCCACATATCTACTATAATAATAATAATATCCTAGGACATTATTTACACACGGCCATCTGATCCCAAACTAAGCAGAGCTTGTACTATGGAAACCAGATAACTGATATATTACATAATACTACTTTTCTCTTGTAAATGCATGTTAATTTAGACAATTACACCCAGACTCAGGACAAACGCACATGTTCGTGCACAAAAATATTTGTCCTGGGTGTGAATTGAACCCATGACCTGTGGCGTGAATGGCAAGCATTTACCAACCACGCCAACCGACCTGTTAACTATACATATTAAAATGTTGATTTAAAATAAATCAACATTTTAATATGAGGAGGTTCTCAAGTTCATTGGTATATTTTTATGTAGGTATGTAGACCGATTCCTGCTAGATTTATAATCCGATTCACGTCCCATAAACATTTTACATAGTTTGGCACAGTAGTTTTTATTTTATGAACATTTTTGTACGATTTTTTTTTATGTGGACGATGTAATTGTCTTTGGCATAGACGTTTTTAAATCTTAGCCAGTCTAGCTAGACTCATACTGTTCAAGTGTTTCTTTTTTTACTATTAGGTATTTGTAGACGCTCATAACCACTCACCGAATCTGTCACGCGGTCAGTCAACAATAGATGACCGTCAAGGTGGTGCTGTCGGTCCCGGTTGCTGTCGTTAAATAACAGCCGTTAAGCCATGTAAAAGGCGTACCGGATGGCGGTAACCACTGCCCATACGATAAAGATAGCAAATTTGAGATGAGATAACCTAAAATGAGTTGATGAGAGGAGTTGAAGTTATATTAAGATGTTATGTTCAAATATTTATTAAATTGCTGCACTAAAAATAGTCTATTTTAATGCATAAACATAATAGCATAGTTTACTTTAACGAAAAGTTTAGAATCCTTAGGAAATAAAGTTATTTAGCTCCCGGATCAAAGTCAATGTTCACAAACTCGAAATCGGAATACAATCGCTCAATAATCCCGGGTTCAGACTACGTCTATACTACGTAATGTTGCTGTTAGAGTAAATAATATCACGGAGAACAAAGGCAAAAGTATTTATTATTGTATCTTTCACAAAAAATACGAATATATATCTTTTCACTGTCTTTTGCGACTAGAACGCATTTAATGATGTCCTGGTTTTTAATACCAAGTGAAAGAAATACATTGGGATTTTGGATAACAGTAATTCAATAGAGATCTGGAGTTACTACACATATGGCGATCTACACCTCCGTGCCTTGGAAAGTACCAACATGAAAACCTACTACGTAATTACTGTTACACAAAATAAGTCCAGACTCATGAAAACCAAAACCAAACATACTATAATGTTTTCGCTTAGTTTTTGAAGTAGGTTATAAAGATAAAAACCCCGAATAGAGTGACTGAGTTTCAAGAGCTCAAGTCCAGACCAGTAATATCTGTCTAATAACATCTAGGGACAATGTCACACAGATCATCCTAATCCCAAACTAAGCAAAGCTTATACTATGGGTACCAGGAGACGATATACATACCTACTTATATAGATAGATAAATACATATATTAGATTATTTTTTGTTTTTTACAATATCACACAGATCATCCTAGCCCCAAACTAAGCAAAGCTTGTACTATGGGTACCGGGGGACGATATACATACTTATATAGATAGATAAATACTTATAGACATAGAAAACATCCATGACTCAGAAACAAATATTCGTGCTCATCACACAAATATTTGCACTTACCGGGATTCGAACCCAGGACCACCAGCTTCGTAGGCAGGCGCACTACCAACTAGGCTACGGTGACCGTCTAGTCTAGTGAAAATCAAAAACAAACATACAATTGATTCACGGAGTTTTTGAAATAGTTTATAAAGATATAACTACTAACTAGATATGACACGTCGCCCTCAACAATCGTCCCCGAATAGTGACTGGTTCTCATGAGACAGACCACACAATCTAAATCTAAAGTACTAAAATTGGACCTCTTTCCAACTAAATCTGTTGGCAAGTGTACTCTCGAGGATCGTCAAATCAAACTGGAGATTACTGTAAAGCCGTTAGTATTTATCTTGGCTTTTTCAAGTACAATGCGGAGTTCATTTTGAACGTGACAATGTTATACCTCCCTTTGGATACAGTCAATGTACAGACGCCAGCACATCAAGCTACCCCAATCTGTCAAATTTCCCCAATTCAAAGTGAACCTTATGCTTATGTGATAAAGTTGAAAATCTATAAAAGAAATTTGACAGATTGGGGTAGCTGGGTGTATTGGCGTCTGTACTTGCACTACGAAGACTTCTTTTACATAAAGCAGTAGAGAATTGAGAATTGAATCCTACTAACATTATAAATGCGAAAGTTGGTGAGCATGGATGTATTGATATATGGATGAATGGACGTTTGTTACTATTTCTTAAGCAAAATAAAATTATTATGCTACCGCAAGACAAACGAGGTAGTTGTTTTAAAGTAATTTAGGACCGTCCAGTTAAATTCCCTTAGAATTTATTAAAAATAAAAGCACTTTATTTGCAAGAATCATTTAAAGGACTTCGGCAAATCCCGGCCTGTGATGGACAAAAGTTAATTACTATTTAAAAACGAAATTATAATATTAAAAATCCCTCCATGCCTTTTATTTCCTTGTACAACATGTGAAAATGATTTCAATTCTTAAAAGTAAATCATTTAGTTCCGGAATTCATGTTTCTTAAACTGTCATAAAGGGTCTGGATGCTTCGGTCTTTTGAGCCGTTGGGAAAATATTTATTTTTCCAGTCGTGCAGTTATTGTTATAGTGTCATTGTCAGATGCGTTATAATTTCACTGTACTGAAATATGTATTATTTGCATACATAATATTATCCTCAAGAGTCATAATATAAATCAATAGTATGTATGGTATGTTGATTTATAAATCAATGAAGGAATCAATTCTTCATAGTAATGGCATCACCTTTTTATCTGTTACCAAAAGTTATACGAGACGAACAATTATGTGATTCTTTCATTAGAAAACTCAAAGGCTATTTAATCCAGAAAAGTTTCTATACGCTACAAGAATTCTACAATGATAGCCAGCCTAAATAAATGAATAGAAATATAAAATTAATGCTAGAAGATAAAACCTGGAACCAAATAATATGACATTCTCTTTATATTCCCTGACTATTTGATGTACCAGATGACATTTAATATATTTAATGTAAAATTAATTAACATTTATTCTATTGACATGCATGAAACTTTTTTATTCTTTTTTTCCACTTATTATTTAACTATGTAATACTGTAATTTTATATTTATTCTATTGATTGTATTGTGTAAAATTAAATGATAAATAATAAGTATTATTGTAATATGTACCTAATGTTGCTGTGCCCTTACAGGGTATCATGTTGAAACATAAGTAATACCATTGTAACAACATTGTATACACATGATTTGCAATAAATAAATTGAAATACATTCGTATTTAGGCTTGCTTGACTTGCATCGTGAAACGTGAATGTTTTCTTGTGGCTTGTATATTAACGACGACCTTTGGTTTTGTTTCTGGATTCTGTTTTCGACTTCCCGAAATCCCGACTGATCCCGGCTTTCTTGGACTTTGGATCTACGCAACATGATTTACCTGTGTTATTCGCACCTCGGACCACTTATTTTGTCCTAAACAACTATGGCCGCGGTTATTTTTTTGAATAGGTGTGAACGGTTGTAATAAACATATCTTAACCTATTTTACTTATTTATATATAGAAAGTACAATTATTACAAAAATTCGTTCCATGATCTAATACAATATTGTAATCTTGTTGACCGTATACGCGTTATAATACATAAATCCCATGTTTTACATAAAAAATAAATATACAGGGCGATAGAACATTAGTACCCCTTCAAAATGCATATTGTTTTATTTATGTCCATTCCAGGCCATGTTGGTATAGGCCGGTTGCCGATCTCCTTTAGATACTTTTATTGATAGTATTCATTACACACTGATTTTGAATGATGAGAGAGCAATTACTTCATCATCTTCATTGCAGTCAAAAGACACCCACTGCTAGGACAAAGGCCTCCCCCAAATATCTACACATTTGCCGGTATTGCGCTACCTGCATCCAATTTGACAGCCGGTTGGCGTGGTTGGTGGATCCTTACCTGTCGTGGGTTTGATTCCCACCCAGGACAGATATTTGTGTGCATGAACATGTCTGTTCGTCCTGAGTCTGGGAGTAATTATCTATATAAGTATGTATTTACATAAAGAAGTAGTATATCACAGTATACAGTATACATGGCCAAGCAGAGCTTGTACTATGGAAGCCAGATATCCATAGTATAAGCTCTGCTTGGCCATGTGTGAATAATGTCCCAGGAAAAATTACTAATACATAATAAATTGCTTTCTCACAAGTACTCCTTGTGAGCTAAAGCGAAATAGCAAATATTGTTAAACTTTGCAGACTAAGTGCTTTGAATTTTAAAGGCTTACAACAACAAAAGTTGATAAGACTACGAAGTAATATGTTGATAACTTAATTCGGCAAATTTATTCCATTTACTAACGTTAAAGGTCTCTTAATTAATAACGAGTAAATTTTGGTATAAATTTCCCCGGAGAGAATAGAATAGAAACAGTAGGTAGGTACAGAGGCCAGCACATCAAGCTACCCCAATCTGTCAAATTTCCCCAATTGAAAGTGAACCTTACAGTTTTGTTATAAAGTTGAAATTCTATATAAGAAATTTGACAGATTGGGGTAGCTAGATGTGCTGGCGTCTGTACTTACCTACTCATCACACGCAATGAAAATCAGGAAATATTAAAATAATCAACGACATAAATGCACGATCAGTTGGAAAGATTTATTGTATGGCACCCGGACATCGGTTCTACGAGCTATATGTCCCCCTGGCCCCTGCCCCTTCATATGGGCAATTTTTCGGCTGCTGGGGCATAAAGGTTCTTGAGCGGTGACCACGACCCCTAAGTTCTAGTCCCCCAAAGTCAACCCACGACCACATAAACGCACGATCTGTTGGAAAGATTTATTGTATGGCACCCTGACATCGGTTCTACGAGTTATGTGTCCTCCTGCTGCCCCTTCATGTGGGCAATTTTTCGGTCGCTGGGGCATAAAGGTTATTGAGCGGTAACCACGAACCCTAAGTTGTAGTCCCCCAAAGTGGACCCACGACCACATAAACGCACAATCTGTTGGGAAGATTTATTGTATGGCACCCTGACATCGGTTGTACGAGCTATGTGTCCTCCTGCCCCTTCATGTGGGCAATTTTTTGGCTGCTGGGGCATAAAGGTTGTTGAGCGGTGGCATCGAACCGCAAGATGTCCTCCACAACGTGGACCAACGATCTAGCAACGGTCACCCCAAGCCGCTCAATGCGGAGACTCTCGATATCGATAATGATGTTAATAATGACTAGATATTATAAACAATCCCGGCGAGAGTAAAACAAATCTAGTAAAAAGAATATGAGAGATTTAGTGTGAGCGACAAAGAGCGGCGGCTTTTAGAAGAAATAAAAACTTAGCGAAATATCAACGGTTGCGTCGTACTTAAGTTATTCATGTGTAGCGTCTGAAGCGTACATTTATACCGCGTATACCCGTGACAATCGACTGCTATGTAATTCTATTGCTTTGTTTCGTTACGTATAGGCATCTTTCTTTTGATTCACTTCAATGGCGTTGGAATATTCACCTCTCTTTCTCTCTGCGTCATATCTTTTTTTTTCATGTAATGAAAGTAACGCGTGCTTAAAATTGTATTCTCAAATTTCGTCCAATAATTGAATAGCGCATCGTAATCATAGAAAAACAAAACACTATGATATAGGAACCTATATTATATATCTTAAGCTTGATTTTAAACCCACTTCAAAATGGCTGCAAACGGGTTGGCCATCGCAGTAGAAGCTGCTGCCCGTTCTCTGATAGATTTTGTCTCGGGACGACTCCTAGGGATGAGATGGGGTAGCGATATTCAATGCCGATAGCTACACGGCAGCCCCATATATGTTTTACTTATTATTTGTCTAGAACAGCAGTAGACGTCAGTTTTATGTTTTTTAAACGGTAATTATGTGTCAGTTAATTCAATAGATATCATAACAACGTCATATAAAATCAGTAAAGATTAATAATAAACTCTGACCTCACTCAATGTCCGTGTACGTATTTAGACATTTCTAATAAGATACCTTCCTTTATAAGATAATACCTTAACAATATATATATATATTATAAATATAAAACGTTTTTGTGAAGAGTATTATAGCGAAGGTCACCATCCATACCTTCTTTTGCAAAGATAAGTTAGAGACAGCCCTATGCGGGCATAACTTTTCAAAGAGATGTAAAGCTTTATTATAAGGCTATTTTAGTACATACATAGGTACGTCGGGATTTCGTACGTCAGAAATATCTATCGGCATAGTTATATATAACATCAATATGAGGTTGAAACGAAACATGAATAGCTACTTTTAAAAAGTTTAGTTAGTTAGTAGTAGGTACTTACAGACACTTTTAGGGTTCCCGATAAATAAATAATATCTTAGCGCTGTCACATTTGTCTCAAATGTAATTTTATGTCAATTACTTTTGTGATTTCTGTAACGACTTTGGGTGTGAACCAATATAATAATTTCTAGAGCGGTGTGATCGGAAGAATAGTGTTTTACCTTCATCGCTACAGCTGAAATAAGGCCACTGCTGGACAAATCTCTCCCAAGAATTATCTTGAAGGGTATGCCATAATCGCCACGCTTGGCAAACGAGTTGGCTACTAGGTAAACTGAATAGCGCTCAAAGCTTGATGCTTTCACCGGTCCGTAAGTGGGCGAGGTTAAGCAAGTAGGCTAACGATCAGTCCATAGATGGGTGACCGCAGAAGTGGTTTAATCTCTGAGCATCTCCGTGCTTCGGAGGGCACGTTAAGATGTCGGTCCCGGTTGGAGCCATTAGGCAACTGTAGTTAAGCCATGTCAGAGGCCTAATGGGCATCATGAACAACTCTGAGACTAGGGTAACCAATGCCCATACGATAAGTAAGTAACTGAATTAAGACATGAGCTACAATTTTTTTTACGACAGATTAATATCTGATCCAAAGGCAGAGCTTGTACTATGGCATCCAGACAACTGATAAACATACTCATATATTATATATGAACATTGTTAACATTGTATTAGGTTTTATAACAAGCTTCCTACTCAAATTACTGATCTGCCTGACGTGTACTTATGGCTAGGGGTTATTACACCACTAAAGAGTACATCGATGACAAAGACGTCTGGCTCTTACTGCCTACCTGCACATTGCTCGCTGGAGACCTTGTAGCCATATAGACATGACCTATCTGCTAAGTTACGTGAACTATCTGTAAATGATTGCTATCATATACTTAATTTAAAATTATTGACTCTGTCTCAAAATGAACAATGTTATTGTTTCGAAGTTTTTCTTTTGTATACCTAAATATAATTTTTGCTAACCAAATAATTACTTACTCTAATTGGACCAAATCCCGTGTTCATGCCCGCTTGAGTATGTTTCGCCGGACCGTCTCAACTGGGTCGTGTTGAAACCGGTAGTAGATGAACCCACTGAGTTTGTTTCGCTGGGTCTTCTCAGTTGGGGCGCATTGGATCCGGTGGTAGCATTAAAGCGCGACCGTCGTTATTAACACAAGGTCCGTCATAATAATAATACCTTGATATAGACAGAACCATTGACAATATGTAGTAAAAATATTAGACTTAACTAGATAATTAAATATAATCTCTTGACAATAACTTGATACGAGCTAACTAAATATCAATGCTATAATAAAATAAATTTTATAAATGTTTCATACAATGTGTACCTAAATATCTATGTTACTAGACATAATAATGTATACAACTATATTACTACAAACATGTTCTGACTATTTACAAGCGCTTTTTTAAAGTCTACGTGAATAAAAACCTTTTCTATTTTATTTTATTTTAATGACATGTCATCGCGTGACCACGATCAATGCAACTTGGTCGAAACATCGGGAAAATAACAATAAGGTTAGTCGCGTTAATACCTGTTAACAATGTTCATATATAATTATGATACGCGGAAGTTTAAAGGTGTATATACTCAAATATATCTGAATACATGCATTTAATACAGCTAAATTAAAGCCAACGAATTTGCCGTTGTCACTAACTACCTTTCTCGGAAAACAGCGTGAATATATATGTATTACTATTGCCACTACTACGCCAAATAACACAGACGTCAATAAATCTCAAGAGACGTCAAATTTCAAGGGGCTTTATCATCTAAATAGGGAGGGGGTTTGACTGATTGAATGATAAGTCTAAAGTCATCCAAAATAACTGAAGATAGTAAATTATAAAGTGACAGTCATAAAACATTTTTTTATTTACTTGGAAAACCTACAGCTGTTGATACGTGATGGGCTTTTTGTATATGATGTAGAAAGCCAATTACAGGTTTTCACCAATAGCCATACATTATAAAACTGGTACATGTTTACTTATATCTTGGAAACATGCAATTGAATACATATCTTTAATATATTAGTTTCGTTACAGTTACTTATTACTAAAGAAATCAAGGCATAGCAACCGCTTCACTGTTTTTATATTGAAATAATAAGAGTCTAAGTCATGTTTCTTACATAACATGTTAAAGTTCCTAGGTACTTGGTCTCACTATGAACGAGTTTTGTCGGTAACTAGTTGAAACAATTGGAATGGATATAGGGGGACTGTGACGAGTATTATTTATATTACAGCTTTTATATTTAAAACAATATTTTTAATATATATATGCATTTGTATTATACATACTTAATAATTCTATTGTATTACGAAATGGTTGCAAATAACATCTCCACTTATCAAAGCTGCTGAAATTCAAATCCCACCTCCAATTTAAATCAAACCACTCAGAAATGCGGGGCACAGACTAAATGATAGTAAATTCGTAATTTATAGGACCATTGAGTTCAATTGTACTACGAACCCCTAAAGGGTTGAAAGGAGATAATTCACGGACTCGCTTTCGGTACATCACTAATGTGACGTATGGGTCTTAAGGGACACTAGGGTTGTCAAGTTGGCAAAGTTTGGCCTCCTGATAACTGTAAGTCAGAATGATCATGCTTAAGTAAGACTCTTGGTCACGAATAGCATTTTATGATCATTATGGTTAAACAGCTTTTTTATTGCTTGTTGATGGCTTTGATGGCTTTTGTTAGATGATGCAAATCTTATGTACTTTTGAAGAACGGTCGTGCCTTGACTTAATATATGATAAATATGATAATGTAGTCACAAAGATTGAAAAAGGCATGCTGAGATGGTTTGGCCATTTAGAAAGGATGAATGAAAGAAGATTGACAAAAGAAGTATACCTGGCCTGTGTGAATGGGACAACCGGAAGGGGAAGACCACGTCGAACATTCTCTGACCAAATTGGAGATGTTCTCAAGAAAGGGCAGGTCAGAAGTACCCTAAACCGGCGAGCATGTATGAAGAATATAATGACAGTAATCGAGGCAAAATTAGTATGCAAAGATCGTGACAAATGGAGATCCGTTGTCTCTGCCTACCCCTCTGGGAAACAGGCGTGAGTCTATGTATGTATGTATGTATGATAATGAATATAGTTCGGAAAATATCTGTATCTCATTTTAAATTAAGATCGCAATTTTGTTTCTTTAGTGTAAATCCAGAAACTTCTCTCAGACGTTTTACGCACAAGAGTTTTCTCAGCGATTGATTTAAAAACAAATCACCGAGAATAAATTGTAACATAGACTTAATATTAAGTAAGGTTAAGGTTTACTTTTCTATGGTTGGTACGAGATGAAAAAATGCCTGCCTTCTTATTATTTTACTGCCGAGGTGAATTGTTGAAAAATATCAAAAAGATGTGAATAAAATCAATACAAGCTTTTGCTTTAACGTGCTCAGCGAAAGAAAGATAACGTACACTAAAATAAACATTCTAAAATCATATTCATGGAATTCATAACGTTATATCATTAAATGAAATAAATAAAAGTAAAAAAGGTTTTTATTCACGTAGATTTTTAAAAAGCGCTTGTAAATAGCCAGAACATATTTGTAGTAATATATAACTAATTAATTTATTTATAATTATTTCTAGGTACATATAAATATTAAGGTACACGGATTGTATGAAAAAAATTACAATAAGATTTATTTTATAATAGTAATGATATTTAGCTTGCTTAAATTAAGTTATTGCCAAGGATCATGTTTAAAGAAATTTTAAATTTTCGTTATATCTTACTACATATTGTCTGAATGGTTCAGTCTATCTTAAGGTACGAATTAAATATGATTATTATGGAGCATCTTGTGTTTATAACGACGGTCGCGCTTTAATGCTACGACCCGGATCCAATGCGCCCCAACTGAGAAGACCGAGCAAAACAAACTCAGCGGGTGTCTCTACTTTATTTTTATTGATACAACATCATCTCGCAGTAAAATTCTATATTGCACGGACAGATTTATTATAGCAGTATGTTTATTTATATAACATATGGTATTGTTAAAAAAAAGTAAATATTTCATTCATATTTATTATTATTTATTTACGTCTTCTGTAAACTCGTACAAATATGATAACGTATGTATGAACGACTCATTGTTTTTGGCAAAACGAATCACGCAATTAAGGCAGTAACCAATTCAAGCGCTGCATTTAATTAATTACGATAGTCTAGAACTCGAATTCATTCGTATGTTTTTTTGACAAACGCATACTAAAATCTCAGAGGCCCATAGCGAGAGGCTCTAAACTCCAAACTATGGATCGTGAAAGCGTCGAAAAGGAGATAGGTTGAAAGGAAAACTTTCATTTTTCTATTGTATTTAATTCCATTTAATTCTAAATTTAAAAGAAAATATTGAAACGAAACCTTGTAAGAATGCTTATTATCGATCATCTTATCAACAATGTTTAAAACGTTACTTTAAATTCTGACGGCTAAGCAACCGTCCCATAGGATTTAAAAAAAATACTAATATTTCCGAAATACTATTGCCGATACCTATGTTAGGTTACCTGCGCTACTAAACTCAGTATTCTAATATTATTATAATATTAAGTCTCAGATCAAAAACTTCACTAACAGTGATTTGAGAGGGAAAGATCCACTCAAATCACTTGATCCGGCTGAGATTATACAAAATCAAAGTCTACAACCAAATCCGCATCAATTTAAAAGTTTGAAGGCAATATTCCATCACGGTCTTTGACAGTCCACTTATTTATGTATTCAAATGTAGTTAGTTTATTTATAAATTTATATGAATTTGTTCTTGCTACGTTTATATAAAAAGGATTTAAAAATATACTCTACAATTAGTCACATTGCTAATTCAATATATTGATATAATCGAAATTCAAACGCCACTGGCTTTACACACAAATGTGGTGGTGCTCTTCTTCAATAAGAACGAAAAAACGTATAAGAACCCTATAATTACAGACCCATCTCAGTGTAGAGTCATGTTTACAAGTTTTCAAGGGTTAATACGAATCGTCTCCTGCGCAAGTCTGATGGCTTTGAGCCTCCCGAACAAGCCGGTTTTCGAAAAGGTAATGATTTTAGCACCATAGACCACAGTCGTAAACACTCTGCGGCAAGGTTATACAGGGGACGGAGAGTATATATACACAGATATCAATATTTTTGCAATAATCTATAATTTATGTAATACTAGCTATGCCCTGCAGTTTTACCCGCATTAAACTTTATAAATTATATCCTTTGCGTTAATATAGCGTATCAACTAACTCCATACCAAATTTTATTATAATCGCTCCAGCCGTTTAGACATGAAGAAGTAACAAACATACACACTTACACACATTTATACACAAATTTTCGCCTTTATAATATTAGAAGTGGGATATTGGCGTAGCCCTACCAAGGTTGCTTGAGAATCTTAACTCATTTATTTGATATGATTAGTACGAAATGACATTGCATGCCAAAATCACTGAACTGTTCACTTCCAATTACTTCAAACCTAAATATCAAAGGTTGATACTCAATATAAGTCAAACAAAAAATACTGCGGACTTCAAAGAAATAGAAAACTTCGCCCACACATCTGTTGTCATTCTTCGGTAAATATTAAATATCATGATATAACGGAAAGTGGATCCATCAAAATACCGCAACTTCGAGTATTTCAGATTGATCGTATGAAGAGCCTACAAATAAACGCTTCAAATAAGAACACAGATAAAATAAGAATTTTGACATTTGGCTCTTTCGCTATAACAGAATAACAATTTATTCGACCAGCTGCAATACCTTGGGGTTAGTTAAAATACCAGCGATGTAGTAATTTCTTTCTTTTTGTAGCATCTCCTGCAGCTGGCACTCGTTTATGGAGCACTCAAATAAGAATTTTCTTTACACTGTAGATTGGCTAGGTAAGTAACCTTTTTTTTTTCTTTATTAGAAGTATTATTGTTTCGTACACCTACTCGGAGGTCAATACATATAAATATTACAAACTTCTTAAAATTGTTTGTATAATGTATGATCCTTTTTTATAGCAAAGTTATTGGGTAGAGCCACGGAGCCTTTTTAGACCTAAGTCTCATCTTTAAAAAAGTTATCTAGGTTACCAAGACTATATAAACATAATATTATAAATCGCTTGTTTACTCAACGGACATAATAAATATTGACACTTCGTTGTTAACATTATGGTTCTTTTAATGCAAAATCTTTACGAGTTAATAATTTCATACTTAAATATGTTATGTTATTGAACAAGAGTTCATTTTAACATTCAGAAGAAATGTTTTCGACTCAACAGATCATTAAAAAGTTATGTTTACCTTCTAATATAAATGCAGTGTTCATTGTTTTCCAACTACAATACGGAGTTACATAATAAACTTGTGTTCAGACAACTGTGCAAACAAATAACTACAGTCAAGTACTAAGATATAATTTTTGAATTAAAGTATTCCAGATGGAACCGCGTAGTTTTAAATTATAGCTTGTTGCATGTTAGGTAATTCGTTTTTATTTTTTAAAGTACTTTTACATGCTAAGTATACAAGAACATTCACACTACGTGCAACACAACACTTTATTTGACGTTTTAAAATTACATAGTTTAAATTTAAACTAGGAATTTTCTAAATTTAAACGCGTTCTAAATACAAATTATCCTCAGATTACAAGAAAACAACTGAAAAAGTTACCATGTACGTTTATAAGAAAGAATTACATACTTTTTAATGGAATTTTTTGGTGAAGGTACTTTATAGATGTTACGCAATTACTGCGTTAATAGTGAAACGATTTTAATAATTCTTCAATAAGAGTAGGAGGATATGTATATCCATATACATTTTGTTCAAATCTGTTTTATACAAAAGATGTTGTACGTGTGGCGCAGCGGTTAAGACAGTCGCCTTGCCACTTCATGTCTCGGGTTCGATTCATGTACAGTACAACTGTTCGTGTGATCTAAAAATAGTTGCCCTGAGACTGGATGTACTCTGTGTCCGTCAATTACATGTTTGTAAAGTACTCTGCGACACAGGCATTCATTTCACACATTTTCAGTTATTAAAAAATAATACCACAGTCGAATCTTAGCCTATACCTAAAAATCTGCGCCATAAGTACGCGCTATAAAAATTTACTACAGAGTCCCTAAATACATCCAAGATGAAGAACGGTTTCATCCTTTTGTAAGGAAACTACACACCGCAGGAGTTCTATAATGAAAAAAATCAAATAATAATAATATGTATGTATTGTATGTAATTTGTTGCGTGCTGACGGGAAAGAATATCATCCCCCTTTTCATCCCATAGGGGGCATAGAAATCGACCGAGCGAATATCGCCCATAGAACGGGAAACAGCATGTACTGTGACCATCATACAGCGACCCGTTTAGGCACCCGTTTGCCAAGCGTGGCTATTAAGCCACGCTTGGCAAACGGGTGCCTATCATTTGGACGGATATGCTATAATTAGCATATCCGTCCAAATGATAGGCACCTCCATTGTGAAAATCTTTTGGAGAGGCATTTGTCCAGCAGTGGACGTCATTCGGCTGACTTGATGTAATATGTATGTATGTGGAAATTATTTCAAAAAATTCTAATTATTTACGAATTTATATTGATAACTTATTAATTAAGTACTACACAGAGTAATCAAAATGGTGATTGAATAAATATTTTAATAATTTTTGGACACCTGATAGTATATACCTATGTACCATTTTTATTAATTTTATTAGTAAACTGCATGCCTATTCTAATTATAATTAATTATTATTTAATGTTGCCGTGCCCTAACGGGGTGTTATGTTTAAAATTATAATATTTTAATTTAATTTATGTTTATTAAGTTAATAATTAGGTTATTTTAAAAATCATTGTAAATTATTTTACTGTTTAATTCATTACGTTATGATATTTTAAAAAAGAAATTAAATCATAATGTAACACCATTGTGCACCTGACTGCAGTAGGTAAATGAATTGAATGTCCTTCGACAAATGCTCTTTATTAATTTAAACGCTAATATAATAAAATTACTTAATTTTATCATATTAGTATTTATCTTATGTAGGTACAATTAGCGGCCTTATTCTCAATGTTATAGACAATTAATTTAATTTATAAATCAGTAATTATAGTATTTGAATTTCTTTGTTGCTTGCCAACCCTAATAATCACCAGTATAAACATTTAAATCTCATTTCTAATTGACTTTAAGACTTTCGCTAGGCGATACAAAATTAAAACTGTTAAGTACTTTCTTGGAGTAAAGAAAATTTAATAAGGCACAGTTTTATGAAATACTAATTCGTTTCTTTATGGTTTCAACATTTTTAATCAAAGAGGTAAAGATACTTCAAAGGTTTTAAATTGATTGAGGTACCGGACACCGGTAAAGGACAAAATAAATGAGTTAGGTTTATTCTAATACACTTACGCCAGTTTGATGAAAGTTTTATAAATTAAAAAGGCTTTTTTCTTAATTGTACCTTTCAGAAGAAAATTTATATATACACTAGCTGTGCCCCGCGGTTTTACCCGCGTTAAATTTTATAAATTATCACAGCTCCTCCCGCGTAGTTGATAACGTGATAATATGTAGCCTATATGTTGACCCGACCTCTTAGTAATATTCATGCAAAATTTGAAGTAAATCCATGCAGTACTTTTTGAGTTTAGCCCGGACATACATACAGACAAACAGACACACAGACAAAAATTCTAAAAACTATATTTTTGGCTTCGATGTCGATTGTAGATCACGCCCCAAGTATCCTTTAAAAAAAATACTCAATGTACAGTTTGATTTCCTACGATTTTATTATATGTATATAGATTATCTCAGATAACGAACGACACTTTTGACGGTAGTATGATTCTTTATTTACTCAAACTTACTAAATTAGTTTGTAATCCTATCTGTGTAGGAGAAATCCTAAAACGTTTACACTGACGACGGACACAACGTACAAGATGTATTTGAAATATATATTTTAAGCTAACTTGGCATAAAAAAAATATAAAAGCACTATAGATTTATTTATGTCTGTTTGTTGTGAATCTGGGTGTAAACTTCTATAAAAGAATATATTTACAAAACAAAAGTAGAATATGTAGAAGGTACTTAAATCAGTTATCTGGTTTCCATAGTACAAGCTCTCTTAGTTTAGGGTCAGATGGCCGTATGTGAAAAAACCGGCCAAGTGCGAGTGTGACTCGCACATGACGGGTTCCGCAGCAGCAAGTATTTCAGTTGATTAAATGAAAGGTAAATTGCGGTTTACGATTTATGACGCATTAAAAAAAAACTACTTACAAGATTTCGTTCAAACCAATTTTTGTTGTTAGTTTACATGGTAATGTACATTATATATTTTTTTTAGTTTTATCATTCTCTTATTTTAGAAGTTACAGGGGGGGGGACATTCATTTTTCCACTTTGGAGTGTCTCTCGCGCAAACTATTCAGTTTAGACAAAAATGATATTAGAAACCTCAATATCATTTTTGAAGACCTATCCATAGATACCCCACATGTATGGGTAAGATGAAAAAAAAATGTTTTGAGTTTCAGTTCTATGTATGGGGAACCCCCAAAGTTATTATTATTTTTCTATTTTTGTGTAAAAATCTTATTGCGGTTCACAGAATACATCTACTTACCAAGTTTCAACAGTACAGCTCTTATAGTTTCGAAAAAAAAATGGCTGTGACATACGGACGGACAGACAGACAGACAGACAGACATGACGAATCTATAAGGGTTCCGTTTTTTGCCATTTGGCTACGGAACCCTAAAAAAGCATAAGTAACGTATAAGATTTTTTTCTTAGGTTTTTAGGTTCTTGGTTATTACCACTACGTGCCCTAATTATTGATTCCAATCGGTTCCGAATAAATCTGATTACGTATTAGTATTGCGGAATTTTGTCCCATTATTGTGAAATTGCTCTATTCTTAACCCTGCCACTGTTGTTAGGATTTCTCACATCTATTTTTAAAACGTACCAAATGTGCTCAATGGGATAAAGATTTGGGCTGCGTGCTGGCCAATTATTGGTCCGTATCCCTCTTTTTTGGTTAGGCAGGTGGAATGCCTACGCATGCCACCCGCAAAAAGTGTCTGCGGGTGGGTATGTCAGAGTGTCGGACTCGCACCGACTAAAGTTAACCTGCCATGGACTTTTATTGGCGCATGATGGGTGGAGCACCGGGAACGCGGGTATGCTGTTCCGGTGCCCCCTTTCGCGCCATGTCCCAGATGGTCAGGACACGTACCCTGGGAGGGCTCGGAATTGCCCTCCCCTATTGCCAACTACTGCCAGTCCGGCACAGCGACTGTGCCACAAATAGATCGCTGTCTTCTCACACTGCCACCACAGCCCAACCTCCTTGCTACATTGCCGAACTTGTGCAGGGGTGTGCGGTCGAGCATTATCTTGCATTACAGTAAAGTTTTTCGCCTATAAATCCCGTTTTAAGAACCACGTGAGCTTGTGAAATGTCTTTTATAAAGCGATGTGGCGTCAAACGCCCGCTTTTACCGTTTTGACGAACCATATGAATGAAAACAAGTTCAGTTCGCCCGTTCATCGATATGCCACCCCAGGCAATACACGAACCACCTCCAAATTCGAGAAAAACGAAAAAAAATCGCGTTACTCAATGCAACTTGCAGCATATTTCTCCCCATGTCAATAATAACCCTCTTCTTCTGACTTTTCTGGCCTGTTGGTCAAGTGGTTTGTGGCTAGCCGGTTGCCGTGGTTGGTAAATATAGGTCTTTCACGCCGCAAGTCGTGGGTTCGATTCCCCCCCATGACAGATGTTTGTTTGTCCTGAGTCTGCGTTAATTATCTAAAGCAACCGAAGACGTTCTCATGAAAGGCTGGGTCAGAAGTACCCTAAACCGGCGAGCATGTATGCAGAATATAATGACAATAAATGAGGCGAAAAAGGTGTTCAAAGGTGACAAATGGAAGTCCGTTGTCTCTGCCCACCCCTCTGGGAAACAGGCGTTAGTCTATGTATGTATGTATAAGCATGTATTTACAAAAGAAAAGTAGTATGTAGTACATCAGATATCTGGTTTCCATAGTACAAGCTCTGCTTAGTTTGGAATCAGATGGCCGTGTGTGAATATTATTCCAAGATATTATTACTTCTAAGTATAGCCAGCTAGAATTCAAATGGCTAGTATAATCTGGAATAATAAATTATTAACTATAATTAAATGTCCACAGCACACAATGAGAACCTTATTTCAACAATTAACAGCAATGCAACATATAAATCTTTAGTTTATTTCCAGATCTCATTGGTTCCACACGCGAAGGTTCTGTACAAAGCTTTTTACTTAATGGAGGATTGATGGCGGACCTCCGATCCATCAATCGGTTAGTTACCGCTCTCAATAAGTGATATGGGGTCAAACAACCCAATAACTCATCGTATTAGTATTTAAGCCTGTTAAGAGGCTATATCAGCAGACAGTATTACCACCATCACCCTTAGTTTGCAATCGTATAGATTAAATATCCTCTCCCATTTGTCCCTATGTTCCGTATCAAAATGTCCCTAAAAACTGACCCTCACATGAAACTTTGTAGGAATATATTCATACAATTCATACAAATTAATTATCAATGTTTTAATATACACCAATTCAATTTATTTGTATTTTTATAGCTTACTAGCTGTGCCCCGTGGTTTTACCCGCGTTAAACTTTATAAATTATCACAGCTCCTCCCCCAAAGCTACTAGCGTAATAATAGGAACCCTATATGTTGACCCTACCTCTTAGTAACATTCATGCAAAATTTGAAGTAAATCCATGCAGTACGTTTTGAGTTTAGCCCGGACATACATACAGACAAACAGACAAAAATTCTTAAAACTATATTTTTGGCTTCGATATCGATTGTAGATCCTGCCTCAAGTATCCTTTTTAAAAAATATTTAATGTACAGTTTTGATATTCCTACGATTTTATTATATGTATAGATTATAGATACATATATCCGAATAAAACATAGGCTATAATTTATAAAGTTTAATGCGGGTAAAACCATCGGGCACAGCTAGTAATTATGGAAGAATGTAAATGCAAATTAGAATTAAACAGACTGTGATACTACATAGTATCGAATTGCTACTATGGGAAAACATTAAATAAGTAAATAGAAATGTTAAATTAACGGCACTATGGTAATTGTGATGTAAAGAAATAGAATAATACTAACGTATAAAATTAATGGAAATTGTATATTTATAACTTGTGTGATATGAATGTATAAATTTAATTGTAAAGCTTGGAATGATGTAATAATTGTATAGAATGTAATCGAATCGCGTCTCATGGGAAAATATATTAGTAGTAAAAAATTAAAAATAATAATAACATAAAAAAATATATTAGAATCCTAATCACTAGAAACAATGTTACTGCAGTAAAGCAGTGAATGATCGGAAGCGAATTAGCCAACAAACAAAATGAAAAACCCCAAAGGGTGCGCCCACTAGCGCGAGATACTTAGTTAAATCGCGGCAAAAAAAGTCTGTTCGTCTAATTTACTGGACTGAATAACTTACTGGATTGAATTGTTGTGCACAAGTGTCTCTGTTCTTCGCTTCATCTACCTACATCTCATCTATTAACATACATACTAAATCACATCCAACCTCCTTCCACAATGAGAGGCCACAGTCCTCCACGCTCGCTGGCGTAATGCATTTTGGCAGACTTTGCACTTCTATTCGAAAAGTATGTGGTTTTTATCTTGAGGACATATATGATTGACTCCACAGTCCAACGGTCTCACCACCATATCAGTGCAAAATAGTGTATTTTATTTAATGTACTTGTAAATACCAGTCAAGTGACGCATTTTTCTATAGGTATGCTGTACTCAGGGCCGGATCTACCTAAGGGCTGCTTGGGCTGCAGCCCAGGGCCCCGAGGTTACAAGGGGCCCCCAGACCCCGCTAAAAAGGCGATAATTTAAAAAACAAAAAAATCAAAAGCATAATTTGGAAAGTGCACGTCATATTATTATTATTGATTACTATCCAGATGACGTAGACATTGTGAATGCATTTAGTGAATACTCCGATCTAAGCCAGAGTCTTACACCTCTTGCAGTGACATTTTTATTGCATGAATATAAACTTATTGACGTGTTCCCTAACTGCTATACCATTTTAAAGATTTTTTTTTTAATTCGCCAATCACTAGCTTTGAAGCTGAACTCTCCTTCTCCAAGATGTGCTTCGTAGAAAATAAATATAGGACAACAGCAAATTTATCACTTCTTTTCATAATTTTTTTCATTTGGTTATCACATTGCAAGGCATTTGTTGGATCAACAAATGCCTTGCAATGTGATAACCAAATAAAAGATTTTGCAGCACAAAAATGCAGAAAGGTAGATTTATAATTTATCTATATAATATAAAAGACAAACCTGACTCACTGACTTATATATCAACGCAGGGCTTAAACTATACGGGTTAGAAACCTGAATTTTGTACAGGGGTTCCTTTTATAACGTAGGGGAGCCCTAAGAAAGGATTTTTGGAAATTCATCCCCTAAGGGGGTAAAATAGGGAATTATAGTTTGTATGAACATCCTTCATTTTTCAAGTTCAAAGCATGAAAATTGGTATTTGGGCATTCAGTCAAAAATTAAAGATATTTATTTTAGGATTTTTCGATACACCACCCCTAAAAGCGTAGAATAGGGGATGTAAGTTTGTATGTAAACTAACTGTTACCCGTGACTTCAGTCGCGACAATTTTGAATGATGACCAATGTAACAACAAAATCATTTTTGAAGTTAAACACATGAATATTGGTATTTGGCCCTTCTGTTAAATATAAAAAATAAGTATTTCAGGATTTTTGGGAATAACACCCCCAAGGGCGTAAAATATGGGATGTAAGTTTGTATGACAAATGCGACATTTTTGAAATGAAACGCATGAAAATTGGTATGCTTCAATTAAAAATACATATTTCAGGATTTTTGGAAATTCTACCCTTAAGGGCGTAAAATAGGAGATGGAAATTTAAAAAATTCTAGGCCAATGGAAAATTGTCTAAAAACTATACTTATGTGTTAATTAGTGAGTCAGTGAAACCTTTATTATGAAAATCTGCTTTAAAAAGCCGTGTCTTTTTTCTGTTGCGTTAATCCTTTTTTCCTGAGTGTTGAACTTAAAACATAACTAGACACTATTAGCCAGTAGACTTTAGTATCACTATTCATTTTAATTGGATCATTTCTCAAACCGTTTCTGACAGAAACGGCATACAGAATTTTAATGAACGCCCTTTCTTTATTGATTCACATTAATTTTACAGTTTCTAAAAGTGACTCTTTCACGTATGTTAGGACCTTTTTTTGTAGGTTACATTGGTCATCATTTAAAATTGTCGTGGACGAAGTCGCGGGTAACAGCTAGGATAACATTACTGTCACACACATAACCTGTCAATTTCTATAACTAATTCATAATAAATAAATAAAATAATTTTATTGTTTCCCTGCCTGGAAAAAATTGCTACCATAGCAATAAGGTCACCCTTTGTACAACAAATACTTGCGTAGATTTAAGTAATATTTATATTTTTGTGCCATAAAGAATATGTAATAATAATATATCAATATAGAAAAATAATATATCAATATAGAAACAGTTTTTTGACATGGCTGTTAGTTGAGTACTTAGATAGGCCCCTAAGTAGTTTCAGCCCAGGGCCCCACAAATTTACGATCCGCCCCTGGCTGTACTACGAGTCATTTAGTTTAATAAGCTAACGGTAATTAGATATAACTACATAAACCCTATTTACACTAATAGGCGTCGAATAATACCTCCGCATCACAGATGGGAAAAGTGCGCAGAAGGCTGGCCGCATTGCCACGTTGGATGGCAAACCTGATCTTCTGACCCAGGAACAGGCCAGAGTGTCGGCTTAGCTTGGTTATTATAATTAGATCCTTATTTTATTTTATTATTTACTTCTAAAATGAATATACCTGTTTAATAAGTATACTGTCCTACATATAATAAAAAGCCGTAATATAGTGAAAATTTCCACGGTTAATACTACTCTGTACAAACGTAATAAAGTTACTTTTACCATGATTATGCTTTTCTGAAACGGCATTTAAGTTATTGTACACACGGCTACAGATCAAGCTATAAGTCTCCAATTTTTTACTGAGATTAAACTACCACGACACAGAGCAACTACTTCTTTCGTAAAAATTCACTCTAAGGACCCACGCGCACACTAAAAACATACTCTCCCCACACACACACCCAACCACACGCACACATATCCACACACACACTCAAACACACACCCACTCTCTCTCAAACACACACACACACACACATACCACACACACACACTTTAAGGGCTTCTGTTATTCCTTAATTTAAATTTTTAGCTATTTCATATTTTTGTTTTTTACTATTTATTAAGTTTAACGATAGTTTTAACGCTTATATACTTTCTGTGCCTAATATATTTGCAACATTGTGAAATGGGGTTGGCGCTAGTACCTTTAATACAAGTTATTCTTATAACTTAGCAAAGGTGCTAGTTACGACATACTTTAATGCTTGTTATTGTTAAGTGTAAGCCAAATTGTATCACTGTGTTCGTATATGTGTTAAATATTTTATGCAAATAAACTATTATTATTATTATATAAGCTGACCTGGGGCTCTACCGGCTAATTCACCGAACATCGATTTCTTAAATGGCGTTCAAATAAATAAAGGTTAAAACTGACTTAATTAGTCGTTAAATCGGCTTCAACGTTGACATTCGATTCCGGACCGTTTATGACGTCACATGTGCTCATGAAAGCCGATTTAACGATTTATTATGTCATTTTTAACCTTTATTTATTTGAACGCCATTTAAGAAATCGATGTTCAGCGACTTAGCCGGTAGAGCCCCTGGTATTGTATGGAAATCCTATACAACGCGAGATCAGCTTAAACTGGAAATGTATAGCTTGATGTATGGCCGTGTGTACTGCAAGTTATGGTACACTACACATGTTACACATAATAACAGAACTTATTTTTTCCTTTACAAAATAAAATAACTTACATTTCGTATTGTAGGTAATTTTCTTAGTAAAAGCCCAGCCCTTTATTTTCGAACATCTTTTCATACATCTCTTGCTGTCAACCCTTAGTCAGTTAAGTGACGTGACGTCTCGTCTCGTACAGTCGCACAAAGAGGCCGACGACTTAACAAGTTTAATTACAGTCGTCGTCGTTGGTAGTTATTTGAGACGTGCTGAGTCTTGCTCACTGCAATTTTCTTGTGGAAGTTGGTGATACTTATGTAATATGGATAATATTGATGTGTATATGTATGCTGGCCGTGTGGTTTCCAGACTCCAAAGAATAAAATAATTGTAATAATATTCTAGACATTATTATTATTTACACACGGCCATCTGATCCCAAACTAATCATGATGATATACTACATATACTACTTTTCTTTTGTTTATACATACTTATATAGATAATTATACCCAGACACAGGACAAACAGATATGTTCATGCACACATATATCTGTCCTAGGTGGCAAGCATTTGCCAACCACGCTAACAGGCCCGCCAACAACAGGGCCACCCCATACCATCCAAATGCAAATTATTGGAAAATAAAATAATATTTATTTATTTATTGCTCATTTAATAAAATCGTCTTTAGACAACACAAGGTCTTCACGGACGAAGTTGCCCTTGACCGATAAGAATGTATATTCTTTTGCTTAATAGCTTATGGATAGCTTGAATGCGAGCAAAGTACATTTTTCTTGTTCTACTAAAATCGGCAACACTGATTGAAAATATAATGAAACGAAAAGTTGTACAATAGATTGGCATGACTTTAAATAAGATTAGATTATGAAAATAACGAATAGCTTAAGTTTCAATCTACTATATAAAAATAAGTCGGGTTTTCCTTCCTGATTCCTGACGCTATAACTCCAGAACGCACGAACCGATTTCCACGGTTTTGCATTCGTTGGAAAGGTCTCGGGCTCCGTGAGGTTTATAGCAAAGAAAATTTATAAAATTTAACGCGAGTAGCACCGCGGGGCACATCTAGTTTTGTATAAAACAACGTACCTACTTGTTTGTAAATTGTGATCTAAATCGTTAGTTTAAAATCATTTTTAAAATACTGAAATTACCCAGTTAGTAGATTTTTTTAAATATTAACAATGCCTTTACCGCTTTTGAAAGTATGTGCCACTCAGTTCCCTATTAAACTAAATATTGAGTCTAAAAGTAACTTAAACTTATAATGGAGTATGATAACTATGTCCGAAAAATTCAAGACCTGTGAACGCACAAAATTCTCGCTGCTTTTAATCGGTGTACGCTACGATAGTACAGGCGCTTCGCAACAAGTAGAAAAAGAAAAACGACTAAATATATTTATACTACAGCAGTTTTTTCACTATAAAGAGATTGAACGTGACTACCAAGCAAAAACATAACGAGATAATTGCAACATTCTTAGATGGAGCAAGGCGAGATATTCTTGGTAAAACTATTTCTATATACATATTTTCTTCATCATATTATTAAGGGTTTATCATGTTAAGATTATTAATATATGATTCTATAAATTCTGCAAAATTAAGTATCTTGTTAAGACTAATGATATGGTCTAGTGGTTAGTTAGTGACCCTGACTGCTAAACGGTCATGGGTTCGTTCCCACCCAGGACAAACCTTTGTGAGCAGAAAACAATAATTAGAAATACATAACTACGTCTATCAGTTGTTTGGTTGCCAAAGTACAGATTCGCAGTTTGTGAACCTGTGAAATTATATTTTGCAAGCCCTATCAGGCAGAACATAGAGGTTTACGTACATTTGTCTGGCATCTTGAAATGTATTATATGCACCTACCTATGTTCAGCAAGAAATGAGTGATTGATTTATCTGTCTAGTTTAGATTAGATCAGATGGCAGTGTTATAGTTGTCCCAAGATACATATATCGGACGGTCACCGTAGCCTAGTTGGTAGTGCTCCTGCCTACGAATCTGGTGGTCCTGGGTTCAAATCCCGGTAAGTGCAAATATTTGGTTGATGAGCGCGAATATTTGTTTCTGAATCATGGATGTTTTCTATGTATTTAAGTATTTATCTATCTATATAAGTATGTATATCGTCGCCTGGTAGCCAAAGTACAAGCTTTACTTAGTTTGGGGCCAGGATGATCTGTGTGACATTGTCCCTAGATATTAGTATTATTATATGTAAAATTTGCTGTGTGGTGACGGCATTGAATACCATTTACCCATTTCATCCCGTGGGGGGCGTAGAAAACATCGTAGGGAATACATACTAGAGAACGGGTATCAGCGTTCTTCTGTGAACTATGACTATCTAACTGTGATCGCCAAACCGTCTGAAAAGCGTGGCGATTATGGGATATCCCCCATTCTTTGGGGAGGCTTTTGTCCAGTAGTGGACGTACTTTGGCTGACATGATGATGATGATAGGTAAAATTTTAATGGAATCAAACATATAAAAATATATTTATTTTAACTAAAATGTAGTGGATTTAATGACACTATATAATTAATATTTATTGTAATCGGGTTTCCGAAAGGGGCACTAAAGAATTCAATAAAATTCACAATGTAGGTGGTTGTGGTGGTAAAACATCCATCTAGCTAAGTATCAGCCTTACGATAACTCGTTTTTGCGAGTAATGAACAAAACGTGGGTTTCTCGGGTAAATGACCGAGAAACCCTCTTTTCTTACTGGGTATAAACAGATATATAAAAACGTCGGAGTTGGGTGTTATTAGGGATACCGAACCGCATATGAAGATAGGTACATACAATCTTATAGTAGTTTAAAATGATTAAATTTTATAATATTTACTAAGCCAATAACCATGTATTTGTTTTGTATACATTGTTAATCGCATATTTTATCTAATAACGTTGTTACTGTGCAAACTAAAATTTCGTTCAAAATAATTGTTTTCAATCAATTATTTTTAAAAGAACAATAACAAAACACTTTTTATAGTCTACGCACCCGTACAACATTGGGATATGGTCTCAAAGCTACTAAGCTTCTATGACAAATGACAATAATTTACATATCTACATAGTATGTGGGAGACCAATATACGGTCACCGTAGCCTAGTTGGTAGTGCTCCTGCCTACGAAGCTGGTGGTCCTGGGTTCGAATACCGTTAAGTGCAAATATTTGTGTGATGCGCACGAATATTTGTTTCTGAGTCATGGATATTTTCTACGTATATAAGTATTTATCTATCTATATAAGTATATATATCGTCGCCTGGTCCCCATAGTACAAGCTTTGCTTAGTTTGGGGCTAGGATGATCTGTGTGACATTGTCCCTAGATATATCTATATAAATAAAAAGAGAAGTCCTGACTGACTGACTGACTCATCAACGCCCAGCCCAAACCCTTGGCCTTAGAAAGCTGAAATTTTGCACAGATGTTTTCTTTATAATGTAGACAAGGAATAAGGAAGGATTTTTCGAAATTCAACCCCTAAGGGGGTAAAATGGGGGTGCGAAGTTAGTATGAAACTTTGCCGTTTTTGAAGTTAGAGGCATGAAAGTTGGTATTTGGCCTTGCAGTTAAAAATAAAAAATATATGTTTCAGGGTTTTTGGAAATTTCACCCCCAAGGGCAAAAAATAGGGGATGTAAGTTTGTACGAAAAAAGTCCCAATTTTTAAGTTAAACGCATGAAAATTAGCATTTGGCTTTTTAGTTAAAAATAAAAAATATATATTTCAGGATTTTTGAAAATTCCACCCCGAAAGTCATAAAATAGGGGATGTAGGTTTGTATGAAAAATGCGATATTTTTGAAGTTAAACGCATGAAAATGAGTATTTGGCCTTTCTGTTAAAAACATATAGCATTTATTTCAGGATTTTTGGAAATTACACCCCCAAGGACGGAAAATAGGGAATATAATTTTATACTGCCTGACTGACATATCAACGCACAGTCTAAACGGCTGCAGTTAATACTTGAATTTTGACAGTAGTTACCTTTTATGACGTAGGCATCCACTGAAGAAGGGTTTTTGAATATACCACCCCTAAGGGACTAAAATAAGGGATGAAATATTTTATGAAAGTGCTTAATTTTGATGTTAAAGGCTTTAGTATATAGACTTGCAGTTAAAAATTAAATAAATAAATAAATAAAAATAAAAAAGGTATTTATTCACGTAGACTTTAAAAAAGCGCTTGTAAATAGTCAGAACATGTTTGTAGTAATATAGTTGTATACATTAGATATTATTTCTAGTAACATAGATATTTAGGTACATATTGTATGAAAACATTTATAAAATTTATTTTATTACAGCAATGATATTTAGCTAGCTCGTATCAAGTTATTGTCAAGAGATTATGTTTAATTATCTAGTTTAAATCTAATATTTTTACTACATATTGTCAATGGTTCTGTCTATATTAAAGGTATTATTATTATGACGGACCTTGTGTTAATAACGACGGTCGCGCTTTAATGCTACCACCAGATCCAATGCGCCCCAACTGAGAAGACCCAGCGAAACAAACTCAGTGGGTTCATCTACTACCGGTTTCAACACGACCCAGTTGAGACGGTCCGGGCGAAACATACTCAAGCGGGCATGAACACGGGATTTGGTCCAATTAGAGTAATTATTTAGTAGGCAAACACAATATATGCTCGATCGGTTGTCTGAATGCTTATTATTTTAGATTATATTTAGGTATACAAAAGAAAAACTTCGAAACAATAACATTATTCATTTTGAGACAGAGTCAATAATTTAAAATTAAGTATATGATAGCAATTAAAATATATATTTCAGGATTTTTGAATATTCCACCCCCAAGGGCGTAAAATTGGGGATGTAAGTTTATATGAAAAAAGTGCCAACAAGTTTTAAGTTAAACGCATGAAAATTGGTATTTAGCATTACAGTTAAAAATTAAAAGTATGTGTTTCAGGATTTCCGAGAATTCTACCACGTAGGGTGACAAATAGGGGATGTTTGTATGAAACTTCATTTTTTAAGGTAAACTCATAAAAATTGGTATTTGACCTTTCATTTAAAAATATGTATTTCAGGATTTTTGGGAAATGCAGCCCTTTAGGGTGACAAATAGGGGATGGAAGTTTGTATGAAAAATGTGACATTTTTTAAGGTAAACACATGAAAATTAGTATTTCGCCTTTCATTTAAACATTATAAATATATCATCAGGACTTTTGGAAATTCCACCCCTAAAGACGACTAAAATAGGGGATGTAAGTTTGTATGAAAAACTGTTTTTTTTTTGGAGTTAAAAGCATGTAAATTTGTATTTCAGTTAAAAATAAAGCAATCAAGGGAATAATTTGTTGTTAAAAAAGGTAATCCATAACTGATTCAATAGGTCAACACCAAAAATGTACGCCAACTTAAATTATAGAGAAATTCGTTTTCTTATTGCTTAAAATGTTGTGTTTGTTGTCGTCTAAATAAAGATTTAGCGTTTTATAAGATTTGTAACTTCTTTTTTTTGGTATTTTTCATAACATATTAAAAAACGTCAATTTAATAAAATTGGGATAAAAAAGTCATTGACCCAAAATTCGAGTTAGCGTAGTATAAATTGTTCGTGTCGAGATGATCGCACCCAAAAAATATCATCTTAATTTTACTGATCTACAAGTTCACAATTTTGTAACTCGATGGCTTTTATATCGTTTCAGATCGCAGAACTCATTTGACATATCGGTTAAAATAAATAAATGCTTGAAGTAAAAGGTAGTCCAAAACTGAATCAAAAGATGATCGCCTAAATCTCACCCAAAATATTTGCCCACATCTTAATTTTACCGCTTTACAAGGTTATATTTTTGTTAGTAGATGGTGTAATCATCGTTTTAGATCGCGCTATGGTTTCTTTCACAAAATGTGATATTAGACCTATCAATGCCGTGGCCGCAACCTAAGCTAATGGGAGTTACCTTGGTGATTAATGCATCGTTGATTATTATATTACTTTATTTGACTTACTGACTTTACTTAAGGACAATTGATATGTATTCTTTGATATTTTTGGGTTTATGATATCGGGTCTTTTTTTAAATAACAGTAGCAAAGTTGTCTTTAGTTTATTTCTTAACTAGGTTATTTATAGGTTAGGTTTTCTTAAATTTATATTGCTTATTTCTTTTAAAAGTATTCTTTTTAGATTAAGCTAGAAGTAAGTAGTTACATTGGTAATCATTCAAAATTGTCACGGACAAAGTCGCGGGCACTAGCTAGTTATTAATATAGAGATTCTCGATTTTTATATTGGTCTCCCACATAAATATTGGAAACCAATAATCTAAATAGTTAATTAACATAAATTATAGTAAACGTTAGTGACTCTTCTTCATTTAGATATTTTTAATAAATATTCTGACATGAATAATCACAATTTTCCGTACATTTACTTAAATAAAATGTTATCTCAATATTACAGAGTATTATCAAAAGTCTTTATCAGTAAATACAAAAGAGCAAGCCAATGATTAATTGATAAAACATAAATTTTTAAGCATTATCGTACAGACGCCAGCACATCAAGCTACAATCTGTCAAATTTCCCCAATTGAAAGAGAACCTTTATGCATTTGTGATAAAGTTGAAAATCTATAAAAGAAATTTGACAGATTGGGGTAGCTGAATGTGGTGGCGTCTGTACATCTGTATTCACTCATTATTATTGAAATAAAACGCACAAAATTGGTAATGGAGCGCTTGGGATATTGTTTATAGGTATGAATGCAGTTAACGAAGAGGAAATATTAATTCTGGACAATATGACGTCGATAATATATTAACTAGCCTGTTGATCTAGTGGTTAGTGACCTCGACTGTTGAGCCAGAGGTAGTGAGTTCGATTCCCACTCAGGGGCTCTACCGGTTAAGTCACCGAACATCGTTTTCGTGAATGGCGTTCAAATAAATAAACGTTAAAAATGACTTAATCAATCGTTAAATCGGCTTCCATGATTAATGGACTCATAAATGGTCCGGAATCGATTGTCAACGTTGAAGCCGATTTAACGATTGATTAAGTCATTTTAACCTTTATTTATTTGAACGCCATTTAAGAAATCGATGTTCGGCGACTTAGCCGGTTGAGCCCCAGGACTAATCTTAGTGTGATGAACACTGTTATATTTTCTGTGGCTGGGCGTAATTTGTTTATACTATGTATGTATTTAGAATATATAAGTATGTTTATCAGTTGTCGGGTTGTGATGTTAAAGATTTTTTATACAACTAAGGCAGCATACAGCTAACATACAGGCCGGAGGTCGTGGGTTCGAATCCCACCCAGGACAGATATTTGTGTGCATGAATGGTGCCTGATGGTCAGGTACTAGTCCCTCCCTCTTACCCACTGCAACTCCTGTAAGCCAAGATCAACAGTGGCACGCAATGTAATGACAATGAGCAGTGACGCTCAGGCATATCCCGGAGAATCGCTTCTACTGTCTTGGATCCAGAAATGAATTTAATCAGAAAGAAACAAGGAGGAGTTTGTAAAAAGTAGTTACACTTCCCTCCACAGCAAAGCTGATGGGTAGCGATCACTGAAGCCTTTTAACTCTTGTATCACTCGTGTGATGCCGGCCGTTCATATCATCAGATGATATCGTCCACGGTTGGACATAGGCCTCCCCCAAAGGTTTCTAAAACGGAGCCATTTGGAGATGTTTGTCGTAGTCACCGAGCTTGGCATGCGAGTTGGCGACGCCAATTAGGTTAGACTACCTGCTGTATCCGTAACGCTACGTCCTACGTAGGCGGTTCAAAGCGAACGCGATTATGAAGCGATGATACGCGAATTCAATGCGATGTGGTGCGACGCGGTGGCGGTGTCCTACGTGCACGCGAATCATCTCGCGAAGGCGCCATCGACGCCGCAAAAACACGACGGTACCGCATCCTGTTCGCGCGAAATATCAAGCCAACTGATCGCGTTCGCTTCATGTCGCGCCGCCGTCACGTAGGATACTTCAATAGGTTTCGACTGTTTGTTATTTTCGCGCCGCACCGCGCCGCTTCGCGTTCGCGTCTAGATCGCTCACGCAGGACGTCGCGTTAGTCGCCTTTAACGATACCCACGGTATGGCATGGGGTGGTCCTGTTATTGTTTTTTAGGCCCGAAACCACACGGTGTTACCGGCTCTTAAAAAACCTTATCACTCCGATTTTCAGTAGCCCAATGCGATGATCTCTTGAAAAACCCGTGAGTCATCCACGGCCTCAGCGTACGTGGGAGGAAATTTCCCTGATACCGTCGTAGGAGCTCGTAAAGTAGGGTTAGCATAATTTTAAACTATATCTTAACGTAGAGTGAATAAAGAGGAGATACCCTTTAAAGTAATATATTCACGTATTTTATTTTATCACTTTGAGGTTTCAGAATTCATCATCATCATCATCATTACAGCTTAAATAAGTCCACTGCTGGACAAGCCTCCCTCAAGAATCATCTTGAGGGGATATGCCATAATCGCCACGCTTGGCAGGCGGGTTGGCGATCGCAGTATGATGGTCGTAGTACTCAGAAGGAAGCTGCTTCCCGTCCTCTGGTAGATATTCCCTCATAATTTATTTGACAAAGATATGACCAGCGAGCATGTATGAAGAATATAATGACAGTTAACGAGGCAGAAGTGTGCAAAGATCGTGAGAAATGGAAATCCGTTGTCACTGCCTACCCCTCTATGAAATAGGGGTGATTCTATGTATGTATTTATGTACAAAAATAAGGTACAATTGAGAACAAGGTAAATTGAAAATCTATAAAAGAAATTTAACAGATTGGGGTATCTGAATGTGCTGGCATCTGTAAAGACACCAGCACATCCAGCTATCCAAATCTTTCAAATTTCTTTTATAGAGTTTTAACTGTATCACATAAGCATAAAGTTCACTTTCAAATGGAGAAATTTGACAGATTGGGGTAGCTTGATGTGCTGGCGTCTGTACATATTGATTTTAATATAGAAAAATGCATGCTGCCTATCATGTTAATAATAAATATCCGGGACATATCACATAGCGCCTTCTAGATCTTGAGAGCTAGAGAGCTCTCAAGATCTAGCCCAAACCAAGCAAAGGTGCAGTGTAGATACTAGAAAACACTTATATACTTTTTGTTTTTTTTAAATGTATGCATAGAAACAGAAAACATACAGAAATGTAACCCTCAACCTTTGAATCAGAAGGCAGTTTAAACCAACTGAGTAACGGCGGTAAATAATAATTATTAGTATTTAAAGCTGATAAACGATAACCCCGGGCCTTGGCACCACTATACGACTATAATATAATAATAAAGCTGACATGACCTAGTTTTAACGTGCCACGCGATTCCCGACCTTATATTTTAATATACTGAAATGTCAAAACAGGAAAATATATTTAATTGCAGCGACATCGAGATTACTTAAGGCCCAGGTTTTAGCCCGCTGCCATCTCACTGCCCAGTTAGTTTTAAATGCTATGAAATAAATTTATAGCGTACAATTTTTTTAAATTGTTTCGATAATCTTCTGATACTTGTTCCGTTGTCTCAAGTCGAAAGTCTTCGACCAGTGTGTGTTGCCAGTGATGACTTACGGAACAAAGACGTTGGTCGCTCACTATGGGCCTTATTAGAAGGCTCAAGGTCACCCAAAGAGCAATGGAGAGGGCTATGCTCGGAGTTTCCCTGCGGGATCGAATCAGAAATGTCGAAATCCGCAGGCGAACCAAAGTCACCGACATAGCCCGAAGAATTACAAAACTGAAGTGGCAGTGGGCGGGGCACATAGCTCGTAGAACCGACGGCCGTTGGGGCAGAAAGGTTCTCGAGTGGCGACCACGAACCGGAAGACGCAGCGTGGGCAGGCCCCCTACAAGATGGACCGATGATCTTGTGCGGGTGGAGTGCGTGCTGGAGCGCAAGACCGGCAATTGTGGAGATCTTTGGGGGAGGCCTTTGTCCAGCAGTAGACGTCTTTCGGCTGATATGGTGATGATGATGATGAATCTTCTGATATTGACAATTGAGAGAGAGACAAAATTGCGGATATCATATTTTTACACAACTCCCTCAATATGGGTATCACATGTAAGGGCTTGAGTAGGTAATAGAATAATGAGGTAAAATATAACTACGGCGTAGAAATCGTCCGAGTGAATACCTACCAGAGAACGGACAGCAGCGTTTTTCTGTGAACTTTGACCATCAAACTGCGATCGCCAACCCGTCTGCCAAGCGTGGCGATTATGGCATATCCAGGCTTTAGTCCAGCAGAGGAGAAACTTTGGCTGACATGATGATGAATAGAATACCATACCATGAGAATAGTTCTTTAAATTTAATTTTGTTCTTTTATGGTTTTAACACCTCTTTATACAACCACACACATGATACACAGTATATCAATGATAAACGTATCAACAATTTTGACAGGCCGTTTGGCGTGGTTGGCAAATGCTTGCTTTTCACGCCGGAGGTCGTGGGTTCGAATCCCAGGACAGATATTTGTGTGCATGAACATGTCTGTTTGTTCTGAGTCTGGGTGTAATTATCTATATAAGTATGTATTTAGAAAGAAAAGTAGTATATGTAGTATGTTAGTTATCTGGCTTCCATAGTACAGGATCCGATTAGTTTGGGATCAGATCGCCATGTGTAAATAATGTACCAGAATATTATTATTATTTATTTCTAACCCTAGTAAACACTGGTGAACGGATTCAAGTTATAACATAAAAGTATATTTTCACTAGTAAGTAAGCATACCTACATATATTATATATATGTAGGTATGCTGCCTTCCTATACCAACACGCTATACAGAAACGGAAGTAAGGGGTAGGGTGAATAGTTTCCCTTGCGTCTAGACGACTGAGGGGACCGTTTTCCATAAGGGAAGTAAGGGTGGAAAGGAAAACCTCTGCAAATACCACCTAGCTACTACTTATACTCGAGTATGTCTAGCAACAGCAGTAACTTAAGAGGCTGAAAACAGTCAATTTGGATGCAAATTACATTTTAATTTAGATTTTTTTAAAGACAACGCCAGCATCAGGGAATTTAATCCCTGTGTCGCGGGGTACTTTACAAACATATAACAGATGGACACAAATTACATCCAGTCAGTTGTTCTGAGTCTCAGAACAACTATTTATTTGTCTCACAAATAGTTGTCCGGCGCGAGACTCGAACCCGCGACACTATGAGGCGAGGCGACTGTCCAAGCCGCTGCGCCACACGTGCAGACAAGATTATCAATATCGGCATCATTAATTTAAACAATACAAAAGTACACGATAAGTAATATAGCTTACATCCGAATAACGCATAGGCTATAATTTATTAAGTTTAACGCAGGTCATCGCGGGGCACAGCTAGTGACCAATATATTTTGGATGCACTATAAGTACCTGCCACAAGTATTCACGACCGTTTTTTGTTTCCGTATAAACCTATTTTTGTATAAGTTGTAACCCACTAAATATGGGTAAACTACCGAAAATAGATGCCTGGTAAACAAATCTGGCAACATAAAACACACAACGAAAACGGTCGAGAATTTTCTATTTTCTTGTTATTTGATTACTGAAATAAACATTTAAATCGGTCCGTTTTTAGAGGAGGAAGTAGGAGTAGCTATAAGAACTTTTACTTTGTGGATGTTGATATTTGTTTTATTTTTCTTAAGTATGCGGTCGAGCATAAGAGAAAAATAGCAATTCCACACATAAAAAAAAAACAATTTAAAAACCATTTTATAAGTAGGTAGTGTCATTTTTTATTGGGGTTCCGTAGCCAAATGGCAAAAAACGGAACCCTTATAGATTCGTCATGTCTGTCTGTCTGTCCGTCCGTATGTCACAGCCACTTTTTTCCGAAACTATAAGAAAGGTTCTGTTGAAACTTGGTAAGTAGATGTATTTTATTTTTACACATAAATAGAAACGAACAATAATTTTGGGGGTCCCCAAACCATACATAGAACTGAAACTCACAATTTTTTTTTTCATCGTACCCATACATGTCTATGGATAGGTCTTCAAATGTAATATTAAGGTTTCTAATATAGCTTTTTCTAAAATGAATAATTTGCGCGAGAGACACTTCCAAAGTGGTAAAATGAGTGCCCCCCCACCCCTGTAACTACTAAAATAAAAGAATGATAAAACTAAAAAAAATATATGATGTACATTACCATGCAAACTAACAACGAACTTTGGTTTGAACTAGATCTAGTAAGTAGTTTTTTTTTAATACGTAATAAATCGTAAACCGCAATTTGCCTTCATTTAATCAACTGAAATACTTGCTGCTACAGAACCCTTCATGGGCGAGTTCGACTCGCACTTGGCCGGTTTTATTTATTTAATTAAAGGCCAACAAGGACCAATTATAAAAACACATTAAGACATATTTGTCTTAGTGTTTTTTTGTATTACCTATTGTAAGTATTGTATTGTATTCAATACAATACTTAAGTTACAATAGGTAGTGTAGGTATTATTGGATTAGAAATAAACTTTCTACCTATCGTAGATTTATTTATCAGAATGTTTGGATTTTGTAAATACTGATTTGTTAAGTGTCATTCTGTTCTAAATCGAACTCTTTCAAAATAGTTTGGCCTTTTCTAAAATAAAAATAAATATGACAACTTACACACTTTCATCTGATCCCAAACCAGGCTGTACTATGGTAACCACACAGCTGATAAACATACTCATTTATATATTCCCACTAGCTGTGCACCACGGTGTTACCCGCGATAAATTTTATAAATTTTCTTTGCTATAAACCTCACGGAGCCCGAGACCTTTCCAACGAATGCAAAACCGTGGAAATCGGTTCGTGCGTTCTGGTGTTTTAGCGTCAGGAAGGAAAACCCGACTTATTTTTATATAGTAATAAAGCTGTGCCCACGGTGTTACCCGCGATAAATTTTATAAATTTTCTTTGCTATAAACCTCACGGAGCCCGAGACCTTTCCAACGAATGCAAAACCGTGGAAATCGGTTCGTGCGTTCTGGTGTTTTAGCGTCAGGAAGGAAAACCCGACTTATTTTTATATAGTAATAAAGCTGTGCCCACGGTGTTACCCGCGATAAATTTTATAAATTTTCTTTGCTATAAACCTCACGGAGCCCGAGACCTTTCCAACGAATGCAAAACCGTGGAAATCGGTTCGTGCGTTCTGGTGTTTTAGCGTCAGGAAGGAAAACCCGACTTATTTTTATATAGTAATAAAGCTGTGCCCACGGTGTTACCCGCGATAAATTTTATAAATTTTCTTTGCTATAAACCTCACGGAGCCCGAGACCTTTCCAACGAATGCAAAACCGTGGAAATCGGTTCGTGCGTTCTGGTGTTTTAGCGTCAGGAAGGAAAACCCGACTTATTTTTATATAGTAATAAAGCTGTGCCCACGGTGTTACCCGCGATAAATTTTATAAATTTTCTTTGCTATAAACCTCACGGAGCCCGAGACCTTTCCAACGAATGCAAAACCGTGGAAATCGGTTCGTGCGTTCTGGAGTTTTAGCGTCAGGAAGGAAAACCCGACTTATTTTTATATAGTAATAAAGCTGTGCCCACGGTGTTACCCGCGATAAATTTTATAAATTTTCTTTGCTATAAACCTCACGGAGCCCGAGACCTTTCCAACGAATGCAAAACCGTGGAAATCGGTTCGTGCGTTCTGGAGTTATAGCGTCAGGAAGGAAAGCGCGACTTATTTTTATATAGTAGATAAACAAACATATTATTGATAAACTGCACGTGTGGCGCAGCGACTAAGACTCGTCAACAGTCGCCTCGCCGCTTCGTGTCGCGGGTTCGAGTCCCGCGCCGGACATATATTTGTGTGACCCCTAAATAGTTGTTCTGAGTCTGGATGTAATTTGTGTCCGTCTGTTATATGTTTGTAAAGTACCCCGCGACACAGTGATTAGATTCCCTAGTGCGGGCGTTGTTTTTTTTTTAATAATAACCGTATTCGGCACAAAATGTCTTGGGAGAGGATCGAACCCACAAACTCTGTCTTAGCAGTAAGGGCCAATAACCACTAGACCAATATTAAATTATTCTGTTTATTCTATTCTAACCCGTTAATGTCAGTGTGTAAGGGCCATATTTGCGTGAATAGATACAATGGGGTTCTTCCGCATCAGTAACACGGACTGAACTATCGTACCCTAATAAGGCAGAGCACCGTAAAATAATTTCACGCCTTCCTTGTTCTCGCATATATATACTGATTCCCTGATTCCAGTAGATAAATAGTCATTGCTTCAGCGGTCTATATTGGCAATTTTAAAGTACCTACATACAAAAAAAAATCGTGAAGAATTTGAATTGCCACGTCAGTTATAATAATAATAGTAGCCCGAATTTTGTATGAGTTGTATTTATATTAAAATACCCTTGCATTACTTATCTATCTATATCTATACATACAATAAAATCGTAGGAAAGTCAAAACTGTACATTGAATATTTTTAAAAAAGTATACTTGGGGCGTGATCTACAATCGAAGTCAAAGCCAAAAATATAGTTTTTGGAATTTTTGACTGTGTTTCTGTGTGTCTGTTTGTCTGTATGTATGTCCGGGATAAACTCAAAAAGTACGGATTACTGCAAATTTTGCATGAATATTACTAAGAAGTCGGGTCAACATATAGGCTACATATTATCACGATATCACCTACGGGGGAGGAGCTGTGATAATTTATAAAATTTAACGCGGGTAAAACCGCGGGGCATAGCTAGTTATAAATAATATTGGTAATAAACATGTGATGATAAAAAAATATTATTTATTTATTTATAATAATAATATCCAGGGACATTATTCACACACGGCCAACTGATCCCAAATTAAGCAGAACTTATATTATGGAAATCAGATAACTGATATAACATGTATGCATTTCTAACACAATTAATGTCAATTAATACAACTGCGTTTATATTATATGATATAGCATAATTAGAGTGATAAGTTATTTATTAATTAATAAAAGTGGTATCATCCTCTTAACACATTCTTACTTATCGTATGGGCAACCCTAGTGCGAGAGTTGTTCAAGTCAAATGGCTTAACGACTGTTGTGTAATGACTACAACCGGGACCGACAGCTTAAGTGCCCTCCGAAGCACGGAGCCACTCAAAAAAGAAATCACTTTGGTGGTCACCAATCTATGCACTGACCGCGAGCCTTGTGGCTGAACCTCGCCGATCACTTACATGCCGTATATGTATGTTTATAAATAAATAAATAAATGTATATGTTTATAAACGGTGGTGCAATAAGTTTAAAATTAATCGAGCAGTATACATTACATATTATATTACTGTTATAACTATTTGTTTTATTTTGACGGTCACCGTTGCCTAGTTCGTAGTGCCCCCGCCTGTGCAAATGCAAATGTTTGTAAGTGCAAATATTTGTGTGATGTGCACAAATATTTATTTCTGAGTCATGGATGTTTTCTATGTATTTAAGTATTTATCTATCTATATAAGTATGTATATCGTCGCCTGGTACCCATAGTACAAGCTTTGCTTAGTTTGGGGCTAGGATGATCTGTGTGACATTGTCCCTGGATATTATTATTATATAAATTAAAGTTTTTTTTTTTAAGAATTTAACAAAAGACGACGCCCGCGATGATGAAACAATTCCATGTATCGCGTGGGGCTTGATAACTATGCAATTCATGGACACAAAGTACGTCCATACTCAGAAAAACAATTCATACAAATAGTTTCAGGATTCGAACCTGAAACACGGAGCCGCCTAGGTAGTAACGACCACATTAATCACTTCGCCAACCGTGCAGTCAAAACACAATTACGTCATAGTTTACCGTAAATAATTCAGATATATTTCTCAGTCACGTCCACCACATAAATGTGTTAACAAATAAAATAACAAATTGTGTATATAATATTGATACAACTGCATCGCACTTTGACCTTGGCAGCGTCTGTATTATGTAGAAAATAAGGGGTGTTTTCGCGATACAAGTGTAGCCAGTGCTTTGGCGTCAATTACACAATGCACTTGAAATAATGTTCAATAATTTGTCTCTGATTGGGAAATGCTGGTTTTATTAATCATGCAAAGTGTTTCACTTCAAGAGACTAGTTTGTACCAAAAACTAGATTTCGAGATGATTTTACAAAAACATATTCAGTGTAGTCAACTCAAAAGTATCTCCAAATCTTGGTTCTTGTTCTAGACTATTTTTTTTTTAAATTCTAAATCACGTTCATATGTTTTCAAGTCTGTTTTAAATGACCTGGGCAATAGAACGGAACTGACTCAGTTCCGTTCTATTGCTCACCATAAAAATCCCAGACATGGATCACACCTTTAATGCAATACAAAAGCTGTCAAAGTCTACGTAAACCAAAGATATTATAATATAACTAATATCTTTGACGTAAACACAGTCGCCATGTCAGTGTCTTAATAAACTACAATTGTAGTTTAAATTCCTGAATGTTTGCAAGCAATTAATTTTCCCATTAGTTCACTCCTTACGAGTTTTTAATCACAGCCGTTGTGATTGGAAAATGCTGGTTTTAATAATCGTGCAAAGCGACGTCATGTTTCTATGCTTTCCTTTTAGATTAAGCGGGGCTTTATTTCGATAAATGTGTTTAATACGGTTTTTATAAGTAACAATTATTATGACCACAAATATCTGTCCTGGGTGGGAATCGAACTCACGACCTGAGGTGTGCGCGGCTCGTCAAGACAAGAACTTCCTGTAGATAAAATCATGACAGCTTATTAAAACGTCACGTAGGTATATTATTATTTTTATTTGACTCCCTCGTTGATCTAACGGTAGCGTATTCAAATCCAGGTGAGAGTGTGGTGAGCAGAGATGAGTGAGAATGAAGTTTCGGGTTTAAATCTCTGGTAGGGTGAAACTGTTATTGGGATTTTCCGGCAAGAAAATATACTACGTGTTCTCTTATGTGTTGCAGAGTTAGTAAAAAAAATGTAGTGTTCATATCAGTAACAAACTTAATTCCAGCCTATTTGTTAACATGATATAGAAATAAAGTGAATATTTTGTTTAAAAAATATTTGATCATTTGCTTACACCTACGAGCAACATTAAACTGAATGTAATACCTTTTATAGGAAGGTACCTCGTAACTCCATTACCAAACAAAGCTTTCTGAAATACACGTTTCTATTATAACCTTTTTGCTACCATTGATTAAACTTTTTCTAATTTCAAACCAGTTCTACGCGGCAATGAAATAGAAAATGGCCGCCGTTTATTTTCTTCTTTTCTTCATTTTGGAAAACGGCCAACATTTTTTGAATAATACACGGGTTTGCGTGGAGCGTTCGCGTGATGCGTGAATGTTACGCATCGATACCGTAAAAAGAACGTATAATTTCTATTTACCACGTAGACAATGTATAAACGTAATGCGGTTTATATCTGAATAATCTAACCTTGTTTGTGGAAACCATAATGTAGATTTTATCATGTTAGTGTAGTTGGAGTCTCTTTACTCCTTTCGACCAGTGAAATCAAATTCAAAAAGACTAATTTCTATGATGTCGTATACAATCTCAGATCAAATAATTTCTATGATGTCGTATACAATATCAGAACAAATAATTTCTATGATGTCGTATACAATCTCAGATCAAATAACTTTTTTATTTGATCTGAGTATAACTACAATATTTATACATACAAATGCACGGATACCCTACTAGGGTGATCCAAGCGTACCACGCTTTGATCAATTATTGATCGAAGGTACGACGTATAAAATACGCCCAAATACAAATAAATAGAAAATAGACAAATAATCACCATCACCATCAGCCCGATATCGTCCGCTGCTGGGCAAAGGGCTCGCCAAAATGATTCTATAATATTGCCACGTGGAGGGATTTGCCGTAGTCACCGAGCTTGGCATGCGAGTTGGCAACCGCCGTTAAGTGGTTACTGTTACACAGGTGGCGCTGCTGGACTACCTGGTGTATCACTTATTCGCCTTTTACGACACCCAGGGGGTGTTACTGTAATATTTGAATATTCAATAAATAATAAAAGAAGTATGCAAAGATCGTGACAAATGGAAATCCGTTGTCTCTGCCTACCCCTCTGGGAAACAGGCGTGAGTCTATGTATGTATGTAATTCGCGATAGCCTAGTCGTTAGGCCTTTGGACTGTGAAGTCAGTGGTTTCGAAATCAAACCCATGGCGCGCACCACTGATATGAAATTCATGTGCGTATTCTGCCGTCCGTTAGCTTAAAGGGCGCAAAGCCACGAACGCGGGGAATATTCGAAAAATATGCCACTTAAAAAATATTTGAAAAATATGCCACTTAAAAACCATAGGTACACCATATTTAATATTATGGTGTACCTATGGTTTTTAAGTGGCATATTTTTCAAATATTCCCCACGTTTTTCGCTCATAACTCAAAATTTGATTTTGTGGCTTTGCGCCCTTTTAGCTAACGGACGGCACTATTATAAATTAATTATCGCGTACTTAAAACGGCAAAAGAAACAGCGTGAGGAAACAATGTTCTTGACGGCATTTGAAGTCTGCCAATCTTCAAACTTCGCCGTGATGGACTACGGCCAATGTCCTTTCATTGGGGGAGGGGTGGGGGGCGCCGTTGAAACTTTTTTCTCTTTGAAGTCGGTTATAACAAAAGCGGTTATTTGAAATCTTCAAATGTCACGTTCTCTTTTTTCTTAGAACATGCGAAAGTAGATTCTATTTACGTTTTAAAATATATTAGGCTAAATCAGTGTTTTTCAACCTGTGGGCCGCGACCCCCTGGGGGGTCGCGAAGCATCTATAAGGGGATCGCGAAACTTCTATAGGGAAGTTGTATAAAGTTGGGAAGTCCAAAACTCTGGCTAGTACTTTGTCTCTTGACAACCATCTTACCTCTGAATGATAAAGTAAATTTTGGTTGAGTGCTTTATATTCCAATTCTTCACAAATTTTAATAATGTATTTAACCGAACCCTATGAAAATCAATAAAAAATTTATGAATAAAATTAAAGAAACATGGAAAAAAAGAGGGTAAATAACGGGTAGGGGGTCGCGTGATGAAAAAGGTTGAAAAACACTGGGCTAAATGTACACTTCTTTTTTTACAAACACAGTTGGCTGTTAGGTAGGTAGGTACTTTGTCTATGCTCGAAGGTTAGGGATTGTATCGCCGGGACCAACGCACTGCCATTTGATCCTAAACTAGATAGAGCTAACTGTGGCAATCAGACAACTAATAAACATGCTTATATATTTCTAAATACATACATATTATAGATGCATTACATCCAGAGACAGAAAAAATAATCGTTCCCATCACACAAAGATTTGTCTTGGGTGGAGATCGAACCCACGACCTCTGCCTTAGCAGTCAAGGTCACCAACTACCTTTACAACAGGCCAGTTAAAGGCGCAGTTTAATGGCACGCAGTTAAGAACACAGAAAAGCATTTGTTTCAGGCACGAGTTTGGCTGGTATAATACTAACTGGAGATCGCACTTCGAAATTCGAATATCAAGATTCTACTGTCAAAGACTATAGACATTAAAGACAGATAGGTTTTTTGGCGCCAACGCGGAAAAGGACGCATCGAGGCTATGTTTTATTTTCAAAAACTGGTGTAAATTCGAGTTTTTATGTGTAAATATGGTGGATTTTTAGACATAACATCTTCGACAACGTACACAAGTGGAGGAAAATGCGATATTGCCGTGAATTGTGATTTTCCGTGTTGAAACCAAAACTCCATAGAAGCCTCTAGTAAAGTCTCCACTGCTTTACTGGGGTAGGACTATGACTTGACTGTGACGGACGTGATGGACATGACTGTGACGGACGTGACGGACATGACTGACTGACTTTGAAACAGAAATATTATAACTGAAGACCTTAGCATGCCCAAAGAGGGGAAAAAAAAAAAATTAAAGACAGATAATATTAAACTGTTCTCAGTTTTGACACTCAGTTCCGTATGTCAAAATCAAGGTAGTGTGTATGTTATGCTTTTTGTTTATTAAAATAACAATCTGTGCCCCGCAGTTTTATCCGCGTTAAACTTTATAAATTATAACTTATGTGTTAATCCAGGGTGTCAACTAAATCCATACCAAATTTTCTTAAAATCACTCCAGACGTTTAGACGTGAAGAAGTAACAAACATTCACACAAACACACTCACAAACTTTGGCCTTTATAATCGGTAAAATATGGATAATTATTTGTCGTTCACATTCGTTGACATAGTGACAAAGTCTTATCTTTGAAAGGCATTGAGAGACCGAGTAATTATCATTGCGATGTATAGATTAATTTAGTAATATTTTTTACCGTTATCGATGTCCCAAAATACTCAGCGATCTTCTTTCTCTATCGTATAGGCGAGTTACCTCGTGTTATTAGTCTAGTGGTTACCCTTGTGCCAATATTGTTCAAGTCGTGCTGTAGTCCTCTGACATGGCTTAACGACAATAACCGGAACCGTCAGCTTAACATGCCCTCCGAAGCACGGAGACGCTTACGAAATTAAACCACCTTATTGCTCACCCATCTATAGGCTGACGGCATGCACCAGCTTAAACACGCCGATCACTTACGAAACAGAGACTGCAAGTCGTGATAAAATTTAACTTCCTTAATTTAGGTAAATTCGTTTCTTAAGACAACGCCCGCACCAGCGAATCTAATCCCTTACAAACATATAATAGACGGACACAAATTACATCCAGACACAGAACAACTATTTATGGGTCACACAAATAGTTGTCCGACGCGGGACTCGAACGAAGAGCGAAGAGCGATACGAAGAGGCGAGGCGACTGTCTTAGCCACAACGCCACACCTGCAGTAGAATGGTGTTTTACCACAGTGGAATAAAATATAGTGGTTTCCGTCCCAGAAAGAATAACAGGGTCATCCCGTACTATCCCGTGGGTATCGTAAAAGGCGAGTAAGGGATACACCAGGTAGTCGGGCAGAAGCGCTACCTGTGTACTAGTCACCACCTAACTGCGGTCGTCAACTCCAATGCCTGCACATGTGGCGCAGCGGCTAAGACAGTCGCCTCGCCGCTTCGTGTCGCGGGTTCGAGTCCCGCGCTGGACCACTATTTGTGTTGAATTGAATTGAATTTTATTGAGAATAAAAACATGTTACATAAAATATAACCCCACCAAACTGCATAGCAGTTTGTCGGCGGGATTAGCGCTCGTTAACACAATGACAATAATTATATCAATAAATACAAATACTAAATAAAAAAGTAAAAACTAACACTAACTAAAACGAATAAAAACTAATATAACAATTGTAAGCGGAATTTAAGTAGTCACTGAGTAATATATTTTTAAGTTTATATCTGTTTGTTTTTTTACTTTATTAACATTCGAAATGACGTCGTGTGACCCATAAATAGTTGTTCTGAGTCTGGATGTAATTTGTGTCCGTCTATTATATGTTTGTAAAGTACCCCGCGACACAGGGATTAAAGTCCCTAGTGCGGGCGTTGTCTTTTTAAAAACAAAAAAAAAAATACTAAGCGCGATGATTACGGCCAGCCTTTCCAAATGGCAATGTTATATGACACCTTTGGATGGGCCTACATCCAGCAGTGGACGATATCAGGCTGATGATGACAAATAGCCTGACAGTCAAGTGGTTAGTGACCCTGACTCCTAAGCCAAAGGTTGTAGGTTCGAGCCTCACCCAGGACAAATCTTTACATAATAATAATAATTTATTTATTTCAAGTAACATGACTCACATTTGTTAGTAACAATAATTCTTACACGTATATTAGGATTCCTATAACAACACACACATACACAATCACTGCCACCATCCCTACACTGAGGTGGACAGCTTGCAGCAGCGACTCACATAAAGACAATCGAGTCTGCTGGCCACACAGCTCATGATAACGTTGGGGCTGACCCGTACGCGGCGCACCAGGGAAGCGCATCGTTTTCTCATAGTTGTATAAAAACAATAGACTCGAGCTTCCGCAAACATTATATGATGAACATAATTATCTGGTCTGTGTTTGGGTATGATTTATCTATAATATTATATATAAATTTAGAAATATTTAAGTGTTTTTATCAGTTTTCTGGTTGCCATAGTATATCTTCTGCCTAGTTTGGAATCTGATGGCAGTACGTAAGTTGTCACAAGATATTTACAAAATTAAAAACAATTTGGCTGCATATTGAAATAAAACAACGAAATCCTAAGTCCAAATATATTACGTACTACATTCTCCAATCGTGCGGTACCAGTAGACTAAATAACTTAGTAAAAATCTATCACACTAATATTATAAAGGCGAAAGTTTGTGAGTGTGTATGTTTGTTACTTCTTCACGTCTAAACGGCTGGAGCGATTTTAATCAAATTCGATATGGATTTAGCTGACAGCCTGAATTAATACATAGGCTATAAATAAAGTTTAACGCGGGTAGAACCGCGGGGCACAGCTAGTAAATAATAACTCAAATCAATCTCTCGATAATGATGAATTCTTGTGACTCGCAAAACGATGCTGCCGTCAAAACAGCCAATCACATCGCTGCATTCTCACCGAGAGCTCGAACTCATTCGTACGTTCCGGTTTTGCAAACTCGTACTTGTTTGTTAGGGTAATAGCATCAGCTACTTAGGTGAGCCTGCAAAGCTGCCTTTTACACTCAAATCTGATTCTAGCTCCATATAGTTTTATTAAGCCACTAGCTATGCCCCGCGGTTTTACCCGCATTAAACTTTATAAATGATCACATCTCCTCCACCGTAGGTGATAGCGTGATAATATGTAGCCTATATGTTGACCCAACCTCTTAGTAATATTCATGCAAAATTTGGAGTAAATCCATGCAGTAGTTTGAGTTTAGCCCGGACATACATACAGACAAACAGACAAAAATTCTATAAACTATATTTTTGGATTCGATATCGATAGTAGATCACGCCACAAGTATCCTTTATAAAAAATATTCAATGTACAGTTTTGACTTTCCTACGATTTTATATATATGTTTAGATATAATAATTAAGAAAATGTAGCAAATTTGACATTATACCCAATTAAAAGAAAATGTGTGGCGTGGTTGGCAAATGCTTGCTTTTCACACCGGAGGTCGTGGGTTCGATTCCCACCCAGGACAGATGTTTGTGAGCATGAACATGTCTGTTTGCCTTGAGTCTGGATGTAATTTATCTATGTATACAAGTATATATTTAGAAATAAAAGTAGTGTATGTAGTAATCAGTTATCTGGTTTCCCTTGTTTTTTTGGTGAATAATGTACCAGGATATTATTATTACTATAATACGATGACGTCACAGCAACAAAGGTATTTATTCACGACCGTTATTTGAAGCAGCATTTCCAGTCTCAAGTTAAATACAGGGGATCTACTGGCTAAGTCGCCGAACATAGATTTATTAAATGGCGTTCAAATAAATAAAGGTTAAAACTGACTTAATCAATCGTTAAATCGGCTTCCATGACCACATGTGACGTCATAAATAGTCTGGAATCGATTGTCAACGTTGAATCCGATTAAACGATTGATTAAGTAATTTTTAAACTTTATTTATTTGAACGCCATTCATGAAAACCATGTTCGGAGACTTAGCCGGTAGAGCCCCAGTTCCAAGTTGATCAGGATGAGATTGATTTATAAATAGAAACTTGAGACCCTAGTATCCACATATCTATCAACCATCAATATTATAGTCGCACTTATTCAAAACTTGTTTAAAATAAAGGAAGCGATCCATAATATTATTCTAATTACATGGATGCCTATACCTATCAACTGCTTCCTTATTTCTTGCACGAGGAGAATGTTTTATAATAGTCGGGAACATGCGCGAAAGATATTATTACGATAATGACTTTCGAGTATATTCCCGACAGTCGCCAAACAAGTTTAAAAATAAACAGCATGATTAATTACTACGCAAGGCAATTGTCTTTTGCTAAAAATCTGTAGGTCATTGCACGTATTTCAAATGTGTTTGCTTTTTAAAAATAGCTAAAACTAAATAACAATTACATTAAACTAATATCGTGTATAGAAAAGCGGTACAATTTTGTAACTATCGGGTGGGAATATCCGCAAAATATATTACATTTACATTTTAGTAAATTTAGATCTGGCAACTTTATTTTTAAAAATGCGGGGGGTAATTAATAATAAATATAATAATATCCTGGGACATTATTCACACACGGCGATCTGATCCCAAACTAAGAAGAGCTTGTACTATGGAAACCAGTTAACTGGTATACTACATATACTACTTTTCTTTTGTATATACATACATACTTATATAGATAATTACACCCAGACTCAGTACAAACAGGCATGGTCGCAAATATCTGTCCTGGGTGGGAATCGAACCCACGACCTGCGCTGCGGCGTGAAAAGCAAGCATTCTCCAACCACGCCAACTGGCCAGTCTTATTATTGTTCTTATTTCAAATTTATAGCAATAATGAAAAGCTAAAGTTATGTCCTATATTAAATAAGGACATTTAATTAACGGGTTCGTTAGTTTTAAAACAGTTTATAATTGGAATCAACACGCCTTTTGTTATTTTTAAAATTACATTCCGTTACCGGAAATGATAAGATGTGAACACATGAAATAAGTAAGTATAATACAACATTCATGCATCCGACATAATATTGTATAAAATAATATATATACAACACTTAAACATATTGTAAATTCGTTAGTTAGATATGAATGATTCAATAATCATTCAATCTAACCATAGTCGAAAAGCTTACCACGTTTTTTTTTATTTCAGAAAACTTCACATAACACACTGAAAATAAATAAATAACACGTCGCATCCGATTCCTAAAACTACAAACACAAAAAAATACTAAGAACTCACTTTAGTAGAAAACGCACGTGTTTCTTCAGTCACGAGATATTATTCCGATTTCCTTGTTTCGAATTTCGAACGAACGTGCCGAACGTACTCGTCGGCAACCGAGGACCGAATATTTACTGAACACGAACGTCTGATCACTGAAGTGATGTGGAGAAGCGCTTTAGTAACGTTGACGATGAAAATAATAACAACACATATCAATCAAAATTCACCTTTGTCTCTGAGTAATAAGGTTAAAATTTATGTGAGTGTCGTAAAAGTAAATAATCATGTCGTAGCCGATGTTATCTTGCTGTCTCGCTCGTTAGAACGATTTGGTTAAAGTGTGAAAGAGAACGGAGTTCTGAGAAACGCGCATGTGCACCGTTCCCTACGAATATCCTCAAAATGCTTCAAAGAAGTTTTTATGGGGTGCGTTTATTGTTATCGACAAGTTTTGTGCTTGGCTATGATATTTTATGTGCTATCTGCTTTATGGAAGATTGGGGAAGCCATAGGAAGTTCTTCACAAGTGATTTATGGTATCTTTGCAGCAATTTTTTTTTTATGATAGTTCTTTTTGCTACTATTATTATAAACAACTTTGATAACATCTTATATTTTAGTTTTATAATACTTTTAAAAGATGAGATTATCTACCACATTTTGCGGAAGTTTGACCCACAATAAAAAAAAAAGCTTTTTATTCACGTAGACTTTAAAAAAGCGCTTGTAAATAGTCAGAACATGTTTGTAGTAATATAATTGTATACATTATTATTTCTAGTAACATAGATATTTAGGTAGGTACACATTGCATGAAAACATTTATAAAATTTAATTTATTATAGCATTGATATTTAGCTAGCTCGTATCAAGTTATTGTCAAGAGATTATGTTTAATTATCTAGTTTATGTGCAATGTGCTTTTCAGTGTCCGAGCGGTGCGGTGTATACCGTCTAGTCATACTTTTGCATCTTGGACTTCAATTACCCCACCGAACCAACTTTGGATGCAAACAAAGATTCGTGACGGGTCGAGCTGGTTAATGGACTATACTTTTTAGGGTTCCGTAGCCAAAGGGGAAAACGGGACCCTATTACTAAGACTTCGCTGTCTGGCTGTCTGTCTGTCCGTCTGTCACCAGGCTGTGAAATGAACTGTGAAAGTTAGACAGTTGAAATTTTCACAGATAATGTATTTCTGTTGCCGCTATAACAACACATAAGTAGTTACTAAAAAACAAAAATTTTAAGGGGGCTCCCATACCACACACGTGCAGTTTTTGCTCGTTGTTATAGATCAGATAACAGTACGGAACCCTTCGTGCGCGCGTCCGACTCACACTTGGCCGGTTTTTATTTGATCTCAGGTGGCTTGGGGAACGCGGCCAGCTCTCGGTCTCAATATTGAGATAATGCCGTGAATTGTGATTTTCCGTGTTGATTCGAAAACACCATAGAAGTATGTATGTAGTCTTTACTGCCGTATTGGGGTAGGACTTCGACTTGACTGTGACGGACTTTACTCGACTTTGACTTTAACTAAACGACAGAAATGCTATAATGAGACCATTGTTTATTCCTTTTTCCACATTGTTGTATGTACGCGTACGCATGTAATATTGTCTCTCAGTTACAGTATCGTAAAAATACATTGTACTTTATAACAAAAACTGTCCTAACTAAAGAGAGCCTGAAGATTTGTCACACAGGTCTCGAACCTACTACAGACTCCAGCTCTCTCAAAGGTTCAAAATTAATGTTTAGTTTTTGTACTTTTAATCTAACATGAATTGTACTTTTATTTGTACCTTTTTGAGAAAAATAAACGATTATATTATTATTACTAGCTGTGCCTCGCGGTTTTACCCGCGTTAAACTTTATAAATTATCACAGCTCCTCCCCCGTAGGTGATAGCGTGATAATATATAGGTAGCCTATATGTTGACCCGACCTCTTAGTAATATTCATGCAAAATTTGAAGTAAATCCATGCAGTACTTTTTGATTATAGCTCGGACATACATACAGACAAACAGACAAATATCTAAAAACTATATTTTTGGCTTCCATATCGATTGTAGATCACGCCCCAAGTATGCTTATTAAAAAGTATTTAATGTACAGTTTTAACTTTCCTACGATTTTATTATATGTATAGATTATTGTTTATTGCGACTAAAGGATTGATCTGATCTATAGTCAAGAAATAATTTAATAAAAAGTATCTTAAAGAGCCTGTTGTGTGGTAACGGCGCGCGATTATCAGACAGAATATCATCACGCCATCTCATCCCGTGGGGGGCGTAGAAGTCGACCCGAGAAAATATCTCCCAGAGGACGGGCAGCAGCGTCTCTCTGTGTACTATGACCATCTTATTGCGATCTTGCTGAAACAGGCAACACTCTTCAACATTGTTCATTTTTTTGAATATTTTCATGTCATCAGCATAAAGTAAAAATGATGACTATTTAAAGCAAGTGTCAATATCGTTTATAAATATGTTAAATAATAATGGACCGAGTAGGGAACCTTGAGGAACTTTTATGGCCATAGTTCATGGAAAAACGCTGCTGCCCGTTCCCTGGTAGATATTCCCTCGGACGATTTCTACGCCCGCCACGGGATGAGACGGGAAAACAAAGATGGGGTGATGATATTCTATACCGTCAAAACACAGAATATTACTGTACAATAACACCTGTCTGCCAAGCGTGGCGATTATGGCATATCCCCCAAGGTGATTCTTGGGGGAGGCTTTTTTTACTTTTTACGGCTGTTATGATGATAGTGATGATGATGATCCTATAGACCCTATAGTATTTGACTCGACAATCAATTCTGGTAGTTAACCGTAATGTGTTAAACTGGAAATGCAATAGTGATGGGAAGAAGGCAACGAAAAAGAAATGTTCTGTTGAGTGTATGAAACAACCCTTATTTTAATACAATCATTAATCCAAAGCGGTTTCCAATAGCATTCTGTGCATCCATTTATCAAGAATTTGAAGGGAATTCAGATGGAATTCCTCAATTTGGAATATTTCAATTAAGTAAATATTTGCGATGGTATTGAACTTAATTAGATTTTGATGACTAAGTACTATAATATGTTTAGCATTTAACAACTTAAAAAAAAAAAATTTACGTGATAAAAAGTTATGACACAAATTTATTAATCCGTGGTTTTAAGGGGCCATGTAGGTAGGTAATAGTAAAACGTGAAAAATAATAATAACCTGGGACATTATTCAACACGGCCATCTGATCCCAAACTGATATACCTACTACATATGCTACTTTTCTTTTTTAAATACATACTTATATACTTGGATAGATCAGCTCTTATACACCCAGACTCAGGATAAACAGACATGTTGACACCAATATCTGTCCTGGGTGGGAATCGAACCCACGGCCTGCGGCGTGAAAATACTACTTTATTTATATTATCTATTAAAAACTACTTAGTTGTCTGGTTACCAGAATACCGGCTCTGCCTGGTTTGGAATCAGATGGTAGATTGTTATTGTCTTAAGATAGTTATTATATCATTCATTTTCAAACCAATATTTGTTTGATTAAATATTGAATGACGGAGTTCCAAAAGTGCTTCTAAAAAGTCCTCTGCGCGCCTAAAGAAGATTTCAGTTTAATATATTTAATTGTTTAAAACAATTGTTTGCGGTAAGTACGCAAAACTTTATTTCTTTTTTTTTTCAGACCTTCGTGTAAGGCGCGTCAGCTGATCGACATGGTGTAAAGCGTTCTACAGCTTGCTACGGGTAGAATAAGGTCTTTATATACCTATCTATAGGATCTATCAGTAAACTTTTCGTATTACTTAGTATTTTTCATAATTTGAAATTAAGTACATTTTAAAAACTCACCAACACACCGTGGCACGGTATCATTCCATCTGTTGTCATCATAGCACCATAATAACCGCGCCCTCTCGTGGGTGTCAATGAAAACAAAGTTAACATTACACATGTAGTGAGCGACCTCTTCATTGCGGTATACCAGATAGCCGTTAGATGGCGCTGGTACAGTCACGCAACCTATACCTGTGAAACAAAAATACAGATGGCGCTACTAGATAATTGATACGAACGTAAGTTTGTGATATAATACTAGATGGCGTTGTATTTGTTTTAATCTGTGATACACAATCTATTGCTTTGATAAATTGAAAGTTCAATCATTTATCAAATATTTTCAATATATAATGAAATTCATCAAAACTCTTACTTTTATAATGAAGCAGGACGCCTCTCTTTGGATAAGCTCCTTGTGATTTAGCTTCCACCAACACATCCATGGCATTAGTGACAGAGGTCAACCTCAAAGGCAGTTCCACTTGTTCACAGGAAGACAGGAGGGAATCTCCGTTCAAATCTTGAACAGACACGTAGTCTGTGCAGTGGCTTTCGAACGGCCCTATACCTGAGGACAAAATAATTCCGAATTACGTAAAATGCTCTTTTTATTACGCCAATTTGAACGTAAGTACATTAGTTAAAATTCCGTACCTACATTGAATTTAATTGCGAAATTTTAGTATTGCCAACATTATTGACAATGGCGATTATAGGGAAAAAATAATAGGTATATGCATAAGTCAGCTCGTAAACAAGCTTGGGTTCTTTTTACCTTTACTCTATAATGTGGTACCTAATATATCTAATTGGGTATTTAAGCCATTTATTCCACAACATGTAACATTACCTAATGTGGAATCGTAGATAGCTGTGTTTTAGAAACGCAGCTAAAAGGCAGTTCGAAGCATTAGGTATCTATTAATAAAATAAGTGTAATTTGAATTTAATTCCTTTTTTATATTTGAGTGCACCTCAGTTTGAGGTGGCTTAGAGCGTCTAAATCCCAAGTATTTTTGTTATAGTTATACTTTACTTAGTCAGAATTATTGTACTATGCCGGGCCGGTATATATGGCCTTTGCGTCTATTACAGACGATTTACGGCGCATTGTCTGAGAGACAAGAGGCTGACTAAACCGATAAAGCAAGCAAATTACATGCGCTTGTATGATAGACTTTCATTGCTTCACCGGACATCAGAGCCGAGTGAGAGTTCAAGCGTTTCAACCGTTACAATCTAATCTTAGGTATTAGTTTATTATACCGAGTGCTTATCTTAGTTGACAGTATTCAGTAATTTAATCCACGAACCGAAATAGTAATGTTAGTACGTACTTTAAAAAAACCGCTTCTGTGAGAGGGAGAGAGTTCACACGGGTACAGACGCCAGCACATCAAGCTACCCCAATCTGTCAAATTTCCCATATTGAAAGTGAACTTATACTTAACACGCTCGGCGCCAAGCCAATACCACCAAATGTTTTTGATATTTTTCTTTGTTTTTAGTCTTAGAGAAATACTTTTTTCACCCCCCCCCCCCTCTCTTTTTTTGCTTAACAGAATGTATGGAAAGTGTGCGCGTTAGCGATACAAGGCGCTTTGACTGGAATGGTGCTCGTGTATCGAAAAACATACACAAGTATTTAGACAGTGTGTATCGAAAACGATACACATAGCGCTGAGCGTGTTAAGTGATAAAGTTGAAAATCTATAAATAAATTTGACAGATTGGGGTAGCTGGATGTGCTGGCGCCTGTACATAAACTAACTTCTTGATCAGTACCATGTTATTATGCAAATAAATAATTATTTCATTCAAGTCAAACTAGGGGTTCGAAGCCGGGTACATTGCAACTGCAAATGCTTGCCAACAGGCCCACAATGTAAGTATTTTGAATTTAAAATACTCACTTCTCAAGCTAACATCCAAAAGCGTGACTCGGACCTTCTGCTCCGGGTTAACCCTGAGCCGCCACCGGCACTCGTCGCCCACGTAGAAGTGAGGGTACCCTGGAGTCCGGATGTACCCCTCGCTATCCGGCCCTTGATCCGCCACTTGGACCTCTCGATTGCAGTAATGGACCGCTAAAGTGTCTGAAATAGAAATCCAAGCATGATTTATAATTCGGTTCTCAAACGGTTTCTTTTATGGGGCAATGTATATGATTCTATAACAAACTTCCCAATGATGTTAGAAAATTGTCATCCAAATTGTGTAGCAAGGCATATTACTAAATTTCTGATTATTTAAGTGACAAATGTGCTTGGTATTGAGTTTTTCTGAGTCAACACACATGATTGTAATTAATCTTACGTATATTTTATTTTAAAAAAGGATTCCTACTGAGTTTTCTGTCAGTGTTTCTCAGTAGTTGCCACGTCATGAACTTCACGGTAGGGTAAAAAAAAGGACGATTCTACATAAATGTACTTTTTTTACGGAATAAGTGATTTTTGACATTGAATTTGAAACGGAGTGAGACATTTATACAAGTAATTCGAAACTCGAATTACTTGTATAAATGTCGAAATTTATGACCTAAAGAACTTTATTACTTAAACGTTAGTTAAGTTCTCTTAAACAAAGAATGTTTATGAGAACTTATAGGGGACTTTACAGGGATGGTATTCAGTAACGCTGATGGAAAAGTCCCTTGTAAAATCCCCCGCGATATAGGGATTTAATGTCTTAGTGCAACTTTGACTTTTCCTGTCAAAATCGATATACATCTTCTATGCATATAAACAAAATTTAGTATTATGATTTTAAGTTTATAATGATAGTTTTAGTTTGTACGTAATTTTAATCTTGTGTAATAGTGTACTGTGTGTGTAATAGTGGACTATTTATATTATTAAATAAATTAAAACTATAGTTTTAATTTATTTAATAAAAACAATCTTGGTGTTCATTTAAAGTTAAATGATATATGTACATCCCAAATTGGAGTGTCTGTTTGTAATATTGAAATAACCGTTTTTACGACATGTATATGAATATATATACGGTACATACACCAAAATAACATGTTTTACAATGTTTTTCTGTCTGTCTGTTTGTTCCGTCTTATCTCTTAAATAGCTGGACCGATTTTGAAGGGACTTTTATTGGCAGGTAGCTGATGTAATAAGGAGTAACTTAGGCTATGTTTATTTTAGAAAAATCTTTTGTGTTAGATAAACACGCGGACGAAGTCGCGGGTACAGCTATTGTCAATAAAATATAACTAAATTTGGAAAGGTGAATGGCAGAATTCGTACCGCATACTTATTTTGTTGTTCAGCTAAATAATTTGTACCACTTATTAAGACAACTAAGGCATTGATTTTCATGTATGTATAATATTTTTAGAATTTGGGATTAATTAATAAAATCAATTAGAATATTTCAATGATTTTCAATAAATAAAGGTAATAAAATCGAAACTAAACGCAGTTAGTTACGTTTTCAGAAATTGCCATGTGTATAATAATACAAATGTCGAAATTATAATTAAATAATATAATAGTCTTCGCAGTAACTGCCTGGCAGACAACAAACATAATCAACATTTCTTGATAAGCAAGCAAATTATATATAAGTATATTAGCCTTATGATTATGTGACACCACGAGACCACGCAAAAGCTTAACATTTGTACGGAAAACAAATGAAGAACGATTTGTAACTGACGGGCCAGGGGCTCTACCGGCTAAGTCACCGAACATCGATTTTTAAATGGCGTTCTAATAAATAAAGGTTAAAATGACTTAATCAATCGTTAAATAGGCTTCAACGTTGACAATCGATTTCGGACCATTTATGACGTCACATGTGCTCATGGAAGCCGATTTAACGATTGCTTAAGTAATTTTGAACCTTCGTTTATTTGAACGCCATTTAAGAAATCGATGTTTGGCGACTTAGCCGGTAAGCCCCTGTTGGTGTGGTTGGTAAAATGCTTGCCTTTACACGTCGCAGGTCGTGAGTTCGATTCCCACGCAGTACAGATATTTGTGTGCATGAACATATCTGTTTGTCCTGACTCTGTGTGTAATGACCTATAGAGTAAATATTTACAAAAGAAAAGTAGTAAGTATATGTATTATATCAGTCATCTGGTTTCCATAGTATTTACAAGCACTACTTAGTTTGGGATCTTATGGCCGTGTGTGAATTTTAAGTACTTGTAATAGTGCTTCATAAAAAAGTTGTAAATGACCTCGCAAATGCCCATTCTTATGAATATACTGGAACATTATTCACACACGGCCATCTGTTCCCAAATTAAGCAGAGCTTGTACTATGGAAAACACATAATTGATATATTACATACTATACTTCTTTTCTTTTGTAAATACATACATATAATAGACATAGATAATTACTCAACTCAGGACAAACAGACATGTTCATGCACACTAAAATATGTCTTGGGTGGGAGTCGAACCCACGACCTGCGTGAAAGGCAGGCATTTACCAACCACGCCAACCAAGTTTGCTAAATGTATACGATGTGAAGAACATTAACAAACAAAAGACATCCGGGTCATAATTAATCAAATTACGTGTTTTTAATCTGCTCTAGTCACGCAATGCTCCCTTAGATATCCACCCTGCAAAAAACCTTGACTCCACGGTTAAACGTATTTTATGTACAGACGCCAGCACATCAAGCTACCCCAATCTGGCAATATTCCCCAATTGAATATGAACCTTATGCTTATGTGGTAAAGTTGAAAATCAATAAAAGAAATTTGACAGATTGGGGTAGTTGGATGTGCTGGCGTCTGTACCTACTTTCTTTCGCTTTTGTTTAAGTCAATAAAGCGTAGGTACTCCGCAGACGTATTATATAACATTGGTAAGTGTTTAAAACGAATTATATAGGCGTTGCTTTCCAAACACATAAATTCTAGCGCTAGCAACCTGTGGAGTAATTTTTACTTAAGAAAAGGTAATAGAAAGTAAAAAGAATAAAACGTAATAGATGGAATACTACAAAATAAAGAAGTTTGTGATGATGTGTGGTTACGGCGGTCAGTACGAGAAAACCATCGTCCCATCTCATCCCGTGGAGATCGTAGAAGTCGACTCGAGGGATTATTTACCAGAGGATGGGCAGTAGCGTCTCTTCGTGTACTATGACCATCAAACTGCGATCGCCAACCCGTCTGCCAAATGTGGCGATTACGGCATATCCCCCCAAGATGATACTCGGGGTAGGCTTTTGTCCAGCAGTGGATTTTTTACAGCTGTTATGATGATAATGATGAAAGAAGTTAGTACATATGTACAGTGAGCTGCATGAAAATCTTTATACAGTCTGGTCTTTAATCGCCTTCAATGAATTTAGTAAAAACTCAAAATAACTATATACTCTCTCAAGCACCGAATTAAATCTTACTTTATATACTTAAAACATTATTAATAAAATAAAAGCTATATCGTCAATGACCGCAACATTAACGAAATACATATTTAAATTAAATTCCTTTTTAAATTCGGTTAAAAAGTGTTATGAAATTGAGTACAATTTAAAAATTATATCAAAAAAAAAATAATGAAATAAAAGCTATATCGTCAATGACCGCAACATTGACGAAATACATATTTAAATTAAATTCCTTTTTAAATTCGGTTAAAAAGTTTTATAAAATTGAGTACAATTTAAAAATTATATCAAAAAAGGTTGGAGTTATATATTTCCTGGCCTACAGTGACTCGACAACAGCGTAACCTTGACCCCCTCGAACTCACCGGCACACTAACGTCACGGTATAGGGGTGGTACACCCGATCATAAGTAATAATATAAGTAAGTAAGTAACTCTACTGTACACTAAAATAACAACTTACAAAGAAATATTAACATTCATGTTTAACAAGATTGTAATAAATGGTGGCTTTATCGCTAGGTGCGATCTCTTTCAGTAGTTTCAGTCTACAAGTAAAAGAATTTTTTATATTGGTAGGTAATTTCTGGGTTTATCTATTACCAACTAAGAAACAAAAATAATCATTCCTCTAAATAATATTAGCACTGTCTAAATTTTAAGAGTATTAGGGTCTTCATATGTTGTACTTAGTATACTTCTAATAATTTTTATACTTGATAAATACGGTAAATAAATTTTAGTTTATTTATTACCATTAGTCATCTTTTTCGAAACAAACATCAGTCACAAAAAGATGTTATCTTAGGTGGTGGATTTGAACTAGCAACTACGCAGATTTCAATCAGACACTGTTTCTTTTGTGCCAGTTAAGAGTCCTTTTTCTTGAATCGGACTTGAAGTATATCAGCACACCCCTACGTCTTGTATTAAGTAGTATGTTATAATGGACTCAGTTTTACTTACTGTCTGACGGTCACCGTAGCCCAGTTGGTAGTGCTCCTGCCTACGAAGCTGGTGGCCCTGGGTTCGAATCCCGGTAAGTGCAAATATTTGTGTGATGAGCACGAATATTTGTTTCTGAGTCATGGATTTTTTCTATGTATATCAGTATTTATCTATCTATATAAGTATGTATATCGTCGCCTAGTACCCATAGTACAAGCTTTGTTTAGTTTGGGGCTAGGATGGTCTGTGTGACACTGTCCCTAGATATTATTACTCTTAGACTGTATCCAATAAAATTATTAAGTAAGTGGTCCTTTTATCACCGAATTCTAGCCACTTTAATCTAACCAAGAAGACCGAAATGTACCTTATAGGCATCACCGACACATTATATTCTAAAACATGATGTTTCTATTTAAAACATCAGTATGGGTAAAAGACATACAGCATAAAAAGTACAGACGCCAGCACATCAAGCTACCCCATTCTGTCAAATTTCCCCAATTGAAAGTGAACCTTATGCTTATGTGGTAATGTTGAAAATCTATAAAAGAAATTTGACAGATTGGTGTAGCTGGATGTGCTGGCGTCTGTACATTTTTTACTATAAAAAAATTAAGGGTGCCCGTAGCCAGTTGCTCTAACGGGTCCGTAGGCCCGCGGTCAGGCCATGGATGGGTGACCGTTAACATGGTTTAATTTCTCACCGTCTCTTAAGCTACGTTAAGCTGTCAGTCTCGGTTGTTGTTATTATTAAACAACGGTCGTTTGGGGATGTCAGAGGCCTACTGGTCGGCTTGAACCACTCTGACACCAGGGTAACCTCTAATACGAGAAGTCTCTCCGTAATGTTTTGTATGCAAAATCTTGATTGTACAGACGCCAGCACATGAAGCTACCCCAATCTGTCAAATTTCCCCAATTAAAAGTGAACCTTATGCTTTTGTGATAAAGTTGAAATCTATAAAAGAAATTTGACAGATTGGGGTAGCTGGATGTGCCGGCGTCTGTATCGATAATAAGCGTGAATATAGACTACCAGGTTCTGTTGTATTCACCTACTGTTACAAAATCACAATGATTGCTTTGAGTTTCTCAGCGACGACAACGCTACGACGTAGTCTACATACGTAAACAGCGTAGATTCTACAACTACGACGTAGATACTACAACTATTTTCTAATATTATTTACATACCTACGCTTAAGGATACTTCTTCGTTTGCAGTATACTCAAAATATTTACTATACTATACTACTAGAGGTATATTTTTTACTATACCTGATATTTATGAAGTTATGTTACAACCGTACCAAGGGATCTATTACTGATGAACGAACTTGATAAGGATACGATGTTTGGAAATAAGCCTCGGCATTGGTTATCTAGGGTTAAATGTTTTATAAAATAATTGAAATTTCTAATTTATTCAATTTCAGTATCAACCGTCTTACGTAGTATTTTATCTTTGTATTTAATAAGGAAATAATGCTATTTGCAAATTGGCAGAATAAACGTAAAAAAGAAGATTGGTGCTATTACGACTTTACTAGTGTGCCTCGGTTTTTCCCCAGGAGATCAAAGTAGGCATAACCTTATTTTTAAATATTGTTTCAAATATATCTATAAGATACCGTCAACCCTGAATCGAGACAAGGCTGTCTAGAATATAGAAAACGGTATGCTATGCGCATTGCGGTGTGTTTTGCTGCTAACTTTATTACCAACAAGTCTAAAGCTTATTTAACTTATAGGACTCCAACCAATAAAGTTTTTTACGACTTCAGGGTTCTTACTATATCTACGAAATAGTCTAAAATTATGAAGAACAGACGCTCACGGCCAGCTGTTCGCACCGGCCCATAAATGACCGGCGAGGTAAAGCACCTATGCACGCTGTTATTTTATAGATGGGTGACCGCCAAAGTGGTTTATTTCCTGAGGGTATCCGTGCTTGTGAGGGGATGTTAAGCTGTCGGTCTCGGTGGTAGTCGTTAGACAACAGTCGATAAACGATGTAAATGGATTACTGGGCAGCTCGAACAACTCTAACACAAGGGTAACCTTCATCATCATCATCATATCAGCCGAAAGACGTCCACAGCTGGACAAAGGCCTCCCCAAAGATCTCCACAGTTGCCGGTCTTGCACTATCCGCATCCAGCGATAGGGTAACCTTACTATTAAGTAAAGTAAAATGACGGAACGTAATTATGTAAGTAAATGTAATAAATATTTCTAACACCACCGTCTACTTCATTATTTAAACATAAACTAGGTAAAGTCGTAGAAAGAGTGTTTATTACGCAGGAGGTTTTCTTAATGCGAGTATATCTACTGACGTCGCGTCAACCTACGTCGTTGGTCTATCGGTAGCGTTTTAAACCGCAGTTATGGATTCAAATCCTGGGTCAGGTTATTGGAGTTTTTCGGGCAGATTAATACCCAGTATTATTTTGCCAGAAAAACCCTAATATTCCAGAGTCTGGATGTTTGTGTTGCTAGACGTGCGTGTCACGACGAGCACCAAAAGTTTTCAGTTCTGCAAACACCTACTCAGAATAACTATGTGTCGCGTGGACAATTTTATTCTCCTTTGCGGTTATCGAACTCGGAACACGAGGACATGAGGTAGTAATAACGTAAGTAATGCGCCCACTTGTCGTTATAATTGTACTATATTAGAAGTCACAAATTTTACGTAATTATCAATGACGTAGAGCTTGTCTAGCTGTAATAAAGTTAGCCATTTAGAAAGGTTGAATAAAAGAAGATTGACCAAAGAAGTATTCCTGGCCTGTGTGAATGGAACAACCGGAAGGGGAAGACCTCGTCGAACATTCTCTGATCAAATCGGAGACGTTCTTAAGAAAGGGCTTTTATTCTCTGTTTTTATAAACCTTTTAACAAATGATCTTCAGAGTGCGTATCATCTTTACGCCGATGACCTACAACTGTGTACATACATGCGAGCATAGACAGTTTGTCAGAAGCGATCAATAATATAATCTGGACTTAGAATTTATAAAAAACTGGTCGAAGAGGTTCGGTGTCACTGTAAACCCAGCTAAATGCCAAGCCATAATCGTGGGTAGTTCCCGAATGATGAGCGGAGTTGACATCGACAATCTGCCACTAATAGTTTTTAACCAATTAACTATCCCCATCAGCAGATGTATAAAAAATCTTGGCTTACACATCGACACAGCATTTAGTTGGCATAACCAGGTTTTTAGTGTATGTCAGAGGGTCACAAGTGTTCTGCGTAGTCGTTATCGCCTCAAATACTTCCTGCCCGCGAAAACAAAGGTAATACTCGTGCAGGCCTTAATCTTTCCTATAACTGACTATAGCGATGTATGTTACTTTGACCTGAATGCAGATCACCTCAATAAACTTTACCGACTTCTTAATAACTGCATTCGATTCATATTCAATCTTCGTAAATATGACCATGTGAGTAGTCACTCACATGGTCATATTTACGAATAGGGAACCACTTTAGCTGAGCTCGGTAGTCACCGAGCTCAGCTAAAGTGGTTCCCTATTCGTCAGCGCAGAACGTTGAGAGCCTTAACTACCCTTTTTTCTCTTCTACACTCGCCTTCTTCTCCTCTATACTTAACTTCTCAATTCCAATATCTTCATAACAATCATTCCAAAAATCTTCGCTCTTCTCACAACCGTCTTCTTCAATGCCCACCTCATAGTTTTGATTTCATCCATTCTTCCTTTTTCGTTCAATCCATTCTTCTTTGGAATTCTCTTCCTGTTGAGATCAGAATGGCTAAGAGTCGCTTTTCTTTAGTAGTCTTTTTCTTTTTTATCATAATTTTTTCTCTAGGTTGTATATTTATGTATTTATGTTTATTATTTGATAAATATATATTGATCTATTCTAGTTTTAATTTATGTAGTTTTATTGCATTTTTAAGTATAAAATTCATCACCTCCACACACGACGTGTTAAGTGCACCTACCTTATTTTTCTCTGCATCACCCTAAAGTAGACTGGTAGAGTATGCCTCCGGCATTAAGTCCGCCTTTGTACATCCATGTGCAAAAGTTTCAAAAAGGGCAGGTCAGAAGTACCCTAAACCGGCGAGCATGTATGAAGAATATAATGACAGTAATAATAAATAAATAAAAAAGGTTTTTATTCACACAGACTTTAAAAAAGCGCTTGTAAATAGTCAGTACATGTTCGTAGTAATATATAATTATTTCTAGGTACATATAGATATTTAGGAACACGGATTGTAGGAAATAATTTACAATAAGATTTATTTTATAACAGTAACGATATTTAGCTAACTTAAATTAAGTTATAGTCAAGGTTCATGTGTAGGTTTAATTATCTAAATTTTAGCTATATTTTTACTACATATTATATAATAATATATAGAGGCAAAAGACGTGTGCAAAGATCGTGACAAATGGAAATCCATTGTCTCTGCCTACCCCTCTGGGAAACCGGCGTGAGTCTATGTATGTAATAAAGTTAGTAGTGATTCAATACATAACAAAAGATCATCGTGCCTAGAAGCTATTCTGTTCATGATATAAGGCAATCGATTGACCCAGCCCCGAGGAATATTGGTATTATCCAGCAAGTGTTTGTCTGGGTGTGGAGTATGGGAGGGGGACTTACTGAAACTAGACATCAAATATTTACTATTTTCTACATTGAATTAAACGCTTTAAATATTTGTACTATATATTTATGTTATAAAATATATTTATATTATAAACTATTTGACTGTCTATCCATATCTTAAGACAGTCGCATCGTCACTAAGGCTGAGATCTATAGAGCGTACTCAGACTTCGATTTCAGACAGGTTCGATTCCAGCGCAAGACAACTATTGGTGTTACCATTAAATAGTTGTTATGAGTCTGGATGTACATTGTACCCGTCAATTATATATTTGTAAAGTACCCTGCTGTACCCCTGTACAGCAGGGTACTTAATTATTTAATTTCACAAAATAAAATTATAGTGCAGGCTTTGTCATAAAAAATAGTCTATTATATACATAACTAGCTGTGCCCCGCGGTTTTACCCGCGTTAAATTTTATAAATTATCAAAGCTCCTCCCCCGTAGGTGATAGCGTGATAATATGTAGCCTATATGTTGACCCGACTTCTTGGTAATATTCATGCAAAATTTGAAGTAAATCCATGCAGTACTTTTTGAGTTTAGCCCGGACATACATACAGACAAACAGACACACAGACGAAAATTCCAATAGCTTTATTTTTGGCTTTGATATCGATTGAAGATCACGCCCCAAGTATCCTTTTAAAAAAATATTCAATGTACAGTTTCGACTTTCCTACGATTTTATTATATGTATAGATTATGTAATTACTTGTCCTAACTGAACCCAATCCTTCTGAGAATTTGTAAGAACTTTATACAAAAGGCATTTTAGCATTGTGTTACATTTAGAACATCGACCTCAGCGCTTTCAGGCTTCCACAATAGAAGAATGAAAATAGAACTTCAATGCCCTCTAAACAAAGCTAATAGCTACCCTTAATTTGTCTTGAAGATCATAACAATGCCACAACACAGTGTTTACTACACTGTGATGTGGCATTGTTTCTTGATAAATTATCTATTGGTTGGCTGTGAGTTCAGATGATACTGCTGGCGATTGTGGCTTTTCCACCACTAAACTAATATAAATGCCTAGCTGTAGCGTGTTCACCCGCAGAGAACGAGGTCCTGGGTTCAACTCCGGGTCGGGCCAAAAAGTGATGTTGGTACTTTTCTGTAAAAAGAAAAATTTCTCAGCATCAGCCCGAAGTCTGGAAGTTGCCGGTATTATACCCCCGTGCCTCGGAGAGCACGTAAAGCCGTCGGCCCTTCACCTGATCTCTTTTCGGTCGTGTCGCCTAGGGGTCCTATCGGATCATGAGAGTGATGGAATAGAAAGTGCTCCTGTGTTTGCGCACACACTTGAGCACTATAATATGTCCCGCGTAGATGGCTAATTTCTGTTTAGACTGGCCGCCGTGGCCGAAATTCGGCTAGGAGGACATTAATATAAATGTCATGTTCGAGGTGCTCATAGCTAAATGCTCTCACCGGTCCGTAAGCGACCGGCGAGGTTAAGTAACTGGACACGCGGTCAGTCCATAGATGGGTAATCGCCAAAGTGGTTTAATTTCTGAGCGACTACACGCTTCGGAGGACACGTTAAGCTGACGGTCCCGGCTGTAGTCATTAGACAACAGTCGTTAAGCCATTTCAGAGGCCTGCTTAACATTATATTACATTTCTTGAAGTTTTGTTTGTACAGACGCCAGCACATCTAGCTACCCCAATCTACCAAATTTCCTCAATTGAAAGTGAACCTTATGCTTTTCTGATAAAGTTGAAATTCTATAAAAGAAATTTGACTGATTGGGGTAGCTGGATGTGCTGGCGTCTGTACCAACTTGTACCCGCTCGACTTCAAAATCCATGCAGAAAATATTTTTATTTTCTCTATCATCATGTCAGCCAAAGTATGTCCGCTGCTGGACAAAAGCTTCCTCAACCCCCTCCACCTACCCCTGATACTTACTTATATTTATTGTGCTGTGTATTTTAGTGTGCGATGTTGAAGTCAGTTTTTTTAAATAAAATTTATGTATTTTGACTCCGGAGTCTTGAAACGTTTTTATGATGACTTAATTCTATCAACAGCATGAGTAACTCGTTAAAGAAATGTTCATATTACAAATATGTTAAATATCGTTAAAGCTTTAATTTTATTTTATTTATTCCTTTTAATTTTAACACATTAATATGAACGATATTTAACATATTTCAAATATGTCTTCAGTTCAGTAAATATCGTTCAGTTTGTTTGTAATAACGATATTTAACATATTTCAAATATGTTAAATATCGTTCAAGCTAAGTTTATTTTTATTTATTCCTTTTACTTTTAATGGCGTCACATTAATCTGACAGCATATCTCCGAATCAATATTTTTATCTGTAACCGAATCAGCTGCAAATTAATCCGATCGGCGAATTCGGTTCGGACAGATCGCTCCGATAGATTAATGGTTTATGCCAGCATTACGTATATAGGGTGTGGTGTAAATAGCGCGAAATCTAACGTGAAAATATAGAATTATTTTAATCATTTTGGGGTGTCATACCATAGCAACTAAATTTAGAAGGCTATCTCGGTATGAAAATAGGTCGCTATCTTATCAAATTCGTAAATTGGTATAATGTAATTTCACTAGTGGATAGTTCCAAAAGGGTGCAACGCAAAAGCTCTTTCACTGGTTACTTAGTTTGTAGCAGGGTTAATAAAAAACATGATTTTTATAAAAAAAAAAAACTAACTCATTCATTTGATTTAAATCGGATTTATATGATTTTAATCAGATTTTTTTAATTTTTAATTGTTACTTAATCGTTTTCAGTACGAAAGATAGTTATAGTATATATATATATATATATATATATATATAATATATATCGGCGCAACAACATTAATTAACCAAAAACAAATGCGTCATAGGAGTAGTTTTAAGTCTTTGTTTAAATTACTCTTAAATAGTTAGTTAAACTTAATGAATTTAGTGTTAAAAATCAAGTTACGATTTATAAACCATCTTAACATTTGTACAATTGATGATTTCAATAGTTTAATTTACATTCGTTCATCGAACAAAGAAAATACGTAACATGTTTGTCGCCGCACATTTCGTATAAATACGGCCGACGTGTCGAGTACAAATCACTTTCGCTCGAGCCGTCGGACCGTACGGATCACCTTGTATCGAAGATTGTTGTGGAATAAAACTTCACGAAACATATTTCTGGTTTTACTATCGCCATGAGTAAACAACCTTCAGTGGATAACCAACGTGCAGATAATAGTGACGTCAGTCTTGCTGACGTCATCATGACTAAAGACAACGGTACCCCCGTTTCTCCGTTATCAGAAGTGGGATTCAACCCAGAAGATGACCAGCGTGAAAACACCCTCGATGTCGAAGATAGTGATAGTGTGAGGCAATGAGGTTGCCTTCTGCTAGCCAAAACATTCAGAGTTAAACCCGGATAAGGATAACGTGTACGGCTCCGGACTTACAAAGGACTGCTTTCATGATGTCTTTGAGTCAGGCGGGTTTCGGCGTGGCTGTCACGCGTTTTTGACTTTTTGACTTTGTCGGGGTGTACTTACGTACAGCATTTCGACCCTTCAGGATCTTTCGTACTAAGAACTATTACTTTCTATTCTATTCCTAGTGCCCAGAATGCAATCTGCACATACTTCAGTACGTTTGTTAGGAGTAGCTCATTGTAGTCTCCTGGTGCTGGATATGCCAGCCGCAGGTTGGCTATTCTGTGTCATACCATAGTGGTGGTACTGCTACTATTAGTTGTAGTTGGTTCCACCTGTACTTCCATTGGGTTTTGAACCAGCTCTTCTCAACTATTTTTATGAGCTGTTTGGAGTATTCCTTGATTTTGGTTCACATTTGGTTGTGATTAACTGTGGATTTATCTTTGGGGACTGCTCAAGGGCTCTCACAAATTAGTTGGTTGACTGATTTGTTTTTCGCATTTAGCGTCCTGATTGGGCCATTGTGCGTGGGCTTGTTTGGCTCCTCTAACCATTTTGGTTCTGTCCGCAGGTATAAGACGCCTCGAAGATTAGGTTTGAGTTCTGGGCCACCATACTACTGCACCATAGGTTATCATAGGATGTTTTATCACTATGTAGCCATAGGGTCATACATGGTTTTGAGCACCACTTCTACCCTATGAACCTTCTACGTAGCCAGAAGGTTGTTTGGGGCTTTGTTAATCTTCACCTCCGTGTATTTCTTCCAGTTAAGTCTTGAATCAAGCGTTATTTAGTACCGTAGAATGACGTGGACCAGCTTTAGAACGCTGTTTGCTGCCAGCTGCAGCACTGCGAGCCACGAAAAAACTGTCCTAGCCATAGCAGCAAGGAAGGCAGTACCAGCAACATGCCTGGTTCATTGCTGGATAGGCACGTTAACGTCTGTGTCGTTGACACACCAGAGGGCTGTACAATTTTTTAACTTTTAGCAAGTGAGTTAGTCAGCATAGGCCGAGTGCAGATACTACAATATTGCCGGAAGAATGATTATTTTCAGGAACATCACACAAGGCGTGTGAAGAATGTAGTAAGATTAAACAATCGAGCACCCAAGCTGCTACATCAACTCATCATCTGATAAACAAAAACCAACCAACACCCAACAGCAGGGATCTGTGCTGCGCCATGCTCTACAATCTGGTGATCAGTTAACCGTATCGGCGGGAAACGAAAAGTCTTCTCACCGGAATTCTGTTGCAGAACCAACCAAGCCAGTTGCATCAACCTCACGAAGACCTCGACAACCTTCACAGTAAAGGGCAAGTAACTTAATTCAATAACTCTAAATAACTCTACGAGAACTACTAATAAACCTACGATCACAGTACCTTCCTAATAATATTGCCTTGTATTGTGGCTCTGTATTCCACTGTGTTATCACCCACTCAAAGCACAATATAACACAACTCCTTGTCCCTTAATCTACGAGAACTCTACGAGAAATCCACGAGAACTCTACGAGAAATCTACGAGAACTCTACAACAACTATACCTACCCTCACCTTCCTAACCTTATTTCCTTGTATTGCGCTACTGTATGCCACTGTGTTAACAAGCTCCAGAGTACAATACAACACCACTTATTTTTCCTTAATCTACGAGAAATCTACGAGAACTAAACCTACCCTCGCCTTCCTAACCTTATTTCCTTGTATTACACAACTGTATGCCACTGTGATAACAAGCTGCATAGCACAATATAACACCACTCCTTTTTCCTTAATCTACGAGAAATCTACGAGAACTTAATCTTTTTTTTTACCTACAAAAATAACAAACAAAATATAATAATAATAAGCCAACACATGTGTAATGTGACTTGGTTATTGCAATATCTCTATAACTATTAATGAGCAACTTAGTTGCTTACAGGTACCAAACTCAAAAGCAAAACTTTATTGTTTCAGATTTAAAAGGACAAAGAGAACTGAGGCTGGTGCAGAGCGCGCACCGCCTTTCAGAATGGCCGTATCGGCGCAACAACATTAATTAACCAAAAACAAATGCGTCATAGGAGTAGTTTTAAGTCTTTGTTTAAATTACTCTTAAATAGTTAGTTAAACTTAATGAATTTAGTGTTAATAATAATAATAATAATAATTTATTTCCAGATAATTAAAATCCATATTTGTTAGTAAATAATTTATGAACTTAAACACTATTGTTAGTTACTTAAAGCCTATACCTTAAAGCTAAACATTCAAAAAACACCCCATTGGGGTATGTTTGCGCATCCAATGTTCCAGTATTGGGCTGTCCCACCGGTCCACGATCGTGTTTAATATGCTATTGGGACTGCCTCGTACCCTGCTCATAATAGAGGCGCATCGCTTGCGCATGATGGCGTGGAATCCATCCGTGTGTGCTTCGGCGAACATTTTTGATGCGCTACAATGTCTTGGCAGTCCCATCAGCATCCTAAACGTGTTATTGTATTGGACGCGCAGAGCGTTATATGCCTTCTGCGTATAGCTAATCCATAGATTGCACGTGTAAAACGACTGACAGTACGCTCTAAAAAGGGTCGTCTTTACCTGTTTCGTACATCGTGCAAATCTACGAGCCAGCATATTGCATCGGACAGCCAACGCCCTGCGCTCCCGCTCGATGTCCATATTGTCTTTGAGGTCTTCGGAGAGCCAGTGACCCAGATACTTGAAACTTGTGACTCTATTCAAGGGTACCCCGCTTAGTTTAACTTGTGGTAGATTATCGTAGTATTTATTGCCCGCCTTGAATACAAGTAATTCACTTTTCTTAGCATTGTATCTGAGTCCATGAGTCTCCGCATACCTTTCACATATGGTCAACAACGCCATCAACGCATTAATAGAAGGACACAATAAGACCATGTCGTCTGCGAAACTTAGGTTATTGACGCATACTCCGTCTATGTGACAACCCAGATGGGTGCTACTGAGATCTTCAATCAACCGGTTTATGTACAGGCTAAAGAGTCGAGGTGAACTCACACCGCCCTGCCTAACCCCACACTGCAGCCTATACACATCCGAAAACGAGCCAGCCCATCGCACACAATTTGTCTGGTTGTTGTACCAGTACCTCAATAATGATACAACTTCACCAGCCACGCTTGTATCCTCCTTCAGCTTCAGCCATAACAAATCGTAAGACACCAGATCGAATGCCTTGGATAAGTCGAGAAAACACGCATTAACTGGCGTTTTTCTCGACGTGTAGTACTGGACTGTATGCTTCAGAGACAAAATGGCACTTTCTGTAGACAGACCTGATCGGAATCCAAACTGTGCATCATTTAAATCAATGTGGCTTGCCATATGTCTATCAAGCAGACCATCCAGCACTTTAGCCATAATAGTAGCTAGAGATATGGGCCTGTAATTGGCCAGATCTGATGTGTCACCTGTCCTGTTTTTTACAATTGGCACAACTATTGTTTTCATCATGTCGTGCGGCAGGTATGAGTGGCTTAAACAGAGGTTGTAAAAGTCAGCCAACACTCTTGGCAGATGTATCCCGGCGTGTTGCAGGTGTTCGATGCTGAGATTATCATGCCCTGGAGACTTACCTCTTACCATATTTTTAATGACATTGGCAACAACATTGGCAGAGAATCTTAAACTTAACTCCTTAGGGTGATCCTCAGCATCGACTTCCCGTGATGCAACACCTAAAGGAGACTCCACTTTAAAATGTTGGACAAACTCGTTGGCTATGGCAGTAGACTCATAGTGCCCCGCCACACTCAAGGGGAGACTCGACTTGGGGTTCAGTTTGTTTGTGTTCTTCCAGAACTTACTAAAATTTTTAGATGAGTGGTGTTCTGCTATAATGTCCATCTTAATCTGTGTCTGATTATTCTGACACCACTTTAAAAATCAAGTTACGATTTATAAACCATCTTAACATTTGTACAATTGATGATTTCAATAGTTTAATTTACATTCGTTCATCGAACAAAGAAAATACGTAACATGTTTGTCGCCGCACATTTCGTATAAATACGGCCGACGTGTCGAGTACAAATCACTTTCGCTCGAGCCGTCGGACCGTACGGATCACCTTGTATCGAAGATTGTTGTGGAATAAAACTTCACGAAACATATTTCTGGTTTTACTATCGCCATGAGTAAACAACCTTCAGTGGATAACCAACGTGCAGATAATAGTGACGTCAGTCTTGCTGACGTCATCATGACTAAAGACAACGGTACCCCCGTTTCTCCGTTATATATATATATATATATATATTAAAATAAAACCAAATAATTTTTGTAAACCTATTCGGTCTTTTATTACGTCATTATTTTATTTTAAAAAAACGTAATAGCATATTGATTTGCCTATTTATCGAAAATATTAAATTAAATTTATGAAAAATGACATTACCGAAAATCAACAAACTTTTATTCTAAAGGTAATTTAAAAAATCACGTCCATTTTAGAATAATTTACAAAAAATTATAATTAAAATAAAAAAGACAACATTAACACATGAGCATTTGGGTTTTTAAAAAGTACTAATTTAAATCATGGATTTTTTTATCAATCAATCAATCATTTATTTATTTGCTGAACACAGGAACCGATAAAAGGATGTCATATTAAAATAATTGAATATAAAATCTATTATTTTAATATGACATCCTATATAAATCACAGATTTAAATCAAATGATTTAAATCATATCATCCCTGGTTTGAAGCCTACTTGCTAGACGGCTTAAGTAAGCCCCTATAGCTGGCTGCCCTCTATTGTCCGATGCAGCAGTGAATAAATATAAATGTCATATAAAAAAAAACTTATCCCTTATCAAAAGTGCTAAAAGAGGACTGGGTGGCTTTAATGTTTTTGGGACACATTGATAATTAATTTTAACTTAACAAATAACGAAGCTGCCCTAAATAAAAACACCTGTTACACTCACAAATAGTAATATAAAAAGCTAAACTGACCCCAATATTAACATAACATAGCACTAGAAAGTAAAAAAATATTAATTTTTCTTCATCCACAAAAAATAACTAGGGTTGCAAATGTTGCATATTGCATCCATTGTTCCGCCAATCAGGTTTGGCACGTTGCAGCGCACGTGCCTTGAATTCGACACACTATGTTCAATGGTTACAGATAAATTCGATATAGAGCTTATTTTGGAAAATTTATAAAGTTGCTCTATTGACTTCTTGGATCAATAAATCTATGACTGATGGGGCTAAAATATAAATTATTAGTAACATTACAATTCTAACAGGTGGTTTAAAATCAAATCTTATGATTTGCGTACCGAGGGAATTTCTCTCAGAGATCGGGTAGCTGCGTCTCTCATGACCATCATCATACTGCGATCACCAAACCGTCTACCAAGGGAGACGATTATGGCATATCCCCATATGATGGACACAATTCCATTGTGGAAATCCTTGAACGTCATTCGGCTGATATCACACTAATATTATAAAGGCGATAGTTTGTGAGTGTGTATGTTGGTTACTTCTTCACGTCTAAACGGTTGGAGCGATTTTAATAAAATTTGATATGGAGTTAGCTGACACCCTGGATTAAAACATAGGTTATTTTTTATTTTATTTATTACAGCAATCTGTCACTATTGTAGGACATTAAGCTGTATGTCTGTCACTGCAATTGGCTTTTTAAGGAGTGAGACCTATTTCGCACCCTTATACTTAATATGTACATTTATATTATTAGCACATCTTGTGGTATTTTGCGTTTGAGTCTGCTCTTTGATGATCGTTTTTCCATCAATTTTGGGCTAGTTTGTTTGGGTGGATTACAATTCTGTCTTTGTATGCCTTTGCATGTCTGGTTATTTCTTCTTTGACTGTGGGCATGTTTAAATCCTTATGCTCGTTGGTGATGAACCATGGGGCATTTGTTATTAACCTTAGCATTTTATTTTGAAATCTTTGTATTATCTCTATGTTGGAATGAGATGCTGTTCCCCACAGTTGTCTGCCGCATGTCCAAACTGGTTTTAGGATAACCTTGTAGAGGATGAGCTTGTTTTCCAGTTTTAGCTGGGATTTTCTACCAATGAGCCAGAAAAGTTTTCTCAGTTGGATACTGAGTTGCTTCCTCTTGGTGAAGATATGTTTTTGCCAGGTAAGACGTTTATCCAGATGCAGACCCAAGTATCGCACGTGATCAGCGTGTGGGACTTCTACATTGTTTAGTTTCACTGGTGGACACCCTGGATTAACACATGGGTTATAATTTATAAAGTTTACCGCGGGTGAAACCGCAGGTCACAGCTAGTTATACATAAATGCTGTATTGAACCTTGATATTACATGTACCAAGTACGTCAATTCGTCGTGGTACATTACTCGGTGACTTTTCACTATAAATTCTTTGTTCTGACTCGTATTCTAGGTCGAGGCATTGTTTGTTCGCATTCAACTGAAATACATAATACATCGGGTTCAGTTCGTTCCTAGTGCTGTAGCTAGCTATATCAAACATAGCAGCCCGTCCCGGCTTCGTTCGGGTATTCATTTATTACAGCAAAAATATGTGTTGTTTTTTTTTCCAAAATTGCATCTTCACTTTTCTTCTTAATGCTTCACTGTATGTAATGTAATATTCATGCTTATAGTTGGTGCTATATGTAGGTGGCAGCAATATATATTGGTTTTCTGTAGATACTACACAAGAAAGGAAAACTTACAACAGAATGTGAATTAAATTCAGTATTTGTCACGTCCACTGCCTAGGTAGCCTTGTCTCTTTCATACATGTTAGCCTCCCGCATATTGTCTCGCCTCAGAAGCCTTTAGAAGAACGAAATGTCCGTTTCCAATAATTCCAAAAGTGATCTACGGGTCACGAAATATCCTTAACTATTTATTTAGTTTATATACGAATAATGAGGTCTAAATTCGGCTGGCAATTTTATTAACGTTTTATATGTAAATAAGTAGTTATAATGGCGTAATTATATAATAGTTAGACACTAGTATAGCGAAGCTTTTTTATTGAAATTGACATGCTATTTAATATTGTTCTACATTTTTAAGTAAGAAGATTTATGTTTATAAAGCTACCTTGGGTAATCTATAATGTCGTTTTTGTAGGGATATCTAATTTAGTTTAGTTTACAATATAGCATATTTTACTCAGTGATGTCATAGTATTGTACTGAAAGACTTTAAAAAATCTGTTCAGTAGTTTTTAACTATATTCGATACACATAAAACTACAAAAATACAAATCTTCTCTATTTATAATATTAGTATAGACAAGGATAGTTTTATCTAAGATAATAATAACAAAACAAACAATAAAGAGAGTTAGAACAAATCGCTTTTTAGGTTAGTAATAGTATATAGTTCGAATCTTTAAGCTTATGGTACTATATATATATAAGCTTTTGGTACTAACTGTTGATGATGTGATCTAGAGAGAGCTTCGCCAGTAATCATCGGGGATAGGGTTCGGTACTCAACGCGTAAGTGATGAGACCTGTGCCGCCAACCATTTGTTTCTCTTAGGACGAGCTCGAAATCAAAAGACCTCCAAATAAATATGAACATGGACGGCATTAAGCTCATAATTAATTACTAGTGACAAGCCCCGTATTCGCACGAGCAGATAGATAAAAATAAAAATAAATACGTTACGCCAAATAATGACTTCGATAGGTAAATTTTTGATACCTTGGATTATATGTATATTTGTAATTTTCGTAAGGAATCCTAACTTTTTGAAAATAAAATATAGTCCATCTTTCTTGCTACTAAACAAGCTTTATGTAGGTGAAAGAATTTTTAAAATAAGTTCAATAGTTTTTAAGTTAATACATTACAAACAAAAATACAAAAAAAATATCATTAGATTGTATCTGGCTGAGCTTTGTGAGTACTAAATGTATGTTTGTTAGGTTAGAATAAGATTAAGTTAAGCAAAACTATGTAGATCCGTAATTTGGGATTAGGCATGATTGCATATCTATTTCGGAAAGCGAATAAAATATTCATACAAAAAATACCCTCATATAACGTTTGATATCTTTTATATTAACTTATTCCTAAACTCACATAAATATTGCCTATAGAGAAACGAATAATATCAGTTTATGATAATGTGTTCGTAGACTATTGTAATAATAAATGGAGCTACCCACCCCAAATTGGCTGACACCAGGCTAAAACGAATTATTGATATTCGATTTGACGTAGTAATAATGTAAGGCTTTTTGCAACTTCTATTCATAATGAGAATGGAATCGCCTCCATCGGGTATTTATAGAATATACACCATCCTAATAATATTATAACGTGAAAGTTTGTAAGTATGGATGGATGTTTGTTACTCTTTCAGGTAAAAACTATTGATTGGATTTTAATGAAACTTTACATTAATAGAGCTAATACATAGGAATAACACATAGGCTACAATTTATGAAGATTTTTTTGGTTTATTGTCTAAAATATGACGATAAGTGTCAAGTAAGTAGGAAAAAATCTACCATCTGCGAACTATTCCGGCGTGCACTGCCAAAACCGCTTCAGGTACACATCCTACTAATATTATAAGGCTGATTTCAGAGTCGCGCCGGCGAGCGACGCCGTCCAAACGCGCGCGCTCTCAATTACACTAGATAGTAGTTGCGTTTCACAGTCACGCAGTTCAAACGCGCCGCGTGTGACACGCGCGCCGTCGGCCAGCTCCTCTATTGGCAGGTAACGTTTCAGAGTGACGCGTCTTGCACGCGCTGCTGTTGAGACGTGCTGGCCTCCGGCGCGTGCCGCGCGCGTCACTCTGAAATCAGCTTAAATGCGAAAGTTTGTGAGTGTAGATGTATTTAACTTTAACGCGGGTGAAACCGCGGGGCCTAGCTAGTATTATTATATAATTTACTTACTTATCGAATGGGTAGTGGTTACCCTAGTGACAGTTTTTCAAGCCGCCGGTTAGGCCTCTCACATGGCTTAGCGTCTGTTGTGGAATGACTACAACCGGGACCGACAGCTTCACGCTCCCAAATTAAATCATTTGGCCGCACCCATCTTGGACTGACCGTGAGCCTAGTTGCTTAACATCGTCAATCACTTACGGAGCGGTGAGAGCATCAAGCTATGAGCCCCTCGAAAATTACTACTGGTTGGTATCTACATCCTCACCTAAAAGATGTATAACAGAGAAAGCCTGTACTTGTTGTTTTTAGTAAAACACTCTGAGTATTATGTCCATCATACTGCGATCACCAACCCGTCTACCAAGCGGGGTGATTATGGCATATCCTCAAATGATGGGCACAATAGTTCGATTGTGAAAATACCACTTTTTAGGTCAGTTTCTTTAAGAATTCGCTTTTTTCCTGCGAAATATCAAAACGTTTCGTCGACGCTACCTTGACTACACTTTGGTACATTAGAAACGATTCGAAATCGAAAGAGAACATTGGCGCTTTTTTATAATGTACATATGGGTATAAAAATGGGCGGCGGTTGAGTCTAAGTAAACTTTAAGCCGTTAATTATGTTTGTAAAGTTTTAATTTTTTGTAAATTTTATGTTTATATTTTGTTGGATACTTACATGTATTTACAATTTACATTACTACAGTTATTTAATAAATATTAATGTAACTTCTCGACTATTCTCGATGAGTAATTAATATTTATTAAATAACTGTAGTTATTCGATAGTGGCAGTAATAATATTTTTTATGAAAACAATTCTACATGATCTTATAAAAGCTGTGTAAAAAAAACACTTAATCGTAGACATAGGCTTTTTTATTTTTAGAGTTTTTTGTAGTTACGTCATAAACTTCATGCAACAATTTCTAATTTAAATTTAGTCACACACATCGTTACCACCCCAAATTGTTATCTAACCATTTACAAAGGAACATTACATAGATTGTACACTTCTTTGAAATCGCGTGCACGTGACGACAATAGTGTGTGTTGCCATACTCCATTAGCTGCCCCCAACTCCCAGATATTTTAACATTTCGGGTAAACGTGTCAATTCCATAGTAAACACATGATCCACTGTAAATTGACCTTCCATATCCTAAAGTTGAAGGCGTAGAAGGGTCTAAGTAAATTGGTTAAGTGACACAATGAGAACGAAGCACGTGGTATTCCCATGGGGGAGTCACATGTATTGTCGATTGGTTATAGACAGATACCAAAGTGTAGTCACGATGTCATGTGATAAACGTTAGATTGTGTACTCCTTGCTTTTGTTGGAAAAGTTTACGAGGAGGGTGGTTTTAGTATAATTTTATGATAAATATGCTTTACTTTACTTCCGAACTTGTATCAAACTTGTCTGAGGTTTTAGTGTATGTTTGTAAAAAACAAAATGTATGAACGAGTTCGAGCTATCGACAGCATACGTTGGGTAGCATTATCGTTAGTTAATTAAATTGTACTCCTGGGTGAATACTGACTTCGGTTTGTGACCCAAATTAATCATTAATTTTTTTTATCAATATCTTGGTATAGTCTCATAGAAATTTTCTCCCAATCAGTTGTCCAAAATAAAATTTGAAGTTGGTTTAATTTTTATACAGTAATTTAGTACTCCTTTACATACTCGTAGCTTTTTGGCATTGTTTGCAAAAGTCTTTTGAATAACAAGAAATAGACGGATGAAATCATCTTTGGTATTAAATTTGCACATTACACATATTTTATGGCGGATGTATAAAAAATAGTTTAGAAAACGCGTTAATTCATTTGAACGCTTACATTTCTAATGGTTGTGTGTTCGACACATTTTTGTTTGTATTTGGAAATGGCAGAATTTATTGTTCGTCGTTAGTACAGCCCCCTAAAATTTTATGACTAAAATGAAGTATCAATGTACCACAAAACACATATCATAGTCAACCTGCTCTCTTTTAACACTTTAAATTAATATGATAAAGTGTGGCATCAAATTAATTGCTAATTTCCCAAATAAATTAAACCCCATACATTAAGTACACATGTCATTTCGAGGCGTGAAATTGATTTATCAAATAGTAACAGATGTGCTGTTCACGCCTATAACTACGAGGCAAGCAGTGTTGCCATCTCTTTTCACTAAACAGGCGGTCTACTTCAGTTCGGATACAATATTTATTACATGTATTAGTTTTTTATCACATTAATATTGCTCTTTTTCTCTTTTTTAAATTTTACTTTCCAAGGCAAAAACTTATTGATAATCTTTTAAAAAAATACCAAATACGCACGCTTTGCACCATAGTGTCGCTAGTCTAACGCCTACTTAATAACAATTTCCCCGCATACTACTTACATATATAGATATTTAGGCACATCAAAATTTACTAAAAGTTTCTATAACATTAATTTTAATTTATTCAATGGCATTTCACGCTATCCTTTTAAAATATCCGGTTTAGCAATATGAAATCAGAATTGATATTCAGGATGATTTTTTGACATTAATTTATAGCAGGTATAGAAATATGGTTCAAATACTCGCCAAATTATAAGACAATTATTCAAGGTAGAATAACTGAGCGTAATGCACGTACAACATTATAAATAATTTACATTTTAAAATGTCTCTATATACTTTAGTTTATATTTTAATGCGTGGATCTGTTAACACTGGGGACAAGTACGAGGCATATGTGATAAAGTGCTCTAAAAGAATTGCTCATTTAGTGGCTGTGTGATGCTTAATATTGTTATTATGTCACTTAGGGGGGAGTAATAGAGAATATTATATTGAAAGGACTACTTTAAGGCGGCCATAACACGCACAATCTGGGATCATTTAATTCCATTAGCCAGTGTTTGGATGGCGGAATACACAAGTCAATCTTATTACGTAATTAATGGCTCCCAGGATACGAAATAATTCTACTGATATTATATACTAGCTGACATAAGTGACTTCGTCTGCATTAATTATAACTTGTTAGTGAGGAGTCATAGAGAAAATTATATTGAAAAGAGTACTTTAAGGCTGCCATAACACGCACAATCTGCCGTCGTCATTTAATGCCATTAGCCAGTGTTTGGATGGCGGCATACACTTAAGATAACAAGTCAACCTTTATACGTAATTAACGGGTCCCAGGATACGAAATAATCCTACTGATATTAAATACTAGTGAGATCAGCGATTTCGTCTGCATTACTTTTGAATTATAAATGGTGTTACCAACCCAACTTCGTTTTAAATATATACTACTCTGTCAAGAAAGTACCGGGAAAAGATCAATAATATACAAAATGTTTGTTATTCATCCAAATGTACATTGTCCCCGCAGACTATTTCTACACTTTGACTATACTTTGCAAATAAAAAACCTGGATCAGATCACACCTCAATTTATCGGGTCCATTTGTAAATCCATCACGTACTAGGCTTGTAATAAACAATATATCTCTTCCAAAAGACATTTCCATTGATTTAATATAATCTGAATGTGGACAAAACAGATCTTGTCAGAAATCTGCAGTAGATTACACTCAGGTCTACATTTCATAGTATTAATGCTAGTAGTAACTTAAAATTGTGGTCTAGAGAGAAGTAGCTTAATGCTCTTAGTGATAAGGTAGAAATGAGCATTTCCATTTAAGTAATAAACATACAAGTTTTCATTACCACCAGAGAATAATTCCCAGCTGAATAATTGCGCTATTTTCAGCTGCATTAATTAATAGAACCGCATGTATTTTATATGCGGTAGGGGTAAAAGTTTGTATACTTATGTGTGTATGGCGGTTATAAAAACAACTGAACAATTCTCGATTATTTCCAGATTTACTATCTGTCTCATCTAACATGCCTCGTTGGTCTAGCAGTAGCGTGTTCACACGCAGAGAACGAGATCCAAGGTTCAAATCCAGACTCGAACCAAAAGCGTTAATGGGAATTTTCTGTAAAAAAAATCTCATCATCAGCCCGAAGTCTCGGAGTTGGCGGTATTATACAACCGTGCCTAGGCAAGCACGGAAAGCCGTCGGTCCTGTACGTGATCTCATTCCGGTAGTATCGCTAGGCATCCCATCGGATCACGAGAGTGATGGAATAGAAAGTGCTCCTTTGTTTGCGCACACACTTGTGCACTATAATATGTCCCGCGCAGATGGCTAATCTACTACTGTAAAATCTACCTAAGTTTAGGACAAATTATGGCAAGATGCTGACTTATCAAGGGGCACAGATGTAGAACAAACTACCACCACACATTAAAAATGTACACTCGTTTAATGTATTCTAAACTCGATTATTTCAATATGTTTAACAATCTTACTTTCGGGTAAGTGGGCACATTAGATGAGTACCACACCTGCGTCGAACAGTACTTGGAGCCAACTCACCCATTTGCAGAATGTGTAAAATTGTAAATAGCTGCAGAGACTTGATAGACATCAATTATAATGCAATTTCCACATTCTACAGAGTTACAAAACAACATCTTCCGAAAAATAATAATATATTGTAAAGATATAGAGTTAAGTATTGTTTCCGTGTACCATTAGAGCCATGACACGTAAAGCGATTTGTTATATATACTTTTATATGTTGTAATTAATTCTAGTATTATTTAATGCAATGCAATTTTATTATTATGTACTTAATTTGAATCTTACCAAATTTTATAAATTGTTAATAATTTTTTGTTTAAATTCTTACTTTAATATTTTAATTTTATGTCATTCACTCACCATTTAATATCACTTTAATTTTTAAGTTCGATAATTTATAATTTGATTTTTAATTAATGTAATTTATACACACCAACCTTTAATTTCGCATGTGGTGTTAACCTGTAACTGATTGCTACACAAGAAAATGTATTGTGTAAGTTAAGATATACTAAACTAAAATTTAATGTGTAAGCTATTGTTGGTTAACCTAATAAACAAAAATAAAAAAAATAAAAAAATATATATCATAGTAATAATGTATGTACTTTGGGAAACTACGAACTCGACCTTATGTTAGTTATTATAAGTTATTATTTATTGTTCTCAAGTAAGTGACTTATTTGTTTGTATTTATCTCTCTACTAGACTAGCCGCCGTGGCCGAAATTCGGCTAAGACGGCAGTATGATTATATCTAACACTAATACTTAAACATGTTTTTATTCGATATGAAATCATGTAACTTACCATCAAAACAGGCGTATTTTATGTACACGGCTCCTGGAGACCAGGTTTTTGAGGGAGGGAAGTCTTCGTGCAACACAAAGTTACAGTGGTTTACGCCTGTACATCTGGAACAAGACAGATAAAGAATAAAATATAATGCAAGAAATAGTGCTTAAGTCTTAAACAGATATAAACTTATGATTTTATATAATCTTTAAAAAACAAAAATAACACCACACGTGCGTGGTACCTCAGCATCGTTCATATGTAGCTGCTGATGAGTATTTTATTTATTTTACTATCTTGCTCTACTTTCGTTGCACTCGATTATATAGTCTTGTCCTTTTCTACATCACATCTCTCTTCTATGGAAATGTACTTCAACGTAATCGATCGATATCGATTATAGTCAATGTCGATTGATAAACTCTATAGAATTTCCAACTTATTAGGTGGTTTGATAATTATCAATCGATAATTATTACAGCATAGATAAAAATAATAATTACTAGCTCATCTTAAAGATAACATTTAAAACCCACAACTAGTTCAAAAGTTGTTACTTTCAATGGTTTGTCATGAATCAAATCCTTAAAAAAATCTCAGACCAGCTGTATGAGAACTATAATGCCACAGACTGGCAGACATTCAGTCACAGAGAGACAAACGCTCAAAGCGCCTAACGGTTCAAAAATATGGTGAGTTGCCCCTAAAGCAAAGCATCTTTAACAGACACAGTATAGTGTTTTTCGTTGGTGCGGGCATCGAAGCCGTAATGTGGCCGTAAATGTCATTTTTTTTTGATAATAGCACAGTATATATAAAGAGTTGGAAGTAAATTGTGTGAATTAACTGAGCTAAATGAGGCATTAAATACTTCTAGCTTACAATGAAACTTCTTCAGACAGTAGGCTCGTAGTGAATACACCCGCTACCATACAATAAATTGTTCCCAAGTAGACGTTATAAAACTTTATGAAACACTTATGTTAAGATTAAAGCAATTACTGAGATAGATAGACGCAGACTGAGTTGTAGTTAACTTAAAAGCTATTATAATTCGTACCTACGTTGGATAAGGAATGTAATGGACTCCATAAGTTTGTTCCTAGGTACAGACCTCAAGCTGTCAAATTTCTTTTATAGATTTTCAACTTTATCACATAAGTATAAGGTTCACTTTCAATTGGGGAATTTGACAGATTGGGGTAACTTGATGTGCTGGCGTGTGTACAGTTAGTCATTAGATAACATATATAAGTTATCACATAACGTACAATTAATAATAATTATAATTAACATTAATCATTATTATTAATAATTATATTTATTTAATCATGTTTAGTTTTATGGTAGTATGTAAATAAATATAAGATTTCTACAAACTTCTTTTCAATGTGTATGTGTTCAATAAAAACATTTTCTTCTGGTTCTTTCATATATATATGACAACATGATATATGAATGAAAACTTTGGCGATGTGCTGCAAGCCAGGGGGGCTACCACCTAGGAGGCGTTGGAGTGACGGCGGCAGCCGACAGACCAACTCCCTCTCGGGGCTGCGCCGGCCGTCAGAGAAGTGTCCTCTAATGCCGTTAATTGCTCGCAGCTCCGGGAAGACAGCGATCTGTCTGTGGCGAAGTTGCTGTGCTGGACTGGCAGGAGTCGGCAAATAGGGAGGATAATCCAGAGCCCTCCCAGGGTACGTGTCCCGACCCTCTGGGACATGACCCAAAAGAGGGGTACCGGAGCAGCGTTCCCGGGACTCCCCCCATCAGGCGTCAAGAGAAGTCTACAGCAGGTACGTTTATACGAGTCCGACATACCCACCCGTAGACACTTTTTGCGGGCGGCATGCGTAGGCATTCCCTCTGCCTTATCAAAAAAAAAGAAGAAAATCTCAGGACTCAGGACAAACAGACATGTTCATGCAAACAAATATCTGTCCTGGGTCGGAATCGAACCCACGATCTCCGGCGTGAAAAGCATCATTCGTTCAATCGGATAAAAAAGACGTAAAACGGGTTTGCAAACAGCGTAGTAAGTAGTAATCCCTTCTCTACTAACCTAATCCTCTGGAAAACACGCGTTAGTCTATGTATTTCTAATTAAATACCTGCTTGCCTCGTAACGACTTAATTATTTAGCTTTCATGTCGTACAATAATTAAAATATATTAATTTTAAGAGAGAAGAGGCAACTAATACGCGTTCTCCATTTAAACGCAATGAGCAATTTTAAATTAAATTTGAGAACTCATTAAAGTACACGAGCTTGCTAAAGGTTTACATTAAGGTATAAATTTATAAACAGACATCATTAAAGAGAAAATTATAAATCCAAACTTTTCCAAACTAATATTATAAATGCGAAAGTAACTCTGTCTGTCTGTCTGTCTGTCTTTGCTTCACGCCTAAACTACTGAACCGATTTGTGTGAAATTTGGTACAGACATAGTTTGGAACTTGAGAATACTAATAATGGACATACAGCGCCATCTATTGGTCAAGAGTCGGCATCAATTCAGTACTGAAAATTCATCGGAAAAATGTAAATAAATAGTAAAAAGGTATGAAACTATAATATAATACAACTTTTAGTAGAAAGAAAATGCTCTAACGGAGTATAGATCATTCTATTAGTACTATATGTCGAGTTGGTGATCGCGCAATGGTGTCGATCGTTACACGAGTTCGGTTCATGTTATTGTTTTAATTCATCGGAAAAAAGTAAATAAATAGTAAAAAGGTATGAAAAAAATAATATCAATATGATAAAACTTTTAGTACAAAGAAAATGCCCGAACGGAGTATAGATAAATAATCCGAGTTGTCACTATGCTCGATAGATGGCGTTGGGAGGAAATGCCAGTTTGTAAAAGTAGTGAGCGTGGAAGAATGTTACAACAATGTAAACTGCTGGTTTGGGATGAATGTACGATGTCCCATAAAAGAGCAATCGAAGCACTTCGTCGCACGATGAAAGACATAAAAAACAATCAAGGTATTATGGGAGGAATGGTGGTTCTATTGGCCGGTGACTTCCGGCAGACCCTGCCGGTTATAGCAAGGGGCACACCGGCAGATGAAATCAATGCCTGTTTAAAAGCATCTGTGCTATGGACACATGTGCAAAAGGTTTCACTGTCGACGAATATGCGAGTATTACTCCATAATGATTGTCAAGCCGGGCAGTATGCTGCTGCTCTTCTGAAGATCGGCGAGGATCGTATGCCTACCGACTCCGAGAGTATGATCACGCTGAGCAGCAAATGATGCCAAATTGTGGATAGCACATACAATTTAAAAAATAGTGTCTATCCGGATTTACGCGCTAATATCGAAAATCGGGAATGGTTATGCGAAAGGGCGATATTGGCGCCAACAAATGAAATAGTAGGCCGGATAAATGACCAAATTATGTCGGACGTAGAAGGAGATGTCATCGAGTATCTATCAGTAGATAACGTCGTGGATACCGAGCAAGTGACATATTACCCAAGAGAGTTTCTCAATTCCTTAGAGTTATCAGGAGTGCCTTCTCACAAGTTGAGGCTGAAAGTTGGAGTTCCTGTGATGCTCATGAGAAACCTAGATCCACCAAGGCTATGTAACGGCACATGGTTACAAGTAACCTATTTAGGACGGAATGTCATTAAAGCCGTTATTATGACTGGAATGGCACAAGGCGAAACTGTAATTATTCCCCGCATTCCCATCATTCCAACTAATCTGCCATTCCAATTCAAAAGAGTTTAGTTTCCACTGAAAACTGCGTTTGCAATGACCATAAATAAAGCCCAAGGGCAAACGCTTAAAGTTGCGGGGGTACATCTTGAAAAAGCCTGTTTCTCCCATGGACAACTCTACGTTGCGTGCTCAAGAGTGTCAAAACCACAAGACCTATATATTTTTGCAAAGGATGGCAAAACTAAAAACGTGGTATACAGAAATGTATTGATGTAAGAAACTTTAATAATCTTTAAAGCCTAAAATAATAGAAAATTTGTCACGGGAGAAACAGTATTTTTTTCTGAAATGGCAAATCAAAATAATATTTTGAAAATAAGGGAAAAATAACATTTTCGCCTTTTTCGATCGGCAATAACGGCTTTAATGCCCTAAGTGAGTATACATATCTTCAATTCAAACGCAGAGCTCATTATGTTGATTTTTGAAGAGTTCCCTAGAATATCTTCCACATTTCATATTTGAAGAGATCCCGCGAGATCGGGAACTATGTGGGTAAAACCAAAAATCTGCCGGGAGACACTATTCCACGCGAACGAAGTCGCGGGCAAAAGCTAGTTCGGCTATATAAATACTAAGATAAAACAAAGAGCCATTTTAATGATATCATGTAAGACGTACTACTCGTATATATTAATTTTGATTACTATTGAGCCTACTGATCTATTTTCTTTATTAATATATTTGAGTAATTTGAACAAAAATGGTTAACTATAAATGTAATAAATAAATTAACACTATACTAACATAGATATTGGTAATAGATTAAAACTACGTACAATCTAAAACTATAATTATAAACTTAAAATCAAAATACTAAATTACAAATAAAAGAATAACTTATAGATAAAAAACCGCTTTCAAGTCACCATCTGCGGGTAAGGTGCCCAAAAAGCTAGCTAGCTATAAAACTGAGATAATAATTTAATATTTTAAAGAAACTTATTGGTTTCTCTTTAAACATGGTTTAAATACTTTTCTGTATTTCAGAAAATGCGAGTACTCCCCTGACAATACATAAACAAAAGAATAGACGATTAGTTTTAATGCTTGCCTGCAAATCATAACTTTGTTATATTCTATTCTTGAACTATTTTAATCTAAAGCTATATAAGCTTCTAAGCTTTCCTCTAGGTAAGGGTTGTTTTGCTGTCAGCCTCTTAACAAGAAACTAAGCTGTTTCTAATAGCTCAACTAGTTTTTATACAGTATAGCATAAAATCATACCATAAATTATCCTATGACCATAAAAACTATTAATCGGGCCGGTTGGCGTGGTTGGTACTTTCACGCCGCAGGTCGTGGGTTCGATTCACACCCAGGACAGATACCAGTGACATGTTCATGTCTGTTTGTCCTGAGTAAAAGAAAAGTATATATCTGGTTATCTGATTCCCATAGTACAAGCTCTGCTTAGTTTGGGATCAGTTGGCCGTGCGTGAATAATGTCCCAGGATTATTGACATCGGTCCATCCTTTTAGGAGCTACGATATGACAGTAGGACATGGACATAGACTTGAAGCTTGTGTTTTGGAACTATGTTGTCTATGTGGAAATTCAAAACAGGAGCATATAATTAAAAAGTATACAAGTGGCGGTCTTATGACTAACATGTGATCGCTTCCAGACAACCAAGGAATGGACAATAATAGGCATTATTTAAGAGGGCAGTTGTCGGTGTACTCAAACTTTGTTAATAGTACCCATTGGTACTCAGTACAAGACCCTATAGATTGTACAGACGCCAGCACATCAAGCTACCCCAATCTGTCAAATTTCTCCAATTGAAATTGAACCTTATACTTTTGTGATAAAGTTGAAAATCTATAAAAGCAATTTGACGGATTGGGGTAGCTGGATGTGTTCGCGTCTGTACAAAGGCAAGGTTTGCGTATTTTGTTTTTAGTAAACTGAAATGGGGAACACAAGCCAGGGCAACCGTTATGTTCTCTCCATGAGATCACGAAGCTAATTTTGTATACAATATTTCTGAAATGAAACCTTCTTTAGCGGCTTTATGAACTTTTTTGAGATGGATAAAAAATGTTAAACTCGCGTCAGGACACGTTACCTGATCAAATATTCGACCGCAGTAATTTTTTCTTAATTAGGTTAGATTTTTTTACAGCCGACTGACTAAACAAATATTTTTTTTAATTTATTCCTACCCCAGAGAGGGAAGCAATTACTATCTTTGAGTTTACCGCCCCGTTGATCTTTTGGCGACGCCTTTGCAGAGTGAACATTATGGTGGACAAAACAAACAATTTTTTGGTATCGGTGACCTAATAATTTATAAGAAACAGTAAAACAATAAAAAATAGGTATGTGTGGTGTAAAGGCATAATTTTGAAACGATTAGGTTCAGTAGTTTATTTAGTGCGTATTCGACTGGCATATTTAACTAAAAAGCACAAAAATCAAATGGCAGCATACAAAGGTTTTCGAGTTTGGTGTAACTGGTATAGTCTGGGAGAGTAATATTGATCCGGAAGACTCTCTTTCATTTGAGATGAACCAGTTCCACAGCCCCAATGAATACTCAGCTTGCTGTTGCGTCGGAGAAGGAGATTACAGTAGATGAATATCATGATCCTATTTCAGATCACAGTGACCTTCAAACTTCTCATTCGGAACCATCGCAAGTCTCGGATCCACCCTTCGAGCAATGCTCGAAGGATCCACCATGGTGATCCACAGGTTGATAAAAGCCATTATTGTAAACATAGTTTAGTTAATTTTCATCACAGTATTATAATTTTATGTTCTCCTATGTTTAAAATGTGATGTTATGTTTAGTTATTTTTTAACTAGAGGGAGGAATGTAGCGTATGTACTGGCTGTTTGGCATAATAACATGGGACCTTTGCCTGTACATGATTGACATAAATAAACGTCATTGCGTTATTGTCCGCTCGCCGCTCGCCGTTTTATTTGTATTCCAAATATATAATACGCCCAAAGATGGGAAGTAGCATCTACAAGCTACTCGGATCAAATAAACATTACTTACCGAGTATGAGAAATGAACAAATAATTTTCACTTCTATCGGCAGACCCCAAAGATTGCCCTCATATTTTTTTTATAATTTTAGAGGTTATTACGATTAATATATTTATTACTTACATCATAATTAACCTATGGGTACTTATAAACTATGGTTTATAAGTACCCTTTTCCACCAGGAAAGGGTCGAGGAAAATTGCGATGTAACTTATTCATTAGAGTTCATAAATTTCTATTGCTAGCCGTTACATAAGCTTTCCCTCACCCTTGGGACTGCAACCGATTGGTACGGGAATTTTAGATTGCCCACAGAGGAGAGTCGGCGAGCGGACGGGTGAAATAGCAAAATGTGTGAATAAAGCACAAATCGTTCTTCATTTGTTTTGTGTACTTGTCATCCCGCAGGGCTACTACGTGTTTCTCACTAAATAATCCCATTGCGCGATCCACGACAATTGTAATGATTCCTCGGATTTTATTTTGGACGCTCTCCAAGTTGGGCTCACAGGTCCGTAAGTGTCGTTGAGGTAAAACTCTTATACACGCGGTCAGTCTATAGATGGGTGACCGTCGAAGTGATTTAATTTCTGAACGGCTCCTTGTTTTGGAGCGCACGTTAAGCTGTCGGCTCCGGTTGTTGTCTTTATACAACAGTCGCAAAGCCATGCCAGAAACGGCGGCTTGAACAATTCTGACACCAGAGTAACCGACCATACGATAAAGAAAGAAGGTTTTGTTCTCATCGCTTAATCCTTTCCGTATATTATTATCTGTATATAGATATACGCATAAACAAATCAATCTACTTTAAACTAAATATATATATATATATATATATATATATATATATATATATAATAATATACAAATATTTCGAATATACATACATTTTTATAGAGATTGCTCTGCTTAGTCATATATATAGACATAAACTTAAAACACGCCTCTTTTTCTGACAGATGTTAAAAACAGTTTCTCTTCGTTAATATATAACCTCCAATACTACCTGTATATTTATTTGATCAATACCCGTCACGTTACTACATTAAAACCATTTACTGGCAACTGCTACGAAAACAGAATTTAAATTATATCATACATACCTGATAGCATCAGTTAATATCCACCTTTACCCCACCAATAAATAGTGGGGTGACATGGCAATATGTAACAGTGGGGGCAGTGTAGATATTAAATCACTTGAACATCACCATCTCATACCGATAAGGGTGGGAATTTGAATAAAAATACCCCAATCTACTATTATAATTCCATTAGCCACATACCAAACACGGATTGTAAAGAAAATGATTATCCGTACGTAAGTTCTCCAACAAAAATAATTCATAAATAATAATATAGTCTATATACAATTAAATAATTATTTTAGTAACGGAAAATATGGATTGGTAAATAGTTAATGAGCACCTTCTTCATTAAATATTTATCATGACATATGTACAGACGCTAGCACATCCACCTACCTCAAACTGTCCAATTCATTTTATAGATTTTGAACGTTATCACTTAAGCATAAGGTTCACTTTGAATTGGGGAAATTTGACAGATTGGGGTAGCTTGATGTGCTGGCGTCGGTACATACATGGGGGTAATCTGTGACACATTACTATAATAATAAAAAATATATTTGATATTGTGATGATGGATAGCCAATAGCACGGGTAGTGATAAAATGAAATATATTTATTTACAGAAACATTCAACAGTTCAATTTCTAGCGGACTTGAACAACCCCGTGTACCAGGTACGGGCAAGGTTGTTGAAATGTACAGAGGCCGCACACCCAGTGTCCTGTCTGTCTGTCAAATTTCTTTTATAGATTTTCAACTTTATCACAACAGCATAAGGTTCACTTTCAATTGGGGCAATTTGACAGACTGGGGTAGCTTGATGTGCTGGCATCTGTACATTGGTACATCGGTAGCCATTGTACTTATTTTGTTGATTGCTACAAGCCTTGATCCTCATATTAAGGCTCATAATTGGCAGTTAGGTACAGAGCAGGTTCATAAAGCGGTACAATGTATGTATGTATTACATGAAGCATCGGCTCCCGTTGCCGATCAGGCCACTATTTTCTTTATATATTTACTGTATGCTGACAACGGCGATTTAGGCGTAGAATTCGGGGGAATATCTTCCAGAGGGCAGCAGCTTCTTTCTGAGCACTATGAACTATGAAAGCGTGGCGATTATGGCATATCCCTCCAAATGATGGACACAACTTTATTTTCCATTGTGGAAATATTTTGGGAAGGCTTTTGTCCAACAGTGGACATAATTTAACTGACATGATAATTTATGGGACCATTCCAAAAGAATTATTTATCGATTAAAAGATAACTATCAATAATCCGTTCACAAACTACGGAGAAATAACGTAACAAACTTACTTCAAAAAACACATTCGAATTCGAATAACTGAACATTCTTTAGAATTCGGTTTAAAAAACAGCTTCAGGTACCGCGCAGCAGCAGTAGGTTCCGCGCGTGCGACTATTAGAAGCGAACGTGTTACCGGTTTGATGCGCCGCCCGTGCGCTAAAGAGCATAATGACGAGTGCATTAAAATGTATATCGTGTAATATTGTGATTGATGAGCTTTTGGCCTATATACAAAATAAAGTGTCGATAGCTGATGAGCCTAGTTTGGTGCGAATATGTGCTTCATTTTTTACAAGTGAACAAATTCAGAATTCCAAAACATTACTGTTACAATCGTTGCCTTCGGACGTGCGAAATAAAGAACGGAAGGGAAAAGGGAAGGAAAATAGAGTGTTAAATGACATAATTAACATCTTTAAAGTGTCGGAACAAGATATACTCCCTATTTTTGTAGCTCGTGAGCTTGAACGGCTACCCCCACTTACCCCCGATCACATAGATGTGGCCAAACTGCTTAAGGACTTAGCAGAAGTACAGGCCGAAATAAAGGTAATTAAGTCGTCTTACGTGACTCAGGATGAACTTAAAAACCTGAGGGAACTTACCGTGGCACCTTCATCACCGTATAACAGAACAAATAACATTCTCACCAGTGAGGAAAGCGTGCCAGTTGATAGCGTTTTATTACGTACACATCAATCGAAGGAGAAGGAATATCCATTGCATGATTCGGACAAGAAAAATATGTCGGGTAGCACCAATATTGTTACTACAGTGGCTGGCGCGCCGGCGCTGTTATCTCCTGTGCCCACCGCGCGCGCCCCGCAGTCGCCCCGGCCACCTCATACGCCGCCACGACCGGTCCGCTCAAGTATGACTCAACCGTCAACTGATGTATTGGACTTAGAAAATATTGCAGGTGTACACGATTGCACGCAGGCTAATAGTACCAAAGCTTCCAATATAATGTGTACTCAAAGCAGTGCCCAAACAAATTCGGTATCACCTGTGAGTGCACCGATAGTACATAATTCTGAGAGTACATATGAATGGAAAACAGCGTCGTATAGTAAACATAAACCGAAAGTTAACTATAGGTATACGGGTAAAAAAGGTGTAGCTCGAGATTCTGTCTCTTGTTTCAAAGCGGCTGAATTGAAGATACCCGTTTTTATATCTAATGTTCATAAAGATACGACTGAGAACGACATAATTAAGTATATCGAATCGAAAACTAAAGAAAGTATAGTACTGACCAAGATACGTACGAGAAAGGCAACTGAGCATAATGCATATAAGTTTTTTGTATCGGAAACGAAGTTAACGTTATTTTTGGATGAGAATATTTGGCCCGAAGGGATAAAATTTAGACGGTTTGTTCATTATAACAAACATAACATATCGGCCCACAGTAATATGTATAATGGATAGTTATACTGGGTCGTTGATAAGATTTGTGACATTTAATTGTAAAAATGTAAAACGATCTGTAGAAAGCATTCGGGAACTATGTAAAACGTCTGACATTATTGCTCTACAGGAGATATGGCTTTTACCAGAAGAAATACCTTACTTAAATAGCATTGATAAGGATTTTAGCTGTACAGGCGTATCAGCAATGGATACAACGGCAGGCCCCGTGAGAGGTCGTCCCTTCGGCGGAGTTGCCCTTCTATGGAGAAGCAGTATTTTCCAAGATGTTTCAGTGGTTCAGTGCGCTAATTCGAGAATATGTGCAATAAAGGTAAAAGTGAAGGATAACTCCTTTTTAGTGTTCAGTGTTTACATGCCAACTGATAACTTCACAAACCTGGTGGACTTCACGGACACGTTAAGTGCGGTGAGTGCCATTATTGACAGTAGTTGTAGTGAATATGTTTACATATTAGGAGACTTTAATGCACACCCTCAAGAACGTTTTTATAGAGAATTAAGTGAATATTGTGAGGAGCAGATGTGGTCATGTATTGATACAGAGTTATTAGGAACCGAGTCTAGTACCTACACTTTTATAAGTGAGGCCCACGGTACAAGACGCTGGCTTGACCACTGTCTGTTAACACAGGCGGCTAGAACCTCTGTGGTAAATGTATATGTGCAGTATGATGTATTATGGTCAGATCATTTTCCTCTGATAATAGAATGCAAGTTAGATACTGTATTAATAGAAAGCATGGCGAATAAATTAATAAATAATAATGTCATTTGGGGAAATAGACTCCCAGAACAAATTAATTTGTATAGAAACGAGTGTCAGTCTAGACTAAAGCATATTGATTTTCCCGAGCAATTTCAAAAATGTGCTAATAAGATTTGTAATAAATTAGGTCACAATGTAATTTTGGATACGATGTATAAAAACATTATAGAAGCGTTAAGAGTTTCAGCTGCGGTTGGCCGCCATTCACATGAAAGGCCAAAAAGAGTAAAAATAGGTTGGAATAAACATGTCGCCGCTGCACATATGACTGCTCGTCATAAGTACCAGGCCTGGGTATTGGGTGGTTTACCAGTAACTGGTCGCCTTTACGGGGAGATGTGTGAGGCCAAAAGAATTTTTAAATCAAAATTAAGATGGTGTCAAAATAACGAAGACCAGATAAGAATGGACATTTTGGCCTCACATCATTCTAAAAACGATTTTAAGGGTTTCTGGAAAGCCACCAATAAATTAAATGAGAGGGCGAGGTTACCTGTGAGCGTTGATGGGACCGGTGATTTAAAAGATATAGCTGAATTATTTAGAAAGCATTTTACTGTAAGCTCACCGCTGGCATCAACACAGATGGCTCTCCATAAAGAGACTGATAGGGCACTTAAAATTAATTTTAAAGCCAGCGAGGTCGCCAATATAATAAATAACATGACTCGAGGTAAGTCTCCGGGTCACGATAGCCTCAGTATTGAGCATCTCCGTTTTGCGGGGCCACACTTGCCGAGAGTGTTAGCCATGTTTTTCTCGCTCTGTCTAGGTCATGCTTATTTACCAACGGAAATGTTGAGAACAATTGTAGTACCTATACCTAAGAACAGGACGGGCGACATGGCTGACAAACACAATTATAGGCCTATTTCACTGGCAACAGTCGTTGCAAAGGTGCTCGATAGTTTGCTTAATACACAATTGAACAAATATATACCACAAAATGACAATCAGTTTGGTTTTAAAACTGGACTATCTACAGAGTCAGCAATATTGTGTGTTAAGCAGACTGTCAAGTACTATACCACTCGTAAAACACCGGTCTATGCAGGTTTTCTCGACCTTTCCAGGGCGTTTGACTTGGTTGTATACGACCATCTTTGGAAGAAACTACAGGCAACTAAGCTTCCCTCAGAGTTAATAAATATGCTTAAGTTCTGGTATCACAACCAAGTCAATAACGTAAGGTGGGCGGGGGTTTTGTCTGATTCGTATGGATTGGAATGCGGGGTGAGGCAGGGGGGGTTAACCTCACCTACGCTTTTCAATCTATATATGAAGGATTTGGTTGAGTCACTCAGTAGTACTAGAGCCGGATGCTACATAGAGGGGGTTTGCCTTAACAATATTTCCTATGCAGATGACGTAGTATTGTTAAGTGCATCTCCTTGCGGCTTGAAAACGTTATTGGCCATATGTGAGAAATATACCAGTTCACATGGACTAGTACATAATGTTAAAAAGAGCCAAATTATGGTCTTTAGTGCCGACGGTAAGGTCCCATCTAGTGTGCCGTCTGTTTGTTTGGAGGGCATGCCTTTACAAAGAGTACAGACCGTAAAATATTTAGGGCACATACTTACGGTCGACCTCAAAGACGATGCAGACCTTGAAAGGGAACGAAGGGCGTTGTCGGTGAGGGCGAATATGCTGGCCCGCAGGTTTGCTAGATGTTCGCGGGAGGTCAAAGTAGCTTTATTTAGAGCTTACTGCACTTCCTTCTACACGTGCAGCCTGTGGGCGGGCTATACGCAATCTTCGTACAGCGCTCTTCGAGTGCAGTACAATAATGCATTTAGGGTGCTGTTGCGGTTGCCCAGATTTTGTAGCGCCTCAGGAATGTTTGCAGACGCTCGTGTAGACTGTTTTTATGCTACAATGAGGAAACGTGGCGAGTCACTTGTGCGCAGAGTTAGAGCCAGCAGCAACAGCATTCTAAAAATGTTTGCAAGCAGACTTGACTGCATATACGTGAACCACTGCTGCATGCTGCATATATAAAACATGTGCACCATGTAGCAGTGGTACAGCTGTAATAATTGTTCTGTGTGTTGTTATTGTGAATGTGTAATTATCTTGAATTGTATTTACTAACATTAGTTTTTAAGTTAAAATTTGTTACTAACAAGTGGGCCTTGTTGCCTGTTATTAAATAAATTATTATTATTTATAATTATATCCTAGTGTTGTTTTTCTATGAGTAGTATAGTGGAATCGGAACAGTACAATGTGAATGTTGTTGGGGAGTATTTTGTATGGGAGCATTTTGTTTGGGAGGCTTTTGTCTAGCAGTGGACTTCTTTCGGCTGTTATGATGATTATATTTTTTTAAAGACAACGTCTAACGCACTAGGGATTTTAATGCCTGTGTGTGGGTAGGTACTTTACAAACATATAATTGACGGACATAAAGTACAAACAGACTCGGAACAATTATTTATGGGTCACACAAATAGTAGTAGTAGTAATCCGGGACACGAAGCGGCGAGGCGTCTGTCTTTGCCGCTGCGTCACACGTGCAGTCACGTATTGCTATACGTTTGTAATAATATTAAGTAAGAATTCATTTGAATATTGGAAAATATAATACCTAAATACATTAACAAATTTTCTATTTATATATCTCTACAGATATAATATTATTAGAAGTATTTCAAAAGTTAGACTGTCAAATCGATAATATCATTTAATTTCCCCTGCTAACCCCTATTCGATAGTGAGGTGACACAGCAATATTCAAACGAAATTACTTTCACTAAATCCAAGATATTTCATACAGGTTACATCATTTATAAGCATAAATTTATTTAATGACCTCTTTAAAATACAATTACTTTTTTTATGCCAACGAAGGATCCTGACTTTCTAGCTAATTGTATGGTTACTACAATCACTGTGGCTTCAAAGCATTCTAATCATCGAAATAGTTGTCCTGTTATATACAGGGTTACTTGTAAAACACCAACAACCTCGCAGGACTATATAGCTAACACTATAAGAAACAACTTTTGTTTTACAACTTTTTACAATTTGTTTTTGATTTTATTTTCTTACAAAATAAGTATTTATTTAATTTCCCGCTTGAATGTTTATAACTCTATGCGCATCGCAGAGATGCCTACAACAAGGTTTCCAAATATGCCTACACCAAGCCGTGAAGTTAACTGGATAAATGTCTGGCGTAGACATCGGGATGCCACGGTGCCATGTATCGGACGGACGGGTATTTGCATTATCTAGCTGGCCAAAATTATTTATGTCACTTAATCATTTGAAAATGAATCAGTAACTTATAAACCATAAATTCTCGTGGGTTTTTTACTGTTTATTTCTAGATATAGGGGTAGGGGATAAGTAAATCGAGCACAGATGTAGGAAAGAAAACTTGCGTTACAAAACTGCTGTTATTTATAAAAATGTTTTCTTACACAGAATAATATTAAAAACAATAGGCAAAATAAGATGATATAGAATATAAATATAAAAAATATATAAATAAAATAAAAAGGCTTAAAATTCTTCACATATTAACATTTCTAACGTTTCCTAAATGTCTCAACAGTTTATTTTTTAAGTGAAATTACGCTAATAATATAATACATTTGACTGGATATTCACGCAAACGTTACTCACATGCAAAGTCCGATCGTAAACAAATTAATGATCCAGTATATTCTTAATAATCGCAGCCACAGCACAACACTATCCCCGCCCCTCGATGTATGTCGATAAATACCTGCAACCGTACTGCATCCATAATTTATTAGTAGGAAGTGACCAGACACTCTAGTGAGTGCCCATCGTGGCTGACCGTACTCCGTGATTAATGATCCAACGGTGACAAGATAAGAAGAAAAAGCAGAAATTCCGCCCGAATAGATTTAATTACTTACAGTTTTACACCTGGATGTGTGTTTAGGGAGGACTGTTTATGTACCTACCGACTTGCCACTTACCAGTAGGAAAAGAGATTAAGGAATCAGTAAGCCGGATTTGGTAATCGGCTAACTCTATATTGAAATTGTGCTTTGATTTTGTGCACAGCATAGATTTGGATTTTCACGTATCTAACCAAATTGTACCACAATCTGCTAGATTTTGGTACAATTTAGGTCAAGACTGACTGACGATATACATAAACCGTAATACCATTTTTTGACTAAGCTAGCCACCTGTTTGTTTATATTGCTTCGATAAAATTTATACATCATCATCAAATTCTGATCTGATGAGTACAAGTGTATGTGAATACTCAAATGCTAAATATTTATTTAGCATTTGAGTATTCACATACACTTGTACTCATCAGATCAGAATTTGATGATGATGTATTTTAAGTTTGTTAATTTTAAGTTTAACTAAGGAAATTTAGTTAGAACATTCAATTAAAATAATGTAACTAGCATAATACTTAAATAAAAAACCGGCCAAGTGCGAGTCTGAGTCGCACATGAAGGGTTCCATAGAAGAAAGTATTTCAGTTGATTAAATGAAAGCAAATTGCGGTTTATGACGTATTAAAAAAAACTACTTGCTAGATCTCGTTCAAACCAATTTTCGTTGTTAGTTTCCACGATAATGTACATCATATATTTTTTTTAAGTTTAATCATTTTTAATTCAAGAAAAAAATGATATTAGAAACCTCAATATGATTTTTGAAGACACCCTACATGTATGGGTATGATGAAAATTTTTTTTTGAGTTTCAGTTCTATGTATGGCGAGCCCCCAAAATTATTGTTATTTTTCTATTTTTGTGTAAAAATCTTAATGCGGTTCACATAATACATCTACTTACCAAGTTTCAATAGTACAGCTCTTATAGTTTCGGAAAAAAGTGGCTGTGACATACGGACGGACAGACAGACAGACATGACGAATCTATAAGGGTTCCGTTTTTTGCCATTTGGCTACGGAACCCTAAAAGCGATATGTCAACCTGTATCTAAATAGAGCCCAGTAGGAAGTTCATGTTTTGAATTCATGTTCTTTCGATGATCTAGCTATGTTCTAAACTTTTTGTAATAGATAATCTGTTCTTTATTCAAGACATATACGAGTACTAAATGCTCATACTACACATTATTGAAACCATAAACCTCACTGTGGTACCGTGGCTTCGTACCGTCAATCAATTTCTTGATAACATCAACGAAACACCCCTCAATAGAGCCCATAAGTAGAGCACCTGGCTACAATAATTGTAAAAATTATTCAATGATACAGTCTATTGAACAAACATACAGACATGTTTAGGGTAGCGACTATAAACTTTGCTAAGAGTTTTATTTCCGGAATAGTTAAGCTGTCGTTATGGATTAGGTAATGAGCGTAAAATTATGGCCTTTTCCGGCTGCGACTGTGTTTGCTTTGTTTATTAAAATGTACCCTGTTATTAGTGTACACACAACAAAAATATTACAAAAATTACATGTAATACTTTCACATTTTATGCTGATTTATTCAGTCTCATTGACGTTCTACGAAGAATTGATAAACCTTAGTTGGAGTGGGTGAAACAAGTCGCTCAAAGAAGCGACAACCGTTGGTTGGGTGGGACCAAAATTTTTGAGAAGCTAAGTGGACTAAAGATCTTGATAGCGCGGGGGACTCCTATATGCGATAGATGCTTCATTGAGAGAGTCATTTGTACAGCAGTGGATGTCTACATTTCAACATTTAGTAGTTAATAGATTCAAGTTTGAACCGTATTCCTGAAGGATATAACATATCATGTCAGCCATGATGATGCCTATAACGCTATATCCTTCAAGAATACGGTCGAGGCATTTTATTTCTGGACAAGGTTGTAGGACACTTATTTTTCTATTTGGTTAACTCTGGTCAGTTTACCGAATAGGAAAATAAGTGTTCAGATGTTATTTTTAGTAAAACTAGTCAACGCCACCGTAATGAGTACATTTTGCTCTACGAAAGCCGTCCATACTGCCTTCTTAATAAAAATTCTGTCAAAATCTAAAAGTGTGTATGTGTAACAGAACATCGAGTCTTCGCCGTTTTTAAATCGTTCAACTGAACAACGAACACAGCCAAGCATAGAGCCAAACTTCGCTACAAACATTTTCACGATCATCCTAGCAAAAGCTCTGGTCAATGCTCGTCAAAACGCGGCCATGGAGTGAAACAATGACAAAATAACTCGTCTCGGCAAAACGCTCAAAGCAAATTTACTTGTAAAAAGTTCTTATCCTAGAATGTTCGCTAGAACGTTCACTAGAATGTTCGCTAGAAACTAGCTTTAGTTTTCTGTAATATAACATTCCTTAGAATGCTCGTTAAAATTGAATGCTCAAGTCTATTAGCACATTAACTGTATCTTAACGTTGACTATACATTATTAGCTACATTCCGCTCCTTCTGTTCAGGACTTGCTAAAACTAATTTTCCCAAAGATAAGACCTAGATAAATCGTTATTACGTCTCCGGAACATTCTCCACTGCAAAGTTTGTCATTACCGTTTGAGCTGATTTCCAGAATTCAGTTATATTATTCTATGCAAAATTCTGTTCTGTATTTATTTTCATATTAATACCACCACGTTGGCAAGTTCAGCCAACGCTTTTTTGCATGGGAGTAACCTTTCCTTCTCTCTCCACCACTGCTACTCATATAAGCCAGGATCAACAATGGTACCCAATAAAATGACACTGAGGCGTAGGTCTCAGGCATATCCCGGAGAATAGCTTCAACCGTCTTGGATACCGCAATGAATTTAATCAGATTCACTTCCTTCCAAAGCGGCAGTCAGCATGATATAAGGAGGCAAAGGCTTCCTAAAACGACAGGATTGCAACTAAAAAGCCAACTGCAAAAGCAACAAGGATATATTTTAAGGGTCCTGTCAAGGAAGCTGTTATACTTGATTCTAATACAAACACAATTGGCCAACGCTTTTATGCGAATTACGAGAGCTGAGAGAGTTGAGGTCTATTACCTTACTCACGCTCAATTCCAGACCCCAGGGGGATAATTTTAAGGTACTTCCCCAGTCAAGTTTTTCTTAGAATGAAAGAACACTGTGCTATCCCTCACTGAAATTTTGCTATCGAATAACGCTACCCAAAGTTCACGTGTAGGGTTACTAGTCATCGGACTCGGTAGCATTCAACGCCCCAATGTATTTTAAGTAAACAAGTTGACGAGGTAGATACTTGCCTGTCATGCCGCAGGTCGTGAGTTCAATTCCCATCCTGGACAGATATATGGGTACATGAACATGTTAGGTTGTCCTCAGTCCGAATGTGTTTATCTATATAAGTACGTATTTACAAAAGAAAAGTAGTATAATTATGTAGTAAGCTGTGCCCCGCGGTTTTACCTGCGTTAAACTTTATAAATTATAGCCTATGTGTTATTCTGATGTATAAGGTATATTATAGTAAAGTTTCATTAAAATCCATTCTGCGGTTTTTACGTGAAAGAGTAACAAACATCCTAAGCTGATTTATGTGCCCTAATCAAAGCACTTAATATTTTGATGTTACTTCGTAAATCAATAATGATTAAAGCATTAATTTTAACAATAAAATTAATATTGATAAAGATAATATCCTGGGACATTATTCAGACCCCAAAACAAGCGGATAAACGCAAAAGTTTGTAAGTATGGATGGATATCCATACTTACAAACTTTTGCGTTTATAATATTAGTAGGATATCAGTTGTCTGGTTTCCATAGAACAAGCTCCGCTTCTTTTGAGGTCTGAATAATGTCCCAGGATATTATCATTATCAATATTAATTTTATTGTTAAAATTAATGCTTTAATCATTATTGATTTACGAAGTAACATCAAAATATTAAGTGCTTTGATTAGGGCACATAAATCAGCTTAATTTATGCTTAGCCTATGACGGTGGAGGATTATGATATTAATGTCTACAGATGTGTAAAGTAAATGCTTGATAAGAAGTTCTAGGTAGCTTTTGTGGGAGAAATATCTTTTTGGTTAATTTCCAATTCCAAATGGTATGGTTCTTACTATCTGTGCCCTGCGGTTTTACCCGCGTTAAATTTTATAAATTTTATAAACTATAGTCTATATGTTAATCGGATATATATGCTATATTACTTCAAAATTTCGTCAAAATCGGTTTCGTAGTTTTTGCTGGAAAGAGTAACAAACATCCATACATACTTACTCACAAACTATCGCGTTTAATATTAGTAGGATTGATCGACTTCAATGAGGGGGAGCTTATAAATTGGACTGTACGATATTTTCTTTACTTTTTATTTTTATGATGTATTATTTTGTACTGATCATAATAATTTATATTTATTAGATAGGGTTGTTCCCATGTAAGATTTTTTTTTAATCCATAGTTATAAAGACAAGTTAAACTCGTTTTTTATACACAGATAATATTTTCCTTTTATTGCCGCACATTAATAATAATAAATAAATCTTTATTTCAGATTAGAAAGTGTCTATATAATATTAGTAACAAACAAAAACCATAAGCTATTATTCATTTCAATACCTAAACTATGTTTTTTTAATATCTTGGGACAACTAACACTCTGCCATAGGATCCCAATATAGGCAAAGACTCTACTATGGCAACCAGACAACTGATACCTAGACATACTTATATATTATAGGATAACTAAAATTTGCATCATCATTATAGGTAAATAAGTCCACTGCTGGACAAGCCTCCCTCAAGAATCGTCTTGGGGGATATGCCATAATCGCCACGCTTGGCAGGCGGGTTGGCGATCGCAGTAAGATGGTCATAGTACTCAGAAGGAAGCTGCTGCCCATCCTCTGGTAGATATTCCCTCGGGTCGACATCTACGCCCCCCACGGGATGACATGGGGTGATGATATTCTGATTCTGATATTTGTCGCCGTCACCACACAGCTTTGCATATGCAAAATTTGCATATGAAATAGTAACTGAACATTTTCACCATAATACAAAATATTAATGGGTATGGTTTACTAGACTACAGCTTGTACTTAAAATCTGTAGTACTATGGGACTGAGCTAACGTGAAAACCAGGTTAAGTTAGTTAAGGCTGGATTCTTTTATACGTCGCACACCGAAATAGGGGCTTAGCTCTCACTCGTAGCTTTCAACCTTCGTAGCTTTGTTATTTTACATTGGAGATGTCCATGTGCTTAAATAACATGCTAGTATTTTGTTTGTCCCAAAAAAAATAATTTTGGTGTGATACACATCTAAGCGGTCCCTCAAATTCCTCTATCTATAAATGTAATTCATCTGTCTCTAACTATTTTTTGGATATATTTTTATAGAGAGAATGTTCGACGAGGTCTTCCCCTTCTGGTTGTTCCATTCACACAGGCCAGGTATACTTCTTTGGTCGATCTTCTTTCGTTCATCCTTTCTAAATGGCCAAATCATCTCAGAATTCCAAATCGGAGACGTTCTGAAGAAAGGGCAGGTCAGAAGTACCCTATACCGGCGAGCATGTATGAAGAATATAAATACAGTAATCGAGGCAGATCGTGACAACTGGAAATTCGTTGTCTCTGCCTACCCCTCTGGGAAACAGGCGTGAGTCTATGTATGTATGTATGTATTTTTAGAAAAAAATACACGACATATTAGTATAAGTTTTTACAAGCAAGTTTTATTTAACACTTACAAACATTTGTTCCGTTCCCCTGTTGTTCCATTCACACAGGCCAGGTATACTTCTTTGGTCGATCTTCTTTCGTTCATCCTTTCTAAATGGCCAAATCATCTCAGAATTCCAAATCGGAGACGTTCTGAAGAAAGGGCAGGTCAGAAGTACCCTATACCGGCGAGCATGTATGAAGAATATAATGACAGTAATCGAGGCAGATCGTGACAAATGGAAATTCGTTGTCTCTGCCTACCCCTCTGGGAAACAGGCGTGAGTTTATGTATGTATTTTTAGAAAAAATACACAACACAACATTAGTATAAGTTTTTACAAGTAAGTTTTATTTCACACTTAAAAACATTTAATCACGTAAGCTACATGACTCAAAATGAATCATTATAGAACTTATAACTTAACTTCATTTGTAGAAACACTACTAATTATCGTGTTACCTTAAAGTTAGCAATCTCTTCCATACAACCGTCGGATGAAGAAAACTGAATACCTACTTATAGCAGTTTCTTGTTCAACTGTTGGTTGTCTGAAAGAAACGCTACTTAGCGATAAGATCGCCGTTAGTCTCTCAGTTTAAACATTAATAATATTTTCAAAGTTTAATTTGTGCATTACTTACTTATCGTATGGGCAGTGGTTATGCCAGTGTCTCAGTTATTCAAGTCCCCAGTAGGCCTCTGGCATAGCCTAACTAACTGTTGCCTAATGGCTACAACCGACAGCTTAGCGTACCCTCTGAAGCACAAAGACGATCAGAATTTAAACCACTTTGGCGTTCACCCCTCTATGGTCTGACCGCGAGCCTAGTTGCTTGACCTCGCCGATCAAATATGGACCAGTGGGAGCATATGCTAGGAAGTTTTTTTTTTATATCAGACGGCGACAAGCGAGCAAGTGGGTCACCTGATGGTAAGTGATCACCGCCGCCCGTGGACACTCGCAACACCAGAGGAGTAGCTGGTGCGTTGCCGGCCTTTAAGAGTCAGCAAGCAAGTGTTGCTGACCCTTCCCCCCACCCCAATGAGCTCTGGCGACCTTACTCACACTCGGAAACACAACATTCAAATTATTAATGTTATTATTAAGGAGTGTCTTCTGTAAGGTGGAGGGACTTCCCCAGTCGGGCTGCTCTTTGAGCGAATGAACGCTGTGCCCTACCTTTCTTAAAGTCTTATATATCTAAACTCTAAAATAAAAATTCCTTAACCTTTAACCGAGAATGTAACAGAGGTGCGGAGTACCCTTTTTCTTAGTAAAAACAAAATTCTAATTACCTTCCAACTACCTACCTACCTTTCAAACCCCTTAGTAGCGAATGTGGGTAGTATTTTTTTTACGCTCCAAACAATGACATTCTAGTCTCAAATTAAACATGGCGGATTAACCGAAGCGTAGCTGTAATTTGTGGCATGTGGACTGTTCAACGATAACGTTTACAGTAAAATTCAATTAGTTAAAATCAGATGGTGATAGCGATGATGGTGTCGTCAAAAAAGACAGTATTCCTAATAAGTAAATGGCTGTGTGGTGACGGCAGTGAATATCAGAATAACATCACACCAGCTTATCTGGTGGTGGCGTAGAAGTCGACCCGAGGCAATATCTACCAGAGGACGGGCAGGAGTTCCCTTCTGAGTACTATGATCATCATACTGCGATCGCCAAGCGTAGCGATTATGGCATATCCCCCCAAGACGAATCTTTAGGGAGGCTTTCAGCAGTGGACTTCTTTCAGCTGTAATGATGAAGTAAATGGATTCTGCTAAGGAAAATAAACTATGAGAGAATTCTCATGCATAATCAGGACAATAACTTGACTGCTCGTGTGGTGCAGCGGCTATGACAGTCGCCTCGCCGCTTGGTTCAAGTCACGCGCCGGACAACTATTTGTGTGACCCATAAATAGTTGTTCCGAGTCTGGATGTCGTTTGTGTCTGTCTATTATATGTTTGTAAAATATCCCGCGACACAGGCAAAATATTACCTAGTGCGAGCCCATCTTAAAAAATTAAATAAAAATAAAAGCATCCCGAGTGAATAAAATGAACGGAAAAAACCTATTAAAAGATCAATGTTTACGTTTTCCTTTTCGATTCCTGTGTATTTTTGTGCAACTCTTGAATATGTTGTCCAGTCCAGTGTCACTGGTTTATATTGCTGACGGCAAAGAATATCGCTAGCCAGTCGTATACCGTAGGAAGCATAGAAGTTGTCCTGAAGGAATATCTACCAGAAAACGGATAGCAGCGTCTCTCTGTCTCCTATGAGCATCATTGTACAGACGCCAGCACATCAAGTTACCCCAATCTGTCAAATTTCTCCAATTGAAAGTGAACCTTATACTTATGTGATAAAGTTGAAAATCTATAGAAGAAATTTGACAGATTGGGGTAGCTGGATGTGCTGGCGTCTGTACAAGCGTAATTAACGTGGACTAGATGGCGCCGCGGCCGCGAGTTATTTTCTTGATATTTATTTATTTATTTCTGGTTCAAGCAGAGTTCATGCTGTGTATAAGATCTGAGTTAAACAGAAAATAATTGTATATCGTTTTTTGATAGGTTAGATTATTGGGCATCAAATCTATTTAGAATAGTTAATTTACCTTAATTTATATGAGGGTATGTAAATTACACGTACTATTATAGGTCAGGACGGCCCTTAACAGGTGTAGGATAGAAGGAAGTGCCACACGTCACGCCATGCGCCAGCCGGAAACGGCGCCATGTTTGTAAAAGCGCCGCATTTTAAATGCGCTTACGCATATTAACCGCTAATTTGAATTGTGTCGGTTTTTAATATACAACATCATTATAATGGTGGCCTAATGGTGAATTTGATAGTTTTATGTGGATTTAAATTGTTCTAATGTATTTAGGGTGAGAAGTCCTTTGGTTATTTATTATTTGTAGTTACAAAGTTGTCTTAATTAAAAGCGTAATTACCTGGGCTGGATGGACAAACAATTTATGAGATTATTTATCATCAGATTTGGCCTCCTGAAAAGATTTCCAAAATGGAGTTGTGTCCATCATTCGGAAGGACATGCCATAATCGCCACGCTTGGCAAACGGGTTGGCGATCTAGATGGTCATAGTCTGACTGCATGGCTAAGACGGTCACAGCTCAGGAAGCTGCTATACATATATGCACAAATACACTTCTCGCATCAGATTTCTTCATTTCCCTGATGACGACGTCATTTTCATTTCCCTAATGAAAGGTAATTACATTTCGTACAGTCAACGCCAAAAGAAGATGATCAAATTCGGAAGAGAGCTTTGGGTTTTATGATTGATCATGGATACTGGCGGTAGTATCTCCATCTAATATGTTTTACAATTAACAATCCGGCACTTTAGAACAGTTCACCACCGCACTGTTCTGACTCAATTTACGATAGTATTGAACATTTTGTCGTTCACTGTACTAACTACTTTATGTTTATAACTTATCAGTTTCTTGATTGAGCGCTCATATAGAATTTTAATACGTAAAATAATGGACCCAAAATTATTTAGTCAACTTTATTCGTTTCCTTCACAGTTTTAAAGGGCCAGTTGGCGTGGTTGGCAAATACTTGCCTTTCACGCCGCAGGTCGTGGGTTCGATTCCCACACATGACATATATTTGTGTGCATGAACATGTCTGTTTGTCCTGAGTCTAGATGTCCTATGCATTTACAAAAGAAATGTAGTATATATAGTAAATGTCAGTTATCTGGTGTCCATAGTACAAGCTCTGCTTAATTTGGGATCAGATGGCCGTGTGTATATAATGTCCCAGCACATTATTATTATTAAGTACGAGATAATTAATTTCTAATACGCACATGGATTCGTAAAGTCAGTGGTGCCTTAGGTTTGAACTCAAGGCGATTTAACCACTAGGATATTTAGAAACATATCAAAAGTTAAAAATAAGCCTGACAGAGAAGACATTGTCTTGAGGATTTCAGTGTTTGTTTCTATGTCAAATCTAGAGAGAATTTGTTTATTTTTGGAACAATGCATATGGAATAATAGGTCAAGGAAAATATACAAAAGATGAGGAAAAAGTTGTAGGCTCTGACTAGAAAACGAATGGTATTTTCATTGGAGAGACAACGTAGTAAATAAATATCGTAAGTATTTTAATTGGATAAAAATATTAATGTTATTTTTACATAAATATTTTTGTACAATAAAACCATGAAAATATTTCAATTTGGTGTATTTATTAGGTAAAAAGTATCAAAAAATTTTATAGAATACTGACATATACCTTCCATATCTCGTTGGTTAAATGCTAACTAGTTCAACTTCAGCAAGTGAAGTCCCAGGTTCAAATCCTAAGACTTGAGTACCCTCATTTGAGTTGCGTACCACGAAAGTGAAATGGAATCCTTACTTATATTTCTAAATGCGAAAGTAACTCTTGTCTTTCTGTCTGTCGCGTTTTCACGCCAAAACTACTGCACCGATAGGGAATAGACGATCAAAGTTTGTATGGAAATATATGAGGTTCAGCTGAATGTTTTATAAGTTTGCGTTAAGAGACAAAATAATACAGATATTCTGATGTAACATTTACGGAGTAATTGCAAAATGTGCGTACAAAGTCTGGTAGTAGCTTGATAATTACTTTACGTTCTCATATTGTAAGATAGAATAGAATATTCTTTATTGTACACACTCTTACACGATAAATTCATAGGATCATGGCTTAAACCATGTCTGCCCTCTACCTCATATTCCTTACCCGGTTTTCAACTAATTAGAAACGACCGGATAAACGGCGGTGGTGGCGGGGTTGCCATATACCTCAGACCACATATTCCTTTCCGCGTTATTAGTATGTCTACGCAGCCCTCGCCACCTAACGCTGGTGAACATCTTTTCTTAGAAGTAGAGCTGCATCACACTAAAATTCTCCTTGGGGTTTATTATTGCCCTTCGCTACGTATAAACTTCTTCTCCTCTTTGGATACTCTCTTGGCAAACTTAATTCCGTCTTACAGTCATACAATAGTCATGGGTGACTTCAACACTTGTCTTCTTAAAAATGATTCACGTTCTTCTTCATTTCGCTCACTCATTGAGTCTAATAATCTTTCTCTTTTGCCTTTAGATGCTACTCACAACTTTCCTAACTGCACTCCATCACTCCTTGACCTAATTTTCGTTTCTTCCACAGAGCACGTTGCCAAATATGGCCAGTGCTCGGCAGATATTTTCTCGTATCACGACCTTCTTTACCTTTCCTATAAAATTCGCCCACCTAAGGCAAAACCTAAAATCGTGTTGCAGCGCAATTTTAGTGGCATGAACGTAACTAATCTTAAAGCAGACGCGGATAACATTGACTGGAGTTCACTCATAGCTGCACAAACTATTGACGAAAAGGTGTATCTATTTGAAACATATATAATCCAGCTTTATGACGTCCATGCACCTATCAAGGCAGTAAAACTTAAATATCTCCCAGCGCCGTGGCTCACGCAAGATATTAGAAAATGTATTGATAGAAAAGCAGGGGCTAAAATGAAATATAAATCCCATCCATCTGATGAGAACAGAAATAAATACATTTCGGCCAGAAACTGGTGTAACAAGGTGTGTAGAAACGCTCAACGCCAACACATCCATAGCTCTGTACAAAACGGAGACCCAGCAAAAGTCTGGAGATACTTGAGATCTCTAGGGATAGGAAGATCACGCCAAATTGATACTCCCAATGATTTAGACATAAATTCACTGAACAGTCACTTCTCAACTTCGTCCAACTTCGATAGGACAACTAAACTAAAATCCTTACAATATCTTTCATCAATTCCTATCCCTGATCACCCTCAGTTTGTATTTAATCAATTCTCCACTTGTGATGTTAAGAAGAGCGTACTATCGATCACGTCCAATTCCGTTGGAAGTGATTGTATCAGTCGTAATATGATCCTTCCTATCCTCGACGAAATCCTCCCTGTCATTTCCCACATCCTTAATTTTTCAATATCTTGTGGCACTTTTCCAACAAAATGGAAAACTGCAGAAATAATTCCGTTACCTAAAAAACCGAATCCCTCATCCTATTCCGAGTATCGTCCAATCTCCATACTACCATTCCTTTCCAAAGTTCTAGAACGCCTCATCCACAATCAACTGAGCTCATTCCTGTCTAAGAATGTCCTCTTTAATCCTTTACAATCCGGATTCCGTCCTGGTCATAGTACAGTCACCGCTCTTGTAAATATTACGGATGATATTCGACTAGGTATGGAGTGTGGAAAGTTGACAGTTCTTGCGCTGCTTGATTTTAGCAACGCATTCAACACTGTCGACTTTGACATTCTACTTGGCATACTACGCTCACTTAATATATCTCCAATGGCAATTGATTGGTTTCGTAGTTACCTGTTCGGCCGTCAGCAACGGGTTCGCATCGATGATACCTACTCATCGTGGTGTTACACCAGCGCTGGCGTGCCACAGGGTGGCGTTTTATCTCCACTACTCTTCACTATATTTATAAATTCAATTTCCTCTCAGCTAACTTCTTCCTACCACCTGTACGCTGACGACTTACAAATATATACCCAGATACCAGTTGAACATCTTAACGCTGGTATAGAGACTATCAACAATGATATGGCTAAAATTAACACGTGGAGCATTAATCACGGCCTAACAGTAAACCCCTCCAAAACTCAAGTTATCATAATTGGCAGTTCTCGAATGCTTGGCAAAATTGACTGGACCCATGCCCCTCAAGTAATGTTTAAGAATACAATTATTCCATTTAGTAAAAAGGTTAAAAACTTGGGGGTATACTTTGACGAGACATTATCATGGGCTCCACAAATTGAACAAACCAGTCGCAAACTATACGCCGCAGCTGGGTCGTTGAGGCGTTTACGCAATTTTCTCCCAACTGCCACTAAAATTGCCCTGGCACAGTCCCTTCTTCTTCCAATCCTTGACTATGCTGATGCCAGCTATCTTGACCTTACGGAGGATAAACTAGATAAACTCGAGCGACTTCAAAACTTCTGCTTAAGGTTCATATTTGGGCTCCGCAAATATGACCATGTCTCCGAATTTCGTAGAAAGCTCGAGTGGTTACCCATTCGCCTTCGCCGAAATACTCACATACTTTCTCTTCTATATAGTATTCTATTTAATCCCACATCTCCCTCTTACCTCAAGACTAGGTTTGAATTCCTATGTGATACACACTCTAGGCCCTTGAGATCGTCAGAGAATCTGAAACTACATTTGCCCACTCATTCCACAAATTTCTATGACAAATCTTTTAGTGTTCAAGCCGCCCGTATGTGGAATTCACTGCCTCTAAACATCAGACGCGCGCAATCTATAACTTCTTTTAAAACACTTTTAAAGAAATATTATTTATCACTCTAATTTTTATCTCCAGCTTGAGATCTTCCACCTTCCTTCAGAACTCCTTGATTCTTAATTATTATTGTTATTTATTTGAGTATATATATATTTTAAATATATATTTATATCTTAAATAGTAGGGATATATATGTATCTATATTCTATATAATATATATATATATATATTTATATATACACAGTATATACTTAATTATTAGAAATTATATGTCTATATACCAGAATTATTTGTACAGAAGTACATATATATGTTAATTTACATTAGTTGATGCACTGCCAATTACCACTTGTCTCCCTGCAGTGCTTTGGTTCACCCACGGTTGTCTGGAAGAGATTGCTACATTAGCGATAAGACCGCCGTTTGTACCTTATAGTTTTTAAGAACATTCATGTTACGATGTGATATTTTTATTTGGTGCAATAAAGTGTATCTATCTATCTATCTATCTAATAACACAATCATGTACAATGGGCGGTCTTATCGCATCAAGCGATTTCTTCCAGACAACCTTTGGATGGATAGGAGCTGTAATTACTTTAAAAATAGTAGGTGTGCAACAAATCAAAAAGTAGATAAGTCTAAAAACATGAATATATATATATATATATATATATATATATATATATATATATATATATATATATACACTAATACTATGTATAAATACAATATGCATACTATACAACTTAAAAATACATAAATATTATATTAGACAATAGGTGACTTTACAAACGTAGGTAGTGCTCTTTAACTGCTTTATTGAACGTGGTAAGAGTTTGGGCACGTGTGATAGTAATTGGCAAGGAATTCCACAATTATTGTAGAGTGCATTGGAGTATGCAGCTTTAGGTTGTGTGATGATCTTAGGAATCTGGTATGCGTGTCACAGAGAAACTTGAAACGGTTTTTGAGGTATATATGTGTAGCGGGGTTAAAGATTTAGGTAAATCATTACCTTGGTTACCCGACGTTTCGGCATGGATTGCACCAGCCGTGGTCAACCAAGGTAATGATATACCTAAATCTTTATCGCGATGAGACCCGTGTCCACAGTATATAAAAATATAGCCTATGTGTTAATCCAGGGTGTCAGCTAACTCCATACCAAATTTTATTAAAATCACTCCATCCGTTTAGACGTGAAGAAGTAACAACTCACACACTCACAAACTTTCGCCTATATAATATTAGTAGAATGATCACAGCATAGATTTGTATCACTTCATTGTATAGTAAAAACATCAAAATAAGGCTGTTTAGTAGAGAAATAAAATCCACCACTGCATCAAGCTTATAATAACTAAAAAGATATAGGAAATCGATTAATTATATTTCTTTTAGTTATAATGTAATTATGAATAAAAACTCATTACATTTTCGATGTCTCCTCTAAATGGTATCACGATGAATTAAACAGGAAAAAGATGCCGCTTAATTAGAATATAAGAATTTCTTCTAATGAACGAATAAAAATTGTTATAACTTTGTGAAAAAATGGAAATGTGAATGGTGCGTAATAATCTCTTTAACAGACAATTTAACTTCATTTGCTGAACGTTAAGCACTTTTATATTCATGATTTTAGTAACCAAAGAGCATGTATGAAGAATATAATGACTGTAAACGAGGCAAATGAGGTGTGCCTACCCCTCTAGGCGCTCATAGCTAGATGCATAGCTAGATTGACATACTTGTTATGATAGCTTAACTTTTAAAATAAAGGTAATTTATAAAACAACTGTTTAAAATATGTCTTTACTATGTAACAGGAATTAAATTTGACTATCACTGGACCGAACCAGTATAATGAGAGTCAGTCACTGATATTTAATTACGAAAAATAAGGTGTAACCCGCGACTTCACCCGCCTAAATGGGAAGAATTTGTTTATGTCATGTCTTACTACTCAACCGTGTTTTAGCAATTTTGCACAAACTTTTTAGGGGTAAAAAGGGTGACAAAAAGAGGGTATATTTCATTCAATTATGGGTACTAAAGATATACAAACATTTAGACATTCAAATGCATTTCGAAACGAAGCTATTATGTTGTAAATTTACTTCGAATTGCTTTTTGGTCACGTTAAATATATATATAAATATCGTCCACAGGCGAACGAAAGTAATCAGCATAGGCCGAAGAATTGCACGGTGAAGAAGGAAAGTGGACAGGAAAAGTCATGGAACTTCTGGGGTGGCGACCACTTACCAGAAGACGCAGCGTGGGACACAAGATGGACCGACGTCCTTATTAGATTCGCCAGAGCCGGAAGATGCGGGTAGCGAAAGCGGCGTGGTGAAGGATTTTGTCCATCAGTGTAAATCTTCGGCTGACCTAATGATGATGATCATGAGCTCTGTCAGTTTACTATTTATTTCTGATCTCTCAAGAGATACCTTCTTTCGATTGCGAGATTTATTTTATAAATACAAACTTAAAGATATGTCGGTGATCAAAAAGCCTGATTTTATTATCAATGCTATCATTTCTATCTACAAATAAAACATCAAAGATAAAATATATGTACGAAATAAAATGTTTCATTTTTATTAGCTTCCAATCGCATTCATTGACCACCCGTGACCTACTTTTGCGGAAAAGTCATAAAAAAATATGAGTTCCTGGTGTTTGGAGTAGTCAAAAACATTAGCCGTTGGTTTTTAGGGTTCCGTAGCCAAATGGCAAAAAACGGAACTCTTATAGATTCGTCATGTCTGTCTGTCTGTCTGTCCGTCCGTATGTCACAGTCACTTTTTTCCAAAACTATAAGAGCTGTACTGTTGAAACTTGGTAAGGAGATGTATTAACTGAATAGTTTTCGCGAGAGACACTTCCAAAGTAAAAAAATGAGCGCCCCCCCCCCCCTGTAACTTCTAAAATAAGAAAATGATATATCTAAAAAAAATATATGATGAACATTACCATGTAAACTAACAACGAAAATTAGTTTGAACGAGATCTAGTAAGTAGTTTTTTTTAACACGTCATGAATCGTAAACCATAATTTACCTTTCATTTAATCAACTGAAATACTTGCTGCTGCGGAACCCTTCATGGGCGAGTCCGACTCGCACTTGGCTGGTATTTTTTAATAAGCTGTAAACTTATCTTGCATCAGGCATGTTTGTTGATGCGCACTCTTACGATTGCGCAAAGTAATAACATAGTACCTAACTAGCTGTGCCCGCGACTTTGTTCGCGTGGATGTCGGAACTTAACGATGTATTTTTAAGTGTAAAGCGCTTTGGGAGGATACCGATACAATTTTTTTTTAATTTAATATAGTGCTTCTTTATTTTAACTGTGGAACCATCTGGAGCGTACACAAAAACGTAATTGGGGTTGTTTACGCGTGAAAGAGCTACGTATAGTTGACCATGGGTCATGGGACCATGGGTCCACCCCCGCAACGGATAATGTCTGGCCCTGAGCTTTATTAATCGTCATGGCATAACAGAGACTGACTGGGAATTGCACTGGTTTGAAAGAGAAGAAGGTAAGTTTTTAGGAATTATAGGTACCTTGGAAAAAAAACAATATCACCGGCGCCGCAACCTGTTAATATTTCAGCTTCGATAATATTTTGCTGCAGATTTGTGACTTTGAGCCGAGTGCCGTCACAAAGTTTGAGAGGACATACATTTCTGAGGAGAAATTTATATCCTCCCAAACTTTTAATTTGAATTATTTGTACACCGTTTTTTTAAACTATTTTGTGGGCTGGAAGTCCGCGTGTGCTGACGGAATCCAAAAATTCTACCGGTTAGTGCGTGGCGTCATCTTCTTCCATAACTGTATTTATTGAGCCATATTCTTTACTATTCCCGGGCGCATGAGTCAATATTTTGAAATTAATTGCTGTAGCTTGGTCATTGCGGGGAGTCAAGAACCAACTTGATTTCCCATGTTTGTGGTAACTCCGTACACAGAAGAAATTAGCTCCTGCTTTGATGTAACATAAGAGCAGAGATTACCAATCAAAATAACTTATCCGTCTTCTTGTACAGGGTATGTGCCATCGCCTATTTTTTACAATAAATTGGCAAACTCCTGTGCATTTTCGCAGCCTCTAACTGATCGGGTTCCCTCCTATACTTATAACTATCTCTTGAATAGCCAATAAGGACTTGTTGTGACAAATTGCACGTACCCTGTCAGGAATTTCTCCATCAGTATTTAGTTGTACATGTCTCATAAAATCTTCAGCAAACTTGTCATGGTACTTTTGCCATAACTGGTTAGCACCCGATAACGCACAAAAGGTCAATAAGATGGCAAACAAATGTCGCAAGCGATTTGGACTATCGCTCACGCATGCTTCCGCTAGAGCGTCATCCCAATGCTGACCTCCATCTAATAAATGGCGTGCTCGGCAAGCGGCCTGGTATGTGGGATGTTCAATATCATCCACTTTACGGAGCTCAGCAAAAGACGTAGGTCCTCGCACTACATGGACCAGACTGTGGGATGAACTAACACGTGAGCACGCCACGTGAACCTGCCCGCCTTCCTTAAGTCAATTCCAGCTAACTTGAGAGTTGGACTTTGCGATTTGTTGATGGTTATCGCGACACACACTTTTATAGGCAACTACAGTATTTTAAACTGAAAAGGTAGATCATTTGGCACTAACGGAATACGTGACACGAACACTGTTTCTCCCTGGGCGGATCCAGGCATAATAGTAGCCACTATAACACGATGCAAAGTTTTGACTTGAAGCCTAGTGCCGTTGCAAAGTTTAGGTGGCTTCAAATTCCTCAGAACCATTATAGGTACTTATACCCACACGCAACATACATCCCCTATTATACGCCCTTAGGGGTGGAAATTCATAAAATCATGAAATACATATTATTTTTAACGGAAAGGCCAAATACCATTTTTCATGCATTTCACTTAAAAAATTACACACTTTTCATAAAAACTCACATCCCCTATTTTACGCCCTTGGAGTGGAATTTCCAAAAATTCTAAAATATTTATTTTTAGCTGAACTACTAAATATAAGTTTCAATGCCTTGAACTTCAAAAATGACGGATTTTCATACAATCTTTCATTCTCTATTTTACCCCCTTAGGGTTAGTATTTCCAAAAACCCTTCCTTAGTGAATGCATACGTCATAAAAAGTAACTACCGGCAAAATTTCAAGTCTCTAACCCCAGCCGTTCAGGCTGTGCGTTGATATGTAAGTCAGTCAGTTTCCTCTTTTACATAGGTAGACAGGGTTAATTTACTACATTCAAATACATTCAATCGGCTCAATAAAATTCGAATCGTCTGTACATTCGCGTTACAAACGAATCGATAGCACAAACTTTCGATCTACTGACATTATAATTTAAAATTAAATTATAACAAATCCAACCTTGTACATAATTCAATTTGCCCAAAGAAAATAGAATATTTTAATAACCAAATTTGGACAACGACATACTTCTAGCCAACCAAGACCTTATTTCGAAACAATTCGGAACATTCAAAGCCCTAATCTCAACACCGCGAGTCAAAAGCAATGCACAACGACATCTATCGAAATAAAATTCAACTATCAAGCACAACGACATCTATCGAAATAAAAATCAACTATCAATAATTTAAAATTAAATTATAACAAATCCAACCTTCTACATAATTCAATTTTCCCAACCAATTTTGGACAACGACATACTTCTAGGCAACCAAGACCTTATTTCGAAACAATTCAGAACATTCAAAACCCTACGTAACTCATGCTCGAAATGCACAACGACATCTATCGAAATAAAAATCAAGTATCAACCTAGTTCATTCATTAAAGAGGTGTCATAATATGCACAATGACATCTATCGGACAGTTAGGTAGTTCAACTATAAACATTAGTTCATCTTGAAGTAACGAAATGTGTGTTATTTTTCTTCATGATAACTTTAAAATCTAATATCTTTTGATAGACTGAACCGATTGCAATAAAACAAAAACTAAATGTTACCTCAAGTTACGCTCAATCGTTGTCTATAAAAGTTATCTACATTGCTTTCGTATATTTTACGTGATACCCGAACATATAAACAGACAAACAGACAAACCGACAAACAGACAAAAATTCTGAAAATGCTGGAAATGGGTTCTATTGGTGGTTCTTTAATACCCTGGCTATTTTTTTTGGATTTTCTTTTGATGTACAAAAATTATTTTTCTACAGATTTATTATATGTATAGATAGATAATGTGTTATAAGTTGTTTCGATTATCTGTCGAGTAAGGGAGAGCACATGTCAATGTAAATCCTCTCAATGGAGACAAGTCATCTGCACGGAACATATTATAGGTTTTTTTTTTATGTGACGCTATAGTTAGCCTAGGAGGCTTTCACCACTTCACCGGACTATAGAGGCGAGCAGAGGGCTCGAGCCGTCTAGCAATTAAGTAACCCGCGCCGGAGGGCACCCCCTGTGGGGTTCGAACCTCGACTCTGGGCGATTACTGGCGGAGAGAGGGCAAGATCATCATTTTAGGGAGTTTTGTGCAACTTTCGCTCTACGTTAATGACATGACGCGGCCCCCGTCCGCGTTGAGGGGCTTTTTATCGATACGATATACAAACTAAGGGTCATGGAGGGCGTTGGTGCTCGCGACGCGTTCGCGGTCGTACTCTCGTCCGACGAGTACGAATAATCGGTTTGTGTATAGTGTCACGACGTATAGTTTCTAATGACTTTACATATTATAGTACACAAGTGAAAACACAGGGTCATTTTCTAATACATCGCTCTCATCATCCGATGGGACGATTAGCGACACGACCGGAAACAGAACAGCTACTGGACTGGCAATTTTATGTTATCTCCGCGGCACGGGGTAATACCGCCAACCTCCAGACTTTGGGCTGATACTGAGAAATGTTCTTGACTGAAGAATCCCAATATCACTTTTTGGCCCGACCCGGGATTTGAACCCATTATCTGCGGTTGACACATATAGTATTTTGACAGTAAACAGAGAAAGAGAGAAGTTGAGAGGCCTTCAATAAGAAGGTTCAGAAAGCACGATGAACCTTCCTATGTATAGTTATTTGTACAAACGCCAGCACATCAACCTACCCCAATCTGTCAAATTTCGCCAATTGAAAGTGAACCTTATACTTAAGTAATAAAGTTAAAAATCTATAGTAATAGAAATTTGACAGATTGAGGAAGCTGGATGTGCTGGCGTCTGTACTATGTTTGTTTTCTGTTCTGCTAACATAGATTCAAGTATTTTTATTGCTAGCAGACTTCACAGTTATTCTATTATTTCTATTAAAAAAAGACTTCGCCCGCATTAGGGAATTTAATCCCCGTGTCGCGGGGTACTTTACAAACATATAATAGCCGGACACAAATTACATCCAGACTCAGAACAACTATTTATGGGTCACACAAATAGTTGTCCGGCGCGGGACTCGAACCCGCACGAAGTGGCGAGGCGACTATCTTAGCCGCTGTGCTTTTTATTATACTTCTACTTCAGACCGGCGTCATACATATTAACCATTAAAATAAACTACCGTCTATTGTCGGGACAATTTGCGTGGTTGTAAATGCTTGCCTTTCACGCCGCAGATAGTGGGTTCGATTCCTACCAAGGACAAATATTTGTGTGCATGAAAACGTCTGCTTGATGCCTGAGTATGTGTGTATATATTATATATATTATATTAGCTTTATAAGTATGTATTGACAAAAGAACAGTAGTTGTGTAAAATATCAGTTATCTGGTTTCCATAGCATAAGCTCGCCTTAGTTTGGGATCAGATGGCCGTGCGTGAATAATGTCCCAAGATATTATTATCATCTCTCCGCATCTACTCGTACCATTACCCAAGATTAGGATGTTAAGCACTATTCGACTTAACGTAATTCGTCTTCCACGACCGATTTAAATTTCATTAAATTCCTTACTTACATACAGCTTGTCCTGTAAACTTTCTCTTGCACTTATGATAATATTCTCATATCAGCCGATATGAGAATATTATTTTGGGCCTCACCCTTCTTCCTCCTCCTTCTTTCTTGCTTCTATTATGTTATATAGTTTTTTTTTAATATGTAAATATAAAAACTGCAATTAACGAATCATTCTTAAAATTGGAAAGGTCGATATGGGTTAAATTAATAATATTCATCAAAACGCGAGCCTTTTTTATCTAATGCCGGATTTATATAGAGCTGGAAACTAGTCCCATAAAATAAGAAAGTTCGAGAAGAGCGTCAGACCTGAGTTGTACGAGTACTTAAGGAATTATTTTCACCATATTAGGCAAGATATTAAGAAGTTATCTATTAGAGGAACATAATTCCCAAATCAAGTCCAAGATCATAACTGATGCATCAGTAATAATTTATAATTTGAATAGTGTTCCTCTTTTTGGTTGAGCCGTATATCGTTGGCCTTTGTAAGTCTACTATATAACCATGTAGATTACATTGTTAAAACCTTTTAACTGACTTCAAAAAGGAGGAAGGTCCTTGAGAACCTTCTTGAGAATCCTTTTTCAAGTTGTAAAAAAAATGTCGTAATAATGTTTTTCATTCAATGTATTTTTAATCCATTACTCCGGCCTTTATAAACGACTTCGATATTTATATTTCTTCTTCTACAATAGATGATTTTTGCGTGATGGTTCTATATTATGTACATACATTTATAATAATAAAAATATGTTAAAAACCCTCAAAACTAACTATAAAAGTAAGATAGAAAATAATTTTAATAGCGTAAATTATAAAATTTGAAGTCAGCAGTAATAGCAAATAGGAATCTTCAAATGTTCTCATTGATTTTTTAGCTTGTTTTGTAGTCGGTTTTTTGATTTTTAAAGAGATATAACTATACAGTACTAATAGACCTTGCGGTATTGACACTATCATTATTATAGAAGAGATGTCATCTGACCCGGATAAAACCATAAACATCGAATATCATTTGTTACACAAGTGTAAAAGTCACTGTGACAATTTCTCCTACCAAGTTCATTATGTATCAGCGCTACATATGGGTCAACACTCCACAGGGCACCTCTGAGCGAAGTGCCGCCTCTATCAGTTTGGCGCCGTTCCAACCGGATTACCGGTTACCACTCTACGAAAACCGGGTGAGCCTGTGTATTTACATACGATGATCGATTTTCTAAGTGGTGACTTTAGTTTCCTTTTTGTTAAACTATGTTAAGTGTATCAAGGCTATATTTATTCCTTCCTTCCCCTTCCCCCTCGGACTCGGCTCAGGTCAGACGTGTTGACGTGAATATATTTTATATTTTATTTGCAAAAAGTACAAAAAATAAAATACATTAAATTCATCAAAGTACTAGGAGTGCATAGCCGCAAGGACATAGCAGCGTTAGAACGGGACAAAGCAACGTGTGGATAAGACAAACATACAACGTGAGTTCATCCATCACTGGACACACCTTTCACTCTGTACCACCGCGTACGCACACATACACAATCACCGCTTAGTTAGACTGCACGTGCGAAAGCTCTGCTTACCGCTGCGCTCCTGGTAGTGTGTTGGATAAATTAGTGCAGGATGTCAGTGCAGCGCTCTCCACCCACCTCAAAACTTACCCTGAGTTCATCCAGCCCTGCCATAAATTACAACTCCGACACAGCAATTAATGAAGCTTCTACATCTGAATCTGGAAATTATTTTAACGTGACTAAACGTCAAAAGCGCGACTTCGGTGTTATCTCACCCCCTTCTTCACCCTTGGATATTAGAGCTTTGTTTGCCGAGTTCCAAGCACACCATGAAAAAATGTTTAACGAACTTAATGCCAAATTAAATACAATTACTACTCAAAACCTAGATATCCAAAAATCCGTCTATACGATTTCTTCGCAGCACCAAGAGCTATTGCTGAAAATTAACGACCTAGAACTTGAAAATAAGGAGTATAAAAATCGAGTGGCAATGCTTGAAAATCAGCTTGACTTGCACGAAAAACATGTCCGTTCCACAACTATAGAACTTCGGAACATACCTAAACAGGAAAATGAAAACAAGAGACTACTCATTAATATTATACAAAACATTGGCTCAACATTTAAACTGGTACCACCAATTTCTGAATCGGAGATTAGAGACGTGTATCGCACTAGATCTGAAAATATTATTGTTGATTTTACGACCACGACACGTAAGGATTCCATCATTGCTTCAATAAAAAACTACAGCAAACTTAAACGCGCCAATAAAGAACCACAGCTTAACACGTCACTTATAAAGTTACCTGGAGAATTGCGTACTATATACATATCGGAACACCTGACTAATCGATCTAGACAACTATATTATACAGCCCGACAACTTGTCAAGAATAAAACGTTAATTGCAGCCTGGACATCATACGGGAAGGTGTACATTAAAGAAAAGGAAGGGTCATCACCTAAACGTATTGATAATGAGTCGGAATTGAATAAATTGATTGCATGACTAGGTGATACCCATCACTACCAAGCTTTAGTTTTTGTTTTGTTGTATAAGTTCATGTTATTGTATAGTTTCTTCTACCATATCCTATTTTCAAGTCTATTTTTTATATATTTGTGCTTTAATTTTAAGTTCATTGTAATAGTTATATTTACTTTAATTTTTTATAGCAGAATTACTTACATACACTCAATAAACACACACATACACAAAGTAAACACAAATAATACTCACCTCCCACAAATATTACATAACATACAATACGTGCGAGCCCCCTCTATCAATATTCACCACCCTATTGCTGCCAGTTCACCAGATCTAAGTTTATTTATTCTTATATACAGCATCACGTCAATCTCAAGACGTGACGCCAGATATTTTAACTATTTCTTTATTATATTCATCTATTCGCAATATTAATATGCAAAATATAGAAACGATAAACTTAGATCTGGACTCAATACAAGTAGCTAGAACCATCTCATGTGACATAGAGAGTGCAAAAAATAAAATATTCAAAAATAGTCATAGTCTCAACATTTTGTCCCAAAATATTCGTAGCATTAACCGTAATTTATGTAACTTTTCTACCTTTCTTCAAAGATCTGAAATAGCTTGGGACATTTTAGTCCTTACCGAATGCTGGCTCCCATCTGCAAAAACCATACCCACACTCTATAACTACAACCATGCAGCCACAACTTTAAATAGATCTCAGAATGAAGGAGTTGTTATCTATTACAATCAGCACTTAAATGTGATCTGCGAAGAACATACAGTCACAGATGCTAACTGTCTTGTTCTAAAATTGGGGCGCGACACTTGTATCATTGGAATTTATCGCCCTCCTAGTCAGCATAACCCCACTAAGTTCTTAGACTCTATAGATCTGCTTCTATCAAACCTGAAAACATTTAAAAACATCTTCCTTTGTGGAGATATCAACATAGATATAGTACCGAACAGTTCTGATCCACGCTCGTTTAATTATCTTAACATCTTAGCCAGCCACGGCATGCTTCCTGGCCATACTTTGCCAACACGTCAAGGATTAACGTGTTTGGATCACATGGTTCTTAAAACTAAAATGGATGCTATATGTTTTGTGTTTGAATCATCCACCACTGATCACGAATGTGTGGGTTTAAGTTGTAGACTAAAACCACGAATGAGCTACCTCAATAAAACATATTGCAAAGTTAATTTTGTAAATTTAGATTTAGATGTACAAAGCATGGACTTCCAGCCAATCCTTGACTGTTTAGACGCAAACATATGCACTGATCTATTGGTGAAATACCTAGCTACTGCCATTAAAGAAAACTCACAAGTGCTTAAAACGACCAAAAAAAAGTTAATTATGAAACCGTGGATCACAGTAGGGTTACTTCGATGTATGAGAAATCGTGACAGTTTGTATAAAAAACTAAAACGGAATCCAAGTGATGAAATAATTAAGACCACATACACACGTTATAGAAATTTTTGTAACTCGCAGATTAAAAAAGCAAAAAGAAGATATGAACATCAAGAAATTGAAAAAGCTAAGGGTAATAAAAAACAGCTTTGGGACGTTATTAAGAACATTTGCGGATCGAATAATAAATCAGACTATTCATCGTCTCTTCTGACGTCCACCAACCCTCAATCTGATATAAACGAAGTTAATCGGTTCTTTGCAAACGTAGGAGCCAACTTGGCCAAAGATATAACTGTGTCAAAACAAATACCAACATCTTCTCAGTCCAATGTTTACCCCTCGACTATTCCACTTAATTCATTTGCCATTTTTCCCGTGGATGAGGTAGAAATATTTTCCCTTATAAAAGGCCTAAAAGATAACTGTGCTATGGGAAACGATCAGATTAGTTGTAAAATGATTAAAAGATATGCGACGGTTCTTACCCCTTCAATTACACATATATGCAACCTGGCTATTTCAACAGGAGTCTTTCCAATGGCTTTTAAAACGGCTGTCATAAAACCCATTTATAAGAGCGGCGGAAAAGACTGTGTCAATAACTACCGACCAATCTCAATTCTACCAGCTCTTTCCAAGGTCTTGGAGCGACTGTTGAATCAGCGTCTCACCAAATTCTTAGAGACACAAGCACTTTTGTCTCCCGCACAATTTGGATTTCGTACTGGCAAGAATACCAATGACGGGGTTCATGAGTTGGTGAATTCTATCGTCTCCAATCTGGATGACAGAAAAAAGTGCATAACAGTGTTCCTGGACCTTGCGAAAGCATTCGACACAGTCTCTATTCCGCACCTTATAAAAAAGCTGAATGCACTGGGTATCAGGGGTATACCTCTTAAGTTGATGGAAGATTACCTAACTGGTAGAAAACAAAGAGTTCGGATCAACAATACTGTAAGTGACGAGTTGACTGGTAAGTATGGCGTACCTCAAGGGAGTATAATGGGTCCAACTCTTTTCTTGGCGTATATCAACGACCTCTGCCGACTTCCTCTGCATCAAGGGAAAATCATAACTTTTGCTGATGATACCGCCCTGTTTTTCAGTGGTGACACTTGGGACGATGTTTTTGAATTTGCACAAACGGGCCTTAACCAGGTTAGTGATTGGTTGCAAAGTAATATCTTAACGCTCAATGTTTCCAAAACCAAATACATGGCCTTTGGGATCAGATCCGACCTGCTGCCACCGGCTTCTCTTACTATTACGGCACATACGTGTGATTATGCTATAGAGAAGTGTACTTGCCCTATTCTTGAGAGGACTGATAATATTAAATATCTTGGCATAATCATTGATCAACACCTATCCTTCCAACCACACATACAGACCCTTGTACCCAGATTGCGTAAACTCATATACATATTTAAAACACTAAGACATTCCACCGACCGCAGGATTACTAAGATGGTATACTATGCTTTATGCCATTCCTTAGTAGAGTATTGCATCACTTCATGGGGAGGTGCTGCCAAAACTTTCATGATTGAAGTTGAGAGGGCACAGCGAGCAATACTCAAAGTTAGTGCAGGTCTCCCCTTCAGATACCCGACTGCAGATCTTTATAGAGAGTGGGACATTCTCACGGTCCGCCAGACCTTCATTCTGCGTACTATTATTAGGTCTTTACCTATGAAATTGCCGTTCTGCAGTACTGGCTATTTCAAATCAAAATAATTTTTGTTTGGCTAAGAATTCTAATTTCAAATTAATTTTATTTTAAAAACATGGATTCTTTTTTCCAAAAGTAGTCATTTCTTTATTGATTAGTGTTACATTTTCATCGCATTTCAATCTTTTTCGTCATCATGGATACGTTAAAAATTCGAGTAATTATGGAATATGAGTACCGTCGTGGCAGCAACGCGGCACAAGCGGCACGCAACATCAACGACGTTTACGGAGCTAACACTACAAACCAACGCACCACCTGTTATTGGTTTGCTCGCTTCCGTTCTGGAAATTTCGACCTGAAAAATGAACCTCGCGGTCGTCCGAAGACTTTGGTCGACAATGACGAATTAAAGGCGGTTGTGGAAGCTGATGATACACAATCTACGGCTGAATTAGCAGCAGCTTTCGACGTTAGCGTCAAAACAATATTGGTCCATTTGCGTCAAATTGGCAAGGTAAAAAAGCTTGACAAATGGGTGCCCCACGAACTCAATGATCGCCAGCGCGAAGTACGCGTCGAGACGTGCCTTGCACTGCTCAACAGACACACAAATGAAGGAATTTTGAACCGCATTGTTACCTGCGATGAAAAATGGATTCTGTTTGATAACCGCAAGCGCTCAGCAAGTTGGTTGGATCCTGGTTCAGCACCTAAACAATGCCCTAAACGAAAACTTACCCCTAGAAAAGTGATGGTCACTGTTTGGTGGTCTAGCGCCGGTGTGATTCATCACAGCTTCTTACCAAACGGGGTGAGCATTACTGCAGATGTGTACTGTGAAGAACTGAGCACAATGATGGAGTAGCTGGCGCATCTCCAACCAGCATTGGTCAATCGCTCGTCTCCGCTGCTCCTGCACGACAACGCGCGACCTCATACTGCACAGCAGACGGTCTCCAAGTTGCAAGAACTGGGGTTGGAAGCTCTCCGTCATCCGCCCTACTCACCAGACCTTGCGCCTACAGACTACTACTTTTTCCAGAATTTGGATAACTTCTTGGCGGGAAAAAAATTCAATACCCGAGAGGCAGTACAAAATGCCTTTGAAGAATTTGTTGCCTCCCGTCCAGCTGATTTCTTTAAGAAGGGCATCAATAAACTGCCACTGCGATGGCATAGATGCATTGATTGATGGGTGATTACTTCGATTAATACAAATAAAAAAATTCATGAAAAAAATTCGTTTAAATTTTTTCATACAAAACGGCAATTCCATAGGTAAAGACCTATTATTAGAAAACATTGCGAACTACAATTTGACGCAAATCTGCTGCAACAACGTAGAGCCAAGGTGTGCCCAGACATTTTATGCCGAACGTCATTCTCCCAAAAATTTTTCTCCTTTCTTGGTAATTATTTATATAATAAATTAAACAAAACGCTTAATATATACACTAAACCAAAATCTTATTGTATCACAACTTTAAAAAGATATCTCAAAACGCTTAACTATGAAGCAACTGAGAATCTCCTATCGATCCTCTCATAAAAAAAAAATATGTCAATTCCATTAATATTCAACCATCCCATCGCATCACACTCGCATTTGTTACACATTCATGACGATGATACATAATCATCCATTTATCTACAATCTTCACACATTATACACAACATTCACATTTGCTTTTGCTTAAATTTCTTTATTTTATGTTTATTATTATTTAATTTTTTCACTCAATGTCTGGTAAAATTAAAGTTGTACCTATTTATTTTTAACAGAGGGTGGGGGCACTGGTGACCTGTAACACAGGTTTTCGTTTGGAAACCTACATCAGGCACCAGTCTCTCACATAGGTGAAATTTTTTTAAGGTTATCTAATTGTAAGACCTACTGGACCTAGACCTAATTGTTGTGAGAGAAAAATAAAATGATTTTATTATTATTATTATTATTTATCCTTATTTTTAGCGTAGAATTCGTTCTAGAATTTCCGCAATACTATTGGGATCGGGTCCGTTTGCAGCATAAAAATAAAAATCAAAAATTCTTTATTCCGTAAAAATTTTACATTTATGTGGAATTGTCATATTTTTTTAACCCTACCGTGCAGTTCATGACGTGGCAGCTACTGAGAAACACTGCCAGAAAACTCAGTAGGAATCGTTTAAAAAAATATAATATACTTAAGATTAATTACAATCATGTGTGTTGACTCAGAACAACTCAATCCCAAGCACTTTTATTTATAGACCGCTATACGTGGTTTTGGTGTGTGGTGACGGCGACAAATATCTGAATCAGAATATCATCACCCCATCTCATCCCGTGGGGGGCGTAGAAGTCGACCCGAGGGAATATTTACCAGAGGACGGGCAGCAGCTTCCTTCTGATTACTATGACCATCTTACTGCGATCGCCAACCCGCCTGCCAAGCGTGGCGATTATGGCATATCCCCCCAAGACGATTCTTGAGGGAGGCTTGTCCAGCAGTGGACTTATTTAGCTGTAATGATGATACGTGGTTTTATTTTTGAACCCATATTTTGGGGGGCACATGAGGGCACATGAGGGCACATGGAGGGCACATGCAGTCATTAGAAAACAGCGTTCAAGCTATGTCCAAGGTTTACTAGGTGGCTTAAATTGCTCTTACAGTAGCGTATATATAACCCCTGCCCCTGCTCATACGATGCTAGTACACGTAACAAACAATGAATCTCATTTCAATTGCGGATGGCATCCAGCTTGCGAACAAATCAAATTATAAGATCTGGAACGTTCACTCGTTAGAGCACGGCACAAGTTTAATGTTTGAAATGAGAGAAACCAAGTAAGAACTCCGTTGTCCTTCCAACCATCATGGTACTTGATACTTGTATTATAAAGCCAACATTATAAAGCAAACATTATAAAGCTTTGATCTATATACAAATATGTATTACAGTAGACTTTGAATTAACTACGCTCTATACAGCCTTATAAAAAAAAATTACTCGCACTATTTCTGTTACATGTATTCCATGTCTTCTAACCATTATTTCTACAACAAGGTAATAAAGGATATGTAATAATGTTATCTAACACTAGCAACTCATCCCGGCTTCGGACGGGTATTAAACAAACATTTCAAACGTTATAATTTTTTACACACACACACTATCCCAAATATACTTTCTGGTTTTTGCGTGGGGTCATTAAAAATAGTAAAATAAAGAAAATTCGAATATGAAATTATACTTTTTTGGGGTTCTTTTCATCACTACATTGTTTTTAATTTAATGTATATTTTGTAAAAAGGCCTTTACTTTACTTTCTCTGCTCCTGAAAATCTATTTATTGAGTCGGAGCTTCCCTGTAAACGATATTTGATGATAATTTATTTTGTGGCAGCAAAATAAGTGTTTTTCAGGACCTCCAACCCTCGATAGACCAACATACAGTTGGCCATGAGTAAAACATGATATTCGTAGGTCACCCTACTAATTCGAAAGTTTGGTTTGTTGTTGGCCTTGGGACTTGTGGATAGTTGGGCGAAAGATGTTTTCACCGGAAATTGAAGCCGTTTAAATGGGTTTAGCAGAAATCGGAATCCTCGGTATATGAGCTAGTTGACCAGCTGCTTGGCCGGTGATAATGGTGGATAATGGACTGCGTCTTCGATATGAGTCACGGTGTCTATCGATTTGTATTTTTATATTTATCCGGGAACTTTTTGAATAGTTAGATTGTTTATTTCTTTGACACTGTCATTCCTAGGTCACACTATTGCCCCAATGAAAGTCCTTTTCTTGCAAATTCGCCTACATGGCTTATTACATATTATTACGGTGCCGTCTGACCTAGCGGCGTGAGCGGCGACCATGCGACATTTTTTTCAAATGGAATGTCCAAATTAAACATTTCAAATAAAATAAAAATAAAACAAAAAAATTAAAGATAATGAAAATTTGATGAGAAAAAAAAATGATAAGGATTAAATCCAAAGTATGAATAAAAGAGCTTTGACAGCTCTTTTATTTATGCCTTTTTAAAAATGAATAAAACACTTATTGTGACATGACTATAATATACATATGCTGTCACGATATTTTTTGTAGATAATTATAAGTTCTGCAAAGATGTAGTACATTATTTTGTTCTATAATCAATAGTTTTTCGCAGCACACGCAAGGTAAGAAACTTATTTGGTATTTTTTTCACACCTTGGGTTACATTATAGGAGAAATAATACGGATCACTAACATTTTTGAAAATTTAATATAGCCTATGTTTACCGGAGAAAACAGTGAAAGAACTTTTCAAATCGGTCAAGTAGTTTCGGAGCTTAGTCAATACAAACAAACAAAAAATCAATCAAATCTTTCCTCTTTATAATATTAGTGTAGATATACCTATTATCGTATAATGTGAGGGTATTCATGCCTGCCAGCTGCTGCTGGAAACATAAGGGAGGGTGTTAATTACGATCGGTTAGAGGTTTTATTTGGGAATGTTACATTAACGTAACACTTCCTCGTTATGGAGTTCAAGGTGCCTTCCAGTTTGTGGAAGTGCATGCTCCGATCACCATTGCAACTAACTCAATTATTAAGACAAACTGCGTACCTCTTTTGCCAAAAAACAATGCTCATTAGTTTGGCGAATTAGTAGTAAATGTATTTAGTATTTTCTTGAATGATAATTAAGAAATGAGAAAGGTGATTTTCTTATCTTTTCACAGCAAACTGTGTTCCTAATAGGTTAATTAAGCAAGACTAGACAAACGTAATGTTTTAATTAATACCATGAATCTAGTCACTACACTTTTAAGTCCAAAATACGTCTGGTAAATAAAAGTATTCTTATTTTAAGTTAAAATATAAAAAGCAAAGTTATAATTCATTTTGAACTGATGACTCAGCAACGCCCACCCCGAACCCTTGACCCAGAAAGATGATATCTCGCACTGAAGTATCTTTGTAACGATGCGACCTCATACTTTTTTAATAGAATCAGCATTCATTTTTTATCAATTTTGGCCGTAATTTGGGCGCAAGTATGGCGCAGCGGTTAAGACAGTCGCGCCGCCACTTCTGTGTCCTGTATTAAATAAATAATAAAAAAGGTTTTTATTCACGTAGACTTTAAAAAAGCGCTTGTTAATAGTCAGAACATGTTTGTAGTATAGTTGTATACATTATTATATTCTAGTAACATAGATATTTAGGTACACATTGTATTGATTGTATGAAAATATTTACAAAATTTATTTTATAATAGCAATGATATTTAGCTAGCTCGTATAAAGTAATTGTCAAGAGATTATGTTTAAGTTTAATTATCTAGTTTAAGTCTAATGTTTTTACTACATATTGTCAATGGTTCTGTCTATATTAAGGTATTATTATTATGATGAACCTTGTGTTAATAACGACGGTCGCGTTTTAATGCTACCACCGGATCCAATGCGCCCCAACTGAGAAGACCCAGCGAAACAAACTCAGTGGGTTCATCTACTACCCAGTTCCAACACGACCCAGTTGCGACGGTCCGGCGAAACATACTCAAGCAGGCATGAACACGGGATTTGGTCCAATATTCGATTCCCACATAGGACAACTTTTTGTGTGACCCATAAGTAGTTGTCATGAGACTGGGTGTGATTTGTGTCCGTCAATTTAATCATCATCATCAGCCTGGTTTCGTTCACTGACGGATTTAGGCCTCTCTAAAGGCTTCCACAACCTTGCCATTTGGAAAGGTTTGACGTAGTCACCGAGCTTGGAATGCGAGTTTGGACCGCTGTTAGGTGGTAGCTATTACACAGATGGCGCTCTGCCCGACTAGCTGCTGTATCCATCAGTGGCCTAACCAGACCCACGGGATGTAATGGGGTAGCCCTGTTATTATTTTGGGCCGGGAACCACACGGCTAATACGTCAATTATGTATATAAAACACCCCGAGACACAGGGATACATTTGCCTAGAGCAGGACTTGTCATAAAAAGATTAAAAACTTTTGCTTATTTGCTGTCAAAACTAAGCTTAGTACTCTACATACTCTTTGATCGAAACCATCAGACGAGCAGGTGGAAATTCTAAAAGCTCAGGTTTCTTCTGTGATTCTGTGCACTATATTTCTTAATTCTTTACCTTCAATCATCAGTTATGCGAACTCCAGCTGTTGCATTCAAATTAGTTCTTCCAGACCGGGATAAGTAGCCCAGTTAGCCCCTTTTCCCTCGAACACTTTATCTGCATACTTTACAGGGTGTGAAGGACGGCATGCCAAGGAAGGATAAACTTTAATACTGAGAGGTCTAAAAGCAAGCACTTAACGCTCAACCTATCTGTATCGAAATTTCCGGTCGTAGTTTATTTTCATAAATAATATTTTATTTTATTCAGCTGACGCACTAAATATTGAACACTAATTGTGCCCCGCGGTTTTAGCCGCGTTAAACTTTATAATTTATAGCCTATGTGTTAAACCAGGGTGTTAAACCAGCTAACTCCATACCAATTTTATTACAAACATACACACTCACAAAATTTCGCCTTTATAAGTGTTATTGACGTTTAATTATGGTTATGAAATCAATAAAACTAAAACTTATTACTTGTTTAAATTAATCTTATGTTTAATTTAAAAATAATGATTATTTCAACTGTTACTATATACTATTACTTAAATTTCTCTTTAGATGCATTGAAGAAGTACATCACAAACTTCGAAAATAGAAGGAACTCGTATTTTAAGTCACAATTTCAAATTCGGTCATTCTATTTAAGCTCTTATGAATATAATTATAATTAAGTAATATTCACATGAAAAATTCAACACTTCAATCTATTGCGTGAATGCTAAATTTATCGCAGTGTCAGATGGACGAAATCATCGCATGGATAACCAACAGACGGACCACAAGGTACCATTTTACCAATTTGGTGCTAAACTAGAGAAATAGAACGACATGAGATTTTACTAATGTTCATCTTAAATATACACTCTAAATCTTGAATATTTGGATTTTATATTAGTTATTCTAGTAGCACCACGGATACCAATTTTCTTTATGTTGTCTCTTACAGCCTATACAATCTGCATACCATATATATTCAAATCAGATATGTTTAACAAAGGAAAGCTTTGGAAACTTATACAAGAAGAGATATATATATGGAAAAATGAGTTTCCAAACGATATCATAAGTGTAGGGCTGCCTAATTTTTTTTTGACAAGGCATGGGTAATGCCTACTCATGTCACCCACAAAAAACTGTCTGCGTTAGGGTATGTCGGACTCGCACCGACTAAACCTAACCTGCCGTGGACAGGAGGCTTCTTCTGGCGCCTGATGGGGGGAGACCCGGGTACGCGGGAATGCTGCTCCGGTGCCCCCCTTTAGCGCCCTGTCCCAGGTGGTCGGAACATCTACCCTGGGAGGGCTCTGGCTTGACCTCCCCTACTGCTAACTCCTGCCAGTCCGGTACAGCGGCTGCGCCACAAACAGATCGCTGTCGTCCCGGAGTTGCGTACACGTGGCCGAGTGTAGGGCTGCCTACCACGACTTTCAGTCATACCTGGTAACTGAACCAGACTGCTCGTGTGGCTCATAGTAAGCACGTGCACTGCACTTTAACTTAAAATTATGTGACCCATGCATATTATACATGCATGTAAAATACAGGAATTTATGTGACTAGTATTGCTTCTCAGTTGGTAGTCTGCTCTTCTCAGTTGGGGCGCACTGGATCCGGTGGTAGCATTAAAGCGCGACCGTCGTTATAAACACAAGGTCCGCCATAAGGATAACATTAAATTCGTACCTTAATATAGACAGAACCATTCAGACAATATGTAGTAAAAATATAGCTAAAATTTTGATAATTACACCTACACATGATCCTTGACAATAACTTAATTTTAGTTAGGTAAATATCGTTACTGTTACAAAATAAATCTTATTGTAAATTATTTCCTACAATCCGTGTACCTAAATATCTATATTTACCTAGAAATAATTATAAATTAATTAAATATTACTGCGAACATGTTCTGACTAATTACAAGCGCTTTTTTAAAGTCTACGTGAATAAAAACATTTTTTATTTTATTTTTATTTTTTTGCTGGAAGTCGCTGGATGCGGGTAGTGAAAGACCGGCATTTGTGGAGATCTTTGGAGGAGGCCTTTGTTTAACAGAGGGCATCTCTCGGCTGATATGATGACAATGATGATTTTTTTATAAATAATGCAATGTAAGCTAGATAACTCAATAAATTTATATCCCATAGATTATTCATATTCCTAATTTATTAACTTCCTATTTTTCTAAATAGTAGGTATTAAATTCAGCAGTCTGGTGATGTCTGACTTGACCTTACGGAACAAAGCGTGAGACGGAATAGTTGTAGGAGGCCAGAACTGAGAAAAATTGTAAATGGAATACAATGCTACACAATAGAAAATTAGACGACGACTTAAACAATTGGTTTAATGATCTTTCAAAGGCACAGATGGTGGCATAGTATTTTATTTAACTACCAACTATGTCTGTTCCAAATTTGTAATAGTTTAGTTAATTTAGTTTTCTTAGAAATAATTAGTTTTTAGGATAAATATTTTAATGAAATTGATATGCTTACTATTTAAATAAACGATTATCAATTTAGAATTCCTTCAGCGAACGATGATGATGTTGTCCTCCCTGACGTAGCCGTCGACGGCGACACCCTTAGCTTGTGTTAGCCTGGGTCCTTGAATGGGCGCGAGGATGACTAGCAAAGCTAAACTTGGTTTCGAAAGTCCTGTTGCAGGAAGCACAGTAAAGACACCCACTAGAATCGTATGTATAATATTCTCGAAAAAATAGCCATAAAAGTGCCCAGACCTGGTTCACGATCATAAAAATTATTTTTTGTACCCCTATACAAGACTGTTTACACCAACAATAATTTCTTCAAACGTAGTGTTGATGTGTATAATGATAAATTTAAGGATATAGATATATTTTGTACGACTTTAGTTGTATTTGAAACCAAATTAAATAAGAAATGTTTAAGTTTAAGTTAATTTGTTTGTCCATTTCTTTTGTGTGTATTATCGTAGTTTTGGATATCATAGTTTATGAGCTGTATACATATATATATAAACTGTTATGGAACTCTAGGTTTTTAAGTATTGCTAATTAGTAATAAGTTATTGTATATGACTGTCTGTTTCCTAAATAAAATAAAAATAAATAAAATAATTGTAGGAGGGCTCAGGTTGGGTTTCCTGATTTATTTTCAGCGAATACAAACTATATGACTACTAATAACTTATAATAAAAACTATAACACGCAACCCTATTCTCATATTATCAAAGTTGCTTCCGCTGCTCAACTTTTTGTAAAGATTGTTTGCCACAAAGCGTTAAGGGATGGGTGCCGTTGTTCACATACTAACTTTCTCCTATTCTGTAAACTTCCTATAATGTGATTGTAAGTTAAAAGTGTTTGTTTTGTTTTCAGTAAGTGCTAAACTAAAGCATACGTTAGGACTCTGTAAAGTTCGTAGTTGGTACTAGTAACAATTCTCCGATAGCTATATTTGTGCTACACAGGATGATTAGGATTCCTTGGCTAAATTATATAAAAATACCCTTATGGTGCGGTTCGACTCAACCTATCCGTCAAAGTTACTGTCTATTAATTTGACCAATTTAAAACATAGATTGGGTTTAGATATTATCCTACCGTATTATATTTGAATGCTATTTTCTATTTCTAAATAGTTTTCGTTTTAAGTAGACTTTAGACATTAAATACATATAGCATATTAATTTAAATGGAGACATTAAAAATAAAAATCATAAATCATTTTGTTTTGATAAAAAGCCAGCCTAGGTATTCCAAGTTGTTCTTGAACTTATTATTTTTCTTAATTTGAAAATTAGTAAAAACATACACTAAATTCCAGCCACCTTATTTCCGATGCTTAGTGTCGCAAAAATCTTAAGTAATTACAGTCGATAGATGTTGATTAATTACTTCAATATAACAAAAAAAATGGGAGCGATGTTTAACTCGATTTGTCATAGAATGTGACTATTACCTTCTTAAAAGCCTAAGGATAACACAGAACTGTGATTCTACTTCATACTTCTATCGTATTTCTATCACAGTGTATCACTTATCACAGAAATTGAAAAAGCCAGTCATGTGGAGAAGTACTTATAAAAGCTTTTAAAATTTTACGACCATTTGATAGATAGCAAACTATAACTTTCACATTAAGACTTATCAAGAATTAACGAAGCAAAAATAGTGATAAAGGACGCATTCAGTTGGTTACCTATCCATTTAAAGAATAATTGTTACCTTTTATATGGTACTAGCTATGCCCCGCGGTTTTACTCGCGTTAAAGAAGATTTTCCCGCTTTTCTGTTGAAAATTTTCCTGAATTACCCGCGTTAAATTTTATAAATTTTCTTTGCTATAAACCTCACGGAGCCCGAGACCTTTCCAACGAATGCAAAACCGTGGAAATCGGTTCGTGCGTTCTGGAGTTATAGCGTCAGGAAGGAAAATCCGACTTATTTTTATATAGTAGATTCTGTCACATTTCAATTATAGTTAAACAAAGTTCCGTATGCCTAGAAAACTAAATTTCTATCTACCGGTGTGATAAAATGCACGTGTGGTGCAGTGGGTACGGTTTCACTAATACGTGAAACACAGAAAGACACTTATACACTTTAAACTTTCGCGTATCATAATTATATATGGACATTGTTAACAGGTATTGACGCGACTAACCTTATTATTATTTTCCCGACGTTTTGACCAAGTTGCATTGATCGTGGTCACGTGGTCATCCCGTGACCACGATCAATACAACTTGGTCGAAACGTCGGGAAAATAATAATAAGGTTAGTCGCGTTAATACCTGTTAACAATGTTCATATAGAAAGACACTTCTTCTTAGCAAGTCGATGCAATCTAAATTGTGTCCGTCCAGAACTTGGCCACGAGAATCGCATTATGAGTAGCTTCCATCCCATGGTGTTCCATTGTCTATGAGACTCGACCACAGTTGCTGAACGACATTGAAAACCTGTGTAGTTAAAGCTTCAGGGTATTGTTAGGGTTGCCTCGGCACTGCAGCGCGATGGGGATGTTCGCTGACGCTCGTGTCAAATTTTCCTACGCGATGCCAAAATGATGCAGGCTGCGGACCACCTCCCACATCATCCTGAATTCCTCCGCATTGCAAACAGATTTTATTGCTATTGTGATTTCGTTAACCATTGTTATTGTAGGCTTGTACTGAGTACCAATAGGTACTGTCAACAATGTTTAAGTAAACCGAAAACTGCTTTCTTAAATTATCCCTATTCTTGTTCATTCCTTGGTTGTCTGGAAGAGGTGTTGGTGATAAGACAGCCAAGTGTAATGTACAATTTAATTATATGCTCCTGTGGTTCTGTGAGTTTACTATTGTTGTATAATAAAGAGTATACTATATACTCTTCATTGTAATAACGAGTTTAGTATACTATCTATCTATGATTAATATAATTACAAACAAACAAATGAGTCAGAGGCAAGCATATTTTTAACATATGTACATTTTTTATGATTTCATTTTAATTTATTCAAATCATTTTATTTGGTTTAGGTATATTATATAATTTTCATAATCATAATAATTTATTGAAAAACCTTTTCATGATCTGTTACTTTTGAGTTTTTTAATAGACAATGTGTTATTGAATAAATAAATAAATAACATTTAGATGAATAAAACTGAAACTAAAAACATAGGTATGAATATAATGTATGATTTAAAATTTTGTTGCTGTTGGAAAGTCATTAATGTACATTCTGAATAACAGAGGCGCGGGAGTGAGTACTCCCTTGTGGCTTTTAATACTCTTGTATCTGATTTATAAGTTATTTCTATTTTAGATTTACTGCAGACTTTATTGATGACTGTTATTTGTTTTTGATTTATTAAGTAAGACTCAAAGAAACTAGATACATATCCACCTAATATTTTTTATTTATATTTATTGTGATAAATTTTATAAATGTAGAACATATAATTTTGATTGATTTGAAATCACACTAATATTAGGTCTTTACCTATGAAATTGCCGTTCTGCAGTACTGGCCATTTCAAGTCAAAATAATTTTAGTTTGGCTAAGAATTCTAATTTCAAATTAATTTTATTTTAAAAACATGGATTCTTTTTTCCAAAAGTAGTCATTTCTTTATTGATTAGTGTTACATTTTCATCGCATTTCAATCTTTTTCGTCATCATGGATACGTTAAAAATTCGAGTAATTATGGAATATGAGTACCGTCGTGGCAGCAACGCGGCACAAGCGGCACGCAACATCAACGACGTTTACGGAGCTAACACTACAAACCAACGCACCACCTGTTATTGGTTTGCTCGCTTCCGTTCTGGAAATTTCGACCTGAAAAATGAACCTCGCGGTCGTCCGAAGACTTTGGTCGACAATGACGAATTAAAGGCGGTTGTGGAAGCTGATGATACACAATCTACGGCTGAATTAGCAGCAGCTTTCGACGTTAGCGTCAAAACAATATTGGTCCATTTGCGTCAAATTGGCAAGGTAAAAAAGCTTGACAAATGGGTGCCCCACGAACTCAATGATCGCCAGCGCGAAGTACGCGTCGAGACGTGCCTTGCACTGCTCAACAGACACACAAATGAAGGAATTTTGAACCGCATTGTTACCTGCGATGAAAAATGGATTCTGTTTGATAACCGCAAGCGCTCAGCAAGTTGGTTGGATCCTGGTTCAGCACCTAAACAATGCCCTAAACGAAAACTTACCCCTAGAAAAGTGATGGTCACTGTTTGGTGGTCTAGCGCCGGTGTGATTCATCACAGCTTCTTACCCAACGGGGTGAGCATTACTGCAGATGTGTACTGTGAAGAACTGAGCACAATGATGGAGAAGCTGGCGCATCTCCAACCAGCATTGGTCAATCGCTCGTCTCCGCTGCTCCTGCACGACAACGCGCGACCTCATACTGCACAGCAGACGGTCTCCAAGTTGCAAGAACTGGGGTTGGAAGCTCTCCGTCATCCGCCCTACTCACCAGACCTTGCGCCTACAGACTACTACTTTTTCCAGAATTTGGATAACTTCTTGGCGGGAAAAAAATTCAATACCCGAGAGGCAGTACAAAATGCCTTTGAAGAATTTGTTGCCTCCCGTCCAGCTGATTTCTTTAAGAAGGGCATCAATAAACTGCCACTGCGATGGCAAAGATGCATTGATTGCATGGGTGATTACTTCGATTAATACAAATAAAAAAATTCATGAAAAAAATTCGTTTATATTTTTTCATACAAAACGGCAATTTCATAGGTAAAGACCTATTATTATAAAGGCGAAGGTTTGTGAGTGTGTATTTTTGTTAATTCTTCACGCAAAAATCTCCGAATGGTTGTTGATGAAACTTTGTAGTAGTATAGCTTATATATTCAAATAACACATATGCATAACTTATTAAATTTAAGGCGCGTTAAACCGCGGGGCACAGCTAGTAAATGATATAATATTTGAAGTCGTGTAGCCTACATATAATATGTTCTTCTCATTAGTGTCGACGGTTTAAAACCTGATTGTTTTTATAATATGTTATGTACATAATAATTATTATTATAAATATAATTTTATTAATATAAATGTGCATGAACAAAACATTACATTATAACCGCCATGTATGCTAAAAGTTAACCAAAAATTATATAATAAATTGTAATATCCATAAACAGGGTGTAAACCAATTTAATTATGTAATTTTTTTGAGGAATAGCGAGACCAATAAGAAAGCGGCTCACTTGATGATAAATGTACCAGCGCCGCCCATGTACACTCGCTACACCAGAGGGACAAGAACCCTACCCACTTATTGTAGCAAGACCAAGACCGACCCTGCAAGATATGAGCAAGAAAAAGACTACCTAAGCCTGCGACACTCTTGCGTCTCACATTTAAGTCAAACTGAGATTTAGGCGTTATTAAGTAGGTAGGTCTCGCTTCTTGACGGTTGCCATGTCATACCGTATAGGAAATACCTTCACAAGTAATTTATTCCACAGAGAGGTAAAAAGTTCCTTGTGAAAGACACAGGTGGTAGACAACCATGTTGTTGTGTTCATGCGCTTGTGGAATGCGGCAACAGATGTTGATACCAACGAAATATGCATTTTAATTTGACGAAGAGTTACAGACAACTATTTGACAACTTAGATGTAGCAGGGAATGCCTTTGTGTGGTGCAAGCATTAACATAGCATAGAACGCTTTGTTTTCGTGGAACGTGTTTTATTCGATTACGGTTAGTCTAGGAGTTTTTCTGACAATAAAGGTAAGCAAGGGTTTAAGCCGTCTAGCAAAATAAAACTATCAACTAAATTCAGGGTGGTTAATGATGGGTAGATACGTGAAGTGGTCAGTTTTTTAGGGGTTCGTACCCAAAGGGTAAAACGGGACCTTATTACTAAGACTTCGCTGTCTGTCTGACTGTCCGTCTGTTACCAGGCTGTATCTCACGGACCGTGATAGTTAGACAGTTGAAATTTTCACAGATGATGTATTTCTGTTGTTGCTATAACAACAAATACTATAAAACAAAATAAAATAAATATTTAAGGGGGCTCCCATACAACAAACGTGAATTTTTTGCTCGTTTTTATAGATAACTAGCTGTGCCCCGCGGTTTTACCCGCGTTAAACTTTATAAATTATCACAGCTCCAACCCCGTAGGTGATAGTGTGATAATATGTAGCCTATATGTTGACCCGACCTCTTAGTAATATTCATGCAAAATTTGAAGTAAATCCATGCAACACTTTTTGAGTTTAGCCCGGACATACGTACAGACAAACAGACAAAAATTCTAAAAACTATATTTTTGGCTTCGATATCGATTGTAGATCACGCCCCAAGTATCCTTTGTTTTTCCGTGTACCTATATAGTAATAGTTTAATATTCAATAAATAGGTTATATCTGGAAAAATTATCTATAAATTATGTTTCGATGTACTTATTACGTAATGACATCAGATTCAAAATATGTAATAAGTATTTATAAAAACACATTTCCAGGAATCGTCGACACATTAAAGATTTCAAACCAACGATTTATGAAATGCGTACAGCGTTAAATTGGCGTCAACAGAAGCTATTTTAATTCTTAAAACTTTTACCAGAAGGATACAAATACATATCCAAAGACGTTTGGCAAACATCCAAATTGACAGCAACTGCAAAAGTACTATAAAATTAAAAACTTACTTAAACCACACAAGTTGTTAAAATAAGCAGCCAACTACTGCTAAAAAAGGTCAAACAGACTATTAAGTTGTCAAGTTTCTTAAGTTATATATAGATAATGTCTGTAACTTAAATTTTAATCGTTGTTATTTGGCTCTTCTGTGAACAAAGTTGCTATCATTATTTCCTTCTGCATTTGGATGAAGAGAAAAACTTGTTACAGGAAATTCATTCCTGGACGTCATATGATTTTCAACTTATCAAATAGATAATAATATATCATATATCTAGTAGTTCTCTGGTAATAAACAAAAGATTACATGCAAAGCAATCTTTGGGGACTGCCGATAGAAGTGAAAACTTGTTATTTACCTTTCTAATTTAAATAAATATATGCTTATATATACAGCATACAGTTTCTGTTCGCCCAGAAACTGCTCAACGCGCCCAAAGAAGTTTTCACTTAAAAAACTGAATTAACTATTTTGGGAATAACGAAGGAACAAAAATTAATGCGGTTTCTTGTGTTTTGTTTTATGGCGTTTACAGTTACTCTAAATTTATTTCAGTACTTCACTGGAAACTAACAATATTAATTGACAGCTGGAACCCCCGCTCGCTTCTAATTATAATAATGATAACATGTACTCTCATTTATTTTCTTTACGTAAATACACCAACAAAGAATAAAACAGAATAGAATACATTTAATCAGCAATAAAGACATACAGGAAATAAAAGAAAACAATAATGTTGGTACCTATTGATTACAAACCATCAGATGAAAAGAATAAAGTAAGTATAGATTACAGACCATAGAGACACAGCTTAGTAATGAAAAATTAACTAAACAAAGATACTTAATAATGAAGGCCAGGAACATATATATATTCAAAATTAATAGACCCATTACATATTAATTGAGGATTTCCCTGCATGCCCTGCCGAAAGTTCGCCGTCTGAGCATTAGCTGGGTAGGTACCAAACACTGATATGTTCAGTCGACAACCTTGCTAGTAAACCATGGGCGGCGGCATCATGTTAATAGATTGGTTCTCATATTAAAAGCGTTCCTGCTTCTTTCATTTTACCCGCGTCTGCGTATGACATGCCCCACACGCGTGATCATCATCACCCGTAGTGACCGCACATAAAATAAATCAGTGTCGCGATAAATTCGTTGCAACGCTGCATCTTCAAAATATTCCACGATATAAATACGTGTGATTTTTAGATGTCTCTCCGAATAATAAGTATCTACTGTCGCATTCCCTCCTTATTATTATGCCACATACGAAAATAAATTCTTCCAGCTTCGACCTTGTCTATAAATTACTTCTTGATGTCCGTATTCAAACATTTTTGCAACTGCTATCAAAATACTTCCAATATCTTTCTTTTTACATATATTGGTAATATTTTTTACTAGCCTAACAGTATTACCAAATTCCGTAAAATAGGGGTAGCAAGAATTTAAAGGTTTTTCAGGCATAAACTTGGCTCTGTCGCAACCACTATAAACGTAGGTAATTCTGACAAAAACTGGCTTTTGTTTATGTATTTTAACAGTGGGATTAAAATAATTTCAAAGGATTCACAGATATAGAGAGCAGCGAGTACAATGGCGTGGGTACGATCGCATGACTGTTGTTTTCTCTATCCCGTGGGAGTTTTGGAACATCTGCCTTTATATTTTGTCTACCATCATAATCTTCTTGGATCCGAGGGTTTTGTTTAGACTGTGAAAAGTGAGTCAATGAGTGCTTTTGCTGCAGTGGACCATAGGCAAGTACAATCTCTAGCGAGTTCGTCAGTAAGTAAAATCTGTTATTCTCTATTACTCAATGTGTTATTGAGTTTATTTATTCTTTGTCTACATATAGTGTACTATCTCAAATTTCCTCTTCTGGATCGGAGGGTTTCATCTGTGCTTTGAAAAGTGAGTCATTGAGTTATTTTGCTTTAGCGGACCATAGAGGCAAGTACGATCTCTAACAAGCCCGTCAGTAAGTAATAGAATACATTGTGTTTATTTATTATTCGTCTTCATAAAGTGTACTACATAATATTTCATCTCCCGGATCGGAGGGTTTAGTTTGGGCTTTAAAAAGTGAGTCACTGAGTTATTTCGCTTCAGCGGTCCATACACGTAGAAGCGAGAAAGTTTTCTAACTAGCTCGAAAATTTGCGTACCCTCAAGAACCATCAAGCAATTCCACAGTTAAATACATCATTAAAAATAAATCAAACTGTTAGATATTCTTCGTTCTAATGTAAATCGCTTCCGCTCATGATTCGCATCCTATACAATGATTTCCAGCACAAAATTCCCTAGCCGCGATCCAAATATATGACTCCACATTGACACAGTGTTTGGCTCCAATGTTTGTTGGTTGTCAAATAAACATGCCTGTTCAGCAATGTACGGGGATATAAAATTGTTTTGCATTCGCTCATGTTCGTGTTTCTTTAATAAACAAATCAGTTTTACAAGAAATATGTGTTAGATCTAGCTATGTTATACTAATAACAAACATACAGCGTCACTAATCTTTAGCAGTACACGAAGCTATGGGATCCTCACAAGGCATTACCAGCCTTTTCACACTTTTTTTTAATTTCACAGCTTGAACCTACGCGGGAAGACGTTCCACGAAAGACATTCAGTAGGAGATTCTGGAACTTGAGTTCGAGAACCTTGACCCTATGACCATTGTTGCAGGTTTTGGATTCTCAATTCTATCGTAGTCTATCTGACTGCTTAATTTGGTATATTAACGTTTCCATGCATTGGACGCTCATGTTAAGCTGTCGCTACTGGATTCAAGATACCGAGAACAATAAAAAACTACTACGTAAAACATCAGTTTTTAACATAGGCAATGCTATATTATCCCTTCCCCAGCAAAAATGTCGATCAGCTGACACATTTTATTTGAAAAATGATGCAGAACCAATATTTTATATGAATAACCCAAACTGGTGTCCCAAACTCATACTATCTTTATTACACTTTCTATAAAATATAGGCAACATGCCTTTGAAATTTCCTCGTTTGCATATTTACCGCGAATATTTCGAATATAAGAACCGTTCAGCGTTTGAAGCTCGAAATAATTGAAAGATATAAAATTTGGGAAATACATAGATATCGTGACAGAAGGAGAAGGTAAACTTTTCAAAGGACCTATCGAGAAAACAAGACTATAACATGATCAGTGGTGATTCATTCAGAGAAATTTCTTATATATATCAATGACTTTCCAACAATAACTGAACATCACATGACTTTATTTGCTGATGATAGTACCGTTTTATTTGTAGGCAACCAACAGAATATCTCAGAAAACATTAAACAATTTCTTTCCACCACTACTGATTGGCTTACCCAAAATAATTTAAGTCTAAACATTAACAAGACTACCATCATGAAGTTCAGTCAAAGGGATCAAACAAACTCTGATCTCAATATAATATTTCAGGATACATTAATCTCAGAAGTAGACAAAATAAGATTCTTAGGTTTAAATATTGATAGAAGGTTAGATTGGAAATCCCATGTAGATTACGTATGCAAACGTCTTCATCAGCAATCATATGCTCTCTATAGATTGAGGCAAATAGCGGACAATTCAACGGTACTCACAGCTTATCACGGACATGTAGCCTCTATACTGAGATATGGTTTGATGTTCTGGGGCAACTCAACTCACAAAGACTTGGCATTTAAAGCCCAAAAAAGGTGTGTTCGCTCTATAGTTAACATTCAGTCAACTGATTCATGCAAACCTCATTTTGTAAAACTTAAGTTACTCACGCTACCATGCATGTATATCTTTGAATGTGCCATTTTCGCAAAGAATAATATAGAACTATATCAATTTAGCACTAGGGCTAGGCGTATGGACAAGATGATACGTGTACTTACAACACAAAACGACACTATTCCATAAAAGTGTTTTCTATCTGATACCTGAAATTTTCAACAAACTACCTAAGGCTATTAGAAATTTAACAAATATTAATGATTTTAAGAGAACATTATATCAATATTTAATTGAAAAATGTTACTATAATATTCATGATTTCTTGAATGAAAATAATAGTTAATTTTAATGTCTCGATAATAATGGATAATAATGAATCATAATGCCTATAATGTATAATTTAATTTGATCTATGTGCAATTAATCTAATGTTATAATTAAATTAAAAGTATGTACCTACTATATTATAAGATAAGAAAAATATTGTATGCCAATTTGGCGGAACATGGCTGAACAAACTATAATGTAACACCTCCTATACCTATGTACACAATAAAATATATTTGTATTTGTATTTTGTATTTGTATTTGATGAATCTTGGATTTATGCCTAAGATTCTAATTGTGAACCACAATCCATGGTCTAGAGGCTCACAAGATCTGGTGAACTTGAGAGACTTGAGAGTAGTTTACTTCCGAAGCCAAAAATAGTGGCCATGTTTGTACCGAAACAGGAAATCATTTTACTTTCCCAAAATCAAAAAACAATCTTGGTGGTTCAAACCACCGTATAAATATTATTATTTAAAGATTTTATTTGAAGTAGAATGAATGGCACCATAACTCGTTTTGGCGCCGTTAAAACATTGTAAATACTACTTTTATTATAATTATAAAATTATATAATAATATCCTGGTAAATTATTTACATACGGCCATCCGATCCCAAAATAAACAGCTTGTTCTATGGAAACCAGATAACTGATATACTACATCATTACTTTTGTAAATACACTCTTATATAGATAATTACTCCTAGACTGAGGACAAACAGACATGTTCATGCACACAAATATCTATCCTGGGTGGGAATCGAACTCACCCACGACCTCCGGCGTGAAAAGCAAGCATTTGCCAACCACGCCAAAAGTTCGGTCAAAATGCTTTAGTATGAGATTTTGGTTATTTATTATCTTCTCAAACGAGAATACTTAAAAGGCGGCTGTCGTGTGTAAATATATTATATGTTATAACAAGCCTAACTCTGAAATGTGTGTTGTTTTGTCACTTGTCACTACCAGCTGTTGAGGTCAAATAGTAATTTATGAACTTATGTTGTATTCTGACAGTTGTGCACGATATGACGAAAGCGCTACATAGACTATCAGTTATCAGCATATAAGCATATGCTTATATATAGAGAAGTACTTGCGGTGTATTAGTTTTTGTTTTACCTTTTTTGGAAGATTGGAGAAACAGGGCTTACCTGAAACAAATGAAGATAGAAATATATGTATAATCAATTTAATTGTAAGCCGTACCGCAGTAAGGAGTCCCACCAGGTACTCAGTTGAGGAGGTTAAAAAGGTCAGGTAAAGTATGACGTTTTCTGGCTCTCGTTTCGACCGGAACGTACCTCTTCTACTTAATAGAATACGCTGCAGATATACCCTGCAGGTTGCATTATCATGTTTATTTTGTAGTCTCGGAGGATAATTATCAGATCTCATCAGGATAGGGGTAGGATCAAGCGACGAATACGAACGAGTATCTAAAAGATTTCTACTAATGACCTCTGCTATTATATGTAGTAATGCATTTTCCGATTTTAAATTTAATTTTCCATTTTTTATATGTTCATAATTCGATAACTATTAGGTAGAGAAATACATATGGTATATTAGTTTTTGTTTTTCCTTTTTTGGAAGACTGGAGAAATAGGGCTTACCATTTTTCCTTTAACGTACTTACAATTTAACCAAGTAGTCACCTTTCACTAGTTGGTCGTTCTATATAAAGTGATATAGTAACAAAGTGCCTAAGACGAATGATCGCCATGCTCACATTGACGTTCGATATTAAATAACTTTGATATTAGGAGCATCGGTACGTCACCTGTCACTTGTTCCAAATTTCTTGTCAAGTGACGCTTATGACTAAGCGGTACTCATACTATGCGAAAGTCGAAAATATTCTTGAATACTGAAAATACATTCAAACACTACGTAGTACGGACAAGCGATAAATAAAACTAAAATCAAAGCAAAGCGGAAACTGAATCTTTGACGACAGTATAAACTATAAATAACATCGTCTAATGAATCTGTAATGATCTCCGCTAGTTAATTAGGCGCCACCCATTCATAATGTGTGGTAAAGGTTTTAATCAACCGCAGTGCAACAAAGCGACCACGTTCGCGTGTCAATATACAACCACTTTTACATACCATCGTTAAATGAACTATTAAATATCTTCGCTAGTAGATTAGGCACTACTCATTCATATACTTTGCTAAAGGTTTGAATCAACTGTGTTAAACGCGATGACGTTCACTTGCGTTTAACAGTCAAGTTTCTTGGACTACTAAAATCATCATACTGCGATCGCCAATCAGTTTGCAAAACGTGGCGATTCCTCATGTTTATGACTCTTTGGGGGAAGACATTGTCTAGCAGTGGACGTCTTTCGGCGGATTTGATGATGATAACTTGATACTGTTCTATACGAGATAGTTAAACAACATTTCCTCCATGTATTAATAAATAATATTATAGTTTTTTTGGTTTTTATCCATGTTTAATTAACAACTTTAGGTTAAAGGTATTCTAAATTTTCTTGTATTGGTGATGTTCCCAGAATACTGGCAGCATTATCACGCTGTATGGAATTACCATTTGTTGGGTAAAATATAAGCCAGCATTCTGGGAACGTGTCGCCTCAACAAGACGTGCAGCTATTTCCTTATACATAATTTTGGCCGCTTACCCCCACGGCAAATAAATGAATACAAATAAATCCGTTCCGATTCAATGGCAATTAGTCCTTACAATCACAGTTCCACATGCAGTCTTGATTTTTTTCTAACTGGGTCAACCGGCACAGATGTTATAAGTGCATTAATTATTTAGCTCATCAACTCTCTTTTGTGTTTTTTAATGCTTGCTGGTGAGGTTGAGTTTCCACTGCAGCGATCAATATCAACGATATATAGGACAGATGGGATGGTTCAAGGGTATCGACGCAGGTTGGCTAAACTAGGTATCCTGTGGATCAAAGAGACATCATGCGTCATGGCGGCCTATCGGCTAATCTGGCCGCGCGATAACTCAAATCATTACATTGGACTACTAGCAACACGACTGGAAAGAGGTCAGGTGTAGTACCGATGGCTTTACGTACTCTCCGCGGACATTAGATTACATTAGCCCGAAGTCTGGCGGACTTACACCCTGTAAGTCCGCCAGACTTCGGGCTAATACGAAAAGCCCATAATCACTTTTTGGCCCGGCATTGGGATTTGAACCAAGGACCTCATTATCTGCGAGTGAACACGTAACTTTACACAAACCAGTAGACCAGTACCAGTAGGAGTAGTATTTAAAATGTGTGTGTCTCTGTGTGTCATTTTACGACTGAACATTATAAAAGAAACAAATACAATTAGTTCCAGTGATTTTCGCTCCCCGTTAAAGGAGCAGTCAGACTGTCACCCGTTTTATTTGTATAGATAAGCTAATTTATTAGTTTTATTTTATTTTTTACATCAAAGAACTTTTTATAGAAATAACCACAAAAACTTGGTAAAATACGTTGAATCCAAAAGGAAATTCGAAAGAAAATAATTATTTTCAGAGAGTAGAACAAGTTAAAAAATTATACATTTCCATACATTTTGAAGAGTTTACAGAAACAGAAAAAAATCGGAGCTGTAACCCAGAAGATACTATGTATATTAACTACTGTTTTAATAAACGTATAATCAACTTTACTTCACTTTGTAACTATTAGATAAAACAAAATTTATGTAGGAACATACTGAAAGCATTTCTTTTTGAATAAAAAAAAGAGTTATCAAAATCGTTTAACAAATAACGGAGAAATTGCGTACATACAAAAAATATATTCAAAAGTTGGTGTGTAGTTTGTATAAAGATATATAAAGTATACTAGCTAAGCCCCGCAGTTTCACCCGCGTTAAAGTAGTCATATTTTGGACAATTCACACAATATCTTTATAAATGGTAGCCTATGTGTTATTCTGATGTATAAGCTTATTACTGTAAAGTTTCATTAAAACCTATTCAGTAGTTTTTACGTGAAAGAGTAACACAAATCCATCCATCCATACTTACAAACTTTCGCGTTTAAAATATAAGTAGGATTTAATCATAAATATTGTTATTAAATAAGCATAGTAATAAGTACACATGTACTTTTTTTGCATACGCATGTCGGACTCTCACCGAATAAACCTACCTTGCCGTGGACTTCTCTTGGCGCCTGATGATCCCGGTTTTGTTAAAGCTATCACAATATTTAATATGCATTATATCATGTCCCTGAATACCATAGGTTCGCAAAGTGGATTAACCTTAAGAATATAATGTCCTCCTAGCCGAATTTCGACCACGGCGGCCAGTCTTAACAGAGATTAGCCATCTGCGCGGGACATATTATAGTGCTCAAGTGTGTGCGCAAACACAGGAGCACTTTCTATTCCATCACTCTCAGGATCCGATGGGACGCCTAGCGACACGACCGGAAAGAGTTCAGGTACAGGACCGACGGCTTTACGTGCTCTCAGGCACGGGGGTATAATACCGCCAACTCCCAGACTTCGGAATGATGCTGAGAATTTTATCTTTTTATTGAAAAGTCCCAAAATCACTTCTTAAGTCCGACCCGGGATTTGAACCCAGGACCTCGTTCTCTGCGGGTGAACACGCTACCGCTAGACCAACGAGGCAACCTTAAGAATATCAATGAATCTGATACTGTTCCATGCCAAAAATCCATTTCAGACCAGTCAAAGCTAAAAAAAAAGGAACTGTTAACTTTTGCAATCAAATCAACAGCAATAAATTCAGAAATAGATTCAAAGCTAACATATCAATAAACAGTAGAGTAAAGCAAAGCAAACACATCAGAACGAGCAAACAAACAGACAGTTATACCAGAAATGTGACATTGAATTCGAAATAGTGACGTCATACGATTACGTCATCGATGTTCCCATGGGACCACCAAATGTTCGTATGTGTTTAGATAAACGTAATAAAACTGTGTATCTGGAACATACACACAACTTCAGTTAACTCTGAGGTAGCTAATGTGAGGTAGCAAAACGACTTATAGGACAGCTTTAGTACCTACCAAAGAGCGTAAATAGATTGCACTAAACATAATGGAAATTTTCCCCTCCGATGGGATTCGAACCCACAACCTCTGCCTTTTGGCACGTTTCATACGTGCTGTTGTTTACAAAAGAGGCAGAATATGTGTACAAGTATTTGTAGTCAACTGATATGAATACTTTTTTTTAAGTTATTATATTGTTTTTTTGCCATCAACTCATATCATAGAATAGCCATACATAAGGTGGTATAATTTTAATATAAATATTACATACACTATTACAATAATTTGTGTGATGAGCACGAATATTTGTTTCTGAGTCATGGATGTTTTCTATGTATATAAGTATTTATCTATCTATATAAGGATGTATATCGTCGCCTGGTACCCATAGTACAAGCTTTGCTTAGTTTGGGGCTAGGATGATCTGTGTGACATTGTCCCCAGATATAAAAAAAAAAAAACTTTATAATACAGCCCAATACCGCTCCACTGCAGGACAAGGGCCTCCTTTAACTAAGAGAGGGGATAAGCCATAGTCCCCACGTGAACCTAATGGGCGTTCGCAATTAAACTGTTTTTTTCAGCATCAAAAGTTTACCATGTTGCTACAATGATTTGAGTTTAGACTTGACATGCTATCGTGTAGATTTTGGAGAACAAGTTCTCCAAATGTTCTTCACATAAAACAAAATTACTAATACATCGCACGTCAAAAAAGATCCTATTCACACGTTTTCAAAGAAATCATCCGTAAAACTGCCTTAAAAAAGGGTGTCACGAAAAAATCTTTAAAAAGTACAAAGTAATATAACAAAAAGGTAGAGGTTTCTGTAGTAGAACACGGTATTTCCCACAGGAATAGATAAGGAAATGAAAACCCCAACAAAGCAAGGTAAATATGGAAAATCCCGCAGTTGAATTGTTGAGGAGTCTGGCCCATTTTAAATATAAATAATGCTACTTACTAGGAACTGCAAAATTAGGTTGCGATCATCTTTTTAGGGTGCCGTACCAAAAGGTTAAAACGGGACCCTATTACCAAGTCTTCGCTGTCTGTCAGTCTGTGCGTCTATCACCAGGCTGTATCTAATGAACCGTGATAGTTAGAAATTTTCACAGATATTTCTGTTTCCGCTATAACAACAAATACTAAAAAACAAAATACATAAACGTGAAAAATGTTTTTGCTCTTTTTATAGATCATGGCACGGAACTCTTCGTGTGAGTACGACTCGCACTTGGTTTGTTTTAGAAAGACCTCTCCAATAAATTTTCAGTCGATAAAAGTTTGCTGCGTTGTAATTACTGTTATCGGATGTCCCGCTTCAACTATCTCAGGGCGGCTCTAGCCTACATCTCGAGTGGGAAGCCCTAAAAACGCTCTTCATTTAACCCGACACCTAACAAAGAAAATTATAAATATTACAAACAATAAGAAAATAATAATAATAAGGTACGTTTCGTTTCCGATCACATAAATGTACATTTAATTTGGTCCTATGTCCCGATGTTTGTCACGATTTCGCATTAATTGCACCCCTTAATTAAATTTATTAAAAAATATATGGCATCCCTATTATACCAAGTATGGGTCAGAACTAGACTGCAAAAAAGTTAATGCCATTTAGGTGTTATAATTGGAAGTACCCGTAGAAGTAAGTAAGTAGATAAGTCATTTCTCAGTACAAAATTATTGTACAACAGTAATGTGTAAATTGGATTTCCATGCTAAACAGGCAGTGGTCAGGGGTCAGTTTAGTAGAAGTTCTCGAGTGGTGATAATTAACCGGAAGACGCAGCGTCAGGTGTGTCACAAAAACAAAATGGTATTTTTATTCAGTTAAGTTACTTTCTCTGTTATTTATATTACTATTATACAAATTCAAAACTTTATTTCAATATATCGGTAACAAAAGCTCGGTAAAGATTGTCCTTAATACCGGTGTCAGTCGTATGCTCATTGCTCAACAACACATCAATAACATTTACGTAGAAAAATATCCTTGTTCCTTATTAAAATGTCTAGGAAATGTCAACGGCATAACAATGGTAATATATATAAAAATACGTAACTAACTTATGTTTTTTTTTATATTTGTAAGATACAAGTGGCGTAGAACAGTTACCTCCGCAGTTTTATTCGGGGTTCAATGACTGAAGAAGTAACGTAAATAAGGTAAGGAACTTAAGGAGCTTAATTTGTCTATTATAATGAACATGGTGTAGAACATCAACTAGCAAAATGCTCGTGAAAAAATATTAACTTCGTCACATTTTGTATTGGGGAGCCTAAATACTTTATTACACAAACTAGTTTTCTTACATTTGTTTAGTGGCTTGTGTAGATGGCGCATTTACTCGTACATTAGTTGTACCTCATGTAGATATTTAGACTATGGTTATGATTTGAGTCAGTCAGTATGCATTACATGATTGTAGTGCCCCCTGTGTCACTATAATTATAATAATTTTTAATTAATTTATTCATAAAACCATAACAAAGATGTTACTAAAACGGGTGCAACGATAATAGTTTCCACTGTGTTTGCAACACAGTGGAAACAAAACTGACTATAGTCTCAAACAAAAATCATAATATCATAATACCATACCTACAAGGTCCCCTGTCTTAGTATCACTAGAACGATTTTGGTCTGAGAAAAGAAGTCAAAACTTAACTTTTTTCTCTGACCAAAATCTGGAAGAAGTTACAAAAATATCAACCCATTCTTTACTGAAGTGGCTGTCTTTTATGTATGTATGTGTATGTTGCAGCGCGTGCAGGTCAGCAAGTGGCATCAGTCCATCTTGTAGGGGGCCTGCTCATACTGCATGCTGCTGATCTTGTGAGGGTCGCTGGAAAGTGCTGAATGCGGATAGCACAAGACCGAAAATGGTGGAGATCTTCGTGGGAGGCCTTAGTCCAACGTCTCTAGACGTCTTCCAGCTGATATGCTGATGAAATTTTCTAGCCCAATATTAAATATTTTATTCAGAAACGAAAATAACACAGCTAAAATAACTTTAAATACCTACTATCTTTACAGCTTAAAGCTGAAAGAAAACGAGATTTAATACGTGTGTCTTTGTACTAGCTGAAATGTCACGAAAGTGCTGCTTGGGAAACTGCAGCTGAAAGTTGCAAACAGACAAAGTGCAAAGTCAAAGTTTGGAGGTAACAATTACACGTCTGGGCTAGCTTTTAGTTTGGAACTGAAGAAAATATTTCAAAACTTTTTCGCTCTTGTCACAATTCCATCTTTAAAATTAGTAATATTGCAATCGATAATGGACAAGATTCCATTTTGCACTTAGACTGGCGATTGTCTCTACATTTTAATTATTTTTAATGATGTAATATGTTTTAAATATATTTATATTTAGGTACTCTCTGTATCTTTAGTTAAACCATAGATCTATAACAAATTAATGTATGATAATTCATGTTCTCTTGTCCATTTTCGTTTGTAATTAAGTTTGTTTAACAGATTAGGCAACAGCCGTTAAGCCATGACAGAGGCCTACTGGGCGGCTTGAACAATTCTGACACTAAGGTAACCGCTACATATACGATAAGTAACAGGTATTTCGGAATTAATTAAATCAATATTTATAGAGCCGCTCATAGCTCGTTACTCTTACCAACCCATAAGTGATTGGCGAGGCACATAGGCACTCGGCCTGTCTAAAAATGGGTGATCGATAGAGCAGTAGAATGTCTGAGCGGCTCTGTGCTTTGAAGAGTACGTTAAACTACCGATCCCGGTTGTAGGTGTAACACAACTTTGGTTAGGCCTTTCAGAGGGCTACTGGGCGACTTGAACAACTTTGACACTAAGGTAACCACTGCCCATACGAACAAAAAAATCAATAAAATAAAGGAATATGTGATGTTTAGTAGTTCAACAATTCTCCGTTTAAAAATAAAGCAAACTATGCTTCGTTTACACGTCTGGTCCACTCGTATAAAAATAGAACAAATGATTTTCTTCCGCACCTTGTTCCGCTGTCCTCAATCGATTGTGGGCCGTTAAAAGTTTTTCTCGGTGTTAGAGTGAGATAATATGGTAACAACAAAAAGTATCGGGTTGCTTTGTTAAAAACTGATATATTTAGTACCCGTGTTAGTCTATTAAGTTAAGACCTGTATTTGTTAGTAACAAAACAAATACAGGTCTTAAAAAAATCAGTTAGTTCATTGAAAGTTTTGTAGCTTGTAATTTTGAAATGTTCTCTATCTGTCCATGGGGGAAACTAAATTTCCGCAGAATCGCTTATTATTATTATAAAAATAATATCCTGGGACATTATTTACACACGGCCATCTGCTCCCAAACTTAAAGAGCTCGTACTGTGTAAACTAGATAACTGGTATAGTACATAATATACTACTTTTCTTTTGTAAATACATACTTATATAGATAATTACACCGAATCAGGACAGACAGAAACGTTCATGCACACAAATATCTGTCCTGGGTGGGAATCGAACCCATGACTTACGGCGGGAAAAGCAAGCATTTGCCAACCACGCCAACAGGCCCTTAAAAGGAGCATTACATAGTATTAAAGGTGTACATAAAATAATCATATGATAGGTTAATATTGAAATAAGTAATTTAAGTTAATCCATGTATGTAAAAGATCTCCGATTTTGTCAGAGGAACAATCGAAATTAAAAAAAAACCACTGCGCATGCACACATGCAGTACATTTTTTTTTATAATAACATGTTTGAAATATAAATAAATAATAATAGACGCCTATTCAATAAGCATTTATAATAAATTGAAGCCAAGAAATACACTCCATTTCCTTTTATAAATGTAATCACCACTCCCCACTATACCAGCATTGGAACAAAGCATAAAAATAAAGTGCGCAATACACGTGGCCCATTCACGGCCCCTTGCCCTACATCGGTTCCCACAAATTATATCACCATCTTAAATGCGAAGCTTTTGTTCAGATAAGACGCAGTTTTTCGGAAACAACAATTATGTGCACGTGTTTCTAATAAAAGGGTAAACATCACTAATAAAGTAAAACGATAAAAAATTTTAAAAAATAATTTCTTCTTAGGGTTGTGACTAGATGCAATTGGTATGCGCTGCATCTTAGGGGCTATGCAGACCACGTTTTTTAAGCGCGCCGTTGACGCGCGTTTGTATCGATACAAACAAAAACAAACTGCTCTATAGGATAAAAACGCGCTAACGCGCCATACGCGCCGGCCATACATTTAACGGCATAGGCCCTTAAATGTATGGTCATTGGTCAGTACATGTATGGTCATTGGTCAGTACAGGCAAATCAATCCGACAACCGGGTAATTATAATAATTAATTAAGGCCTTCTTAACTAGTTCAAATTAATAATCCGTTTTTTTAATTTTTTTATAATAAGGATGGCAAACGAACAATTGTGTCCCCTGATGGTGAGTGATCACCGCCGCCCATTGACACTCGCAACACTAGAGGCGGAGCAAGTGCATTGCCGGCCTTCCAGAAAATAATAGGATCCCTTGTTAAATGTCATATCGGATCGGAAATACCTCCGCAGTTAATTGAACTCAGCGGTAGTGCGCGCCAAAAAGTTTCTTGTGAAACGCACGGTGGTAGATGACCATTTACCCAGTGATGGGTGAAATTTCCACTTTTGGCGAGACGATCTATAGCGGAATGTTATTTATTCCATAAAAAAGTAACATTTATGTGGAATCTCAATTGTTTTACCATAACGTGCAGTGTATGACGTGCACAAGGGTATTCTTGTAAGTACTGCATTATATTCTAGCAGATGTTTAATGCTGTGCTTTTCCTTTGTATTCATACAATTTTCAAGTATTAATGCGAAATAGTTAGTTAAAAAAATATATTTCGAGTGATTTTTATATAAAAATATTTTTTGCCCTTGTTGGTGAACCTTTGTGAATACTTGGGATGCCATTTTGGTAAAAAGTTAAAATCCCAGAAATCGATTACTGTATTAATTAAAATTTATTGTCAAGGGAGAACAATGGTCGGACGGTCACCGTAGCCTAGTTGGTAGTGCTCCTGCCTACAAAGCTGGTGGTCCTGGGTTCGAATCCCGGTAAGTGCAAATATTTGTGTGATGAACACGAATATTTGTTTCTGAGTCATGGATGTTTTCTATGTATTTAAGTATTTATCTATCTATATAAGTATGTATATCGTCGCCTGGTACCCATAGTACAAGCTTTGCTTAGTTTGGGGCTAGGATGATCTGTGTGACAATGTCCCTAGATATTAATTTTGCAGATATGGGCCTTCTTGATAGACTCGTAATATTTTCTGGATTTCACCAATTGGCCAAATATATACCTTACCAGAAAATATACCTCGGAACTCAATCCCACCTTTACCTTTCAAAGTTTATCAGACACTCGTCTAAAAAAGTAAAAGTCTAGATAAATGTCTAAAATAATTATTAATCATAATCGATTCCAAATCACAACAACCTTTGAAGAAGATAATTGTTAATTTAACTAATTAAAATAACATAATTTTAAAATAACTGTCTTTTTCCCTTAATATCTGTCGGCGCTAAAGTAGTGAAATATGACATCTTAAAGTTACTTAGTTACTTCGTATAAGGGAAATGTTACTGGAAAAATAAATTGTGAAAATTATACATACCTATTTATCGGAACCTGAATGTTTTAACAATTTCTATAAAATAAAATAAAATTGTAAAAAGGCAAAAAAGTATTTCTGTAATAAATTATACATAGAAATACCTCGAAGGATAAATATTTCACCTTAAGTCACCTTAATCTCTAACAACAGACCATTATTCTCATCTAGGGTCTATCTTACTTACGTCATAATAATTTAGACTGGTCTCTAAATAAACAGGCTTGCCTAGACCTTCATTGGTACGTTAGATTGTTGAACATCATTCATTTTGATAGCAGCAATCCATCGTCCTATATGAGTAAATATATATAAAAGGAAAAAAATAAAAATAGGACGCAATCAAGTAATTTTCAAGTTACGAACTTTCTTAAAATAAATAATTGAATCAATATTGAAATGTGATCAATTATATTTTTACCCTTTCCCTAATCATGTAATAGGAGTAGGTTACTGTTTGAACAGAATTATATTATAGACTCTAATGTTTCAAAATATGGTGGCAAATTTTTGCTGCTACTAGTGAAACCTACTAATGAACTAAATGAACATACTGCTAGTAAAACGCTTTTGCTTTAATTTAACAATATTGCCTGAAGCAAATAGAAATGAAGCAATACAGAGTCAAATTGAAAAGTAATGCAGTTATGCAAAACTCGTTCGGGGAAAATTTTAAAACTATATATAGACGGCCCGCTGGTCATTTATATTACAGTTTATTGCCGGTTTCAGGGAATATGCAATTTGCCCACGGATATTGCTCAATGTAGCATTTTAGTTTATGTTATTAAACGTATGTAAGCCTTACAGTAGTTATTATTAAATTTATTCCGTTTTAGCGAAGTAAGTTGGTTCCAATTTTTCCTTGCATTATTCGAAATTCAAACCGTAATGGGAAATCATAAATTTAATGCAAAACTCTTACCAGTGCCTACGCCTGTAGAGGCCAGGCCTGTAGAACCACGCCAACATTAAATAAATTAAGCTTAAATTACTTTGAAATGTATCGATATCGATGTTTGTAAGGTTGTGAGTTCTAATCTTAAGCAGTACTATTTATCTTTGCCAATCATTATAACCTATGTACGTAACCTTAGTTAGAAAATACTGTAAGAGCTATTTGTTTTTCCCTATAAAACTATAATAAAAATTCCCCTATAACTGCCAGGTAACCTCTCCATTACCTCAGTGCGTGCTTTTAGGACTCACTAGAGGATATCACGACAACATTGTATGTATACTCCGCGGTATGTACGACCCTATATAGTCATAAAACATGGAGTCTGCAAAGCGACAAAGATAAAATAAATAAAATGATATGGTATAAGATATGGTTTGGTTTACTGTTTTTAAGAACATGAAGTTTTTTTAAGGAAGTCACTACGACACCCTCTTGTATTGGGTTCGATTTCCGCACAAATTGACTATTTGTGTGATCAAGTTATATATAGTTGACACTGCCATCTGATCCGAAACTAGGCAGACCTTGAACTACGGCGATAAGGCAACTGATAAACACTATATTCCTAATTCCGTGGTTCGTAGGTAGGAAGGTAGTCCGTAGTTAGGTAAAGATACTATTGTGTGATCATGATCAATTTATAGTGATTCTGTGTCTGGGTGCGCTTTGTGTTCGTGAATTTCGTGTAAAGTCTCCCGCAATACAAGGGCTAATTTTGTTAGTGTGGCCGTTGTATTGTCAAGAACTAAGAGAGATGAGTATTGAACACAATTTATATGGGTCCATTTCGAAAGCATTCCCTATTATCAGTATGAAACTCGGTACTGAGAAATGGCGTAATATATAAATGCGAAAGTTTGTGAGTAATAATTTTTATAACTAGATATTTCATGCAAAAACTATGCAACGGATTTTGATGAAACTTAGTATAATAATAATAATAATAATAATAAGCGACTTCTTAGATATGGCTTTAAAAGTTTATATTAGAGTTTAAATTTAGAATATTTCGTGGGGTTTGTTCATAAATAATAAAGAAATTTTAGAAGGATTTTTCTGATTAATCCAGGTAATAAACTATGGCCGTTTACCCGTTATTCTGTGATTGAGTATCAAACATGCGAAGATAAGATCTAAACATAAGATCGACTGATAAATAGCTATAAAACATACATCTTCCAATAAATAAACAAAATGAAAACCATTACAGTTAAATTGAAACAGATGGAGATAAATTGATGTATTTCTCTAAGCCATAAAAAATATAATACGCATATTTTCCAAAGGTACGTAAGATTGATTTGAGTTTATTATTGTATGAAACATAAAATGGATAGAAATCAAAGAAGTTTTAGCATTTTTCTACACTGACTTGCTTTTTTATCATCTTTCTTTTATCTTTTATATCCGGGAAAAAAAACTTTGTACCCCTTTTTACGAGAATTCCGCGGACGTAGGAGTATGAAATTTGGAACAGTTAAAGTTGATACGGAGGAGGAGTGCATAAAGCAATATTAATATTTTATATAAATATGAACGCATTTCAGGGCAGGGCACATAGCTCGTAGAACTGACGGCCGATGGGGCAGAAAGGTTCTCGAGTGGCGACCACGAACCGGACGACGCAGCGTGGGCAGGCCTCCTACACGGTGGACCGACGATCTTGTGCGGTCGCGGGAAGCCGCTGGATGCGGGCAGCGCAATACCGGCTATTGTGGAGATCCTTGGGGGGGCCTTTGTCCAGCAGTGGACGTCTTTCAGCTCATATGATGATGATGATGATGAAGGCATTAGAAGTAAATTATTATATAAAAAAGCACATGACACACACTACCATTCTTACAATCCAAATAAAGACTTTTAAATGTACAGGCAAATTTTTGATACCTTGGATTCCTCATCATCAGCCTGATATCGTCCATTACTGGACGTAGGACTCCCCAAAGATTTGACGTTGCCATTTGATTTCGGAATTTGCCGTAGTCACCGCGCTAGCCATGCGAGTGGCTATTACACTGGTACAAATTGATACCTTGGCTTACATTATTGTAATTTTCGTAGGGATCTCTATTTAAAAACTAAAGTAATGTACTACTCATGCCGCAAATAAGGTATTTTTCTTTTGGTGTAAGACTTATCAAAATCAGTTATATGGTTTGTATATTAAGGTAATATTATTGTATAGTTCTGTGTGGATGACGGCATAGAATATCGCCACCCTATCTCAAACCGTGGGGGGCGTAGAAGTTGTCCCGAGGGAATATCTCCCAGAGAACGGGCAGCAGTATCTCTCTGTGTAGTATGCCCATCATACTGCCATCGAAAACCCGTTTGCGAAGCATTGCGATTGTTGCATATCATGGACACATTGTGGAAATCTCTTGTCTATCAGTGGACGACATTCGGCTGACATGATTACTGGATATATTACTATGCTCTACTTCTCACTCAGGATGGAACACGTTTAAAATTTCATGTGGCTACCCTAGTCTCTAAGTGTGGTAGAAAAAGTAATGTCCTAGCTAACCGAAGCAAAGCTCCTAACACCAAGCTTACTGAATTTAATTAACTTTTTTTACTTAATAGATTAATAACTCTATACATATAATAAAATCGTAGGAAAGTCAAAACTGTACATTGAATATTTTTTTAAAAGGATACTTGGCGCGTCATCTTCAATCGATATCAAAGCCAATAATACATTTATTTGAATTTTTGTCTGATTGTCTGTATGTATGTCCGGGCTAAACTCAAAAAGTACTGCATGGATTTACTTAAAATTTTGCATGAATATTACTAAGAGGTCGGGTCAACATATAAGCTACATATAATCACGCTATCACCTACGTACATAAATTTTATAAATTATCAAGGATCTGTGATAATTTATAAAATTTAAAGCGGGTAAAACCGCGGGGCACACCTAGTAGTTTATATATTACAATCTAGTCTAGAGACTAATAAGTAATTTCATAGTAACCTAAACTTATACATAAACATAATCAATTCTAAGAAACAGTCTACTGTCTATCCTTAGTCATATTTGTTAAGGGGAAGACACTTTGTTCATGTGTTCTTTATTTTATTATTTTCTATCACTAATTCACTAATCACGACACTAGTTCATAGGGTTTTGTTAATATCAAGTAACTCGTTCACATGATGTTGAAACCTATGTTCATGAGCTGTAGCGTATTTTCGAACGGTGTCGAATCGGTCTCTTCAACGGAATCCACCTTTAGATCCCGGTACAAATCGACATTTCTTTTATACCAAGGTGCGTTTCCGATATCTCTTAACACTTTATTTGGTTATTAATTAACAAACTAACTAGCACTAAATAACACCAATCTTAATGATTTTTGTTAATTTATAGCGCTTTTTATCTCAGTGGGTGATGGGGAAGTATTCTTGCCTCTCCTTGTGATAACGTATTAGACCAAAGTGATATTATGTTGAAGTCACCTGATGGTCAGGTTTTAGTTCTAATAGTCATTCACTTACCTTCTGCGTAGCGCTAAATAATAGCAAAATGTAAGTGAAATAGAGAATATCACCCTTTTGCTTTATTTGTCTTCGCTCTACATGTAACCTCTAGGTTTAGGTTTGGTAGACTGGTTAGTAAGGCCGCCACAGCTCATCGAGGAGACTGGGAGGATTGTGAACGCATGTGTGCCGCAAGCGTCACAGGCTACGGGAATTAGATGTGCCGTATGCTTGTTTGCCTAACAAAGTAAAATTTAAATCTCGAAACTAAAGAATTAGTTGTCTAATTATAAATTCCAATAAAGGACTAGTTAATTCGACTCTACACACAAGAACGCTATTAAGTTTGGTTGATTGAAAGATTGTTTCGCAGTCTGTTCTCAATTAAAGCCGTAGTTATTTACGAACTATCTCAGATACTTCAATACATTCCGAACTTATGTGAAATCTATTGCTAACACTCCCTTTGAAGCGAATAGATTAATTGTAAATCTGTTCGTGAAAACTATTCACGAACAGATTTACAATTAATCTATTCGCTTCAAAGGGAGTGTGCCAGATGCTCTCACCAGTCCGTAAGTGATTGGTGGAGTCAAGCAACCAGGCTCAGGTCAGTCTATAGATGGGTGACCGCCAATGTGGTTTAATTTCTAAACGTCTCCGTGCTTCGGAGGGCACGTTAAGCTGTCGGTCCCGGGTGTAGCCATTAGGAAACAGACGTAAAACCATGTCAGAGGCCTAATGGGCGGCTTGAACAACTCTGACACTAGGGTAACTGCCCATACGATAAGTAGTAGTAGTAGGTGAAAATTGGCTACGACGGCCACTTTCAAGCATAGATACAAATAGTCTATAGAGGGTTACTTGTAAAACATACAGGGTGGCCAAGGAGTTGACGTTCAAACGCAAATCGTAAAACTAAATGTCTACCATTATATACAATTATTTTTTTATAGTTAATTTAAAATAATAATATGTATCGGCTATGACGACTGGTTACAACGGTGAATAGCCAGTTAAGGACAGTGCTAGACTCGTGCGCAAACACTCTGTGCGTAAGTGGCTGAGTGACCTTCAGCGTCTAAATATTTCGGGATCAAAAGACTCGAGCCCTGATATATTCAGCAGAATACCTTACCAATCGTCTTTGTCGTAACGAAATCTGTGAGAATGTTGGTATCGAATTTTAACATTAATTATGTCAGACGAAAGCCGTTCACTGCTGGGCCTACCTCAAAAATATCCACATTGTGGCAACATTTGGATTATTATTTATATATATTAAACTTAATTTATCATGTGAATGATCTCGTGAGGGAAACTGGAAACCGCATGATGCGGATAGCGCAAGCGTTTCGGATAATATTTAATATCAGCTAATTGATTATGATGATGTCTTCCCGGCCGACATTCGGCCACGGCGGCAATTCTCAATGGAGATTAGCCAATTGCGCAGGACATATTATAGTGCACAAGTGTGTGCGCAAACACAGGGGCACTTTCTATTCCATCACTCTCATGATCCGATGGGACGCCTAGCGACACGACTGGAAAGAGGTCAGGTACAGGACCGACGGCTTTACGTGCTCTCCGAGGCACGGGGGTGTAATACCGCCAACTTCCAGACTTCGGGTTGATACTGAGAAATTTCTTTTTACGGCAAAATCCCAAAAGCACTTTTTTTGGTCAGACCCGGGATTTGAACCCAGGACCTCGATTTCTGCGGTTGAACACGCTACCGCTAACCCACGAGACAGTCAGCTAATTATGTTATATATGAAAGGCTAATTATGTTGAATTCAACATTTCTATAAAATTACAGCAGGGTCATCTTTCAATTCTACGACCAAACATGGCCATATACTAAAATCTTAAAAAAATATATTACAATATCAATTTGTTGGAGGTACTTTTTAAGAAATGAATATTGCTTGACTTATGAAGCATGAATAAAACATGCATTTAGTAATTGGGTATACATACTTTAGTACTGGCGCCAAATAGTGTTAGAGAAGTACATAGTTCATATTTTTTTTATAAAAAAGTATCTTGCTTTGACATGGAATGCCAGTATTAGAACAATAATAAATATCTTGGACCATCTAACAACCAGACAACTGAAAATCATTATATTTCCAAATACATATTTTACAAAAGACGGCCGCGGCGATTAAAAAGCGATAGATTTATTAAAGCGATTCTCCGGGACATAGCCTTATCGCTCAGTTTCGTTGTGTCATTTCGTTGTGTGCCATGTTGATTCTGGCTTACAGGAGTTGCGGCGATGGGTAAGAGGGAGGCACTAGTCCCGAGAAAATACATATTATACATAAAACACGGAACAAACAATCATGACCTTCACACAAAGATTTAGGTGGACTGGGAGACTGGGTGGGAATCAGTCAAAGAGAATGTGTTCAAAGAGAGTGAGGCCACTAATAAAAAAAATTATACCGGTAGCTTCGGTCTAACACTTTTTTTTTATTCTTTTTTTAAATTCAGTTTTATGGCTCTGGCTTCTTTGGCCTAATAAGCCGCCCTTAAAATATATTATTATTTCATTTATTTTCGTCTTGTCAAGTAAAGTCCGTCACAGTCAAGTCATACGTAGTCCTTGTCTTGTCGTACCCCAGTAAAGCAGTGGAGACTTTACTAGAGGTTTATATGGAGTTTTAGATTTAACACAGAAAATCGCAATTCACGGCAATATGGCATTTTCCTCCACTTGTGTACGTTGTCCATGATGTTATGTCTAAAAATCCACCATATTTACACATAAAAACTTGAATTTACACCAGTTTTTGAAAATGAAACAATGCCCTGATGCGTCTTTTTCCGCGGTGGCGCCAAAACTCCTGTCTAACACTATCGTAACCAACAACACCCTGGACAAGTGCCGAGTGTTTGTTAGCCTGTCACATTTGCGTCCGATTGTGACAGCAGTTGACAGATGAGACGTTACACGCGAAATATTTAGGTCGCAGTCTAGTTTGGTCAGGGAAACCTGAGTAAGTTTCCGTGTTGACAGAAAATCTGGCAAAATTATAAGTGAGTTAGCCGCTTTTAAAAGGGAGTAAAGGCTAAGGGTTTTATCTTTAGGTTTTACTCTCATTTAAAAGTATATTTAACTAGCTGTGCCTTGCGGTTTCACCCACGTTAATCTTTATAAAGTATAGCCTATGTGTTATTCGGATATATAGTCTATATTACTACAATGTTTCATCAAAATCCGTCCCGTCCATTTTGAGAGAAAGAGTGAAGATGGGCGATTGTTAACCCATACATCCATAATCACAAACTTTCGCTATTATAATGTTAGCAGGATAGTTGTCTCCATTCTAGGCATGAAACTGTTTATTTGTAACGGCTCTATGATATCTAATTTCTCAAAAATAAAGTTAGTGCGTATCTGAACGATATTGGCAAGACTCCAGTTCTCATAAATGTCGAGTCACGTTTCCTAAGGTTATATCATTCGACATGGTACAGATACAGGATTACCTAGAATTTGTGTTTGTTCATTATCGGTAGACATCTGCAGAACAGAATTCGACACAATTGCCAAATAAGAAATGTAAGCGAAAATCGCACCCATTTCAGTCTCAACAATTACGTGAATAAAATATAGAGATCAAGTTTCCGCCATCATAAAAAAAATCTACAATATATTGGCTTGATTGTTAGTCTAGTGCTAGACCTAGAGGTCTTGGGAGTCTTGGGTGTGAATTCCACTCGGAATTAATCTTTGTGTGATGAATAGGATTATTTCTTCTGTGTCTGGGTGTAATTTATGAATAATAACTATGTATTTAAAAATATATAAGCATGTTTATCAGTCGTCTGGTTACATAGTACATGTTTTGCCAAGTTTGGGATCAGATGGCAGTGTGTTAGTTGTCCCAAGATTTATATTTATTTATTGTATTATTCACGAAATGTATAGGATAATGTCAATGGCTCTGTATTTAGCCCAGTCTAGGGTAAAGATCTACGAGTAGCCATAGAGAAAACCTACCTTCCTTCTAGATATATCATATACTATCACTTGAACCTCGTTACCAAAAATGATGTATGGATTGAGTTCCAACTCATCAAGTAACAGATCATGAAATTGTTACCACTTTTTGTTTTCAAAAAATTATAACACATTTTTGTCTTCACCTGGGAAAACCTAGTTCCTTTCGTGAGTGTGAATCAGCCTAATTCTACTCCTAAGGCACGTTAAAAATAAGACTTATCTGAAGATATAACCCTTAATCTCCCAGAAATTATCCCCCATATAAATAATCTAACGATAATCTAAATATTATTGTAATAATGCCTTAATACAGAAGAGAAAATACTTCCATACACATAACAACATATTTCCATACATATATAATATGTATTAGTCCGTGTTGTATTTCAATGGCAGCCAGTGTTATCGGAAACTACATTCCAGGACATATTATGTGCTCCAATATAGATGTGCTCTATTGTTTTACTCTCATAATTTAATAGAAGTGCACGTCTTAAGTAGTGTAGACCATACCGCTCTTATATAGCTCAAGAAAGGTATGGTCTACACTAATTAAGACGTGCACTTCTATTAAATTATGAGAGTAGAACAATAGAGTACATCTATATTGGAGCACATAGTGGGAACGTCACCATTACCCATATGGTAGTAGACTGGGAAAGTACCTCCGTTTTACAAAGTACCTACGTGCATTCCATGTAATTGATTTAATTTATTATATTTGTGTTAGATTGTACAGTTACAAACAGATAATATTCCCACAGACATATTAATGTGTAATAATTATTATAATTATCACGTTCACTTTTATAATTATCACGAAATTGATCCATCATCAATTAATATTTATCCCAATTTGTTTGCTGGCAACCCTACTGAGGTAGACTTGTAAATCTTCTTCGATTTTCTTGATGATTCTTTTTAATCGAGTTTGTCCTTAATGTTCGTTGTAGTATTTTTTTATTATTAAATAAATTATAACATTATTCTGTAAGGTCTAATTGTAAGATTTAACAAAAAGTCACATGATAAAACGAAAAAGGGTACCCCCCCACCCCAAAAGTTAACCTTTTTCGTTTTATCATGTGACTTTTTATATAAGGCAGGGGAAATTTCTACGCATGCCACACGCAAAAAGTGTCTGCGGGTGGGTATGTCGGACTCGCACCGACTAAACCTACCCTGCCGTGGACTTCTCTTGGCGCCTGGAGGGAGCCTTGAGAACGCGGGTATGCTACTCCGGTGCCCCCCTTTTGTGCCATGTCCCAAATGGTCGGGACACGTACCCTGGGAGGGATCGGGATTGCCCTCCTCTATTGCCGACTCCTGCAGTCCGGCACAGCGACTGTACCACAAACAGATCGCTGCCTTCCCGGGGCTGCTTGCACGTGGCGGCAGCAGAGGACACTTCTCACACTGCCACCGCAGCCCCGTTATCATGTGATTTGTGATTATAAATCGTAAAAGAAAATGGAGGAAGAGAAGAAACGTTAAAATGTGTAACATTGAACAAGTAGAAGTGTTTTTCAGCTATACCTTGATCCTAAGTTAAGTATTTTGTTTTATTGCCACCGGCATCTTTTATTTGTATTACAGTTGTAATAACATGGCATATGTTTCAAGTTTTAACTAGTATATCAGTTCCTAGAAACATATTCCTTCGTAAATTGTATGTTATTCGATATCTTAAGAGCATCGCATATTTGAGTATAAATCATCGCTATGACGTAAAGGAGTCAGGCAATAAAATACCTATACCGATATCAAAGAGAAAGGGTTTTACCTACATATATAGAATGGGTTATATTTAAGTCTGTGTTCTCATTTTTGGTCGGCAGATCAAATAATTGTGTCATATACTAGCTGTACCGCGCGATTGTACCCGCGTTAAACATTATAAATTATAGCCTATGTGTTATGCTGATATATAACCTATATTACTATTTTTAGTAGGCGGATCCAATGCGCCCCAACTTAGAAGACCCAGCGAAACAAACTCAGCGGGATCATCTACTACCGTTTTCAACACGGCCCAGTTGAAACGGTCCGGCGAAACCTAGTAAAGCGGGCATGAACACGAGATTTGGTCCACTTAAAGTAATTATTACCAAAGTCACCGACATAGCCCGAAGAATTGCATAACTGAAGTGGCAGTGGGCGGGGCACATAGCTCGTAGAACCGATGGCCGTTGGGGCAGAAAGGTTTTTGAGTGGCGACCACGAACCGGAAGACGCAGCGTGGGCAGGCCTCTTACAAGATGGACCGATGATCTTGTGCGGGTCGCTGGAAACTGCTGGATGCGAATAGCGCAAGACCGGCAATTGTGGAGATCTTTGGGGGAGGCCTTTGTCCAGCAGTGGACGTCTTTCGGCTGATATGATGCTGATGATGATAAGAGTAATTATGTAGTAGGCAAACACAATAGCTATCCCTCAGAACCCTCCGTTCGAGCTCAAAAGAGCGGGTCCTCTGGCAAATGTAATTTAACTTCCAGTTTTATTTACTAAACAGCTTGAACCCGCGCTCACCTGTATTGTCCAGCGAAGTAGGAATACAAACTGTAAACGCCGTATTAAAATAAAACTAAATGCCAAAATATATAGCGTAGCTAAGTCAACTGCCACCGTCCACTATTTAAAACATTGAAAATTAAAGTGCCCTTATCTAAAGCATTTCAATATAAAATTTCAGACCCTAACAAAAATCTACAAAGGAATTTTCCATCCCCAAAGGGCTTAAAATATGCGCAAATTTATTCGTCCTCTAACCATATCAAGCGAAAGCTACCATGATTACACCGAAAGGGAAGTAACGGACCCTTTTTGGGATTTTTACCGGTTTTATCCGGTGTAATCTTGAAATTGTCGCCTGATTGGAACGCCTGATCAATTAAATAGGGTCATTTGCGGCCTTACGGAAATTGATCCTGACATTTTGCTGCGTAGAAAAACACGCAGATTACTGTAACTGTAACAATTTGAATATATCTTTGTAAAGGCCTAAAAATGTGGTTCTTCGAGCGAATGTTCGAGAGAATCCAAGAACATTCACGCTTTAATAGCTTTGTTTATGTGCTTCGATTGGCTGAACGACACAATTTGCCCTGCTATTCTATAGATAGAGAATATTTGTCAGGAACGATTCACCATCATTTATTTTCTGAATTTTAGAAGGTTAGGGCACAGCGTTCATTCGCTCAACGAGCAGCCCGACTGGGGAAGTACCTCCACCTTACAGAAGACATTCTTTAATAATAACATTAATAACTTCAATGTTGTGTTTCTGCGTGTGAGTAAGGTCACCAGAGCTCATTGAGGGGGGGAAGGGTCAGCAATACTTGTTTGCTGACTCTTAAAGGCCAGCAACGCACCCGTGATACCTTTGGTGTTGCGAGTGTACATGGGAGGCGGTGATCACTTACCATCTGGCGACCCGCTTGCTCGTTTGTCGCCATATGCCATAAAAAATAAGAATAAACTGGAACTATTAATATCTAAATTTATAGCAAATTTTATATAAACGAGTTCTGATAACGATTATTAAACTAACGGCAAGTATTTGCTTTTACGTACATTGTAGAGGACTTTGGAGCGTTGCTGGTTCTATTTTAAGTAAGGTAGAGGTATTTAGCTCTATGAATACCTTCACTGGAATAGTACCTTCATAGTGCATAATATACTCCAGCTTGAGTATGATATGATTCTGGTTCCGGGCGTGAGCAAGTAAGCAGCGCCCATCAGGGTAGAGGAGGAGGATCTGAAATGCGTCAAATTATGCCATTTTTGTCGTAAATATAGGAATCTATAACAAACTTCCCAATGATATTAGAGAATTGTTTACAAATAAATTTAAAAGAATTATTAAAGCCAAATTGTGTAGCAGCGCTTATTACAATATTTCTGATAATTTAAGTGACAAACGTGCTTGGGAATGAGTTGTTCTAAGTCAACACACATAAAAAATATATAAAGAGTCCTAAATTTTTTTTTATATGGTAATTGGCAGTGTTTCTTAGTAGCTGAACAAATGATGCACTAAACGGTAAAAAAATGACGATTGCACAAAAATGTTAAATTTATACGGATTATATGACGATTGCATCAAAATGTTAAATTTATACGAAATAAATGAATTATGAACTTGAAAACATAAGCTAACGTAATCACTTACCACCAGGCGGGTCAAAAACTTGTTTGCCCATTTTGAAGTGAAAAAAAACAGATTAATTCAGGTACTTTATTTTCTATATTGCCATTGTAATAGGGCAGGACCTTTTGAGAGTCCAATATGTGTAAAAGCGGTAAGCTCATACAGAACTTATATATTTTCCGCCGAGCGTGTCCTCTACAGGAAAATTAAATCCAAAACCGTCCGCTGCCTTCCGGCTTATTGTTTTTATTACGCTATTTCCGGTGGGTAAGCGCAGGTTAATATTATTTCTAACCAGTAATAACTAACGAGGCTAAGTTTCATGTTTCTTTATTGAAAAATATGAATGTAAATTTCTATAAATGTTTTTTGACTCTGGCTGGTAGTGAAACTGCCTTCTAATTAAAAGGTTGCGGGTATGATCCTCGCACTAGATAAATTTTTGTGTTCATTAAAATGTCTAATAGTCTTGGTCTGGGTATTTTCTGTGAATATTATTTTTATATTTAAAAAAGAAAGTATGTCTAACCGTTATCTAGTATATATCTTGTACTATGTATTAGTACAAGATTTGCTTAGTTTAGGCTAGATGGCGTTGTATGGTATGGGCCGGATATATATTATTTTTTTAAGTATGGAACAAAGTGAATACTATGACTTACACTTAAAAAAAAACTAAAATTATGTAACGCATAACAGACTTTTGCTGTAATTAACCCTAGCACCTTCTTACAACACCACATAGTTTACAGTTTTAGGGCCCAATGCTTTAATAAATTCTAAGTAGTGTCCGTTCATAAAATAGATCCTACAATATTGAAATTGGATAACTAAATGTTAAACTGTAATGCATTGTGAAAATGTTAAGCTCTATAAGGAAGTTATATACTTATTTCTTATACTTTCACTTGGCCAAGGTTAACGGCACCAAAACGAAACTAAATCCGTTAAAAAGCACCCATAATATTTTTTACTCTTAAATTTTTTTAGTCTCCATTAACACAATAACCACAGTTGCTCTTCAATGGAGTTCCTCAATTCTCCACGGCTATAAAGCTATAACATTCAATGTACCCCATTTACCAAGTTCCGTACACGATCTACTTTTTATATAGCTTTTATGATTGATTCTGTGGCACTTACACAGTACTTGCGTTCGTAAAAACCTCGTCTTTTGAGAAGAGCGCATTTTAAGGGTAAAAAGTGTATCTTGCAACCAGCTGGCTAAATGCTTTTACACAATGGTAAAAAGAAGAGATTGATAACGAACCTTGGACGGAAGAGTTGCATTATGTTTTTATACCCTTGTCAATTTCTTATTCTTAAATGCGTTAAGAAATATCGAATGGATTGTATTCATTCGGGTCTCAGAAGCATGGTGCGGTGGCGGAGCGGTAACGCACATGGGGCCGGATACCCCGTGGTCGTGGGTTCAATTCCCACCCGCACTTAAATTTATAAAATTCATTTTTTTCATTCGTACATCTCTGAGAAATATAAACAGTTATAATAATATCTAATATCTAGAGACAATGTTACACAGATCATCCTAGCCCCGAACTAAGCAAAGCTTGTACTATGGGTACCAGGTGACTATATACATACTTATATAGGTAGATAAATACTTATATACATAGAAAACATCCATGGCTCAGAAACAAATATTCGTGCTCATCACACAAATATTTGCACTTACCGGGATTCGAACCCAGGACCACCAGCTTCGTAGGCAGGAGCACTACCAACTTGGCTACGGTGACCTACTTGGCTATATAGACTTTTTAAAAGAGGTAAAAGATTACTGGTAGGAATTTTTATATTTTTATAAGCACGATCACGGATTTTAGACCATAAAATTATGTACCTCTTAAATTATTATTTGTTATCAAGAGGGAAAGAATAGTAGATAGAACCTGAGGCTCCGAGTTTAACTCTTGTTGAATACTGTATGCATATTATTATGTTTTCTACTGCTGTTGCTATTTTTAATTTAATAAATTGAAAGAGATACATTTTAAATCCTGTAATTTATTGACGTTCAAAATGTCTGTTTGTCCTGAGTCTGGGTGTAAATATCTATATAAGTATGTATTTACAAAAGAAAAGTAGTATATGTAATATATCAGCTATCTGGTTTTCAGAATATAAGATCTGCTTAGTTTATCCGATGGCCAAGATATTATTATTTCAACAGACATTACACAATCTACAACATGACGTAGTAATATTATATATTATATGAATGCCATTTTTTTGCTAATGAAAACTCCATCTAAAGTTTTGCGTTACTTCGAAAACTCCATCAAAATTTTAGAAATATAGTCGTATCCGTTATTACCCTCAAAAAGGAAAGCGATAATGGATGAAACCTTGTAGGTCACTGTTATATGGAAATGTTGTTATCGACACATTTATCTAAATATTTCCATAAAAATGGTGGAATGTTCTACTTACAATTGCCCAACACATAAAGAATACAAAACAGGAAACATTTTTCTTTTTATACTTACTAACTTATTGCCAGCTCATAGCCAGATGCTCTCACTGGTCCGTGATTGGCGAGGTTAAGCAACTAGGCTTGCGGTCAGTCCATGGATTGGTGACCGCCATAGTGGTTTAATTTCTAACCGTCTCCGTGCTTCGGAGGCCCCGTTAAGCTGTCGGTCCCGTGTAGCCATTAAGCAACGTCAAGCCATGTCAGGGGCGTAGTGGGCGACTTGAACAACTGTGACACTAGGTTAACCACTGCCCATACGATAAGTAAGTTACTATTTATAAAGCTACTTAATCAAATTTTCTTTGCTTATTGCGGTACTTTATTCAAGTGAATATAAATTTACCTAATAATTTACCTTATATACATATATAAGATTTCAGAAGATTTCCTATTCAGTATTCAAAGACCAGCACACTCCACCGTAATATTGGGTCTTCAATGCTGTTGATTGCTGTCCTTTTATCAATATTATAGGAAGGTTAGGAGACTTTCTCCGATGTCATAACTAAAGGGATGACTTAAATTTACGGATCCATCCGTACAACACAAACAGAACCCTAACATATATACATTAATAATTAAAAAGTTAGAAAGACCTTCATTTCATAACATGACTGATATGCACCGACAACATATCAACAGTATATTATTATGAAAAAAGATACTGTATTGAATTTTATATCATCTTTGAAAGTCATATTTATAAGGGACTAGTGATTTAATTTCTGTGTAATAAGACTTGATGATTAAGGAGAAATAAATATAATTATAAATATAATTATAAATATAAAAAAAAAAAAATATAAATATATAAAGAGGCGCTCTTAGCCAGATGCTCTCACCAGTCCGTAAGTGATTGGCGCGGTCAAGCAACTAGGCTCGCGGTCAGTCCATAGATGGGTGACCGCCAAAGTGGTTTAATTTGTGAGCGTCTCCGTGCTTCGGAGGGCACGTTAAGCCGTCGGTCCCGGTTGTAGCCATTAGGCAACAGTCGTTAAGCCATGTCAGACGCCTACTGGGCGGCTTGAAGAACTCTGACACCAGGGTAACCACTGCCCATACGATAAGTAAGTAAGTAAGTAGTAATATAATTAAATAGGCAAAATAGGCGGAGCCTGTACTATGGTAATCAGACAAGTCATAAACATACCTAGATTTTTTTAAATACATATATATTTATATAGACAGCACAAAAAATCATGCAACGATTTGTCACGGGTGAGAATGTAATCCATGACTTATGGCTTAGAAGGTCGTATGTTCTGCAGAATTTCACAGCGGGCAGCAGCGTCTGCTACTCGTTCTTTGGGAGAAATTCCTTCGGGTCGACTTTTACGCCCTCCACGGGACGAGATAGGGTGGCGATATTGTTTGCCGTCAACCACACTACGAAAATATATTTAAGTATATTAGTTACTGGTCTCTCGTGTTAATTTTACCGAATACGATATACCAACTTGCGGTCAATTCTAGTAAGATAAATTGAATCCTTAACGACCCTTACCCTGCAACTATTCTCCAACACAAATTTAAAGGTCGTTATAAAACAACGTGATACCAAAACACACGACACATGTTAAAGGTTAAATTAATAACAAACATGTCAAACTATACTGTTATAGAAGCTTTCATATTTTCAGCGCAAAACACTTTATCTTATACTTGTCGGGTCACAGATGACAAGTTTCAAACTTGCCCGTAACTCGAAAGAGGATAGTGCTGTCCCGCAGTGATTAAAATATAATCCCGGTTTAGGACGCAATCATGGATGAAAACCCTAAGCCCCGATGAAGTTGTTAGTAGGGACTAGTAACGCAACGTCCAAATTATTATAATACTAGCTGTGCCGCGCGGTTTTACCCGCGTTAAACATTTTAAATTATAGCCTATGTGTTAATCCAGGGTGTCAGCTAACTCCATACCAAATGGTATTTGGTATGGAGTTAGCTTAGATTAGCTAATATTGTGAAGAAGTAACAAACATACAAACTCACACAGTCACACTCCCAAATTATGCCTTTATAATATTAGTGTGATGTAATATTTTCCTTTCTGTACGTATGTAGCTCGTTTTCTCCTACAATTAATAAAAGTAAATAAATGCTTATAAGCAGAAATTATCATGTACCTATTGTATAAGAATTGTTATTTGTTTGTTTTCGACGTAAGGGTTAGAGTATAGAGTAAATAATTCGGTCTGATCACACCTTAGCCGCGGGCGAACCCGCGGCTAAGGTGTGATCAGATCGATCCCAAAACGCCGCAGTGATCAACATTTTTCTATAATCATAACGGTTTGTTTGTCTTCAAATGGTTGTTCTGTAAAAGTTGAAAAAAAAATTGAAGAGTCTAAATTTTATTTTCTAAGACCCCTATTCGAAAATAGGCTGTGCAGGTAGGATGTTTTTTAGCTGCCAGATTTATTTTCGAAAATTTGAATTGATTTTCGGATAATCATCTTCGTAAGATGGATGTTGATGTTGTGATGGTCGCTGGAAGCCGCTGAATGCGGGTAGTGCAAGACCGGCAATTGTGAAGATATTGTGTGTAAGACGGTGATAATGATGATAATAACTTCATTTAAAATTCATCATCATATCAGCCGAAAGACGTCCACTGCTGGACAAAGGCCTCCCCCAAATATCTCCACAATTGCCGGTCTTGCGCTATCCGCATCCAGCGATTTCCAGCGCCCCGTACAAGATCATCGGTCCATCTTGTAGGGGGCCTGCCCACGCTGCGTCTTCCGGTTCGTGGTCGCCACCATTTAAAATTACATCAACAAAAACATAATAGGTACATCGATTTAGTCTCGGAATCCAGACTGACACCTGAGGAAACCATCGCAAGGGACAATGGTAGCTAGAAATGGTATTTAAGTATTAATAGATAACGATAAATTATCTCTGTTTTTTTTTTGTTACTGGACATCACTATTCGAATATTAATCCAAAGACGTGGAATATTATTTAATGGAATTAAAAAGTTCCAGAACATTTACCAAGTGTAATTTATGTGAGCGAGTTGTTATGAGAAATGTTGGCTAACAAAATAATATACCCTACGTATTTTCTTAAACCCAATTACATTTTAAACGCTAAGATGAGGCCACGTCACCTCAATAGAATTTTTTTATTGTAAAATGGGCTTTATCGTGGTTTCTTAATGTTTCCTTTTATTACCGTTTGTGAGTCGCTGTCGTGCCTACTCAATTTGTCGAGTAAATTATAATAACCTGAAACATAAAATACTCGAATATACAAACTCAATATTTCAACGCAAATTACATCTCCATTTTCTTTATACATTTCGTATTATAACTTAGAAGATGAAATAAAATTACTTTGCTCTTAATAATACCTACTTCAATATACCAGATATTGAAGTAGGTATTATTAAGAGCAAAGTAATTTTATTTCATTTTCTAAGTTATAATACGAAATGGAATTTTCAAGTAATTATTGTAAGCTTGTAAATTATAATATATAATATTATAAATCTGGCAAATTTTGTCGCAGCCGAACCAGAAGACGCAGCGTGGGCAGGCCCCCTACAAGATGGACCGATGATCTTGTGCAATTGTGGAGATCTTTGGGGGAGGCCTTTGTCCAGCAGTGGACGTCTTTCGGCTGATATGATGAAGTTTTTTATACATAACTAACTCACCGAACCAGCATTCGACCCGCCCAATAGTAATCCTTTAGTATATTTTTAACTCGATGTTTACATTTAATCTTGAAGACTTTCACTGGTAACCTCTGGGAGGTACCTCTCCAGAGGTATAGATGTTATGGTGGTGGTTCCGGATGAAGATCATCTCCAGTTCCCACCAATCATCGAAGTCGAGAATGGAAGATACCATGGTGGTTTTACTGAGTAATCCCGGGGTCTCCCACATACCCCGCCGTCTCTCCAAGGGCGGGGTCTATAAAAAGATTTCACCACGGGAACAAAAAAAAAAAGGAGGCTGACAAAAGAGTCGGGTGGGGTTTCTGCCATCTACCAAATAAGACAAAGAAACGAGAAAAAGAAGTAGTGACAGTGGAACAAAACGTCCCTAAAAAGCGACCCTCTCATGTTAGTAATCTTCTAGCACAGATTACTTACATACTTACGTTAATGGGTTTATTTGTTAGACAGATAGAGCTTCTATTGTTTGATGATGGACTTTAATGAACGGCCGTTCTTTAGTTATTCACATTCATTTTACAGTTTTTCAAAGTGAGTATTCCACGTATGTTAGGACTTTTTGTTGTAGGTTACATTGGTCATCATTTTAAATTTTCGCGGACGAAATCGCGGGTAACAGCTAGTATAATAGTAAAATCTGAAATTTACGTAAACAAACTTGCCAGGTTACAGCAAAAATTACTGACGAAGTGGTCATAAACAACTTTTGACTTCCACTTCTTATGTAAATGTGAATTGGCAAGTATATCAAAGTGTTTAATACTTCACTAACTCAATAGTATTTTTACAACACCAAGCTTCAAATTACCTTTTATCTAGAAAAATAAAGCATGAGTGACACCGGAAAATATTAACGGTTTCATTTACAGTCGAAATGGTTTCAGTTTGTTAAGGCACAATTCCAAAAAATATTTTAAACGGCTGAGTTAAAAAAATCCAATAGACAAGGATACGTGAATATTAGTGCGGACTTTTAATTGCGACTTCATAAGTATTTAAAGACCGTGTTAGATAAAGAACGCGCTATACAGACATGTGACGTCACTTGTAGTAAAGCCATAGAATTTCAATACTAAAGTGGTATTGCGAGAACGGGATAGAGCATCCTCACTTTATGCCCGCCAAGAACTTTAAACGCTTGGATGTAATAATTTTTAATATTTTTGGTTTTTGAATTATATTTATATCTACTTTTTATTAAGTCAACTATCGTAAGGAAATTTAACATCAGCCTGATTCCTTATTTAACAAATATAGTTTAAATAAATGATTTGGTATCATTGCAGTAATAAAGGAAAATTACTTTATAGAATAGGCTTTGTTCAGTGCCTGGTTAGTGACCCTGACTGCTACGCCAGATATCGTGGGTTCGATCCCTAGGACAAATCTTTGGGTGTCGAACACGATTATTTATTCGGCGTCTAGGTGTAATTATTAAATTATTTTATAAAAATAAGTTCTTGCCTCCAAAACTGTGGCTTTTTCAGCAAAATAATTTAGGAAATCGAATGATTTAATGATATTTTTATTCATAGAGAATCCATAAAATAAATGTCAGTAGTCAATAATATTACGCTCTTATCAACTTTATTTTAATGTGATATATATCGGTCTTTTACCTCACCTTAAACGAAAATAAAAACTTGGCAAAGTTCCTGCAAAAAGACTATAGGAGCGGAAGTCAAATAAATACTTTATAAGTAAAGATATTGTGGAATATAAATAAAAGAATGTGTAACGAAAAGCAATACCGGATACTGTAATATTAAATAAGTTGTATTAATATAAGCTTCAGGTATTTGAATATTTATTCACAACAACCGTGCCAGTTACTAGATATGTCTAATTGTTTCTGCCAAATAACATCCGGATATTCGTACTTCAAAGATCAGTTTATTCAACACGGTAATATTATTGTTAGGTAATACCTAAGATAGATAAGATATTTTTGTGGAAAGAGTAATGAATATATTACAATTACAACCTCTTAATACTGTTTTATACTTACTTATCGATAAGATAGTTACATATGTTTATTTTTCGTTCTTCAGCCGCATATAATGAAACATTTAACTACATTCAGTTTTTAAGTGGCCAGTTCGATCATATCATTTAACACCGCTGTTTTGTGGGGCTATGTGAAAGAAAGAGCCAAAACAATCAATTGCAGCCTCAAAGCTAAAACTTCGTAAAATGATTAAAGCAATAGACCCAACATTTTATCAAAAAGTGATCAAAAACTATCCAACAGTGGTCGTGATGGACATAGTACCTATATCAGATATAATTTTTCATAAATTCAAAACCATACTTTTATTAATACACCAAAAGTTTGAATCATTGTCAACTAGATTTAATAAATATTTTTATTTATAAAACATAGTTCTTGTAGAACAACCTTTTTTAATCTTGGCCCGCGATTAATCTTGAGAATGTCTCTAAGAGAAAAGTTCAATGAGATCCATTTTCTAACTGTAGCATCTCAGTATATATATGGAAAGGTATTCTGTGTGCATAAAAATATAGATTCCTCCTGTATAATGAGCGATACACATTATATAAATAGATACTAGACTAGATATAAGCGTAATCTAACATTCATATATTTCCATACTAACGGATAGTAGCCCACAAAATAAGTAGCTACTTTAACTGTTATACTTAAGAGGACGCCACGTCACGTCGTTAAAAATAAAATTTGGTGAGTAAATTTATAGACTCAAGTAACCAATATATTATAATAAGTAAAATTAGAAGAATACTTTGTGTAGAGCCATAAAAATTGTCGCCAAGACGTTTCGGTTTTGGGTGCAATAAGGCATACTTTTTATGTCACACGTTATACAAAAAGACATAAGATATTCCCGATCTATATAACTTAAGTTTCTATTAATACCTACAATATTACTTACCAAAAGAGTTTAATGAAAAAGCCCGGGTAAACAAAGAAAAGTCATTATATCTTCCAATACATTTCGTAAACATACAATGTCAACATACAGAATTCAGTATATTGGCTCCATTCCAATATCCAAGGTTGAAAAAACAAGTAAATTCTCATGAGATTTATTTACCTATTTACCCAATAAAAATCATCGCTAAATATCTTCCAATAACTAAGGCTTATTCATCGGAAATTCCAAATAATAATCGGAACACTCATCGTAGTAAATCACTCAAGTCTCCTTATTTCGGATCTGAATGAGAGAAACAACAACACGAGTTTTTAATCGAATCATTTGGAAAATACTCGTAGGTAACGAGCAGTATTTTTACTTTGTAAGTAATATAAGAGCAAAGTCTGTGAGTCAGCATCTATTTGTCCAGAACGTGAAGTGAATTTTTCTGTTACGGATAATATAAGTATTACGTGATTCTATAAAAGGATAAAAGAAATATTGAAGCTTAAAGGTGTATAAGCCCAACGAATGTGTGCCCAAGCGAAAATGATCTTCTGAATTTAACTATTATTTTCTTTGAAATTTTGTCTTTGTAAATCGTTATCTGCTGCCTAGCCGTCACTGTGTAGCAGTAAAAACTGGCTGGATAGACTGGCAGTATAATATCATCGTGTCGTAACATCAGCCAGTTTTTACTGCTACACTGGTAGAAGGATAGCTACCTACTTTTTAAAATGTCTAACATATGCTCTGGCTTTAAAAACGGAGCATGTATTGGAATAATCTTTTTCGTCATCATCATTATCAGCCAGAAGATATCATCTGTTGGACAAAGGGCTTCCCCAAAGATCTTCGATGTCGATCATTTGAGGTGATTTGCCATAAACCCCACGCTTGGCAGATGGTTTGGCGATAATGATAATAATAATTGAATAATCCTTATTTAGATGAAATCATTCCTTTGGGCAAGATTTTACCCTAATTCATTCATAATTAAACTCAAAATATTCAATCAATGGGTTGATGAATCAGTTAGTAAGTAAAATAGAACTTTTTATTAATATTTATGCTTTAAAAAAAGAGGATTTGTATATGTTGCGCGGGTTTTCCCGTATTTGTGAACCGATTTTGGCGATTTTTTTTTGATTCGGACTGTTTTATATTTTGTCAAAATTGGACCAGCATCTTAGGATACATGTATAAGTAATTTAACTTTTAAATAAGGTGACTTCTATTTCACCTTGTGGTGAGCGTACAATTCTCTATCAATACGTCCTTTCGTCCGTAGCGGTTTAAATCTTAATGTTCATAGCAAAAGATATATCGTGGATAGTAGCGATTTATTGCAAGCATAAATCTCCTCATGTTGATGTGAGTTTCGCCTTTGAACTTCGTCTGACCCTGAAATAGATACGGATTACATTTCTAAGGTCGATTAACCGATGACTTTACCCCATTCTCATCAGTTACATGTCAAGTAACGCACCCTTCTAGAATTTTCTTAACTTGGAGTCCCAATAGATAAAACCGAGTATGGAATCGTATCGTGATCAGTTGCCTCAGTACTAACTAGGAAAAAAAAAGAAACGTAAATGCGAGTCTCAATTGAAATGTGTCTTCAAATGTCTTCAAAGCAGCAACCTGCTGCTTTGAAGACGTTCCGCCAATCATACAATTTTTGCGAATTTGTACTAATCCTACGGTATATAGAGTCTAGAAATTAATGAGATCTATAAATCTCTATCTACAAATCGGAAGACGCAGCGTGGGTAGGCCCCCTACAAGGAGGACTGATGATCTTTCAAGGGTGCGGGAAACCGATGGATGCGGGCAGTACACGACCGGCCATTGTGGAGATCCAGCAGTAGAAGTGTTACGGCTGATATGGTGATGATGATAATAATGATTATTTATGCGGTTTATGTGTATTTTTAGTGTAACTAACTGCTTAGCCAGAGGCCGTGGGTTCGATCCCCACCCAGGACAAATCCTAGTGCGGTGGGCATGATTATTCGTTATTTGTTTGCTGGGCTGGCGGGGCACATAGCTCGTACAACCGATGGCCGTTGGGGCAAAAAGGTTCTCGATTGGCGACCGAGAACCGGAGGACGCAGCGTGGGCAGTCCCCCTACAAGATGGACCGATGATCTTGTGCGGTACTGGGTGCGAGTAGTACAAGACTGGCAATTGTGGACATCTTTGGGGGAGGCCTTTGTCCAGTAGTGGACGTCTTTTCTTTTTGAAATTTACAAGTATGTTTATCAATCTGATTGCCAAAGTTCAAGCTCTGCCTAGTTTGGGATCAGACAGCATTGCGACATTGCAAAAATATATTATAAAATTTGAGAAAAATAAACGACAAACTAAAATATTTGATTTTTAATATAAAATTGTTTTCTGTCGATTAAAATTCAAGTTATTGCGATTTGCTCCTTGGCGATACACACCAACTTCCTAATTTATAAATTCATGAAAATACCTATAGTGAATCAAACGTGCATAAAATTTTCAATGTACTATAACAATACGATGATACTTTTTCAATTGACTCAACACTCTGACACCTTGCATTTTTATCAGACATGGTCGAAATTAAAGAATTACTTTGTTTTTTTCAACTCTTAACGGAATCACTTCTCGATGATGAAGTCAACGTACTGATTACAAATATTCCTTAAGTGAGACCCAGTTACAACTGTGGAAGCCATACAAATGGAGCACGCATACTATGTATGTAGTTTGTCATCTATACATCTATACAAATCAGGGACCGGACAACCCCGCTTCTGAGTTAAGCCGTTTGATAGGGTAACCCGTTCATTGGGTAACTCGTATCGCAGTGTTACCCTTTGATTGACTTACAGCCTCGAAACCCAGTGAAAGGGTTAACACGTTTTTTATGGTAACCCCGGGAAGGGGTTAACCCCTTCAATGACTTAAGCCCTTGAATAGCTTACCTTCTTGAAATGGTTTTATTCGAGTTAACCTGAATTACCCAATCAACTTAGCAGCGTGTAGATGGGAGTAGGTATACTCGCACCCGTGCGGTGCCTCATTGCCTAACTACTTTTAGGTAGGTACAACAAATTTGACGAACGAACGACTTTTTATACTTTAAATTTGAAAGTTTAGTGACGACAAATAGTCGAGCTAATAATTAACGTGTTATTTAAAGAACTGACTTACTTTTATCTTAATTTTGTGACAATCTGTATGATGTGATTATATTTTGTTAAATAATTATTATAATATTTTTCTGTGTGGTGATGGCATAGGATATCATCACCCCATTTTATCACGTAGGGGGCGCAGAAATCGACCGAGGGCATACCTACCAGAGAACCGGCAGCAGAGTTTATCTATGAACTATGACCATCAAACTTTCTTTCGCCAACCCGTCTGCCAATCTATGGGGCTCTGGGGGTCTGCCAAGCTCCCATTCTTTGGGAAGGCTTTTGTCCAGCAGTGGACGTACTTTGGCTGACATGAGGACGATGAAATAATTGACGGGCGTGTTGGCATGGTTGGCAAATTCTTGCTTTTCACGCCGGAGCTCGTGGGTTCGATTCTATTTAGGACAGATATTGGTGTGCATGAACATGTCTGTTTGTCCTGAGTCTGGGTGTAATTATCTATATAAGTATGTATTCACAAAAGAAAAGTAGTGTATGTAATATATCAGTTATCTGGTTTCCATAGTACAATCTCTGCTTAGTTTGGGATCAGATGGCCGTGTATAAATAATGTCCCTGGATATTATTATTATTTAAATTATTGTATAAAATGAACCGATATATTATGGGTATTCTAAAACATCATTCACGTGACTAAAATGTTCATTATCATAAGAATATTAGCACTTTAAGAATTTTCAGAGTCAAGCAAACTTAGGTTATGTAACTGTCTATATATTTCATATATAGACAGCAATCTTGGTCTGATAAAAATACATTTAGACGACCACCTAGGTATAAGTTTTCCAAGACTAATTCTGTATTCAATAAAGTTCTTTACCGTAATTTCATATTAGATACTAATTTATTTGCAAATATAGTTGAAATAATAATACGGCTTCTGTGGCCACATTAATTGGCTTAAGGAAACTGCCTGTTTTTTTGTGCCAAGTCGTATGAAAATATGACAAACTGGCTATCTCATATATCTTTTACAGAAACCAATGGCCTTAGAATTTGACAAATGGATGACACTCTAGTAGGACAATCAATTATACGGCTTCCGTAGCCAAATGGCAAAAAACGGAACCCTTATAGATTTGTCATGTCTGTCTGTCTGTCCATCCGTATGTCACAGCCACTTTTTTCCAAAACTATAAGAGCTGTACTGTTGACAATTGGTAGATGTATTCTGTGAACCGCATTAAGATTTTCTCACAAAAATAGAAAAAGAACAATAATTTTGGGGGTTCCCCAAAAGATGCCCCCCCCCCCTGTAACTTCTAAAATAGGAGAATGATAAAACTAAAAAAAATATATGATGTACATTACCATGCAAACTTCCACTGAAAATTGGTTTGATCGAAATCTAGTAAGTAGATGTTTTTAAGACGTCCTAAATCGTAAACCGCAATTTACCTTTCATTTAATCAACTGAAATACTTGCTGCTATGGAACCCTTCATGGGCGAGTCCGACACGCACTTGACCTGTTTTTCTAAAAATTGAGAAGCTATAACGTTTTTCGATAAAAAGAAGGTTACCGCCGCTCTTGCAAGTAAATTGCAAGTTATTAGCTTTTACAGCGTGTTCATTTCTGATTACATTAATAAAGATATGGACGTTTGTATTAATAGTTATAGTATTTACATATCTCTCAGTCACCAACATTTTAGTCTTCGATCATACCAATTCAATCAATATCTTCTATTATTCTAGAGCAATGAGCTGCCAACAATCTTGTAATTTTTTTATAATAACTGCCATTGTTACTAGTGATTGAAAAATAATTCAACACCTCTCAAACTTAATCTTTTAGGAAAACGCCTGATTGTTGTTTTAAAATTTTCCAAACAGCTAAATTTCTAACTGACTAACTTGGCCTTGTCTGAAATATTGTAACTTAATGCCTACAGACCTTTTAAGATTAGATTAGCGTGGTTCTTAAACAATTTAAGAACAATAAGGCTCCTGGTGATAACAGAGTTACAATAGAGCTTTTAAGGCGGATGGTATACCAATCCTACGATCTTTTCAGAAGTTATTTAACTTCGTCATACTAAAAGGTCAAACGTCACAAGGATGGCACATATTGGTGTGGTAGTGCTTTCTTCAATAAGGGCGATAAAAACCCTTTGAAAAAATAACAGACCCATCACGTTACTGAGCCATGTTTACAAGTTGTTTTCGAGAGACATTACGAATCGTCTCACGCACAGGTTTGACCTCAACCAACCCTCTTGAACAAGCCGGTCGCCGAAAATGCTTTAGTACCATATACCACATACATACGCAGCGGCAAGTTATTCAGAAGACCGTGGATATATCCAGTCATTATGCTTAGCGTTTGATTGAATCGGAACCTGGATGTACTGTGATCTTTCCAAAATTCCAAATTAACTACCGGTATGTCGAGGTGTTAAAGTGTTTGTATGAGAACTCGCAACCTATACGATTGCAGCGAGGCGTGAGACAGGGGGATATAACATCTCCATCTCCAGAACTATTCATCGCTGCATTGGAAGATGTCTTTAAGCTCCTGAAAGGAGACAGCGATCTGTTTATGTCGCAGTCGCTGTGCCGGACTGGCAGAAGTCGGCAAATAGCGAGGACAATCCAGAGCCCTCTCAGGGTACGTGTGGGACCATCATACCATCTGGAACTTTTCGCATAAGGGGTGCACCGGAGCAACATACCAGCGTTCCCGCGGCTCCCCCATCAGGCGCCAAGAGAAGCCCACGGCAGGTAGGTTTAGTCGGTGCGAGTCTGACGCATCCATCCGTAAATATTTTTGCGGGTGGCATGCGTAGGCATTCGACCTGCCTCATCAAAAAAAAGGTAAGAGGTCCACTTCGAGTAGGAGATCAATTGTAGAATCTAACTTGCCTGGGCAGCGTTCGGAAAGCTAAGCTTCTGGTCCCAAACACCAATCAAAAGTCTTCGATTAGTATGTGTTGCCTCTGATGAATTAGGGAACCAAGACGTAGCCGCTCACTACGGGGCTAATAAAACGGCACATGGTCACCCAAAGAGCAATGGAGTACGCCATGTTCGGAGTTTCCCTCCGAGATCAAATCACAAATCTCAAGATCCAACCAAGAGAGGCAAATCATAAAAACCGACATAGCTTGAATAATTGCCAAGCAAACGTGGCGGTGGGCAGGGTACATAGCTTGCAGAATCTTCGGCCGCTGGGGCAGAAAGTTTCTCACGTGTCGCGTGTCACGTTTCACAAGTGGCGACCATGAACCGGAAAACGCACCGTGGGGCCCCCAACAAGATGGACCGATGATCTTGCGAGGGTCGATGACAGCCGCTGGATGCGGGCAAGGCAGGATCTGCAGTTGTGGAGTATCTTTGGGAAGCAATGGACTTTGCCCAGCAGAACCTTCGGCTGATATGATGATAATGGTGATGGTTATGATGATGATGCATCTATTCAATAACGGTGTACGCCACCACGCCTCCGCGGTTTAACATTAACAGAATGAAAATCAAATTCTTTGTTATTATAGAATTAGGGGCACTATCTATTCCATCAGTCTCATTATCCGATGGGATGACTAGCAGAACGACCGGAAGGTCAGGTACAGGATCGACGGCTTTACGTGCTCTCCGAGGCATGAGGCTATAATACCGCCAACTCCCAGACTCCGGGCTGACACTAAGAAATTTTTCTTTTTACGCAAGAATCCCATAGACACTTTTGGCCCAACCGGGATTTGAACCCAGGACCTCGTTATCTATGTTTAAAGACGCTACCAGTAGACCAACGAAGCGTAACACATACTTTAAAAAAAGAACTGCTAAATTGCTTTTACTTAATTCTGTAGTACCTACCGAGTTCCAAATTAAAAGACATTATGACAATAAACAAGAACAGACACGAAAAATTTAATATTACAATGTTTAGCGACAAGCAAAATTGAACTTTAAAATAATAAATTCCAAATGATTGCGACTAGATGTCACGCGCGGTGGTGTTTATGCTATTACCAAACCAATTTCGATGCGAAAGAGTGCATATTACAATGTCTTGGCTGGAATGGCTTACCCTGTTACAGTGTTACAGGGTATGAAAGGGTAACCCTTTCGGAAGCGGTTCATTACACCCGTTCGAAGGTGTAACTCGTATCATAGGGTTTATTTTTTAAGCGCTTAAAAATACCCGTTCAAAAACCCGTTCAACGAGTATCCGGACGGTCCCTGATACAAATAAATAAAATTGGAGTGTCTGTTTGTAATATTGAAATAGCCGGTTTTTACTACATAAATATGAATATATACACGGTACATACACCAAAATAACAGTTTTTACAATTTTTGTCTGTCTGTCTGTCTGTTTGTTCCGGCTAATCTCTGAAATGGCTGGACCGATTTTGACGGGACTTTTATTGGCAGGTAGCTGATGTAATAAGGAGTAACTTAGGCTACTTTTATTTTAGAAAAAGTCTTTTATTTTACTAATAAACGAAATAAACTAATTAACACGCGGACGAAGTCGCGGGCACAGCTAGTCGTAGTATAAAGAGAGAGACTGGTCGTAATAATATAAGGCTCATTGGTCAAGCGTATGGATACAAGGTGTTACATAAACTGTGGGGAAAACTTAGAAGCTCCATCTAGCGATGTAACTGAGCCAGTACTTTCTCATAAATAGCTCGTATGAAAAGAACAGGGAATACAAAGATCTGTCAAAGTACAAAAACTGCTTATAATACACGCACCGGATGCAATATTAGTCGACATCGAAAAGTCCATAATACAAGTTTTGCTTAGTTTGGGCTAGATGGCGTTGTGTGTTGTGTGATACTTCCGGTTTCTTTTTTATTACTGACGAACTAAAGTTTTACCGGCCAGAACATACTACCACTTGACGAACGCACATTCTTGAACAAATAAGAAGTTATCGACCACATTGGTTTGTTTTGCGCCAGAATGTATATATCATACGCCAATTTCTTTGAAATATAGGAAAGTATTCGCCAACCACATAACCGAATATCATTCACTGACATTCACACAACTAGAGCATGGAGCAGGCATCGAACTCAAACCGCAACGCTGCGGTCAATTCGACCTTTCGTATAATCCATTATTAAGCAACGATTAAGCATACTATATGTCTACTTCATATATTTTTAAATGAATATATGCATTTTAACCGAGTAGGAATAGACAAAAAAATCAACTATTTTATTTTCTTTAATTTTTTTGAGTATAAACATAAATAGTTGAAAATTCTTAAAAAGCACTATCTTTTTAATTATTTTAGCTGCACATACAGAATGCATCATGCATGTATAATATATTTTTGAATATTATGCATCGTTTAGCTTTGAAACTACATATTTTTATTTACATTACCGAATGACCGGGTGCCTAAGTGTTTCACCTGGCTAATCCCTAACGGACTGGTGAAAATAAAAAAAATAAAATAGACTATGCTTATTTCTGGTAACAAATTCGGACCCATAGATAGCATTTACACGCGCAATGAAGTACAAAAAGAACAGGACATATAATACTAGTAATAATAAATAATTAATAAAATAAAGCTATATTTAGGAATTGCGCCCATTCCGGAGACAAGTCATAAAATGAGGGATCTTTATATGACTTGCCTCTGAGAACATCGTTGAATATAGGCTCAATTCAGAAGATCGACGATCATCATCAGTGCAGTGTTGGAGATGGCCTAGATACTGCGTACCAGGGAGGCGCACTCTTTAGGGTTCCATAGCCCAATGACAAAAAACGGAACCCTTATAGATTCGTCATGTCTGTCTGTCCGTCCGTATGTCACAGCCACTTTTTTCCGAAACTATAAGTGCTGTACTATTGAAACTTGGTAAGTAGATGTATTCGATGAACCGCATTAAGATTTTTACACAAAAATAGAAAAAGAACAATGATTTTGGGGAGTACCCATACATAGTACTGAAACTCAAAACTTTTTTTTTCACCGTACCCATACATGAGGGGTGTCTTGGGATAGCTGTGCAAAAATGATATTGAGGTTTCTAATATCATTTTTTTCTAAACTGAATAGTTTGCGCGAGAGACACTTCCAAAGTGGTTAAATTAGTGCTGCCCCCCCCCCCCCCCCTGTAACTTATAAAATAAGAGAATGATAAAACTAAAAAAAATATGTGATGTACATTACCATACAAACTAACAACGAAAATTAGTTTGAACGAGATCCAGTAAGTATTTTTTTTAATACGTCATAAATCTTAAACCGCAATTTACCTTTCATTTAATCAACTGAAATACTACGGACCCTTCATAGGCGAGTCCGACTCGCATTTGGCCGGTTTTTTTTACCATCACAGCGTAAAAACAATTGGTGCCCGCATCCACAAACATGCCCGAAGCGCCACAGAAGCGAGGCAGCTCCAACACTCCTAGCAACTGCCCATGAGCACCTAAGTTATCTTTGGTCTACCAATTTATCGACTGCTTGGAATATATGCAATTACGTCAGTCAATACATACACTCCTCTCAATCTTGGCAGCATATGTATTACGGCATTTTCCGTTGTGCAAATATGGCATCGACTGTACCTAGCTAATAACCGATGCATAAGATTCAAGTTTTGGAACTGTGTTAGTTTATCGTCGGAACTAATAGCCAAAGCACTTTACTTGTTAATAGTAAGCCACGTAAATCATAACGGAAACTCTTGTAAATTGATTCTATCACTTTGCATCACAAAAAGTAAACATTTAGTTTTAATCTTAAGAGTGTTAGTTGGTGGTGGTAGTAACCGATTGAGAAGCCTTATTACGTACTTACAGCTATGAAAGAAAGCCACGGCATCTTCTATAGCATCAAAAACCGGCCAAGTGCGAGTCGGACTCACCTATGAAGGGTTCCGCAGCAGCAAGTATTTCAGTTGATTAAATGAAAGGTTAATTGCGGTTTACGATTTATGACGCATTAAAAAAAAATACTTACTAGATTTCGTTCAAACCAATTTTCGTTGTTAGTTTACATGGAAATGTACATCATATACTTTTTTTAGTTTTATCATTCTCTTATTTTTGAAGTTACAGGGGGAGGGGGGGGGACACTCATTTTTCCACTTTGGAAGTGCCTCTCGCGCAAACTATTCAGTGTAGAAAAAAATGATTTTAGGAACCTCAATATCATTTTTGAAGACCTATCCATAGATATCCCACATGCATGGGTATGTATGGGGATCCCCCAAAATTATTATTATTTTTCTATTTTTGTGTAAAAATCTTAATGCGGTTCACTATATATATTTACTTGAGGTTGGACACGGACAACGTGAAATGGCTCGCAGAATTTGCTGTGTGGTTGACAGCATAGAATATCAGCACCCCATCTCATCCCGTGAGGGGCGCAGAAGTCGTCCTGAGGGAGTATCCTCCAGAGAAAGGGCAGCAGCGTGTCTATATTATTTATACGACCATCATACTGCGATCGCTGACCTTTTTTTTTTTTTTTTTTGCGTGGGGAAATCCTTATGGACTTCCTCCGCCCGCCCTGGGGAAGGCGGAGGGGCATGCCGGACTCATACCGGCTAAAACCCCACGGTGGCCGCCCTCAGCACATAATGGAGGATGGAGGGACCCCGGGATCTCCAGTGGAACGCACCGGGATCCCTCCGTGCGTGGCCGAAGCTCGTCTCGGGAGGAAACTTGTCTCCTCCAGAGTCCTCACTGTATCCGACAGTGCGTGGCCACCACACACTGTCGCCTTCCCGGGGGTCGTTTGATGGATGCATAAAGTCCCCACTTCATACATTCACGACCCCGGGGGCCCCCCTGTTTTTCTGTAGGGTTACAGAGAGGGGGGCAAGGCACGTAGCCCAGCTATGTGCCGGGCTGGGCGCTGCGGCGAGTACCGCTTCGGCGCACTCGTCTCCGAGTGGGATCGGCCCTTTCTCGGCGATCGCTGACCTATCTGCCAAGCGTTATGATATGCAATAATGGCATATGTCTCCAAATGATGGACACAATTCCATTGTGGAAATGTTTTGAAGAGGCCTTTGTCCAGCAGAGGACGACACAAGTGAACGCCCGCTCTACTACAGTAAAATCTCTCTAACGTCACCTTTGCAAACACGTAGGTAATCCACGGACAAAAGTACACCCAGACTTAGACCAATAATTTATGACTCACACAAATATGTAGATCTCCCATTCGGCAATCGCAACTAAAACACGAAGGCGTCGAGGTAGTAGGCGTTGACTACTTCAACCACTGCACCACATGTGCAAAGAAGAAATCAAATGTAAGAATCGAATGTACTTAGTAGAATCTACATTCGATTATTACATTTCCCACGGATTTCCGAATCATTTCACATCCAAATGATCTTCAGGGAAACTTCCGATGAAAAACTTTCCCAAATAATATCACAGATTAAAAATATCGTTTTCTATAGAAAGTTTCCGGGGAAACGGCATTTGTATGAAATTCTAACAATGAGTCTTTGCTGAGCAAGAATTATATAAATCGCAGTTCTATTAGTTACGCTATTATCAACTTTAATTGTATACAATAAAGGAGATATCAAGTTCTCGGGTGTCAAAGAATAAAATTGTTGCAACAGTATCTTCAAATTGCGTCTACGATCTCAAAACAGGATTTTAAACCTTAATATTCAGTTTTAAGACTCATTCTACAAGTTTCTTGGCGTACTAAAATATTGAATGAAGGCCACAATTGAACGGACATATTGAGTGAGACCGTGAGACGGCTATTGGTATTTCAAAGGATATTATTGATACCAATTTTGCCGCAGAGGTTTAGGTTATGATTACTTTTGAAGGACCTCGTCAGATCCTACTTATGTGAACAAGCTGGGAACTTATAGATATCAAATAGGTTTGAAAATCTTTCTTATTTCTGACGCTAGTTAGGAATGTTTGTCCAAACGATATAAGACAGTAATTAGCTAAAACGTAGTACTTTTGCACTTTGCACTAAATATACTTAATTGACTGCAATTTGGTTCATATATACGCAAGTAACGTGGGAGTTGTTCAGGGAGTTGTTTTGATGCCTGCTGGCTTCACCCTTAGCCAGCGAATTAACGTCGCCATACAACGAAATCGTTAGCATCGTTCTGGAACATTCCCCGCTTCTTTAATATTATGCGCATCCAATTTATAGTAAATTTATTGTAATTAAATTAAAAATAACTAATCAATCATTAAACATGAAAACGATTATATTTATAGATATAAATAAAAATATGCTACAAGTTCGCATTTACAATTACGAGACTTTCATTGCTTTACTGTAAAATTAAATAAAAAATCTTTTAATTCTGCAATTTATTTAAATTTGATAGTACTCAACATTTGTAATAAGTTTATGGGAACTAATTTAATCACAGGCATAGAGATAATAATTCATATTTATTATGATTGGGATGATAAATTAAAACAAATGTAATCAAACACTCCTGAAGATTTTGACTTAGAAATACTGTCATTCCTATAAATGGGCAAGTTAACTTAATATTTTGTCGTCTTATAACTTATTGGCACCAGAGAAGAGAAAGCTTTTTTAAGACATAGAATGTTTTCTTTAGAATGGAAATAGTCATTAAGTAAATCAACAGGTTAATAGGGTCGGGTATTTTCGGTCCGTTGTTCTAATACCCTTGTGAGCACTTGTGGGAATATATTGCGTAATAATGGATACCGATAGGTGCTTTTGAAGCCACGTCCACGCAGACACTGGATCTACGACAGTGTCTTTATTCTACAAACAATAAAGGTAGTTTTTGAAAAGCAATAGCGTCTACTGACGTAACATCTCGTCTGTACGAACGAATTGAAGGAGATTTGTGGGGATCTTAAATTGGAATGAACAATAATACGTCGCCGAATATTTACCTATCGTTTTAGAAAGTGTTTGAAGTGTATATTTAACGAGAGAGAGTTTATATGAAAAAAATCTGTTTTTGTTTTTTACAGTTCGTCTCGAGGGCTTTCCCTGCTTTACCGGATAATATAGGCGAATGTGGACTCAAGCCGTAATTTTTTTGTAGTAATAGTTCTTTACGCAAGCTGGGGTTCGAGAGTAAGATGGTAAATGTTTGACGAGAGCGTTACGAAAAGTATGATCGGCTGAGGCGAACGGAAGTTGAAAGGGGGATATAAGTTAATGAAGATAGAAAGAGAGAGTTTGTTACTATAAGTGCAGAATTGAGAGGTAGATTTTCTCTCATAGCCAGTTACGTTTCGTTTACCTAAGTTTTACTTCGGTCATGTGATCTAAAGAACACTCGTTTTTTTTTGTTTTTACCTAGTACTCCCGCATTAGTTTAATGAATCCTTGTGTCACGGGGTATTTTATAAACATATAATTGATGGATAAAAAGTACACCCAGACACAGAACAACTACTTATGGGTAAAAAACTGATGCTCATCGTATCTGGGTTAAGTCAGCGCTATCTATTTATCTATCTAACGTACCTGTTTGTATATTCTATTCTTAAAAACTGTTGATCCGAGACGGATGCACATGTTATAACATGATACTTTAATTCATCTGTAGTTTTCATTACCTTGTATGGCGGGTGTTGCCCGACGTGAGTTAGTTTTAATTGTGCCTGTATTTGGAGTAGATGTGCTCAAATTAATCGTATAGCAATAGCACGACGACAATGAGGGCTACCGTTTTTGTGCTCACCAGTCGGCGCCACTGTCGCGGAAGGTCCACTATAGCTGATCAAAATCATTGTTATTGTGGACGCGACGAATGTTTTTACGAAAAATATTTAAAATCCTGTTAAAGTGTTTCATAAATAGCATGCCGCAGGGTTGTGCAGTCCCCGTACAACACTGCGGCATGCTATTTATGAAACACTTTAACAGGATTTTAAATATTTTTTCAAATATTTATTACAGTCTGTCAGCTGTTACTCATTTTATTTTTTATTTAGTTTGAAACTAAAATGTTTAGTTATAATCGCAGTTTTTATTAATAAACAGCGTAACCCGAACAAAAACAGTGTATTTTGACGTTTCGTAGACCTGCCGCGATCCTAGCGCCTCTAGCGGCAAATTGATACGCGGTAGCCCTCATTGGACTGATGCATTAAGAAATTATCATAGTAATCCCCGATAAATCCTAGAATATCTGGTGATAATTAAACGAACGGACTTGTCGCATATGCTACTAGCTATGCCCCGCGGTTTCACCGGCGTTAAGCTTTATAAATTATAGCCTACGTGTTATTCGGATATATATGTTATACCTATTGCTACAAAGTTTCATCAAAATTCGTTCAGTAGTTTTGGCGTAAAAGAGTAACAAATAACATACCTCTATACTCATGAACTTTCGCATTCAAATTTTAGTAGGATGTGTGCCCCTAGCGGTTTTGGCAGTGCACGCCGGAATAGCTCGCAGATGGTTTGGATAGATTTTTTCCTACTTGACACTTATCGTCATATTTTGGACAATTTTTTTTTTTTCGTTTATTGGTCTACAAAACTGGATACAGACATGTTACATATAAAAGTGTAAAACAAACAGTATTTAGAGATACAGCAAGAGTCTATACCCTTCTAGATGCAGACACAGCATGCATAATATAAATTAACATACCTAAACAAAACCTTAACTAAATTCTAAATTAAAAGTACTTTAAATACTTATACAAAATAATTTAAATAAATTACTAATTGACTTTTATTTACTTAGTGTTTTATAGTTTATCTAAATTTTTAAGTTTTTTCTTTAGTGAGGCGATAGAACAATTAAATATGTCAAATTCATTTTGCAGTGCGTTACAAATTTTGGCCATGCGGTATATGGGTGAATGTGTACCAATATTGGTTCTGGAAAGTGGTAAGCAGAATGTTTTTCTGTTGCACAACCTGCTCCCCTGACGAGGAATCGAAAAACATATGCGTTCAAGAATGCTTGGGGTGTCAATTAAACCATTAATGACTTTAAACATAATTGTTACATCAGAGGCTCTCCTGCGCGAGTGTAGGGAAGTAACTTTGTAGTACTTTAGCCTATCTTGATACGATGGTAGAGTGCGGCACTTGTGATCAGTGTATGCTATATGATACATAAACCTCTTTTGGATTTGTTCGATTCGGTCTGAATGGACCTGATATCCCGGGCTCCAAACATTGCAGCAATATTCGAGTAAACTGCGTACTATGGTGTTGAAAATGACAATTGTTAGTGTCGGGTTCTGAAAAATTCTCAACTGACGTCCAATAAACCCTGAAAGTTTTGATGCTTTTTTTGTTATTTCGTCTATATGAAATCTAAAAGTCAAAGCGGAATCTAATAACACCCCTAAGTCACGAATGACAGAAACTTCTTTTATAATTTTATCTTCTATTTTATAGACACCAACAAAAGATTTCTTTTTTCGTGAAAATTTTATATAAAAGCATTTGTCCGGATTAAAAGTCATGCAATTTGACACGCACCAGTTCTCTACTTTTTTAATGTCAGCTTGTAAGCATTGCATATCATTGGCACTTAATATACTTCTGTAGATCTTTAAATCATCTGCGTACATTTTAAAATTACTTGTAATGGTATGGGCAAGGTCGTTAATGAAAATTAAAAAGAAAAGGGGACCCAAATGTGATCCTTGCGGTACACCTGTTGGAGCTAAAAACTGGTAAGATTTATATCCGCAAGCTGATACTAGTTGTGAACGATTTAAAAGATATGACTGGCACCACCTCAGTAAGGAACCATGAATGCCCATTGAGGAGAGCTTTTCAAGAAGTATCGAGTGATTTACCAAATCAAACGCCTACGGAAGTCCGTATAAATAGCATGGACTTCTTTATTGTCGTCCAAAGCTTCAGAAATATCCGTTACAAATTCTATTAAGTTGGTGGTAGTAGATTTATGTGGCAAGAAGCCATGTTGATTATTATTAATCTTGGTGACAATATGCGAGAGAATTTTCCTTTGGACCAATGACTCGAAAACCTTCCCAGGGGTAGATAGAATAGAAATAGGTCGATAGTTAGAGATAACATCTGGTTCGCCCGATTTGAATATGGGTGTTATATGAGCCAATTTCCATGCTGAAGGGAAAACACCCGATTTCATAGATTTACGGAAAATTATTGCAAGAGGAATGTGTAACAGATCAGCACAAGTTTTAAGCAGTATCGGTGGGAGTCCGTCAGGTCCTGCTCCCTTTTCACTGTCTAGATCTTTTAGAGTTCTAAGAACCATCTCGTCAGATATTATGCAATTATGAATGGCAAAATGTTCAACATTATTTAATCTTGAATTATTTAGAGCTGGTGTTAAAACATGTGAATTATAAATGGACTGAAAATTCCTTGCAAAAAGATTTGTTATTTCCTTGCCGCCCTTAACAAATGTGTCATCTAAACGCATTTCACTCGGAATAGTTGAACTGCATGTTTTTTGGGATTTTAAGTATTTCCAGAAATATTTAGGACACTTACGAAGATTTTCGCCTGCTTTTTGTTTAAAGTTATTGTAACAATATTTTATCATTTCGTCACATCTTGTCCTTAGGAGATTAAATGTTGCTTTATCAACCGGGTTGCCATATTTTTTATATTTTGAGTGATATTTATTTTTTTCTTGAAGGGCTTTGAGTAATGACGAACTGAACCACATTGGATACTTTTCATTGCAACTGTTGCGCATAGGTGTATATTTGAAGATGATTGGATTTAAAATGTCGTAAAAAATGTCAAGCATGTCATCAACGTGATCTACATCCTTCCATACGTTATTCCAATCGATTTTTGCAAGTTCTTCATTTATTAAACAATAGTCGGCCATAAAAAAATTGTATTTAAGGTGTCTTTTCGTTTTCAGGGGTCCATTATTTGCTTTTTTAATATTTATCTCAATACTAGGATGGTGAAAATCTTTTGGTTCAATACTCGTTTGCGCTCCACGCACATTTGTGTGTGAAGGAGAATTACAAAATACTAAATCCAGCATTCGACTGTTTGCATTGGTGACGTTATTACATTGGCATAGACCATTAAATGCAATGGTATCCAAAATGCGATTGACTAGATTATTAGAGGTAGTTGTATTTACTAAACTGACTGTTTCTGGATTCCATATCCATTCAACTTCTGATAAATTAAAATCGCCTACAATTAGAGTTTGTGAGGAGCTCGATACTTTGTTTTGTATAACATTAGAAGTATTTTTCAAAAAAGTATCAATATAATCTAATTTAAGCGGTGGAGGGATATACACTGCACAAATATTAATGTAACCAGTATTAGTTTTTATCGTAATCCATAGATCCTCACATCTCGACTCCCATTTGGATTTTCGAAGAACTTCATAACGTTTTAGGACAGCTATCAAAATGCCACCGCCGTCTTTTTTCGTGGCAGCAGAGAGTGTTGATGCACGATCACGCCTAAAAATGTTGTATCGCTGGTCTATAATTTCATAGTCATACACACTACTATTTAACCAGGTCTCGCATAAGACAACTACATCATAATTTTGGCTCAGTAACGATATATAGCAATTTTCTGTTTTTGTTCTAAGGCCTCGAACATTTTGATAAAAAATTCTTAAATTGAATTTTATTTGATATTACATTTTTTTTTAACGTGCAGCATTATTATAATTAATATTTTACTTACAAAGTTTTCAAATGATCTAAGTCTTTAACAAGTATTGTGGGGGAATTTATTTCTTTACGTATGAAAATGCGACTATTCCGTACCCATGCTGAATTATATTGTTTTTCCTTAATGAGTTGACGAGCTGCTGCGTGTAATTTTTTATTTTCAGGCGTTAAATGTTCCGTTACATACACGGGTTGCTTATCACCAAGTATACCTAGATGAGAAGTATTTAGTTTATCAGTCTTGTGGTTTTTATTATAGGCTCTTACGGCTGTGAGCAGCTCATCCCGGGCACGTGGAGTAGATAACTTAACGATGATATTCCTTGGTCGTTGAGAGTCAGGATTAAGTTTCGCAACCCGATGAAAGTTAATTATCATTGAATCCGTCATTTCACTGGACACAGTTGAGCTTAGTTCCTTCAAAATCTTAAGCAGATTTTCTGTTTTTCTTTCAGGTACGCACTGTATTTCCAAGTTGCATTCTCTAGCCAATTGCTCCATTTGTTTAATCTTGTTTTGTAGTAATCTAAGTTCTTTTGTTACTGTGATATTTTCAGTTTTGAGCTCAGTTAGAGACTCGTTCTGCTTTTTGTTTAATTTAATCTGTTCGTCATGATGTTCAGAAAGAAATTGTACTGATTTGGTGACTTCATCAAACTCTTCCCGCATTGTAGAGAATTTTGATCCTATATCCTGGATATCCTGTTTTACCTTCATAAGAGTAGCATTGAAATTATTCAAGCTTGTTTGCTGATTTTTAAATTTATCGTTCATTTCTTGCCGGAACTGATGAATTTCGGCCAACACAGTATACAAAGTATTAGTAGATTTCATTACAGAATTACTAGGTGATGTCATTCTATCCCTGGATTGATTGCTTGTACATGAGGGACATATCCATTTAGACCGCGCTGTCGTATTCTCAGCAAACTTGACGCATTCCTGGTGAAACGCGTTAATGCAATTTCCATGGGTACATTTAATGCGTTTTTGAGTCACAAGTATGTTGATATTGCATGCCGGGCACTGAACCATGTTAAAGGGCTTCTATTTTGAGTGTAGAAATACTGCCGTCGGATCTCGTAGTAACGGTTTGTTCTCTAGGCTTAGTTTTGTCCGAAGGTACTCTTATTATATACGTTACAACTAATACAACAATCCCCACAAACGCAACAGATGCTATACAAGTTGAGTCGAGTTGCGATGGAACGCGCCGACTCACCAACCGCCGGCGTATGACAGCTCACGCAGTTCTGGCCTTTATACTATATGCATAACCGTGGGAATCGAATGTACTCGCCTGGCCGTCACAATGATCTTGCAAGTTAGTGATATATAATCAAATGTTCAATGTAAGTTATTCCGAGTAATTTCACAGGCTCACTTTCATATACACACTGAAACTTTACATGCTTTGTCCACTGCACAGTGATTTTAATGTCTGAATGTATTATTTATTCACAAAATTATTTATTTTAGTGGGAGTATTTACTAATCGGTGTTGACAGTTGTAGGTGCGTTTACGAATTGAATTCACACAATATCTTTATAAATTGTTGTGTATTATAAGCTATATTATTGTAAAGTTTAATAAAAATCCATTCAGTAGTTTTTACGTGAAAGCGTAACAAACATACATCCATCCATCCATAATTACAAACTTTCGCGTTAATAATATTAGTAAGATATATATTTTTTTATTTTTTTCAGGTATAGACACATCATTGTTTACAAATTTAGCTGTGGTATTCTAAAGTATAAAAAAGATATACAAATAAAATTTAATTAAGTTAAACTCGTAAGGATAATTAAATAATATTAATAATGTCCTCCTGGTCGAATTTCGGCCATATTATAGTGCACAAGTGTGTGCACAAACACAGAGGCAATTAAATCGATTATATTCATTTCCATTATTAAAAGATAATAAAAACGATATTTAAAAAAGTTACATTTTTTTATCTTTACAATAAAAAAATAAAACCCTCATTTTTGCATTTAATTGGGGTCATTCAGGCTTCATCACCTTCGATCAAATTTCCAAAATTTCGAACAATTGCATGGTTTTTAATTTTTATAATGTAGGTAGGTATAAGTTAGGAATAAACATAGGAATGAAAATAAAAATCCACTCTAGAAGTTTAGGTTAGGTAAATACCTATTAAATGAATTATATTATTATTAATAGTTTAAATATACTTCAACCCTCTGACACTTTTGATGTGTGTGTTTTCGCAAGAACATATCAGTTAATAAAACATACTTAAAATGGGCTTTATGCCTTGCCAGCCTAATACATAATAATCCAATGTACACCTTTTCAATATTGAACTCGCTAAAGTATGTCTACCCCCTTATTTTTGTTATCACAGGGCGACAAACAAGCAATTGGGATGGTAAGTGATCACCGCCGCCCATGGACACTCGCGACACCAGAGGAGTCGCGACTTCGCGAGTGCGTTGCCGGCCTTTTAGAGTCAGCAAACAAGTGTTGCTGACCCTTCCCTCCACCCCAATGAGCTCTGGCGACCTTACTCACACTCGGAAACACAAAATTAAAATTATTAATGTTATTATTTAGGAATGTCTTCTGTAAGGTGGAGGTACTTCCCCAGTCGGGTTCCCTAGATAAATTTTGTAATTATTGGCTGGACGTATAATTTTAAGAGGTAGGGCATAGCGTTCATTCGCTCAAAGAGCAGAGCGAATGAACGCTATGCCCTATCTCTCTTAAAATTATACGTCCAGCCAATAATTACGAAATTTCTCTAGTTCCCATAACGGAACTTGAAATCATGCGGTCATGATTATCGATAGTATCGAGTAATCGATACAGTTAAGTATCGACTTTCTGAGATAATAGATTTTTGTTTTATACCATTCGTTATGGGAAATGCAGCAACTAATTATGAAATTGAACTAGTTTAAGCAGCTTGAGGTGGATGTACTCGAGTTAACATCTGATCACGATTATTTATTTGTTGGCGTGGTTGGCAAATGCTTGCTTTTCACGGCAGAGGTCGTCGTGTGCATGAACATGTCTGTTTGTCCTGAGTCTGGGTATAGGTAAGTATCTATATAAGTATGTATTTACAAAAGAAAAGTATTATATGTAGTATATCAGTTATCTGGTTTCCATAGTAGTCATCTGATCCCAGATGTATAAATAATGTCCCAGGATATTATTTATTAAGTTTTAGTAACAAACTGACTATGATGCTATGAGAGCATCATAGCCATGCTCTCACCAGTCGGTAAGTGATTGGCGAGGTTAAGCAACTAGGCTCGCGGTCAGTCCATAGATGGGTGACCGCCAAAGTGGTTTAATTTCTGAGCGTCTCCGTGCTTTGGAGGGCACGTTAAGCTGTCGGTAGCTGTTGTAGCCATTACGCAACATTAAACCATGTCAGAGGCCCACCTCCGCCTACTGGGCTGCTCGACAACTCTGACACCAGGGTAAGCACTACCCATACAATAATTTCTTATTTGTGATTGTCAAATGAACTCTTATGTTTTTAGACGACGTTCCATAAAGAGACTTGCGGCAGCAGTTGACCCGTAAGTACGATCGTGGAGCAGGAAAAAAATTGTACAGACGCCAGCACATCCAGCTACCCAAATCTGTCTAATTTCTTTTATAGATTTTCAATTTATCACATAAGCATAAGGTTCACATTCAATTGGGGAAATTTGACAGAATGGGGTAGCTTGATGTACTGGCGTCTGTACAAGGACTTTTACTACCTACTGACAGTGGTTACAAGCATTTTTTGATTAAGTTCGAGTTTATATGAAACATCTGAAAGGCAATTTGACCTTAATGATGCAGGTAAAACGTTTGCAATCCATTAAGACGGTGGTCTATGCATCTGTGCGAGCGTTGTCCTATTACAGATGAGTGACAAAGACTGGTAGTAAAAGGATACAGTACAAAATTCGTTCTGATCGTCGACCGCAATTTAGATATCGTCACGTCATCACCATTATCATAACAGCTGTAAGAAAGCCACTGCTGGACAAAAGCCTCTCTAAGAATCATATAGGGAGGATATGCCATAATCGCCACGCTTCGCAGACGGGTTGGCGATCGCAGTAAGATGGTCATAGTACTCAGAACGAAACTGCTGCCCGTTCTCTGGTAGACATTCTCTCAGGTCGACTTATACTTAAAATTATAATAAGCATTGTGAACTGTCGATGGTGTATCATCTATACATATAATAAAATCGTAGGAAAGTCGAAACTGTACATTGAATATTTTTTAAAAAGGATACTTGGGGCGTGATCTATAATCGACATCAATGCCAAAAATATAATTTTTAGAATTTTTGTCTGTTTGTCTGTACCTATGTATGTCCGGGCTAAACTCAAAAGTACTGCATGGATTAACGTCAAATTTTGCATGAATATTACTAAGAGGTCGGGTCAACATATAGGCTACATATTATCATGCCATCACCTACGGAGGAGGAGCTGTGATAATTTATAAAATTTAACGCGGGTAAAACCGCGGGGCACAGCTAGTTTATAAATAAATAAATAATACGCCCCCAACTAGATGAGATGATATTCTGATATTCGCCGCCGTCACCAAACAGCAAGTATCGCTATCGTCACGTAAGGATAAAGAATTATGCATATATTCCAACCTCGTAGCTATGTTCTCTCTTTCTCTCCTTCTCTCTATCTCTTATTACCTATTATATACGAGTGTGTGTGTTTTGCGTGCGTATGTGTGTGCGGGTATGGAGATTCGAGCAGGCGAGAATTGTGCGCGGCTGGTTGTCTAACCTCAATTGAATTTCCATGATACGTGAGTTGTGATTTTGTGATAAACTGATCTCAATCTCAATATTAAATAACATTCGGAGTTCGAAGAAGAAGCGTAAAGAACTTAGTCCCTATCGGTACCCAGACCGCACACGTTTTTATTATTACGCAATTTGTTATTTATTTAATCGTGTCGGCAATGATTTCCCTAGTCTGACATGATTAAATAAACTAGTGTCAAAATATGACACTAACATGGCTTGATGACTGTCATCTGATGATATCACGGCCGACATTTTATCGTGCTTGGTATATTGTAAAGCAATTTAAATCAATGTTTTTTTTATTTCATAGATCCCATATAAATTTATTAAACCCTAAAGTGGAGGAAGTAAATAAAATACAATAACTTATTATAAGTAATTATAACTTATCATCCCATCATAGCGACTGCACATGTGGCGCAGTGGCTAAGACAGTCGCCTGACCGTTTATATCGAGGGTTCGAGTCCCGCGCCGGACAACTATTTGTGTCCGTCTGTTATATGTTTGTAAGGTACCCCGCGACACATGGATTATATTATATTCAATAGTGCGGGCGTTGTATTTAAAAACAATAAAAATTGCGTCGGTCAGCCATACCTATGTATCAAAAACATCCTTCGTTTGATGACTACCTACTATCCAAAATATGAAAGAGTAGTACAAAAATATTCATTTTATGACGTCTTTCTTGATGCCGTAAAACTCAGTTGTCAGCTAACCGGCCGACCACATCCGTATAGAGGCGATGAAAGACCAAAAACCTCTTTAAAGTCGTGTATATACAAATATTACAGTTTTAGAACTGTCCTATATAGTTATCAACGCACTGTAAACAATTATTTTAACGTACGATCAAGTACACAATAACTATAAATCAAAGATGTCACTTTTAATTAAATTCAAAAATTCAAAATTCAAAAGTCGTTTATTCCGTTAAAATATTACATTTGTGTGGAATCGTCAATTTTTTTTTACCCTACCGTGCAGTGCATGACGTGGCAGCTACTGAGAAACACTGCCAGAAAACTCAGTAGGAATCCTTTTTTAAAAATATATATTTCTTAAATAAATTTACATTGTATTTAAATGTGTTAATTTAGAGCGACTCAATCCCAAGCTGTTTTGTCACTTAAATAATCAGAAGTTTTGTAATAAGCCCTGCTACACAATTTGGCTTTTATAATTCTTTTAAACTTATTCATAGACATTTCTCGGATATCACTGGGAAGTTTGTTATAGAATCTTATACATTGCCCCATAAAAGAGTTACTTACTTTGTGGAGACGGGTGGTATGTAACACAAAGTTATGCTTATATCGAGTATTTATATTATGAGTATCACTCCTTTTACAGAAGGAGTCTTTATATTTATGCATATAAATTAGATTCTCATATATATACTGACATGCTACAGTCAGAATGTTAATCTCTTTAAACTTCTCTCTCAAAGATTCTCGCGGACCAAGTTTATATATTGCTCTTACAGCTCTTTTTTGCAATACAAATATGGTGTTAATGTCCGCAGCGCTACCCCAGAGAAGAATTCCATAGGACATTATACTATGAAAATAACTGAAATAAACCATTCTAGCTGTATCCACATCAGTAAGCCGTCTTATAGTTTTAACAGCATATGCAGCAGAACTTAATTTGCCTGATAGTTTTTCTATTTGTGGGCCCCATTGTAGTTTTGAATCAATTGTGATACCCAAAAACACAGTTGACTCAACAGGGGTCAATCCAGCTCCATTAAACTGTACATTGGTAGCCACCTGTTTCACATTAGGTGTAGAGAATTTTATGACTTTAGTTTTCTTGTCATTTAGCAAAAGATTATTAGCATTAAACCAATGAACAACTTTAGAGATTGCGTCATTTACTTCGTCAAAATTGCGTAATTGTCGATTTATTTTAAACGTCAATGAAGTATCATCCGCAAACAAAACAATCTCATGTTTATCCCTTACATAGTAGGGTAAGTCATTTATATAGATTAAAAATAAGAATGGGCCGAGAATCGATCCCTGTGGAACGCCCATTACCACTGGGGATCCCGCAGATTTTTTACCATTTATATCGACCTTCTGAATTCTATTGCCCAAGTAAGAAGTCAAAAGTTCGAGAGCCTTGTTCCTGATACCGTAGTGGTGTAGTTTCCTGACAAGAGTGTCATGATGAACACAATCAAATGCTTTGGACAAATCGCAAAAGATACCTAATGCATCCTGCGAGTCCTCCCAAGCCGCGAATATACTTTTTAACAGATTGACTCCTGCATCTATAGTTGAACAACCCTTCGTGAATCCAAACTGTTTCCGATGAAGTAAATTATGTATATTAAAGTGACTGAGCAACTGGCTAAGCATTAGCTTTTCAAATATTTTACTTAGAGTGGGCAATACGGAAATAGGTCGGAAATTTGAAGGATCTGAAGTATCACCAGCTTTAAACAATGGAATAATTTTACTATACTTCATCAAGTCAGGAAATACGCCAGATGCGACACAGCAATTGAACACAGCAGCTAGATGTGGGGCGATTATAGTTATAATTGATGAAATAGTCTTAACAGATAAACCCCACAGATCCCTAGTGGTTTTCATATTAATACTTTTGAAAGCATTCAAAATATCTTTAGGGTTAACCACCGAGAATTCAAAATCTGTGTCACACTTCTCTACGCTTTGCTGGAGTATTAGCTCAGCAGATACAGAAGAAGACGCAAGAGATTTGGTAACATCGATTGGAACATTAGAAAAATATTTTTCAAACTCAGTCGCCACTTCTAAATCGCTTTTAATGTCAACATTATTTATTCTTAAATTAAAATCACGACTACGTATTTTTTTCCTACCTGTCTCAGTATTAATAATTTTCCAGGTGGTTTTAATAATATTTGTCGAATTTTTTATAATATTTTTTAAGTACATCGATTTAGCAATGGAACAGGCTCTTCGAAAGGTTTTGGCATATTGTTTTACATGTTCTAGAAAAGTCGTATTTTGATTATAGGATCTTTCTTCATACAATTTATATAATTGATTGCGACTTTTATAAATTCCTGGAGTTGCCCAATCACAGAACATCAGACGGTTACTTACAGACAACTGTTTGGGTGTGAATATTGAGCAGAACTCACCATTAATCAAGTTGAATAAAGAGTTGTACAAGTGATCCGGATCACTATGATAGGGCAACAGTGCCAGTTTTCTTGCTATATTATATTTAAATATTCCTAAACGGCTTTCACTATATGGTATGTAACTTATTTGTGTACTTTGAACCTTTGGAGAATTTGAAAAAGTGACCAACTGACCAGAATGATCTGACTGAATCTTATTCATTATTAATTTATTTAAAGGTTTTGCCGAGCTAAATATATTGTCAATGCATGTAGCACTTGTGGCAGTAACTCTAGTTGGTTCTGTAAAGTTGTGATGTAAATTATAGGACATAAACAAATTTAAAAAATTACAACTTGTTGAGTTTTTCTCCAAAATATTTACATTAAAATCTCCACAAATGATAACAGTTTTATGGGTATTAGTTAACTTATTTAAGGCATCCTCCATAATGTCTGAAAAGGTATCAAATGGTGCACAAGGAGGTTTGTAAAGACTCACAACAATAAATCGCTCCAACTCAACACATGAAATCTCTACTACTCGCTCAACAGAGAGGCTCACAACGTCACTTCTTTCTTTAAACTTCAACAAATTATTTATTAATATTAGAGAGCCACCATGAATATACTTTTCTCTGATGAACGAGCTTGCAACCTGGTGATTATTGAAGCTGGAAATGAATTGATGGCGTTGTAGCCAGTGCTCAGTTAAACATAAAATATCAATATTGCTACAATTCAAAAACAACTCCAATTCTAACTCTTTCCCCATCAAACCTTGAATATTTTGATGCACCAGGTTGATACAATTTTTTTGGTTTTTCTTATTGTAGGCATTTATGTTTGATGGGTTCACATTATTTTCCATTACAAGATCTGAACATTCCTTATCATGCTTGACAGTACAATTAATATTTGAATTTGCTATTACGCAAGAGTGATTCTCTATTGTCATATCAGTTAATTTAAATTATCCTGTATACAGATGTCACCATTTAAGCTGGATATGTCATTGTCAGTAGGAAAAGTACTGACATTATCTATAGCATCAGTACATTGCTCAAATATGTTCTTGGCTGAAATATGAAAACAATAACATAGCGACAAAGCTATTTGTCTGGTATAAAAACTAGGCAGATAACAATAGTTATCTTTTGTCATATAAAAGGGTTTCTTAACATATGAGTTAATGTCAATTACATGTAGTTTTTCTCTCATGTAGGTAGATATTGTATGTAATGTCAAATTCAAATTATACCTTATCCTATTTTCCTCCTGTGACAAACTATGGCTATAAGGAAATGTAAACATAACAATTTTACTTATATTTAAACGATCTAAACAATCAATATACTGTATTAGGGTTTTTTTATTTAAATTACCCCTATTTCCCATAAAAAGAATTAGATTTTCATCATTATTAAATTTATAATTAAAGACCTTTTTAAAAATGTGGTGACAAGAGGCACCCGGCATACAAAAATTGATGTTTGAATGTCCTTCTGTTGACAGTAGGCGCCCTAAGTTTTTACCTATTTCATCACTGAATATTGTTATTTCAGGTTTAAAAATATTTATTTCATTCCTTGTGTATGACTTAACTGCTAATGTTTTGTTCATTACAGATTGAGATTGACTAATGAAACTAGTGTTATTCTTATCATTACTAATTTGCAATAAAGCAGAAGTATCCTTTGGTGGTGAGGAACGGCTAAGTGACCGTTGACACATACAAGAATAATTATTGCTGAGCGATTCTAATCTTTCATTATTATAATTGCCAAGGTCAATCAGCTCATTCATAGCCAGAATGTAATGTTGTGTCTGTTTTTCAGATAGTTCATACTTTATTGATAATGTATGGAGTTCATCTTTAAGGGAGTCCATTTTCTTATGTTGAGCTTCTAAATCACAAGAGTATTTTAAACTAACATTTTTTAATTTCATGGTATACATATTCAATTTTTCTATTAATTCTAATCGTTCCCTATTTTGGCTATCATATTTAAAGAAGAATTTATGTTTTTTTATCAAGTTTTGGGACTTTCTAATAAATTTATTTATTTTTAGGTATTTTTTAAATTTATTTTTGCTACAGCCATCAACCATTGAATTCATTTTAATACAATCATCATCCCTTGTGGGCAGTTTTGTGCTACAGGACTGGTTATTGGCAACAACAAAAACCATGGAAGGATCTTTGACTACCAACTCATCATATAGTGTTTGGTTCTGTGAAGCAATTAAATTATGTTTTAATGATTGTAGTTCAGATCTCAGTAACGATATTTCATTATTAGCCTGTTCAAGTTGTTGTTCTAGGCTATGGGATTTGTTCAATGCATAGTCATATTCAATGCGACATTGATCAAAGCCGTCTATGATGATTTGGAGTCTATCCCGTGAGTCAATGGCATCTGTGTATTGGACATGTAATTGTGACAATTGACTTTTTAACAGTTTCACTTGGACTGATGACTCTAATAGTACTCTTTCATTTTCATCCCGTTCTTTGTCGAACCGATCACACAACTGCTTTGAGGCTTGGAGTTCTTTTAAAGCCTTTTGAAGTTTTTCTTCAGCTTGGCGAGCTATGACACCACGAGTCAGAATACCAGACATAGTTTCTGGATTGTTTACCGATCGATTGAACAAAGAATCGTGTCACCGGTCGACTCGAATGGGGTTATGTTCACGTATTTAATATCTAGACTAAGAAGTAATAACTTTGATTATAAAATAACTTAGTCTATGCCAAATTAAATGATAGTTAATGATATTCGATGTGCAATTACGCGTAAATGCAGTGGTTTTTACCTTTAGAGTCCATATAAATGTGCCGGTAACTGTCACAACACAAATCACTTCACTCACACGAATTTCACATACAAAATACAAAACTAATACGTGGAACACTTTTAATACACTAAATACTCAGTGATTTACAGATAACTGGTCTTATTTACAATGAAAATACAATAATTTTTAATAAAAAATTGAAGACATTCAAAATCAGCTGTTAGCGATAGTGTTGCCAGCAGGAGAAAAAAAAAAAAAAAAAAAAAAAAACTTAAACTATGAAACCCTTGTTCCCATCATCAGGATCTTGAATTTGACATGTCTATTACAAAATTCACGGTACTTTAAACAAGTGAATTTCAACCTTGTCGTATTTACCTTGAGTTCTAATTTCTTCGTTATTAGTGCGTCAATTTTACAGACAAAGCGAATAGAATTTCGAACAAATCGTCTACGTCAAAATATTACTACCGTACGACGCAATTTCTAATGTAGTAATAATACAGAATTTGTTTCAGTACATTACTGTTTTGTAATGAAATATGATATGACCGTTCATAATTTTAAGATCAATGGATGCTTATGAATCATTACTGTTGATATAATAGTGTGGTAGTTCTGAGGTTAATAGTTACTGTGTGTGCATTGATTTATGGAAGCGTGGAAGATTAAAGGGAAGCTTCTTTGTGTGGTTAGCGGTATATCAAATGCCTATTGGGCATTGAAAAGCAATTAGTTGAGAATTTCTTCTACTATATATTTAGTTTGATTGGTGGTTTGGCTTGCGAGCAATGTGAGCTCCGAGATAATATTGTCTTAGATGGGTGCTTGTTACCTTTGTAGGTTACTTTCTCTCAACCGCTTAATCAATCTTAATTAATCGCAATAAGTTTCTACCTCTATAGCCCATACTCAGTTACATTCCCTGGTCCCTAAGTGATTAGCTAGGAAAATCACCTAGGCACGTGGTCAGACTTTAGATGGGTGAGCGTCAAAGTGGTTTTATTTTTGAGCGTTTCTGTGCTTCGGAGGGTACGCTAAGCTGTCGGTCCCGGTTTTTGTCCTTAGACAAGTCAAAGGGCTACTGTGTGGTTTAAACAACTCTGACACCACTTGGTTACCACTGCCCTTACGATAAATATAAAGAAACAAGTATCTATATGTTAATATAGGTGAATTGAACATATTATTGGAACGAAGTTCCTTATCGCGCGTTGTGAAAGGGGGCTAGACGGAAAATATTCTTACGAAAAGTTGTCACGACACTTTTTGCAGCTGTGCGGCGTGCGCGTGTTTCTCTGTCTGTCTCTCTCTCTCTCTCTCTTTCTCTTATAGAAAGCAAGCCAGATATTTTCATTTCTATTTCGCATTGAACAGTGTGGTGTCGCGACGATTATTTTTGTTGATTGTATACAGGTTTTTTGTACTTACATAATAAATAATAAGAAATAACTTCGTTCCGTCCGGGTGTCCCTTGACACCTCTCAAGTTTTTAATTTATTATTGACGTGTAAACTTCTTTAGGTGCGATTTAGCTACTGAGTGAATCGTCACGTTTGGGTTGGTGACGCTGTATCGGGTGACCCGAGCGCGCTTGAATAGCGAATTGAACAGAATCTGCTCCAGTCGTCATCAGCCATGTTGACACATTTTTTTCAAACGATGAACCTATGTCAGGTATTACTTTTTAAAAATCACCAAGAAATCCAAACCATCAATACAAGTGTACCGATGAAATGTCTTCTACGGTCCTCAATCGGACGAGAGGCCCGCGTCTTCGTGTTTTATAAGTACATTCGCATAGCGACTGTTGCACAAAAAGTCACCGCCTTGGGGCTCTACCGGCTAAGTCGCCTAACATCGATTTCTTAAATGGCGTTCAAATAAATGAAGGTTAAAAATGACTTAATCAATCGTTAAATCGGCTTCTATGAGCACATGTGACGTCATAAATGGGCCGGAATCGATTGTCAACGTTGAAGCCGATTTAACGATTGATTAAGTCATTTTTAACCTTTATTTATTTGAACGCCATTTAATAAATCGATATTCGGTGAGTTAGCCGGTAGAGCCCCAGAGTCGAGTTGCGAACACCGAAGGGTTTGCCCTCTGGTGCGAAATTTACTTTATATTGGGCGAAAGCTTACCCACGGCTCTATTGTGTAGTGTAAAAGTACAAATAAAGCCCGCTAATATTAAGAGCGTTAAAAACTTTTTGTGGATGTTTATTCTGAACTTTCGACTTGTAATTTTAAAGCTTATCGTGGTATAAAGCGTTATGTATAGCAGGATGCCAAGTTTGAAAATCACATGGAAATGTATACTTATTTTAGCAGTAAGAAGGTTACTTTTAATTTGGTAGTCTATCACGTAATAACAAAATATTTTTGAATTGGGTTCTAACCGGTAATTTTGTCCTAAAGTATTTGTGGCGTTTGATGTTCAAACGCAAAAGCAAAATTTACCATTTCAATTTGAATAAAAGATTGAGTTTGCACTTTACGGTAATAATGGCTCTGTCATTGCATTAACGTTACTAGGTTAATGCAATGCCATACTAAGTTCGTACAATTATGATTTTTGGAAAAGAGTTAGTTTAAACCTCTCACCCTACCTATACATTAACTGATTGTATCATATCACCGGATATCCAGTCATTTCAATAATTGTAATTAAATTATTGCATTTATGTTATTACATAAGTTATTTGTTTTAAATAGGTACAATAAAATACCCCACTAACACATCGGTTTAATTCACAGAAAATCAGGAATGAACCCAACTGTAAAACCAATTTCCAATGAAAATCCATTTTATAATATGCTATAAAAATACGATAGCCCCATTTTCTGCATATCATGCGATGTGTGTAAATCGGCGAATATTATATCAAATAAAATACACTAATATGCGCGTACCAATATTTTTGAGAAGAATTAAATTAAAAAAAATAGGTTTGGGCCATTATGTTCACTAAAAAGCAGTTTATAAATTGATCGATCTAATCACCATGGCACCTCATTCAAAAATCCTACTTAAATACAGAGGTATTTAAGTAGGTTTTTGAATTACACAATTAAATGTAAGTAGCACGTGGTTATTATTAATTCTATGGCTTAACTAAGCTGTCAGTCCACTGCAACTACAAGTGGAAATGTGGATGATGTAGATAATATTTTTGAGGGCGTTCATTTCCGGAGTTAAGTTGATGGGTTTGTAACTGTACTGATTTTGGAAGACTATTAATAACAAGTACACTACTAGGAATTGTACACAATTACACTGAATTGTAGTAAAACAACAAGACAATATCGTAACTTACCTCTAAAAGTTGTACATAGATAACACCAATTATAGTTATAATTTTTGAGAGACAGAGTTCGAAATACTGATGTAAAAGCACGTTGCGGTGTGAAATAGGATCTAGTCACAAAGATTGAATAAGGTATACTGATATGGTTTGGCAATTTAGAAAGTGTGATTGAAAGAAGATTGACAAAATAAGTATACCTGACCTGTGTGAATGAGACAACCGGAAGGGGAAGACCCCGTCGAACATTCTCCGACTCAAATCGGAGAAGTTCCCAAGAAAGGGCAGGTCAGAAGTACCCTGAACCGGCGAGCATGTATGAAGAATATAATGACAGTAATCGAGGCAAAAGAGGTGTGCAAAGATCGTGACAAATGGAAATCCGTTGTCTCTGCCTACCCCTCTGGGAAACAGGCTTGAGTCTATGTATGTATGTATAGTTATAATTGTTGTTATCTATGTACAACTTTTAGAGGTAAGTAAGAAAATATAGGAAAAGCGCTAAGTCCTCCCTAATTTATTTATGAAATTATTTCTAAACCACTTGATATTGCTCGTAGTGGCCGTTACTTTTATTTAGAATGTGAAATTTGTTGTAAAAGTAGCTTGAAATATTATTTGTATTACAATTTGATCACGGTAGAGATTAAGTAGAGTTCGAGCTCTTTAGGGTAGATATGGTAAATATAGAACTTGATGTAAAAGTAGTTTCAAAGCTTGGTTTAGAAACTTATGATTGTTCTGTAGCTGCCACGTCATGCACTGCCCGGTAGATTATTCCACACAAATGCAATATTTGAACGGAATAAATGACTTTTGAGTTTATGATGACAGAACTCAAATAGAACTGGAGCAAGCTATTTTGTACGTAGAAACTAATGTAAATAAGCCTTGAACAGTTGTTTTACAAACAAACTATATTTTAATAATAATAATCTGGGACATCCCAAACTAAATAGAGCTTGAACTATAGAAACCAAGTAATTAATATACTACTTTTATTGTGTAAATATATACTTATATAGATAATTATACCCAGACTCAGGACCTGGGTGGGAATAGAACCCACGACATCCGGCGTGAAAAGCAAACATTTGCCAACCACGCCAACACTCGTCATAATAGTCAGAGAGACGCTGCTGCCCGTTCTCTGGTAGATATATATATGTATACAATACACAGAAAACCAAGACAAATGGATATGTTCATGACTACAAATTTTGGTTTGTGCCAGAATCGAACCTGCAACCTATGAATTAAAAGGCAGGTTCACTAGCAACCGGGTGCCGGTGTTCGTAGATTTCTTTTTATTACTCTAATCTCTCGTAAGAAGTACTACTCTGCTTCCGAAGTGCTTACTTATTTAAATTATATGGGGTATTTATTCCACATGTAGCTACTATCCGCTCTATATTGTTAATAAATGTATTCGAAGAATATAACCACACACACTTGGCTTTTAAATCGAATAAATGTGCGGTCAAATAGTCTTTTATAGGAGCTCCATCACTTTTCAATGTCTATTTTTATCGTAATTTGGTCGTAAAAAAGCGTTATAGAAATTTTATATGCCCTTTCAAAGGCTTTCAATTAACAAAGAACGATTAAAATTTAAAAGCTCGTTTGGTTTAATAAAATTGCTTTTGGTAAATCGGATTTGTTAATTTCTTTACCAAGTTTATTAAAAGTCGGGTGCCGTACATTTTTAAATCGTTTTATATAAATGGACTATTCATAACATGAATTATAACAAAAGTTTTGAAAAGCCTTTGACTTATGTAAACGTTAACGGTAGGCAGCCAGGTAAACGTTAAAAATGTTTCAGTAGCAGCTAAACTAGTAAGTACTATAGAAAAAAATGCTGTGAATTAAGTGGTCATGACCTGGGACAAACCTGGCGCGGTTTGTCCCAGGTCATGTCACATGACCGTTTAAATCTCAGTGATTTTTAGTTGCTAGTATTATATGCTGTAAGTCTGTTGGCATAGAATATCACAACACTATCTCATCCCAGGGGGCGGCGAAGTCCACTCGAGGGCTATCTACCAGAGAACGGGCAGCAGCATCTCTCTGTGTACAGTGACGATCTTCATGGTCGTGCACTTTCATCCGTCCAAGAAAACGTTTAAAAAGAAATATTTATAAAGAAATCATTTGAAAATAATTCAAACGGTTACCGATTCCATTTATCCGTCAATCAAACACCCTAGTAGCTATCAATAGTGTAACAGCATATAGTAAATGTAAACAGAACGTCCCAGGCTTTGAATTTATACATAATCACAAGATCCCGAAGGCATCTGGACTGCAGTCGCCATGCTACCTACTAGAAGCACTATACTGTGATCGCCAACCAATCTGGCACCGCAAGAGTGTTAATTATGGCATTTGCCTTAATTTTTAAGGGAGGCTCTCTTCCAGCTGTGAACGTCATTCAACTAACATGATGAGTGTTATTTGATTGTGTATTACTTGTAATAATAATAATAATATGATTTATTTAACACACAATTTATAAAAGAAAACCAAAGAATACAAGGAACAACTTATGAAAAAATATCGCAAACATCACACATATATACACAATAAACTAGAACAAACAATGTTAAGTGATGTTCACCTGGACCACTACATATCTAGTACGTAAATGCTCCCCGGTGTAATATTGTGTGCCGAAAAGGCAGCAGCTCGGTAATGCTGCAGTTAGGTTGGTTTATACCTACCAACAGCCCGATTTTCAGCTGACGCCTGAAGAGGCTAAACACGAGTAAGTGAGTGAGTGTAAACTTGTGTATAACTTAATTATTGTAGAATTGGTTTGACTTCGCTAAGATATATAGGGCCTCTGACACCGTGCGCCACAGAACCCTATGAATCAAAAAAGGAACTAAACCAATTCTACTGTAGTATCTCAGTATAATACAAAAAACATCCTTACTAACACTGCACTGAAAGAGGAAACTATGAATGGATTCATTAATTGATTCGCTTCCCGCGGACAGTGGTCCGGCTGTAATTAGCCTTCTGACACCGATACGGTTTCGTGACCCACTTACTCCGGTCTGTGACCCACGTAATTACGTACATCCCGGAATTACGGAAGCGATGACGTGACAATTTTGACGGCTGTAATCCCTGCGGTACAAAGGGGACAACAAAGAAACGTACTCGATCAAAAGCATATTTTAATGTTATTTTTTAATCTATAAAACTTTATGTTAATAAAACAATAATATACAAGGTTGTATGTTTATGTTAAGGCCAATTATAAGTTCCTGCCGTAAATTATTAGTTGATAAAATAACACTCGTATAAGTGACGAGTACTATTTTAACATCTATTAATTTACGGCAGTACTTACTTACTTACTTATCGTACGGGAAGTGCTTCCCTGTGTCAGAGTTGTTCAAGCCGCCCATGAAGCCTCTGACATAGGTTAACGACTGTTGCCTAATGGCTACAACCGAGACCGACAGCTTAACGTGGCCTCCGAAGCACGGAGACGCTCAAAAATTAAACCACTTTGCCGGTCACCCATCTATGGAGTGACCACAAGCCTAGTTGCTTTAGCTCGCCAATCACTTACAGACCGGTGAGAGCATCTGGCTATGAGCGCCAGTAATGTTTATCAATACAATGGTGGTTAATAGTTGTTAAAGATAGACGACGTAGCGAGCTTGTGCCTACCTGAATGTTTTATGCGTGGCTGTATGTAGGTATATAGGTACGAGCCGGCCGATGCGCCTGTGCGCGCCGTATTATCTATTAATTTAGTTCCTAGTGAGTGCTGGAATAAATGCATGCGTGTTAAAGTAATCATTACGTTTTTATTTACTTGTCCCTGGATATACTCTGCCAACAATAGTCATAAATTAATTTAAGAAAAATAAATATTGCGGATAAAAACCCACATAGCATAACAGAACTGTCGCCCTTTGGAAAATATATTGCATTGCGTTTACAGAGATGCAGAGACGGCCGTCTTACGTCATGCGTCAGTAGACATCTAATCATTTCTCAATTATATCATCATCAGCCTGATATAGTCTACTGCTGAACAAAGGCCTCTCCCAAAGGTTATCATTTGGAGGAGTATGCGGTGGTCACCGCGCTTGGCATGCGAGTTCGCGACCGCAGTTACGTGGTACAGAAATGGCGGTGCTTTCCAACTACCTGCTGCATCCCTTAGTCACCTTTTATGATACCCACGGGATGATATGGGCCTTGTTATTCTTTCTAGGCCGGAAACCTACTAAAATGTGCCAAAACCCACCAGATACATTTTTCCCAACTTGTTTGCTATCAACCCTATCAACTCGCAGCCTAAAAAGCACAAACGTATCATGTAGTTCAACTTCACAAAAATCTGGGTTGGATTTATCGCAACTTTTCACCATCATTTCCACGTCATATATTGAAAGCCCAGTAATGGACGAAGTTGTTCCACGAAACTAATTAATTGAAAACTGTAAGGTTTCACTGAGTCTGAGCGAAGGATTTTTCATTGAGTCAAAATGGACATTGAATATGTATAATGGACAAGAAATTAGTTAGATTGTGCCGTAAGAGTTCTGTTTTTGATGTAAAATTTACGCACGCTTGATAAGAAAACGCTTGGGAAGTTAGCTGGTCAATGCGTGACGAGAACGTTACGAAAAGTGTGATCGGGCGAGGCGAACGGAAGTTTGAGAGGGAGCTATAAGTTAGTGATGATAGAAAGAGAGACAATTACGTTCCGTATATTCCTGTAGGGGCATAAGAGAGAGGTGTGAGCACACATTTTTATTGCCTTACATTGCCGTGGCCTATCTGGAAGTCTCTAAATAGACTCCGGACTCAGGTGTGACCGTCGAGTAACCCAAAACTTACGTATTTGTGGAGCATCGTCCATGGCCCGCCTAACATTGTGCCCAGCCTGCCCTGCCACATGTTGTGTGGCAGGATTTAAGGAATGCCACGAGCAGGGCAATCAGCATGGCCCCGTTCTGGTACACATAAAGAGTGGAGGGAGCATTTAATTGATACGAATGCAAACTATTATTCATGAACGGCGATGTTGATGGAACGGAACGTTCGCGTTCATACTTTTGTGCGGTGAGGACAATAAATATATCGCTTTCTTCTTAGCGTTTCGATGGCAAACTCGTTAAATTTTTGTGGCCCAGAACGTGGCCACACTGATTGCCCTATGCTTGTGGCATTTCTAAGATCCTGCCATGAACATGTGGCAGCGCAGGCTGGGCAAGTTTTCTTGCTTTGATTGGACTGATGCTCCACAAATACAATTCATTTTGGGGCTATATCGCATTGTGACCAGTGTAACGAGAGTTTTAGGTAAGCCGTGATATTGTCATCCACGGTGCTTACTTGGTGGACGTTCGGAGTGTATTTGAGTGCCGCGATCACCAAAACATTTAGATGGCGCAAGAGTTTAGTCCTTTCTTTGAGTTTGGACAAATAATAAAAATATTTTACGTGAGTTATGAAGTTTGATTTTGAAGATTGAGACTTTTTTTTCTTCGTGGGTAGTTGTGAAAGGTGACATCAAATAATTTAGCTCTTCAATAAAATTATTATAATTAATTAAATAACCAAGTTTATTTAGTACTGCAATGTATATTTATGTAAGGTAACAATATTCACCTACCAGGCAAGTGTTATCCTTTAATAATTTTACAAATCACCATTGTTATACAACAAAATATCCAACATGGACACAGTCAAGGCTATTACAGACCTCAGAGAGATTCTGTTATCCCAAATGGCGGATTTTAGAGCTGAGCTTCAGAATACACCTGACAAAACTGGTCTGGCGGCAAGGTTCACTGCATTCCAAGATATAGTCCTGAAGTTATTTGATGGGCTGCAACAGCAAATCAACACTCTTGCAAGAGATGCAGATCGCCAGGAGATGAGAAGTCGCCGGAAGATGTTGCTGCTTCATGGTCTCAAAGAAGAGAAGGATGAAGACACCTGTGCAGTGATTGTGAACATGGTTCGAGCTCACTTAAAAATCACGAGTTTCTCGTCAAGTGACGTCAAACGCTGTCATAGGATGGGACAATCCCCGGCCTCTAAGAAATCCCGACCTATTGTGCTGAAACTACATGACGCAGCGCTGCGAGACCAGCTTTGGTTTGAGAAGACCAAGCTCAAAGGCTCAGGCATGACGATGTCTGAATTTCTCACAAAGTTTCGACACAAAATCTTTGTTCACGCGCGACAGGTTCATGGTTTGTCACGAGCATGGTCCAGTTATGGAGAAATATATGTTCTGGGGCCTGACGACACGCGCCGCCGCGTCCAATCCATGTCAGACGTCGATAACATCGCGCCTCAAGCTCCCGTTGCATCAACATCGCAACCAGTGATATCGGCCCCTGTGAAGATCTCGGCCAAAGTGAAGCGGTCATGCGCAATCAAAAAGTGATATTTTTCATAATCCCACACAGTCCAGGCGCAGTGTGTTTATGCTCGATAATAGGTATCGTATCCTAACTCATAAAACTATTACGTAGTGTTTATTATTTTGGTCAACGAGGGTTGATAGTATATTATTATCACATGACATTAAAATTAACTTATCCGTCCAATGAGTATGTAAATAACTGTCTATAACACAACGTCATTAACGATTTAGCCTTTTAACATTTGTCTTAGTCCGACAAACGGGGTCAAGAGACACAAAATTATATATATTTATTTGATTGTAAAATATTTCTGTTGACCTAGTATTTTATTACCGCATTAAGGCATTTCTTTTTTAATGTATTCTTTATTTTATTTTTTTTGCTGGTATGTGTGGAAACGCTTGTATTTTTGTTTCGTTCTTAGTTTTAAATAATATTATTTTGTATAACATTAACTATAATTAAACACTAGCCGGTGGGTGGACCTTAATTTAATCTAATAGATAAAAATATTTTATATTAGTTATAGTATATATTTAAATTTGTATTTGTATATATATATTTTATTATTTGAGTATTTATTTATTTTATCTTTTATTATACTCGCATGTTAGACTGTAGCAGTGATAATGAGAGCTTTTATTCTTTAAACAGTGATAATGATAGTTTTACAAGTTTACCTTCACTCGCAGATACTTTAGTGACGCAGTTTTCTGATGTACCCAAAAATCTTAATGTTGTTCATATAAATGCCCAGAGTATTCCGGCTCATTTCCTAGATATGCTGGTGACTTTTGACTGTAAAAATATTCATGCCATCCTTATTTCAGAATCATGGTTAAAACCTTGTCTGCCAACATCTTCATATTCCTTGCCTGGTTACAATCTGATTAGAAACGATCGTACAGGTGGTGGTGGCGGGGGAGTTGCCATATATCTGCGTAATAATATCTCCTTTTCTATTGTCGATATGTCAACTCAGCCGCCGCCATCAGCTGCTGGCGAGCATCTCTTTATTGAAATTGATCATCACTATCGTAAAATACTACTTGGTGTTTACTATAGTCCTTCTCTACGTGTAAATTACTTCTCTTCTTTGGAAAATCTTCTAGAAAACCTCCTGCCTTCTTACAGTCACACCATAGTCATGGGGGATTTTAATACCTGCCTCTTAAAGGCTGACAATCGCTCCTCTCGTCTTTTATCCTTGCTTGAGTCTAATAATTTAACTATTCTTCCCCTAAATGCTACGCATCATTTTCCTAACTCTATCCCTTCTCTATTAGATCTTATTTTCATCTCTTCTCCCCAAATTGTCGCGAAGCATGGACAGTGTCCTGCTGACGCCTTCTCTCACCATGACTTGATATTTCTGTCATGCAAAATTAGGCCGCCTAAGCCTAAGCCTAATATCCTCTTACAGCGCAATTTTGGTGGCATGAATTTATGTAATCTTCGACGTGATGTTAATAACATTGATTGGACACCACTATTTAGTTCTGACACCGTTGATGAGAAAGTTAATTACTTCACTTCTACAATTATTAACTTGTATGACCGACATGCGCCTATTCGGGCAATCAAACTAAAGCATTTTCCCGCACCTTGGCTTACCGATGACGTCAAACGACTACTTCACAAAAAAGCTGCGGCGAAATCCAAAATTAGATCGCACAACACCGAGTATTATCGAAATAAATATGTCTCGATTAGAAATCACTGCAATAAGGTGTGTAGAGATGCACAACGCCAGCATATTCACAAGTCCGTTCAAAACGGAGATCCAGCAAAAGTGTGGAAATTTCTAAGATCTATGGGGGTCGGAAAATCTCGACAGGATGCCATTCCTAAAAATTTTGACCTTAACTTGCTTAATCAGCACTTCTCTGCGTCGTCCAACTTTAATAGGACAGTAAAAACTAGTACATTGAATTATTTAGCATCCTGTCCGGCTCCTCAACATCCGCAGTTTGTCTTTAGTCCATTTCCGGCTTGTGATGTTAAGAAGAACATATTATCCATCGCATCTAACGCTATTGGAAGTGATTGCGTGAGCCGTAACATGATCTTACCAATCCTTGACGACATCCTTCCCATACTTTGTCACATCCTCAATCATTCCATCTCCCAAGGTGTTTTTCCACGTCTGTGGAAGGACACCCAAATCACACCAATACCCAAGAAATCCCATCCTAAGTCAGTTTCTGATTTTCGTCCTATCTCCATACTCCCTTTCCTTTCAAAAGTTCTTGAACGACTCGTCCATTCCCAACTCAGCGCCTTCTTACACAAGAACAATGTCCTCAATCCTTATCAATCCGGTTTTCGTCCTGGTCACAGTACCACCACAGCCCTGATCAATGTTACGGAAGATATTAGGTTAGGAATGGAAGATGGAAATCTGACAGTGCTTGCATTGTTGGACTTCAGCAATGCATTCGGCGCTGTTGATTTTGATATTCTATTGGCTATCTTACGTTCACTTAACATATCTCCAACGGTAATTGACTGGTTTCGTAGTTACCTGTTTGGTCGCCAGCAGCGTGTTCGCATAGAAGACTCTTTCTCTTCCTGGTGTAGCACTAGTGCCGGTGTACCACAGGGCGGCGTTCTATCACCTTTACTTTTTGCTATTTTTATAAATGCCATCTCTGATCAATTAATTTCCTCTTACCACCTTTATGCAGATGATTTACAAATTTACTCCCAAGCACCACTTGAAAAACTGTCGGAAGCCATCGAAGTTATAAATGCAGATTTGTCACATATCAGTAAGTGGAGTATGCGATACGGTATAACAGTTAATCCTACGAAGTCACAGGTAATAATTGTTGGCAGTTCCCGAAAATTCTTAAATATTGACTATTCACTGATTCCTCTTGTTGTTTTTGACGGGACTATTATACCTTTTTCGGACAGAGTCAAGAACTTGGGTATTGTTATGGATAATACCTTATCGTGGGGTTTTCAAATGCAAGAAGTTAGCAAAAAGATTTTTGCTTCTGCAAGTTCCTTGAGACGTCTGCGAAACTTTCTGCCAACTGCTACCAAGATTGCACTTGCTCAGTCTCTTCTTCTCCCTATCCTTGACTATGCTGACACCAGTTATCTTGATCTAACGGAGGAACAGCTTGATAAACTTGAGCGACTTCAAAACTTTTGCATACGTTTCATATTTGGTTTGCGCAAATATGATCATATATCCGAATTTCGCAATAAACTCAAGTGGCTACCAATACGTCTTCGTCGGAATACTCATATCGTATCACTTCTATACAGTATTCTGTTCATCCCATCTACTCCACATTATCTCAAAAAACGATTTAATTTTCTTCACACAAATAATTCACGATTTTTGCGGTCATCAGAAAACTTACGACTTAAAATGTCCTGCCATTCTACAAATTTTACTGACAAATCTTTCAGTATACAAGCTGTCCGATTGTGGAATGCATTACCTATCAAAATAAGACGCGCCCAGTCACTTAGAACTTTTAAATGTATGGTCAAAGAACATTATTTAAACTTATCTAGTTGCTGCCGTGACTTTACTTGAATCAGCTGAAAGCATGCAAGTTTACATATTAGTTTTTATGTGTGTATAATTAGGTATATATATTTATTTTTATATGTATATATATTTATATATAATGTATATAATTATGTTGTGTATGTATGTATACAGTACTGTATATAAGTATTATTCTTACGTATATGTATATGCGTAAGCTATCTTTTCTTATTTTTAATAAATTCGTACACCTTTTGCTACCATTATCCATTGATGTTAAATTCTGGTCCATCCAACGCAAATAGGTTGCCTGGAAGAGATCGCTTTTAGTGATAAGGCCGCCAATTGCAAAAATAATGTTCTATGCATACTGTACTCTGTATATTCTTTATGCAATAAAGTGTACTTCTTCTTCTTCTTCTTCTTTGATATCATGATTAAGTGAAGCAGAAATAAGAAAAATGTGTGTCAAATACGTAAGTTTCGTTGTTGTTTTAATGTTTTTTGTTTGTAGTTCTTTTATTTAACTCAATTCTCAAATAAATATATATTAATTAACTCTAATGTACTGAAAGTTTATTAGACCGATCGTGAAAAATATGACTCATTTTTTAAAGTTTTCACGTGTTTTCAAACAATAATATTAGGTCGGTCTATATTAACCTATTAAACTAAACAACAAGGCTAAAGGAATACACAATACAGTACATATAATACCGAAGTAGTAGAATGAAATATATTCCAAAAGTTAAGCTGATTTATCTAAATGTACCATTGAAGGAATGTTCTCATCAACGGAATACTTCGCTCGCTTATATGAAACATACTTCACGTTATTCTGTACGCGCGCGCAGAGTGATTAAATTTTACTTTAGTACTCTCCCAATATACATACATTTTTTATTTATATTACTGGGACTAGAGCTCCTAGAGACTGAACGTGTGGCGCGATTGAGGTAGTTGGCTCTCTACTACCTTGGCGAACTAGTGTTTTGGGTTCCATCCCTGCAGATGACAACTATTATGTGTTGCCCGTAAATGGTTGTGTAGATTTATACCCTAGTGTGCGCGTTGTCTTCTATAACCAAAAACAGTGGCATCTAACATTTTTAAAGTTCAGTTGCAAGATTAGACGCGAATAAACAAACATTGCAAATGAAATAAAAGCTTTTAAATTTTTTCTTGTTAACTCATTTTTTTTCGAGGTGCACGTTTGTGGAATCAGACAAAGATCACTACTTCGAGAAATCATAGCTCACATAGCAAATAATACTTATTATTATTATTACGAACAGACATATGAGACGTACCTAAATTATGATAATAGCTATGGCTCAAATAGTACCTTCTAGTACAGTAATTTGTACACCAGGAACTAACAAATAAAATATCTCTAAACTCCTTCTTACAAGCACTACATAGGTTGCCTGGAAGAGATCGCACTTTGTGATTAGGCCGCTAATTGTACTATTACAATTTTGATGTTTTTACCTCAGCGTCAGCAACATATCAGCCGTACACTGCTGAACAAAGGCCTCCTCCAATAATGGTGCTGATACTGCCCACGGCTTCCCGTCACCCTTGCAATATCATCGGTCCAAAAGATTTCCACAATGGAGTGTCCATCATTTGGCAGTATATGCCATAATCACTTGGCAGACATGTTGGCGATGACATTATAATCAGGGTACACATAAAGACGCTGCTGCCTGTTCGCTGGGTAATATTCCTTGGGTCGACTCCTACACTCCCCACGCGATGAAATGGGGTGGCGATATTCTCTACCGTCAGCCACACAGTATCTACAATCTGTCCATTTTCGATGTCAAAGCTTTGATTTTCAACAGAATTTTACCATTTAAACCACGCATAGCCAATAGAACAGCGGACTTCCAAAATACGAGATTTCAAATGTTTGCTAATGCAAAATGAAAAGTACAAAAATTGCTATTAAAAAGCAATTGTTGCGGGAATTTTGTGCTATCTATAAGCTTATTTAAAATATATAATAAGCCAAATTTGACGTGAAATTAAATATTATTACCACGTGTCACAATAAACCGTAACGTGACTAGTAAACAACCGTATGTATAATAAACAAACATACGTACACATCGTAGCTTACGATGTTATATTTGTAACTATTAGTTACGTATGTGACTGTGAGTGAACCTTAATAGCCAGTGAAGCCACTTTTAGCGATGCACAGAGTAAAAATAGTCATATAAACGTCACCACAATAAATCAACACCAAAATAGAATACACTTGTTAGTTTTACTTAGATATTAATAAAATAGAATTGTTTTGTAAAAAGAATGGACGTTCTATTATTGGAGTGTCTCTAATACTATATATCCGAGTTAATATTGATATTACCTGATATTCCCCTCCTATAAAATTAAACCTCTTTTAAGAGTAGAAGCTAGAAAACTCTGTTCATTAATTTAAAAAAGCTGGACTTAGGTTTCGTAGTTGGTATAGAATTTGAATAAAAAAAAAATATATAATTTAACGTTTGATGGATGATTGTCAGCAGTTATAAAAGTGATGTGCTAAACAATAGCAATGTGTTGTGAAAATAGTTTATTATTATAAAAAAATAAGTGATTGGTGTTTTACCCGTGTGTTGTCATTTTGAAGATCTCCCCCTAGATCCGTGATAGGAGACCCTCGCTGCCGCGAGTATTACAGTACCATTGAACATTTTTCGTGTGAGAAAACAACTTTTATCTACAACTAATATAGAAAACATAGATAAGTTCGATCTATAAAATAAATGAGTCTGATTTTATACTCGATATATACATACATGGTATGAAAATGAGATGTTTGACTAAGTTGCAACACCGAAATTTTCAATTTTCTAAAAACTTTATATGAGCCGTTGATAGCATAGTCCAAGGCTGTTACTCGACTAGGATCAGAACTTTGGGTTTATTAGAAACTCGTGGCACGCCAGGCTTCGGGCGGATAGAAAGATAAAAATCTATCCCGCAAAAGATCAATTTTTTATTTCATTGTTCATTGTTTGTATCCATGCTTATGACTTGGAATCAACTTTTATAAGAGTAGTAACCTATAGCAATAAACGTCATCTCTTAAGGCTCAATCCTAAGTACGCAGCCATGTCGCTCTGTAATAAGAAAAGTAAGTAAATAAATTTAATTTGGTAATTTCCTAAAATGATTACTCCGTATTCATTTATTCAAGAATATCAAATTTAGTTACTCATTAATTAACAAGGCCTGAACAAAATTTTAACGTTTACAAATCCATCCTCGCCTTTTCTTGCGTTGTAATTTAAGGCCGCCAATTAACGTAATTACACGAAAATTGAAAGATTAACTGCCACTAATTGCTTAGCACATTTTGTTTCATGTTCACCTAACAAGGTACACGCCAGGGAGCACCCTTTGTCTCCATTATTTAATGTAGTCTCAAAATAAATTTAAATGTTCAAGTTTTGTACACAGTTTAGTAAGATTCTGTAAATAATAATAAATAAAGTCCTCCTAGCAAAATTACGGCCACGGCGGCCAGTCTAAATAGAGATAAGCCATCTGCGCGGGACGTGACGTTACAGTGCACAAATGTGCGCACAAACACAGGGGCAATTTCTATTCCATCACTCTCATGATCCGATGGGACGCCTAGCGACTTGACGGGAAAGAGGTCAGATACAGGACCTACGGTTACAATACCACCAACTCTTAGACTTTGGGCTGATTCTGAGAATTTTTTCTTTTAATAGAAAAGTCCCAAAATTACTTTTGGCCTGACCCAGGATTTGAACCCAGGACCTCGTTCTCTGCGGGGGAACACGTTACCGAATCTAAAGAGGCATATTCTATATAATTGGACCTACAAAGCTAAATTACGCAATAAACAAAGATTTCTTCAATATTACGTTGCTTTATTACATTGTCAGTTCTAAAACATGTCCTGTCCTTTTCATAAGAACTACCTTAGAGTGAGATACATTGTACTGAAATTATTAAGTTTACATTGGTTAGATTCGGAGACATTGTATAGTAGCTATATTTGTAGGGTGGCGATATTAGTAGTTTAGTACCTTAGCTGTTAATCGTTAATTATATTTACACTATCTTGTGTGCAATAACAATAACCTAACTAGATGTTACAGTTTACGCAAAACGTGAATACCAAACAATAGTATAATTACGAGATTACTGAACCGACCGACGCCTAGAATTCCAATTATCTGTTCAAACTCATTGTGATCGCTACTCAAACAACTCGTAGATAATCTATGTAAATATACACTTATTTATAGTGCATCCAACAACTCGACACTTCCCAATTTGTTTGCCAGTCCCGGGAAAACCGTGTATTTCCGTCAATCGATAAAACTATGAAACATATTATAATGGGATTGTAAGACCCTAGAGGTTCATTAGAACACACGACTACATATCAAGCTATACATTTCCAATATAAGCTGATCATCATCAGCTGAGCTCTCGTTGTATGGAAATCCTATATAACGCGAGATCAGCTTATTCTGGAAATGTATAGCTTGATATGTAGCCATGTGTACGTTAAGAGCTGAAGATATGTAATTCGAGAGTAAAAAATATCCGGAATGATTAAAAGTCGTGCCAATATATAGCATAACTTTTATATTGTTTACATTTTTTTATTGATTTCAGATTGTGTTTAGCATACAATCTGCCTATCCAAGGCCTATAATTGTATAATCTCTACAACTAAAATAAAACCTATTTTGAGAGTAGAACCTAAAAACCTCTGTTCTTTCTTTAAAAGCTAAACATAAAAGCTGGATATAGGTTTTGAAGTTAGAATAGAATTTGAATTAAAAAGCATTTACAAAAGGAATTTACATATTCGACTCCATTACTTCATTAAAACTCTAAGCATAACAAATGAATGCTAGCTAAGCTAAACTTTGATATTAAATACACATAAATGTATTTAATGTCAAAGTTTAGATGAGTGTAGGCATTTTATGGGTACGCGCGGTCCACCGTACTCAACATCTTCACTAAGTATTAGGTGAGATTGTGGTCAAGCGCAAACCTAAAAAGCATAAAAAAAGTTTGTCTTGAAATACAAAAGTGTTTTTGAAAAACGATAATTTTAAGGAAATATTAATGACATGTCACCTTGATATAAACGACGAGTAAATAATTTCAGTCTAAGTCCATACATAGGATTACATAAAAGATAAATGAAATAAAATACAAGGGACTATCTCATTTGAAATAAATACGCCTTTAAGATATCGGAATCGTGTTTATCTGCAATGACTTTCGGGATGCTGTTATAGCTGCCTCGTAACTTGCTTGAAATCCGTCTATTCTTGCCGCAGCAAATATACCAGAGGCACTATAAAATCAAGGCAGCCGCATCAACATCCTAAATCCATTGTTATATTGGACACACACACGCATTAAACGAAACTCAAAGTATAAATGAACCACAGCCTGTACGTATAGAACGACTGACAATAATCTTTTAATAAAGTAAGTTTGACTAATAAACGACCACATTTCTCAATTATAGCCAAGAGTTTCGGTTTATTTAAATACTAGCTGTGCCCCGCGGTTTTACCCGCGTTAAAATTTTATAAATTCTCACAGCTCCTCCCCCGTAGGTGATAGCGTGATAATATGTAGCCTATATATTGACCCGACCTCTTAGTAATATTCATGCAAATGTTGAAGTAAATTCATGCAGTACTTTTTGAGTTTAGCCCGGACATATATACAGACAAACAGACAAAAATTCTAAAAACTATATTTGTGGGCTTCGATATTGATTGTAGATTACGCCCCAAGTATCCTTTAAAAAATTTCAATGCATAGTTTTGAGTTTCGTACGATTTTATTATATGTATAAATGGGTCCCAAAAATCCCTTTAAACTGGGAAATAGATATGTTTAACACCAGCCCTATTTTCATCTAACAATCCGATGATCTGTTTGCTAAACAACTAAGAGAATCTTTGATTAGAACAAATATTGGAGCCTTCGCAAAAGTCCGTAATTAAGAATGGGTAGCTACTTAATTGTTTTGTGAGATGAATACAAAAGTGTTATAATTAAAACTGATGTGAGCAGTAACTTAGTGAAAAACTGTAATGGGTAACTGGCGTAATTTACTTTATCTGAATTAGATTTTTTTTTCTAGAACCTGGTAATATTGGTGTTACATAATTATGTTCTACGTATTCTGTCATCATCAATGTATAACGTGCAAATTTAAATAAATAATATCTGGGTACAATAATATCTGGGGACAATATCACACAGATCATCCTGGCCCCAAACTAAGCAAAGCTAGTACTATGGGTACCAGGCGACGATATACATACTTATATAGATAGATAAATACTTATATACATAGAAAACATCCATGACTCAGAAACAAATATTCGTGCTCATCACACAAATATTTGCACTTACTGGGATTCGAACCCAGGACCACCAGCTTCGTAGGCAGGATCACTACCAACTAGGCTACGGTGACCGTCTATATATATAATAAATATTATTTACACACGAGCCGATCCCAAACTAAGCAGTGCTTATACTATGAAAAGCAGATAACTGATATTAAATATACTACTTTCCTTTTGTAAATACATACTTATATTGATAATTACACCATATCTGTGTTGGGTGAAAATCAAACCCACGACCTGCGGCGTTAAAGGCAACCATTTACCAATTTAAAGGGATTTTTGGGACAGTTTGATGGTCCGTGGTGGATTCCATTTAGGCCCTCCCTACCCGAAGAACTTTAACAATAAGAAACTTAGGCCCCTACCTCATTTTAGTACATCATTTATTTATTCGTGGCTGAATATCTGGAAAAGATAATCGATTTAGGTAAATAAATGTATTCTGAAAATCACAAAGAACAAAAAGCGTAGTAGCGTGTTGTTAGTTTGAAATGTTTCGAAACTGAAAGGCATTGAACGGTTTGTATACAACCGGTGGTACAAAAGAATTTCTTTTGTAATAAATAACATGAACAAGCTCTTTGTATTTTAATAAAAATAGTAATTTTTAAACTGCCATCGTATACACAAGGTATAACATTATGGTAGAGAAAACTTAAGGAGAACTGTCTTCCTATTAAACTAAAGAAATTGGTGGCGATTATGGCATACTAGCTGTGCCTCGCGGTTTTACCCGCATTAAACTTTATAAATTATAGTCTATGTTTTAATCCAGAGTGTCTGCTAACTCCATACCAAATTTTATTAAAATCGTTCCAGCCTGTTAGACGTGAAGAAGTAACAAACATACACAATCACACACTCAAAAACTTTCGCCTTTATAATATTAGTGTGATATATACCCTCATGCTTAGGGTAGGCTTTTCCAGGAGTAGACGTGATTAGTTTGCCATAATGATGATGACTCTCTTAATCCATTGAGACCACTACTACCTGATACCACCGATGATACGCATGATAATTTTGTAATTTAATTAGTAGTCTTTTAAGCGCTATCGGAAGATCAGCGTTACAGTAATCATTATTATTTACTGTAACATTTGCTGAGGTAGACGCCTTTCCTAGCTAGTACTTATAATGTTGCATGCTTCATAAGTATTATATAAACTAAACCCAATTAGTTATATCGTCTTAGATGTAAACTAAGTTAAGGATTATCTGTGCTTGTTGGGAATAAACCTTTTTTATTTTATTTTATTAATATATCAGACGCAAAACCGAGAGAACACTGTCAATTATGACTGCCTGTGTGGCGCAGTTAAGAAAGTCACCTCGCCACTTCATGTCTCGGGTTCGATACCCGCTCAGACAGTATTTGTGTAACCCATAAATAGTTGTTCTGAGTGTGGATATACTTTGTGACCATCTATTATAGGTTTGCAAAGTACCCCGCAACACAGAAACTCTACGTAGTGCGGGGGATGAACAAAAACTTCCAGATTGCTGGCTCTACTGGGTGATATCACACACAGGGATTTGAACCCAGATCCTAATAATGTACCGTTTAACGTGCAATGCACGATTATATCAATGAGCCTAACATAATACAGATTAATTAATATTATTAATCTTCGAAAGCCGGCCATCTTTACTGTAGACGAAACTTTACTAGTACGTTTATAGTACAGACGATCGGCTTACTACTGAACAAGCCTAATTAAACCACTGGCAACAGTGTCTAACTAAAAATAAGACTAAACTTACACTAAGAAAACGGATTCTTCTGCCTACGTAATAAAGATGAGGTCATGGTCAAAGGTAACCATCGATTAGCGTAGCTTGTAGCTACTAAGGAACCGAACTATCATTCAAAGTAATTATACTGAACTATAAATATATGGGTCTACTCGCTGATGTAATTTAGGCTACGTCACGTCCAAACTCAACAATATATGTACATATATTCATGTTTATACATAGATTTACGACTTTTTACCAGAGGGGTAGGCAGAGACAACGGATTTCCATTTGTCACGATCTTTGCACATCTTTCTTCCTCGTTCACTGCCATTATATTCTTCATACATGCTCGCCGGTTTAGGGTACTACTGACCTGGCCTTTCTTGAGAATAAATCTGATTTGGTCATAAAATGTTCTACGAGGTCTTCCCCTTCCGCTTGTACCATTCACACATGCCATGTATACTTCTTTAGTCAACCTTATTTCATTCATCCTTTCTAAATTCCCAACAGTACAATGGACTGTGACCACTAACTGCGATCGCCAACCCGTCTGCCAAGCGTGGCGAATAGGAATATGCCCTCATTCTAAGGACTAGGCTTTTCCAGCAGTTGACGTGATTAGGTTGACATGGTGATGACGACTCTCATTATCCGTTCTCATAATCCAACTGCACGTGTGGCGCAGAGGTTAATACAGTGTCCTCGCCACTTCGTGTCCCGGTATCTATTCCCGCGCAGTACAACTATTTTTATGACCCACTAGCTGTGCCTTGAGGTTTTACCCGCGTTAAATTTTATAAATTCTCACAGCTCCTCCCCCGTAGGTGATAGCGTGATAATATGTAGCCTATATGTTGAGCCGACCTCTTAGTAATATTCATGCAAAATTTGAAGTAAATCCATGCAGTACTTTTGAGTTTAACCCGGACATACATACAGACAAACCTAAAAAAAATCTAAAAAAACTTTTTTGGGTTCGATATTGAAAATATAGATCCTGCACCAAGTATCCTTTTTAAAGAATATTCAGTGTACAGTTTTGATTTTTCTACGATTTTATTATATGTATAGATAATTAGGTCTTCTGAGTCCGCATGTAATTTTTGGCCGTCGATAATATGTTTATAAACTGTCTATACGATAACAAAGTAAGATTATCTACGGTTGGAAACTTCTAATATATATATTGCTTTCGTTAACGCATCTGCGGCCTTATTAAAAAGCAATCAAAATAAACTGTAGAACACGTTTCGGTTGGAAGGCGTTAGGCTACAAATGGATTGTACAAAATCACAGCGTGTAGAGAGCTGTATATTGATGGATCCACTGCATCAATGGTTAAGCTGTAGCATTTTCAATCGTAGATAACTTGGTCTTGGGTGCATAGACGGGCCTGTTGGCGTGATTGGCAAATAATATCTAGGGACAATGTCACAAAGATCATCCTAGCCCCAAACTAAACAAAGTTTGTACTGTGGGTACCAGGCGACGATATACATACTTATATAGATAGATAAATACTTGAATACATAGAAAACATCCATGACTCAGAAACAAATATTCGTGCTCATCACACAAATACATATTTGCACTTACTGGGATTCGAACTCAGGACCACCAGCTTCGTAGGCAGGAGCACTACCAACTAGGCTACGGTGACCGTCAAATGCTTGCTTTTCACGCCGGAGGTCGTGGGTTCGATTCCCACCCAGGACAGATATTTGTTTGCATGAACAGGTCTGTTTGTCCTGAGTCTGGTTATAATTATCTATATAAGTAAGTATTTACAAAATAAAAGCAGTATATGTAGTATAACAGTTATCTGGTTTCCATAGTACAAGCTCTGCTTAGTTTGGGATCAGATGGCCGTGTGTAAATAATGTCATGATATTATTATTATTGTATCCCGGGTCAGGCCAATAAGAATTTCCTGCGCCTGATCTCTCCACGCTCCTCTCAGATGGCCCTCCGGATTAGTGAGGATAAAAAGAGTACATCTGCGTTTGCGCATATACTCTTGTACTATATAAACTAATTTAAATATCATTACATCCCTCTCTGATATAGCTTGTATGAAAAGGACAGGGCATGTATAGGACTGTCAAACTTCCTATGATATGCGCATGCATGCATACCTGTTCCTGTACCGACAAGTTCTAATTTGGTATCGCTTAGTTTCCTTCGGTATTTCGCGCCTAAACTAAATCGATACAATTAGATATGCTATATTCTTCTATGGACCATATTAGAAAGCAATGCAATATTATTAAAATATGTTATTTGTAGTTGATAAAACACAGAATCGGTAGCAATATCAATCCAGTCATTCGTCCATCTTATCAATTTCCTCATCTGTTAGACTATTCTAACGTCAATAACGTCACTAAGCCGACTGTCTACCGCGCCATCAGCTGTCAGATTACATGAATTGTTCAGTCAGTGATCGCAGTGACATTTGAAAGAGTTAGTTTTAATGGTTCCAATTTGTTGTTACCTATTAAAACGATTATGTGAGTTCTCCGAACTCGATACTAAACTATTAACTCATTGCGACGACTGCTATCAACATTGGCCAACCCCGGATGGAACAACCATGGAATAAAAAAATATGCACACAAATATACCAAGCAATTGTCGGGCCCGCTTTGCCTGTTGTAGATGCTTGTTTATTATGTGGCAGGTCGTGGGTTCAATTCCCACCAAGGACAGCTGTTTGTGAGTTTGGGTGTTATTATCTATGTAAGTATGTATTTAACAAAAAAAGTAGTATATATAATATATCAGTTATCTGATTTCCATAGTACAAGCTCTTCTTAGTTTGGGATCAGATGGCCGTGTGTGAATAATTTCCCAGGATGCTATTATTATTAATCCATCATATCAACTTTCCTCCGGTTTCCTTTCCATCGACTAATTGCTTACATATAATAAAATCGTAGGAAAGTCAAAACTGTACATGGAATATTTTTTAGAAAGGATACTTCGGGCGTGATCTACAATAGATATCGAAGCCAAAAATATAGCTTTTAAAATTTTTGTCTGTTTATCTGTTTGTCTGTATGTATGTCCGGGCTAAACTCAAAAAGTACTGCATGGATTTACTTTAAATTTTGCATGAATATTACTAAGAGGTCGGGTCAACATATAGGCTACATATTATCGCGCCATCACCTACGGGGGAGGAGCTGTGATAATTTATAAAGTTTAACCCGGGTAAAACCGCGGGGCACAGCTAGTTGCTTATAAATCTCAATTTCTTAATACCGTCAATAGGCCTTTGTCCAGCGGTGGACGTCATTCGATCGACATGATCGTCGTAATTTTAGGAATGACAAAATGGCCAGTGATTATCAAATCACTGGCCATTTTGTCATTCTTAAAATTACGACGTAAATCAAAATACGTTTCGTTTACACATAGCTGTCCTGCAAAGTTGTGTTTTCTAATTTAATTTCACCTTAGATTAATAAAGGAAGTAACTCTCTAAAGTAGGTAAACTCACTCATTTCATTTTCTTCTTGAATGCACATTATTTGCCCTTCCAAACTCTATGGCAATTCCAACCCTATAATAAATGCCCAAAGTTCAAAATATCCTGACAAAAAGGATCTCCTTAGAATTGTCAAATTGATGCGTCAATGGGAGTCAAAGGTTATCAGTTATTTAGGACGTGATAACAGGGTAATTGATGTTTACGAGTTCATGTGTTGATATTGACGTAGTTATTGTCTGAAGAATTAATTTTAAGTCGGTACGTACTAATAAGGTAGTTCGAGTACCTGGAGTAAGTCATTGTGTGCAAGAGATTCCTACTTTATAAATATACCGCTTGCAAAACTTATGTCACGATGCTACGTTTTGATTTATTACGAGTATTAAAGTGAATTTGAACCCGCACAAGATGGACCGATGATCTTGTGCGGGTCGCTGGAAACTGCTGGATGCGAATAGCACAAGACCGGCAATTGTGGAGATCTTTGGGGGAGGCCTTTGTCCAGCAGTGGTAGTCTTTCGGCTGATATGATGATGATGATGAAAGTGAATTTATGTAGAACCCTTATTGCGTGGAACTCATTCTTAACTGCGTTTTTTAGGATCCCGTAGGATCCCGATCTGATGTCAAAACTTAACCATTATAGGAACTTTGGCGTGTTAGTAAATAGTTCACTTTTGTTCTTATAATTTTTATTCTATAATTTGTCCTTATCTCGAAGATCACTGAAGACTACATAAGTTTTTCTGAGAGCCAATAAGAGTATAATAAGCAATTGTCATTTCTATAAACCCAGACTAAAAGACTAAGATTAAAGTTTCCAACCCTTTGGACCTTTCAAGTTTAAATATGAAAACTTTTAAAATGCTTAGGCCTAACTTAACTTACTTATTGTATGGGCAGTTTGTGCAGTGATTATCCTGGTGTCAGTTGTTCAAGCCGCCCGCGCCCAGTAAGCCTCTGACATGGCTTAACGACTGTTGCCTAATGGCTACAACCGGGACCGACAGGTAAACGTGCCCTCCGAAGCACGGAGACGCTCACAAATTAAACAACTTTGGCGGTCACCCATCTATGGACTGACCGCGAGCCTAGTTGCTTAACCTCACCAATCAATTACGGACCGGTGAGAGCATCTGGCTATGAGCGCCATTAAGGACTATTAGTGCAAGATATAATCTCTAACCCGCGTCGCTTTGACTGTGAGTTGACGACAAAATTCCATCTTTTACAACCATTTCTGAGACTCAAAGAAAGCAAATATGCCACATTTCCTTACGGTTCTAAAATTCTCGTAATCCAGCGAAGTGACAGAAAAAGATTCTACAAGAAAATAGAGTGGTAATAAAATGGGAAATGCGACAACGTAAATACTTTCCGCGTGTAACACTTAAAAAGGCATTCTTTGACCTATGTTGAATATTTTATGTCTGTAATAATATAGTAGATTTATGATATATTCCATTTTGTTGCCTTTTATCATAGTTTTGATTTCAAGCCCATAAATAAACTGAAGCCAATGTTTGTATTACATGTACATATACAACATGTAACGTAATTAACGCACACCCTCAAACACCCCAATTAGAATATTATGTTGTAATCATAATACATACACTAAATTTTTAATTTAACATATATATCCATTATTATTTACTAAATTAGTTTCTTGGAATAAAGTTTACTTTTCTTTATATTGTAGTGAATGATGGAATTTGTAAGAATACAAATAAAAATACGATTTATAAGTCTTATTACTTCGACTTACGGTCCATTTCAATTGGTTTCGACTCTACAGGGTTGATATGGCAATTATTTCCGTAGTTTTAATTATTTTAGAATAAAAAGATAAACCTATATTAAAAATGATATAAACCGATTCAGTAAAGGATTCTGAACAAACAGTTTTCAGGAAGTGCGTTAATTACGTTACATGTTGTATATTAACTTGCTTGCCATATAAGCTCAACGTCTGGTAAACAGGCCTACCATGCGACATATCACATCGCCAACAAAGTCCAACTCATTGTACAGACGCCAGCACATCCAGCTTCCCCAATCTGTCAAATTTCTTTAATAGATTTTCAACTTTAGCAAATAAGCATAAGGTTCACTTTCAATTGAGGAAATTTGACAGATTGGGGTAGCTTGGTGTGCTGGCGTCTGTACTTCCTATGCACTGTGAGGCGCTGTCACGTCTTGCGTCAATTGCAACCACGTAAATAACACACAAAATCAACAAATATTTTTTATTTATTTATTTATTTCAATTCAAATTACAATATCTTTACAGCATACACCAAAACGATATTATAAGCTATAATGAAAATTACATACAAAATTTATACATTTGAGTTACATACAATGCACCTCTGCGCTACTTCTGCGAATTTTGGCAGGCTACAGTAGTATATGTCAATTTCCGCTGCTATTAAATTTATGAGTCGTATGGCACGCGACACGGGGGCGAACTTGAGTAAGTTCGTTCTTGCTACCGGTACGCTGAGCGTAGCGGGGCGGCGGCGCGCGCCCACGTAGCCATCAGGGGCGCACAGCCGCAGCTCCGAGAGCACGGCTGGGTGGTATAGATGGCCGCGCAGTACGCGCCATACGTATATGACTAGTGCCACATCGCGCCGCACGCTTAGCCGCTCGTATCCGACCATACCAAGCACAAACAAGCTTAGGGAAAACAGTGGGTACATGGGGTACACTCCGTATTCTATGTTGTATAAAAATCGAGAAAATTTATTTTGAATTTTTTCCACCATAAGGCTGTATTTAGCCTCATGTGGGTTCCAAATAAATGATGTTGATTCGAGATGACTCCGAACGAGGGCGTTGTATAACATCTTTACAACTAAAAGATTATTGAAATCCTTACAATTTCTCAAAATAAAACCTAAATTTCTAAATGACTTGTTGCAGATGTCAATAATGTGCTTACGAAACGTTAACTCAGGTACCATTTCGACCCCTAAGTCTCGAGTATAATTAAAGCGTGGAATCAACGCACTATCCATTTTATATGTATAATGCTGTGGAGCCCTGGCCCGACTATAGCTCATTACTCCGCACTTAGCTACATTAAAACCTAGCTTGTTGGCATAGCTCCACTGCACTATCCGGTCGATGTCTCCCTGCAATCGTCCAGCGTCCGAGTCGTCTACTATCGGCAGATACACCTTAAGGTCATCTGCAAACAGCAGACAGTCGGCATGCTGGACAACTGCCGGCAGATCATTGATCATAATAATGAATTCCAGGGGCCCTAGGTTAGACCCCTGACTAATTCCTGAAAGAGTAAAGTATGGCCTAGATTTATATCCCTCATACTCCACGTATTGTCTGCGTTCTCCCAGATAGCTTGCGAAGAATTTGAGTAAGTGCGACGTAAATCCAAGCGCCGCCATCTTAGACAGCAGACAATCATTATTAACGGTGTCAAAGGCCCTTCGGAAATCGAAGTACGCGCAGTCTACCTGCCCTCCTGCATCAATGACAGGTGCTAGGTACGTCATAAACGACAATAGGTTACTCCCCGTACTTCGTCCTGGCCGGAAACCGTGCTGCGCGTCCGTTATTTGGGAGCTGATTTGCGTGTAAATACACGCGTGTAATGCAGACTCAAATACTTTGGCGAACGCCGACAGCACCGCTACCGGCCTATAACCACTAACGTCATCACTTGCACTACCCTTCGGGACTGGTATTACTCTCGTAATTTTCCATCGATCTGGATATAGGCCTTCCTTTAAGCACATATTAAATACGTGCAACAAGGGCTTCCAGAGCACCTCACGACAATCCTTCACGATATACGGTGGTATCCCATCAGGCCCCACTGAGTGCTTGGGCTTGAGGTGGTTGAGCGCTGAGCGCAGTTCCCGTGCGCTGAGTTGACCTACGTGCACCCGCGCTGCGCCCGCTCTCGTGCCCGCCGACCGCTCTGCTTCAACCGGATCTAAAACCGGGCGCTCCGTGCTATAAACGGAGTGAAAAAATGAAGCAAAACATTCCGCACCATTTTCTTCATTCAATACTACCCCATCCTTTTTTACTACATTTTTGAAGCGCTTGCATTGTTTACTTCTAATGTAATTCCAGAAAGATTTCGGATCATTTTTAATGTTTAATTGTAGCCTACGCTGATAAGCTTCATAGGTCGATATAAGTTTTCGTTTAACCAATGACCGATACCGAGAAAACGTTTCGTAATCACACGTTGATCGTGTTGTTTTATAAATTTTATGATACTTCGATTTAACCTTAATATCGTTTATTAAATCTGAGGTGTACCATTCTGCATAAGTGTACCTATCACTCGTTTTAGGCTTATTATATTTGATTTTTCTAGGCGTATATTCGCTAATGGCGTCGTTGATAATACTATAGAAATAGTTGAACGCCTCTTCCGAATTTTTAATTTTATACAAAGCTTCCCAGTCTAACATGCAAAATTTTTCGTACAACCTAGAAAAATTACACTTAGTAAAATTCCAGGAAGTGTAAAGGCTGTTATTAACGTCTATACTATCCTGTACATGCATCTGCCTCACATCTTGATTCGACCTTAAAGTTACTTTAATATCCAGCGGGGGATGATGAACGTCAATACCTACCAACGGGTCATCCGAGCCTTTTACCACTATGTCACCCTCCGATAGCGTAGTCAATACTAAGTCTAAAGTACGATTATTAATATTACATATGTTATTTACCTGCCGAAATTCACAGAACGCTGCAAAATATTCAAAATAACTTTGAACTTCAACCGTTGCCGAAGGCATGTTAAAATCACCCAGCACTATCACTGATTCATACTTAGTACATATAGTTTCCATAATTTGAAATAACTGCATATATTCATTATAATTACACGCTGGTGGAATATACACCACGCAACACAAAAATAACAAAATATTTCTACAGCTGACTTTTGCACAGACAATCTCAAATAAGGCCGTGTCTACATTATCGATGCGCACTTGACAAATATCGAATCGAGAGGATACCGCCACGAACACACCTCCTTGTTTCCTTCCATCTGATCGATCGCACCGTAATATCTTATATCCGAGAGGAACAATTTCTCCGTCTTTAATAGAATTGTTTAAACCAGACTCAGTAACTGCAAATAGGTCATGTGTTGATGCCAACAAATTAGTGTAGAAAGTTTTTGTCTTCGTTCGCAGTCCCCGGACGTTTTGGTAATACACTTGTATGGACTTAGTGGTTTGCTTCCTTTCCTTAAGCGGGCTTCTGTGAGTTTCGAAACCAGACCCATTCCTTAAATTGAGTATTAACCGGCCAACTATCCACACTGTTCACTTTGTCGAATTCAGACTCTGGTATGTAACAATATATCTATTAGATGCGGAGGAGATTTTATAGGGTGCAAGTTCTTTCACTCACATTATCCAATGATACAGCAACTAGAACTAAATACCCAGTGAGTCCGAAATATCAAAGAATTCGACAGGCCTGTTGGCGTGGTTGGCAAATGCTAGCTTTTCACGCCGGAGGTCGTTGGTTCGATTCCCACCCAGGACAGATATTTGTGTGCATGAACATGTCTGTTTGTCCTAAGTCTGGGTGTAATTATCTTTATAAGTTTTTTTTTTTTTTCAATTAACTATTTTCACATTGTGTTTGATTTACAAATACTAAATTAAAGATATATAACTAACTTACACAGAAACACACACAATAACTAACATTTACCAATATAAATAAATGTAATTTAAATTATTGAAATGTCATACATGTTATACCATTATATCCTACATTAAACATTAACTACGTATTTACAAATGAAAAGTAGTATATGTAGTTTATCATTTATCTAGTTTCCATAGTACAAACTCTGCTTAGTTTGGGATCAGATGGCCGTGTGTAAATAATGTCCCAGGATATTATTATATTATTAATTACAACTATCTTCATATTAAATATCTTGGGACAACTAATAAACTGCGGTGTGATCCGAAAATAGGCAGAGCCTTTACAATGGCAACATGGATTTTGATGAGACTTTGTAGTAATATAACTTATACTCGTATATCCAAATAACACTTCTATACATACATATAATAAAATCGTAGGAAAGTCAAAACTGTACATTAAATATTTTTTTAAAGGATACTTGGGGCGTGATCTGCAATCGATACCGAAGCAAAAAATATAGTTTTAAAAATTTTTGTATGTGTGTCTGTTTGTCTGTATGTATGTTCGGGCTAAACTCAAAAAGTACTGCTTGGATTTACTTCAAATTTTGCATGAATATTACTAAGAGGTCGGGTCAACATATAGGCTGCATATTATCACGCTATCAACTATGGGGGAGGAGGTGTGATAATTTATAAAATTTAACGCGGGTAAAACCGCGGGACACAGATAGTAGGCTATAATTTTTATAAAACCCGCTGTGCCGAGCGGTTTTACCCGCGTTAAACTTTATAGTTTAACGCGGGTAAAACCGCTCGGCACAACGTGTAAGATAATAATGTTCCTACGCTGTACACGCGGGAGATAATAGCACATGATACTGCAATCCACACTGGACGCCTAGATAATCATACGTTTCTTGAAGGATGGTGGTGATGAATCGCAAGATTTGAACCGTGGGCAGCACTTTCATCAAGAGAAGCGAGTAACAATTATTTTGGTCGGGAATTACGAACTGAGTGTAAACGAAACTCTTTCTTAGAAAACTTATGTAGTTCGTTTCTGTCGTATTCTTACTAAAAGGCTGAACCGATCTTCTTCAAATTTGACATTCTGGTATATGACCATTCCCGTGAATGCATATATCTTAATTCATAAAAGGCGCTCATAGCTAGATGCTATCAACGGTCCGTAAGAGATAGGCGAGGTTAAGCAACTACGCTTGCGGTCAGTCCATAGAAGGGTGACCGCCAAAGTGGTTTCATTTCTGAGCGTCTCCGTGCTTCGGAGAGCATGTGAAGTTGTCGGTCCCGGTTGTAGTCATTAGACAACCGTCGTTAAGCCATGTCAGAGGCCTACTGGGCGGCTTGAACAACTCTGACATCAGGGTAACCACTGCCCATACGATAAGTAAGTAATTCATAAAAATCACCGTGAAATACCAATGTCCCATTGAAATCTATGTATATCTGCTTAACTACACCCAGATTAGTATTTGCAAGCAGCAAAATGCCCTGGTCATAAACTTAATACAGAATCCAAGATTATAACGGAATGACGTTATTTATGAAATTATAATGCAAACTTTATTAATAAAATATGTGTGACAGCATAGAATATCATCACCCCATTTCATCCCGTGGGGGGCGTAGAAATCGACCGAGGGAAAACCTACCAGAGAACGGACAGCAGCGTCTTTCTGTGAACTATACTAACTGCGATCGCCAACCCGTGTGCCAAGCGTGGCGATTATGGCATATCCCCCCATTCTTTAGGCTTTTACCCAGCAGTGGACGGACTTTGGCTGACATGATGAAGGCAAACGAACAAGTGGGTCACCTGATGGTAAATTATCACCGCCGCGCATGGACACTCACCACACCACGGGAGCCGCAAGTGCGTTGCGGCTTTTATGTAAGGAATAGGCACGTTTCTTGAAGGCTGCCATGTCACGTCAGATCGGAAATACCTCCGCAGTTAATTAATATCAGAGAACGGGTGTGCGGTAATAAGTTTCTTGCGAAACTCACGGAATTTGTTTAGTTTATACACAGATAGCCTATAAACATTTCCGTAGTCCCGATACGGAAATGTTTGCAAAAGAAAATACATACTTAACAGGTGAACTGCGAATGAAATTAACAGCAAATTTGGATGCTGGAGAAGGTAACATGTTGCAACTTTAATTAAAAATAAACTTCCGGATGCGTCCGGTTTCGAGTATACAGTTTAATAAGGTACGTAGTTACTTGATTACATAACTCGCGCATCTCTTACGCTACGATGCGTAAGAGATGCGCATCTCTGGTGCGCAGAATACGTAGCAGCACCAACAGCATCCTTCGCATGATCGCTAGTCGGCAAGACTGTATTTACGTCAATCATTGCTGCGCCATTTCGCATGGAATGACGCAGCAATGAAAGGTAAATTTGTTACATATTTAAAAAATACTAATTACTAACACTAGTTTATAAGAAAATTGTTACTAACTAATTGGACACTAATTTGGTCTGAAAATAAAGTCTTATTATTATTATAACTAAAGGGAGATTTTGTATGAACTTAGGTATACAGTTGGACTAGCGACGAAGTTTCAACAATCGCCAGAGCGCCTACCTCATATTGGCAGAGATTTATTGGATGCATTTTTTTATTGGATGATTAAAATTTATGGTTTTCCATTCTTGAGATTAAATTTACGGTTTGCATTGCGATAATGTTGTAATACTAAAATTGGTGTACAGACACAGTAAAAGATGAATATATTTAGTTTAGATGGTATTGTATGTATGTAATTAATTAATTTAGTAGTTAAGCTCGGTACGCCTATTTTGTCAAGTCATAGTCAAAGATTTATTTGCAATTAATATCACGGTCACCGTAGCCTAGTTGGTAGTGCTCCTGCCTACGAAGTTGGTGGTCCTGGGTTCGAATCCCGGTACGTGCAAATATTTGTGTGATGGCATGAATATTTGTTTCTGAGTCATGGATGTTTTCTATGTATTTAAGTATTTATCTATCTATATAAGTATGTATATCGTCGCCTGGTACCCATAGTACAAGCTTTGCTTAGTTTGGGGCTAGGATGATCTGTGTGACATTGTCCCTAGTTATTAAATATATATATATATAAGTACGTATAATATGGTTACAAAATTTCTTACATTGGTAGCACAATAGTAGCTCATAACATATTTAATCATAAAATAATGACATGCAAATTTTTATTCGGCAACTGTAACCATTTCATTCTGTGCAATGCATTCTGTGCAAAATTTGAAAAAGGCGGATGCTCCCATTTGTTTGCATTCGCCGCGCTCTGTACCTTTACAAATGCATTGTATCTCCAACCTGGCTTTCGTTTATTAGGGTTCCGTAGCCAAATGGCAAAAACGGAACCCTTATAGATTCGTCATGTCTGTCTGTCTGTCCGTCCGTATGTCACAGCCACTTTGTTCCGAAACTATAAGAGCTGTACTGTTGAAACTTGGTAAGTAGATGTATTCGGTGAACCGCATTAAGATTTTTACACAAAAATAGAAATAGAACAACAATTTTGGGGGGTCCCCATACATAGAACTGAACATCATAAATTTTTTTTTCATCGTACCCATACATGTGGGGTGTCTATGAATAGGTCTTTAAAATGATATTGAGGTTTCTAATATAATTTTTTTCTAAACTGAATAATTTGCGCGAGAGACACTTCCAAAGTGGTAAAATGAGTGTCCCCCCCCCCCCCCCTGTAACTTCTAAAATAAGATAATGATAGCACTAAAAAAATATATGATGTACATTACCATGCAAACTAACAACGAAAATTGGTTTGAACGAGATTTAGCAAGTAGTTTTTTTTAATACGTCATAAATCGTAAACCGCAATTTGCTTTCATTTAATCAACTGAAATAATTGCTGCTACGGAACCCTTCATGGGCGAGTCCAACTCGCACTTGGCCGGTTTTATCTTATTACTCCTTACCTAGAAGCTCATAGCTAAAAGCAGCTTTTATAAAAACAATATACAGTCACCGGATCACCATCAACAGAAAACGTTGATAATGCAAAGCATTTGTCTCAAATCATTACCTTAATTAAGACAGAACCATTCAGATAAGATGTAGTAAATTATATATACAACTTAAAAATTCGATAATTCAATATATATGCTTGACAATCTATAGAAATAAAAATCAATGCCACTTTTTGTTGTAATGTTATAACTCAATTTACTCAACGCCTTTACCGATTTGGCTAATTTTGGCCTTGAATTATTCGTGGAAGTCCAGGGAAGGTTTGTACGTAGAGAAAATTAAAAAAAAGTCTTGAAATAGTGTAAAATCAACATCTTTTAGCAATTTAAAATATGTTTTTGTTTGAATAAATGAACTTAATAATCATTTTTTTTATTACTATGCCTTATACGTAGCGAAGCACGTACCTGGTCGCTAGTAACTTAATATAAGCTAGTTAAATAACTAAAACATAAAATCATAAATTAAATGTTTATAAATTAAATTCGTGTACTAAAATATCTACCTAGAAATAATTATGTTTAATTATATTACCACCATGTTCTGACTATTTACAAGCGCTTTTTTAAATCTACGTCAATATAAACCTGTATGACAGTGCAACCTTCGTCACACTATCATTAGTCAATCAGCATTGGTTACTATGCCATAACCGTTTAGAGAATTGCAGGCCTAGTTCTATGACTTATTATTCCAAAGGCCTAGTGCTGCCCGTACCACACCACATAACTCCCATCGGTAGTTCCCGTGAGAGTTGTATCATCAACAACGTTACGTGTTTTGACCATAAAACGACATCCCTAGTGAATATAAATCCTGTAGTGACCACACATGTCTAATTTATTGTAAGATATTGAGTGTGGGCTTATATAATAGAGACCAGTATTCCAGTATATTTTATGGTAAAGATGATTCTTAGCTAGTTCACTAACCAAGGACACTTTCAAGTGTCTTCTGGCTACAGTTAACACCAGTTATAAATCGGTATATCAATTTATAATGAACGCGTAGTTGAGAAAGCAGAAGAACATAATCAATCGTTTATTAGTGAACATAGGTAGGTGCAATATAAAATACATTACAAGATGTCAGACAAATGTACAAACATACGTGTAATTCACTATGTTCTGCCTGATAGGCCATGCAAAATATCATTGTACAGGTTTACAAAAACTATTTCAATTAACTGTTAACGACTTGCTGAGCTAACATCAGAAGTAGCTATAATGCTTCTATATTAGCTTAGTTATGTTTGTAAGTATATATGTGTATTTTTATTAATGGAGCTCTTATGTGTATGGACAAAAAACTCCCTAAATAAATCAATAAAAAAATCTAATAATGAGCGGACAACCACAAAACGTGACAGGGATTCATTAAAACGCTCTAAGAATGTTTTGCTCCAAATGATCCACAATCAACGGAATAAAAACAGTCAAAAATATAATTGAAAAAGGAAATTCTCAAGATTATTGGTAATTCAGTTGAAGCTGATACGAAGGTATCGATACCTAAAATCATTAACTCTCAGATCTTGCAATCTCAATTTGTTGGCTTTATTGTAAGCCTATTGTAAGTACCCAATAGATGCACCTAACAGGCAACAACGTAAAGGAATAACTATTCTGCTATTTTGGGAGATTTTGGTGTGGTGGCACTAGAGCATTTGGTTTTTCGATGATTTCCAACATACTTATATGTATAACAATATTATCAAAAATGTATTGCTTATTACCTATCTTTCTCTCATAGATCTAATGCATTCTAAGTGACAATCAATGGTTAATATGATTAAAAATAAATAAATATATTGCGACAACTCTCTCCCATCTAATCCCAAACTAGACAGTCTGTAACTGATAAAGATACTTATATATTACACCCAGACACAGAATAAATAATCGTGTTCATCGCACAAAGAAATGTCCTGGGTGGGAATCGAACGCTATTCTATGGCTAAGCAGTAAGGGTCACTAAGCAGACAGGCCAATCAATTAATTGAAGTTATACTTCTTTTGGCGCGATGGAGAAAAATGATGAGAGTGAATTTTTACGATACGCGCGCACATCGACACCATAAAATTTAACAGCATGAAGTTAGTTCTAGGTGGTATGAGAGTGAATTTTTACTTTACTTTACTTTTTATTGTAAAAATAACAGCATGAAGTTAGTTCTAGGTGGTATGAAAATGTATGAGAGTGAATTTTTACGAAGCGCGCGCAGCGTGCGCGCGCATCGTAAAAATAACAGCATGACGTTAGTTCTAGGTGGTATGAAAATTGATAACTATGTTCAAGTTGTATATTAAGAAGTATAACTTCTAACGCGTGTACATAAGTACACACAAGTTTTTTTTTTAATACAATCAGCAGATCTTAATGTTTGTAGTAAATGACGCCTAAATTTTGATTAGAGACATTGACGATACACTTCCAAAACGAAATCCCGAAAACGAAAAAAAACTAAAGCAAAAATCTATGGTACACCATAGATTTTCACTTAGACTGTGGAACCAGTAACCTGAGACTAAGAAAGGAGTGTGACTAACACTTTAATAGCGGAGTTGACCTAGTTCCTCGCATTGAAGTTAACATGTAAAAAAAATTAAAACGTAGAAATTTATATGGATTTCTTTAAAGGATTGTTTTAGTTGATTCTATTACATAAACCATAATTGGCTTAATTTAATTCAGGCATTCGGAAACCATTATAATATTTGTCACTGTAAGTACCTATAAAATCTAATCGCTTAATTCAAATTACACTGATATCCAAACCAGTATAAATTTTTACCTCCCATAAATAAAATTATATGTGTAGTAAAAAGGCTTAACAAAATAAACATATGTTCGAAACACACGTCAAAATGGCCGAATAAATTGGTTGGGTAGACGTTTACAACATAATAATTGGACGTTTTAATGTGGGCACTCACGCTACTGGGAAGGCTAGGCTGGAATGTAAGCTTTTGAACGAAATTGGATGACAGATTTGAATTTTTGGATAAAAAGGTAGATACCTGAATTGAATAAACATTTGATATAGGTTTCATATGTGTACGCTATAGAATAGAATAGAAAATTTATTTAATTTTCAAGTAACTATGACTCGTATATATAATAATAATAATATCTCGGAACAATGTCGCACAGATCATCCTAGCATCAAACTAAGCAAAGCTTGTACTATGGGTACCAGGCGACGATATACATACCTATATAGATAGATAAATACTTAAATACATAGAAATCATCCATGACTCAGAAACAAATATTCGTGCTCATCACACGAATATTTTCACTTACCGGGATTCGAACCCAGGACCACCAGCTTCGTAAGCAAGAGCACCAACTAGGCTACGGTGACCGTCTAGTATATTGCATTAATAAAAATGGACTTACAGCTATGTTAGTAACATACATTATTATTACCCTGCAACCGTCATCCCTGCGACAAGCCATGGGAGACGGCACAGCAACGACTTATATAGGCGCTGTCCAACCTACTTGCAATCATGTTGTACCGCAGGCTAGCTAGGGTAGGTTCCTCAGCGGCGAGGATCGCTTTGGCCCATTAACGCGTGATCGGTGATCCCGTGCATGTGATCACACCCTCATTTAGAATTTCGTCTTTTTGCTTTAGTCTTCCATTCTTTAATTTTAATATAGTAGAACTAAATTTCAAAATAATAGATTAGTAACTTGTTATTTATTTAAGGATTTCAGAAAATATATGCGATAAAACAAACCGCACGGACGGACTAATTAATTTTTTTTGTAAATTTTATACTATCCACTATGTTTATGTACTGCATTGTGACCTTGACAAGTACAAGTGTATGTTAATACCCAAGTGCTGAATAAATTTCATTTCATTTCATGTTTAGCATACTGTTGTAGTATAAAATATCAAAGATTTTAAAATACTTAGATTTCTCCAACGATGTTTTTGAATGACAACGCTCGCATTGGGAAATGATATCCTATGTCGTGGGGTACTTTACGACCATATAATTAACGGACACAAAGTACAGCCAGACTCAGAACAACTATTTATATGTGACACAAATAGTTGTCTTGCCCGGTAAACGAATCCGGACAACAAGTGGCGAGGCGTCTGTCTTAACCGCTGCCCCATACGTGCATTCAAATGTAAGAAAATTAGCTATTAAGCCGGGACAGCACGTTGGGAAAAGGTTACTATTTATGAGTGTTTCGTTCACGGAGGCAACACTCGTTGAAGACGCATCCTTTTTTCCAAAAATTGTTCTCACTTCCCCTCTGGCAAATCTTCACCACACCACAGAATAGAACACACCACAAAATCTATTATGTGGTCAATATATATTAAGTGTCAATCAATTTATATTATCTATTAGCTGTGCCCGCGACTTCATCCTCGTGTTAATTAGTTTTTTAGTAAAATTAAATACTTTTTCTAAAACAAAAGTAGCCTAAGTTACGCCTTATTACATCAGCTACCTGCCAATAAACGTCCCGTCAAAATCGGTCCAGCCAACCAAAATAACATTTTTACAATTTTTGTCTGTCTGTCTGTCTGTTTGTTCCGGCTAATCTCTGAATTAGCCGGAACAAACAGACAGACAGACAGACAAAAATTGTAAAAATGTTATTTTGGTGTATGTACCGTATATTCATATTTATGTAGTAAAAACCGGCTATTTCAATATTACAAACAGACACTCCAATTTTATTTATTTGTATAGATTAAGTGATGTGGTTACTTAACCACACACAAAAATAGTCAAGTTGTTTTTGAGCGAAACAACGCCTTCAATCTTAGGTCTCTTAAAATGTTTCGTATGTTCACGAAATTAATTTATACACCGCCAATTTTCGAACCCCAAAGTTTAGTTAGTTTGTAGTCGTATTTGCCAGAGGGCTAAAGCCCCGCTGGTCTTTACAGTCCGGTGAAGTTACGGAAAAGCCTCCAAGAAAATTAACTAACTAACTAACTGAAATAAAAGAAAATACATAGCCATAACATACATTTCAGTACAATTATTAACACCAATTCTATTCCGATTATATTATAAGAATATTTAAATATTATATCGGTGGTTTTAAAGAATCCATAACATAGCTTTGCTGTGCTTTTCCGATTAGTTATATAATATGACATTCAAGGTTTGTAAAACCTCAAGGGTGAAAAATAACAATAGGGGATGAAAGTTCGTATCGAAATTTGTAAAGTTTGTGTGAATATTTTAGAAGTTAGCGATAAGAGACATAATATTAGAGATATTCTCGTGTAACATTTACAATTTAATAAAAACAATTGCACAATAAAAAGTGCACAAGATACTTCCTGTTTTAAACAAATTATGATTTAATTAATAATAATAATAAAAATATCCTGGGACATTATTTACACACGGTCATCTGATCCCAAACTAAGCAGAGCTTGTACTATGGAAACCAAATAACTGATATACTACATATATTATTTTTTCTTTTGTAAATACATACTTATATAGATAATTACACCCAGACTCAGGACAAACAGACATGTTAATGCACACAAATATTTGTCCCGGGTGGGAATCGAACCCACGACCTCCAGTGTGAAAAGCAAGCATTTGCCAACCACGCCAACAGGCCCGTCAATTCAGACGAAACAGGAATTCTCTTGAACCTGTGAGGTCTCATATTATGAAAGAGTATTCGTAATAAGCTGGAAGAACCATCCCATATGATTGTTGATCACAAAGAGTCGCTGAATTAAGGCAATTAGTACCTACAATATGTACTGATTGAATACGTGAATCAACCGCAAAGTTAAGATGATATTACTGAGATATCTTACTCAATAGTATCATCTCGTAAGCAATAATAAGGGGATTTAGAAAGAAGAATCAGCTCGACAAACGTTTTCTATTAGTGATTCAAATGTAATTTACGTAGGTAGGCAGGTAACACAAGCTGACTTGTATTTATTAGTAAAGTTAGAACGTCGGTCGAACGTCAGTTTGCAATTAATCCAATACTTGAATCTAAACATGGTGGTGGAATTCCATTTAGATGTCTTTTAGATTTTAGTGAAAGTAAAATCTACTATATCTTGGAATTCACCAAGGAGCTTCTTTTGAAGAAAACTTAGGGCTATGTCATTATCGCCACGCTTTACAGATGGGTTGGCGATCGTCATAATCCACAGAAAAACGCTGCTACTCGTTCTCTGGTAGGTATTTATCAAACCCACGACCTCTCGCTTCGTAATCAGGGTCAGACCAACAAGCCAGTCGAAACGTTGAAATCAAGCGGTAGTGATTTCAGATATGATGTCATCCACTCCAGTGTTGTTATGGATATCCATATCCGTAACCGTAACTATCGGATATCCGAAATGAAAAAATATCCGTAACCGTAACCGAATCCGAAATAAAAGTTTTGGATAGTTTCGGATAGGTCGGAGTCTAACTAAATAAATACACATTACACTCATACAAATCAACTGTGCACTCCGCTGGAATGTGACACCTCTCCCGCTACCTAATAACGTCACAGCGCGAGGTGCACAGCTAATTCGTACGGGTTATACTTTTTATAAAGATGTTGATTCATATATAACAAATTACGAACGTTATATTTGATTTTGCATTTAATTAGTCACCTATATAACACTTCAAAACGAGTAGCTGTAAGACAGAATTACTTGTATGACAGATTGCACAACCTACAAGGTACAATTAAAGTCGAATATACCTAATCTTATTTGTATTTCATTTTACAGTTCTTTAAACATTTAATATCCGTAACCGAAACTATCGGATAATCCGAAATAATTTAATATCCATAACCGTAACCGAAACCGATATTATATTTTACCAATATCCATATCCATATCCGGATCCGAAATTATATATCCATAACATCCCTGATCCACTCCATAAATTGCATCGTTGTGTTCCATCAATAGCCGGCTATTTAGAAAACATGACAAAATCTTTAAGCTTCCCAATGTACAGCTGTCACATGTTCATTGATGTCACCTATGCAAAGAGGATAGGTTGCTTGCTGCAACTCCAAGCACCGTCAAAGTACCGTACAAGGTATTAGCTACAAAAAGTAGCTTGACGAGGTAATCAATGGAATCACAGTTAACAGATACCATGCAGTAAGAAAACAAATCATCTTCTAAATAGAAATTTAAATGTACAATCAAGCGGTATGCGACCAAATTTTTGGACTGTTGTTCACTCCATAGTTAGTATCATCGTGTATCATCATAAGCCGGCTTTTGAGGAAACATGATTAAATCTGTGAGTTTCGCAATTATATAGCTGTCGTACGTACTTGATGTCAACAAAGAAGACAGTTACTAGCAGCAATTTAAAGTACCATCCAGAGCCACAGTTAATAAGTATTACACAGTAAGATTAGTAAATTTTTATGCATCGCATATTCGTTAGATATATATCAACGACTTGAGCTATAGGTATATATGCTATTTTAGAGACAACGAAAATACACCGTCATATGGTACTTCACGGTTATTCTAGCGGTATCGTATTCAACCACTGAGAATCCCACTTTGGGCCTAGAAAAGTGTTATAGAATTTATGGCAAAATACATCCAGCATTATCCCGGAGTCTTGAAGTTGACGGTATTATACAACCGTGCCTTAGAGATTACGTAAATCTGAATACGTAAATGCCTGATCTCTCCCCAATCCTGTCGGGTAGTTATCCCATCTGATTGTGAGAGTGAGGGTTAGCGAGATCACACGCGTTTGCGACAAAGTCCTGTACTATAACACATCTGGCGCAGTTGGCTACTCTCTGTTGAGATGGACTACTGTAACTGTAATTCAGTCAGGATCACCAAATATAACAAAGGGGAGATGACACCACATTATAAAATTTTATGAAGTAAGGATACCTAGAGGAGAAAATTTTGTAGCATCAACACATAAATAAAACTTGCTAATACTCTGATACGATACATACTTAAATAAAGTCGCAGTTTTGGGCACAACATATTTTTCGCAGCTATGGTAATGCGAGAAAGGTGAAATTGACATCTTCAAAAACAAATACTAGATACGCTTCATTTTTCTAGTGAACGATGACGATACCTGTTAGGCTTCAGTGAGTTTGTTTACCGTAGCACCAGAATAAATGAAACATACCTACCAACTTGCACCTAGATAGTTACCTTTCTGTATAAGTCCAAGTTTTCTGTGGTAACTCGGACATGTTCTCGTAAAAGGTAAGTTAAAGTAGCAATTTGAAAGCTTTTGCTAGAAACTCTCAGTTGTAGCCGACAACAGTACTTACAGTACCTTTTTCTAGAAATGTTGTTCTTCGTATGTATTGTGATATATGAACACCAACCGGTTTTGGTGTCCCAGGTAATCCGAGAGCATATCTGTTAAGACTAAGTATTTAATTGGCTTTTTTAGATATAAGAGGGCGACAGACGAGCAAGTGGGTCACCTGATGGTAAGTGATCACCGCCGCCCATGGACACTCGCAACACCGGAGTAGTCGCGGGTGCGTTGCCGGCCTTTAAGAGTCAGCAAACAAGTATTGCTGACCCTTTCCCCCCACCCCGATGAGCTCTGGCGACCTTACTCACACGCAGAAACACAACATTAAGTTATTAATATATATATATGTAAATGTTCTTATATAATCATCATAACAGCTGAGATAAGTCCACTGCTGAACAATAGGCCCCCCAAGAATCTTCTATCTTATCTTTTATCTTGTCGAGATATGCCATAATCGCCACGCTTGACAGACGGGTTGGAGATCGCAGTTTGACGGTCATAGTACTCAGAAAGACTGCTGCCCGTCTGCTGGTAGCTATACCCTCAGATTGACTTCTACGCCCCCCACGGGATGAGATGGGGCCGACACTCTTACCCGTATAATAGTAGTGACGTATTCTTAGCCGAATTTTGACGATGGCGGGGAGCAGCAACGGAGTTTAGCGCGGTACATATACGCGGCACAATAATCTGTCCGTAAATACAGGTACACTCTCTATTCCTTTCTCTTCTGCTCCGATGGAAAGTACGAGTCGAGACGAAAGTTGTAAATTCAGGTGCGTTGTACGCGCTCTGCGAGGCACGAAGCTGTAAAACCTCCAACTTCCTAACTTCAGCCTGCTACTGGGAAATTGATATATATAAATAAATATAAATCCTATAACCTTTATATTGACGTGCTTTTTGCTGTGGTTGATAGATACTTTCCTTTTACACCGCACGTCGTGGGTTCGATTCCCACACAGGACAGATATTTGTGTTCATGAACATGTCTATTTGTTTTTATTCTGTGTGTAATTATCTATGTAAGCAAGTATTTACGAAAGAAAAGTAGTTTACGTAGTATACCACTCATCTGGTTACCATTGTACAAGCTCTTCTTAGTTTGGGATCACGCAAACGCCCTTGAAGCGCCAAGTTTTCAAAAAGGCAAGGAAAGGTGGTAGAGTAATTGCCTTCTTACGAAAGATAACTCTTCCACACCCATTTATATGTAACGTAAAGAAATAAAAACAACTCCATGATATATATACATTCAAGAGCAAGTACCTACACCCGTCTGTTAACTCGTACGCGCGCTGGAAAGCAATTTCGGTCCGTCGTCCAGCACTCGGAAACTCGATTAAACCGTATGATTACGCGCTGGCAAATGAACGTTGTTATGTAAGACCATTTCAACTTAGGTTGCATGTGGTACAACCTACGTCACGTCAGTGGACATACTTGCACTTCAATAACAACCCTTACTACCTATGTATTAAAGATACTGTTAATGTCATAGTGCGACTACTGGCATACTGTTGATTGTAAATAGCATGTTATAAAGCATAAGTGTGCACGACAAATTCGTGTTAGTCAGAACTGCCTACCTTTAAATTAGTACAGTGTAACTTTTTCCGACTTTTAGTATATTTTTGTTAAGGCAGGGGGAATGCCTATGCATGCCACCCGCAAAAAGTGTCTGCGGGTGGATATGTCCGACTCGCACCGACTAAACCTAACCTGCCGTTGACTTCTCTTGGAGCCTGAGGGGAGAGCCCGGGGAACACGGGTATGCTGCTCCGGCGACCCCCTTTTGCGCCAAGTCCCAGATAGTCGGGACTCGTTCCCTGGGAGGACTCTGGATTGCCCTCCCCTATTGCCGAGTCCTGCCAGTCCGGCACAGCGACTGCGCCACAACAGATCGCTGTCTTCCCGGAGCTGCTTCCACGTGGCGGCAATACTCTTACAGCACTTCTCTTACTGCTACCGCAAACCATGGAGAGTTGGGCTACCGGCTGCCGCCGCTGCCCCGATGCCTCTTCCGTCTGCGAGCGGGATCGACTCACTCCCGATCCCGCTCAGCGGGCTTCTTCTGGAGCATGACAGCCTTTTTCAGCTTTTACTTTATTTAACGACTAATGATTAAATACATACCAGGTTAACGTCAAATTTGTGAGCAAAATGCAGCACCACAGATTATAATATAAAAAAGCACGAACACAGGTGCAGTCTCTATTACCTTATTATCCAATAGGACGGTTTTCTGCCATATGGCAATAAATTTATTCTCTAAAACGTGTTTTACAGCCCTCTCTTTTTAATATACCTACTTATGCCTGTAGTCCATCTAAGGTTGTCCGGAAGTGGTCGTTGACTTCGATAAGTCCGTCTATTGAACATGTTCGTATTGAATAATCTTGGCCCGAGAGTGTCTCTAAGAGAAAAGTTCAAAGAGTTTAACATTCTAACTGTAGCATCTCAGTATATATATGAAAACCTACTATATGTGCATAAAAATATCGATTCCTTCTGTAAAAGGAGCGATACACATAATGTAGATACTAGATATAAGGATAATCTTATATTGCATACTACCCGTCTCCACAAAATAAGTAACTCTTTTATGGGGCAGTGTATAAGATTCTATTACAAACTTCCCAATGATATTAGAGAATTGTCTATGAATAAGTTTAAAAGAATTATTAAAGCCAAATTGTGTAGCAGGGCATATTACAAAATTTCTGATTATATAAGTGCTTGGGATTGAGTTGTTCTGAGAGGAAACACATGATTGTTATTAATCTAAAGTATATTTTATCTTAAAAAGGATTCCTACAGAGTTTTCTGGCAGTGTTTCTCAGTAGCTGCCACGTCATGCACTGCACGCTAGGGTAAAAAAAGACGATTCCACATAAATGTAAAATTTTTAAGGAATAAATGATTTTTGACTTTAGAACTTGACTTTGTAATTCTTTTCTGTATATATATAATGTGTCATACCCTGCAATAAAGAGTATTTATCTTATCTTATAAATAAGACGCAATACCGATACAAAATAGTTATACTATATTTTCATAGATGTAAATTCACTTTGAGACAATATTTAATCAACACTTACCTATAACTAACAGGCGCTCGCAGATTTATAGACGCCTCCCACGACTGCTGCCGTCTTCTCTTATCTCCCTCCCTCCAGCTTCCGTAACTCCTGGCGAAGGTAGGAACTCCACACCCCGACACATTCACCATATCCACTGACACATCAACCGTATCGTTTAGAAACGTATCATTCAAAAAGTCGTTAAATTCAAAAGTATTATTAACGGTTACATTTTCAAATATGGAATGATTTGTGGGTAGATAAACCCCATTGTGTTTTGGACTAGAATACACGTAAACTTTGTTTAGTTCTGAATCGTTTTCAGTTTTTATCTTGAGGTCTTCGTGGGTGATGTTGATGTGGTAGTCTTGTGCGGACGTGTACCACGCTTCTAATACTGCTATGTGGGAGTCGAGCTCCCGACAGGTGAGTCGGAACTCGTTGTCGTGACATTGCTGCTCTTCCACTATCTCTGTAACCAATGAAGAAATGTACATGTTACAAAATAATATTACCATTTAGAAACTTTTTCACAGTACTAAGTTATTAGTTACTAGATTTTTTTTTTATAGCCGAGGTCGACAAACTAGCAAGTGGGTCACCTGATGGAAAGTGATCACCGCCGCCCATGGACATTCGCAACACCAGAGGTGACGCGGATGAGTTGCCGGCCTTTAAAAGTCAGCAAACAAGTGTTGTACCCTTCCTCCCACCCCAATGAGCTCTGGCGACCTTACTCACACTCGGAAACACAACATTAAAATGATTAATGTTATCATTAAGGATTGTCTTCTGTAAGGTACTTCCCCAGTCGGGCTGCTCTTTGAGCGAATGAAAGTTCGTACAGGTTGTCGAGTAAAACCGTATGCGGTTGTTTTTCTATTGATGTGATATAAATATAACATATAATCAAAATAAATTAAAATTTTGTATATTAATTATAGTAAGATGTCCATATAGCAAAAGTGTGTGAGCAAATACAGGGACACTTTTCTATTCCATCACTCTCATAATCTGTCGGGCGGGACGACTAGGGATACGACCGGAAAGAGGTCAGGTACAAGACCGACGGCTTTACGTGCTCTCCAAGGCATGGGGGTGTAATACCGCCAACTGAAAAGAAAATAACTGCAAAGTCCCAAAATCACTTTTTGAGCCGGCATACCCAGGACCACATTATCTGCGGTCGGTTGAACACGCTACCACTAGACCAGGGTTTATTTATTTTTTATTTAATCATTAATGTACACACGGAAAAGGAATACAGAAAATAAATTTTAAAAGAAAATAACATGTACAAAGGTACTGCTTATTTCAATGAAATTTCTTCCAGCAGACCCGCGAGAGGAGAAATTAAAAGAAATATAATATATCGTGTGTAGTTTCTAGTAATACATATATACATACACTACATGCTAATATACATAAATACTTATAAAATACAAAGATAAATATCTATATACACATACATATACATACAACTAGGATGAGGAAGAGAGATAATGTGCTTTAACACGATTTTTAAATATTGAAACTGTTTTACATTGGCGAATGTTAGGGGGAAGAGAATTCCACAACCTGACCGCATGAACCGTATAGGAGTAGGAGTAAAAATCAGTTTTATGTTGAGGGATTAGGAGAAGAGATCGACGATGGGATCTGCAGGGAGCATCGGAACAATGAAGATAGGAAAAACGGTCCCGTAGGTAGGAAGGGGATAAGGGATTGTGAAGGATATTGAAGAGGAGACACAATATACGAGTATTCCTGCGAAGTCGAACGGGTAGCCACTTGAGATCCTTGCGAAAATTGGAGACATGATCATATTTCTTAAGACCGAATATAAAACGAATGCAGAGATTTTGCAAGCGCTCAAGTTTATTCAACAGCTCCTCGGTGACATACAGATAGCAGCAATCAGCGTAGTCTAGAATGGGTTGTAGAAGAGTTTGAGTAAGAGAGATTTTCGTTTTCAAAGGCAGAAAGTTTTGGAGATGTTTCAGTGAGTGAAAAGTAAAGTGAATCTTCCTACTGACTTCAGAGACATGTGCCTTCCAAGAAAGATTACAGTCGAAGGTTACACCCAAATTTTTAGCGGTTTCGGTGTATGTTATTGCATAGCCATCTAAATAAACTGCAGGAATGGACGCGATCTCCAGATATCTCAACATATGCCTGCTTCCAATGATCATGGCCTGGGATTTACTCGGGTTAATTAATAGACCATAGGACTTAGCCCATTGGTTTATGTGTTCCAAGTCAGAATTTATAGCAGAGATGGCGGCAGTAACATTATTATGGGCGAAGGACCTGTAAAGTTGCAAATCGTCTGCATACAGATGGAAGTTAGAGGAGATAACTCTTGTAACGGAGTTTATGAAAATGGAAAAAAGTAAAGGAGAAAGAACGCCACCCTGAGGTACCCCCGCAGTGAGTGAACACCAATCTGAATAAGACTCTTCATGGTGAATACACTGCGAGCGCCCCCGAAGATAAGAGTTAAACCAGGAGATGCTGCTGGAAGAGCAGTTTAGTGAAGATAAGACACCAAGAAGGACATCAAAATCGACAGAATTGAAGGCATTACTGAAATCCAGCAATACCAAAAGGGATAGGAATTTATTGTCCATGGCCCAGCGAATATCTTCGGTCACTTTGAGAAGGGCAGTGACAGTGCTATGGCCAGAGCGGAATCCAGACTGGAATGGGCTGAGGAACTTGTTGCAGGATAGAAAGTCTGACAGCTGACGATGGACAATATGCTCAAGAACCTTCGAAAGAAATGGGAGTATAGAAATAGGGCGGAACTGGGACGGTATGACAGGATTGGCCACTTTGGGCAAAGGAATAATGTGAGCTCGTTTCCAAGCTGATGGAAAAGTGGAAGAGAATAAAGAGAAATTAAAAATATGAGTAAGAACAGGTAGAAGGGTAGAAAGAATTGGGCTAATCATCCTTGAGCAAATATTGTCATGTCCAACTGCAGTTGAAGATATAGAAAGAATTGATTTTTTGACGTCCTCCTCGGTAACGGGAGATAGGTTGAAAGGAGAACATTGCGGTATCGGCAAAAGTGAGAGATCGTGCAAGGTAGCAGATTTTCTTGGAATGTCAAGAGTGAGAGGAGGATTTGAGAAGTGGATATTTAGTGCATGTAGATCGATGTCCTTACAGACCAAGGCGGGGGATTTACCGATACCATTGGATTTTAAAAATTTCCAAACTGTAGAGGAATCCCGACTATCAAGAGACTTATAGAAGTGGCGTTTCTTGGCATCACGACACAGGCGATTGCAACGGTTCCGTAGGTGTTTATACCGGGCTAAATTTCCCTCTGTAGGATTGCGTTTGTACCTACGCTTTGCCTTATCTCTGCGAGCCATATAATCTTTAATATCAGCAGTAATCCAAGGGGCAGGAGAGTGTTTAACCTTTACTCGACGTTTTGGTGCATGTCGATCATACAAAGCGAGAATATTAATATTAAATAAATTCACTTTATCATCAACGTTAGATGAGTTAAAGATATTTGACCAATCTATTCTTTCTGCATCACACTGTAACATCTCCAAATTAATGCCCTGGAAATTACGAAGAAAAAGGAATTTTGCTTTAAGTTTAGGAGGACGTACAGCGTAAGACAAATAAATCAGATCGTGATAGGAGAATGAAGCAGTTAATTGACCATGAGTTGCAACGTGATCAGGAGACGAAACAATCATGAGGTCTAAAAGAGATGGGTTGCAATTAGGAGAATGATGTGTAGCGGAGAGAGGAAGAATATGGAGATTGATAGAAGATAAGAGTGACAGAAGTTTAGAAGAACGGTGGTCGTTTTTCATCAGACACGTATTGAAGTCACCCATCAAGACTACGTGATCATAGATTGGACATAAGTTATTTAGTAGAGTGTCCAGAGTATCAAAGTAATCAGTTCGAAGATTGGGGCTATAAAAAACCCCAAGGAGTAACTTTGTGTGGTGTACAACAATTTCGAGGAATAAGTATTCCGCAGAACCAGTGTACTGAGAAGGTGATGCACTTACAATTTTGTGAGGGAGATCAGCCCGCAAATATATTGCTACACCACCGCAACCTTTATTAGTGCGATCGTTACGGATCAAAACGAATCCTGGAAGAGAAAAGTAAGGCGAGAGAAGAGAAGGTTTAAGGAAAGATTCTGATATTAGAAGAGCGTCGATATTCATGCTGCTAAATGATGCCAGAAGATCAGAATAATGACCAGGTATACTCTGTGCATTAATATGAGCAATGTTAAGGTTACTGGAGTGGTCGGATAAACGAGAGGAGATCTGGTCATGCAGAGTCAGAGAAGTAAAAGAATCATCCGCGCTAACGTAACTAAGTGACGATGACGAACACGAGATAAAACTATCGTCCAAGTTAGGTAAAATATCATCCATAATTAGTAATATATAAATAAGCAATTAAATATTAAAATATATATATAATAATATATATACTTATATATAATATTTATAATAATACAGAAGATTGATATTTACAATTTAGCTAAACACACCGTCTCGCTGGAAAGTTGGAAAAAATTTTAACAATAGGAGAAAGGAAATATACATTGCGAAACGTATACACATTAAGATAACAAAGAGCAAATAACAATATTTAAGTACAAAAATGTAAAAAAAAACAACCTGTATACATATCGGCACAAACGTCCGAAGGCCCACAACGTATACTTAAACTAAACGTATTTTTGTTTAGGTAGTGTAAGTTAATAGGGAAAAACGAAACGAAGTTTGTGAACAGAACTGAGAAGTTGTCAAAAATGTCAATGTCAAATTGAAGAATAGACAGTAAAAGTAGTGAATAGAAAATATAGTTATAAACCCTAATCGGAGGTAGTTAAATATATGGTCTACAATATTATGCACCTACCCAGTACCCTACCAAACACAATTATTACTAACTATTACGCTACCAAAAACAAGAGAACACAATATAGTAAACACAATAAAGGACACAAAACTTATCGAGAATTAGCGACGATTGCCTCTCCGGGCTGGTTTGTTGCTCTTCGAGACTGGAGGCGGCGCAGGCGCTGTGGAGGTGGCAGGAGGATCATCTTCAGCTGCTGTGGCAATCGTTGGAAATTGCAATATCAAGGCATCGAGTTGCTCCATTGTTTCGATCTTGCGGCGAGTTTTGTCAGGAGTTAAGATGACAATATAACCCTGTGATGACCAAGTGTTTGAAATGGAAAAATGCTGGCGTGCTCTTGTGAATACTCTGTGTCTAACCTTGGTTAAAAACTCGGATATGGTGAAACCAGTGCCCTTCAAAGTAGTCTTGTGGTCCCAAACCAGGCTTCTATGCTCCATGTCATTAAAACGGATGAGAATAGGCCGTGTTTTCTTTCCTGATACAGAACCCAAACGATGACAAACATCAATGTTCTTGGAGCTGATGTCGGACAATTTCATTTTGCTGTTTAATAGTGCAACAATAGTGGTGTGTAATTTCTCATCAGGCTGCTCAGGGACACCGTGAAGTAGTAGTACTTTCCTGCGCATGGAAGTTTCATGCCGATCCAGCCCAAGAGATAGCATCTGAAATTGTGTCTTGAAGTAGCCCATTGTTTCAAGAATAAAGGACTTGAAATCCCTAAATTCCTTAGACAGAGTGGCAATGTTTGTGTCTGGGGCATTACCTGTCATAGCTTTTTCCAAATTATCTTCATGAGTTTTCATTCTGGAGTTAAATAACTTCTCAAACTCATCAAAAGACTTCTCAAACCGGCTGTCCATCTTCAAAAGTAAGTTGTTGACTTTTCTTAAGTGTAGATAGATATTTAGGAGATATTATTATTATCAGCAAGAAATAGTGTGTTTAGCAATTGACTAATACATAAATATGTATGAAATTCAAAGTATTATAATTAATAAATTGTAAATTAAACAGAGCACCAAATTACTTGTGCTGTACTTTCAACTACCCACAGAAGCTGGGGTTGGGCAGTCAATGATAAAGATTTTTTTAAATCGATATATTTTAATACAGAAAACTATACCTATGTGCTTTTAAACACGATGAAATAATGTGTATGCTACCCTAGTGTCAGTTCTATCTATATGCTACCCTAGTGTCTGTTCTATCCATAGATATTCTACCCTAGTGTAGTTGTCTGATAACTACCATTTGGTATACAGCTTGCCGCGCCCTTTAAAATTCAGAGATGCTCAGAAATTAATTTACTCTTGGGGTCACTCATCTATAGACTTTGTAGGTATATGTGTTACGTTATTATAATATTATGTTTATGTCACGCCCTACCTATACTGCAGCAACTCCATAATTGTATATATTCCTTTCTTATTATAAAACCAAATAAGAGTTATCAATTTAAAACCGTTGCTTATACACCCATATAGCTTGCATCGTTAAGATTAAAATAGAAGGCGCTTGGCGATGTAAACAGCTTATACATCAAGAACAGTCAATCCAATAATGCTGAGATAGGGGCCTTTTATAATAATAATAATAATAAGTACACTTTATTGCGTCATATAGAATACAGTTCAGGTGTACAGGTAGGGCATTCCATAGACGGGCAGCTTGGATAGTAAATGATTTATCCGTAAAAGTTGTTGTATGTAACGGTATTTTCAGTCGCAGATTTTCTGATGAACGCAGGGACCGCGAGTGTGTTGTGTGAAGGAACTTAAAACGTTCTTTAAGGTAGAAAGGAGTTGATGGATTGAACAGGATCCTGTAAAGAAGACAAATAATGCGAGTATTCCGGCGAAAGCGAATAGGTAGCCACTTGAGCTTAGTATGAAATTCGGAGACGTGATCATACTTACGTAAACCAAATATGAATCGTATACAAAAATTTTGAAGTCGCTCAAGTTTATCTAGTTGTTCCTCCGTGAGATCAAGATAGCTGGTGTCGGCATAGTCAAGAATGGGGTGAAGAAGGGACTGGGCAAGAGCAATTTTGGTGGCAGTAGGAAGAAAGTTGCGAAGGCGTCGCAGGTAGCTGGCTGATGCGAATAATTTCCTGCTGAGTTCTTGAAGTTGCGGACCCCAAGACAGAGTATTATCAATATAAATCCCCAAATTTTTTACCTTCTTAGCGTAAGGTATAATAATCCCATCAAAGGTAACTTGTGGAGTTTGGCGCCAGTCGATTCTTGAAAACTTTCGAGAGCTGCCGATTACAATGACTTACTTCACTGGATTCACCTTCAAGCCATATCTCATGCTCCACTTACTGATGCGAGACAAATCTGCGTTAATTATTTCAATGGCTTTCGACAACTTTTCAGGTGGTGCCTGAGAGTAAATCTGAAGATCATCTGCGTAAAGGTGGTATGAGGAAGTAAGTTGATCAGATATAGCATTGATAAATAATGCGAAAAGTAACGGAGATAAAACGCCACCCTGTGGCACGCCGGCATTGGTGCAACACCAAGAAGAGAAAGTATTCTATGCGAACACGCTGTCGACGGCCAAACAGGTAACTGCGAAACCAGTCAATTGCCGTTGGAGATACGAGTATGTTAAGAGAACGAAGAATGGCCAGCAGGATATCAAAATCGACAGTGTTAAAGGCATTGGTAAAATCTAACAATGCAAGCACTGTAAGATTTCCATTTTCCATGCCAGACCTTATATCTTCCGTAACATTGATCAGAGATGTGGTAGTACTATGACCTGGACGAAAACCGGATTGGAAAGGATTGAGGAGATTGTTCTTGTTAAGGAAGACACTTAGTTGGCTGTGAATAAGACGTTCAAGAACTTTGGATAGAAAAGGAAGTATAGAAATTGGACGGTAATCTGATGGTGATACAGGATTGGATATTTTAGGCAAAGGGGTAATTTGAGCTTCTTTCCACGAAGATGGAAAGGTACCGCTACAGACGGAATAATTAAGGATGTGTGTGATTATGGGCAGGATTTCGTCAAGGATGGGTAGGATCATGTTACGGCTGATGCAGTCGCTACCAATAGCATTGGACGTGACTGATAGTACGTTCTTCTTAACATCACAATCCGAAAATTGACATATAACAAACTGTGGATAGTTAGGTGTCGGAAAAGATGATAGATAGTTGAGTGTACCATTTTTAACTGTCCTATCAAAATTGGACGAAGCTGAGAAGTGCTGGTTTAGCGCGTTGAGATCTTGATTTCTGGGAGCTGCGTCATGCCGTGATTTTCCGACACCCATGGACCTAAGGAATTTCCAGACTTTAGCTGGATCTCCATTTTGAACAGATTGGTGAATATGCTGGCGTTGTGCATCTCTACACATCTTATTGCAGTGATTTCTAATAACTAAATATTTGTTCCGTCGATGGTCAGACGGCGCATTGTTGAGATTAGATTTAGCGTTGGCTTTTTTGTGTAATAGTTTCTTTATGTTGTCGGTTAACCAAGGCGCAGGGATATGTTTTAGTTTAATGGCTCGAACAGGAGCATGTACATTATATAGGTTTATTAGAACTGTTGTGAAGTAGTTTACCTTTTCATCTATTGAGTTGGCTGCAATAAGTGGTGTCCAGTCAATGCTGGTGGCATCCTCTCGTTCTATCTCCTTTATTTACTTCATCTAGCTTTCATTTTCTTTCTGCTAATATTTGGTAACAGATTTTTTATCAGGAATAGTTGTAATTTTTTTATTTTTTTTTATTTACAACTGGAATGAAATTGGAACTATAAATTTCCCAAGAATGACTTCAATGTCTAAAGCAACTTTTAACTAAGTTATTAATTTGTAGAAAATAAATATATGTTCATAAATAATTTACACCTGCAGTTTTAGCATGTCAGCAACGTATTTTTCAACGACTTTTATTAAACTATTTAAGGTTGTTACATAAATACTCAAGTCAGATTAAGATTATGTTTAACAATCACACGATATTTGTTGTTGAGGTCCATTTTTCCTTTACATAAGAACGAAATAGAATTTGTTGCTGGACGCCATCAAGTTATGTGCTGGATTACCAGGTATCAAAGTGCCCACTTATCGTGGTTTTTCCAATGTATAGAGTAGTGGGAAATATCGAAGAGCAAGCACCCGCAAAAAAGTTATTATTCACGTAGCTTTAAAAAAGTGCTTGTATATAGTCAGAACATGTTTGTAGTTCGAGTAATATAGTCAAGTAAGTATACATTATTTCTAGGTACATATAGATATTGAGGTAAGCACACAGGTTGTATGAAAATATTCAGATGTAACGTAAGTAATTGTCATGATTATATAAAGGTTTAATTATCGAAATTTCAAGTTTTATATATTTATTTATTTATTTTTTATTTATTTTTTTAAACAAACTTAATCTACCATTACAGGACATTTCCTAATGCGGCAGAATAGTTATAATACTTAACTTAATCTAATTAACTTATATCTACATATTAATCTACTATATTATTCTTATAATTAAAGTTATAACATAACATATGAAAGTAAAATTACAACATACACAAAACATACACAACTAATTATTTTGGTAACTTATCACCCTATACGCGATCACAGTGAAGTCATTCAGCGAGCACGTGAATAAATCTAATTGGTGGGTTATTGTATTGAGCGTCCGCAAGGCGCGCGTCAGTGGCGCGTATATATTTTACTACATCTTGTTCGAATGGTTCTGTCTGTATTAAGGTAAGCATTCCATATTATTGTTATTGTGGCGGACCTTGTAAATACAATATTGATCGAAGAATTGTGAACATTGACAATAATTAATAGGCACATAAATTAATTATTTTTTATAAAATCAAGCCGAGAAGTGACATTAGGCACGGGAGAGAGGTGTTTGTTCCCTCTGACTTACGGTTGTACAACTATGTAGTAGAAACTAATTTATTATAAGTATAGACACTTTTTATTGCAAATAAATAATTATTATTATTATAGTATGGGTAATTATTGTGTTTAACCACATCGACGACTTACGAGTACGAGATAGTGTGATATCCGAGAAGTGGTGTCTACGGGTACCTACACTACATTAAAACGAAAAACTTTACTCCGACAGTCACAAATCCGAATTTCAAAATACCGATTTTAATTAATCCGAATGGTTCAGAATTCCGAATATTACAACTCCGATTCTAGTTTTATAATTCCTAAATTTCAATATTCCTAACGTTTATAATTACTACTCTCAAAATACCGATCTTCAATAGATCGAATAACAAAAAAGTCCGACTTAATTATAATTCGAAACATCAACAATACGAATAAAAATATTATGTTTACCTGGTCACAATTTTAACTTAAGCTTACCCAAATGATTCACCAATAATAGAAGGGATCTGGCACTCGGCGGCTGCATGCAACATGCAAGCAGGCAGGCACGCAACATGCAAGCAGGCATGCAACATGCAAGCAGGCATGCAGCATGCAAGCAGGCATGCAGCAAGCAAGCAGGCATGCAGCAAGCAAACAGGCATGCAACATGCAGCAAGCATTGTTTCTGTCACGGCTCCGGCGCTGCGGGGTTTGGGCGGCCCGACGCGAGCTTATCGTTGCAGATGATTTTAACGCTCACCACTGCAGCTTCGGCTTCAAACCTCCTGCTCCTCGGCTCGCGGGCCGCCCAACCCCTCCGCGCCTACGCGGGCTTAAATTACACTCTAGGGTAGGGCAGACAAGACTGCGTGAAGTCGGTATTACAGCAATTTGTTACTGTCACCAAATTTTGTAGCACAACATGTTGACTTTTAGTTTATTCGAAGTATTGAAAATCGGTATGTCGTTTTTCGGACCAAGAACCCTTCGAGAATTTGACTCTTCGAACGTACGAAAATCGGAAAAGTAACTAATCGTATTTATGACTTTCGGTTGAATAAATTTACTATAAATTCTTAGGTATTATGAAATTCGGACTTTTGAAAATCGGATCATCGAAATTCGGAATAAAATATTTCGGAATATTTGGGTGTTACCGGTGTCTACGCCACTGCTATCTTATTAAGATAAGCTTTCTCTGCGGTATCCAAATTACCATACACACTACCCAAAGAGGTTACTTTTGCATACTACTTTACATATATTATGTTTGAAACATTCATCTAATTTTCCATTAAAAAGTATTAATTCTAAAAAAAAAATATTTTCTTATATAGTTTACCGATGGATATTTTTTCTTAAAGATAGATTCTAAAGATTTTTTCTACAAATTTATAATATTGTCAATGGACATTCATATACATCAGCGAGGCTACTACCTTATCTCCTAATCCAGCTGGAACATAACAAAGTGGAAATTTGACATCAGGTAAATCTGAATTTATTCTATCACGGAGCACTTTTCCTGATTCGATAAGGATGTTCATCCAACTACCTAATAACAGTTACATAAGGTTGTTTTAATAACTTTATTTTTACAAAGAAATCTAAATGTCTGGTTCCATTTTTAATTTCTGCATTCTAATTATACACCAATTTTATCTAAAAGCCATGGCACAGTGTTCTAAGTGTCCCAATCAAATACAAGACGATAAGAATTCTAAAATAACATGCAAAGGCTGCAAGAGGGCAATATGTGTCAAATGTAGTGAATTGCGCGTGTTTGGTCTACAAAATAATAATAATTCTAATTATACACCAATGTGAATAACTGCGTTTTTCATCTACTATAGCTATCATATTAGTAGTGGTTATGCGACGTCCCGTGAACACTATATACCTTCATGTCAATTTTCAATTCCCTATACGATAGAAAACCATCCATGCGATACAGAAAGAATACATTTAAAATATGCCTAAAGAAACATACTGTTTTTTTTTCATTTAATTCTAAGATACATTAAAAGGCTTAGGTAGCTAGTTCTATCAGTTCCCAGATTTCATTAAAAATATTTATTATTATGTAAATCAATATTTGAATTCAAAGTCATTAATATTTATAGAAGTAACGGTAAATACATTTAAAAAACAGACGCCTTTATAATTATAATTTTTATGGCTCATCTACGCGATATCAATGTTAATAGCCATTGTCAATGTTTATACTAAAACCTTTCGTAACGACATGTTGTTTGATTGGGTCATTTTATTTTTGTTACTATCAGTTTTTTATTGTTATCGGCTACTAATTGATTATGTATGTCATGGAGTTCGGAAATAGTTTTTATGGCGATTGATTCTAATTAAAACGATGCATTACATATATGGTGTCAGCCGAATAACGTCCACTGCTGGACAAGCGCCTCCCCAAGAATACTGCAATGAATAGCACATATGCTAAAAAAATTGCCACGGTTAATACTACTCTGTACTAATGTAATAAAGCGGTTTTTACCTTGATTCATACTTTTTGTGCTTGGACGGCAGAATAGGGGACTACGTTATAATTGCCACGCTTGGCAGGCGGGTTGGCGATCGCAGTATGGTGTGCATATTACACAGAGAGACGCTGCTGCCCGCTCTATGGTAGATACTCCCTCCGGTCGACTTCTACGCCCCCCACGGGATGAGATGGGGTGACGATTTTCTATGCCGTCAGCCACATAATAAATATATGGCACATTAAATATGTGGCGGTAAGGAATTGTTTAGAAGCGAGCGGACTAACAATTTTTTTATTATTAAGGCCGACCATGAATAAATCCTTACAATAAAACAAAATTGTAACTGCCCTAAAACTAATGACGTTATTGCATTTGAAAATCATGTTAGATAAAGAATATACCTACTAACATATGACGTCACTTCTAGTATAGTTATTTAACCCGGTTGGCGTGGTTGGTAAATTCTTGCCTTTCACGCTGAACGTCGTGAGTTCGATTCCCACCCAGAACAGATATCTGTGTGCATTAACTTATCTGTTTGAACTGAGTCTGGGTGTGATTATCTATATAAGTATGTATTTACAAAATAAAAGTAGTATACGTAATATATCAGTTGTCTGGTTTCCATAGTGCAGGTTCGGCTTAGTTTGGGATTACATGGCCGTATGTGAATAATGTCCCAGTATAATAATTGAAAAAATCTAAGCCTATTGTTGGTATTCGCTTTATTTTTGCATCACCGTAAGAATAAAGTATTAAAATAAGATATCATCTTCATCATCATATCAGCCAAAAGACGTCTACTGCTGGACAAAGGCCTCCCCCAAAGATCATTTCGGGATTCCATAATCACCATGCCTGGCAGACGGGTTGGCGAACAAACACCAAATTGCACGTTCTATGATTAGCTTTTTGCTTTGTTGCACACCTACTGCTGTTAGTTAAAGTTCAGCACCTATCCATCCTAAAGCTGTCTGGAAGAATTCGCTTCATGTGGTAAGACCGCCCTTCGTACAACTTGTCTATGTAATATTTCATGTCATATTTATTCTTAAGGAGCGGCTAATGAATCATCCCAATCAATTAGCACGCCAGTTAACAATCCAGAACCATGTGAGACGACTGAAGCGCCACAACATCCTAAGACACAAGATAGACATTAGCTCTAAGCCTCAGTGGTACGTAGTTGCTCTCACTGGAGAGCACACTCGACATAATAAACATTATGAGATGCCATCGGCTCATAGTCTACCGACTGATTGCCAATAAAAGAAGAACAAAAAAATATTTATACTTATACTATGTACTATAAAGAGTATTCTATTCCATTCTATAATTTTCGTGTCTACGCGAACGAAGCTTGAGTGAGCATTACTTATTTTAACAATGACATTCGAAGCCAAAACAAATGTAAAGTGAATGCAAATAGGTATAATATTTCGCTCCCAACCACTAAATTTGATATTGGATGGAGTGGAGACTTATCCACCAAGCCAGAGACAAGGATTTGTACTGTAACTGAAATAAATGTAGCAAACATTGCCACAGCGTTGGAGTCGCCAAGTCACGTATTGCAGTGTGCAGAAGCTGTTCCTATTTATCAGACCATGAAAACGTTGTTACATTAGAAAATGCTAAAGGTTTTATTATTTCGTAGTATATAGAGAAGATACAGAATTTAACTATAGTGTTTTACCATAACGGTTTGAAACGCAAAATTAAAAATTTGTGGAAAGGACTGCTGAAGCTAATAAATAATGTAAATGGACCCGACGTAGACCCATTTCCATGCATGCGTTATGAACAGGTTAAATTTAACTTATTATTCTATATTCCAATCGCTTTGAACTACGATTCAACGACAGAGTTGAAGAGTCTTGTATTTTCCGGCCCAGAAAGACTAACAGGGTCACCCCATACTATTCCGCGAGTGTCGTAAAAGGCGACTAAGGGATACACCAGGTAGCCGGGTAGCAGCGGTACCTGTGCATTATAGCTGCCACCTAGCTGCGGTCACTAAATGGCATGTCAAGAGCGGTGACTACGGCAAACCTCTCCTTATGTTATATTAAATTTTGATTAGTGTTTAAATTTTTAAAATAGTTAGTATGTGCAAATCTGTGAATAATACATATATATATATATATATATATATATATATATATATCATAGGGATTGGTACTGATAACCGAGATACAGGCTCAAATAAATTATTATTATATTATATTATGGCAACGTTATCGAAACCTTTGGGAGAGGCCTATATCCAGCAGTGGAGGACATCAGGCTGATGATGTATATTTTCCTATAAGATTGATAAAATTAATATAAAACTCGTACCCGATTCTATATCATAATTGAAATTGAATTTACAGCTTCGTTGGTGCAGCGGCCATTCCTAAAATTGTTTATATGAGTTTTTTGGTAAGAAAGCCGTGGTCAAAGTTCGACCAGGAATCCTCCTGGTCGAACTTCGGCCACGGCGCGCGGCTAGTCCTAATGGAGTCAAACCCAACTGCGCGGGAGATATTATAGGGCACAACTGTGTGCGCAAACATAAGTAAACTTTCTATTCATCACTGTCATGATCCGTATCTCAAGAGCACGTAAAGCCGTTGGTCCTGTACCTGACCTCTTTCATGTCACTAGTCGTCCTACCGGATCATGACAGTGATGAATAGAAAGTTCACTTATGTTTGCGCACACAGTTATGCCCTATAAAATGCCCCGTGCAGATGGGTTTGACTCCATTAAGACTACCCGCCGTGGCCGAAGTTCGACCAGGAGGATATTTATTATTAATTAATTAAATATCTTTTCCGACTTACGTTGGTATTACGAATGTATGTTAGACGCTCTATGTCAACGGACACTTAATGAGTGTGAGAGTGGGGTACTCTCAAAACAAAACAACGACATTAGTAGCCAGTACAAATCTGACTTGAAAATTAACCAGACTCCCAAGACACCGACCTGACAGCTGATTTAAAAGCTTTTAAACGCTTTAAATTATATTTCTGGGCACTATATCTAACTGTAATTAATTAACAAGTATGTTTGTCGATGTTTTCAAATTATGTCATGATCCGTATCTCAAGAGCACGTAAAGCCGTCGGTCCTGTACCTGACCGAGTAAGTTAAGTTAAAATAATTAATAAGTAGGTTTACATATTTTTTTAAATAATATAACTTCTCAAAACGAAGACTTATTTGTACTTAAAAGCGGCCAAGTGCCAGTCGGACTCCCCCTTGAAGGGTTCCGTAGCAGCAAGTATTTGAGTTGATTGAATGAAAGGTAAATTGTGATTTACGATTTATGACGTATTAAAATAAATACTTACTAGATCTCGTTCAATCCAATGTTCGGTGGAAGTTTGCATGATACATCATATATTTCTTTTAGTTTTATCATTAGAAGTTACAGGGGGGGGGGACACATTTTACCACTTTGGAAGTGTCTCTGGCGCAAACTATTCAGTTTAAAAAATATATATATTAGAAACCTCAAAATCATTTTTGAAGATCTCACTATAGATAAGAATCTCACCTTTGAAGAAAAAAAATTAAGTTTCAGTTATAAGTATGGGGAACCCCCAAAATGTATTGTTTCTTTTTTATATTTTTGTGTGAAAATGTGTTTAATGCGGTTCACAGAATACATCTACTTACCTAGTTTCAACAGTATAGTTCTTATAGTTTCGGAAAAAAGTGACTGTGACATATGGACGGATAGACAGAAATTACGAATCCATAAGGGTTCATTTTTTGACACTTGGCTACGGAACCCTAAAAAGGAGCTCTAATTAGCATACATAATTATATGTATTCATATAGGAAAATTTGGGTCTACAATTATATACATTGTAATTTTCTAAGTACCCAAGTTTTGTAAGACTGTTTATTTCTAATAAATAAATAAATAATTTCTCTCCACACTTACGTGTCAAACTTAAATGAGTAAGCAGTTAACAAGTCTATTGATATAAGTACGTTCCATTGATTCTATTACGGGTGGGCCAAACTCAATAAAATGTAAACATTTGATATGAAACATGTCCATATAAAACGGTGTTATCTGATAAAACATTAATTGACCTTAAAACAGTGGCTCTATAAAGAGCCAGCGGTTAATGTCATAAATGTCGATTCGATATTGAAGGCTGATAAATTATTGACGTAGAGTTTGGAATGGCCATTATGATTTAGTGGATCGCGTTAATGTATTGCCTGTCTGAATGTTATGTTCGAATCAATAATGTTTAGAGAGAGAGGTATCTATCTGTTTATTACCACTGACTGAGTGAAACGTGGATTCCAAGTCACTTGCAATAAGAAGAGAAGTACAAATACATATTTGGGATTAAGGATACTTCATCTAAAATCAAATTAGTTAGTGCTGTGTGGTTGATCCCATGGGGGACGAAGAAGTCGTTCCGAAGTAATATATATATATATATATATATTTTTAATAAGGCAGGGGAAATGGCTTCTCATGCCACCCGCAAAAAGTGTCTGCGGGTGGGTATGTCGGACTTGCACCGACTAAACCTACCTGCCGTGGACTTCTCTTGGCGCCTGATGGGGCAGTCCCGGGAACGCGGGTATGCTGCTCCGGTACTCCGAAGGAATATCTACCAGAGAACGGGCAACAGCGTCTCTGAGTGTACTATGGCCACCATACTGCGATCGCTAACCCGTCTGCCATGCGTGGCGATTATGGCATACCTATCACTCTAAATGATGGACATCTTTTTTGGACGGCATTCGGTTTACATGATGACTATGCTACTTTTATAACTGACTTACAAAAGAAGATAATATTCAATTCTGCTTCAAGTTGTTTATGTGTGTTACGCAATTTCTCTGTTATTTGTAAATATCTTCAGACAATTATTGAGATATTCTTTTAGCCACACGGCAAAGTAGATTATTAGTATGATTAATTCAGATATTAATTATTATAAATCATTTATTTTCAGTCCAACAAAGGGTCCATTTTGTTAGTAACAATACTCTTATTCTATGTTAGTATCAATATAAAATCAAATTAAATAATATTAAATTTAAATAATATAAAAATTATGTTAGTTAAAATTACATTAGCCTATGTTAGTACTTAATATCTAGAACAGATTTGATCTTTTGGACCATTGCCCACACAATAGGGCTGTCAAAACGAGCTGCTATGGAGCGCAGTATTTCATTTTTTATTACTTGTTTATATGTATTTTAAATTTTAAGTATGCGATTTGGGCTATATATAGTCCAACTCGGTAAAGTACCTTTTGTTATACCTTCGTCACCCTCCTTAATATAAACCAAAAAGCCTAAATAAATCCCAGTTTTTAATATGTATCAAAGAAACAGTCCAGGCTTATATTATACGTAAATCCTGGCCGTTACTTTGTCTGCATAATTCATTGGGCCCACATTCCCTCACGGACCGACGAAGCCCTTTATATTTAATAATGTATGCTTTGTACTAAAACGCACCGTTTTCGGCTTCATTTTGTAAGCAATAGACGTATTAAAGCCCTTAAATAGGTGTAAGTACGAATTTTAAGTTCTACTGTGTTGGAGCATTGTTCGGATCGTTTCTGGTAAGTATTATGGTAATGTAACGTCAACATGCTAATAAGGAATCAACGTAAAATTACGTGGAATATATGTAAAAGAAAATATAGTCACTTTTCCTTAGGTTATTAACCTTATCAGCATATTATATTGACATGTACAAAAACATTTCGTAGCAGGTAGGTTATGATAACCTTTTACAATTACAACGAATTATTGAATTCTAAGTGAGTGACTACGTTTACAATTTTATTGTGATCTTTGACATCTAAGTTTTAATTATCTTTTTATTTTTAACTAGCTGTGCCCCGCGGTTTTACCCGCGTTAAACTTTATAAAATATGGCCTATGTGTTATCCTAACTATAAAAATTAGCCTATGTTCTTTCTCAGGGTCTAGACCATCTGTATACCAAATGCCATTCAAATCCGTTCAGTAGTTTTGGCGTGAAAGAGTAACAGACAGACAGACAGAGTTACTTTCGCATTTATAATATTAGTTAGGATTATATTCTTCTGGAGCCTAATTGGTGGACACACTGCCCTCCATAGCTTGGAGGGAATATTTAGCCTTTGGTACCAAATCTCTAATAGAATCTAACGCCAGGTAAGACCGTAATTAAGTTGCAGAATATTTACGATACTAAAATGTGCGCAGTAATTTTTCGTTACTTTGTTGATATAAGGTAAGTAAATAATATCCGCGTCCACAACAAAAATTCATAACAGGGTCGCCATCAACGGATACGTCGCGGAGGCTGTTCTTTGAAATATTTACAAGCTAGTCGATGTTTAGATAATTAATTTCTAACCTATCAATCTATAGTAACTACTACTAGAATGGAATTAGAATTAATTAATTGTAATGAGAAGTTGTCAAATTATGTAAAAAACACAACTTGTCCAGTAGCCTCCATTAATCAGAGCTTGTATGACGAGTTGGCCAGTTGTGGTCCGGTGGGTCTCCCTATTAATACAACGGTGACCATTGATTTGACTGGCGATGACTGTGTAGACTGCCAGCCAAGCGTTAATTCCTTATGTAGTGACAAGCTAAAACAATACATACTTGAACTAAGTAAAGAACGTAGGGCATTATTAAACAAATTAGAAAATTATAAAATTAAATTAGAGGATAGCAAACTAATTTATGAAAAAGATACTCAGTATTTGCTTTCTGAGATAAAAACTCTTGAGAAGTCCCTAGCAATCTCATATCACAGTTTCCAGTCATACAAAAATGAAATGCAATTGCTAGCTGGAAAGTGTAATCCTGAAAGCAATAGGACATTGGAACCGATTAACACCAGTAGTGCAGTAGTGGAGTCATACACACAGCTGGGATCAGAGTCACCAGTATCTCCACAAAATGACATTACTAAACATAGCTCCATACTGTATTCCGATGAAATGGGTAAGGGCCTTGGTACCTTGCTTTGTAATAAGCTGAGTTGTTCCTTTGTCAACTATTGTATGCCAGGATTACATTATAAAGATATAATACATAAATTAATTCAGAATAAACACAGTGCCAAATCATGTATAACTCTAATGGTAGGAAATTGTAAAAACTTAAAGAAAAAAGACATTACAGATAGTTTCACTGAGATGTTAGAATTAGACTGTAATAAGATAATATTGTGTGCCTTCCCCTATGTGTCCAATGTGCCTGATAGTACAAATAATTATATCCACAAGCTAAATATGCACCTACAGTTTTTGGTTAGCCATTATAGTGATAAATTTATATTTTTGGACACAAATAGTTTTATAGATTCTTGTAGGGTAACCATGAGTACAGTTACTGTCTCAAGAAAATTTTTGAACATACTTGCAAGTTTAGTAGCGGCACATATTAACTCAGTCATAAGTAGTATGATGAAGTCACTTTTTATACCATCTTTTAGTAATGTTATTAAAATCAATTTAGTTAGTAGTTTAAACATGTAAGCATGACAATAGAGAAGTGTGATAACTTTCTAATTCTATCACATCAAAATATAAACCGCTTCTCTGGCAAAATTCTAGACATAGAACTTTTTAATGAAAAATATGAAATAGATATCCTTTGTTTTACAGAAACATGGCTGAAGGCACACAAGATGGCTTTTAGTGTCTGTGGCTATAGGGTCGCCAGCTTTTATAATAGGGTTTCGGCAGAGGGTGGTGGAGTACTGATACTACTTCGAGACCAAATTAAATTTAAAGAACGTAAAGATACATGCCAACTATCTATTCAGCATGTGTGTGAGGTGGCATGTGTAGAGACGCAGTTTTATTGTATAATATGTGTGTATAGACCACCAGCATCCGATTTAAAGCTTTTTACAGCAACAATAGAAGACATTCTTAGGAAAATTAAAAGTAAAAAAAAAATCCTTGTATGTGGTGATTTTAATATGAACATTTTAGCAGATTCACCTGAAATAAACATATTTCTATCTGTATTTCGGTCCTTTAACCTTAAATGCTTGTTCTCTGAGGCCAGGAGAGTCACACCCACATCTGCTACTTGCATTGATAACATAATTATCAACTTTGATGTCTCTGAGAAGTGTTTGGTGGCTGGTGTTCGCTCTGACCATAAATGCCAAATAGTAAAGATAAAAAATGAGATAAATATAAATAAACAAAAAATTAGTTTTAGACCTTTAACAAAATCTAATTTGGGAAAGTTCAGTAACAACCTGGAGAATAGTTTGTGCCATCTATTGCCAAACAAAAGTAACCCTAACGATATGTACACTACATTATTCCACTGTATTTGCAAAGAATTTAATAAAGCTTGTAAAATAAAAAACATAACGGTTGACAGTAATAAGATAAAATTTAGTTCTTGGGCAACTCAAGGCATTAGACTGAGTAGAGATTTTTTATATGAGTTGTATGACAGAAGGTCCTATAACCCTGATGTCAATTTCATTAATTATGTTAGAAATTATTCAAAAATTTTTAAAAAGGTTTGCATTCAAGCTAAATCTTTATATATAAGAGATAAAATTAAAAAATCTGATAATAAAATAAAATCAGCTTGGCAAATAATTAATACTGAAACTGGTAAAAGTAGATCAAGAGATCAAACATTAGTATTGAATATTGGTGATGAACTGGTTTTCGACAAGCTTACCATTGCCAATTTTTTAGCTGCTTTTTTTGCAAATATACCCGTGGATATTACTAAGTGTCTCGCATCATCACCAGATGATGCGAGACCTGAACTCTTTTTAAATCAAAGCGTAAAACAAACTGTACCTGACTTTAGTTTTAAATCCGTAACAAGTGATGATATTATAAAAGCTTTTAAGAGTATTAAAAGGAAAGGCACAGAATATTTGTGGGGACTGTCTGTTAAAGCAATTGAATCAATCATACTAAACATTGCTACAATCCTTGCAGCCATCTTCAATGGCTGTATAAGTGATGGTGTCTTTCCCGATTTAATGAAAATAAGTAAGGTAATACCCATTTTCAAGGCAGGTTGTTCAAAAAATGCCACGAATTATAGGCCTATCTCAATACTGCCAGCTTTAAGTAAAATATTTGAAAAGCTGATGCTCAGCCAAATGTTGTCGCACTTTAACGTGAATGAGATATTGCATAACAAGCAGTTCGGGTTTACAAGGGGCCGCTCTACTCAGGATGCAGGTTGCACATTAATTAGGTCAATATTGGAGGCTTGGGAGGGATCACAGGATGCGCTGGGAGTTTTCTGTGATCTCTCTAAGGCTTTCGATTGCGTTGATCATCGTACGCTCGTTGTTAAACTGAAGTACTATGGAATATCTGGCACATCTCTTGATCTTGTGATGTCCTATTTATCGGGGCGACAACAGATGGTTTCGATAGGCGGTGTCACTTCGGCACGTCATCCTGTGAAAATGGGGGTGCCCCAAGGATATTGGGCTATATTGGGCCCATTTTTATTTCTAGTTTATATAAATGATCTCCCTTATCTGGTAGAGAAAGTATCAGACATAGTTTTGTTCGCTGATGATACGTCGCTCATATTTAAAGTAAATAGAAAGGATAAAGATCTTATTGAGCATAATAAAACACTCAGCTTTATATCAGAATGGTTTTCGGCAAATAATCTCTTGTTAAATGCAGGGAAAACTAAATGCATCAGGTTCTCATTGCCGAATGTGACTCAAATTGTACCAACAGTTGCACTTAATGCGAAAATATTAGATCTAGTCCCATCGACCGTATTTTTAGGATTAACACTTGATTCAAAATTGCAATGGGGTCCTCAGATTGAAAAGTTAGCAGGTAAATTAAGTTCGGCTTCCTATGCTGTCTGGAAATTAAGGCAATTATCAGATGAACAAACTGCTAGATTAGTGTATTTCGCGTACTTTCATAGCATTATGTCGTATGGCATTCTGCTGTGGGGTTCGGCGGCTGACATAGGTGCTATTTTTGTATTGCAGAAAAGAGCAGTCAGAGCCATTTATGGTTTAGGCAGTCGCGATTCTTTGCGAAATTTGTTTAAAGAAATAAATATACTTACTGTGCCATCGGAATATATATATCAGAATATAATGTTTGTTAGAAAAAATATTCATAATTATAAAAAGAAAAGTGAACTGCATAATATAAATACTAGGAATAAAAACAAACTAGCCATGCCAGGCTTTAGAGTAAGCAAAACTAATAAATCATTTTTAGGAAATTGTATTAGGTTTTATAACAAGCTTCCTACTCAAATTACTGATCTGCCTGACACAAGTTTTAAAACACATATTAAACGTATACTTATGGCTAGGGGTTATTACACCACTAAAGAGTACATCGATGACAAAGACGTCTGGCTCTCACTTCCTACCTGCACATTGCTCGCTGGAGATCTTGTAGCCATATAGACATGACTGATCTGCTGTGTTACGTGAACTATCTGTAAATGATTGCTATCATATACTTAATTTAAAATTATTGACTCTGTCTCAAAATGAATAATGTTATTATTTCGAAGTTTTTCTTTTGTATACCTAAATATAATCTAAAATAATAAGCATTCAGACAACCGATCGAGCATATATTGTGTTTGCCTACTAAATAATTACTCTAATTGGATCAAATCCCGTGTTCATGCCCGCTTGAGTATGTTTCGCCGGACCGTCTCAACTGGGTCGTGTTGAAACCGGTAGTAGATGAACCCACTGAGTTTGTTTCGCTGGGTCTTCTCAGTTGGGGCGCATTGGATCCGGTAGTAGCATTAAAGCGCGACCGTCGTTATTAACACAAGGTCCGTCATAATAATAATACCTTTAATATAGACACAACCATTGACAATATGTAGTAAAAATATTAGACTTAAACTAGATAATTAAACATAATCTCTTGACAATAACTTGATTCGAGCTAGCTAAATATCATTTCTGTAATAAAATAAATTTTATAAATGTTTTCATACAAGATGTACCTAAATATCTATGTTACTAGAAATAATATCTAATGTATACAACTATATTACTACAAACATGTTCTGACTATTTACAAGCGCTTTTTTAAAGTCTACGTGAATAAAAACCTTTTTTATTTATTTATTTATTTATTTACTACTTGTCGAAATATATCGCTGTGAGGGATACGATAGACTTGATAGAGAAACAGACGGGTGAACGAAGCTAGTTCCTATTCTACCTTTTTTATGGAACCCTATAAACACAGTCTGGCATCTGTTGATTGGTAAAAATCACAAATCCACCATATTGGCGAGTAGGTATTGTAGCTGCTCCAACGCTAATGCAATTTAACCATGCACCACTTAACTGCGCACTGCCTTCAACCCTTACTTTCCATCTCTTTTCTACTCAGGTAATCCCAGTATTCTATCTCGCCTACAATCCTCCCCATCGCAACAAATTTGGATCAGCCGTTACCATGACAACCGTCCAAAACAACGCCGCATTTTGCACCAGTCACTATTGATCTGTTCAACCATTGTAATTATTCCTAGACGAGCCAATGTCAAAAGAGAGAGCCAAACAAACAGAGGTCTATTTAAATTGGTCTTTTTATACTCTGAATCACTACAAATAAAATTAGACTTTGAATAGAGGGTTTAAAGTGCAATTTGCAGTTATTATCTGGGGGTGTGATGGGAATATTATAGTCGTTTTAGGGATCCAAGTGTAATACACACAATGCTGTAATTTATAGACAGGAGTCGGTAGCGTGTGGGTTTCGGTCCCTCAGAGTGAGGTAATTGTCTGATTTCTGTGCTAAATTGAAGTAATTGATTGGCCAAATACGTAGACGCTGTATCAGTTTAATGATCTTATTTGAAAAAATGACAACAATTCTGTTTCTATTTGATATGGCTAAATAAATTTAGTAACCCACTTCAAAAGAAGGAGGTCATCAATTCACCTGTATGTTTGTGATTGTGATCATTATTTTAATATCCATAGGGAATGCTTTCGGAATGATCTCCGATAAGCTGTATTCCAATCGGGTGTCAAAAATCAAAGTTGATGTTGGTTTTATGTTTTCGAACAGAAATTATTTGATCCCATGCTCATTTATTTAAGTTATATCCCTTTTACTGATATTTTTTTCAGAAATTATACAAATACTAATCAATTTTCATTTTTTAATACTCTGAAGGCAAAAAATCATAGAACCGCAAGCGTCACATACTAGATTCTAAACCTTCTATTGCTTCGGCTTGTCTACTGTTGCAGGTCACCTCCGCATATTAATCTCCGTTTCCCGTCATCTGAAATGCCTCTACGTCTCTACAACTCAGTAATGTTTCGCATAATTATAATTTGAAGTAGGTTTCTTAGGGTATCTAAAAGTGTAACCAGAACTTAGCTCCCAGTTTTCCCAGAGTTCCCATAGGTTGATATATTTCCTATTGAGAAGGTCCTCATTTATGGGTCGTATAGTCTAACTGGTACTCTGGTCTAATCTTTAATCACAGCTTATTAAAATAAAAATAAAAAAGGTTTTTATTCACGTAGACTTTAAAAAAGCGCTTGTAAATAGTCAGAACATGTTTGTAGTAATACAGTTATTATTTCTAGTTACTTATTACAGATATTTAGGTACACGGAATGCTAAAACATTTCTACAATTTATTTTATAATGGTAGTGATAGTTAGCTTGCTTGCATTAAGTTATTGTCAAGGAGATTATGTTTAGTTGACGTTTTTAATATTTTGTATTGAAATTTATATTTTACTACATATTGTCTATTATTACGAAGAACATACTTATTAAGAGACATAACAAATAAGGCAATAGAAGCGGAGTGCTCATCACAAGGGACTTTGTTTATGACCAATTGACGATACGGTACTATGAGGAGCCCTAAAACGAGACAAACAAACAGAAAACACGCATTTACGAGAAAAGTTCCGATCGGCGATAAACAAAAAGGCAAGTGAGAAAGGGAAGATATTACCAGGTCCCTTTACAGACCAGGCTCAGGGGATGGAGATAGACGTCATAAACAACAACAAATATAATAAAATTTATTCATTACAAAATGATTTTATTTTGTAATAAGCTTAGTTTTCAAGTAAGTAAAAGCGTGAACTTTATAATCTCCTTCTGATCAAATTCCATGGCGGTCAATTTAATGGAGACTTGCCATCTTTGCGGGACAAACAGTGCACAAGTGTGTGCGCAAACATAGGGCACTTTCTAATCCATTACTCTCATGATCCGATGAATCGTCGGCTTTACGTGGCGTAAAACCGCTAACTCTCAAACTTCTTCGAGCTCTTTAACTTCGAACAATCTTCAATCATTTTATCCACCCAGGATTTGAATCGAGGACCTCATTATCTGCCGTGAACACGCTACTGCTAGACCAACGTGGCAAACAACTCAAGTACGTAAATACTTACTCAACAAAGAAATTTTGATTATACTTTTTATTAGTGTAGATAAAGGACAAATGAAGCGGCTGCCTTTCTTTACCTTGTCTGAACCCGTTGAGATTTAACTTTATCACAGTCTTCGTGAACTTCGCCCGGAACGTTATTAAAGTCTGTAGTTCACCAAATGCCAAGGCTTTAGTCTGTCACTGTCTCAAAACCTCAATTCTGAACAGTTTATGTTGACTAGATTTGATGCAACACACAAAGGACCACATTGCAAGCAATCTGTAAACATATCACGTAATGTAGATCTCAAGCAATACACTCCGACTTAATTTGGCAATGAGTGAAAAACTGAAATTTTTAGAAGGTCAGTACCGCCGAAATTTCCGTGCAATGACCTTGTAACAAATGATATAGTATATATAGTCACATACAAATACCCCAGATGAGAGCTTTATTTTTCTGTATCATTAAGTTCAGTATCACCTTTATTTTCTAATGATTTAACTTAAAACTTAATTATTGTATAAACAGTGTTAATCCTTTAATGCAATTTATTCCTATATCTAAGGTCACCACAATTTATTATGTATATCTATTGTAACATGTAATATATACCAACGATTTTAGTTTGCAGGTATGTATGACATGTGTCCTCTACTGCCGCCACGTGTAAGCAGTTCCGGGAAAACAGTGATCTGTTTGTGGCGCAGTCGCTGTGTCGGACTGGCAGGGGTCAGCACGCATAAATTATCTGGTACATACTCGTAGTAGAGTGAAACAAAACATCGTGGGGAAACCTGCATGCTTCTGATAATATCTTCTAAATATCCATGGTGTCATGCAAGCTCTGCCTACCGACATTCAGCCTGCTTGGTGGACTATGGCCTATCTCCTTTCATTAAGAGAGGAAGCCCTTGTCTTGCAGTGGAAAAGTAATGGGCTACAATATATATTATTTGAATACTCGTTAAATTAACAAATGTATTATTATTATTCTATGTTTTAATATGGTCTATTGTAATAGGAAACAATCACATTATAGACCCTGTATAGCAAACTTAGAATCGACTGAACATGAGAAATAAACAAATACACAGTGCAGAACCCTGTTCAAATGAAAACTCGGAGTAGTATTTTTTATACCATCTTACAAAAAACTCCACTCTCCAAATGCAGGCACTTGCATATATCGCCTAATAAAAGGAGTCTGTCAGTTCCCTCGGGCACTCCGAGAACAATACACGTCAAACCGAGCTCTTATTTCAACGAAAAATTGAAGGGAAGCTTGTAGAAATCAATTCAGTGTACACGAAATACTCTGCCTTAGAGGGTGCAACCCTCAGACAAGGGTGAAGACAGTTTGGAGCGGGTTTCCATTGTTGAGAACTTAACGGGATGCAGAATCCAAAATATGGGACTTATGAATGCTTTTCTTGCTATACTAGCAAGATGGAAACAAGTCTACAGCTTCACTGATGGAAACCAGACAGTTGTACTACAACTCTGAAGACCTTATTTATGCGCAGGTCCACAGTAAATTAACACTACTAAGTGCGGGTATTTAGTTAGTTGCTCTTAGAGGTCCGTAAATGATCGGCGAGGTTAAGCAACTAGAAATGTGATCGATAGCTTACTGTGATCTACGAAGCACGGAGACGCTAAGAAATTGAACCACTGTGTTCTAGACACGCGGTCTGTCCATAGATCAGTGACTGCCAAAGTGGTTCAATTTCTTAGCGTCTCCGTGCTTCGTAGATCACAGTAAGCTATCGATCACATTTCTAGTCATTAGACAACAATCATTTAGCAATGTAAGAGGTCTACTGGCGTTAAGTTTTCGATCACATTTCTCCTCAACAAGCGATGTCAGAGGTATACTGGCGTAAAGCTTTTGATCACATTTCTCGTCACTAAGCGATGTCAGAGGTCTACTGGCGTAAAGCTTTAGATCACATTTCTCGTCAATAAGCGATGTCTGAGGTTTGTTGTCGTTAAAAAAAGGAAACTCAACACACACAGTACCAATTATGTGCATTTGAAGACTCACCGTCTCATCACTTAGTTGTTTAAGGATAATAAATATATAAGGTTAATCATTTACTATCCTAGCCAAAACTCCCGAAGCACCAAATCATATAATCATAATTTCATACATATTATAAAATAAAATAAAATAAAATAAAATAAAAAAGGTTTTTATTCACGTAGACTTTAAAAAAGCGCTTGTAAATAGTCAGAACATGTTTGTAGTAATATAGTTGTATACATTAGATATTATTTCTAGTAACATAGATATTTAGGTACATCTTGTATGAAAACATTTATAAAATTTATTTTATTACAGAAATGATTTTTAGCTAGCTCGTATCAAGTTATTGTCAAGAGATTATGTTTAATTATCTAGTTTAAGTCTAATATTTTTACTACATATTGTCAATGGTTCTGTCTATATTAAAGGTATTATTATTATGACGGACCTTGTGTTAATAACGACGGTCGCGCTTTAATGCTACCACCGGATCCAATGCGCCCCAACTGAGAAGACCCAGCGAAACAAACTCAGTGGGTTCATCTACTACCGGTTTCAACACGACCCAGTTGAGACGGTCCGGCGAAACATACTCAAGCGGGCATGAACACGGGATTTGGTCCAATTAGAGTAATTATTTAGTAGGCAAACACAATATATGCTCGATCGGTTGTCTGAATGCTTATTATTTTAGATTATATTTAGGTATACAAAAGAAAAACTTCGAAACAATAACATTATTCATTTTGAGACAGAGTCAATAATTTTAAATTAAGTATATGATAGCAATCATTTACAGATAGTTCACGTAACACAGCAGATCAGTCATGTCTATATGGCTACAAGATCTCCAGCGAGCAATGTGCAGGTAGGAAGTGAGAGCCAGACGTCTTTGTCATCGATGTACTCTTTAGTGGTGTAATAACCCCTAGCCATAAGTACACGTTTAATATGTGTTTTAAAACTTGTGTCAGGCAGATCAGTAATTTGAGTAGGAAGCTTGTTATAAAACCTAATACAATTTCCTAAAAATGATTTATTAGTTTTGCTTACTCTAAAGCCTGGCATGGCTAGTTTGTTTTTATTCCTAGTATTTATATTATGCAGTTCACTTTTCTTTTTATAATTATGAATATTTTTTCTAACAAACATTATATTCTGATATATATATTCCGATGGCACAGTAAGTATATTTATTTCTTTAAACAAATTTCGCAAAGAATCGCGACTGCCTAAACCATAAATGGCTCTGACTGCTCTTTTCTGCAAAAATAGTACCTATGTCAGCCGCCGAACCCCACAGCAGAATGCCATACGACATAATGCTATGAAAGTACGCGAAATACACTAATCTAGCAGTTTGTTCATCTGACAATTGCCTTATTTTCCAGACAGCATAGGAAGCCGAACTTAATTTACCTGCTAACTTTTCAATCATATTTGTTTATTCTCACTAGACCAAGACTATAGACTTTAAAGACAAATAGTATAATTCTGTTCTCAGTTTTGATAGTCCGTTTGTCATCTCTTCTTAGTTTGTCAGTGTATCAGCTTATTATAAGCAATTTTTGTTAAAATATATTTCTTTTTATGTTTATTCATTAGTCTGTAAGCTTGCATAAAAAAACAATAAAGAAAAATCAAAAGCATGGTAGTGATGTAATGATGTTTTATTAAAATTATTAACATACAAATATTAGCTTTCTGCACTCCTTCTCCATGTGAACTTTAACTGTTCCAAATTTCATACTCCTCCGTGCACACAATTTTCTTAAAAAGGGGTACAAAGTTTTTGCTTCGCGTTAATATTACGATCATATTCCCACGATAGCTCTAATAATAACTAAAGAAACTACACAGAAGTCCATCTATGGGCCGCTGAAGACTACTCATCACTTTCAATTTATTAAGAGTCATAAAGTATTATGCTAATGAGATCCATATTTCACGCGCACAACCTCCCAATCAAATGATTTATAAAAGACTTGTCATTAGATGCCTACAGTATTTATTGCCAATAACCATAAATCTTCTATATTATAACTACAAAGTATCCAATTAGACATACACCCGCCATAATTAAAGTTATTTCTGTTCCAACGCCACCGCTTATAGCTTCACGAGAATATCAACAGTTTCAATATATAAACTACAAAACAGTTTATTTAAATCTTGTAATAAAATGAAAACAAAATTCAATTATAGTTCCCAAATCTGTGGTTCTGGATCGGCTTTAGTTGAAAGCTTGAGCGTTAAGAGCCATTCTAGGCTGTCATTTCGCCTTAAAAACGTAGTTAGTTAGTTAGTTTTTTAGTTAGTTTTTTCTTGGATTTTAAAGTAACCCACATTTTTGCTTTACCAACATGTCTGCCATAGCCATGATAAAAAGGAAATTTCGTGTTAAAATAAAAAACTACAAGATTCGGCATAATCTAGGGTTCATATTTTCCTATTTAATTTTCTTCTACCAACAATGACATGGCTACCTTAAGCGACCCTAGTCTTTTCTTAAAGGCCTGCAACGCATTTTCAGCCTCTCTAGTGTCTGGTGTGTCTGGTACCTTAGGCGACCCTATTCCTTTCTTAAAGGCCGGCAACGCATTTTCGGCCTCTCTAGTGTCTGGTGTGTCTGGTACCTTAAGCGACCCTATTCCTTTCTTAAAGGCCGGCAACGCATTTTCGGCCTCTCTAGTGTCTGGTGTGTCTGGTAGACGGCGGTTATCGCTTACTAACAGGTAACCTACTTGCTCGTTTGCCTTGCTGTTGAAGTGGTCGCCATGGCCGAAACGACGATACCAATCATCATCAACATTATACAAAAAAAATTGCACTACAACAAATTGCTGTGCTCGACGTTTTGTTTTTATAAATCAAATCATTTTTGTAGAAGTGATCTTCCAAAAGGTCAATAAAAATGCGTATTTAAAACTGGCATAATTCTGGTCGGTTGGTATACAAATCTGGCAACTTATTAAAACAAAAAAAAACTTTCCATGTCACTTAGTTATTTGAAAAATATAAAAAATAATTACAAAAATAATGTAAAATAATCGAGGTAACTCTGATTTTATAGAATTTAAATAGCATAGTATTTAACACGCATAGTTTTTCACGCATAGTTTTAACACGCATAGTTTTTAACACGCATTCGAAGAGAGAGAGAGATAGCATCGGCAGTAGGTATTCCTCTTAATAGAAAAGAAAAGATTAACTAATATACGCAAACGACGTGAATAAGAGACAAAGTAATCCCGAGTTCATAATAAAACTGTAGTTTATGGGATCCTATTTTAAAACAGCGTCAATCATCAATCGTATTTAAGAGTTTAGTAATGAACTTTCTAGAGATTTCGTATTATTTTAAACATTTTCATCAGACTAAACAAGACACTTTATAATTTTCTTGACATTATCTTGACTTGTCAATGCTAAAGTTGATGACTGCAAGCTTCTTTTAGGTGGGCATCCACATACAACAGCTGTAAGAAGTCCACTACTGAACAAAAGACTCGCCAAGAATCATCTTGGGGATATGCCATAATTGCCACGCTTAGCAGACAGGTTGGCGAATTCTACTATAACAAAAAAGGCCTTACTAAGACGAACCCAGGGAGTTTAAACTTGAAGCAAGCATTGAGAAGTACCACTATCCACCCCGTGGCCCTGGTCTACTATTACCGACGCCCATATCCAATTGCACTCGCCGGTCCACTAGTAATCGCCGAGGTAAAGCTTCTCCATGCTTTGGAGGGCACGCTGGTCCTAGATATTATCATTAGACAAATGTCGATAAGAAGCCCACTCAATGGCTTGAAAGTCTCTGACATCAGGATAACCACTGCCCATTCGTATACGTATACAAGATAAGGGCAACGACCATAACTGAGTTTTCGTAACGCGAAACTTAAAATAAGAGTACCAATCACTGGCCTTGAAGTTTGCGATTGTTTACGATTGCTTATCGTGGATTGCAATGGATGCAGCGCAAGATTTATTGCTAAGCCCTGTACTTAGCCTAGCACTACCAACAATATTTTGGTGACTAGGCCGTTGGTCTAGCGATATTCAACCGCAAATAATGATGCCCTGGGTTCAAAACACGGGTCGGGTTAAAAAATGATTTTGGAATTTTCTGCAAAGAAAAGCTTCTCCGTGCCTAGGAGAGCACGTTAAGCCGTAGGTCCTGTACCTGACTTCTTCCCGACTGATGGCATAGTGCCCCCGTCCTTGCGCATATACTTTTGCACTATAATATGTCCTGTGCAGATGGCTAGTCAATATAGAGACTGGCTGACGTGGCCAAAATTCGACCAGGAGGACATTGCTATTATTGTCATACAGTCTATGCGCAGTGGTTATCCTGATGTCAGAGATTTTCAAGCCATTATCGTTAAAGAAAGAAAGACTTAGCAGAGAACCTCACAAAACAATTAAAATCATTCACTTTTCAATACATACCCATTGTCTCTATTACAAAGCCAATTCCCCGGAGCAAATAAAGTATAAATTAGATCAAGTTTCACAATGTCGTGTCGTGCAACTGTGTACACACACTGACCCACTTCGAGATCGCAATAAACACGAAGCCAGGAGAAGCTTATGAATGGAGTTTCTTCAATCACTTTTTTTTTTCACTTGATTAATGACACCGGCCGGATATTTACCATGCATGTTCTGGAAGATCATGCTTTCCAGAATGTGTATGTAGCTGACTGACGCTGTGTAGAACATCAATTTGGAAATCAGCTGACACATTTTGGTTTAGGCCACCTACAAATCTTTTTCATATTTTTTTTTAAATTCAAATTATTTATTTCGGAAAAATATCCATATAATGTTAGTATAACTTAGCCTAATGTTAGTATCAATTACATTAATTATATTAAGGGTGTCCGGACACTTACCCACCTGTATAAAAGGGGAGAGTCCCACCGATCAGAAAACACATTCAGGATTTTACAAACTGCTTATGTTTCATTTGTAGTACGGGTTTTCACGGGTAGTATCATGTGTTAAATTTCCTTCAATAGTCAAAGTTCTCTAAATAGTCAGTGCACCTAGACTCAAAACTACTATATACACCAAACAATCAGTTAATAGTAGTGCTGAGCAGGGATCGAACCTGAAACCCGAAAGCGTCAAAGAGGTAGCGATGTAGCAACCTTAACTACTACAGTACACTTGCAGTCAAATATTAATGTGTATTACTAAATCGTCATAAATCTAATTGTTTTGGTAATAGTAGAAGTAGCTCTTTATTTGTTTATAATAAATTAGATGTCTTAAATGTCCTAATGCGATTTATATGATTTTTGTCGACATTATCTAATCTCCTTGACAATAATTTAATACAAGCTAGCTAAATATCACTACCATTATTAAATAAATTGTATAAATGTTTTAACATTCCGTGTACCTAAATATCTGTAACAAGTAACTAGAAATAATAATGTATTACTACAAACATGTTCTGAATATTTTCAAGAGCTTTTTTAAAGTCTACGTGAATAAAATACCTTAATTATTTTATTTTTATTTTATTTTATTAAAGTTTTCGTTCACACAACATTTTCAAAACATAAACCAAATTCGTTTTCGTCTGGGAATTCCAATTCAGTTTCAATTCCTTTCACTAGTACTAAATAAATTTATTCTGTCAGATTTACCACCAAGTTGTTGCAAAATTTTCGTTGAAAAGTCTTGATTTTCTAGCTCAAGATACTTTGATTATATTTGCTATGACTGGTAGACTTACTTATAATAAACCGCTAGATAGTAATCGACGTTCACTAAAATAATAATGTAATCCTGGGGCTCTACCGGCTAAGTCACCGAACATCGATTTTTAAACGGCGTTAAAATAAATAAAGGTTAAAAATGACTTAATCAATCGTTAAATCGGCTTCAACGTTGACAATCGATTCCGGACCATTTATGACGTCACATGTGCTCATGGTAGCTGATTTAACAATTGATTAAGTCCTTTTTAACCTTTATTTATTTCAACGCTATTTAAGAAATCGATGTTCGGCGACTTAGCCGGTAGAGCCCCTGGTCCAATTTCGGCCACGGCAGCTATTCTCAATGGAGACTAGCTGCATTGAGACTTTTCTGAAGTCGAGGTGTGCAAACCTCGACTTCAGAAAAGCATTTGACACAGTCGATAATGATGTACTACTCCTAAAATTAGCGACTGCAGGTTTCTCGCACCATACGCTGATGTTCTTCGCCAGCTAATTACGGGATAGACGTCAGTTTGTCGACTGTGGCGGATGCTATTCTGAGCCATACTATACGAGATCCGGTGTCAGTCAGGGAAGTAATTTAGGACCCTTACTTTTCATTTTGATGATAGATGACCTACAGAATACTATTGAGGAATCCACATGCCTTCTTTTCGCAGATGACCTTAAATTGAGCATGGTAATAAAAGACCCGAGCGACCATAGCTTATTACAGCGGGACATAGATAATGCACTTAAGTGGAGTCAAGAGAACCAGCTGTGTCATCTTTCACAATGGAGACTAGATGCCGCGAGACATATTATAGTACACAAGTGTGTGCGTAAACACAGGGCCACTTTCACACTCTTCTAGCTTCTTCTAGGCTTCACGTACTCTTCGAGGCACACCCGTGTATGGTGTAAATATCGCCACCTCCCAACCTCCGGGCTGATACTGAGAAATTTGTCTTAACAGAAAATCCTAATATCACTTTTTAGCCTGACCCAGGATTTGAATCCAGGGCTTCATTATCAACGGTTATCCACGCTACAGAACCAACGAGGCGTTCACTGTATTAGTTGTTTAAATCAATCGTAATCAAAATATCTAAAATTCTAGTAGGTGTATATAAACTCCTAATTTCTAACTAGTAACGAAGTAGAACTAAATGGACCCGATTTCCCAAATTATTTTACAATAAAAATATATTCGCCATCTACTTAATAATCGTTGCCAAATAATTTATTTTTCACATATTATTTTTACAAATATTTTTCCCCGATTTTTATTCGCCGAGCATTAAAAAGTAATATTTTATTGAATTTCATTGTGCTTCAAGCTCCTAGGTTTAGGTATTGTTTAATTTTTAGTATAATAATGGGATCGAAGTTAAACGAATTTCCAATAACGAAACACAAGTCGTAGTAACTTGTTTAATTCAATGTCAATATAAAATGGACAACTTTTACAATAAAATTAAGCGCTCTGATATCGAGTGCTATCGACGGGACCATTTATCATGGCCCCCTAAAATAGCGACCATTAATGGCAACACATCAAGGTGTGTAACATCACGGTGTTTCGGTGATTAATAATGTGATGCGGGACTGACTGTCATCGGAAGTAGCTACTGATACAATAGGCTTATAATACAAAAAATCGTTCTGTCTTAAGTTGAGTAGCTTTAGACGGACCGATTTTTGTAAATAGAACTTTCTGGAATATTTGGCGTTTTAGCTGACTCATTGACTATACTTGGCTATCGTAATTCATACTGGCTTGTTAATCTAGTGGTTAGTGACCTTGATAAATAAGTCAAAGGTCATGGGTTCGAACCTCACTAGGATCAAGCAGCAAGGGCAATCAGTGTGGCTACGTTCAGGGCCACAAAAATTTAATGTTGAGGTTGCCATCGAAACGCTAAGAAGACCTCATCAGGATACATTTTTGTATAATGAGTGTAATTTAGCTTTAATATATAGGTACGAAGCCGTGTGTTTCCGGCTTAGAAAGAACAACAGGGAGGGACAGTGTGGGATAGACACCATCCCGTGGATGTAGTAAAAGGCGATTAAGGGAAACACCAGGAAGTCGGGCAGCAGCGCCTCCCGTATACTAACAACACCTAACTGCGGTCGCCAAGCGCGGTGGCATTATAGAATCCTTTGGGGGAGGCCTATGCCCAGCAGTGGGCGATATCAGGCTGATGATGTGATGTGATATGATATAGGTATGTATTTAGAAGTATATAACTATGTTATATACTTCTAAATAAAACTATGTTTATCAGTTACTATAGCAGGTACCTACTCTACCTAGTGTGGAGTCAAATGGCTCGCATGTTGTCCCAATATTTATTTTTATTATCTCAACAAATTAAAAACATTCAGAACTCATTTTTAAATTTTTTGGAGGATTTAAAATAGTTTTGGATCTAAATCGACAAATTTGGTTTAGTTCTGTTCAATTACGTTTGAATTTTAACTTCAGTCGTGTGTTCAAAAGCACACTCGATTTATTTATTTATTAATCGAACTTTATGGATATTTTTATCTTTAAAATAATCCGCACTAAGTTAAGCTTTCTGTCGTTAAATAAAATACACCGTCACGGCTGTTTTACTACGTAGGGGTGAACCCTATTTTAAAATGGGAGTGCAATACGATAGCATCTCGTAGTTTCGCTTACTTTTCCGCTCTATAAAACATTACCTGACACTAAGTAGTAAACATAAAGCCACATATTTACAAGTCATGAGTAGTGTTAAAAATGACTAAAGTGACTGATTAAGACTGACTGTCATATACGGTCAAATTGGTCAAAAATGGTCATTAACTGTCATTAATGGTCATTTTCAGTCAATTTGATTTCAGTTATATTGTAGATGCGTTTCAGTTTTGTCGTTGATAAAAGTCTACAACTTCTAAATTGAAACAAAAAAGTGGTTTTTATGACTTATAGTATTATTATATAGTGTTAATCATTTTACATTTCTAATCATTCGTCCATTTAAGACAAAATGGCAACGTCGCATCGCCTCGCGCATCAATTTGATGTCGTCTTATCCTCTCATAATATAATACAAAATAAAACGTTGCTTCATTTAAACTTGCATATAAATTGGGTACCTAAATAAATAAATAATTGGGTGGTAGTCGAAAATAGACAATAATATTTGAGTCAAATTGACTGAATTTGAAGTAAGTGACCGGTCATTTAAGGTTTATGACAATTGTGACGAGTCATATTCAGTCATTTTACATCTCTAGTCATGAGTCTAACATTGGTAGCGCAGTAGAGTAGCGAATAGTAAAGCAACATCACGTCTTCGCGTATTAGCCAAGTACGACACTTGCAGAAAACACTTATTACATGATGCTTACAGATAGCTTAAGAGGCTTGCACTGTCTTACCAGACAATGGTGGCAAGCAAGGGTTCAACTAACTAAAACTAGCCGCGCCAGCGGGCAATAGAATCTCGGTTTAGATCCTTCACTGATGTGAAGATGATTGAGAGGGTTAAAAACTGACCCTGATATAGTAACAACCCTGAGTCGAGGTTCGAACGTTCTGTTTCCCGATGGAACAGTGAAAGCTTTCTATGCTAACAATTTTTAATTCTTTCTTTCATTATGAACGAAACGTCAAAAAATATCACCACGCATGTCTATTATAAATATTACGTGGTAAAACGAAAATATTTAATGGGGCAATATACTAACATAATATATGCTATTGTAACTAACCCCATTATTACATTATACTCATGAATATAAGTTACTTTACAGTACTTTTTATCATAACTCGATAACATAGCACGGCATAATAAAAAATCTATTGAAATGTGCAAATAGGGCTCATTTATATGTTGCAGAAGGGAAATTAACTATCAGCAATTGCATACGCACTTGCTCAACAAGATAGCTTCTTATTTTTATTACCCTGGACAAATTGTAGCTACTCATCACCACGATCATAATTATCATAGATTACTCTCTGGCTCTTAGAGAAATATTTAAAACGTAACCATTCAAACTATTCCTGAATCCAAATACAACCCATTGACTCAATTTATATTTAGATGAAAAGATCAAACATTTATTTACACTAAAACTAAAAATATCACGAAGAATTCAAAACTTTATTCGACATAGTAAGTTTTCGTTGAGAAAAGATAGATACAGTTATAATTGTAATAGGAAATGATTTCTGGAAGTAAATAAATCCATTAGTTTTACTTTAATCGTATGGGTAGTTGCCATTATTCCGGAGTTCTTCAAACCACGCTAGACTGCTGCTACTTACTTACCGTGTGGGCAATGGTTACCCTAGTGTCAAAGTTGTTCAAGCCGCCTATTAGGCTTAACTACTGTTGCCTAGTGGCTACAACCGGGACCGGCAGCTTAATGTGTACTTCCGAAGCACGAGAACACTCAGAAACCGCGAGTCTAATTGCTTGACCTCTCCAATCACTGGTGATTGCATCTGACTATGAGTGCTTAGCGACCGATGTCTAAAGACTATAGCCGGTACCGAAACCTTAATGTGCACTCCGGAGCACTGTGACGCTCAGAATTTAAACGACTTTGGACCGTATACACTGATGAGGGCACTAGCCATGAGCGAAACTACCAGTATCGGTATCAGTAAGTAAGTGCCACTAAAATTACTATAACGGGCCTGTTGGCGTGGTTGTGGGTTCGATTCCCACCATACATATATATGTGTATATTTACAAATTAAAAATAAGTAGTATACGTAGTATATCAGTTATCTGGTTTCCATATTACGAGCTCTGCTTAGTTTGGCATTAGATGGCCGTGTGTGAAAAATGTACCAGGATATTATTATTGTTGGGTAATCCGTGAGTTGGAGCTAAAATAGCTATATTCTACCTATACATTAACAACAAAAATTTCAATACGTCGAGGACACCTGTATCATTGGTTTTTCGCATTATTGGGTTCCATTCCCTCACTAAACAATCTTAGCATAAAAATGTTGTCTGGTTATTTGATAGATGCTCGGAAAGCACGTTATCCGTCGGTTCAGGCTACCATAAGAACATCTATAACAGCCGTGCCTTTCTTGGGAAATTCCCAATAACAGGTATTAGGACATCCCGGGATAAGAAGCCAAGACAATTTAATCTGCCATTCCACCGTTACCGCTAGACCAACCTTAACGGCATTAAGACAGGTACTTTTATAAGAAAATATGTACGCCGAAAGTAAGCATCTACCTATATAGGTAGATACTTACTTTCTGCGTACATGTAATATAATAATCAAAATAATAATAAGTGAGCATAGGTATATACCTATGCTCACTTATTATTATTTTGATTATTACTCACATTTTATGTTCATTTAGATAACTTGCTATAAAATGAATAGAGCTAAAAGAAAAGTCTCTACGCTCTACAAACGTCACGTACAGATATATGTTTGGACATTGTATAGGTTTTAACATCCAAATATATTTTATTATATTATTTAGCTTCCCAATACACGCAACATCGATATAAATCCACAATTCAGCACCCATTGTTACAAAGATCCACACAAAACACAAATAAACAGCTGAATAGTGAAACCTCTGAATTGGATCCAAACTTTGAGCGATATACTAACGAACAATAGTTTTATCCCCTTCTTATATTGATTGCGAATTTGGAGTATAAAAAATATAATCCAGAACCCTCGGATTAATGGCAGCATGTCATAATTGTATGAAATAATCATCTGCGCGATTCCGGCACAAATTATAGAGGGTTAGATATTAGAATCTATTTTGTCAGTATGTCACCCTAAATTTGAATTCTAAGAATTGCAAGCTTGTGATGACTGCCGAAAATAATTTGAAATTAAATGTGTTATTGTTGTTTAAGTGAGAAGTCTGTATCCCTGCAGGATTGTTTCTTGAGGAAGACGTACTTATTGTAGTTTTAATCTATGAAATTCTAAGTGTAAAGGTACAATTAACACGGTTGTGCAGCAGTACGTGCCTATTTGACAATAAAAAATAGGCCAGACTGCTAATCAGTTTATTTGACATCTGCACTTGGATTTTCCATAGAGCAGTGAAGCCGCTTACAAGATGTTTTTTAAATAAAGTACAATATGTACAACTTAATTACCAGCATATAATTTTCTATAATAAAACGTATAAAAAAGCTATTGAGACTGTCTCGTTACTGTAGTGCGTCGGAAATGTTTGCGCAAGCTCGTACCGACGATTTTTATGCGATTATACGCAAAAAACAGCATCTCTTGAGCGAAGAGTGAGAGACAGTCTGAATAGCATTCTGAAAATTATAGCCGAGAACCTCAACTCGCCAATTAGGGCTACCGCGTATCAATTTGCCGCTAGAGGCGCTAGCATCGCGGCAGGTCTACGAAACGTCAAAATACACTGTTTTTGTTCAGGTTACGCTGTTTATTAATAAAAACTGCGATTATAACTAAAACTTTTGGTTTAAAACTAAATAAATTACAAAATGAGTTACAGCTCGATGACTGTAAATAATTTGAAAGCGGAATCAAAGAAAAGAAATGCAAAATTAAGCGGGACGAAAGAGCAACTTGTTAAGAGGTTAGTTTGTGTACTGTTTTGAAACACCATTTATTGACAAAAGTATGCATATTTGCCAATTTTACATCGATGTTTTTTCATTTACAGACTTCTCGATTATGACAGGAACAATAATTTTGTTGGAACTAATGAAGTATTTCATATACAAGACGATTTGGTGCTAAGTGTTGAGTGGCCTCCAGATAGTTCATACAGCAGTGTCACTTCGAAAATTCAATCACCTGACTTCGATGTAGTGAATATTTCAACATATTTTTTAGAGGTCTACAAAGACAATATAGGGATGACAGAGTATGCTACCGTTCACAGGAAAGGCTATAATATGATGGCAAGCGAATATTTAGTAGCTTTAGTGTCATGTACACAAAACAATTTGTTTTTTTATAAAGGACAAGTCAGATCAGAAGTTACTAAAGCCTTATCCTATTTTGTGTGTATTGCTATTGAATTAGAAGGAAAAATCATCCAGTCCATATGTGAGTGTGCTGCTGGTAAGGGACCAAAGGCAGTTTGTAAGCACACAGCATGTGTATGCTATGCCATCCTTAGATTTAAGGAACATTCCGAATGGCGTATAATGAAAACACCCACGGAAAACAAACAGAAATGGCATGAGCCAAAGAAGAAAATGTTGAGTTTATCGCCTAAAAAAGCAGAAGATATTTCATTTGAAATACAACAGTACAACATCACAAAACGCAAAAAATCTAATTTGTGTTTCGATCCACGTCCTTATAATGCTTGCAACACAATACAATGGAATGATCATGTGAGAAACAGCGTAATAAACTATTGCTCTTCAGAGAAAACAAGGTTTGGAATAAGTGGAGTGTTTGAAGTGGCTTCTTTGCATGGAATATCCAATGATCATGATTACCTTAAATTACCTATCCTTAACCAATTTATCCTAAATAAAATATCTGTGAGTTACTATTCATCCCATATTAGTAAATATTTCATATTTATGAACAAAACAGGTTCCACGCTGAAAATTGTCAGTTTTAAATGTTTGCACTGCATCTGGGTGTCTGTTAATGTTACCTTTATATTATGATTGCATTTATAAAAAGGAAAGCATTGTAATTTTGTATGGTTATCATGATACATTCGCATGCATGACAAATATTAAGAAATCTTTAACTATTGGAATGCTAAATTTCCTGGTGTATGTAACATATAAAGGGTGGTGGGGAAATCTTACTTATGACAATTATTGTTTAATTAGTTATTAATACAACTTTACATTTCAGGTTTCTCCAGAAAAAGCCTCCACAATAGAGCAGAAGACTAGGCAACAGTCACAAAATAAAATGTGGCATAGTGAACGAAGTATAAGGATAACTGGTTCCCATGTATCTAACATTTGTAAATTCACAGATAGAATAGACAAAGTGAAGTATGCTGAAGACATATTGTTTCCCAAACAATTTTCAAGTGCAGCTACAGAATGGGGACATTCTAAAGAGAACACAGCTATTGAGGCCTACGAGTCTATGTCACATAATACTGTCCAGCGTTGTGGATTTTTTATTTCCAGTAAATACCCTCATATTGGAGCTTCACCAGATGGATTAATTGGTAACTTGACTGTATTAGAAGTTAAATGTCCTTATTCAATAAAAGATGAATTTATCACTCCAGATAATTATCAACATATTGAAATTATAAATGGTGAATTCTGTTTGAAAGAAAGTAGTCCCTATTACTATCAAATTGAAACACAATTACTTGTTACTGACAGAATGTATGCAGATTTTTTTGTTTGGACAAATAAAGACGAAAAGAGAATTTATGTTAATCGAAATGAAAAGCTCATTTCAGAAGTAATTATTCCAAAGGTTACTGATTTTTATCAAGGTTACATGGTACCTCTTATAGGTAGAAAGTGTTACAACTTAAAGTAGCTCACGTTGCATCCTTAGTCAGGGTTCATATTGGAGTGCATAAAATTAAATGGATACAGCTAGAATGGTTTATTTCAGTTATTTTCATAGTATAATGTCCTATGGAATTCTTCTCTGGGGTAGCGCTGCGGACATTAACACCATATTTGTATTGCAAAAAAGAGCTGTAAGAGCGATATATAAACTTGGTCCGCGAGAATCTTTGAGAGAGAAGTTTAAAGAGATTAACATTCTGACTGTAGCATGTCAGTATATATATATGACAATCTAATTTATATGCATAAATATAAAGACTCCTTCTGTAAAAGGAGTGATACTCATAATATTAATACTAGATATAAGCATAACTTTGTGTTACATACCACCCGTCTCCACAAAGTAAGTAACTCTTTTATGGGGCAATGTATAAGATTCTATAACAAACTTCCCAATGATATCAGAGAAATGTATACAAATAAGTATAAAAGAATTATAAAAGCCAAATTGTGTAGCAGGGTTTTCTGCAAAACTTCTGATTATTTAAGTGACAGAACAACTTGGGATTGAGTCGCTCTAAATTAACACATTTAAATACAATGTTATTTTATGTAAGAAATAAATATATGAGATCCTTATACTTCATTCAATATGCCAAAATGCATTATATTATTTTTAATGTTTATGGGAGCGAAGGGTGAAAGAATAAATAAAAAGTTTAAATTAGGTAAATAAAGATTTAACTTTTATTTAGTAATACCTATCCAAAATCCCTAATTACATGATGTTCTTCCTGAAGTTGGCAAGCATGAAGCAGACAAATATGATTCTCCCTCCAAGTGGCACTAAATTAGATGACAACTTATTACTAAGAATTTGAAAAGTTTTCCCTAATCCAATAACACGTTCAACATTGATACGTTCGGATGACAACTTCTTGGATTTTCTGAGTTGGTGTGCTTCAAACTAATTACTGCCTTTATTCAAAAAATGTGGCATGTTAACTGTAACATCCATGTGACTAACTAGATCCTGAATATTGAAACCACGGTCACCAAGAATAATGTCACCTTTTTGAAGTAGATTCATTATACCACACTTTTCAAATAACTGTCTGTCACTGATAGATCCACCATATGCATCTGAAACAAAGGTCACACATCCAGAGCCAGAAATTCCTACTAGTACCTTCAGTGTGTTGGCTGATTTGTAGGTCGAGTATGTAGCTTGTTGTGAAACTGGATTTTGTGGTTTTTCAATTTTTGTTTCCGTGCAATCTATAATTACTGTACAGCTATTAGTCTTCCTCTGATACATTACATTTTCATCAATTGTTCCCTTTGGTACCCATACATTAAGATCTTTGAATTTACAGTAAAGATAATTAATCCATGTTATGAAGTACTTGCTTACTGAAGATTGGCTTATTTGAAAATGAAATGACAGCTCCTTGTTACACATATTTCTTCGCAATTTTATTAGCGTTAAATAAAATTGATTAGACGGTGTTAGTACATGTTTTCCTCGAGCTGGCTGCAATGATGGATAGTACCTTAAATTGTTCACTTCATCTCCAAAAAGGTTGAAGATAAACATAACATGGTTATAATTGTCAAAACCAGTGTAAAAATGTACTATATCAGGCTTTCCTTTGAGGTCTTCAATTCGAAACATGTTGAATGTGCTTATATGGTTCATTTGTTTCACCAAATCAATATTTTCAGGTAGCCTATCCTCATATTTGCATAACGAGCACTGTAATGAGACATCCTTATAAGAATTTTCAATGTCTACTTCTACACAACTTTCTTCAAAAGTACAACATTCTCCATGTTGATTTTCCTCTGTATTTAAACAAAGTGTTGCAGTTTCCAATTTCTTTTGACGTTGAACAGCCCTCTCTGCACGTTTTCTTTTAAATTCTTTTCTCTCTTCACTTTCATGGTTCCAGGAAAACAGACTAGGCACAGCTTTTACTTTCAGTCTAGGGATAGCTGAAAATTTAACAAAAAAAGATTACAGGAGAGGAGAGTACACTGTAAAAAATCGCCCACATTTTTACAAACATGTATTGGAAGTTTTATTCATGGTATAGGCAGACAGTATGGAATTTGTGAATTTACAATACGTTTGTGTTGTTATTGTGTAGTGAAAATACGAAATCAAAGTGTCTGGAACGAGCATGGGCGTAATGTTATCATGAAGTAAGATTATATGAACTACTTACGATTTTCTGTATTTGACTCTTTGGGAAACTCATAATCGTCAGGGCTGAAATGTTTCTTACAAACAATGGAATGTTTTGAAGGGGTATATTTGTTCCTGCGAATCGCTATTATCCACTGCTTGAAAACAGTTTTGTCCTTTGGGAACTTATGCCCACCTTTTTTTTCAGAACAATAGGGGACTGCACAACACTGCGGCATGCTATTTATGAAACACTTTAACAGGATTTTAAATATTTTTCGTAAAAACATTCGTCGCGTCCACAATAACAATGATTTTGACAGCTATAGTGGACCTTCCGCGACAGTGGCGCCGACTGGTGAGCACAAAAACGGTAGCCCTCATTATTTGCCGTTTTGTACGGTTAATTGTAAATACTAACACTAGAAAATAAGTTATTTTTATGTTACTACCACTCTATGGATTTATTTGTCCGCAATAAAAGTTATGCAATACAATAAATAGTTCATTCAATTTAGTTAATTTATTTACAGTTAATAGAGTTTAAATTAAATTACATTAGGGTCCTAATAATCTAATTAGCCCGTCTTAGGCATATGAATACTTATTCCTTTATCAGGGAATGTATATTTGGAGTAAAACTGAAGTAGTATTCTTAACTGTCAAAATCTTAAGATTATATTGATTAATCGCAAATCCTAATTAATGTAAAAGCACAAAGCATGATAAAATGTTTTTTCGAAATTTTTGAAAAAGAATTAAACGTAGCTTTTAAAATTACGTACAAAAATAAATGTATAATAAAAATAATATCTAAACTCAGAGAGTAAATTCAACATTCAAAAACTCTTTGTCAGAGCAGATTTATTGGTTGATAAACCGATTAGATAGTGGGGATGGTAGCAATAAAATTCTGATATCAGTAGGAGTAGATCTGATTGGCAATTCCAAGGCGAAGTTAAAATTATTGTAAAAGCCATATGGTATTATTGGACGTTGCGTGCTAGCAGGTGTGGTGCCTCATTTTGTTAGGCCTTATTGATAGAATACTAAGCGGGTAGCGTTTTCTAGGCTTGTCACATTGCCTGGCTATAGAGTAACTTAGAAAAGTATTCCAGTAACGTTTGCTGAGCGTTTGAGGAGCGGCAAGTGAAATGTAACTGGTAGGTAGGTTAAAACGGATTCCTTATTCGACGACAAACATTTATGTCTTTCTACATAATTCGACTAATTCCCATTATCCCATACACATGTATATTTTTCTTTGAGGCGGACTGAAGTCGAGGACTCAAGTCTCTACAGCGAACACACTAGAGACTCGACCTCGTCGCTATATAAGCTCCACGTTAGAAAAACAAAAGGGGTATTTTATCCTCTGTGGGATTATCAAGGTTCCGCGGGCAGAGATTAGGTTCTATTGGGGAAAAGAACCATACATATAGCATTTAGTTGGTGGAATGGAATACATCTTAAGAAATGCAGATAAATGCACCGGGCTGACCGAAAACCTCTACTTTTTTTATTTCAGTGTTCGGTTTCAACAATTATATCACCTACATACGTGGATACAGTCAGACAGTAAGATGATTTGATACGTTCACAGTTCTTACGACCATTTCTTCGGTATTTACATTAATAATAATATTATGTTAATTCACATCTCACAAGGAATTTACAAATAAAAATATCTAGTTAACAATTTTCGTTGCTATAAATCGGTCCTTGTGAGAGTCTGGTGTCTGAACTAGGTCGAGACCTGTACTACAGAACTCCAGGCTCTCTCCGGAAAATCTAAACAGTTTATTCTATGACATAAAACTAATATAGGTTATTGTGTGAGTGGTGTGTGCGTGTTCATGTGAGTGTGTATGTGTGTGCGTGTGTGTGTATATGAGAGTAAGATCACGTAACCCTGTATATTTAATAAGTTATGGTACTAATTTATTTTTGAGATTTATTTAATAATATTTATGAGGTTTTCGGTATCATCATATGATAGTTTTAGAAGCCAGTTGATGACTTTTCTTTTGGCTTTTTCTTTTTTACTCGGGTATATACATTATTTTGCATCTTGACGTGAAAGGCTCTACATTCGTAGGTTTTCAGTTCTAGGAATCCTGCACGGTATTCTTGGTTAGTGACATTTTAGAGGTAGAACTTTGCGCTCAGTAAGCAGCACGACTGTGAAAGCACATTTCCCCTACATCATACCCCTTCTATTTAACATTTTCATAGCTACATGAAATCATAACACTTGTATCATACATTACAATGTGCATACATTATATCGCACGATATTCCCAACCCAGTTAAGACTTATTTGCATAATAAATATGAATGGCGGAGCTGCTGGGGGTTGATAAGTTAAGCTTTGGACCTCTCTATTATCAGCAAAGCTTATAAGCGCTGCTGATAATAAAGAATTTCAAGCTAACGAAACGCATATCTGTGCGCATAGGAATTTAAAAAAATCTCTCACAAGGACCAAATATTAAAGCAGTAATACAGTATATCGTTGGTCTAGCGGTAGCGTGTTCACCCGCAGAAAACGAGGTCCTGGGTTCAAATCCCGGGTGGGCCAAAAGTGATTTTGTGACTTTTCTGTTAAAAGAAAAATTTATCAGCGTCAGCCCGAAGTCTGGGAGTTGGCGGTATTATACCCCCGTGCCTCGGAGAGCACGTAAAGCTGTCAGTCCTGTACCTGACCTCTTTCCGTCGTGTCGCTAGGCGTCCCATCGGATCATGAGAGTGATGGAATAGAAAGTGCTCCTGTGTTTGCGCACACACTTGAGCACTATAATATATCCCGCGCAGATGGCTAATCTCTATTGAGACTGGCCGCCGTGGCCGAAATTCGGCTAGGAGGTCATTACAGTATATGTCACTTAGATTAATTAACTTAACTTTGTAAGAGCTGTTGCATATTGTAGGTTTGAAAGAAAACCTGTATTACAAACTGTATGTTAATTATCATAAACTGTATGTAATTTATCCAGTGTACTCAGGAGACTCAGACTTCGTAGAAAAAGACATGTTCCCTGCACAAATAACTGTCCTGGGTGGGAATCGAACCCACGACCTACGGCGTGAAAGGCAAGTATCTTACCAACCATGTCAACTGGCCCATCAATTCATTCCTGTATAGATGCGGATAGCGCAAGACCGGCAATTGTGGAGATCTTTGGGAGATGCCTTTGTCCAGCAGTGGACGTCTTTCGGCTGATATGATGATGATGATAATGTATGACGGAATGAGTGTATCTATTTATAATTATCAATTCCAGAAGTCGATCCGAGGGAATATCTACCAGAGGGCATGCAGCAGCGTCTTTCTGAGAACTCTGACCATCGTACTGCGATCGCCAACCCAGATGGGTAGATACCCCCAAGGCATATTCACCAAGATTATTCGTGGGAAGGTTTTTGGTCAGTAGTAGACTTCTTATAGCTGTTGAATGAAAGTAGTGTAACAAAAAATAACCATAGTATTTTCCTCCTAGACAAATTTCGACCACGGCGACCGTTCTCGATGCACAAGTATGTGCAGAAAAACTGGGGCAGTTCTATTCCATCACTCTCATGAATCCGATGGGATGACTAGCTACATGACCGGACAAAAGGTTAGACATAGGACCAACGGCTTTACGTGCTCTGCTAGGCACGGTGATGTAATACGGCCGACTCCCAGACTTCGAGCTGATACTGAGAAATTTTTCTATTAAGAAAATTTGTTATACCTACTTTAGTTTAAGTCTTTTAGTTATTAAAGTGTTCACTATTTTAGGGCATACAATTTAGATATTTGTTTTTATATACATTTGTGTTTTATATGGTAGTTTCTGATTTGTGGACCAATAATAAAAAAATCCCCAGATCGCTTTTCTGGCCCGACCTGAGATTTGAACCCCAGGTCCTGGGTTCAAATCCCAGTGGGGATTTTCACTGCATTTCCACACGCTAACGGCTAAACTAACAAGGCAGTTATAAAATACCCGCCAAGTGCGAGTCAGCCTCGCGCACGAAGGGTTCCGTACCATTATCAATATAAACGAACAAAAAATCACGTTTGTTTTGTGGGAGCCCCCTTAAATATTTGTTTTATTTTGTTTTTTTAGTATTTGTTGTTACAGCAGCAACAGAAATACATCATCTGTGAAAATTTCAACTCTCTAACTATCACGTTTCATGAGATACAGCCTGGTGACAAACGGACAGACAGACAGACAGGGAAGTCTTAGTAATAGGGTCCCGTTTTACCCTTTGGGTCCGGAACCCTAAAAAGCAATAAACATAATAGTAATTATGGCATATGCTATTATTTTAAGTCTAAGCTCTATCATGACTCTCTATCGGAATACTAGAGCAGCAGAAGAGTGTGAAATACTCAGTATTAAAATGTATATTGACTACTTTCGTTTACGTACCTATTAGTCCATCCACATGGCAGAGGCACAAAATTATCAACAGCCATCCTATGTGCATACATCGCGCGCGGGACGCCTTCAACATTTTTCCGAAATCATATCCTTTAACAACATTTTCCACTAATAACAACTAAACTATAACCACATAATAACTATGTAATATTAATCACTCGATTATCCCATTACGAATAACGGTCACTGACTTTATAATTGGATTTAAGGTTGAATGACAGCGAACGTAAATACGCGTAAGGATTTGTTTTTGATCAAAATGACGTGCTCTCTTGTTGAAAGCTCGCGCGGTACTGAATTTTCGCATGGCGCTATGGCGTAGACAGTAGACGGCTCGTAGTCCGTAGCAATTGGGAAAGCCCGGCAACAAATTGATCCGTTTTCATTTTGTTACCCTCTCGTTTGTTTAGTTTTAATTGATGTCTTCATTCAAAAGCGTGCATGTGATAAATGGATCAGATTACAAGGGTAGTTAAGAACCAAACTTATACTAAGTGGTTCATAAGTTAAACGACATAAATTAGCTTGCTACGACGACTTTACGTCACTCTATACAAAAGTTTCTACAAACGTATGAAAAATGAGATTGCTGCGTAAGGCTTAGTTGGCATAAATCACCACGTTTATTAAATATGTAGGTACTTTTATAAAAGTAAACGGCGTATCTCGGAATTATTTATTTTCTGCGGTTGGCCACTCTACCACGAGACCTTTCAGTATTGGACCTAAGAGTGATTTTAAGGTTATTTAACCGTATTATTCTCGATTATTGACCACATTAGATAATCGTGACACTAAAAGTATGTGTTTGTAGTGCTCGCTCGTCCAATCGGATAATCTATACATATAATAAAATCGTAGGAAAGTCAAAACAGTACATTGAATATATTTTAAAAAGGATACTCGGAGCGTGACCTGCAATCGATATCGAAGCCAAAAATATAGTTTTTAGAATTTTGTCTGTTTGTCAAACTCTACTTTTACTTAAAATTTTGCATGAATATTACTAAGAGGTCGGGTCAATATATAGGCTACATATTATCACGCTATCACCTACGGGGGAGGAGCTGTGATAATTTATAAAATTAAACGCGAGTACAGCTAGTTTATTTAATAAATAAATATAAAAATAGAATAGACACGATTAGGGAAAAGACAATGTACACGTTTTGTGCACGCGTTTGTTTGCAATACTTGAAGTTCTACCAGAAAGTTAGTGCACACGTGACTAGTCATACCAATCCGTTTCTGTGTTCTGCCATAGAATAAAGTACGGAATATTGTCTTCGTCCAAGCACTTAAACAAATTGCTACTCTCGCTACTTTGTAGTAAAGTTGAATTTACCAAACGGACGCTATATGCCTTTGATTTTATTTAGCTAAAGTCGCGAGCCGACTAATTTGTACTGAATCGACTAATACTAATTTGTACGAGAGCTTTTTAACTCTTACTATCACAAAATTATTTTGGAAACAGATTTTAATAATTATTTTTTTATCTGATAGAGATTGCTTTCAGAATGGTGCCATATAATATAAATTATGTTTAAATCGACGTCGAAACTAGACAGAAAAGTTCAGTTAGGGTGTATTTAAAGATGCAGGAAATATAATTCATAACGTAGTTACTATTCTATAACAAATACATTGCATTAAAAATAATTATAATAATTAACATATAACGTAATTTTTTAAATATCATACAATGTTCATTAAATTATTATAGCATCCCGCTCATGTCACCTGATATTTATCTAGTTGTGCCCCCCGCTTTCATCCGCATTAAACTTTATAACTAAATGATATTCGGACATCTAAGCTATATTTCTACAAAGTTTCATCGAGATCCATCCAGTAGATTTTGCGTGAAAGAGTAACAAACATCCATACTTAAATATATTAAAGTGTTCCTATGCATAAGTATTCCTCATTATTTTCCCTGAGATTTAAAGACTCTACTATTTTATTGTACGGGATAAAGCATTAACATCTCTCAGCAGTAATCAATCGCTCTAATTAAGTACCACACCACACTTCAAACGGAACACGCCTGAGAAATTAACCACTGTCCACACTAATTTCTTTAATGAACCCATGCTTGAATTAAACATCTAATTTAACAGAACAGTAACAAACCTGCCTCGGTGGTCTTCGTCAACATAAAACAATTTACAGCGCGCATTCAATTAACCTCAACACATTTCAACACGACTTACTTTTGTAGTTAAGTATGTGGGCTATCGAAAACTGTCACACGAGACTTTGTAGGGCTATGACATTGTTGTGCAGCCGATCACGTAATATGTTACTATTTGACGCTGCTTTACCTGCATAGACAGAACACTAATCTGGTCATTACTAGTTTAAAAACACTGACAACTGAATTCAAATATGAAATCCTCTTGGAAAGCATTACGAATCCAAAAAAGAAATACAGTTACATTAAATGACGACATACCTACTTGAAAAGAAACATAATATTTAGTCTAATATATTTGTTTAAAACTTAACTTAAACTTAGCATAAACAGTATTGTACAAGGTAGATTATGAGATAATGTTTTTTTAAGGAAGCAGTTAGTTTATTTACTGTTACCATCGCAAGATTGGTTTGATCTTCTGGAAAACTAATAAGCATCGGGCCCGTTTGTGACCTCTGTACGGTAGCAAGGCAAATGCTGAGTGACACAGTCTTGGAACTACTTAAAGAGATACGTTGCAAGTTTTGGGGATTTTACCTTTTTTATTTATTGTTCAGAAAATTTAAGACCCCAGAACCGTTATTTTTAAACTGCATACATAGGTAGATTTAATAAAGTTTTTTAATTTTTTGGAACACTTAGTATTTGCAACTTTTTATATATTAAAATCTAGAAGCTAATTATTATTTATGTTAACGTGAACTTCAATTTAAGCATAAAATCTATCCGTCGACATTCCTTTGTCGTCTTTTAGAGGAAAGACAGTTTGTTCGTATCACTCAAATCACCAAATTCACAAATCACATTCGTTCCAATATTCAGGCGAATAAGTTTGAAAAGCAAATGACGTTACCAAGAGAAATAACATCAGAAATCCAAATTAGTACTGGACTTAATACCTAGAACAAGCCGGCTACACGAAAATAGTTAATCGATGTGCGTTAAAGTTTTTAACAAAAATTCCAGAATCCTTTAAAACATTGCCGTTACATAAATTTAATCTAGTGTTGAAAAAATGGCTGATGGAAAATGTGTTTTACTCGGTTCAAGAGTTTTTAAATCATAACTGTAGAAACATTTATCAGAAGTAGGTAATCCATATACCTACAGATTACCGATTCTAAACATTGTGATTTTAATTGTGAATAAGATGCTTTTACATTTTAGAATTTATTAATATTTGATTGCTGTTTTATAGCTAAATGGGCTTGTTCTCCTGAAATGCTATACACCACATTATGTATCACCCTATTTAAAGCAAATAAACAAAGAATTTGAAAATTAAGGGACAGATACCCTTTAAAAACTATTATAATATATAATATTAATACGAATTCCCAGAAAAACTTATCTTTATGTCTAGCTAGAGCAAAAACATAGGACATCATGCAACTTGCCTTTAGACTTCCTTTATTTGAACCTGTGTCCCTGTCACTAAATCTCTGGCTGTCATCTACTTAACATGTGCCTACCTGGCAAATTTCAGCTTTATAGGTCAAGAAGTAGTTCTCGAGCTTTTCGTTTTGAAGTAACTCCTTGACCTTACGGATTTATTTAAAAACCGGCCAAGTGCGAGTCGGACTCGCGCATGTAGCAGCAAGTATTTCAGTTGTAAAGTTCAAGTTATATTGCGGTTTACGATTTATGACGTATTAAAAAAAACTACTTACTAGATCTCATTCAAACCAATTTTCATTGTTAGTTTGCAAGGTAATGTACATCATATATTTTTTTAGTTTTATCATTCTCATATTTTAGAAGTTTTCGGGAGGGGACACTCATTTTACCACTTTGGAAGTGTCTCTCGCGCAAACTATTCAGTTTAGACAAAAAATGATATTGGAAACCTCAATATCATTTTTGAAGATCTATCCATAAATACCCCACATGAATGGGTATGATGAACAAAATAATGTGAGTTTCAGTTCTATTTATGGGGAACCCCCAAAATTATTGTTCTTTTCCTATTTTTGTATGAAAATCTTAATACGGTCCACAGAATATACATCTACTTACCAATTTTCAACAGTACAGCTCTTATAGTTTCGGAAAAAAGTGGCTGTGACATACGGACGGACAGACAGACAGACATGACGAATCTAGAAGGGTTCCGTTTTTTGCCATTTGTCTACGGAACCCTAAAAATGAAATAATCTGAGCGGAAGTTTAGAAGGAAAGTAGTCACTATCATGTAACAGACACAGCGTCGTATACCTACGTATTTATTTCTCTAGTTTTCCTTTTCCAATGCGCGAGAAAACTACTCCAGGCCAAGACGAACAATAAAAATATTTCTAGACTCGAGATATCATAAAAAGGCTGTTGGGAAAAAATGTGTGAAAAGAATTCCGCAGTAACGCGCACCAATGTGTTACAAACGTCGACCGGCCGGCATCAAATAAACCAAATATTTGATTCCAGTACCACGCATCGTACAATGAAATTTTCTATCGTTACTTAATAATAAAAGCATGCAAGTAAAAGGGACCGCGAGCCCTATCACAGTCCCATCACGTAGCTTATGTCCTGTGACATAAATTAATTTCGGTCGGCGATACGATCAGTCAAAAAGGCTCGAGACTTATTTGTATAAATTACTTCTCGCCTTTTTAGCTCGCATAACGAAGCAGATATATTTTCTAATTATTAGGCCGGCGAAAAACTGGCGTTGAAGAGGGAAATATATACCGTAATTTTTGAAGTTTTTCTTAGGAAAATATTCAGACATCCGTTTAGTCAAATTCGTAAACGTAGTGATTACGTGCTCCCTGTCTTCAGTTGCAGTTCCTCTAAGGACAAAAATTACTCTCCGTTGGAATTATGCACCGGGTGATAGGGTTGTCAATAGAATGGAAAACCTGGAAAATAACAACATGTTTCAAGTTAGATAGTATGAAGTTTCATTTTTAACAGCACTTTAGTTTTAGTTTTAACCTTACCTTATAACTCACTTTGGATCGGAAAGTAACTATACAAATTTTTAAGGTGTTATATTAGGTCTTTACCTATGAAATTGCCGTTCTGCAGTACTGGCCATTTCAAATCAAAATAATTTTTGTTTGGCTAAGAATTCTAATTTCAAATTAATTTTATTTTAAAAACATGGATTCTTTTTTCCAAAAGTAGTCATTTCTTTATTGATTAGTGTTACATTTTCATCGCATTTCAATCTTTTTCGTCATCATGGATACGTTAAAAATTCGAGTAATTATGGAATATGAGTACCGTCGTGGCAGCAACGCGGCACAAGCGGCACGCAACATCAACGACGTTTACGGAGCTAACACTACAAACCAACGCACCACCTGTTATTGGTTTGCTCGCTTCCGTTCTGGAAATTTCGACCTGAAAAATGAACCTCGCGGTCGTCCGAAGACTTTGGTCGACAATGACGAATTAAAGGCGGTTGTGGAAGCTGATGATACACAATCTACGGCTGAATTAGCAGCAGCTTTCGACGTTAGCGTCAAAACAATATTGGTCCATTTGCGTCAAATTGGCAAGGTAAAAAAGCTTGACAAATGGGTGCCCCACGAACTCAATGATCGCCAGCGCGAAGTACGCGTCGAGACGTGCCTTGCACTGCTCAACAGACACACAAATGAAGGAATTTTGAACCGCATTGTTACCTGCGATGAAAAATGGATTCTGTTTGATAACCGCAAGCGCTCAGCAAGTTGGTTGGATCCTGGTTCAGCACCTAAACAATGCCCTAAACGAAAACTTACCCCTAGAAAAGTGATGGTCACTGTTTGGTGGTCTAGCGCCGGTGTGATTCATCACAGCTTCTTACCAAACGGGGTGAGCATTACTGCAGATGTGTACTGTGAAGAACTGAGCACAATGATGGAGAAGCTGGCGCATCTCCAACCAGCATTGGTCAATCGCTCGTCTCCGCTGCTCCTGCACGACAACGCGCGACCTCATACTGCACAGCAGACGGTCTCCAAGTTGCAAGAACTGGGGTTGGAAGCTCTCCGTCATCCGCCCTACTCACCAGACCTTGCGCCTACAGACTACTACTTTTTCCAGAATTTGGATAACTTCTTGGCGGGAAAAAAATTCAATACCCGAGAGGCAGTACAAAATGCCTTTGAAGAATTGGTTGCCTCCCGTCCAGCTGATTTCTTTAAGAAGGGCATCAATAAACTGCCACTGTGATGGCAAAGATGCATTGATTGCATGGGTGATTACTTCGATTAATACAAATAAAAAAATTCATGAAAAAAATTCGTTTAAATTTTTTCATACAAAACGGCAATTTCATAGGTAAAGACCTATTATATAATATAATATCTAGGGGCAATGTGTGCGTCACGATTGCTCCGCCACGTTATCCAAACAGAAAAAGAAATCGCTATATTTTTTGTCAAAACCAAAACTTTGTCAAAGCAGAAATAAAGAAGTTACAGGGGTTTTAAGTTGGCCGCGCGAACGTAACGTGCACGATTGCGCGGCCATGGAGATCTCAGTAACTACTTGGGATAGAGATCTAAATCTTTTTGTTAATTAAACATTTCATTTGTCAACAATTGTCGAAAAAAGAATTATAAGACTAAGATCAATATTTCACGAAATATTCACCTTGGAAGTTATGGCCGCGCAATCGTGCACTTGATGTTTCTTTAAATCTCGATTATATCTTCAAAACTTAAGATTTCATGAAGTAAAACTGTTACTAGAAGAAAGGTCTTAATATATCCAAAGTACCGAAAGCATTCAATGCCACCGAAGTTTATTTAAACTGACGAAATCAAGGCAAAACAAATGTTACGTTGCCGCGCAGTCGTAACGGTACTTTGAACGCTGATATCTCATTATCTATAACTGTTAAGATTTCGGTGTTAGCATCCATTTATTCGTAATCGTATTAACCTAATCAGATTGACATAGCGTTTTACCCTCAGGACAATTCTCTACGTGTGTAATCTCAAAAATGATGATATCTCTTATAATGTTCGAGCAGAGTGACCATAATTTCTGATTTCTGTTAAATATGGGGATAGCTTTTGCTCTACTAGACGAAAATGTACCTGTTAGGAATAATTGTTGTGGAATTGGCAAAAATGAGTTTAATGCACTTTCTTTTTTCCGTTTGTCAATCGACTTTTATGTTTTGTTATGTATTGACGAGTTATAATTTTATCAATGAAACAGTAATGGTAATGGCAACAGTATTTCTTGAGCTGGAGTTTCGACCATTTACGTAAAATCTATAAAGTAAGTATAATTATTACAAATTCGCTGTGTGGTGGTGGCGTAGAATATCATCAGCCTATCTCATCCCGTGGGGGGCCTAGAAATCGTCCCGAAGGAAAACCTGCCAGAGAACGGGCAGCAGCGTTTTTCTGTGAACTTTGCGGTGGATTTTGTCCAACAGTGGACGTAATTTGGCTGACATGGTGAAGTATAATGTTATTACGGTCATAAATTATACGAAATATAACGTGATTGGAACAATTTAACGTCCCACATTTGGTTCCTAATTTAATATGTATTTCAAATTAGGAGTAAAATTTTCGTGGGTTAGTAATGCTAGAAATATAAATGTACATAATTCGAAATATAAATTTTCTCTCAAAATGAAAATAAATAAAATTGCTATTCCGCAGGTAGAGTGGGCGTTGTCTTTTTAAAAAGAAAAGAAAAGAATTTAAGATGTGCTCGGTTAATAGGCAGTAATATAACAATTATGAACTCAAAGCCACGTGTGATGATTTTAGAAGATAAGATAAGATAAGATCATTTATTTGCGATAAAACATGGTTACAGGATGGTACATCTTAATACAAAGTTCAGCATGTTTTGCCTATTTAACGGCATGCAAATATTTAGGCTTTACAAATTTAAAATATATCCTAATAAACATCACAATTAAATCATAATACAGCATGGATAATAATTCTCTATTGTTTAAACATATAACTATAATTATTATGAATATTAAATGTCAAGAATTCAAAATATTATAAATTCACTTATTCAACATAAATTAATAATTTACTATTTGATTTATAATCTTATATCATATATGTCATTTCTTTCATATTGTAGAAGCATTTAGTTTGCAGCCATATACCTAATTTTGTTTTAAATTGTTTTCGTGGCAGTATTCTTATGTCTTTAGGGATCTTATTAAATATTCTAACTGTCGCGCCATGGCTATTTCTGACGGCAAGTGTGCTTCTCTGTAGAGGTATTTTTAATCGGGTAGAATCTCTGCAGATGAATCTCTGCGAATCTCTGCAGAACTGACTCGAACGGAGGGAGTTTGAGTCAGTTCTAAAATCATCACACGTAGCTTTGAGTTTATAATTGTTATATTACTGCCTATTAACCGAGCACATCTTAAATTCTTAACATTTTTTCTTTTTAAAAAGACAACGCCCACACTTGGGAATCTAATCCCTGTGTCGCGGGGTACTTTACAAACATATAATAGATAAATTACTGGAGTACAAGCAGCAATGTCGCGTCATGTGGTGAAAACAAAACTAAGTTCCATTTTTTGGCCTTGTTTTGTATGGCATGATTTGAACATGTGTATAGAAGAAAAGAATATTGTATTGAACTGTTTTATTTTAGCCAATTCTACAACATTATTCCTAACAGGTACATTTTCGTCTAGTAGAGCAAAAGATATCCCCATATTTAACAGAAATTATGGTCACTCTGCTCGAACATTATAAGAGATATCATCATTTTTAAGATTACACGCGTAGAAAATTGTCCTGAGGTTAAAACGCTATCTCAATCTGATAATATTACGAATAAATGTATGTTAACACCGAAATCTTAACAGTTATAGATAATGAGATATCAGCGTTCAAAGTAACGTTACGATTGGGCGGCCACGAAACTTTTGTTATGCCTTGATTTCGTCAGTTTAAATGAACTTTGGTGGCATTAAATGCTTTCGGTACTTTGGACATATTAAGACCTTTCTTTTACTGCATGAAATCTTAAGTTTTGAAGAAATAACCGAGATTAAAGAAACATCAAGTGCACGATTGCGCGGCCATAACTTCCAAGGTGAATATTTCGTGAAATATTGATCTTAGTCTTAGAATTCTTTTTTTGTCAATTGTTGACAAATGGAAAGTTCAATTAACAAAAAGATTTAGATCTCTATCCCAAGTAGTTACTGAGATCTCCATGGCCGCGCAATCGTGCACGTTACGTTCGCGCGGCCAACTTAAAACCCCTGTAACTTCTTTATTTCTGCTTTGACAAAGTTTTGGTTTATTCCTTTCGGTTTTGACTAATTTTGACAAAAAATATAGCGCTATTTAAAAAATATAGATTTCTTTTTCTGTTTGGATAACGTGGCGGAGCAATCGTGACGCACACGATATTCCAAAATGCCGTACGACACCCTTTGCTTCTTCTTCACGCCGAAGCTTTGGAATGTGCTCCCCAACGTGTTTTCAGAAACGTATAATGGGTTTATCCAAGACATCTCATGTGGCCATTAACATAACATTGTGGTGTACTTTACCATTTAAAAAAGGACCAGCCTAACCCATCAATCAAAGAGCTATTTTAGCTATTGAAGGTATATATATAATAAGGTATATACCTATCCAGAAATTGTGTGGGTTAGCCCAGCAAAATAATGTCGAAAATAGTCATTAAAATGTTATTGATAATTAGTTTGCCATTGAAATTTGTTTAAATAACATTTGAGGTTTCTGCTGTGTGGCTAACGGCAAATAATATCACCACCCTATCTCATCCCGTGGGGGCGTAGAAATCGTCCTGAGAACCTACCATAGAAAGGAATACATACCTACCCAGCAGCACCTCTCCGAGTACTTTGACCATCATACTGCGATGGCCAACCCGTTTACTAAGCGTGGCAAATATGGCATATCCCCACAAATGATGGACACAATTCCATTGTAGACATCTCTTGAGAGGGCCTTTGTCCCGGGGTCGACGTCAATCGGCTAAAATTATGATGGAATTTCGAACCTATACCCTATGCAGTAACCACTCGCGCATCTTCTCAAGTGTATAGTAGCATTGTTCCGAGGTGGATTTCATTTATGAATATTGTGCATAATGTAATTCTTGGCGAAACGAAATATCGTTTGTATATGTTGAAATCGGTCGAAGGTAAGAAAGGACGCAGTCGGTTGTTTTTTTTATTTATAACAGTAAATATAATTAGGTAATCAGCTAATTAGAACTAAAAAATACTAAGTAATATGTAAATGAACTTCCTACTAAGTAGAACCTTAGCTAAGCCTAAAAGCCTTGTTTCCTATATTTTTCGGTAAACAGCGATGTTCTTTATAATCTGTAGTAGGAAAAATAATTGGAAAATAAAGTAGAATTAAGTCGATTTTGAATTAAGACAGTGAGTGAGTGGGCGACCTTTCGCTTTCATCCTACTAGCTTCTTTCCTCAACTGCGTCCGCAATAACACTATACTTTTTATCCTTACATCGAATATATATTTTTTATCTTAGAATTGTTTCATAAGATCTGTACACCATCCAAATGTGTTCAGCAGTTTTTGTGTGAACGAGTACCATACATATAAACTTAACTTTTTTATTTACATATAAGTAGATGATAAATTGCAAATAGGGAAGAATATAAAAACATTGTCACTTAACTATACATTTATTTTGTGGCGTTATTAATAATTAATATTAATGCTAATTTTACACATTCATTCAACGATACATCTTTACAAAAAGTTACAGTCGGATATATTTGAATATTTACAACAGGCAACATTTACCCAAAAACATTCGTAAATGGACTTCCGAGATCATAAATACAGCTTATAAATACAAAACACAGTTTAGTTTACTGATAAAAAATAAACCTTATTTCAAGACACATAGGGTTCATGCATTTACTTACTTATCATAGTAAAATTTCGAGATATCTTTTTATTAACAGTCCACAGACGATATTACTGGGGTTGCCATGTCATTAATACTTATCGTTTTAACATTCATATTAGACTTTAAGGCATTTGATAACGAAAAAATATTGTCATAAGCTGAGGACATTTCTAGTGCACTAACAAGGCATGTATCTATCTTATATTGTTGACATTACAGAACTTATATTACGGAAAGGTTTTTTTTAATTAGTTGATTTCAAAACGACATGATAAAGGCAATACATTTCCAACGAAACAATGTCTTATAAGTTTTATAAGTAAGTACACACAAGTATAAGTGTTTTATAAGTACGGAGACTATTGTCAAAGTACTAGGCTTCCATAAAAAAGACAGGTAGTTGAAAAATGTGACGTTTACAGCCATAGTAACAACGCCCATTTTGTCAACACCGTCTAAATAAACCAAGCCATAATACCTCTTAATGCGGCAATATTGAATTTTGTTTTGAAATTTAAACAATTAAAAATCGGCCTTTTATAAGTTGAAATAAAACAGAGTTTAGATTGTAATAATGAGGTTGTATACCGAGTGATTTGATATATACCGATCAGCAGTGTCGAATAGTAGTATAATAAAACTTTTATATAATTATTTTTAGTTTAGCTCTTAGCATTTAGCTGGAGTATTTGTATATTTTACTGTGTTACTGACAACATTGTGACGCCGGTAGCAATTTTTGGCCGGCTGTAATAAAATAAAAGAACACGGTTTCCCTCTAAATGGCTTTTATAAAACTTGGCAATTCTACGCACACATCGGTATATTATCTGTTCATTCATAATTTCGCTTTAATTTTAAATTTTGGTGCATCTAACACTGCTATCACGCTAAGCAAAGCCTGTACTATGGCAACCAGACAACTGATAAACATACTTATATATTTCTAAATACATATATGACATATTATAGATAAATTAAACCTAGACACAGGTTACTTTTTTAAGGTATTGGCTTCAGTATCATATAAACTGCCGCCACTAAAGATCAGTGTATAAGCGGGAGGTAATTTCGTGCCAACACGACCTTCCTTTTCGCATCAAGTCCGTCTAATAACAACAAGTCATATAAACATGCGTCCACAAACTCAACATTTTAATATCAGTCGCTCGACACTAAAATACTTTACTTACAAGTTATTACAAAGAAAATGCATAGAGAACTAACTAAGCTAAAATTGTGGAAAAATAATTCTAACTTCTGTTAATATGTGTTTTTAAACTTCAGCTAGCATTTTTATAACAATCAAGAACCATAGATTATATTCATATAAAGCACAACAGTGATGAAGTCGAATTGGATAAAAACAAGCTGCTTTTTCGATATTTTGCAAAGATTTGTGGAGAAACTGTTACTTTTGATACCTGTTCATTTTCTTGGAATATAATTTCTATCTGAGTTCGTTCCGTGATCGTGTATGTAATAATTTTTGATCGATCACATCAGCAATCGGATTGGTTAAGTAAGTAGAAAATTTTACAACAGTAATGTTAATCCAATAGAACTTTTAACGATAGGGTCACCGCTATCTCTTCGAGGCCACCAAATTTATTGGTTGGTTGGTTAAATAGTTAAAGATAATCAACCAGGATTATTGCTAATACTAATTTTCATCTTCTTGGGATGTAAAATCCAATCTGATTTATGGTGGCTATAGCAATAGCAAATCGTTGAATTTTATAGTTTATTTCGACTGATTCGAGGCCTCATAGCCAGTTTCTCTGATTAGGAATTAGGGATCTAAACAAAAGGAGGACATGATTAAGAATCTATCTATTTTTATGATATACTTTTCCAATACATTTTTGTTATAACAGTGTCTATATAAGGGCTTTTACTTAAAACTTGATTCAACCTATTATTAACAATATTTACTATCTGATAAATGGATTATGTTGTTATGTGTTTTATTTAATGTTTGTAATTTTTTTATGTTTACTTTTTGTTGTGTTTATTGTTAATTGTAATAAAACTTCAATTCACAAGTAGACTTAAGTTCTATGGTATACTATAATTTGTTCTAATAAATAAATCTGGATAGTGCATGTCATACAAGCATACGCAGCATCAAATAGGAATATTAGACATACATTTCAAAGATAGAAATCACATACAAAGCTCACGCCTATTTTCCACAGGGGTAGGCAGAAACAAGGGATTTTCATTAATCATGATCCTTACACATCTCCTTTGCTTCGTTTACTCTCATATAACAAAGTAATAATATTTGTGAGCAATTGAAGCATAATTTACAGGATGGATAGAAATTACATCTGAAATCGACAAATTATGCCACTAAGCAGCGCTAATCATTGCAGGTTATAACAATATGGATGGCAGGTGTGAAATGTTGGTTTGACATCTGTCATTAATATTAAAGTCAGTTACGTCAATATTAATGACAGGTGTCAAACCAACATAAATGTGCATCGTCACCTATCGGATATACTTAAAGCAGTTTCTTCTCAAACCGTTATATGTGCAATATAAGGATTCTTCATATTTTTAATAAAGTGTAATTTACTTTTTGTATTTATTATGTATTTTAATATAAGAATGATAGATGTCTGCGAAATTTAACCTATTTACCGTTGAAATAATGAAATGAAATTAAAGTTTTGTAATGTTATCTGGTTGATAAAGACAGCAATATTGTACGTAACTTATTTAAGTTATTTTTATAATACTTAAAATATAAAATATTTTTAAAGACTTAAATAAAGGGAAGATATTGTATTTAAACAATGTACTATAGATACTTCAGCGACACGTATACAAAAGAATGGAATTCTTTTACTTTTTTTGTTCTAATATAACATAAAATAAAAATAAATAATGAAACGAGAATCTTCTAAATGTAAATGATTTCGGTCAAGTCAAAAATTGTATACAAAACAATTCTGTTCTACCACTTGGTCAATTTTACGTATAATATTTTCTAATATCGCATACATTGCGAATATACCAAATAGTCCTGCATTTTTAAAGCCACCTTCAGTATATTTAAAACACTTACGAGAAAGAATTAAATTATAAATAACAGCACAAATTCTGGGTTACAAATTGAATAAATCAAATCTGACTTCAAAGGATTTAATTCTATGCCCTATTTTTAGATATAGGATTCCTACCGAGTTTTCGGACAGTGTTTCTCCCCCAAGTCATGCCCTGTACGAATAACGATTCCACATAAATGTCATTTTAATTCAGAATAAATGAATTTTGAATTTGAATTTAGAACAGTCAAATCAGTCAACTTTTGGGCCAAACATAAATGATCAAGGACAGGGTATACATAGAACTGTCAAACGACTAAAACTGCGCACTTATATGCGCAATGGGCACATACTTATTTGAGACAGGTCCTAACGTGTGGCTTAATCCGCGCCATTAACTTAAATGGCACAAATGCTTTGTCCTTTTATAAGAACTATGTAACAAAGAATGGCAATGATATCAATATCAAAATTCGGGATCGGGAGCAATGACATCAATAGTCAATATAGCTATAAGCTGACTTAAGTAGCAAAAAGATTGGAATCAAATAGCGTTCGAATTCTTTCGGACAGTCGAAGGACTATCATTAATTAGTCACGTGATCGGGGGCAGATATCATTGGCCAGAAAGACAGTTACATATAAGGATTCAACTGACTTGACTCACTTAATTCACTGACCAGACTAAGATGCCAGATCTTAAAACAATCAACCAAGAAATATCTCTGCCTGTTCGCTATTTCAGATGATTTCTTTACTCCTCATGAAATCCCGGATATTGTACCTCTCGTAGCTCACGGTGCGGCAAGTGCCACAGTACTATTCATATGACCTTTATTATTCTACAGAGCGAATGACGCTAAAATTAATTCAGCTCGTAACCTCAGAATCAGGGGCAATACTGTTATTTTGAATTATTATCCTTCACAAGCAGCGAGCGTCACAAATACAAATTAAGTTAACATTTCCGACTCACACCCTTCCTGTACATTATCACCAAAACTTAACCACAAAATCTTGCACTTAATCTTTTACTTAACTTATATACCATACTTGGTCTGAAAAGAACCGAATATATATTTCGTATTTGTACAGATATGTGGTACATTACATCTGCGGTAGGAACTCGATGGGCGTCGCGAACTTGAAGTCGTCAGGGAATAGCTTCGCGGCGAATGGGTACATGAGTTTGTAGGACTGGCGGATTGTGACGTCAGCGACACCCGCGATATCTCCGATCTCCTTTTGGCTGCGCTTGTCCTCTGAGGCCTGAAGTGAGAAATATTAATTAGAATGGTTTTGGAACTCTTTACCACATTTAATCTCGTCATTGAGTATTTTTAAGAACAGAACTAAGAATCACTTCTTATCACTTTAATTTATGCATATAGTAGCTATGTAGGTTTTATGTAGTTTATTCTTATACAACATGTAACGTAATTAACGCACACCCTCAAACACCCCATTAAGAATATTATGTTGTAATCATAATACATACACTGAATTTTCAATTTAGCATGTATATGCATTGTTATTTACTAAACTAGTTTCTTGGAATAAAGTTTATTTTTCTTTATTTTGTATTGAATGATGGAATTTTATGAATACAAATAAAACTACAATTTAAAATTATTATTTCTTTGACTTACGGTCCATTTCAATTTGTTTAGACTGTACAGGGTTAATATGACAATAATTTCCGTAGTTTTAATTATTTTGGAATAAAAAATTACCTATATTAAAAATGATATAAATCGATTCAGTAAACGATTCTGAACAAACAATTTTCAGAATGTGCGTTAATTAAGTTACATGTTGTACACTTCTTATACCCATTAAATAATAATTTCACTCTCCTAATGGTTTGATCGAAGAAAATTCATAAATGAATTAAGCTCGCCTATGTACATGACTTTTTATTGTAAAAAGCTTGTTCTTTAAGCAGCTTTTTCTTCACCCAATTTGATAATTCTTATTCGAATGGGCATGCTTGCGAGGTGGTCTCGTACATATGTTTGTTCCAAATAATAATCAGACTGAACTTATAAGGAAACATACAAAATTAACATGCAGTGTTAATTCCGCTAATTGTCATCTGGTGAATGTCACTTCCTTGTATACATATATGGTCCTTCTTACAATGTGCATATATTTTGCGGGCGTGAGGGCCTTGCAAATTGCATCCTAGCTTGATAAATCGACAATTTGCGGAATTAACACTACATATTAATTTAGTATTTTGACCCAAAGTTGTGAATTTAAATTATACTAGAGATCGCACTTTTTCGAATTTCGTTCATTAAGGTTCTATTGTCAAAAACTATGGTCATTAAAAGCAAATAATATTAATCTGTTCTCAGCTCTGACACTCAGTTTGTCATCACTTCTTAGTTTATCTATGTGTCAAAAGCATGGTAGTGTTTGATTTGTTTTTCATTTAAATAATCTATTTCTAATACCTATTATATAAAATTATTAGCTTCCTGTACTCAATTTCGATATAAACTTTAAATGTTCCAACTTTCATATTCCTCCTTCTCCACAATTTTCGTAAAAAGGTGTACAAACTTTATGTTTCATGTATTAATATTATGATTGAATACGTTAATTAATCTTACTGGTGCATGTAATTTGCTAGCTGGGATTTTTTAGCACCCTGGGACCGCTGGCGTCTGGGGAGGGAACGAGTGGAGTTCTTTTCCTCCGAGCGCCAGCGGTCCCGGGAAGAATAACCTGCTGTAGCTCAGGTAACACGCTTGTTCGTACTGGGGAGGGGGAGAGGCATTCAGGCTCCTTGCCTCCCCGGGTGAGAGTCTCGCGGACGCTCAGTATACAGCGGGGGTACTGGCGAGATCGTTCACGAGTACCCAGAGCCCCCGCTACATGCACTTTGAGGCTGGCTACCGTGGTGGTTTTAGTGGGTCGAGCCCCACACCACGTGCGACTAGAGCATTTCCACCACATAAAATAAAAGCTGGGATTTTTTTGCAAGAAAAACAACTATTGGCAATCAGTAGCCGTATCTCGGAGAGCATGTAAAACGTACCGTCGGATAAGAGAAAGGTCATAGTGAGTGTACGTATGACTGACTGCACACTCCTGCACTGTAATGTCTCCTGCGCACGTGGTTAGTCTCCATTGAGATTAACCAGTACGCACTATTACTATTATTTCCCAAAACATCTCGCCTCAAATAATGTAGGTCAGACCACAAAAATCAATTTGATTACCTTGATTGTGAAGTGATAGTTATGGCAATTATATCCTGAACAGATTGGACACAGCAATTTGCAAAATCTCAAGGTGTAATGCACAATATGTTGATGTTTTGTTGCTATGCGTTGGCTAATGGAGTGTTGGGTTAATCTGGGTCAAAAGATACCCTTGATGTTTTGCGAACTTGGTACATGTCACGCAAATTCCGTGATTTGTGATGACTAAATATTTTATACTAGCTGCCCGCGGTTTCACCTGCGTTAAACTGATTAAATTATAGCCTACGTGTTATTCGGATACATATTGACTGCACGTGTGGCGCAGCGGCTAAGACAGTCGCCTCCCCGCTTCGTGTCGCGGATTCCAGTCCCGCGCCGAACAACTATTTGTATGACCCATAAATAGTTGTTGTGAGTCTGGATGTAATTTGTGTCCGTCTATTATATGTTTGTAAAGTACCCCGCGACACAGGGATTAGATTCCCTAGTGCGGGCGTTGTCTTTATAAAATGAATGAAATGAAATATCGGTTTCGGATTGACTCAGTTCAATCTATCGCTAGCAAAATATTCTATCGGAACTTTGTCAAATAGAAAATATTTTCCCATACATTTCGAAAAATTTCGCTTTTATTAAAACTATTCTTTTTTCTTTTCTTTATATACAAAACATCACAATAAAAAAGAGGAAAAAATAAACCATCTTCAAATTTTCTTTACAAATCCCTAGCTTGTGATAATATGAAGACGATTTATACTTTCAGACCATCTCGAAATATCAAAATTAATTCACAGATAACTCAGAATCGCCGTAACATATAATCAAAAAAATAAGATACAGTTAAATCAATATATCTCCTCCTTTATTAAGTCGGTTAATAATTATTAATAGGAATATGTAATTGAGGGTTATACACATGTTTATAATGCATATGGGCGCACGTCGCCATGTGGCGTCAATAATTATCTTATATCGTTTTCTTTTATTATATTGTAATAATAATGTCTGAAACACATTAAAATTGACAGCCGAATATTTATTTGTAAATATTAAGCTCTCTAAATATAAATTAACTCTGTATTGACTACTTCAATATGTTGATAGCATGTGGCATATAATTTATATATTTAATATCCGATACACTGTGTAAAATCTTTTATAATTAATGTTATTCTTTTATACATAGTATTTGAATATTTAATCCTTTAATTAAATTTAAATTCCTTTAGCATCCTCTAGTAGCGCCATCTGTTGGCAAACTATTTAAGACAACATTTTCTCATATTAAATAAACGTAATTTTAGTATAATAAACAATTTAAAGTTGTATTAAATACATTAAAATATTTGTTTTGAATATTAAACTATATTTCAATACTTATGTTGAAGGAATTTCATATATCTGTCATAAAAGTATTTGTAGTCATTATAGCTATGTGATGTGTTGTAAGAATTATAATAGGTCTTTACCTATGAAATTGCCGTTTTGTATGAAAAAATTTAAACGAATTTTTTTCATGAATTTTTTTATTTGTATTAATCGAAGTAATCACCCATGCAATCAATGCATCTTTGCCATCGCAGTGGCAGTTTATTGATGCCCTTCTTAAAGAAATCAGCTGGACGGGAGGCAACAAATTCTTCAAAGGCATTTTGTACTGCCTCTCGGGTATTGAATTTTTTTCCCGCCAAGAAGTTATCCAAATTCTGGAAAAAGTAGTAGTCTGTAGGCGCAAGGTCTGGTGAGTAGGGCGGATGACGGAGAGCTTCCAACCCCAGTTCTTGCAACTTGGAGACCGTCTGCTGTGCAGTATGAGGTCGCGCGTTGTCGTGCAGGAGCAGCGGAGACGAGCGATTGACCAATGCTGGTTGGAGATGCGCCAGCTTCTCCATCATTGTGCTCAGTTCTTCACAGTACACATCTGCAGTAATGCTCACCCCGTTTGGTAAGAAGCTGTGATGAATCACACCGGCGCTAGACCACCAAACAGTGACCATCACTTTTCTAGGGGTAAGTTTTCGTTTAGGGCATTGTTTAGGTGCTGAACCAGGATCCAACCAACTTGCTGAGCGCTTGCGGTTATCAAACAGAATCCATTTTTCATCGCAGGTAACAATGCGGTTCAAAATTCCTTCATTTGTGTGTCTGTTGAGCAGTGCAAGGCACGTCTCGACGCGTACTTCGCGCTGGCGATCATTGAGTTCGTGGGGCACCCATTTGTCAAGCTTTTTTACCTTGCCAATTTGACGCAAATGGACCAATATTGTTTTGACGCTAACGTCGAAAGCTGCTGCTAATTCAGCCGTAGATTGTGTATCATCAGCTTCCACAACCGCCTTTAATTCGTCATTGTCGACCAAAGTCTTCGGACGACCGCGAGGTTCATTTTTCAGGTCGAAATTTCCAGAACGGAAGCGAGCAAACCAATAACAGGTGGTGCGTTGGTTTGTAGTGTTAGCTCCGTAAACGTCGTTGATGTTGCGTGCCGCTTGTGCCGCGTTGCTGCCACGACGGTACTCATATTCCATAATTACTCGAATTTTTAACGTACCCATGATGACGAAAAAGATTGAAATGCGATGAAAATGTAACACTAATCAATAAAGAAATGACTACTTTTGGAAAAAAGAATCCATGTTTTTAAAATAAAATTAATTTGAAATTAGAATTCTTAGCCAAACAAAAATTATTTTGATTTGAAATGGCCAGTACTGCAGAACGGCAATTTCATAGGTAAAGACCTAATATAAAGCTGTTGATTTTTGTTAAATCGGTTAGTTCTGTGAGTTTGGTGCGAACAGTTGTGTGGAATTAAAGAGATTTTAGTTCATGCGAGTGTTTTTATTATGATGGAGTCCGAACGTGGAAACCCTGGCGAATCGCCGACATGCACTAAAGAGATATGTATTTCAGTTATAAAATAAATTCTGAATCTTTTTGATAACTCTTAAATTCTCTTTCGATTCCCTGTATTTCATAGAATGGAACTCCTCAAGATCCTAATCCTGTATCCTCAAGAGGTTACGACTACTGATGCCGGTCTCACAGTTAAGAGAAGACGTAACCAGGCGGCGACGTTATTTTTTAATTATTTTGATTTTATATCCAACATTTTTACATATTTCAATCGGAATTATAAACTGTTAAGTATTGCGAAGGAAAACGTAATATGCCCTATGCTTCCTTTACAGATATTGCTGAAGAGAACAGAGCAGGAACGGGACTCGAATAGCAACTATTAAAGGGTCCTTAATTGCAACATTAAATCGAGAGAATGGTTTCGAAGATAACCTCATAGCATTAACATTGGCAAAATTATAACTTTCGCAATTTTTTTTTAAGAAATCACTTTACCTCTGGCACGTAGTTCCATCAGAAATCAGAATGACAAAAAGTCGTAATTCTTTAAAAAAGAAACTCGGGAGCATTAACCGAAAAGTTATTGGCAGAATCATCACATTAGTATTATTATATTTATATATGTATATACGTATCTATAGCTTTCATCAGTTATATTCTTAAAGCACATAATGCCATTATTTCTCTGCATTACCCCAAGGTTGACTCTCAGAGAATGCCTTCGTCATTACGTACACCTTTGTACAGACGCCAGCCAGCTACCCCAATCTGTCAATTTTCTTTTATAGATTTTCTACTTTATCACAAAAGCATAACGTTCACATTCAATTGGGGAAATTTGACAGATTGGAGTAGCTTGATTTGCTGGCGTCTGCACATTGCTGTACATAAAGTTTAAAAATAAAATATCATAAAACAATGTACGAACCTGTGAAGCCATGTAAATAGCAGCAGCAGCCACCGAAATAGGGCTGCGCCCCGACACAATATCGAGCTCGCCGGCTTTCCTCGCGATGTGCGTAGCCGCTCGCTGCACAGAATTCGGAAGCCCCAAGTTTGAACAGAAACGGGACATGAAATCTGCCGTTGTTATAAGTTCCACAGAAGTTTCCAGAGCTTTGAGTATCAATTTGAAGCATCTGCCAATTTCCTTCTTGCTAATTTTGCTGACGGCACAGATCTCTTTGAATGTACGCGGGACGCCCTCCTGTCGGCACGCAATGTATAAGCATGCGGAAGCTATCGCGTCATTCGCTCTGCCCTTCAAATTCTTTCCATCGTGGACCTGTAAATATAAACAAAATGCTTAAGTAGGTAATAGTAATTTAAAAAAATCAATTACAAACTTCCAGTAATAGCAGCTTGTCCTCAAGTAACATGTTATGTTTTCTGGCAAATACAATAAATTAAATAATTTTCAATTGAATTGAATTGATAACTTTAAAACAACTATAAACCTAAATTGGTGTAGGAAATGACAAAAATGCTAAGGATTGAGTCACACTAAATAAACACATACTATAAAGGAACTAGCTTTGCCCCATTGTTTTACCCGTGTTATAGAATATAAACTACTATTTATATATATTATGAATTATATATTGATTTTGTATTATAATAATATTATAATAATAAATTTATTCAAGAAAGAAAAAATGTGTACAAAATTTATATCTATTTATAGTAAAAATAATTAATACTAAGCTATAGACAGTTTGTGCCTGTACTAGGTTAAACCTGTACCACAGGCGTTCTAACGGCTTAAAAAGTATACTTATCCTTTATTAAAAATTTAAACAATATTTAATTATACAAATTCAAAAATCTAAGATATAATGTTAAAAAATTAACTTATTTTAGAATACTAAATAACTCCTCAGTCTCATCATAGGTTTTTTGTAAAAAATTACTGACTATTCTTTTACAATTTATATAGTTAAGGTTATATACAGATAGTGACTTATTTATTTTATTGTAAAGATATGGCCCGAGAAAAGGATAAAACCTGTTTATATAAATAAACTTAGACTCTGATGCACTAGTGCACATAATATCTTTCCGTCTTTTGGTGTTAGTAAGGTTAGTATTGTAAGTGAGTGTTGAGTGTTGTTTTAAAATCGCATGTTTATAAAGAGTTAAGACGTTGCATTTTTCATACAGAAGGCACGTAGGAAAAAGGAAAGGCCGAAAAGTTGCAACTTTTAGTATTGCTCTTTGGGCACGTTCAATTGTTAACATTAAGGTTTTTGAAGCATGTCAATCTATTATTCAATACAGCATTACTTCCTGGGGTGGTCCCAGGAAGTAATGCAGTATTGAATAATAGATTGACATAATGCCTGATAGACTAGTTTAATCAATTTGATATCAGCAACATGGCGTAGTTTTTTAAACTTGCCAATTGTATATATTCTATGTCTTGACAATAACTTGATACGAGCTAGCTAAATATCATTGCTCTAATAAAATAAATTTTATAAATGTTTTCATACAATGTGTACCTACCTAAATATCTATGTTACTAGAAATAATAACGTATACAACTATATTACTACAAACATGTTCTGACTATTTACAAGCGCTTTTTTAAAGTCTACGTGAATAAAAACCTTTTTTATTTTATTTTATTTCGATTGTTATTGATTTCCGCAAAGTAACGCCTGATTCCATTGCTACTTGCTATAAAGTTTCATCAAAATCTGTTCCGTAATTTCTGCGTCAAAGAGTAACAAATATCCATACCACAAAATATAGATAGTCCAGAAATCAATCGCATGACGTATGTACTTTACTTTTCATACCTACTCTCGACAATTGCGCTAGGGTTGTCAACTTTGGCTGATGCACAAAAAGCTATTATGAAATTATTTTATATTTTTTACGTGGTTCTGAAATCAGTTACCTTTTTGTTTTCAAATGAAATTGAGCCTGGAGACTCAATTTGTGTCCTATGAGGCAGTACAAAGACAAGTTAATGTAAACCTTAACGACCTAATACCCAAGATTTACCCTTTTCCAATGATGACAGAGTAATGTCCTCCTGGTCGAATTTCGGCCACGGCGGCCGGGCTCAAAGGAAACTAGCCGTCTGCGCGGTACATATTATAGTGTAAAAGTATGTGCGTAAATACAGGGACACTACCTACTACTACTTTCAAACTACTAGCGACACGACCGGAAAGAGGTCGGATACAGAGCCAACGGCTTTTCGTGCTTCCCGAGGCACTGGGGAGTAATATACTAAGAAACTTTGCTAAGAAATTTCTTAACAGGAAAATCCGAAACTCACTTTTACATCCGACCAGGGGCTCTACCGGCTAAGTCGCCGAACATCGATTTCTTTAATGGCGTTCAAATAAATAAAGGTAAAAATTACTTAATCAATCGTTAAATCGGCTTCCATGAGCACATGTGACGACATAAATGGTCCGGAATAGATTGTCAACGTTGAAGCCGATTTAACGATTGATTAAGTCATTTTTAATCTTTATTTATTTGAACGTCATTTAAGAAATCGATGTTCGGCGACTTAGCCGGTAGAGCCCCAGGGATTTGAACCAAAGACCTCATTATCTGCAACTGAACACGCTACCGCTAAACCAACGAGGCAGTCTAATGGCAGGGTAACAGCATTGCGTACCTACTGCAAGCTCAAATGTATGTATTGACGCTAAAAGTATTGTGCAATGACCTTGGCAGAAGATTATTGTTATCACCAGTGCAAGGTCATACATTGTAAAGAGTTTAAGAGCATACATTAGTGATGTGCCAATGCAGTTTGAGTGCCAAGGTCATGATGGTCATCATGTTGACATGTCTAATGAAGACGCTCATTACACGCATTTCATCAGTCTCAATAACAATCATGCGTTCGTTTAATGCGTAGAAATGGCAACGTCGCAAATTCTTATGAAACTTGACAGTTTCTAATTATTATTTAGCAACAGTTTTATTTTCAAGTCCACTAGACAGAAGGTGAAACATACATATTTGGTAGATAAAACGCTTATATACATGAATATAAAAAAGATTGAATTCCTTACAAAAAAAAAGCGGGGCAGTCTTTGGGGACTGCCGATAGCAGTGATAACTATTTTTTACACTTCATATTGAGATATACTCGAGACCCGAACTAAGAGATATTCACTCAAGTATCAGGCTTTTTTTGACCCAAGAAGTACACATATACACACAGTATACAGCGGCATCGTCTGCGAACGTTTTCGATGAGCTATTTCATCGAAAGCGTTCGGAGACAATGACGCTAGTTGCATGATTTTAGTCCACCCAAAAAGGGCTCAAATAGCATTAAAGAGTTATCACTTAACTTCTGGTTTTCTTTGTTGTTCAGATTTATTGGTAGATTGCCCTCCTTAAATTTCGTCCCCCAACTGTGTTACACCTTGGTAGAAATGGACGCACAGTACTAATTCAATATTATCACATTTCTTTAAATCACACACACAGCTATGATTGCTACTTAAATAAATAAAAAAGGTTTTTATTCACGTAGACTTTAAAAAAATGCTCGTAAATAGTCAGAACTTGTTAAGTTGAGTTTGTAGTAATATAATTAAGTATACATAATTATTTCTAGTTACATAGATATTTAGGTACATGGATTGTATGAAAACATTTATAAAATTTATTTTATAATAGTAATGTTATTTAGCTAGCTTGTATTAAGTTATTGTCAAGGAGATTATGTTTAGGTTAATATATCGAAATTTATAGTTTAAGCTATATTTTACTACATGTTGTCTGAATGGTTCTGTCAGCGGAAGTATATTCATCCGCATATAATGGGGTCCTGGGTACAAATCCCGGGCCATAAAGAAAATATGGTAATTTTTGTCATGAAAATTACTCAGTATCTGCCCACACCTGGGAATTGGCGGTATCACACCCCAGTGCACAAAAAGCCATCAGTCCTAACCGACGACCGACGATACGATTTTGAAAAAAAATGGAGGCAAGCAGTGTTCACTGCCTGTCTGCCTGGCGTTCGCATAACCTGCTACTGATCATAAGATCCTGGGTTCAAATGCCCAGTGGGCTCATTATGATATTTCAAGCAAGAAAAAGCCAATAGATGTTACACAACCGTGCCTCGAAGACCTTGACAAACCGTCCTGTCCAGTACCTGGTATATCTCTGGTCTTTTCAGCTAACCCGTTCATAAAAATTACCTAATTGTGTACGCCAAATAGACTTCGTAAACTCTAGACAACGAGGTCATCAACCAGTAGGACATTATTTAGATCTAGAATACTACATAAGTTTTTATTTACCGGTAGGCGTATATTCTGTTCGGCATGAATTTTAATGATGCATATACTTATGGCTAACATTGGCCTGTTATTTAAAGCGAATTTATTTGAATAGTTCTCTATAAATCCGAGCCCATAACTAACGAATACATGAATGCCAACATATATATATATATATATATATATATATATATATATATATATATATATATATATATATATATATATATATATATATATATATATATATATATATATACATGAATAAATGGGTACAGACGCCAGCACATCAAGCTACCTTAATCTGTCAAATTTCCCCAATTGAAAGATGAAAATCTATAAAAGAAATTTGACAGATTGGGGTAGCTGGATGTGCTGGCGTCTGTACCTACATCATGTTTATCTAAACCAATACTATGAAGAGGAAAGATTAGATTTTTGAAGTAAAACTTCTTTACGCACGCTTGACTTGGGAAGTAAGCTGGTGAATGCGCAAATAGAAGTCGTGCGCGGGAATCGAACCCGGGACACGAGGCGTGGCGACTGTCTTAACCGCTGCGCCACACGCGCAGTTAAATATAAGTTTGTAATAAATGAAAACATGAAGCGTATAGATATGGAAAATTAATTCAAATTAATCTTAACACTAAAATAACAATGAATAAAATAAACCGAACAAAATAAATATTGGTCCCCATACGACCATTATTTGTTCTGATTTCACAAATTTAATCTGTTAGTTAAAAAATATTTAGAATACCTTGAACTTAATGCTTAGTTTTTATTTTACATTTATACTGATGTACCTTGTGTCTAATAAATATATATTCATCTGTTAGTTTCATTTATTTATTAACATATGCAGGGCAGTATGTTATTATCAAAATGATTAGAAAAACGATCATACATTTCTGTAAAACATTTACATATTTACGTAAATAAATATCGCTGCATGCATTTCAATTAGACCTTCGGCTTTTATGCCCTTATCGTCGCAATGGCTCTTTTACTCAGATGTGGTTACTAAGGCCATCAATTTCTGTAAAACATTTACATATTAACGTAAATAAATATTGCTGCATGCATTACAAAATTGTTTTTCTTAAAATATGACTTCATCCATGTCCATGACAAATTACTTAATATGGAAAACCGACTGTTGCAACGGAACCTTTGTTATTTAATCAGGTAAGTATTCTTTATATACAAAGTGTGACACAAATAGTGTAATATACTTAAGGAGCCTAAGAAGAAGTACACTTTAAAAAACAATGATTACAAACAAGGAAATTAACTTATTTTAATGCAATTGGCGGCCTTATCGCTAAAAACGATATCTTCCAGGCAATCGCCTAATGCCTAATTTACCTACGAAACTGTACAACGTGTAAAACATCAACTTACAAATTTCACCTGCTGAAAGATTAACTTCACACACAACATGTTTTTGTTATGTATTTTCTAAACAGACTTTCTTTAATCTATTCAGTCTAATGAGTAGATGGCACACCTTAAATTGTTTCAACTATTTGTTTTGCCCTGAATACATATGTACATACATGATCAGCCTGACATCGTCCACTGCTGGACTTGCCTCCTCCAAAGGTTTCAATAACGTTACCATTTGGAGAGGTGTTCCGTAGTTACCGCGCTTGGACACAGCAGTTAGGTGGTAGCAATAGCACACAGGTGGCGCGGCTGCTAGACTAGGTACTTGGTATAACCCTTAGTCGCTTTATACGACAGTCACGGGATGGTATGGGGTGGCCCTGTTATTCTTTCTAGGCTAGAAACCACATGGCCTAATCTAATATAAGGCCTGGCTAATATAATCTTCATAATTCTTGACCCTATGTCAGGGCACTGTCAACCCGCCTATGCTCAGGAGGTCGTTTCACATTCACATCGAACAATCTTAATACAAAAACGAAAAATTGGTGTGGGGGAGGGAGTAAACTTAATATAGGTTGAGAGACCATCCTCTGTACCTCTGAGAGCAAGGTAAGTAATTATCGTTGCAAGTAATCAGAAGGCTAACACAATCTGCAAACCAGGTCTAACCATGTTGGTTACCGGTAATTTTATGAGGATCACCGTAGCCTAGTTGGTAGTGGTCCTGCCTACGAAGCTGGTGAACCTGGGTTCGAATCCCGGTAAGTGCAAATATTTGTGTGATGAGCATGAATATTTGTTTCTGAGTCATGGATGTTTTCTATGTATTTAAGTATTTATCTATCTATATAAGTATGTATATCGTCGCCTGGTACCCATAGTACAAGCTTTGCTTAGTTTGGGGCTAGGATGATCTGTGTGACATTTTCCCTAGATATTATTAGTGTCCCTAGATATTATTAATTTTATCGATACGAATGCAATTCGCGATTGTACTAGAAGCGCCGAGCTAGAGTAGGATGGATCAATTGTCAAATTCGAAAATTCTACAATCCCTTACCGCGTAGTCTACTACAAGGATCTACCCAAAATGTAGGGCACAATTACCAGACATGGCACACCATTTAAAGAATGGAATCACAGATAGCCGGCGCGCCGCGGGTCGTGCAGATAACGCATGTAATTTGAGGAAACACCAACACACGTAAAAACTGCTAAACTGCAGGAGTGTTGCCTCTAAAGTCTAAAGTTCTTAAATGACCCGAGACTGTATGATTCCTCGTAAGCTTGGCTTAGCTTTCGAGGTCTCTTGGATTTCTGGATGGAACTAAAATGGTTCGAGTAGCCTAATAAGTTCACGTACAATGGCTCAATCATGAGGCTAAGTACGGAAACCTAACTAAACTAAACATATAGGTCACGAGATTTTCTAATAGTCACTTAGCAATAATATAATGTGTATAGAGCATGTCAAATCAGTATCTCAATAACAATTACACCACACGTCAGGAAAACATATTTTCATTTACATACACAGTCTTATCATATCAAACATACATTCTTGATAACATTGTAGACAACCAAACATGTAAATATATGTACATGTTAGTGTAATGCAAGTTTTCCATAACAAACAGGGTCACAGTACCTATAAAAAGGATTTATTAATCAGGCAGACACACTTTGATCAGTCAAAACAACATATAGCACAACTTGTATCTATTGGTTTATATACAACTTGTTGTTTTTGCAACTTTCCAAGTGCATTTATGTTATACTCATTGGCATGGTTGGTAGATTAGCCTTTCACATCATCATCATCAAACACCCAAAGACACCAGGGGTTCTACCAGCTAAGTCGCCGTACATCGTTTTCGTGAATGGTGTTCAAATGAATAAAGGTTAAAAATGTCTTAATCATTCGTTAGATCAGCTTCCATGAGCACATGTGACATCATAAATGGTCCGGAATGGATTGTCAATGTTGAAGCCTATTTAACGATTGATTAAGTCATTTTTAACCTTTATTTATTTAAACACCATGGAAAAAATCGATGTTCGGCAACTTAGCCAGTAGAGCCCCAGATCTAATACCCTCTGTGTGCATTTATTTATGTACACAACTGAAACCTACACTCCCCTCTACTGACTGGTGAAGTAGTTAAAGCCTATTAGACTAACAGTAAATATCATAACAGTAAAAATGAAGATTTTACAGACTGGAGGAATAAAGCAACAACTTGTTACTTAATAAATGTGTTAACATTCCGTGTACCTAAATATATGAAATATTAACTGTATTACTACAAACATGTTCTGACTATTTAGAAGAGCTTTTAAGCACTTTTAAAGTCTAAGTGAATAATAACTTTTTTATTTTATTTATTTTTAAAAATACTGCAGCCTTTAAACGTAACATAAGATATTTAAAAACTTACCTGTTTAAACAAGTTGTTAGCTCTGTCAACAATAGTTTTGGGCAAATTAATTCTGTCTGCCATTGTGCTTATCTCTCTGAACGCATTTATCAAAGCCCGATCTGTACTGCTAATGTTTCTTCTATTCTGATACTTGGAAACTCCAAAACTGTCAAATGATGCATCACCACGACCTGGACCAATGATTGTAGATAAATCTCCACCAGATAACAGAGGATTCTCTGGCCCACCAACACGAGAGGGGTCTACTCCAGACTTCTCATTACTAAATGTACGCCATTCTGAGCCTACATCAATGACTCTGAAACAGAGAAAAATACTATTATTGATACTCACCAATACTGAGACACATGTCTGTGTACAATAAAAACCCATTACAAAAAATCAAAGGTTGACTGGTAGATAATGCCTATGGCATTAAGTCCGCTTATGTACAATATTATTTGTGCTAAAGTTTTAAATAAAAAATAAATAAATAAAATAAAGTGAGGAGATAACTGCTCTTTACATAATATAATAATAATACACATAATAATATACATAACTATGAATCAGTCTCAAACCAACTATTGCTTAAAATTATTGCCATCCAGTGACAAAAACCACATAGCAATGAATACATGAATAACAAGTGTGTCGTTGCAGTTGCAGCTTTGTAGCATTATCCTCAATGCAAAGCGTGAATCTTAAATAAAAAAATGAGAAATTGTAAATTTAATCATCCTGGTGGACCCAGCACCCTCCAGCAATCCGGGGTAAGTGCTCTGCGTTAAGCTGGGAAAGATACACACTGGCAGTGGCAGATCATATTTAGGATTCCCTTGTTAACACCCTTCTGGATAATTTAGGTGTTATGCATCAGCTTTGTTTTCTAATATGGCAGACTGGTAATCTATACAAAATACAGCATACAGCAATCAAGTTCAGCGAGTATTGCAAACCCACAAAATTATAGATGTTTGACAATTTCCATAACCCTTACCTTTTATTGCCAAGCTATAAATTTATAATGAATATAGAATCATGCCATCTATAGAATACAATTGCACTCAAGAGGCTAAAATATTAGCAAAACAATTTATGAAATCAGGGCAGAAAAGGCACTATTCTCATATTAGGGGTCCATTGTAATTACATTGGTGCATGCCATTGATAGAACAGTATAGTGAGCACATTTGCAGTGTGATATTTAGGTAGTAACAAAATTAATCACTATTCGACTTAGTGTTTTTAACGAGTTATGTTATGTAATTTAGCCGAGATATGTATACAAAGACAGAAGTTCGACATGAAATCTATTGATTTAACAGCAATTAGACCCTTTAATGTGTGTATGAAGTATAAGTCACTAAATGTTTGTTATTATCATGTAATACATTGATTCTGTTAGTACATAGTTTTAATGATATGGATTTCCTCTAGTCTCTGTTGCCATGCTGGGGCTGAACATAATCTGCCAATTAGAACAGACATCAAAATATGTTTTCTAATATTCGCCTATAATTTAATAAGGTATTACTTAGCCGTACCTAATTGCCAGTTCCTTAACGCAATTCTCAAATTTCCAAGTTTCAAATTACGATCAATTATTAATTGACCTCGGAAATATAGAAATCAAATACATCAGTCGCATTAGTTCAGCAACTTTGATATTATTACGACACGGCATCTCTGTTGAAAAGCTCTGGAGCGTTTCGTAAATATTGCCAAACAAACATTATGTTACTATTGTAAGAAGTACTTTGCTTACCTATCGCCGACCACAAGCCCGCATTCCGAACATATCATGTCACCAGCCCTATAATCTTCAATAAGCGGGGCATCTGGGTGCGCATAGCACACCACCTTATTAGCTTCCATTCTAAAACCACAAAAGAAAGTAGGCTCATCATACATCAACAAGTAGAAATCAGAAATCAAAACTTGAGACGAAATTTCCCGGTTTCATTACACTTATTAGTCTATTTTAAACTTACTTAATAACATAGTTAACAATAATGTTATTCGCCTCAACAATACATAAATAACTTCGATAAAAACGAAACAGGAATAAAAATAAATCAGAAAAACAGACCTCGACGTGCTCGCCATGATTGTCAAGTTATCATAAACAAGGGAAGATGTGAGTGGTTTTTTTTCTGTCTGTGGTCTTTACATAGTTGCCAGTACAAATTATCTAATCCCTGTTTTAAGTTCAGTACGAGGATCACAAATAACTCAGAAATAGCTATTGCTATTAAAACCTTAAAGTTTTTAAATTTTACAGTAATATCGTTACAAGTATATTTCATGCCTTGTTCGTAATAGGGCTGAACAGTAGTTTACGAGACATTAAGAATTTAAGATCCGGCAGAAAGCGGCTGATTCTTCCAGGGGAGTACAAAACAGTATTCGCAATTATACTCAACAAATTATGACAAAAACAATTATCTGTTGATTATACAAAAGGCTTGACGAATGATTAAAATAATTCACCACTCCACATTTTGTTTACTTTACACGATCATCTTGTTAGAATACCAATTAACTTCAGACTAATTCTATACAAATACAAAGCGATAGTTGAAGATTCGTGTTTAATGCACGTTACGTTTGTAGACGTTAATAGCCAGGAAAGTTTTGCTACATGCGCCGTTCCGCTGACGATCGATCACCCGAGATGCAGCATCTAGCATGCACAAAATATACATAAGTACTGGCTTTATTCTGTCACGCCTTTCGAAAGTCTACGGCCTGAACATGAATTACCGTGTCCGATCTGGAAGTCCCTAAATAGACTTCGGACTCTGGTGGGCTGTAGCAAAAAAAACATGTCTAGGTAGGGACTGTAGGTAGAGCAACTGGACTAAATTGAAAAAATAAAAAAACTACTTAAAACACCTCTCAAACTTAACGGTGCCCCAATATTTTCATAAGTAAGGTGTAAGTATCTAATGAAGTACTTGAAATATCGTTCTAGTTACTAGAAAATGTACAATAATATATACCTAACTTTTAAAACTTATCATACCTATTTATTCACATTATTTTCCTGAATTTTGAGTATGATTCATACACTGGCCACACTGTATTTGAATTATTCTTTATTCATAGACAAGAAAACGTAGGAAACTATTCTCGACAGTTTCATCGAACCAGCTCTAGTGGCTATGATTTTTGAGTATACAAATATAATTTAATATATAATATGCGTTTTTATATATAATATAAAAACGCAGGTTTTTTAATACCCACATAATTACTCCCATTTGACTTCAATTACACCTTACGCCAAATAAGGTTTAAAATCACCAGGAAATTTAATACCAATGAGACGCGCTATATGCGCAAAAAGCGCCAAGTTTAAAAAGTCAAACCGTAATAGATGAAAATATAGTTTGTTTTGTCTTTTTGTCATTTTAAACTTGTACGAAAAGTTATATTCTATAAAATATATATCAATTTATATATTAATATAGACCTAAGAACATAATTCCGCAGTGTAGCCTACAAAAATAATCACTTATATAAACAATAACCGTCGCCGGTTGGATAGGCTTTCATTGTATTCATAATTTACCACAGTATACGATAACTAGGTAGCTATATAAATAAATAAAAAAATATACCTTTCTGAATATGTTATTAAAAGTACATTTTTACGTATTATCTCTCAGAAGTGACATGAGAGCCAACAAAATAAAAATAAAAAATAGATATGTAGGTACCTCCTTCATTCCTTATTCATAAAAACTGCTTATAAGATTCGTTTTCACGTCGCTCTTAAGCAGACATGTTTTTTTGGCGTCTGAAACCGCTATATCACTTCGCTACGCGTTGCTATAAATTGTCGGTAAATATTAGTTAGGGATATCAAATATGAAATACTTGTAAACTTACAATACAGCCGATACTCGTGATAGTCGCTAGCGCCGTGAAACGGGATACCGTAATGGTTTAAAACTCCTTTACTCACAAAACCCACACACATCAAAAATTAATCAACTATATAAAAATAAGTCGGGTTTTCCTTCCTGACGCTATAACTCCAGAACGCACGAACCGATTTCCACGGTTTTGCATTCATTGGAAAGGTCTCGGGCTCCGTGAGGTTTATAGCAAAGAAAATTTATAAAATTTAACGCGGGTAACACCGCGGGGCACTGCTAGTCTACTATATAAAAATAAGTCGAGTTTTCCTTCCTGACGCTATAACTCCAGAACGCACGAACCGATTTCCACGGTTTTGCATTCGTTGGAAAGGTCTCGGGCTCCGTGAGGTTTATAGCAAAGAAAATTTATAAAATTTAACGCGGGTAACACCGCGGGGCACAGCTAGTATTGTATGATTTTAAATAGTTCCACTCATTTCTAAGCTACGATGATACAGACAGTTACACTATACATACATAGGTTTGAAACGTGCAACACCCCTATTTTTGTGTTGGGATTTAAAACTGTTATTGACTATGCACGTCGTTATCAATACATTACCTACTTATGCCATCCAACTGTACAAGACGACTCAAAAATTGAGGTATTACGCTTATTTATAGTAGTTTATTTCCACGAAACAGCACGGAGTTAAACTCGTCAAGACAAACGTCAAATCCGCGGCGCTTAACCGACGCAGACACCATGGCTTGTCTGCGGGTCGAGCGCCACATGTTCATTAGCAAATCTTGGTGCAGCACGTGTAAATTGTTATGCAGGGACAGTAGCATCTACCGCAGCCACCGCCGCAGGGACCGCAACAACCACCACGGTCCGCAGATGTTTCTATTTCTTGGTAAAGAGTACTAAGAAGGCCTAAATTTACGTTCTTCAGTTGAAGTTTTTTATAGGATGTGGAATGAAACTTTTTTGGTTAGATTTTAAAATTTTAGGTTTTTGGTACTTTTTATTGTGTATCACTCAAGCGATTTGATTGTATTAGGCATACCTAAGGCCTTGAAAGTGATATAGTTACTAGAGTTCAGTGGCATATAGCCTTACCTACTGTGCCAAGCCGTCAAAAAGACCTTACTCCAACTAGAAAAAGCGCTGTAACGATTTAATGGTTGAACGGATAACTAATCACGAAACACCATCCGGATTAAACTAAGTATCAGATGAAAGAATCTTAATTACATTATTCCTGTAATACTGCTTTTATTATTACTCCCCCAGTAACCCAGGCACTAAAAGCCAATTGCTCTCACAACTTAGTCAGTCAATTGATATGTGAATGTCAATGTGTCGGTTAGTAAGCCCTGTCAGGGGCCTACTGGGTGCCATAAACAATTTTGTCACTTGGGCGTTCACTACCCATATGATAAAGTAAGTAAAATTACTCCTCCCGTTTTGGAGCTGCGATGCCACCGATAGATAGACACGTCACAGGAATTTGAATGTTACAACTTTTCATAGCATTTAACGGTAACAACCACTAGAAAACAGGGAAGTAGTGTACAGAGCTTTATGTGGTATAGGCATCCCAAATGGGACAGTGCAACATGAGCGTGACAGCTTTTGGCAGTATTCCTGCGTGTGATTGTGAATGATAAAATGTTTTGCCTTCACGGGTTGTAGGTTTCCCAACACAGGGATTAATTAATCTTCTGCGTAGTAAACTCACATTCCTACCCCATTTTTGATAAGGCAGGAGGAAAGCCTACGCATGCCACCCGCAAAAAGTGTCTGAGGGTGGGTATGTCGGACTCGCACCGACTAAACCTAATCTGCCGAGGACTTCTCTTGGCGCCTGATGGAGGAGTCCCAGAAACGCAGGTATGCTGCTTCGGTGCCCCCCTTTTGCGACATGTCCCAAATGGTCGGGATAAGTTCCCTGGGAGGGCTCTGGATTGCCCTCCCACGGATTCTCGGGATCTGTTTGTGGCACAGTGACTACGCCACAAACATATCGCAGTCTTCCCGGAACTGCTTTCACGTGGCGGTAGAAGAGGACATTTCTCATGCAGCCACCGCAGCCCCGAGGGGAGTTGGGCTGTCGGCTGCTGCCACCACCTCGACGCCTCCTCCATCTGGGAACGGGATCGGCTTGCTCCCGATCCCGCTTGGCGGTCTCCTTCTGGAGCATGACTGCCTCACAGAAGGAGATCACGGCGACTTTCCTATGCCTGTGTAGTATCTTCACTAGCATCAATGCATTATTCACTCGAACATCATTTCAATCTACTTTATTTTAAAGACTGCGCAGCTGACCTTACTATTTATCACAGACTAAAACATCCCATGCACGTCCGAGAGATTATCTGGTGTCATCATCGAATGGCCTAGAAATCTGGAACCCGTCAAAAAGTAGGTGCGTCTAGATTTTAGCACCAGTATCGCCCTACTTGGACTTGGCTTTAACATTGGTGACTTGAACACAGCCAAACTTTATGAGCGCCTACTACGAGCCTCGGAGTCAGTCATCTTAGAAAACATCAATGTTTAACATACCGAGGGGTCCGATTCTCTGGCTACCGTCCATTCTGTTACAATCTGCTCACACATTTACTCTAGCTAGCGTATAGATACCTACTTACAGTTAGTGGTCACTCCAACAAAAAAACTTTGTAATTGATAACTGATACCCAGTATCGCAATAAATGATAAGTATTTGATTTGATTTGATTTACATGCTGTCGGTCCATACAGCATGACAGCATTAAATGAAGCTTACATTACATACCGGCTAGGGACTACCTACTGTGATTAAATAGTCTTGTAGAGATATATAACATGTAAAAAAATTTTCATACGAGCTCTGGTACACCGCTTGGCCTATGAAATAATGTAATTTATATGAAACACAAACTAATTGCTACCTTAAGGTACAGTAGAGATAATAATTTCCAACACAAAATAAGAGTTTTATACTAGAATTGCCGACCGGCTTACACAACAATTTCCTTCTACTTGACTATTTCTAAAAATATTTATTTTTAAAAACTCTATAATGAAATACGTACTTAGAGGTATTTAATTTCGTAATATTACAAATACATTGCAAAATTATAAACCATGTAAAATGATTAAAAGAAAAATAACTACCTAAGTGAATATTAACATTACGATGGCGTCGCTTTACCATGCTGTCAAAAATAAATTGTTATTTTTTTTTATTGTCAGCAAACTATTAATAATTAAATTAGTATCAATAACTAAGCAACATGAAGTAAAATTACATAATACTTAAGTACCTATTGCTATACAAATAAGCCCATACAAATCAATTAATCATTAAAATATTACCAGTAGGCATCATTAGCATCATTTCAACATTTTGTACTGTAGGTAACTAATGTTTTTAAATTGACTCATTACGTTTCAAATTGTATACTATAATTAACCCCTTTAATGAATAGTTTCAATTCCTTGTCACCCTGTACGCAGCCATTCTAGTATTTCTCGTAGATACTTCGTAACGAAAACTAACCAAGTTAGTAAGCGATTAAGAAAGTATACCTACTTACCACCTTTTAACGTAAGAATAATGTCGTAATTACTTGCACATTAGATTGATAAATATTATTAGCAAAATAATTGTAAAATCTGACCAAACCTGTATCTTAACCAATCTCGTAACGATGTTTGTAACAATCGAGGGTCATGTCATAATACAAACGAAGAATGCAAAGATTTCGTACCGTTTCTGAGGCAGTAGGTCAGTGAGTCATAATGAACTGACATATATTTCTTTAGTACCTACTCATTTTATTAAAATCATACAGTTTAGTTATTCAAGTATATACAAATTAATAATATAACCTTGGCGTAAATATCTACCAACGCCAAATTAGGGAATTATTTTTTTACGCTAAATGTTATTGGATTTTGTGGTTATCTTGTCATGGTTATAAAGATTTAGGCCTTGTCGATTAAAATAGAACATTCTAGTAAATCCAATTGCCTAACACGAAATATGTAAATTAAGTCGTAGTATTGATGCGGTATTTCGCATTGAGGTAGGAATGCAGGATCTCTGTTAACCCTTTACCGCATACAGTGCCAAATTTGTCACACTAACTTACATTCGTTGCAGAGGACTAGTGATGCCATCGTTGTTTCTTGTTTGCCATTAATATGTTAGTTCATGGACTGTTTTGTCGAAAAAATAACAGATGGCAGTTTTGTTGTACTGCTTTATCACCATACTCGATCGGTAAAACAGTCGATTCCGCCATTTTGCCCTTTCGTGAGTTTGCAAAGTTAGGGAGAGAGATTTAAAGTCATTTAAAGTTTAAAATAAAATAATTAAGTAATTAACGACATAGAAAAATGGATCCCCAACACTTCTATGGTAAGAAACGTAAGTAATCACATGAATATCTTGATTATAATGTATTTCGAAGTTTGTGCTAAATATGGAACATCATGCAGTTCGGGAAAAATACACACTAAAATGCTTATGGCCATATTTGGAACATCATGCATTAAGTAACTTATTTAATATTTTGTTACAGACAAAATGTCTACTCGACCTCGTTTTGTGACCTTTGTCCCAGACACTAGTGAGGATGAAGATATTTCAGATGATGATGATTGGATGTAAGCAAAAGTCCCAAATATATTGCCAAAAGTGCAAATGTTACTTGTGCTTGAACAAAGATCGTAATTGTTTTGCTCACTTTCATACTTAGAACTATATTATATTTTGTTATTTCTGTATAAAATAATGTGTTTCTTTTTATTGTAAGTACCCCACCAATTCCAAAATATGTAAACTGCATGATGTTCCAAATCTGGAACTATAACTTTCGTATGCAGTGTTGCATGTTGTTCCAGATTTGGAACTAAATGTTTTTTGACTGTAACTTTACTGAAAGTATGTTTTTATTTTTTTGAATATTTTTCTTGAATCATACTAAGCCTGTAAAGTAGCATACATTAATTTGAAAAAAAATAAAAAATTCATGCGGTAAAGGGTTAAACCGTAACGTTTGCTCAATCTGAAGTAGTTAAGGGAAAATTCAGACAACGTTGTCTAGCTTATGGTGGCCGTCTTTTTAGATAAGGGCGGAGAGTGTGTAAGTTCCAAGTTTAGGTTTATCTATATATACTTAATACTCTCCGTCCAATATTTACAAAATACGCTCAATATCCTTAAGGTAAGATGCAAAATTCAGAAAAGGATCCTTGAACTTGTGTCCTTCAAAGTACGTACATTGAGCATCATCATTACAGCTAAATAAGTCCACTGCTGGAAAAGCCTCCCTCAAGAATCGTCTTGGGGATATGCCATAATCGCCACGCTTGGCAGGCGGGTTGGCGATCGCAGTAAGATGGGCATAGTAATGAGAAGGAAGCTGCTGCCCGTCCTCTGGTAGGTTTGCCTAGGGTCGACTTCTACGCCCCCCACGGACTGAGATGGGGTGATGATATTCTGATTCTGATATTTGTCGCCGTCACCACACAGCATATTTTATATAAAACAAATGCAGACTTAATGCCAACCGAAAGACTGCTGGATAAAGGCCTCTCGTACAGATCTTCACAATTACCTACTAGTCTTGAGCTTCTCGTATCCAGCGGTTTCCAGCGACCCTCACAAGCTTTTTATATATGTTTATATATATTATATAAACATATATTATATAAACATATATAACATATGTTAATATATGTTTCCAGTACGCGGTCGCCACTCGAGTACCTTTCTGCCTCAGCGGCAATCAGTTATACGACCTACATATATGCCCTGCCTACTGCAACTTCAGTTTGGCAAATGTCTATCTACGTCTTTTTGTCTATAGTATGTAGATTGATAATTTTATGTTCCTGCTATGTTTAGTAAAAATCCGAATAGTATTTTATCAAATCAAATCAAACAAACAGATATTTAGTAGGTACTAAAAAGTTTTAACCTATTCTGTAAATAATAGAGAGGACCCTCGGCGTGCAAATCCAAGATGAATGACTGTTTATTTTTAATTTTTTTTAAACACAACGTTTAAATTCCCTTGTGCGGGTACTAGGGAATTTAATCCCTATGTCGCAGGGTACTATACAAACATATAATAGACGGACACAAATTACATCCAGACTCCGAACAAGTTTATTGTTTGTTACTCATCTTGCTGTGTGGTGACGGCGACAAATATCAGAATCAGAATATCATCACCCCATCTCATCCCGTGGGGGGTGTAGAAGTCGACCCGAGGGAATATCTACCGGAGGAAGGGCAGCAGCTTCCTTCTGATTACTATGACTATCTTACTGCGATCGCCAACCCGCCTGCCAAGCGTGGCGATTATGGCATATCCCCTCAAGACGATTCTTGAGGGAGGCTTGTCCAGCAGTGGACTTATTTAGCTGTAATGATGATGATGATGACTCATCTAAAAGCAACGCAGTTACTTCGATAAACCGGGTTGCTGTTGTAAATAGGTATGTGTGGGGTTTTTAGAATAGAACTGCATTGTGGCATATTGTTACATATGGATGACATTTACAAGGTTAGTTCAACTATAACCCGCCATATTGGCATACAATATTAAATTGCAAGTAATATGTCATTAAATACAAATTAGTATAATAAAAATATTTTCTTTGAAGCAATATACCAACTCCAAATACTACCTACTGCCTCTCGCTCCTCCGTCCGCGTCGAATATTCGTTCGTCGGATTTTGAAAGGGAGGAATTAGGGCCAGCGCAGACAGAGAGGAGCGCAGCAGAGAGGATTTTATTAAGACACTAGAAATACAACTTTAAAATCATTTAAATAAAGTTCATGTATGCTTGAACATTATAATGCGCGAGACCCCGCGAGCATTATGTCAGGTTCAAGCATATATGCACTTTATTCTTATAGCTCTAAAGTTGATTTTCTAGTGCCTTAATAAAATCCTCTCCGCTGCGCTCCTCTCTGTCTGCGCTGACCCTTAGAGAGTGTATAATAATATAATATGTTCCGAATAATTGGCCAGTTTATGTTGAGATTAGCGTCCGTATTTGAAAATTTATCCGGAAGTTAAGGATAGGTTTATAGAGTTAGCTCATTCATATACTTACATATATGTATATATTCACCGGAGCTGCATTCCAGCGTTCCCAGGGGCTCCCTTCACAGGTGCCAACTGAAGTTCACGGTAGGTTAGGTTTACTCGGAGCGAGTCCGACATACCCATCCGCAGACACTTGCGGGTGGCAGGAATAGGTTCATTCCCCTTGCCTTCTCAAAAAAAGGTGGGAAACCTAATTGACGCCGTAGGCCACAGCAAAACTTGTTAAAGTAACAAAGTAAGTACCTATCCCCATTATTGTATCTTTCAATATCATAAAATTAACACCAATTCACATTCAACTATTTAAAGTAAACCTACGCAAATTTCAAATTTAGTTTTCCTTCCGTATTATTTTAATGTCACGGCTATCTATTGCCATCAAAAACACAAGGATCAAAATTAATTTAAGGCTTGTAATTAAAAATGCGCATTACAACATTTTCGTCCTTATAACATGGTCGCATCAACCAATTGATTTCATAACAGTTTCGTACGTTTGTTGCACTGCAGCGTAGCCATTGCAAAAATGCCAACTTGCATCAGCTGTTGCATTGGAAGTAAGGTCGTTTAAGTAGATAGAACCAACCAAAGCTGTGCAGTAAGCACCCAAGGAAAACTGCTATGTACTCAATTAGAGAGGCATTTGTGTTTGGGCGGCTAAATGGAGCAATTAGGAGTACGTTTCCCTCGCGCGTCTTTAAGAAGTTTGAGGTTATAATATTTGTTGATTGATAAATTCAATGTAAATAGTCTCTTAATTACTCAATCAAGAGACTATTCATATTGAATTTATCGATGTTATATTTTTAATATGACGTTTAGGTATAGTTTCCCAAGAAGCTTTCGTCAGAGAATATAAACGAGGGGGTGCCTCAAGCCGAGTACTAAATAAAACTGTTTTGTTAGAGAGGGTACTAGTAGGGTTCGAACCTCGGCTCACAGTGATTACTGACGTGGAAATACATAAGAAGGTCGGTTTCTAAGGACGCTCTGTAATATAATACGCTCTATACCTATTTTAATAATAATTAAGTATTAATAAGTGAAGATCCCCGCGGTGGCCGCTGTCTGATTCAAGATCGGAAGGAGAGATCGAGTATCATTTCATGAATATTCCTGCCTGTTAATTAACTTAACCTTCACTTCCAAATTTCAGTTTAATAGATCCAGCAGTTTTTTTGATTCCATGTTTTGTACAAATAGTAACATAGTTGACGTGTAACTTAAAAAGAAATTAATTTACGTACAAAACGGAAGAGTACGTGCTCTTCCGTTTTGGTACTCGATCTCTCCTTCCGATCTTGAATCAGACAAGCGGCCACCGCGGGGATCTTCACTTATTAACACTTAATTATTATTAAAAGGTATAGAGCGTATTATATTACAGAGCGTCCTTAGAAACCGACCGTCTTATGTATATATGTATTTCGTAATATACGTCAGACGTCAGTAATATGTCGATCTCTCCTTCCGATCTTGAATCAGACATGCAAAATACACAAATATGTATTAAATTCCAAGGGATCTCCCCAACTTCTTGTGCTGCCAGCATCCAGCGGCTTTCCCGCGTCCCTTGCAAGACCGTCGGTTCACCTTGTAGGAGGCCTGCCCACGCAACATTTTCCGAACTCGAGAACCTTTCTTTCTGTTCATTATTACGAAAGTTAGTTGATGATCTACCACGTACCGTGGTTGACTACGGCGAACACACCTATCCCATGTACAACATATAACGTAATTAACGCACACCCTCAAACACCCCAATTAGAATATTATGTTGTAATCACAATACATACACAGAATTTTTTATTTAACATGTATATGCATTGTTATTTACCAAATAAGTTTTTTGGAATAAAGTTTATTTTTATTTATTTTGTATTGAATGATGGAATTTGTATGAATACAAATAAAACTGCGATTTAAAAGCCTTATTACTTTGACTTACGGTCCATTTCAATTTGCTTTGACTGTACAGGGTTCATATGACAATAATTTCCGTAGTTTAATTATTTTGGAATAAATAATTACCTATATTAAAAATGATATAAATCGATTCAGAAAACGATTCTGAATAAACTATTTTCAGGGTGTGCGTTAATTAAGTTACATGTTGTATATACGATAAAAAATCATTTACGTATTAGAAAATAAAGGATAGCTATGGATTTCGAGGGCGGTGAAATAATGGAACTAGATCTAGAACTATTCATGTCAAATTTTTATCTGAGCCATGAAGTTTTCTGGAGTTATCATGAGAGAGTTAGAAGACCTAGGTCATAAAACCAAGAGGGGTAGACAGAGACAACGGATTTCTTTTACTGTCATTATATTGTAGTTATTTTTAAAGATGTCTGTAAAACAACTAGTTTTATAGACATCTTTAAAAATAACTAGAATATTGTATTCATAAAAGTATTGGTAAAAATGTAAGAAACTCATATATCACAACCCATAGTATTTTGGTTCAGTTATTAATAGCAACGTCAACATATTACGCAATTGTCCCACAGCTTTGAAAAGCACTGATAACGCAGTGGTTAAAAGTTATTGGGGCTAGCCACTATCTCTGTACGGACGTTGCGCGTTCGTTCCCAACGGACAACGACATTTCAGACATACATATATTTCATCATCATCATATCAGCCGAAAACGGCCACTACTGGACAAAGACCTCCAAAGATCTCCACAATTGCACAATTGTCGACCTTACGCTATCCGCATCCAGCGGTTTCCAGCGACCCGCACAAGACCATCGGTCCATCTTGTAGGGGGCCTGCCCAGGCTGCGTCTTCCGGTTCGTGGTCGCCACTCGAGAACGTTTCAGCCCCAACGGCCGTCGGTTCTACGAGTTATTTACCCCGCCCACTGCCACTTCAGCTTTGTAAAAATATTTAAGTCTGGCATTAGGTATTAACATATTATATATATTTACATCTAGCCCAATTACGTTTTACACTAATTAATAATAATAATATCTCGGGACAATGTCACACAGATCATCCTAGCCCCAAACTAAGCAAAGCTTGTACTATGGGTACCAGGCGACGATATACATACTTATATAGATCGATAAATACTTATATACATAGAAAGCATCCATGACTCAGAAACAAATATTCGTGCTCATCACACAAATATTTGCACTTACGGGGATTTGAACCCAGGACCACTAGCTTCGTAAGCAGGAGCACTACCAACTAAGCTACGGTGACCGTCGAATATTACTAATTGTAAACATTACGCCAAAAAGAAGTCAAACCCTGTGTATGTGACATTTACTTAAGTAAGACCCTGTCTGTGCTTACCGTCACAAAACCAAGCAACTCTTTAATGATAAGTTACCCGTATACGTTAAAGTATAACGACATAAACGTTAATCTTCTTAAAATAAAACAAAACATATGTAAGTCAGCTGCTCATCTGAACCGTCTGAGGCGTATATCTACAACTCTAACTTATTCTATAGTTGTGTATACGTCACTCACTTCCCCTTTTCGGTAGCTTCGAAATATATTACATAAATTAAGGAGCCTTATCTACCCATGAAATACGAACTATTTATTTTAGCCTTCCCGTGCCAAATGCTTCTGCTAATCGTTAATCTTGCATGGGGAGTTACATTTTCTTGTGTATTTTGCATGTTGTTGTGTTATACGTTGTTCAGTTTCATAGGCAAATCAATCTCCTTGTCTTACATTAATTACTTATGTTACATATGGTCTCTTTTTCTCTTTCCTCTATTTCATATCTTTCTTCCTTTTCATGTAACGAAATGCTCCCAAACGTGACGCGTCCTTCAAATTTGACTCTCAATTCTCGTCCACTTATCGATTATCGCGTTATCGGCGATATTAAATAGGATCAGCTCAGTTTAAATATTGCCACTTACACGCAAATTAAACGATAACAATTATTGTGAACGTTATAGGTATGACTATCGCATAATTTGCAGATAACATACCTATCAGTCTGTGCTTTTTGCACGTACGCACGTAGACATATGTGACATTAACATAGAGGAAACCAGTACTAGGTTTTCTTTGTCCTCAAATAAGCATTTTTATATATAAGAGGGTGACTAACGAGCAATGGGGTCACTTGATGGTACGTGATCACCGCTGCCCATGTACACGCGCAATACCAGAGGAGTTGCGGGTGGGGTTCAGGCCTATAAAAGAGTCCGTAAAAAGGTGATGCTGATCCTTCCTCCCTCCCCGATGAGCTCTGGCGACTTTACTCACACGCAGAAACACAAAATTTAGTTATTAATATTATTAAATAAATAAATTAGACTTTAAAAAATCGCTTGTAAATAGTCAGAACATGTTTGTAATAATATAGTTGTATACATTATTATTTCTAGTAACATAGATATTTAGGCACACATTGTATTGATTGTATGAAAACATTTATAAAATTTATTTTCTAATAGCAATGATACTTAGCTAACTCGTATCAAGTTGCTCGTGTCAAGAGATTATGTTTAAGTTTAATTATCTAGTTTAAGTCTAATATTTTTACTACATATTGTCAATGGTTCTGTCTATTTTAGGGTATTATTATTATGACGGACCTTCTGTTATTATTAAGGAATGTATTCTGTAAGGTGGAGGTACTTCCCCAGTCAGGTTGCTCGTTGAGCGAATGAACGCTCTGCTTTACCTCTCTTACTTAATACTACCCGTTTCATAGAAAAAGTTCATCGTACCCATAGGTATGAACATGGCTTATTGGACTTACGCTTACCAACAATTTGTATTAAGCACTTTTAAATTCAGCTGAAATGGTGATGTAGATAAAAAGAATATTGGCTAAAATTTTCCATACAAATTTAATAATTCCAAAAGTATTTCTCTCTGACGCTTAATTACGTCCTCTACCTTCAACCAGGTACCTACTAACTGAACTTGGCATATCAAATCAAATCGTTTATTTGCATAACACAGGTTATAAGTGGTGGTAACATTGTAATACATGTGCACTGTGTTCTACCACAAGGGGTGCAAATTTTGTCATAGGACATATGTAGGTGTTGAATAAAATATAATATGTTGATTGTTCAGCATATTATTATTCTCACAATTAAATTGTCATTAACAATTAACAAGTAAAATTATGTTAAGAACGTAGTCATACAAACAATAAACAGCTCAGCAAAATATTAAAACAATAGTAATTAAATATCACGAATTCCAGATTTAGAAACAAAAACAATTTAACAGTAATAATAATAAATAATTCAATGTTAAAAAAAAATATAATCCCATTCTTTGGGCAAGCTTTTGTATATATTCGTATTTTTGCTGACATGATGAACTGAACTAATCTGGAGGGCTACCGCCTAATTCATTGAAATAGATGAAGGTTAAAAATGACTAAATCATTCGTTCAATCGGCTTTGACGTTGAAAATCTATTCCGCACCATTTATGACGTCACATGTGCTCATGGAAGCCGATTGAACGAATGATTTAGTCGTTATGCCGATCATGATCTCCATTCCTCGATCCCTGAGAATTAGGCGATAGCTATGTTATGTAACAAGAATACCGAGAATACCGAGAGCGCGATTTTAAGCCTGAAACACGTCGTCAAGTACTACACTGAGAGAAACACACCGGTATACGCGTGCTTTCTAGATTTATCAAAAGCATTTGACCTTGTCTCGTATGACTTACTGTGGAAGAAGCTGGAGGGCACGAGTGTACCGGAGGAATGTGTATCACTTCTGAAATACTGGTATTCACACCAAAAAAATCAGGTTAGATGGGCCGGTAGCATGTCAGACGAATACAGGCTTGAATGTGGTGTAAGGCAGGGGGGACTAAGCTCTCCGTTGTTGTTTAACCTCTACATAAACCAACTTATTGAGAGGCTCAGTAGCAATCGTGTAGGGTGCCATATAGATGGAGTGTGCCTGAATAATATCAGCTATGCTGATGATATGGTTACTATAGCACCCGGGATCAATGCCTTAAGAAACTTGGTATCAATCTGCGAGGAATATGCTAGGACACATGGCTTAAGATATAACTCCAAAAAAAGTGAACTTGTTGTTTTTAAGGCACCCAAATATCAGCTGACCCATGTCCCACCAGTGCTACTTGACGGGATCGCCCTCAAACGGGTCGACAAGTTGAAATACTTGGGTCATGTGTTAACAAGTGACCTTAAGGATGACGAGGACATGGAGAGGGAGCGGAAGGCTCTGGCGGTTAGGGGAAATATGCTTGCTCGCAGGTTCGCACGATGCTCAACAGACGTTAAAGTAACGCTCTTTAAATCATATTGTCAGTCACTCTACACAAGCGGCCTGTGGGTGAGGTATTGTCAGCGTACCTGTAGAGCCCTGCGTACCCAGTACAACAATATTTTTAGAATGTTGTTGGGATTGCCATGGCGCTGCAGCGCTTCTGGTATGTTCGCTGAGGCACGCGTTGATGGATTCGCAGCTGTAAGGCGTAAAAAAGTTATCTCTATGCTGCAGCGCCTAAGAAACAGCACCAACAGCATTCTAAAAATGATAGCGGCCCGATTTGACTGTCCCTTTCAGAGACACTGGGTAGGTATGGCACTGGGTCGGATTTCCTTATAATTATAATATTGATAACAAAGATTTTAGATTAAATTATGTATTTCTATAGTTTTAATTTGTTTTAAGTTGAATTGTAAATCTGTGAATTTTAATTTATTATGTTTTTATTTGATTTTATTATGTGTTTGTTTGATTTTTATATGAATTTGATTGCATTGTCATTTCACGCTATTTTTATATTATTAATTTATTTATTTTTACTACAATTATTAAAAAATTAAAGTCAGATAATATTGTAATTATATAGGATACATTTATAAACAATGTTAAATTGATGTATAACTATGGACTTTTAAGTCTGAAATAAAGATTATTATTATTATTATTATTATTATTATATAACCCGAGAAATTGACAAAATATTTCCATAAAGAGTTGCTACACGGCTTTCACTGTAGGCTAGCTAGTTTTGTCATTAGTTTATATTAATTATATGTGTAGCTTAACGGGGCTATTAATAATATATATACATATAATAAATCGTAGGAAAGTCAAAACTGTACATTGAATATTTTTTATAGGATACTTCGGGCGTGTCTACAATCGATATCGAAGCCAAAAATATAGTTTTTAGAATTTTTGTCTGTTTGTCTGTATGTATGTCCGGGCTAAATACAAAAAGATGCATGGATTTACTTCAAATTTTGCATGAATATTACTTAGAGGTCGAGTCAACATATAGGCTACATATTATCATGCTACCACCTACGGGGGTCCTCCCCCGTGATGATGACGTGTGATAATTTATAACATTTCACGCGGGGCACAGCTATCCTTCATAAGTGTGTTACAAGATAATTATAAATTTGATCTGACCGTGTGTATCGTTCGCAGCTTAACGCTGAGCGCCTACCGGTTCGAGAGCCGCTAGATGATTAAATTTATGATTTCCCATTTTCGAGATTAAGTAACATATGCCATAGGGCCCCTCCTCCTTGGAGACGCATGAGAGGGACTATTCTCTGATTATCCTTTATGTTTTATTCATACAGCTCCGCACACGTCTATTCGTAAATCAATATGATTAGATTACGAGTAATCTAAAAGCGATAAAAGGTTATCTATTTATGGACATGTTTCTACCAAATTACAAGAAAAGGTATGTATACAATATCAACAACAGACTATGACGCACGCAAATTCTAATTTTGAAAACTTGTGGCTGCGTAATTTTGGCGTAACCAGTGAGCGTAAGGGTTGTCCACGGTGTGTAACCATGGCGTAATTTTAATTTGGGGACGTATTAAAATAGAACACTCAATAAGCCTTAAAGGTAACATTAGTTAGCGATTCTGTGTTTAGTACCACTAAAATGTATATGGGATTCTATCTCTCTCTAATATAGTTAGTATGAAGAGAACAGGGAATATATAAAAATGTCAAAGTAACTACGCACAAATACGCGCGCACCGGGCAAATAATTGACAGGCCTGTTGGCGTGGTTGGTAATTAATTAATGCTCGCCTTTCACGCGGCAGGTCGTTGGTTCTATTCCCACCCAGGACAGATATTTGTGCTCATGAACATGTGTGTTTGTCCAGTATTTGGGAGTAAATATCTATATAAGTAGGTATGTCTTTACAAAAGAATTGTAGTATATGTTATATATCAGTTACCTGGTTTCCATAGTACAAGCTCTGTTTAGTTTGGGATCAGATGGCCGGTGAATAATTTCCCAGGATATTGTTACTCCTCTCTTATACACTGTATGTATTCATATGGTTACAATCTATTTTAGTTAGCCTAGTTTTTATGGTTAATTTTACCTACTAACAGTTAAATATAATTAATAGTCACTTAACTGACTATTATTTCTTTCTTTCTTTCTATTATATTATTATAATTTATTACCAGTGACTAGTGGCTATTCATTTATTTACTTTAATCTAAAATAAAATAAAAACGGTTTTTATTCACGTAGACTTTAAAAAAGCGCTTGTAAATAGTCAGAACATGTTTGTAGTAATATAGTTGTATACATTATTATTTCTAGTTACATAGAGTAAGTTACATAGAGTATTGTATGAAAACATTTATAATATTTACTTTACAATAGCAATGATATTTAGCTTATTATGGCGGGCCTTGTATTTATAACGACGGTCGCGCTTTAATGCTACCACCGGATCCAATGCGCCCCAACTGAGAACAATCTAATTAAACAATATTCTGGGAAAACTAACATACTCCCATCTGACTCCAAACTAAGCATAGCATTAACTTTGGGAACACAGATAGGGGGCAATCTGTATTTGGAAACCAGACATTTGATAAACATACTTATATTATTATATAATTAGTAGACATGTTCTTTCTAATATGTCGCTTATCTATACTCAGTATTTCGCGCCAAAACTAAATTGTCACATCTAAAGATGCCCTGTCCTTTTCATTAGAAGTATGTTAAAAGGAATGAGTTCTGTTGATCTTGTCTAGAATCGGGGGCATTGCTTCTAATAAATCGGATAAGGAAAAATACGCTTTTAAATCATGACAGTATCTAACGAATTGATTGGAACCGTTTTACAGAGAACTATAGGGTACACGGAAACGCAAATAGGAGGTTAACCATCATATTAACTGTTTTAATACTGAAGCACTAGAAGTACCTACTTAGCTGGAGGAGACAAGTACCAACCTACCTCCATCGTACCAACACTTGTTCTAATAATCGAATCAAAAGTACAGACGCCAGCACATCAAGCTACCCCAATCTGTCAAAATTATTTTACAGATTTTCAACTTTATCACGTAATAACTTCATTTGGCCTAGATGGCGCTGTGTGAGGCGTCCGGGATATTTATTTATTTTGGTATCATTCCGTAAGCAATTTCGATAATTCTTTTATTTTAGGTCCTAGGATCCTAACAAAAAGAATTATCTAAATTAGTACCCAAACCAGAGACAGATCGCTTAGTTTATACCTACATACAAAATAAATATACAGTCGTATATTTTGATATCCTCTTTTCGACGTCAGCTACGCTACAGAGTCATTACTATGGTGTGCCGTTTGTCTTTACATACTTATTTCACATTTTACTCAATATATATTATATGCCACGTCTATGGCCGACCGTTTAATTTTTCTCGACAAACCAATTTTTATAGAATTTATTACCCTCCGAAAATCCTTTAATAGTCCTATTTTAAACTGCCAAAATTAGGTACATATGTGTATATGTCTAGTACCTAAACTTTGTGCTGGCTTGAATATAAAAAACGGTAGGCAATTTTCTTGTCGTTTGATTAGTAAAATAAAAAGTATTGGTGCAGTTTAGAAGGAGGAAATAGAAGAAAACCTCAATTTGGTCGATTAAGAATTGTTCCTTTTTTAAACTTAGGTAGGTACGTATGCGTGGAGAACGAGACCATCTAGGCGGTAAATATCTATGGTCTATGTGAAAATTCAAATTTCGAATCATATTTCAATATAAACTGTTAGTACATTGAGCCGTACCGATTTGCTAACAGTTCTATTAATAGTTTTCGCAAAACTGACAGGTGACAGTAAGCCCACAAGCTTATGTTAATCCGAATTGTTGTGTTAACATAATCACATTTTAATGTTGTGTTTCTACACCTAAGTAAGGTATCTAAACGGACAAAGCCCGCACAAGGAAATAAAAAGCTGACGCAATGAAACAATTCACGGACATTAAGCACACCCAGGCTTTAAAACGATATATTCCTCTTATATTATTATTGGCAGTGTGGCTTACAAGAATATCGCCACCCCATCTCATCCCGTGGGGGCTGTAGAAGTCGTCCCAACAGTATATATTCCAGACAACGGGCAGCAGCGTTATTTTGAGTTCTATGAGCATCTTACTGCGACCCCGTCTGCCAAGCGTAGCGCTTATGGCTTAAGTAACTCCCCATTCTTTAGGGAGGCTTTTGTCCAGCAGTGGACATAATTTGTCTGACATGGTGATATTATTCTTGGCTGTGTGGCTGATGGTCAACAAGGATATCGCCAACCTATCTCATCCGAGGGGCGTAAAGGTCGAGTCGAGGTTATATATTCCAGAAAATAGGCAGCAGCGTTCTTTTGAGTTCTATGATAATCTTAATGCGATTGCCAATCAGTCTGCGAGGCGTGGCGATTATGGCATATCCTTCCAAATGATGGACATAATAAAATGCGGAAATCTTTTGGGGAGGCCTTTGTCCACAAGTGGACGTCATTCGGCTGACATAATGAGGATGATACTAAATAAATATGAATCACATAAATAGTTGTCCTGTTTGGGAATCGATATCAAAACAAAGGAACGCCGGTGTATAACGAGATGAAGGTGGTGGTCGACAGACCTATTAAGAAATGCCAGCAACCTATGTGTGATGATACTAAAGACTTGGTTTTCCTAGCGTTAGCGGCTACGGTCACCGCTTACCACCATGCGAGCCGTATGTAAGTTTAGAAATTTAGTGACTTAAAAAAAACGATTTTCCTACCCGATAATTGAAACCAGTGCCTCTAACACGAGTTCCTGCAGTTTACTTACTCGATCACACGTACAGTGGCGTCCCATACATTGAGCACCAGAGTTTTAGTTCTTAATAGTTTCCGCGAGAGGCGCTGGTGCTCAATGTATGAGAGGAAACTGTACGTGTGATCGAGTAAGTAACCTGCAGGAACTCGTGCTAGAGGCACAGGACTTGATATGGTAGCTCAACGAGGCAGTCAAAACACTTACACAAAAGCAGTCACTCGTTGTTTGGCGTTATATTCATATTATTTTAGTTTTAAATTATAGAGAAACAATTACATCTTATAATTGATTATAAGGTGTAATTGTTTCTCTACTTTTGGTATTTAATTAAATTCTTTGTTCCTTGAGGAACAAGGAATTTAATTAAGTACCAACTAAACACGTTTTTCATAAGGCTAAGACTAAATATAAAACGTATTTATTAATAAACCTCTAGACTATAAACTTACAAGGGATTACAAAAAAAAATCCGTCATATTGAAAACGCTATAATTTCGTTTTGTTAATGGCTCTTAAATGTGAATCGTTATAATTTCAATTATCTATTTGACATTTGAATGTAGTAGGTAGTAACGTAACGAATATATATAATCATATTATGTATATGAAATACCTACTACCTCTCTGCCTACCCTTCTGCGAAACAGGCGTGAGTCTATGTATGTATGTATGTAATACTGTTCTCATTTTATAGTATAATTATCATACTAATTCGTATTCCACGCAATAACTTAAAAAATAACATAAATCAAAAAATATATACGGTATATATATATATATGTTTACGATAGATATATACAACATGTAACGTAATTAACGCACATCCTCAAACACCCCAATTAGAATATTATGTTGTAATCATAATACATACACTGAATTTTTTATTTTAAATGTATATGCATTGTAATTTAGTAAATTAGTTTCTTGGAATAAAGTTTATTTTTCTTTATTTTGTCTTGAATGATGGAATTTGTATGAAACAAATAAAACTGCGATTTTAAAAGTCTTATTACTTTGACTTACGGTCCATTTCAATTTGTTTTGACTGGACAGGGTTAATATGACAATAATTTCCGCAGTTTTAATTATTTTGGAATAAAAAATTACCTATATTTAAAATGATATAAATCGATTCAGTAAACGATTCTGAACAAACTATTTTCAGGATGTGCGTTAATTAAGTTACATGTTGTAAATGTTTTACGTCCGCAAATAAATAAAAACTAAACTACCCACATACAACAACAACAACTGTTCATCTTTATCTCACATTTTACGACTATGCAGAAACTTTGAAACTTAATGTATGTTGTCTGTTGTCTTAATGGTTCTTGAAACAATATTATCTCTTGGCTGCATTGACACCCTACTAGTATGGAAAACCTAAATTGTACATTTTTGGTAAACGATAAAAGTCCCGTCAAAATCGGTCCAGCCATTTCAAAGATTAGCCGGAACAAACAGACAGACAGACAGACAAAAATTAAAAAAAAATGTTATTTTGGTGTAGGTACTGTATATATATTCATATTATGTAGAAAAAAAACGGTTATTTCAATATTACAAACAGACACTCCAATTTTATTTATTTGTATAGATTAGATAGTATTTGCATAGTGTGTGAATAGCGGTAAATATTGTACACATTACGTTTTTATTGGTGGGCACTAATAAAAACGTAATGTGTACAATATTTACCGCTATTTGTGATCTTTCTTCAGTTTTAAAATGTTCCTTGTAATTTTTACTAAAGATTGGCTTATGAATATTTAATGTTCATGTTATAATACATACAATAAACATATAAATTTATGTGGTCCCCCAGGGACCATAGAAAGACGTTTGTGATTTTTTATTATCTATTCGCATTAGGTTTTTTAATGTTGTGTTTATTCATGTTTTACTAAAGGTCTATAACCAAAATTTGTTGGTGAACTCATTATATATGTAGATTTGGGAGCTGATGTGTGTGAACTGAGGGACCCACTTAAGGCGATATATGTTTTTAATTATGTATTTACAAACTCTAATATTCGTTTTATAAATATTTCCACAACTTTTACTAAGCACTATTGTTAGTTAAACTGCAAAAATCCGCAAAAGTAAAAGTGGGCTCTCAGTCCACACATACACGGAAATGGGGATCCGTTTAGGTTTCAAAACCCTGAAATACTATAATTTCAATCACAAGTAACAAATCCAATTAGGCTATACGCCCAAAATAGATCTGGGCAATCCAACAGGTATGGCGTGAAGCCAGTTTATATTTTAATCTTTTTATGTAACTCACAATAGCCACAGCCTCGGAAATATTTCTTGTCTTGTGACTCATCTTCCTGGTGAGAACTATCCATGTCGAAAAAAAAAACATCTAAATATAAAGAAGAAGTAATGCTCCTGCCACTAACCTCAATGGAGACTCGACTACTACGCTGGGCTATTTAACTACGACTAGTGCGTAAAACGCTGCAGCACTCCGATTTGATTGTTATCCAACAAGATCGGAAATACAACATCAGTACCTCCACCACAGCTCTATATAGTTTACTTACTCGAAGAAACTTACCATTTTTTACTACAGACTTTTTAAATTCATTGAAGTTTCCGCTAGGGGCGGTGCTAGTCTATAAAACCATCTATGTGGTTGACGGCAACGAATATCACCAGCTCCTCCCAATCCGCGGGGAGCGTACAAGTCCTTCGGAGGCAATATATAACAGAGAACCAGCAAGCAGACTTTCTATGTACTATGAGCACCATAGCAATAAATTTTCTTTTCTTTTCTTTTCTTTTCTTTTCTTTTCTTTTCTTTTCTTTTCTTTTCTTTTCTTTTCTTTTCTTTTCTTTTCTTTTCTTTTCTTTTCTTTTCTTTTCTTTTCTTTTCTTTTCTTTTCTTTTCTTTTCTTTTCTTTTCTTTTCTTTTCTTTTCTTTTCTTTTCTTTTCTTTTCTTTTCTTTTCTTTTCTTTTCTTTTCTTTTCTTTTCTTTTCTTTTCTTTTCTTTCTTCTCTTTTCTTTTCTTTTCTTTCTTTATTTGTTTTCTTTTCAAACGTGATGGACACTACTTCAGTGTGGATATCCTTAGATAGGCCTTTGTGTGGCAGTGGACGTCTTTCAGCTTATAATTGGCTTATAATGGATTGTTTATCTATGCAGTGAATTATACTGTTTATATATGTACTACATCTCGGGCATAACCTGTCAACTAACGCTTAGGTCCATCAAGCTGTTTAGACTAAAGACTGATTCACAGTGTCCAGCGGTGGTTCAGCCAACATGTCCTCAATAATACTCACTAAAGTACTCGCGAAAGTTTGTGAGATGTTTTACTCTTTATATATATATATATATATATAAGTAAATATAACCAGAGTAAAACACGTGTTGGCACTGGAGCAACATTCCCGGGGCTCCACCCATCAAGCGCCGAGAGAAGTCCACGGTAGGTTAACGCACGGCACTTTTTGCGATTGTGTAAATAAATACATATAAATAAAAAAGGTTTTTATTCACGTAGACTTTAAAAAAGCGCTTGTAAATAGGCAGTACATGTTTGTAGTAATATAGTTAAGTATACATAATTATTTCTAGTTACATATAGATATTTAGGTATACGGAGTAACGATTAAAACATTTATACAATTTATTTTATAACCGTAATGATATTTAGCTAGCTTGTATTAAGTTATTCTCAAGGAGGTTATGTTTAGGTTTAACTATCGAAATTTATAGTTTAAGCTATATTTTACTACATATTGTTTGAATGGTTCTGTCTATACAAAGGTACGAATTCAATATTATGACGGACATTGTGTTTATATGTATTATAATATGACGGTCACCGTAGCCTAGTTGGTAGTGCTCCTGCCTACGAAGCTGGTGGTCCTGGGTTCGAATCCCGGTAAGAGCAAATATTTGTGTGATGAGCACGAATATTTGTTTCTGAGTCATGGATGTTTTCTATGTATTTAAGTATTTATCTATCTATATAAGTATGTATATCGTCGCCTGGTACCCATAGTACAAGCTTTGCTTAGTTTGGGGCTAGGATGATCTGTGTGACATTGTCCTCAGATATTAAAAGAAAAAAAAGAAATCTAATGGACGTCCTAGGACATTATTTACACACTCCTATCTGATCCCAAACTTAGCAGAGCTTGTACTATGGAAACCAGATAACTGAAATACTACTTTTCTTTTCTAAATACATTCTTATATAGATAATTACACCCAGACTCAGGACAAACAGACATGTTCATGCACTCAAATATCTGTCCTGGGTGGGAATCGAACCCACGACCTCTGGCGTGAAAAGCAAGCATTTGCCAACCACGCCAACAGGCCCATTGTCGCTCCCCAGATATTTAGGTACCTACACGGATTGTTAAAACATTTATAAAATTTATTATATAATAGTAATGATATTTAGCTAGCTTGTATTAAGTTATTGTCAAGGAGATTATGTTTAGGTTTAATTATCGAAATTTATAGTTTAAGCTATATTTTAATACACATTGTCTGAATAGTTCTGCATATATACGAATTCAATGGCCTTCGCGTGGTTGGTAGATACGCTGTCTTTCACGCCGCAGGTCGTGGGTTCAATTCCCACCCGGGACAGATATTTATGTGCATGAACATGTCTGTTTGTCCTGAATCTGGGTGTAAATTATCTATATAAGTATGTATTTACGAAAGAAAATAATATATATAGTATATCAGTTATCTGGTTTCCATAGTACAAGCTCTGCTTAGTTTGGGATAACATGGCCGTGTGTGAATAACGTCCCAGGATATTATTATTATTAAAATTATGACGGACCTTGTGTATACATATATGTATTTAAAACAAAATTCAAAATACGCAATTGAATGTAAATAAATGAAAGACAATTGTAATATTTTCGATTATATTACAATATTCAATTAATCTAATAGAAATAGTTGCCGTTCAACCTTGACAGCCGGTGACTTGGCATTGCCATCTAGCGTGGCTGGTTATTATGAATTTCACTGTTATGAAATGTTGCGTTACTGAAATAAGTATATTGCTAAACGTTGCGTCGATCTCTACGTCGAGATTCAGACGCAATCGGCATTAAGTCTTTTAAATTGATTTAATTGTCAACTTTATTTTTGAACCGACTTCAAAAGGACTTTCGGCTATGTTTCGACGTTGTTTTTTTTGTATGTACACACGGCTACACATCAAGCTATACATTTCCAATATAAGCTGACCTGTCATTGTATGGAAATTCTATACAAGGTGAGATCAGCTTATACTGGAAATGTATATCTTGATGTGTAGCTGTGTGTACGTTACTGGATTTTAGCATATGACGTGGTTCGTAGATACTTGCTTTTAACGCCGCAGGTCGTGGGTTTGATTCCCACCTAAGCGGGCTACCGTCTAAGTCGACAGTGATTGTGATCGGCGTTCAAATAGATGATGGTTCATCAAAAGTCCGTCCACTGCTGGACAAAAGCCTCCCCAAAGAATGGGGGGATATGCCATAATCGCCACGCTTGGCAGACGGGTTGGCGATCGCAGTTTGATGGTCGTAGTTCACAGAAAAACGCTGCTGCCTATTTTCTGGTAGGTATTCCCTCGGACGATTTCTACGCCCCCCACGGAATGAGATGGGGTGATGATATTCTATGCCGTGACCACACAGCGATGATGGTTGAAATTACTAAATCATTCGTTCATTCGGCTTCAATGAGCACATGTGTCGTCATAATTGATTGAGCGAATGATTTAGTAACTTTTAACCTTCATCTATTTGCAATGACGATCATGATCACCGGCAAATTAGGTGGTAGCCCCCCCATGACAGATATTAGTGTGCATGAACATGACTGTTTGTCCTGAGACTGGGTGTAAATATATATATAAGTAGGTATGTATTTACCAAAGATAAGAAGTATACGTAGTAGGTATATCAGTTATCTGGTTTCTATAGTACAAGCTCTGCTTAGTTTGAGATCAGATGGCCGTGTGTGAATAATGTCACAGGATATTTTTGTTATATACACACATCAACACAATCTAGGGATATTGAACATTTCATTGATTATCTAGAAAACTATAAACATTTTGTTATGACTGTAAATGGAAGAATTAAAGATAATTTCATGGCCGATATTTAAACATTAACAACACGATGCGATTTTGTTTTTCTAATTAATAAAAGTCTTAAATTAATTAAGCCATAGAAAATTACTGAGTGAACAAAAACATTTTATTCTTATAAAATTATTCAATCGAATTAAATGAATAAAAATCTTACCAAATCTGATAATCAGTAATCGGTATTTCCTCCTCTAACATTAATCACACAGCGGCAACGATTTTCCATACTTAAAATTAAGGTGTCAATGTCTTGCTGGGGTATGCAGTCCCAAGTTCTTTTTAAATGTTCGAAAAGTTGTTCTTCTGTTGTCAAGTTGGGCGGAAAATCCCTCAATGCTCTTCGCTGTAACATGTCCCAGGCGTGTTCAATTGGGTTTAAGTCTGGCGACTGTGGAGGCCAATCTAATACCTGAACATCGTGTTCTCGAAGGGCGGCCCTCACCAGCCGCGCTGTATGGGAAGGTGCATTGTCATGCATGAGCTGAAATTCTTGCCCCGTTAGGGCCCTGAGCGGGACAATGACACGTTCTACTACCTCCTCACGGTATCTATGGGCAGTCATGCTGCCCTGAATCCAAATGAGTTGGGTTCGTCCGCCGATTCGTATTCCTGCCCACACCATAATTGTCCCGCCTTGGTAAGAGTGGACCTCCTGTGGATGTCGGAGACGGCTGACCCTGCCTGGAGTTCTCCAAACGCGTGTTCGTCTCGAATCTGGATGAAATCCATAGCGGGACTCATCAGTGAACAGCACCAATGACCATTGTTGATCACTCCATGTCAAATGTTCTTGAGCCCATAAAAGTCGCCTACCGCGATTGCCACGTCGCAGCGCTGGGACTCGTAGCGGTCTGCGAGCATGAAGACCAACTTCATGCAGCCTCCTTCGCACGGTTTGGTCGCTCACCAGCAGCTGCTGACCCTCCTGGAGCCTTTGCACTAGTTGCATCGCTGTGATATTGGGTAGTCTTCTGGCGGTCATTTGGAGAAATCGATCCTGTCTCTGAGTGGTAACACGATATCTACCTGTGTGCCGTTCTGCCACATCTCCAGTAGCGCGATAACGTGACCACAGCCTGGATACCACATTTTGGCTTGTGCCCAGAGACTCAGCAACGACGCGTTGAATAGCACCGTTTTGTAACATGCCAACTGCCCGTAACATTTCATCTCGACTCAAATGATGGCGTGGCATGACGCTAAAAAGCTTACACAACCAATTGAGAAAAGAAAATAAAACAATTTATCAGGTTTTCTTCAATTAACACGCAAAAAAATTTTTAATGCAACTTCTTGAAATTAGATACAACTCAAGATTGCTCTGTGCTTTGCGTGTTTTCATTTGTTTCTCATTTTAATTTTTAAATTTTGAATAAAGAATAGACAAGGTTTAAATCTGTAAATAAACTTTTTAAGAAAACTAAATAGGTTTTAAACAATAAAGCCATGTTTGATTTCAAAATAACGTATCCCTAGACTTTGTTGATGTGTGTATTTGTGAACAGATAATTATTTTTTTCCTCGAAGATTTATTATATAGGACCATTCCGAAAGCATTCTCTAATTTCCCCTGTCGTATATAAATTTTGTAATATATTTCTAATGTAAAAGGTTAAGGTAAATACTATAGGAGACTTAAGGAGCGCTCCCTACCCATGAAACTGAACCAATTAAAGAAAACCAGTTTGTAGGCTATGAAAAATATTAGTACTCCCCACAGAAAATGCATCACCTGATTGTTATTCTTGTATGGGAAATTAAGATAAGATATACTTGTGTATGTTATATTGTTCAGTCTTATGGGCTAATTAAGCTCCTGAACTTTGGTCTACTATTTATTTTATTTTAGATTTATTTTGTCTACATAATTATTTTGCTTGGCCTCAATAATCACTGTAAAGATATACTTAGCCAGTTTATTGAGATCTATTTATTAAGTGTTCTAATAACGACTTCTATGCAAATGATTTGATTGTTCTGCGTAATTCTAATTAAACTTTTTAGTCAGTTAACACAATAATAACAAAAACTCAGCGATTACGTACTTCCGTATTTTAATGAGTTATTCACAACTATATAGTTAACGAGGTACCTATTTAATATACCAAATATAATTAATTTACTTGTAACAACGTTTTAAAGAATTGAATAACAGTGAAGCGTGTTGATTTTATATTCTTCCTCATAAAAACAATGACGTTACACAAGGAAATACAGTTTCAAACTTATTGCGTCCGAATTACACTAAACATAGGCTTTCAATGGCAAAAAAATCAGAGCTATGGTTTTAGATACTTTTTGTCTTTAATGAATACAAAAAATAACAAAATAAGGTGAACGTTAGTTGATATTGATATAAAAACTGTTTGTTGATTTCCCAGACCAGGAAAAATATTTTGTATTTTTAAATTGCCTACGATAAAGTTATTTATTTGCTCTTTGGATAGTGTTGTGCTTATGGTTGTGCTTAAGGTATATTTTATCTCTTCTTTCAAAAACACTATAATAATAAAATATACTGACTCGCGCTAATAATGAATATGTATATGGCACTTTCCATACAAACAAATCAGCTAAAAGTACACGGCCGGGTTAATGGTAAAGGATTACTGAAACCTATGTACCCGTTGCACGCGTTGCCGAGCCTCCCCCTTCCTAGTCAAAACCGCTGGGTTGCTCGTAATACCAAACGATTATAGGGCACATAGTCTTTCCTCCTACGAGCCAATCGTTTTCTCGACGACAACGTCCTACGAAACTTGAGGTCTTAAAATAGAGTAAAACTCACAACTCTACCGTTTTTGTCCGAGTAACACTCTAAATGTTCGTAATACGGGTGCATTTAAAACGACTTTTTTTTTATTAATGTAGATATAATCAATACTTTTAGCGTTTAGTATCATATTAGTCAATATCTGTAAGCTTGCATCTAGTTCGCAATACCACTCATACCGAGTGAAGTCGTAAGCGTAAGACCTTGAAATACATACTAGGGTTTTGATATTTGGACGCGCGTGCACGTGCTATGTACGAAATAAATTGTTTTTATTTTAATGTAGTAAGTGGTCCCATACTTGATTTAGTATTTATCAACAATAGAGTAGATGAAAATCATCCAGGGAACGTCCAGACAGGGTTATAATCCTGGTTTTAAAGCTTTTAAATCACTACATTTGTATTTTATGAATGGGACACTTTAAAAGACTATTTAGCTACATAATCTGGGTCATTCACGATTCTCGTCTTGGTTGGCAGATTTAAAAGATGGCAACCCTTGTCAATGGTTGCAGAGGATCAAAGAAAAAGAGGAACAAGTGGCTTGAAGCAATTATGATGGTTGCAAGGTTCACTGATATGACACTCACCAGCAGCTATAAAGCATATACAGATAAAGACAAGCGTAGGTTACACCAACAAACTTACGTCATATAGCCTGAGCAGAATTAGAGGCACTCACAATAGCATCCTGAGGGCTGTGGCGGCCGATACTTCGTGCACCGTAATAAGTCAATTTATGAGGCTTATACCCTAGCTTTTCGTTGTTTTAGCGAATGGGCGATCCTCTCATTAATTTTGGCTTTAGTTATACTAACAATAGTGCATAAGAGTAAACCTGTTACTAACAATTTATGGATCTTTTAGTTGTCAAGATGATTATTATTATATTCTTTTCAATCATAAGTTCAGTCTTGTAGCCTAGAGAAATTCACGTACACACTCATGTAGTAAAACAATCCCTTCATTCATCATCATATCTGCAGAAAGACGTTCACTACTGGACAATTGTCTCCCACAAAGATCACCACAATTGCCAGGCTTGCACTATCCAAAGGTTTCCTGTGACCGTTACAAGATCATCGGTCTATCTTGTAGGGGGCCAGCCCCGCCTTCCTAATAATCCCTTATCAGTCAAGAATGTGATGATGGAGAGGGATTGCACTTACCACCCATGAAAGTCAGGTTATAAACCCAGCTGCAGATGAGAAAATAATACTATAACCCCTAGATGTTTACGAGCCAAAGACTTGTTACATACCGACGGACAGAAAGCTGAAAACATCATTAGAACTTTGTTAAGCCCTACAGGTACACAACTTAAATTGTAGGTAATAGACAGTTGGAATTGAATAAGCAAGTACCTAACTATAAACTTCTTTCACAGTTAAAATCATAAAGTAAAATTTGAATTAAAAACAGGCCAAGTGCGAGTCGGACTCGCGCACGCAGGGTTCCGTACCATCTTCTATATATATATATATAAATCAATTTCTGTTCGTTAATCTCGCTAAAACTCGAGAACGGCTGAACGGATTTATCTTATCTTGGTCTTGAAATGTTCGTGGAGATCTAGGGAAGGTTTAAAAATAAGAAAAATTGCCGGAAACCCCCTAAAAACAGCCCTTTCTTTTTTCCATATAAACGAATTCTAAAAACAAAGTTTAGATCTTTTATTTATCGATTGAGGTAGTACGAAGTCTGCCGGGTCAACTAGTTTTGTATATAAACGAGCAAAAATTCACGTTCGTTGTATGGGAGCCCCCTTTAATATTTATTTTATTCTGTTCCTTAGTATTTGTTGTTATAGTGGCAACAGAAATATATCATCTGTGAAAATATCAACTGTCTAACTATCACGGTTCATGAGATACAGCCTGGTGACAGACGGACAGACAGACAGCGAAGTCTTAGTAATAGGGTCCCGTTTTACCTTTTGGGTACGGAACCCTAAAAAACAACTCTAGTGGTACGTTCCTTAATAAGGGCTTAGTTTAGCATAAGTAAGGCTTTAGTTTGAACCGTTTTCTCAGCCGATAAAGGGACTCCGAAGCATGTACCGGACCCATACCTCAGGCAAAACTTTGCGTTATGTTGTTTTTTTTTTTTTTTTTTTTTTTATGTCCGAGGTCGGCAAAGCGGGTCACCTGATGGTAAGTGATCACCGCCGCCCATGGACACTCGCAACACCAGAGGAGTCGCGGGTGCGTTGCCGGCCTTTAAGAGTCAGCAAACAGGAGCTGACCCTTCCCCCCCACCCCAATGAGCTCTGGCGACCTTACTCACACTCAGAAACACAACATTAAATTATTAATGTTATTATTAAGGAATATCTTCTGTAAGGTGGAGGTACTTCCCCAGTCGGGCTGCTCTTCGAGCGAATGAACGCTGTGCCCTACCTCTCTCAACTTGTCTCTTACGTCCTGTATTTACATATAAGTGATACATAATGATGCCGCTGTTTTAATAATCCGTTGACTCATATTTTGTGTCTTTTATCTTAACAAACTACGCCAAGTCTGGAATGGAATATCACAAACCACTGTTCGGATGATTTACTTTTTATCTTGGATCATCTAACACCCTGCCATCCGATCCCTACCTAGGCAGACTCCCAGACTATGGCAACCAGACAACTGATAATATATGGCCTTTGCGTCTGTTACATACGATTTACGGCGCATTGTAATAATAATGATCATCCTAGCCCCAAACTAAGCAAAGCTTGTACTGCCTGGGTACTAGGCGACGATATACGTACTTATATAGATAGATAAATACTTATATACATAGAAAACATCCATGACTCAGAAACAAATATTCATGCTCATCACACAAATATTTGCACTTACCGGGATTCGAACCCAGGATCACCATCTTCGTAGGCAGGATCACTTCCAACTAGGCTACGGTGATTGTCTGAGAGACATTTCTTATTGTGGCTAAACAAACCGATGCGCGAGCGACATAGCCTGCCGCAGGCCTGACAAGAGAAGTTTGCGGTGGTTGGTGCCGAGCCACTTTCATGTCGCTTCTGTCGCTTATCAGCAAGTACTCCGAACCAGGCTTCATCACAGATCTTACGACCCTCCACTACACGTTTGCGCCATTCAACTTTAGGTATTACTATATATTTATTCCAAGATAAATTATTCCAAAACACAGAACAAATAATCGTACTCATTACACAAAGATTTGTCCTTGCTGAGGATCTCACCGAACCCTAGTCACTACCCACTAGACCAATAGGCCAGTCAAAATGATTATTATTTCTAAGTATAAAAGAAAAATCTTATTTTTACTCTTCTAGCTGTCAAAACATTTTTTGAGTAGAAACGGCCGCCCGTACAGGGTTTCAAACAAGTTATGGGAACTTTTTAAGTAACATTTTTGAGTGTAAACGACCGTTCAGGGTTTTAAGAAGGTTATGGAAACTTTTTTAATAAACTTACAATGCATAAAGTGACATAGGGAAAAAATAACAACAAGAACTTAACGAAAAAAGCCATCTACGCTCTATCGGACAAGGACCGACTGCAACCTACTGAAGGTACGAAAACAAAAGTCTATCATCGAGAGATTTTTTGTTATATCCTGGGACATTATTCACACACAGCCACCTGATCCCAAACTATGCAGAGCTAGTAATATAGACTCCAGATAACTGATATTCTACATCTACTTTTCTTTTGTAAATACTTAATAGATATGTTCCATGAGCACATATGACGGCATAAATGGTCCGGAATCGATTGTCAACGTTGAAGCCAATTTAACGATTGATTAAGTAATTATTAACCTTTATTTATTTGAACGCCATTTAAGAAATCGATGTTCAGTGACTTAGCCGGTAGAGCCCCTGGATGGGAATTGAACCCACGGTCTGCGGCGTGAAAGGCAAGCATTTACTAACCACGCCAACTAATGGACTAAAATTCAACAAAAGTTTGATAGCGTGAAGTTCCTCATTCGTAATAACCAATTCAGCGCCCTCATGCAAAAAAATCCTTTTTTACATACCGATAGTTCCTATTTATTTAGGTGATCACGTCATCATGTCAGCCGAACGACGTCCACTGCTGGCCAAAAGCCTCCTCAAAAGATTTCCACAATGGAATTGCGTCCATAATTTGGAGGGATATGCCATAATCGCCACGCTTGGCAGACGGGTTAGCGCTCGCAGTATAATGGTCATAGTACACAGAGAGACGCTGCTGTCCGTCCTCTGAGAGATTTTTAAGAGAGGTAGGGCATAGCGTTCTTTCGGTCAAAGAGCAGTCCGACTGGGGAAGTACCTCCACCTTACAGAAGACATTCTTTAATAATAACATTAATATTTTTTTTCCGAGTGTGAGTAAGGTCGCCAGAGCTCATTGGGGTGGGGGGTAGGGTCAGCAACACTGGTTTGCTGACTCTAAAAGGCCGGCAACACACTCGCGACTCCTCTGGTGGCGCGAGTGTCTATGGGTGGCGGTGATCACTTACCATCAGGTGACCCACTGGCTCGTTTGTCGCCCTCTGATATAAAAAAAAATTAAATAAAAACTATGGACGACTTCTACTCCCCCCACAGGATGAGATGGAGTGGCGAAATATTTCCGTGCGTGTTTTTGTCATCTTTTAGTAAGATCTGCAAATTCTGATGATTATGTACCCAGCGTAAGAGCTTCCTTTTTGGTTGTAGGTTGCGTGTAACAAGACAATTCAAGCTCCTACAACGCGACCGGCCGTGGACATTTATCACCGTTAAGACGCGCCAAGTGACCACGTCCACTCTCAACATTATGTGCTTAGACGCGATGCAGTTGAAGGAAGAAGGTTTTTGTGCCGTCAGCCACAGCCACAGCATTTAGCTTATCTTAACATCGAATCAGAAATGCTGAGATCCGCAGGCGAACCAAAGTAACCGGCATAGCCCAAAGAATTGCCAAGCTGAAGTGGTAGTAGGCAGGGAACATAGCTCGTAGGACTGACGGCCGATGGGGCAGAAAGGTTCTCGAGCGGCGACCACGAACCGGAAGACGCAGCGTGGGCAGGCCCCGTGGACCGACAATCTTGTGCGGGTCGCGGGAAGGCGCTGGATGCGGGCAGCGCAGGGCCGGCAATTGTGGAGATCCTTAGGGGAGGCCTTTGTCCAGCAGTGGACGTCTTTCGGGTAATATTATGATGATGAATAACTTAAAAGGATTTCGAATAGAACAATGAGATTCCTAACTGTGTCTTGACAAAGTCATTGAAACAATGACATCATGATCATTACTTGAGAAAACCAGAAACTTGCTCACTCTCGTCATTGTTCACGTCACTGTCATCAATACCCGTTACTTCCTGCTCCTGTTACTAACAGAATAAAACTTTTAAATTAGTCATCATTTATGATGCGCCGGCGCCGTTATCCTAGTGAGTCATTTCCTCTCATCGATAAAAGATTAAGCATACTTTACAGTTTTACTTCGTCACTGATAGAGATGTACTCGTCATTGTGTGTGTGATATGATATCAGGTATTCTATTGATGAGTCAATGTACTATGTAATAGCTAAGTGAGAAATTCCAACGCTTTTCTCCCAGAATTAAATGAATCCATAGGGTAGACTCATCTAATTCTAGGAAAGCTATGGAGCAATAAAAGACTGGCTGACTAGCCTGTTGGTCTAGCTAGTGGTTATTTGTGACCCTGACTGCCTGAGGTCGTGGGTTCGCTTGGTTGACAAATTTTGATTTAATATGCACGATGCATAGTTGTTCTGTTTCTGGGTGTAGTTTTTTTTGTTTCATATACGACAACTCCCGCACTAGGGAAGTTAATCGCAGTTTCGCGGGGTCACAAACATCCAGACTCAGGACAACTATTTATGGGTCACACAAATAGTTGAGGGACACGAAGTTATTAGTTGCCGGTTGCCATAGTACAGGCTCTGCTCTATTATGTATTAAAACACCATATACGTCATGGTTGTACACAAATGTCACACTCCAAGTTGTTTAATTAGGTAGAATAACTCTTTATTGTACTTACACCAATAGTAAAATCACATACAGTAGCGTAAAATAATAAAATAAATAAAAAAGGTTTTTATTCACGTAGACTTTAAAAAAGCGCTTGTAAATAGTCAGAACATATTCGTAGTAATATATAATTCATTTATAATTATTTCTAGGTACATATAGATATTTAGGTACACGGATTGTAAGAAATAATTTATAATAAGATTTGTTTTATAACAGTAACGGGTTTGTTCCACATTTGCCCCACTTTTTCGTCCTACATTCCAAAGAATTCTTCTTTTGCCCCATATTAAATTTGATTCCTGCTTCGCCCTACTTTATAGTACTAACCAAAGTATGGTTAGCAAATTAAAACGTGTTATAATATTATTATGAAAGGCCTGTTGGTGCTTTGGTTAGATAATATACAATCGTAAGCTTGAATGGAAACCAAAACCACATATCTAGATATGTGGTTTTGGTTTCCATTCAAGTCAAATCTTAAATAAGGTAAGGCCGTATTTTGTTGTACGGGTCGAACTGATCTATTATATGCAGGAAGTTCGAAATGTATAAGGATCGTTGTCAATTTTTTAATACCATATTTTAATCATAATATTTATCATAGTTTTCAACCTCTGTTTCTCCAATACCAAGTAGGCCACCACTAAGTCTACCATAGTATCCTACCTAGTTTATGATTGAATAATTATTGTCTTTAAAAACTTTGCATGCTGTCTGTACTAAAATTCTATTAATTTGCACACAAAAGGTATTCGAGGCGAATAAGGAAACGAAAATAGGACGAAACGGGAATAAAATATTAAATTTATAATGAATATTACATTTGGGGCTAAAAAGGAACAAAATGTATGGCGAATGCGGAATTTTTTATGTGGGGCAAAACTTCGCGAGGCGAACGCGGAACAAACCCAGTAACGATATAGTGAAATATATAATTACAAAGTACATAATTAGCGGTCCTATAACTAACAAATGCACGTGTGGCGCAGCGGCTAAGACAGTCGTCTCGCCGCTTCGTGTCGCGGGTTCCAGTCTCGCGCCGGACTTATCAAAATTAAGCACGCGGTTAAAAAGCAACTTTGCACTCTTGTATAACATATAACTATTAATATTTTGTACACATTTTTACTTGAATAAAAATATTTTTATTATTAAGTATTACTTATTATACAACCGATTGAAACAAAACTATTTGTGTGACCCATAAATAGTGTGTTCTGGGTCTGGATGTAATTTGTGTCCGTCTATTATATGTTTGTAAAGTACCCCGCGACGCAGGGATTATAATAACATGTGAAGAGATCACATGTTATTATAATCCCTGCCATCCAGACAACTAAGTAATGAATAGGAATAGGATTTATTCAAGAGAAAAGAATCCTGATAATTACCTAGGTACTTTCTTATTTTAAACCCATGATAGATAGTAAAAATACTAATGCACTAACCAGAGATTTATTATCAGACAATTTTTCATAATTTTAATAAAAAGTACAACTCCCGCGAAATGGAATATTCACGGACCCATAGTCAGATAAACCATTTTAAATGTGTCACCCAAATAATTGTCCTGTGTTTGGATTGAACACGAAGGTACTGTGATTGTAGCGAGGGGTTTTTTATACAGGAAAACCTCTTGAGCATGATAATGGGCTTCGGTAATCTAATGATTTTAGTATTCCAAAATAACCGTCCGTCTGGACAACTGACACTGTTCATTCGCTGAGGTCGTAAATTTGTGTAATTCTTATTTTGCGTAATTGGAATCCGTAAATAACTCGACACTTAAATCATAATAAATTAGCAATCTTATTGGAAATCATGTCAAAATGCGTGGTATTTAAGTCATTACTAGTTGTACTATGGCTTCGATTCTGACATACACCAACTAAAATTACTTTCGCTTTACCAAACTTACTATGACAGAATAGGTCAATGTTAAATACTAAGCAAAAATTAGAATAATAGAAGGAATATGTGGGCGACTAATTTAACTATGAAACAGCACGATGAATTGCGATAGATATAAATTCTTTGTCCTTACGTCATAAAAAAATTATAGAATACTAGCGGCCCGGTACGTGCTTCGCTACGTACAAGGCATAGTAATAAAAAAAAATGATTATTAAGTTCATGTATTCAAACAAAAAAATATTTTAAATTGCTAAAAGATGTTGATTTTACACTTTTTCAAGACTTTTTTAAAATTTTCTCTACGTACAAACCTTCCCTGGACTTCCACGAATAGTTCAAGACAAAGATTAGCCAAATCGGTAAAGGCGTTGTTGAGTTATAATATAACATTACAACGAAAAGTGGCATTGATTTTTATATATATATATAGATTATAGATATATAGATATATTATAGATAAAATTATTTTTATACCATTATAGTACTAGTATTGTGGAGATCTTTGGGGGAGGCCTTTGTCCAGCTGTGGACGTCTTTCGGCTGATATGATGATGATGAAAGTACTAACGGAATTAATACTAAGCCCCTGTTGGCCGTCCAGCTGGACAAGCAATTTAACTAATTTTGACAGTTGTAAAACGTTTTTATCTTTTCTCATGGACTTTTAAAGAAAGAGATGGAATGATTTTAAGATTTGTCATCCCGAAGGGTGCCTACGGGATCCTATTTCTAAGCCTCCGCTCTTCCACAGTTAAACAAAAATAAAGTATGTAACACTTTGTGTGAGCTGGACTCGAGTTAGGCTGGTTCATTTATTTTTATTTTAGGTAGCTAGAAGTCTCATTACTGTACACTCTCAACAGGAAAAATGCAGAAATATCACCTTAGCGATCTCTTCCAAACAACCTTTGGATAAATAGGAACTGTGAGTATTGTAAACAGCATTGTAAGTGCAATAAATTAATTCTACTAAAAATCCGTATGATAAATATACTACATACTAAGTATGAAGTAGGTATGATTTCACAAATAATAGTGTATTTATATAAAGTAGTTTCATCATCATCATATCAGCCGAAAGACGTCCACTGCTGGACAAAGGCCTCACCCAAAGATCTCCACAATACTAGTACTTTAATGGTATAAAAATAATTTTATCTCCTTCTATAATTTTTTTATGAGGAAAGGACAAAGAATTTATAACTATCGCAATTCATCGTGCCGTTTCATAGTTAAATTAGTCGCCCACATATTACTACTAGTGGACACGTGTCTCTAATTTTTGCTTAGTATTTAACATTGACCTATTCTGTCATAGTAGGCCTCCTACGCACTGGCGACCATAGACGCGGCCAGGCCGCCGCGGCCATGGTCGCCGTTGCGTAGGCAAGCGCGACATGTGGACGGCCGAAAAATTTGCAGTCGACTTCCAAGGGTGTGTCAAGATGGACGTGCAGAAGATAATCACGCTAACTGTGCTTGTGTATTTACTACGAAAACGAAAACGGAAGATTTCACGTAAAAGACAGTTTTGGGTGCATCCATTACTTTGCGAGAGAAAGACTAAAGGATTATATTATACTTATTTTTTGGATTTAAAAATGTATGAGAAGAGATTCTTTAATTACATGAGAATGTCAACGAATACTTTTAACCTGTTACTGGATACAATAAAACCAAAAATTACTGGAACTGGTAACAACTATCGGAAATGCATTCCAGCAGAAGAAAAATTAGTAATAACAATAAGGTAAGCTTTTTCTTTTTTAAATACAGAATGTTTAAAAAATACGTGATATATTTTAAAGGGTGTTTCGGAATGGAGTATTGTGTACAGGAAAAATAAAAATAATGTGATAGGGCCTTTTTTTTACTTAAACTGCTAAATGGATTTTTTTGTATATTTGAATTATACAAGACTCGTTTCTGAATCGCCCTAAACCACCACTGTTGTGTTTTTCACAACAACCTGTAAAATTCATTGACCAAGGTTTTGCCACTTTAAAAAATTTATGAACTATTGTTCAGTAGTATTCTATTTTACGACTTTGAAAAGGAGAGGAAAAGGGCTTGCTTATAACATGTTTTTAAATATTAAAAAACTGAAGTAGATAATCAAATTATTTGTATTTTCATAACTTAAAAAATGGCAATTGTGAACAATTAATCATTGAAATTGGGAAATAGGTCTATCATTTCTGAATTTTGAGAAATATCAGAATAATGAGTATGATTATCGCTGTAATTTGAATCATCTGATATCCTGTTGGTAGTAGAATAACCTGAATAACTCGGTCGATTAGGGTCATATTCTTGGTCGTTAAGAGTATTGAAATTACTTGAATAGTTTATGCGCGCTGTTGTAGGTGTACAGTTCGGTTGGTATTTTTCTATAATTTCCATGATTTCCATTTTCGCTTTGGTCTTCATTGCAGCAGGGATTGTTTGAAATCTTTCGAGGAGGGATAAAAGAAACAGTCTGTCACAATTTGAATCATTCTGTGTAGTCGCTATGGTCTTATGCAGAACTGAAATTAGAGGGTCTGTATCGGATTCTTCGTTTGGTATTTTTTTCTTCCTTTTTGTTCTAAGCGACTTTGATGCAGACTGTTGAGTCTCAAGATCAGAAGATCTTGCACTTTTATTTTCTTGACTTGCCTCTTCGAGACTATTTTCTGTTGCGTTTGTGTCCAGCACTGATTTCAAAAACAGTAATTGGTTAAAATAGGTGTATTGTGATTTACGTTTTGCAGCAGAACCACTTTTGACATCTTTAAGACGGCGCAGCTCTCTTGTGAAACAGTCTCTAAGGTTTTTCCATCTTTTTTGGAGAGTAATGCCTGTAAATCAATAAATAAATGTATTACATATTACAAAACTAATATTATGTTTATTAATGTGAATTTTATTTTCAGGTATTTGGCTACTGGGTGTTCTTTATCTCATATAAGTCATGAATACCGTATAGGGCTTCCTACAGTATCGGAAATAGTATTTGATGTTTGTGAAGCAATATGGGAGATATTAAAACCAATTGTGATGCCACAATTGACCAGAGATAAGTGGATTCAAACGGCTGAAGGTTTTCAAAAATACGCCCAATTTCCTAATTGCATTGGAGCCATCGACGGCAAGCACATTAGAGTTATCAAACCACAACATTCGGGATCTCTTTATTACAATTACAAGAATTATTTTTCAATCGTGTTACTTGCAATATGTGATGTAAATTATAAATTTCTTTACGTAGATATTGGAGCATACGGCAAATGCAGTGATTCGTCAATTTACAAAGACTCTGTATTTTATCATAGGCTTTTAAATAATGATCTCGATATTCCGAGCAATAACCCCATCAAAGAAAATGGCCAATCAATGCCGTTCGTTTTAGTGGGTGATGAGGCGTTTTCACTATCGGAACATATGATGCGACCGTATGCTGGGAGAAACTTGAATAATGTAAAGACTAATTTTAATTATCGACTATCCCGTGCCCGCCGCTATATTGAATGTACATTTGGAATATTAGCCAATAAATGGCAGATTCTTCACCGACCCCTAAACGTCAAGAAAGAATTTGCAGTTGTGATTATAAAAGCTCTATGTGTGCTTCATAATTTTGTGCGAGAAAGAGACGGATATGATTTCAAGGACACGTTAACTGTACCAGAGACTTTATTAGAAATACCTGCATGTTTACCTAATAGAGCAAATAGAACATCAACCGAATATCGAGATATATTCGCAAACTACTTCAGTACCGATGGTCGCTTGCCCTGGCACAATTTGTAAATATATGGGTGCGTACCTACGACGGCTGCTCAGTTTGTGCGTTGAGGCACTTGCTCGCCGCGAGCCGCCATTGCGCGCCGTAAACAAAATGGCGTCAAACGCACATGCGGTATGAGTAATCTTTTCAAAAAGTTATTCCAATCATTACGAAAACCTGGGAAATTTTAGCAAATAATTGTCAAAACTCATGTGCAAAGCGAAAAATAGTAGAAATAAAATAGTTATACTTTTGACAATTACCTATTTGCTAAAATTTCTTAGATTTTGAATGAACGGAACAACTTTAAAAAAAAACACTCATGTCACATATACGTGTCGAATGCTACTACAGCACCTGCTGCGTTTATTGTAGTTCATCGCATTATTAATTTACTTAGGCATAATAAAATAAAATACTAACCAAGTTCTGCCTTTTCTTTATCTTCCATGGATTCACCGCCAAATATATCGACCAGTTCAAGCCACAACTGCCGCTTAACATCTTTATTGGAGTAATCATTTGATTCTAAATCCCATAAACCTCTTCTATTTTCAACTTCAATTATGAACCTTTCCGTGTCGAAATTGGCCATTGTAAAATAATCACTCTGTAGCTAGCTACACGTCTGGTCGCCGCGGCCGATGCGGTAGCACTGATGAATTTTAATACAGAAGTGATGTTCTCGACGGCCACGATTGGTCGCTGGTCGCGTGGCATCAAATTGGACGCCGCGGCCAACGGTGGCCGCTGGTCGCTGGCCGCTAAGTGCGTAGGGGCTATATAGCGATTGCTATAAAAGTCCAGAATTCACTGGCCGCCGCGGCCAGGTCGCGGCGACCATGGTCGCCAGTGCGTAGGAGGCCGTAAGTTTGGTAAAGCGACTCCCCAAAGATCTCCACAGTTGCCGGTCTTGCGCTACTTGCGGTCAAGCGATTTCCAAAAGTAAAGTAGTTTAATCGTTTGTAAAACAGAATTGTCATCAATTTAGACTATTTTGGTGCGAAAATATGGTTTGCATAAATTGTACGATATTTTGTGAAGGAATTTTAATAACATTAATATGTATTAAATTCGATTATGAATATAATTCATGAACATTAATAACTAAAACGTACCTATCAGTAAATCTATTTTACTGGCAGTCTGCCTAAACCTGTTCTGCAGAATACATCTACGCTAATGGTGGCAAGTCTGTATTTAATAAGCCTAAAATCATTTAAATATCTTAAAACTACTGTTTGGCTGACGGCAAAGAATGTCACCACCCCATCTCATCCCGTGAGTGAGGATGAGATGAGAGAGTGAGGCGTAGAAATCGTTCAGAGAACAGGCAGCAGCGCCTCTCTGATTACAATGGATGGCCATCGTATGCGATCGTCCACCCGACTGCCAAGCGTGGCGATTATGGCATATCCTTCCAAATTATGGACACAAACACTTTTTTTTAATTCAGTTTTACGGCTCTGGCTTCTTCGGCCTTATGAGCCTTCCGTAAAATATATTATTATTATTTCATTTATTTTCGTCATGTCAAGTAAAGTTCGTCACAGTCAAGTCAGACGTAGTTGTTGTCGTACCCCAGTACAGCAGTGGAGACTTTACTAGAGGCTTATATGGAGTTTTAAATTCAACACAGAAAATCGCAATTCACGGCAATATAGCACTTTCCTCCACTTGTGTACGTTGTCCATGATGTTATGTCTAAAAATCTACCATATTTACACATAAAAACTTGAATTTACACCAGTTTTTGAAAATGAAACAATGCCCTGATGCGTCTTATTCCGCGTTGGCGCCAAAACCGGACACAAACTCAAACTGTATATGTGTCAAATTATCTACTACTATAGTCGCGATATATCTTTCTGTCTCCCACTTACCTAGATTAGATGGAAGTGGAATTTCTTATTTTCTATATCAAAGACAAGGAGGGAACCTCTTTCTGATTGAATTCGTTGCGTATTACAAGACAGGTCAAACGATTCCCCAGGAAGTGACTAAGCCTGACCACTCAGTGTTATTTCATAGTGTGCCACTGTTGATCCCATTTACAGGAGTTGCAGGGTGGGTAAGAGGGTGGGACTAGTCTTAACAAGATCGAAAAATACTACCATTTTTTTAGACGCTGCGGTTGTACATTACAAACATATGATAGACGGACACAAATTACATCCAGATTCAGAATAACAATTTATGGATCCCACAATTAGTTTTGTTTCAATCGGTTGTATAATAAGTAATTCTTAATAATTAAAATATTTTTTATTAAAGTAAAAATGTGTACAAAATATTAATAGTTATGTGTTATACAAGAGTGCAAAGTTGCTTTTTAACCGCTTGCTCAATTTTGATAACCGAGCAAGCGAATTATTCAAAAAGAAGTAAAATTATTATTATTAATTAACAATATGAACCTAGTATTATTCTCAAATTTTCTTTTTTTTTAATTTTAGATAAAGACGGGTACCGGATCTATCAGCATATCCGCGTTCCCGGGGCTCTTCCCATCAGGCGCCAAAAGAAGTGCACGCAGGTTAAGTTTAGTCGGTGCTAATCCGGCATACCCACTCGCAATCATTTTTTATGGGTGGCATGCGCATCATAGACATTCCCCCTGCATTATTATCATATATACATATAGTCATAGAGGGAGGACACAGCGCTTATTCGCTCAAAGAGCAGCCCGACTGGGGAAGTTCCTCCACCTTACAGAAGACATTTCTTAATAATAACATTAATTATTTTATTTTGTGTTTCTATGTGTAAGTAAGCTCATCGGGGTGAGGGAAGGGTCAACAACACTTGTTGCTGACTCTTAAAGGCCGGCAACGCACCCGCGACTCCTCTGGTGTTGCGAGTGTCCATGGGCGGCGGTGATCACTTACCATTAGGTGACCCACTTGCTCGTTTGTCGCCCTCTGATATAAAAAAAATTATAAATAATAAGTAAAGACTTGTACGAAGCGAAAGAGACAAAAAAATCATTACCATAAGAGCTGATATTTCACGTATCGGTTCATAGTTTTACGAGGTCAACGTCGCAATATTGGCACGAAGTTATACCAACTTGAAGTTTACGACAGGCGCTAAAAGCTTTGAGCCAAGGGCAACCAGTGGACCTACACTATGCTAAGCACACGCACTCCATGCCCTTAATAGTAAAAGGATTTGAGCAATAAGCCCTACAAGGAATATAGATTAAACGCATGTTAATTATATTAGGCACAGCAAAGATCTTCTCAATTTGACCTAATGTAGAGATTTTTTACTAAAGCTTTAATAAGGCACCGCTTTGAGATACCTATACGTACATACATCTATACATATAATAAAATCGTAGGAAAGTCAAAACTGTATCTACATTTAATATTTTTTTAAAAGGATACGTGGGGCGTGATCTACTATAGTTAGATATCGAAGCCAAAAATATAGTTTTTAGATTTTTTGTCTGTTTGTCTGTATATATGTCCGGGCTAAACTCAAAAAGTACTGCATGGATCAACTTCAAATTTTGCATGGATATTACTAAGAGGTCGGGTCTATATATAGGCTACATATTATCATTCTATCACCTACGGGGGAGGAGCTGTGATAATTATAAAGTTTAACGCGGGTAAAACCGTGGGGCACGGCAAGTATGCAATAAAGATATACTTATTTGCTCGTATTCGTCAATCTAAGCCAAAATGATGTCAATCTAAGACAGATTTTTTTATTTCATTAACCGACTACAAAAAGAAGGTTTTAAAATGTCTGTTTTTTTTGTATTTTTATGTTATGCTACTGCTTTGCTATTTGACAACTATTTTTAGGGTTCCGTACCCAAAGGGTAAAAGGGGCCCTATTACTAAGACTTCGCTGTCTGTCTGTCTGTATAGCCGTCTGTCACCAGGCTGTATCTCATGAACCGTGATAGTTAGACAGTTGATATTTTTACAGATGAGGTATTTCTGTTGCCGCTATAACAATAAATACTAATAAACAAAATAAAATAAATATTTAAAGGGGGCCCCCATACAACAAACAACAATTTTTTATTGCTTTTATAGATAATGTTACGGAACCCTTCTTGCGCGAGTCCGACTTGCACTTAGCTCGCGCTTTGACAAGGTATATTACCATACTACCGTATATTTAAATTAAATCACCTGTTAGAAAAAAAAGTTGAAGCCCATTGTATATTTAAATAGTAATAATTTTTTATAAATAGTTTTATTGACGGACAGACTTTACCAATGACATTCAACATACGTAGGAAAACAACAAATAAAATAAAAAATACTTACACCCCCGCTTCAGCTATAGGGGAGGTACAGAAGCCAGCACATCCGTTACCCCAATCTGTCAAATTTCTTTTATAGGTTTTCAATTTTATCGCAAAAACATAAGGTGCACTTTCATTTGGGGAAATTTGACAGATATGGGACAGCTTGATGTGCTGGCGTCTGTAAATTATTATCTACAAGATGTAACATAAATAAGGTGGAGGTAATATAAAGAGCACAATATGCCCATGAAACTCAACAGATGACAGGAAACCAATTAGTGGAATTACGGAAACAATTATTTTGGCCGTAAAACTACGTCAGCTGTATGACATTTTGTATGGGAAGTTAATCTTTTCTTATTGCAAAGTGTTCTCCTACACGTCATTCAGTTACATAGGTAAATTAAGTTCTTTAAGTTTTTAGGGTTCCGTAGCCAAATGGCAAAAAACGGAACCCTTATAGATTCGTCATGTCTGTCTGTCTGTCCGTCCGTAGATATGTCACAGCCATTTATTTCCGAAACTATAAGAGCTGTACTGTTGAAACCTGGTAAATAGATGTATTCTGTAAACCGCATTAAGATTTTTACACAAAAATAGAAAAATAATAATAATTTTGGGTGGTTCCCCATACATAGAAGTGAAACCCAACTTTTTTTTTCATCGTACTCATACATGTGGGTTGTCCATGGATAGGTCTTCAAAAATGATATTGAGGTTCCTAATATAGTTTTTTTCTAAACTGAATAGTTCGCGCGAGAGATATACTTCCAAAGTGGAAAAATGAGTGTGTGTCCCCCCTCCCCCCCCCCCCCCCCCTGTAACTTCTAAAATAAGAGAATGATAAAAGTAAAAAATATATGATGTACATTACGAAAATTGGTTTGAACGAAATCTAGTAGTAGTTTTTTTTAATGCGTCATAAATCGTAAACCGCAATTTACCTTTCATTTAATCAACTGAAATAATTGCTGCTGCGGAACCCTTCATGGGCGAGTCCGACTCGCACTTGGCCGGTTTTTTATGTTGGATGGGTTTGCGCTTGACCACGATCTCACCTGATGGTAAGTAAAGATGTGGTCGAAGGTGGACCAGTAAGTTTCAGCCACTATTCTTGTTACAACTTTTATCATCATACCAAACAAAAGTCGATCACTGCTGGACATAGGGCTCCCTAAATAGTCTCCACCATTGCCAATTTTAAGCTACTCGCATCCAGCGGCTTCCAGTGACCCTCATACCATCATCGGTTCATCCTGTGGGAGGTTTCCCCACACTGTGTCTTCCGATTCGTGGTCGCTATTCGAGAACGTTTCTGCCCCAGTGTTTGCTTTGTAATATATGTAAGTGTGATATTAAGACAGAAAGAATATTCAGTAAAGTAACACAGATAATAATAATAATATATGTACAGATAGAGAAGTTCTTAATGGTTATCTGTGCGAGTCCGAATTGGTCCCATCTTACCACTAGCTGCAACATTAACTGTTGCAGCGCTGGTTTTATGATGGACCATGTTTGTGTATTAGTTAGTTTAGGTCTTACAGATATAGCAAGTTGTGGCTTAGCCAAGTGGCAAACGTAACAATTAGATCAGACTAATAATGATCTATGAGCTATCCCTAACGCATGTGATCTCAGACTATTGTCTTTGGCTGTAACTCCGTTAAAATATTTTTGGACTTGCTTAGCTATTTGGGGCCAGGTCCTAAGTCAGACTTTTTTTTGCGGATGGTAAGCGAAGGCATTCCCCCTGCCTTAACAAAGAAAGGTGCCAGATACATATTTCTAATGCTGCCGAAATCTAGATTGTTCAATATGGTTAATATTCCAAATTTACTTTATTCGCCAGTAAGACTAAAAGGGTTGTCTCTGTACAAATCTATCGATCCTAAAGGTCAAATAACTTTTAAGTAGTGCCCTTCAATCTTAATAGAGCCTCACAATGAAGGGCAATAATGATTTTTAATAAGCTTAGGGGTGGATGGGGTCACGGAGAAAGTTCAAATAAACAGCCAAGTAAGTTTTGGGGCCTTACTTTATTCTGGTACCTTACAATAACTCAAGCTTAACTGCGAAGCAAAATAAGTTCAACTATGACCTCGTTAACTTCGTATTGTATCAAATTTTGACTTCTTCTTATCGTGTCGATGGTAAGAATTATATTCTATCTTCCCAAAATTGGGCAACGCTGACCCCTTTGGCTGAAGCGTCATACAAGTCCTGAAGGGAACAAGAGACTGGACAGGAGGGACAAACGAATAAATGGGCCATACTTTGGGGTGACACGCCGCACTCGCAGATGTTTTGTGATGTGGGAATGTAACCCCATTTGCACAAGTTATCTTTTGATCTACCAACCTGGGTACAAAGTCTATTAAGAGTCCTCCAGGTTGGCCATGGCAAATTATGTCCCGGAGGTAGATTTTCCTTTGGCGGGACAAAGAAAGGAGGAGCAAATTTATCTCGCCATATGGTTGCCCTCGCTTTTTGGGCATCGATAGTAGCTGTGGTAGTGGCCAGGAAACTTTTACGACTTTTCAGTCGGCGGGGAGCTGGAGTACAGTTATAAAGAGGGTGTTTTTTATCTGTCTCCTGCTTATACCGCTCAACACCACTCGCTACTTCCCTTCTAACAGCTGGGGGCGCGATTCCTGCCAGCGGGTACAGTTTTTGAACTGGCGTGGGCTTAAGGCATCCCGTGATGATCCGGCACGTTTCATTTAAAGCAACATCCACTGATTTGGCATGAGAAGATCGGTGCCATACTGGGCAGGCATATTCACCCGCTGAGAAGCACAAGGCAAGACCAGTAGTTCGAAGCACCTGCGGTGTGGCTCCCCAATTTGATGACCGTAGGCGGAGCAGCAGATTATTACGAGCACTGCCCTTTTGCTTGATGGTTTCACAATTTCTTTTATAGGTGAGAGCCCGGTCTAATGTTACTCCAAGATATTTTGGGAAACTGTTGTGCGTAATCTGTACTCCCTGCCACGAAATGTTAAGGGGCCGCTGCGCTTGCCTATTGCTCAGATGAAAAGCGCATGACTGCGTTTTGGATGGATTAGGCTTGAGAGCGTTATTTTTGTTGTACATGTGTAACAACTCTAACGCAACTGAGAGGTTAGACTCAGCTTCCTCGAAAGTCCTCGTCTGGGTAGCAAGAGCTAGGTCGTCTGCGTAAATATATCTGGTGGTGTTAGGGGATTGAGGCTGGTCGTTCGTATAAATGTTAAAAAGAATGGGAGCGAGAACGCTGCCTTGTGGTAAACCATTCTTTTGAGAACGCCATCTACTCTTATCCGATAATAGGTGAACCTGAAATCGCCTATTATACAGAAGTTCACTCAAAATTCGGACAAAGTTTAGGTCTCCGGTAAGATCACTTACTTTCCGCAACAGCCTCTTAAGATTGACTGTGTCATACGCCGCTGACAGGTCCACAAATGCAACTCCTGTGATCTTCCCAGCTTCAAACCCATCTTCAATGTGTTGTGTAAGGTTTAACACCTGATTGCAGCATGACTTACTGGGTCTGAAACCGGCCTGTTCTGGGATTAATTTGGGATCTATGAGGCTAGTGAGGCGGTTTAGAAACATTCTTTCAAATAATTTAAACGTATGGCACAGTAGCGAGACAGGACGGAAGCTTTTGGGATCGTTGGGAAGTTTTCCAGGTTTCAAAATTGCGATTACCTTAGATTTCCGCCACATACGAGGAATCCTGAAAGAAGTACTACAGTTATTAAATAATTGCAGTAGCCATGAAACCGCTATTGGGCCCAGATGTTTTATCTGTTCTACAGATAAGTTGTCAATTCCAGACGCTTTGCCGTTTTTAAGCTCTTTAATGGCTGTTACAATGTCCATAAGCGTAAATGCTTTGCTTATATCATCAATGGAAGTACGGTGTTTTGTGGTTGACATCTTATCTGGACGGGTGTTGGGTCGCCCATTCAGTATTAACTGGTGTGCTATCTGGTTTGCAGTTATTAAGCTAGGTTGAATCGGTTTCGGTGGGTCACTGGTTAACTTTCCCATGGTACTCCAGGCTTTTTTACTATTATGGGTGAGGTTTATTGAGTTGATAGTTTGAACCCATTTGTCTCGGCGTCTCTCTGATACACGCGTCAGAAGCTGTTCACCTATTTGTATGGTCTCGTCTGCAAATGGGTTGAAGTTATACAAAGTCTCATATCTGTCCATGATTTTAACAGATTCTGGGTCCAGTCCTGGAATGTATGATGTTCGGCAGCCTCTTGGGATAGTTTGCCGTGACACAGTATTGACAATATTCACAAATTGGTCGTAGTTTTGTGGATCGGGATTTAGGTTTATTAAATTATTGTCAATATCGTGTGAAAACTTTTCCCAATTTGCTTTTAAATAGTTAAAACGCCGTTTAAAAGGTACCTCAATTGGTCGAATAGCGGCTTGAATGATGCACATTATTGGCCTGTGTTGGGTTCTGGGTATAGGCTTGGTCACAATTTTTTTGCTTTGGGCGCTTATATAGGAGCTGAAAAAAATTAGATCAGGGTTAAAACCTCTCTTCCATCGTGCACTGTTGAAGGACGCTGGTGCTTTGGGACAGTGAATAAGGGCCAAATCATAAGCATCCGCCCAGCCCTCCACCGCAAGTCCATCGGAATTTGATTCACGGTAACCCCAGTTGACCCTGTGGCTATTAAAGTCACCAACTACAATTTTTATCGGATGATTTTCAAAATTATTAGGCTTGTTAAAGAAAAATGGTTGATTGGGTGGTTTGTAGATAGAAGTGACAATGCAGCTACCAGTATCTAGTGAAATAATTTCTATGCAGTTGTCTGTGGAGTAATTAACTGAAGCTACTTGAAAACTCGGTTTCACAAAAATGGCACTACCATACTTCGGGTGGGGGATTTCTGCTATAAGTGTCATACCGCACACCGAGGGGCAAGGCTGATTTTGGCCTCGGTGTGTCTCCTGAACACAAAGAATGTCACAATTATTTCTTTGACATAGTTCTGAAAGGATAAGCGACTTGTCAGCGGAGAACCCTTCTATATTAATGCTCAGGACGCATAGGGTCGGTTTTGAAAGTAGATGTAGTTTAGGCCCTGAGAAGAGCCGTTTTTTTCGTTTTAGTCCTGAAAAGGACTTTTTAGATTTATAAGGTGTTAACCTTCTTACCATCGTGGTGAAAGGATCAGCCAATCTGCGTTACCGACTAACTGTCCTCGCAGATTGCCCAGGGTGCGCCGGAAGCATAAGAATTATTAATGCTTCACTCGGGGAGGCTCCTTTCGTGCACCCCATGCATTTTGACTCTAGCCCTTTTATTGACAAATGGTCTAAGTTCTGTAGGACATCTGAGCCAGCGAGACGGATACTCAACCCGCCTAGCTGCCTAGATCTCTTCTCAAAAACTGTCAGCCGTTCTCAATATGAAAAAGTTGTACCTAAACATATTTTTTTATACTTAATAATATCCTGGGACATTATTCACACACGGTCATCTGATCCCAAGCTAAGCGGAGTTTGTACTATGGGAACCAGATAACTGATGTACTACATATACTATTATTCTTTTGTAAATAGATACTTATACAATAATGTACCAGGATATTATTATCATATAATATTATTATACTAAGTGCGGTTGGTCTTCCAAATAAAGTTAAATAATACTAAAAACAAGTTGCTAAATTGTTAGTGTTTCATCTTTTATTAAACCCCGATTACACTAGATGCCGATGGGCTTTAGCGACATAACTACTAGGATCCTATCTCACTATTAATTTATGCTAAGTTTGCTCGAGGTTTAAAACATTATTTCTGTCATACTTATAATACTCGAACACAATAATGCTATTTGTCGTGTAAACCAAATGACGGCCAATGTTGGTCAAGCAAGAGCGGAGGCCATAATCGCCACGCTAGGCGAACGAGTTGGCGATCGCAATATGATGATCATAGTTCACAAGAGACCAAAAACTAATGAACCCTGCGAATAACAGTATGTCTATCTATCTGTAGTACCTAACTATATGAGTTATCGGGTTTCCATTCCGTATTTGTGCTGATTCAAAATGCCTGTCAATTTTTTTTTACCTTTTCTATGAATAAACAAAATCATATAAAAATTTGACGCTTACAGTTACAGTTTTCTTTGGATTTATTTAATCAAATCAAATCAATCGTTTATTTGCAAGAACATGGTACAAAATAGATGTAACATAGTTTAATACATTCCCCACGAACACACAACACACACAGACTAATTATAATAAATATGTATTATTAGTTTTCTTGTTTAGTTACATCTTACACGAAATTTTAGAATTGTAAAGAGCGGCGCTTCCTGGCACAGGCATCTTTATGCTTAAAAGGAAACGCCACCAACTGTAAAATGAAACACGTGTAATAATGAAATAAAATATTTTGATTTTTTTTTATTTTTGATTTTGACATATTCTGCCACATAATTACACATTTACACTTTCAAGGGTATAGGGGTTGATCACGTGCAGGGCTAATGCGCGCCAGACAATGTATACCGTATTTAGCATGCTATGACTCATCACTATGGGAATATCTAACCCTACAGACATACCTTTATTCTGAGGGTTCACTAGCTCTCCTACCACGAAGAGAGAAGCTGCGCTGCTACCAGCATGTCTACCACAAATCATGTAGCTTAACTTCTTGATGATACTTGCAGTTATATAGTACATTAAGTCGCACCGCCCCTAGCGCGAACTTCAAGGAACTTATTCTGTACTAAAAACAGTAAGTTTCATCGTGTAAGTAAATTGAATGGAGTCGTGGTAGAGGTAGGTACAGTCAGCACCAAAAGTCGATGAACAGAATGTATATTTAACAGTACAGTTACGGCGTCAAATCAGGGTAATCTAATGATAATATTTAATGGATAAAAAGTCTGTACAGACGCCAGCACATCCATTAAATATATAATTAGATTACCCTGATTTGACGCCGTAACTGTACTGTTAAATATACATTCTGTTCATCGACTTTTGGAGCTGACTGTACTATTCTCTGAATTTAAGTTGTCTGTGTGCTGACCCATAAATGATTATTCTGCGTGTGCATTCTGTTTGTTACTTGCATATTTTAAAAAGTACCCGCGATGTATTTCCGTAGTGATTTATGTCACTAGTGTAGCCGATGCCTTTATAAAAAAAATCTGTTTACAAATAACGGAGACATCGTGTAACACACATACAATCTTTTAAATCTTTAAAAAACCCACAATAATTCAGCGTATATTTTAATGCGTAATACCGAGAAACACTGATAAATAGTTATTTCACGGAAAACCAAATCCAATGTTTGTAATTAAATAATTATAAATAAATAAACGTGACTCATTATGTTGTGTTTTCCTGTGCTTATAGTAGCTTGTAATAAATTACAAGATTTTTTTCAGTTTACATACAATTACAAATCAAAATGGACACCTTTCATGTAATTGTACCTAATTCAAACTAACTACAATACGATGATCAGACGGGCCTGTTGGCGTGGTTGGTGAATGCTTGCCTTTCACGACGCAAGTCGTGGGTTCGATTCCCAACCAGGGGCTCTACCGGCTAAGTCGCCGAACATCGATTTCTTAAATGGCGTTAAAATAAATAAAGGTTAAAAATGACTTAATCAATCGTTAAATCGGCTTCCATGACCACATGTGACGTCATAAATGGTCCGGAATCGATTGTCAACGTTGAAGTCGATTTAACTATTGTTTAAGTAATTTTAAGAAATCGATGTTCGTTGACTTAGCCGGTTGAGCCCCAGGACAGATATTTGTTTGCACGAACGTGTCTGTTTGTCCTGAGCCTGTGTGTAATTCTGTACTTCTGTAAATACGTACACAAGTATGTTTTTACAGAAGAAAAGTAGTATATCAGTTATTTGGTTTCTATAGCACAAGCTTTGCTTAGTTAGGGATCAGATGGCCGTGTGTAAATAATGTCCCAAGATATTATTACTATAACACCAACAAACTTCTATAAAGACAAACAAACAATACATGCGGTATTTGCTCGTATCTGAATAGGTTAACACAATCAGTTGTTGGTTTTGGACAATCATTAAGTAGTTGTTAAATTTACAAGCAATTATCATTGTGACCAACGTTGAAAGGCATTTACAAAAGATTCCTATAATTACTTGCTGGTTAATTAAAAATATACTTAGCGAAACAACAACGTCTTACAAGTTATAATAATGTTATGAAATAACTTAAGTTCCTAACTGTATAATGAGATTAATCGATTAAAGAACGTGACTGGAATTTAAATTAAAATTTTAACTAAAGTTTACTTGCGTTTGTATCAAATCTAATTGATATCAATATTAATTTATTTTAAGTATTATCAAACTAAATTTCCCAAATACCGCAGTGTCTCAAGTCGAAAGTCTTCGACCAGTGTGTGTTGCCAGTGATGACTTACGGAACGGAGACGTGTTCGCTCACTATGGGCCTTATCAGGCGGCTCAAGGTCACCCAAAGAGCGATGGAAAGGGCTATGCTTGGAGTTTCCCTGCGAGATCGAATCAGAAATGTTGAGATCCGCAGGCGAACCAAAGTGACCGACATATCCGTAAGAATTGCCAAGCTGAAGTGGCAGTGGGCAGGGCACATAGTTCGTAGAGCCGACGGCCGCTGGGGCAGAAAGGTTCTCGAGTGGCGACCACGAACCGGAAGACGCAGCGTGGGCAGGCCCCCTACAAGATGGACCGATGATCTTGTGCGGGTCGCTGGAAATCGCTGGATGCGGATAGCGCAAGACCGGCAATTGTGGAGATCTTTGGGGGAGGCCTTTGTCTAGCTTAGCCAACCACTAATCCTGACTGCTAAGCCAAAGGTCGTGAGTGCGATCCTCACCTATGACAAATCTTTGCGTGTTCTATAATATGTAGATATGTATGTATTTGTATATTTCTAGGTTAGTGTGTTTATCAGTTCTCTGGTTGCATTTTTCCAGGCCCTGCCTGGTTTGGGACATCAGGTCGATCAAATGGCACAGTATTAGTTATTCTAAGATATTTATTTAAAGGTAACACAAAAACCGGACCACATAGCTTTATTTACTAATAAATAACTAAGTAGAAGTTAGTAAAAAAAACTGAAACAGTTTGAAACATCTTCCTATTTTGTCCTGTTATTTTCACGCAAACGTAATTATTTTCTACGTAGTAATTATTTTAATTTTAATTTATGACCAGAAAAGGTTTTTCTGATATTTCTCCCCGTCATCACACAGCACGATATGCCATAGTCACCACGCTTGGCAGACGAGTTGGCGATCGCAATATGATGGTCATAGTTCACAGAGAGTCGCTGCTGCCTGTTCTCTGATAGATATTCCCTCGGGTCGACTTCCCACGGGATGATATGGATTGGTGATATTATTGGCCTTCAGCAACATAGCCAAACTGCAGTAAATATCCTTTTTTTAAGGAATTTAAGTCATCATTGGCTCATTTACGTTGATTCGACACAATGTGCACCACCCAAGCCCAAGCTCATATCAAATGTTATAAAATACTTAATGTATAATAATATCACCTGATCCCAAACTAAGCAAAGTATATAGTACTTTTCTTTTGTAAATACATACATATATAGATAATTACACCCAGACTCAGGGCAAATAGAGAACAAAACGCAAAATCATAGAACATACATGGGGGTGATTCAATGCTCCTCATCATAAAGTACCTATCTAAATTTTGCGTTTGAACGTCAACTCCTCGGCCAGCCTGTATAATAGGCGTGAGTGTGAATTTTATCTTTGGGGAATATCTATACTATACATAAACTATCGCTACATGTTTGCATTTGCGTGTGTCATGCTGCGAGCACCTACGACGCCGCGACACGTGTATCACCACGTTTCATACACCGCAACGCGACATGAAAAGCTCTACGTCTCCCGCTATGTGGGGTTTACACTAAAGCCACACGATATTTGCCGTGCGGCGAAAATCGACCGTCTAAATGGCAATTCGACTAGGTCGCAAGTGGCTAAAGTCGAACGCCCCAAGTTAGGTACCAACTTAGGCGACGCGGCGACCGGCCGCATACGGCTGGTGATTACAATCGGCTATATAACATACATTTTCATAGAATTGACGACGCCAACAGTGGTTGGCAAATGCTTGCTTTTCACGCCGGAGGTCGTGGGTTCGATTCCCACCCAGGACAGATATTTGTGTGCATGAATATGTCTGTTTTTCCTAAGTCTGGGTGTAATTACCTATATAAGTATCTATTTAAAAAATAAAGGTAGTATATCAGTTATCTGGTTTCCATATTACAAGCTCAGCTTAGTTTGGGATCAGATGGATTGGCCGTGCGTAAATAATGTCGTAGGATATTATATATTATTATTATTATTATCATCCAATACTTTTACTTTATCCCCTACGAAGCAGAACGTGACAGAAAGTCGTTGTCCTTTTACTAACGTAGTAAGTACCTATTGTTAAATCTGTTAACATTGACTATTCGGTTGCCCTTCTAGTTTCATTCACTCCAAGTCTTGCTCGGCATTCAACTCTAAATACCAAAGTTCATCGAGACCTCCAAGGGTAACCTTTTTGGTTGTGACGTCATAACATTTTCAGACATTTCCAAAGAGTAGGTATTTATACTCTCTACGTGCTCTTTTAGGCAACTACATATTACGTTTTATTTCAGAGGAATAGCAGAGATATAATCCTTCCAAGTTACGACGAAAGGTCTCACCACCCCATTCCGTGGGAAGCCTCCCACGGGATGAGATGAAGTCGTCCCGAGGGAACATCTACCAGAGTATTATGTGCACCATACTGGAATCGCCACCCCGTCTGCCAAACAAAGGGATTGTCGCGTACCCCAAAGATGATAATTGGGAAGGGCTTTTATTCTTTTTTTGAATTTCGGCTACAGCGACCTTTCCCAATGGAGACTAGCTAACTCCGGAGCGCAATTATAGTGCTCAAGTCTGCGCAAACACGTCTGTGTGATTCTCGTGCAAACAATTTCTTCCCAACAACACTTTTTTGGTTCGCCTCTTGCTTTCAATTTAGGACCTCATTTAAAGGTTGAAAACGCTACCATTAAACAAAAAAAGAAGTTGTAAGGGTTGTAAAGGCCTTTGACTTAGCCGGGGCCATTAAGTTAGTATACGCTAGGTATAATACATCTTTATGGCCGGGGCCGACAGCACAACGTGTGCTCCGAATTACCGAGACTTTAACATTGACAGTGTAACACAAGACTATAATTTTCAGTTACTTTTGGGTACGAAACCTTATTACTCCAGTGTCCGTCTGTCTATCCGTCTAGCAGCGCATCATAAACCATAATAGTAAAACAGTTAAAAAATTTACTGAGCGTGTATTTCTATGGCTTACCGCTATAACTACACGTATTAAAAATATGACATAGAAATAAAATTAGTTTCTCGTTAGTAGGGAACTTTTCGTGTGCAATTTGGATTCGTATCTGGCCAGTTTTATGACGTTTGCAGTCAGCCCAGGATTTTCATACCGCGAACGCCTATCATTCAGAGCTACTGGTTGCCACCTACGTACGTCTATAGTGAAGTGCTAATCACTGGAGTCATCATAATGGAATGATATTACCACATTTATCACACCACATCGCGTCATCTCTGTCAATCAATAGCCAGTAGGCTACGAATGGCGTCATTATGAGTTCTAGTTACCAAGGAAAATATGTCGTCCACAGACTGCATCATAGATGAATAAGACAACCATAATGTACAGATGCCAGCACACCCAGCTATGCCTATCTGTCAAATTTCTTTTATAGATTTTCAACTTTATCACATAAGTATAAGGTTCACTTTCAATTGGGGAAATGTGACAGATTGGTGTAGCTTGATGTGCTGACGTCTGTACATACAGATATACAATCATACCTGCAACTTAAGCGATTCAATTCACAGTAACCACCACTTAAACAAAACAAAACTGAAATACGAATTCGTCATACATATACTCGTAGATTGATTGTGCAGAGTCGTTATTAGATCACATTAAACATAAAAAAATATACAAAAGATCGACAAGAAAACGCCATCTTTCGCGCTAACAAAGCGAAATGTACTCAATATTTGGCGCCAAACAAAATTGACACAAATAAAGTTGCCCCGTTCTTTTCATAAGAACTATGTATGTTGAAAGAAATGAAAAGATATTAAAATTAATTTAGTTGGGTCTTTGATACTTGTGCGCAACGCACCTCCTTGTACATATAAACTCCTTGTATATATATATACTTTTTATATTTTTTCTATTTTTGACGTTTTGTAATAGTCGTGTTTTGTTATGTCAGTTGGCTATGTGAAGAGAAAATATTATATCATATTATATATCTGAACCAGCTCTTTTTATAATTACCAGTCCCAGACTCTTACAATACTATTGGGGGCAATACCTGCCATAATTGTTAAATTAATTAAACGACTCGGCAGTGGCACTTCTTGGGTCTTTGATTATCTGTAATTGACACATAACCGGTCGAAACTGGTTTTAACAATGGTCTATTGAATATTAATCGCCATATTACAGTCCCGATTACTTACAAAATATAAGATTTTATTGAGACCTCTATAAATTGAACTTTATACTAATTTGTCGACGTGTGTACAGTCGGCGCCACGTCGCGACACTTTGACTGTCTTATGACGTCAGTATTAAGGGGAATTTATTTGTGCCGTAATTATAGCTACTATATGAATTCCTAATCTATATATTTACAGTATTTTCCTAAAGACCAGGTAACGCCCGCACCTGCGAAATGTATCGACTATACAAACATGCAATTCGGACAAAAATTACTTCCAGACTCTGAACTAAGCTTTGACATACATATAATAACTAAACGACGAAAACGATACACAAAGTAGTAAAATACGCTAAAACGGACAAAAGGACATACATCCCATACAGCCATCGGCTGACGCAATTTTTATGTGAACCCAAAAAAAAATGTGTTTTCTAATTTTGTTCAGTAACACGAGCCTCTCCTTAAATAACCAAGTAGCGGGTCTCTCGAAATATAGAGCTAAGTAATCAGAGAAATGGCATGGCGCACGACTCAGAGGTAGGTTTGATTTATTGAAACATACCTCTGATTAAGTTGCGGGTCTGGCGGAGGTTAAGCGGAGCTGATGCTTAAATATTATTGGTTCTATTCAGCTCCACTTATGTGAAGCTAAAGACGACGCTGAGGTAGGTTTGATTTATACAAACAAACCTTTAAGTTGCGAATCTCGCGAAGTTTAGATGGAACTTAAAAATAATTAGTCCCAAGTTCCAATCATATTAGTCTAAGTATATTGAAAAAGTTCCAGGTTTTTTAATATGATAAATATTTAGGTAAAACCGTCTCTGAACTGGTATGTATAAATAAATCAGAAACGGTCAGGCGTAGCTAAGCTAGTTTCTTCTTGTTGTAATATAATAGAAAATATAATAAATGTATATCGGCTCAATTTTTCATGAGGAAAGAGAACAATACGAAACGTCAATTTTGTCTATTTCAGTCATCTATTTATATTATGTTATGCGTGATATAATTAAATGAAAAGAACGAGATAGACTCCGCTGGGCACTAGGGACACTTTTTCGAGCCCTTAATCAGCTTGTAATCTGTTAGATCTATGATTACTACAGAACGAATTTATTCGTATCTATAATATGCCTTTTCTGATTGTCAATCAGTCGAGCGGAATATGTCTTTGCTCATCAACGTAGAGTAATATTTACACAAAAGCCAGTCTCGGAAAAAGTATTTAAGGATACATAAACAGTTACAAGCCTTGTCAATGTACACAATCCTTCTTTTTTATACATAATATCATTGCCACAATCCGATATATGGTAGGTACTCGTCGACCGCGAACGCGCGGCGAGACAGAGCCATGTTTGTATTTGTATCGATAAGATGCCTTCTCCGAACGTTAATCGGACGAGTGGCCTGGGTCTTAACGTAGAGCGACAGCTACACAACACTTCTTTAGAACCTTCTCTTGCATCTCTACTGAAATAACCGGTTTGAGCCAAGGTTCGAATTTCCAAAGGAGTGTCCTGTGTGTCAATCACACGAGTGGGCCGCGTCTTCGTGCAAAACGTAGAGTGACAGTTGCACAAACTTCTTTAAAGACCAACCTTTTCACCGTAATAACCGGTTTATGCCAAGGTACGAATCTCAAAAGGCGTGCCCTGTGGGGCTGATTACGTAGTTTATAGTCTTATTTGCCCCGCTTGCCTCTATTCTTTTATCAATCAGTGAAAGCCTCATAGGATATGTAAACGGGATAATAAATAATTACTGTGTAACCAATAAAAAACCGTCTGCAACTTTTTTTAGGAATCAGATTGGAACTAATGTATGTATATGGGACGATATCGAAAGCATTCCCTATAGATTACAAAACGAATTATTGAAATCGGTTCACAATCAATAGAGAAATTGCGTAACATACGATTTGTGAATCAGTTGGTAATGCACATGCCTTTTCATAGGGTGCGGGTTCGGGCCCCGCGCATGACAAATATTTGTGTTCATGACGATGACCATTTGTCTTAGTGTGGGTGTTTTATGTGTATTCTAAGTATTTACTTAGAATACACAGATAAATAATTATTTTTTGTAAATATGAATTTTCAAAAAGATAAGTTAGAACGGAACTCCCCCCATCAGGCAACAGAAGTCCACGGCAGGTTAGGTTTAGTCGGTGGGAGTCCGACATACTCCGAGTCAGACACTTTTTGCGGGTGGCATGCGTAAAAAAAAGATTGCGTTGTATGATATGTCCTAGATATTTATTTATTTATTTTAAAACATACATTCGAATTGATAACAGCCTTATTTTGAAGTCAGTTATAAAAGGTATGAAATGACGTCAGGTTACTTGCCTACTTACGGATTAGATATACTCGTCCCATCAGTGGAAACACCGGCACTACGAAACTCGACTTTACTGGCTAAATAATAAAAATGCAGTCAAGGTCAACGTGTATCCACTCATCTCTCATTCACATTGTAAATGTACAGGAAGGAAAAATTTGGAGGACCCCGAGAGTCGTTTTAGAAGGAAATCTTGTAAGAAATGTTTTTAGAATATTAATTCGTTCCAATGACGACACGCTTCTGCGGCATATTAAATTGGTTTTCAACGCTGTCGTACCTACTAGGCACTGACGTAGATTTATAAAATTATAATAAGCTTAACAAATAATACATAACAATTTCAGAAAACTTATTATGTTATGAATTATGATTACATATCTCGATTTTGTGAAAGTACTAATCACCACTGATTTACTCTCAGGATGCCCACCAGATACGCAAAGAAGTGTCACACCGTTGACATAGTGTGTGACACTTCTTTGCGTATCTGGTGTAACACCTTAATATAGACAGAACCATTGACAATATTTATACGCCCAGAATTTTCCAAAAGCATAAGGATATATAGCCTATTACTCCCTAGAACCTTGCCCCCTATTGGAATCTGCGACGAGTTTTTAGACGAGTTAGCGATTGCATATTATACGAGAAATACAGCACCAGGGTTTTCAAGTGGAGTTCTACCAATGATAGTATAATACAGTTAAATTGCAATCAATATAGGTACTTGGATTATACTTAAAAAAATTATAATAATTTTACCTCTACACTACAACCCATCAGCGACTGTAACTATCAATATATTTAAAAAAAATCTTTCTAATCTGGACATAAAACTTGTTCTAATTTTAAATCCTATGTCCAGCTATCGACTAGAATTAAAGCAGAATCTAGCCTCGACTCATAAAAAGAGGTTGTATAACCACAGTACTCCGAGAGACGCCTTTAATTGGTATTCCCTCGGGACACCATGTACGCCCCAACGGGGTGCGATGGGACCGTAATACCTATACCACAAAGCCCTTCACATAAAAAATAGTCATTGCACCAGCAAACCGGAAGAGCGCAATCCCAACTCAACCCTGCAGTTTACAAAGTTATGGATTACGATACTGAACTCCGTTGCGAAACGACAGCATTGGCTAAAAATAACGCTACAATTATTGCAACAAAGGATTACAGCAACCCCTAGGCTTAACTTTGTAATCGGCAAGTTTGTAAAATAACTCTGTTTTACAAACTTGCAGATTACAAAATACGTTTTTGTTACAGCCGAGCTATGAAGGCGAAGACTCGGTTCAGCGTTCGACCAATCGCAATGCTCAGAGACATAGCTCGTGTATTTTACTGTGATTTCATTGGTCGAACGCAGTGGGGAAACTTTGTTGCTATCTTAGACACGCAGGAAGCTTAAGGACTAGCAAAGTTCCTACTTCCTAGTCATGTCATCTAGAGACTGTAGGCATTTATTATTGTTTCCTTAATTTTATTATTATTAGGTGTTGTTATAGCAGCTATAGAAATACATACACGGTGAAAATTTCAACTATTTAGCTTTTTTTGATAAGGCAGGGGGAATGCCTACGCATGCCACCCGCAAAAAGTGTCTGCGGGTGGGTATGTCGGACTCGCTAAGACTAAACCTACCTGCCGTGAACTTAGGGGCCCCAGGAACTCGGGTATGCTGCTCCGGTGCCCCCCTTTTGCGCCGTGTCCCAAATGATCGGGACTCACCCTGGGAGGACTGAGTTGCCCCCCGCTATTGCCGACTCCTGCAAGGCCGTACTATCAAGCGAAAGACTATTTTAAATTTAAAACTACATTTTTTTATGATTTGGTTTTAGCGGTAATAGAAATACACTAACAAAATAAAATAAGAAATATATTAATATTCCAACTGTATTACTATTCATACGACTAGCCGCAGAGGCTTAATAATATGGCTGCGTTGGTGTCCTTTGGATACAGAAGCCTACCTCTCCGATTAGAATGGCCGTCGTCGCCCAAATCGATCAGGGGCTCTACCGGCTAAGTCGCCGAACATCGTTTTTGTGAATGGCGTTCAAATAAAGAAAGGTTAAAAATGAAGTCATTTTTAACCTTTCTTTATTTGAACGCCATTCACAAAAACGATGTTCGGCGACTAATTTATTTAACATAATCAATCGTTAAATCGGCTTCCATGAGCACATTTGACGTCATAAATGGTCCGAAATCGATTTTCAACGTTGAAGCCGATTTAACGATTGATTACTTAATCAGCCGATTTAACGATTGATAAAGTCAGTAATTTTTAACCTTTCTTTATTTGAACGCCATTTAAGAAATCGATGTTCGGCGACTTAGCCGGTAGAGCCCCAGGAGTAGGTATTAGTACTATTAAAGGGGTTCAAGTTCAAACATATGACTACTACCCTGACTACGCCTTTGTTTAAATTATCCACAGTCACACCATACTGTTTCTAACAGTTGAGGAAAACTGAAGGAAATCCGTTCGGAATGTCTTCATGAGGATAAGCGCAGCGCTTCCAAGAAGTGGTTTGAGATCACCGCTGAATTATATTGAGTCAGTAAATTAACTAATACCAGTAAAACAATGCATCGTTGAAAATAAACGACTTTTAGCTTAAATAATTCAGGTGATCGATCAACTACGAAATAATTAACGACTGGAACATGAGTTTTAATTTGCTATAATTTATTTAAATTTAAATTTGTGAAATGTTAGTTATTTATATTGTGTGTTTCTGTGTAAATTATTTATGAGTAAGTATATATTAGCCCGAAGAATTTGTAAGCAAAAGTGGCAGTGGGAAGGGTACATAGCTCGTAGAGCCGACGGCCGCTGGCGCAGAAAGGTTCTCGAGTGGAGACCGCAGCGTGGGCAGGCCCCCTACAAGATGGACTGATGATCTTGGGTCGCTGGAAGTGGTTGGATGCGGATAGCGCAAGGCCGGCAATTGTGGAGATCTTTTGGGGAAGTGTCCAGCGTGGGCGTCTTTCGGCTGATATGATGATGATGATGGTGAAGTATGTATTAAGTTAAGCATTTGTAAATCAAACACAATGTGAAGAGTGTTAATTAAACAGTGCAATAAATTTGCACGATTGACATAGATGCAATCGCCTTGATTACTTCCTTATTGTTAAGACGGTATAAAATGAACTCCTGAAACAAAAATGTCGATCAGCTGACGCATTTTGTATGGGAAGCTAAAAACAAAATTTCTTAATCCCGAAACTGGTTTTTCTTTCACTTGACCAGTTGCATTGTATGATTATGTTCCTTAAAATTCGTACAACTTGTATTATTATCCTTTACTATTAGTATGGGATTATGAATAAGATCCATGATTAACAAATAAAATGAGCATGACGTCATACTATGATTCAAAACTGCTGTCTCACATTCATTACGCGAGACCTTAATCAGCTTCCTTTAAGGACCGTTTAGCAACACGCACTCAGTATGCTTCCTTATGTGACTGGCTAAGGTCATTGTTGTTCGCAAAACCTCGCAACATCAAGCCCAAATCCGCTTTGGTGTGAAGATCCTGATACGTTATTTAATTTGATTTTAATTTGTACATCGGTTGGTTGTTCCTACCTGCCCTGCCAGACGTGGGTTCGAATCCCGCATCGGGCCTAAAGTAATTGGGATTTAACTGCCAAGCAATATATTTGCTGCCAAGTATATAGTTGTTATAGTTTCGAAAAAAGTTGCTGTGACATACGGACGGACAGACAGACATGATGAATCCAGAAGGGTTCCGTTTTTTTGCTATTTAGCTACTAGTTAATAAATATTTAACTTAAAACCAGTTCGAAAAATATTTCTATAGACAACGGATACGCTGATCTTTTTGTATGGATAGTTACTATTGTTTGGGTATTTCGCCATGTTGACGTGCTACACTTTATTCAACTTCATAAGCAAATTAGCTTAGCTCCTTAAGTCCACGTCTTATGTATACACCTTGTATAGTCTTGCCAATCTGCCGTACAATCACTAGATCGCCGTAACAGAACAGCAGCAATTTCATTTTATGTTGAATGGGTTTGCTCTTGACCACGATCTCACCCGAGTAAGTGAAGATGTGGTCGAAGGTGGACCGCGCGTACCCATACGATGTCTGTTTACTCTAGCCTTGAATAAACCCATGTTGTATGAGTCTGGAAACACGTCGTTCGGGAGGGTGTTCCACTTCTTAGCCGTACGTATGATGAAGGAGGAAGCAAAAACGGCATAATGGGATGTCAACAACAAAGCGGTGGAGACCCTTAAGGTCACACTTTAAGACGGCTTCAAGCAGTACCATTTACCTTGACCTTTTCTTTCATTTTAGTTTGTAACGGCACTTTAGCATATGCACGGCATCAATGTACAGGGGCTCTACCGGCTAAGTCACCGAATATCGTTTTCTTGAATGGCGTTGAAATAAATCAAGGTTAAAAATGACTTAATCAATCGGTAAATCAGCTTCCATGACCACATATGACGTCATAAATGGTCCGGAATCGATTGTCAACGTTGAAGCTGATTTAACGATTGATTAAGTAATTTTAAACCTTTATTTATTTGAACGCCACTCAAGAAAACGAAGTTCAGCGAATTAGCCAGAAGAGGCCCAGGATAAGTTGGTCAACAACGGCAATGATCGTGAAACCGAGCGGAGATTGATAGCCCAGGCACTAAATGTTTTTGAAGTATACATATATCGCGCGTGCGCAAGATATTATCTACACATTGATAGGCGTGATATGATAAGATTGTGTAAATAAAGAATAGGTTGATAACTACGCACTTAGGCCTTAGGTAATGAAACAATGTACTGTACTCAACCGTATATCGGTACGCAATCTAAAAGTGTTATTACGATAATTTTGGCTAGAATTTCCAATAGAATGTCCTTCCTTAAGTTAGCGCTGTTAAGAGGCTGACAACACTAAATTTTGCCGCCTGCAGCACACTACCAAATACAATAATTATCAAAACATAAAAAGAAGGGTGAAACATATAACAAAATACACCATGTGCACTACTTATATATTATTTCGATATTAAGTTTTATTTTTTCTAGATTTTTTTCAATGAAACATTTTTAAGATACTCTGTGTTCTTTTTCTATCAAACCAAATTATTTGAATCGAGTTTTAGTTATAATAATATTCTTCAAAATATAGTCATATTTGACATATTTTCAGCAGTGTGAAATAGGTTTTTTACTGTATAACTTCGAAAGGCACCCCAGGGCCTATTACTTAAAAATATTGGTCATTTCTTCCAGGGATCCAGGGAGGTGAATGAGAAATATATTTGCATGGGACAACGGAAACCAGAAATAACTCTTAACCCCATACTTCTAGTTCCTCAGATTTCTCTGAGGTCGTATCGGATCGCTTGATATTCGATCAGTCAATATCGACCACTAATAATCAATTTGACAGTAATCAGGAAATATTTCAAGTTAGTTTAGGTACCAGACCTAGTTTACCAGTTTAAATATTTTTGTGAAGTGAAATACTTACGATTTATATTAACAAACCAAAAAAATAATCTAATATTTAAATATATTATAATATTAACATCAAACAAACGCCAATTTCAATGGCTTACGTCATATGTATGTAAACAAACAAACTTCATCCGTCGTTGTATCTCGTTTTTGACTATTGCGAGATCTACTTACTGTTTTGTTTAATATGTTTTTAGTTCTATTACGACACTAAAAAACATTAATAAAGTAAGAACTTGCACACCAATATTTTCTTGTTTATTTACACACATATGACGTTACGTCTAATAGAATAAACCTAAGCGCGGCAATTTTAAAAAAGTAATGCTGTTACATAACGTTAAGTAGCTTTATTTATTTTTTAACATTATATCAGTTCGCACCAGACCGTAAGTGGTCGGCGAGGTTAAGCAACTGGGCGCGCGGCCAGTCCATAGCTGGGTGACAACCAAAGTGGTTTAATTTCTGAGCGTCTCCGTGCTTCGGAGGGTACGTTAAAATTTCGTTCCCGGATGTAGTCATTAGATAACAGTCGTAAAGCCATGTCAGAGGCCTACTGGGCGGCTTCAACAACTCTGACACTAAGTAAGTAATTGTACAATCCCCTTTTGTGTATATGATACCACGAGGAAAACTGCTTAACTTCAGTCAGCCACCATGCAAAATATAATGATAATCATGAGAAAGGAAAGTGACTAACAAATGTCACAAGTTTATCAATTCTGATGCAATAACATTAACTTAAGTACCTATTTCATAATGCATAAGATATCGGTTAAGAACTCACTTACTTTGTATGGTACAGATCCTGCTTCATACAATGTAAATAGACCTAGCGCCTATTTCGCCTGTGATCGCGTTCAAATAAATGAAAGTTAAAAATGACTAAATCATTCGTTCAATCAGCTCCTGTGAGCACATATGACGTTATAAATGGTCCGGAATCGATTTTCAACGTCGAAGCCGATTTTACGACTGATTAAGTAATTTTTACCCTGGGGCTCTACCGGCTAAGTCACCGAACATCGTTTTCGCGAATGGCGTTCAAATAAATAAAGGTTAAAAATGACTGAATCAATCGTTAAATCGGCTTCAACGTTGACAATCGATTCCGGACCATTTATGATGTCACATATGGTCATGGAAGCTGATTTAACGATTGATTAAGTCATTTTTTACCTTTAATTATTTGAACACCATTCACGAAAACGATGTTCGGTGACTTAGCCAGTAGAGCCCCTGTATTTATTTGAACGCCGATCACTGTCACGATGTTCGGCGACATAGCTGGTAGTTCCCCAGGGGATCTACCGCCTAATTCGCCAGTCATCGTGATCGTGATCCGCGTTCAAATAAATAATGCTTAAAAATGACTTAATCGTTAAAACGGCTCCTGTGAGCACATGTGACGTCATAAATGGTCCGGAATCGATTTTAAACGTTGAAGCCGATTGAACGAATGATATAGTAATTTTTAACCTTCATCTAGTTGAACGACGATCACGATTACGATGATCGGTGAATTTGGCGCTGATCCGGCATATCAATCAGTTTAAGTGTAGTATGTAAGTTCCTTTATACTATTTAGTAGGTAAGCTCCTTTATAACGTTCTCATATAATTGTCTACGTAGCGATACTTGTAGTGGTGCACCATTTTTATGTATTTTATGATACAGAGTAATAAACGTCGTAACCTAGTACACATGTCTTTACTTGGCTCTGCTACTTAACCCCAACGCTTCATGGCGACCCTAGCCAGAGCCGACAGTTCAAGGCGTCGGTGTACCTACTCCTTCGGGAAATAAAACGAAAAATAAATAAAACGAGAAATATGAAAATGAATGTAAGTAATTTATCGGGTTTTCTATACTTAATATTAATCTTTATTGTACGGAAAATAAAACATAGTTAAGTCAGATAAGTCTCTGCACTAGGATTTCCTGGGTTGTGGAGGCCAGCCTCTTTCATAGTGAATCACAGTATCACACTAATATCAAAAAGGTGAATGTTTGTGAGTATGTGAGTGTGAATGTTTGTTACTTCTACACGCAAAAACTACCGAGAGGATTTTGATGAAAGTTTGTTGTAATATGGCTTATATATCCTAATACTGCCTCTTTGGACTAGCGGTAGCGTGTTCAACCGGAGATAATGAGGTCCTGGGTTCAAATACCGGGTCGGGCCAAAAAGTGATTTTGGCATTTTTCCTTAAAATTAAATTTCTTAATATCAGCCCGAAGTCTGGGAGTTGGCGGTATTACACCCCCGTGCCTTCGAGAGCACGTAAAGCCGTCGGTCCTATACCTGACCTCTTTCCGGTCGTGTCGCTAGTCGTTCCATCGGATCATGAGAGAGATGCAATAGAAAGTGCCCCTGTGTTTGCGCACACACTTGTGCACTATAATATGTCCTGCGCAATTGGCTAGTCTCCATTGCGACTGGCCGCCATGGCCGAAATTCGGTCGGGAGGACATTATTATTATAATATATATATCCTAATAACACATAGGCTATATTTATCTAGTTTGACGCGCACCAAACCGCGGGGCACAGCTAGTTTATAATAAAAGTAAGTAATGTTACCATTTTATTGACATTTCGTCCCTTTTTTGGCAGATTGGGAGGCAGGCATTTCATGAAATATAATAATAATAATATCTGGGGACAATGTCACACAGATCTTCCTAGCCCCAAACTAAGCAAAGCTACTATGGGTACTATGGGTACCAGGCGACGATATACATACTTATATAGATAGATAAATACATATATATACATAGAAAACATCCATGACTCAGAAACAAATATTCGTGCTCATCACACAAATATTTGCACTTACCGGGATTCGAACCCAGGACCACAAGCTTCGTAGGCAGGAGCACTACCAACTAGGCTATGGTGACCGTCAATATAAGGAGGAAACCGATTCAAATATATGCCCTTAATGATTCGGTATTTGTGATTCTTACCACAGACAGCTAATAGAGAGTCGACGAGGAAAAAAGATTGGATATTTAATTGGACACCGACCAGTTGATCACCAACATCGCAGAAGGAAAAATTGAGGCAACGATCAAGAGAGGCAGACAGAGTAAATATATGGACCAGGTGAAGGAAGTTGTGAATATTGAGGCTTAGAAAGAAGGCTTACGATAGAGAAGGCGGGAAACTACTACACCGACAAGTGCACAACACTTAAGTTAAAGATGAAGACCCCATACACAAAAGGCCTGCGTGATTATCACTGTAGCTGTGTCTGTTTGCGTTTAAAGTAAATGTTCCAAAGAGACGAATTAAGATTTTAATGGTGTTTTGATTCCATTTGATAACTATAGTATAATCGGCATAGCTTCTTTTATATACAACATGTAACTTAATTAACGCACTTCCTGAAAATAGTTTGTTCAGAATCGTTTACGGAATCGATTTATATCATTTTTAATATAGGTAATTTTTTATTCCAAAATAATTAATACTACAGATATTATTATCATATTAACCCTGTACAGTCAAAACAAATTGAAATGGAACCTAAGTCAAAGTAATAAGACGCAGTTTTATTTGTATTCATACAAAGTCCATAATTCAATATAAAATAAAAAAAATAAACTTTATTCCAAGAAACTAATTTAGTAAATAACAATGCATATACATGTTAAATTAAAAATTCAGTGTATGTATTATGATTACAACATAATATTCTAAATGGGGTGTTTGAGGGTGTGCGTTAATAACGTTACATGTTGTATACATATAAGAAGGCGACAAACGAGCAAGTGGGTCACCTGATGGTAAGTGATTAAGTGAGTGAGCCTGCCATGGAAACTACCAACTGCAACACCAAGGAGTCGCAGATGCGTTGCCGGTCTTGAAAAGACAAACAATTGTTGCTTACCCTCCCCACCCCCACCCCTATGAGCTCTGACGACTTTACTCATACTCAGCAACAAAACATTAAATTATTAATGTTATAATTAAGAAATGTCTTCTGTAAAGTGGAGGTATTTCCCCAGTCGGGCTCCTCTTTGAGCGAATGAACGCTGTGCCCTACCTATACTTAGCTAAGTTTCATATTAATTAGTTTATCTGTTCAAAAGAAAGGAATCCTTTTCTAGTAGGAGTCGAGGATTTTAACGATTAGATTAAGTTACTTTTGCAATTTTTTGAATCATGTTGTATCTTGATTTTCCTAGAATATTGAAATATGAACAGACGCCAGCACATCCAGATACCCCAATCTGTCAAATTTATTTTATAGATTTTCAACTTTATCACATAAGCATGAGGTTCACTTTCAATAGGATAAATTTGACAGATTGGGGTAGCTTGATGTGCTGGCGTCTGTACTTAGATCAGACTTTATTAGTACCTAAATATTAAAGCGGTTTACTAAGTATAGATATAGAAGTATACACATAGACTGTTTGACTGAAGTATAGACATATTTGAAAGACGAGAGGCCACAGTAATTGGCTAGTAAACAGAGTAAGCCTACTGGGCTATCAACGAGTTTTTCACTGCCTACAATTTAACCAGTGGCTACGGGTGTTTTTAACCACTTTCATAATAAGAAGATAATAATATGTTTGTAAAGTTCACCCACTCGAGAACCTTTCTGCCCCAGCGACCACGAACCGGAAGGCGCAGCGTGGGCAGGCCCCCTACAAGATGGACCGATGATCTTGTGCGGGTCGCTGGAAATCGCTGGATGCGGACAGCGCAAGACCGGCAATTATGGAGATCTTTGGGGGAGGCCTTTGTCCAGCAGTGGACGATGATGATGAAAGTTCACCCACACACACGCACAAGACACAGGGATTAATATCTCCTAGAGTAAAATATATCAGAGTGGTGGGCTTATAAAAAAAAACAAAAAATGCAGATTATCAAGTCAACTGATTCATACTAATACTAATATTATAAAGGCGAAAGTTTGTGAGTGTGTATGTTTGTTACTTCTTCACATATAAACGGCTGGAGTTAATAAAATTTGGTATGGAGTTAGCTGGCACCCTGAATTAAACACATAGGCTATTTACAAAGTTTAACGCGGGTAATACTGCGGAGCACAGCTAGTATGTTAAAATTTTATTGTTTGTATGTCACTCGTTATCTCGGTTGTTTTTGAACCGATTCTGTTTATTTTGTTTTTTTGTTCGTTAGGGAATATTTTCGCAAAGGTTCCATATAAATTTGGTTCAAATCAGATTTAATAATATTGATATATAATTAATATTAATAGATACTTATTAATTATATACCAATCAGGTTGTATATTTTTTTAAACAATACCTAATGATTAAGTTGACGTTTATAATCGAAACGTATTTATAACATACATGACGCTACTTGAAGAAGAACAAAGAAATAGACTGTTAATGAGTGTTCATTTGCCCCTTTTTAGGGTTCCGTAGCCAAATGGCAAAAAACGGAACCCTTATAGATTCGTCATGTCTCTCTGTCTGTCTGTCTGTCCGTCCGTATGTCACAGCCACTTTTTCCGAAACTATAAGAGCTGTACTACTGAAACTTGGTAAGTAGATGTATTCAGTGAACCGCATTAAGATTTTTACACTTTTTAAAATAACGAAAGATTTTTACGATTTTTAAAATAGAAAAAGAACAATTATTTTGGGGGGTCGCCATACATAGAACTGAAACTCAATTTTTTTTTTTTCATCGCACCCATTCTTGTTCGTTGTTTATGGATAGGTCTTCAAAAATGATATTGAGGTTCCTCATATTATTTTTTTCTAAACAGAATAGTTTGCGCGAGAGACACTTCCAAAGTGGTAAAATGAGTGTCCCCCCCCCCTCTAACTTCTAAAATAAGAGAGTGATAAAACTAAAATAAATATATGATGATATATAATACTACCATAGAAACTAACAAAGAAAATTGGTTTGAACGAGATCTAGCAAATAGTTTTTTTTAATACGCCATAAACCGCAATTTGCTTTTATTTAATCAACTGAAATACTTGCTGCTACGGAACCCTTCATGTGCGAGTCCGACTCGCACTTGGCCGGTTTTTATTTAATATACAATCAGATTTGTATGGAAAGACAAAACCTCTCTTTAAGTTAAACTATTTCTTAATATTTATATAAATAAGGGGTCTACTGCCGAAGATAAAGATGGAAAACAAGCTGTAAGTAGGTAAAACAATTAAACAAAAGACTTTGGTACGCACAAATCAACGGAAGCAAGAGATTAGATAGCTACCGAGCCGACCTATTATCGAAACGTGGCCATATATTTACTTGAACCAAGCTACCTACCTCATTAACATACAAGTCAATGATATCATTGTTATTTCCGCTTTGATTAGATTTGATTCGCTTACGAGACGACCGTCACGACGCACGTCAGATATACACATGTACTTTTTGCCACAGAGTCGCTGTTTACCATAATTTCACGAACAAGCAGAACGATCTGCCGCTTGTTCGAGAAGTGTGTTACCCTTTACCGTATTAGGAATAAATGGCGTCAAATTAATATATTTAGGATCTGCCTCATATCTAGGAAATAAACTGCTTTAGTAGGTACTAGCTGTGCCCCGCGGTTTTACCCGCGTTAAACTTTATAAATTATCACAGCTCCTCCCCCATTGGTGATAGCGTGATAATATGTAGCGTATATGTTGACCCGACCTCTTAGTAATTATTCATGCAAAATTTGAAGTAAATCCATGCAGTACTTTTTGAGTTTATAATAATAATAATATATAATATATAGGGACAATGTCACACAGATCATCCTAGCCACAAACAAAGCAAAGCTTGTACTATGGTACCAGGCGACGATATATATATACTTATAAATATACTTAAATACACAGAAAACATCCATGACTCAGAAACAAATATTCGTGCTCATCACACAAATATTTGCATTTACCGGGATTCGAACCCACGACCACCAGCTTCGTAGGCAGGAGCACTACCAACTAGGCTACGGTGACCTACTAGTTTAGCCCGGACATACATACAGACAAACAGATAAACAAACAAAAATTCTAAAAACTGTATTTTTGCTTCGGTATCGATTATAGATCACGCTCCAGGTATCCTGTTTAAAAAATATTCAATGTACAGTTTTGACTTACCTACGATTTTATTATATGTATAGATTACTTCATCACCTAAAAAGTCTTAATAGTTATTTAAGAAATGATTAATGAAAGAAGGTTGACGAATATAACGAAATGTGAATAGTATAACCGGAATGGGAAGACCTCGTAGAACATTATCTGACCAAATCGAAGTCTTTCTTAATAAAGGCCAGGTCAGAAGTAACCTAAACCGGCGAGCATGTATGAAAAATATAATGACAGTAAACGAGGCTAAAGAGGTGTGCAAAGATCGTGACAAATGGAAATCCTTTGTCTCTGCCTATCCTCTGGGAAACAGGCGTGAGTCCATATGTAGAGAAGGCTCGCTTGCCCAGTGTCTTTTTTATCTATTTGTATGGGTAGCGGTTACCCTAGTGTTGTTCAAGCCGCCCATAGGCCTCTGACATGGCTTAATAACTGTTATCTAATCACTAAACACAAGGTCCGCCATAATAATAACATTTAATTCGTACCTTAATAAAGACAGAACCATTCAGACAATATGTAGTAAAAATATAGCTAAAATTTAAAATGTTGATAATTAAACCTACACATGATCCTTGACAATAACTTAATTTAAGTTAGTTAAATATCGTTACTGTTATAAAATAAATCTTATTGTAAATTATTTCCTACAATCCGTGTACCTAAATATCTATATGTACCTAGAAATAATTATAAATTAATTATATATTACTACGAACATGTTCTGACTATTTACAAGCGCTTTTTTAAAGTCTACGTGATTAAAAACCTTTTTTATTTATTATTTTTATTTATTTTACTACAGCCGAGACCGGCAGCTTAACGTTCCTCTACCAATCACGGAAACGCTCCGAAATCCAACCCCTAGTCACACAATAATAATAGAAGTACAACCATGTTATATAGGATTAAAGAATACTGTCCAAGACTTCGGCCAACGTACAGAGCTTGTGCCCCGCAATCGTAGCAATACAAAATTGCGTACCACATCGGTGCGTGTGGCCAAAGAACAAAATAATACCTAGATTTTTTCTTATTTTATCCATAAACCCCATTTCAATGAGATTGGCATCCTCACACTTCTGAGCATAATAATCCAACAAGTGGCTGTGTTTGTTCACGTAAATAAGGAGCAGTACACGATTAGACCCAGGCACAGTGTTCTGTGTCTGGGTCTAATTTATCTTAAACTAGCTGTGCCCCGCGGTTTTACACGCTTTAAAACTTCATAAATTATATGTGTTAATCCAGGGTGTAAGCTAACTCCATACCAAATTTTATGAAAATCGCTCCAGCCCTTTAGACGTGAAGAAGTAACAAACATATACACTCACACACTCACAAAATTTCACTCACACACTCACAATATTAGTATTATATGTATGTATTTAGAAATATATAAGTATGTTTATCGGTTGTCTAGTTGCATTTTTATTATAGTTCAGATGGCAGTGACAACTTTCCCAAGATATTATTTTAATGCGCAAGCGCGGTATCATCTATTTACTGATTTATGGACCAAATCAAAGATTAAATAGTGCAGTGAGTTCAATATACGTCTCGAAGTATATAACGTAGGTCATAGAAGAGACGACTCACGCACTCCACATTGCAACACAATTACAGAACAAGAATGACACAACTTTAACCTAAAATGACACACAATCGTGCCATGTGCACAAGCTTCACAGGCTATGAGCAATGAGCATGACTAGACTTGTTGGCAATATTTCACTATATTTTTTATTATTACAAAACTAAAAGAGTCCCTAGATTCTAAATAGAGTAGTTTTCTCTCAGTATTACATCACGTGGTCGATTCGTTCCCTATATGCCAATGTATAGCTATTGCTCGTTGATTCCAAACGTTTGTAGGTTGGTGGGTTGGTTGGTCACTATGAAATTAAAATAATGTCAACCAATCGGAAATTTATAAATAAAGTTAATTTTAAAAGTAATTATTTATCGTATCATACAATATAATACAATTTCGCTGTCTCCCACTTAGGACAGATATTTGTGTGCATATGAACATGTCTGTTTGTCTTGAGTCTGGGTGTAATTTATCTTATATAGATAAATGTATGTATTTACAAAAGAAAAGCAATACTCGTATCCAGTATATCACTTATCTGGTTTCTCTGCTTAGTTTGGGATCAGACGGCCGTGTGTAAATAATGTCCCAGGATATTATTTTCATTATTACTATTCATAAATATAATAATAAACTAAATGTTTTATTATCATCTCAAACTGTTTACAGAACATATAATAAGAATTAACGAACAACATAAATTATATTTAGGCAACGTCTACTTAAATTTTGCCGTTGAAAATATAAGTTATAATAGTTTAGGAATGAATGTAATAACAAAGGACAGAAATAAGAAACAAATAATAACTAAACACCCCAGGTTTAGTTCTTATTTGGTTCTTTTTCTGTCTTTTGATCTAGCCTCCAAAAATCCCACCACAAAACTCCGAGTAAAAATTTAGGGAACTACAAAAATAACTTCCCACAAGGTAACGAAATGGAAAACGCATGTATATAAAACCATTTCAAATCATGTACGTATTTCTGCTACATGTAAATTTAAAATTGAAATTACCTACTTACTTAGTTGTTAGATAATTACATAAATAATATGGAATATTGAATAAATATCAAACTTATTTTGACATTTATTAAATACAAGTCGGTGGTATGTACAGACGCCAGCACACCCAGCTACCCCAATCTGTCAAATTTCTTTTATAGAATTTCAACTTTATCACATTAGCATAAGTTTCACTTTCAATTGGAAAGATTGGGGTAGCTTGATGTGCAGGCGTCTGTACATAACACCGACTTGTATTAAATAAACATCATAATAAGTTTGATATTTACTCAATATTCCATATTATTTATGTAATTATCTAACAACTAAGTAAGTTAGGTACTTTCAATTATAATTTTCATGTAGTAGAGATACGTAATAATTTGAAATGGTTTTATATACATGCGATTTCCATTCCGTTTCCTTGTATAGGAAAGATGACACAGCAACTGTACATGAACTCACCGTAATACTTATTCGGAATTATAAGATTCATAGGTACCTAAGCAATATTCCTGTTTTCCCTAAGTAGTATACAAGGAAATATTGGAGGCGTTGTCTATTTTTATTTCGTTTGTAACCAACATGCATTAGGCAAATATATATCGGATTTCGTTGTTATAATGTCACAATATTTTTGTGTAAGTATACATAATGTAATCGGATTCTGGAAAATAGCTCTAATAATTATAATGAAATACACAGTAACTACAGGTGTTTTATGGGCCAAAACTTGATCTACATAGATGTTATGTAAAGTAAATATGGTAATATTAGGAGGTGAGTCAACCAAGTATTTTATTTAATCCCAAAAAAAAATGTTTAAAAATTATTATTTTGTCACCCCAATCGTCTTAAATGTTCCTGGGTCGAGGGTCTTAAGGTAGAGGAAGATCATAGCATATTGAACTGCAGCTACCTTGACAGAAACTAGGATGACTGTTTTAAAAAAAAGAGTTTAGCTGCTTGTTTCAAGCATTGCTATGTTAGGCAAATGGAAATCGGTGCAAAGGTTTTTATTGTGCCAGGTGTTTTTATGTCTATCTGTCTGTGGCTACGTAGTTTCCGAAATGGTACATACAATTTTTTTTTAAATGTTCATTTAGCCATTCCAAAGTAACAGCAACGAGCTTGTCGTGTTTTGAACGCACTGCCAAAAAAAAAATACAAGCTCAATCGTTAGATATTTTCAAAAATTATGTTAAGAAATATATTTATCTGCCTAGTACCTAAGCACATTTATTTACCACTCGCCTTTAGTAGCTTTTAGTTTTTTCACGCATTCCTGCTTTCTTGGGCATCTTTAATTATTCTATGTATTTCTTCTTTTTTATTATTATTATTTTGTACTTGCAAAACTAATTTATGTTTGTTCAATCTTAATTTTAAGTTATGGTGGACAATAAAGAGTGTTTACTTTACTTTTTTAATTTTACTTTACTTACTTTTTTTAGTCCTGACTGTCGGTTTTAGATATCTTTAAATGGAGAAAGGTACAAAATAGAAAAATCTGTTGAAAACATATTGAAAGTGGAACAGCGTAAATCGCTCTTCGTTAATCAATAGGTTCGATAAAAAGTGTAAAACAACTGCTATCGACGCGACGCTTCACGAAGCGAAGAAGATCGAAAGGACATGGAGTGCAATGAAGCGCGAAGTTCAAGTTTAACAGAATAACCTTGGCTTTTACAGTATTTGTGGAACACTCCAGATTCCAAATTTAAAAGAAACAGCGTATTGAAGGTAATATTTTATTGGCTAGTAGAGTTAGCGTCAGCGTGGTTGTAGTCAAGTCACAACCACGCCAACAGCTTTGTTTTGTTTTATAACAAAATCATTTTATGATATATCTGGTACTACAAAGTTTTTGCTAGTTATAAAATGCACTACGCATAACAATTAAATATTTTCTTGATCTTTGGACAACCAACCCAGATCCTTCTGATCCCAAACTAGACAGAGCCTTTACAACCAGATAACTGATAAACATACTTTCTATACTATAAATACATATAAATTACATCCGTATCTACATACTGTTTCTAATATATTTTTATTAAGGAAAATCCCCGCTCGAGGGAATTTAATCCGCGTTTCGCGCGGGTCCTGCAAACATGTAATCCATATAGAACACACAGACTCAGAACTACCTAACTATAAATGTGTCAATCAATTGGTTATCCCGTACATGGATCGAAAAATAAACAGTCATATGTACAGACGCCAGCACATCCAGCTACCCCAATCTGTCAAATTTCTTTTATAGATTTTCAACTTTATCACGTAAGCATAAGGTTCACTTTGAATTGGGGAAATTTGACAGATTGGGGTCGCTTGAGGTGCTGACGTCTGTACTTGGATGCTTTATTATAAATATGGTGTCCACTGTCCAATAGCCTCCGATGAATCGGAAACCCTGGTATCATCGAGATAGTACGACAGTTCTTTTTCTGTCCATTTATATATTTTTAGATGTCTTCGAAGCTTAATCTTCATCATCGGCTAATATTTGATTATCTGTGGTTGAAAAGAATTCTTGACAACTGGGTAGCTACCAAACCTACTTCATCACTTGGCGAAACACCGAAGACATCTGCCTGGCTGGCCATACTTATGATACGACTAGATACCGACCTCATATAATCTGTCTGATTGTACAGCTTCCACACTAATGATCCGACACACGCAATCATCTTGACTTTTTTTTATCGGGACTAGTCTTACCCACCACTGCAACTCCTGTAAGCCAGGATCAATAGTGGCACACAATGAAATGACACTGAGCGGTGAGGCTTAGGCATGTCCCAGGGAATCGCTTTAACTGTCTTGGATCCCGCAACGAATTTAATCAGAAAGAGAAAAAAGGAGGAGTTAGAAAATGAATAGTTCCACTTCCCTCCAGAGCAAAGCGGGAGACAGAATGATGTCAATCAAGCAATCATCTTGACTATCACATTAATGATCAGCTTGGCTCGACGACCCTCATGATCACATCATCAGCCTGACTTCGTCTACTGCTAGGCATAGGCCTCCCCCAGAGGTTTCTGTTATCGTAATCGTTTGTAATCGTAACAAGTAAGTCATTTTAACCTACTCCAAAGAAGTAAGTTGAAAATCTCCTTATTTTGTTAGTGTTTTATTTTTTGCATATTTGCCACGCGATGACTCTGTTCTTTGTGAAATAATTTTATATAATTTTTTTTATTGATAGAAAAATAAAATAGTTGTAATGGAACAATTATTGCTAACATACCAAGACCCAGAACAACAATGTATGGGTCACACAAATAGAGTAGTTGTCTTAGTTACATTACATTATAACTTACACTTAAAGTACATTTACAAAAAAAAATGCCTAATTAATTAATTTTTAATATAATACCTACATCCTCCGGAAGGGTGTTAAGCAAGGGAATCCTAAATTTGATCTGCCAACGTGTATCGTTCGTAGCTTAACGCAGAGCGCCTACCCCGGATTGATAGATGGTGCAGGTCCCGCTGGACGATTAAATTTATGATTTCCCATTTTTGAGATGCCTAATTAATATAATATCTGCTATTTTGCAGTTGGTTAGTGAATGTTTATTTTTGAATCTCCACCGTAAGTAAAAACGAAGCAACTACGAACTACTGCGCCACCGGTACAGCCATTTTATTTAATCTCTTCTTAGTAACATCAGTCAAGGACAAACCCTGGCTGTATTAAAATAATATCTGTGTCCGGGCGTGGGCGTTTCAATCTAATAATATCTTAGATATTGATCCTCTTTACTTTCAAATCTGGAGCTTTGTAATTGAGTTTTCCCTCATGTATGACGTACAGACTAACCTTTATTAGATTACCGGATTTATACGCGACCTTTTACTTTGATTAACGTCCATTGATAAAGTAAATGATGCCTAATTGTATATTTAGACTAGCTGTGCCCGCGACTTCGTCCGCGTGTTAATTAGTTTAATTCGTTTTTTAGTAAAATAAAAGACATTTTCTAAAATAAAAGTAGCCTAAGTTACTCCTTATTACATCAGCTACCTGCCAATAAAAGTCCCGTCAAAATCGGTCCAGCCATTTCAGAGATTAGCCGGAACAAACAGACAGACAGACAGACAAAAATTGTAAAAACTGTTATTTTGGTGTAAGTACCGTATATATATATTCATATTTATGTAGTAAAAACCGGCTATTTCAATATTACAAACAGACACTCCAATTTTATTTATTTGTATAGATGTATAGATTATTATTTTTAGCCGTGAGGTTTCTGACCCTGAAAGAATAACAGGGCTACCCCAAATCATACCGCAGGTGTAGTACAGGCGACTAAGGGATACACCAGGTAGTCGGGCAGCAGCACCTCCAGTGTACTATAGGTATACCACCTAACTGCGGTCGCCAACTCGCATGCCAAGCACGGTGACTACGGCACACCCCTCCAAATGGTAACGTTATTACCTTTGGGGGAAGCCTATGTCCAGCAGTGGACGATATGAGGCTGATGATGATGATGATGATGAATATAGTTTAGACTTAAGTGACTTAACTCCCCCGACACAATGAGGGAAGTTTGAGGTATATGTCTTTCTGTGTGTGTGCCGTAATGCTTGTTATTCTATGCTATTCTAAACTTTTTTCAATATCATTGCTTTTCTTTGTAACAAAGTCCTTATGAAAAGGACAGGTGAGGCCTGCAGGGCTTATCAGGTGAGTAGGCCCCTCTCTCTCTACCTCTCTTACTTTCTCTCTCTTCTTTCTACACTCACACACATAACCTATATTAGTTCATAAGTTTTATTTTATGATACATTAAGTAGCTCCCTCGTTTATTAAGATTAGTTAAGCAATTTTGATCTCACTATGTTAATAAGTAGTAAGTTGTTTATTTTCTTTATTTATGAATCTTGTTCATGTAAACCTATATTATTATAAGTACAACTCATGTGACCGGTATCCAAGATACAGGCACAATGTCTAGATTGGGACCAAAGTTATTTTTAATAGTCTGTAAAGCTTTACTGAAAATAAAGGTATTAATAGTCTTATAAAAACCCTCCTGCAAGTTGTACGGGGATGATAGTTTGTGAAGGATATTATAAAGGATACCCGAGTTTTCCTGCGGAAGAGGATTGGGAACCACTTGAGATCCTTGCAAAATTGAGAAACCTACGGCCGAAAATGAAATTTATGCACAAGTTCTGGTAAACGCTCAAGTTTGTCTAAAAGCTTCTCACTAGCATCCACCAGAAATAAATCCGATTAGTGACTATATCTATTGTCTAGATGTGGTTACAAAAGACAAGTTGATAATCAAAGTAGAATTTTTTTCCGGGCAATAAGAGCGTTACCTATTAAGTAAGTAATTAAGCTTAGATTGAAGCAAGACTTCATAGTATTCACGGGGTTTAAGTCACGAAGATCAAATGGGCACTAAATTCATTATTTGACGTAACAAATTATTTTCTACGAATTGAGGATAGACGCTCAACGATACTCGCCGGCAGATCAAATTTTCGATTCTCGCCGGACCATTAAATTTTTTAGACCTATATTTACTAGTTGTGAGTTTATATAGACATATTAAGACAACTCTTTTATTTACAGACGCCAGCACATCAAGCTACCCCAATCTGTCAAACTTCCCCAATTGAAAGTGAACCTTATAATCTTGTGATAAAGTTGAAAATCTATTAAATTAATTTGACAGATTGGGGTAGCTGGATGTGCTGGCGTCTGCACACCAAGTAAAATAAAATACAAAGAAGCAAAATTTTACAATTGGCATATTATGCACTTAGAATAACCAAACCGTTGAAAACCTCCAACTCCAACTATAATTACATCATTTTGAAAAAGAGCTGATACTCTTAGACTGCTGGACCGATAGTTACCAAACAAAACTAAGAACCACCGCAAGAAAACTGGCTTTAAAATTAAAAAAAACGCATTGAAATCGGTGCATCCGTTTGAGAGCTACGATGCCGCAGACAGTCACACACTGACAGACATCAACGTCAAACTTATAACACACCTAAAGTTATACTGTATCACCAATATCGTGTCGCTTTACTAACAATAGTTGTAAGTCATGTTTTTAGGGTTCCGTACCCAAAGAGTAAAACGGGACCCTATTACTAAGATTTCGCTGTCTGCCTGTCTGTCTGTCCGTCTGTCTCCAGGCTGTATCTCATGAACAAATTAGACAGTTGAAATTTTCACAGATGATGTATTTCTCTTGCCGCTACAACAACAAATACTAAAAAATAAAATAAATATTTAAGGCATACAACAAACGTGAATTTTTTGCTCGTTTTTGTAGATAAGGGTACGGAGCCCTTCGTGCGCGAGTCCGACACGAACTTGGCCGGTTTTTTGTAATTAATAACAGACTGAATCTTAGTTATCTGAATAAAGAATTTTTCAACTTCAATTTGCGTCGGGGATTAAACAGAAACATTTCATGAAGATGATTGACGATACCTAGGTATTTAAAATCCAAACAATAATTTAAGAACGTGTAAATTTTCTCACGATTTTCCTTGTTGATTTCCTTTAAAACCGCCCAGTATGATTTATTATCATACAATGGGCGAACACCATCAACGTATACGTATAACAAATGTACAGAACAGTACAGCACATCAAGCTACGCCAATCTGTCAAATTTCCCCAATTGAAATTAAACCTTATGCTTATGTGATAAAGTTGAAAATCTATAAAAGAAATTTGACAGATTGGGGTAGCTGGATGTGCTGGCGTCTGTACCTTGTGAATGTATAATTTGGTCCTTATGCAATAAGGTAGATTTTGTATTGCAAGTGTATCCGCAGTTGCCGACCGCAATTGCTGTGCAGTGACGGCGAAAAAAATGGGAATATCATCACCCCATCTCATGGCGTGGGGGCGTAGAAGTCGACCCGAGGGAATATCTACCAGATGGATGGGCAGCAGGTTCTTTCTGAGTACTATGACCATCATACTACGATCGCCAACCCGTTTGTCAAGCGTGGCGATTATGGCAAGATGATTCTTGGGGGAGGTTTTTGTCCAGCCATGGACTTCTTTTAACTGTTATGATGAAGTGTATCCACTGGCGTGGCGTCGACTATACTTCAAATAGTAACGTAAGCATTTGATTCACCTTGGAGGTTAAAACTCTGAAGGAAATGACGATATACCGTTCCTTATAACGGTTCTGAAATACAATACTTGGCATCTTGTAAAATACAGCAAATCTGCATGGAAAATTGTCCGGTCAAGCACTAGGCTCCTCACTGTAAACGTAATTTATAACAAAATTATAATAAAAACAACATGGTGACGTCAAATTGTGTCTTTCATCTTGCGTATGGCACAGTCGCCTGCCCTCACACGTTTGGCCGTTCAGATAAGCACACTTAGGCATATTTCCCCACCTACACCACGCCGCCCGTACCACCGCGTTTCATCTCCCCTTTCAATCTCTTATAACCCTTTTTAAAAAGTAGCCTATGTCCTTTTTAGGGTTCCGTAGCCAAATGGAAAAAAAACGGAACCCTTATAGATTCGTTCTTGATTCGACATACGGACGGACAGACAGACAGACGTCTGTCTGTCTGTCTGACCGTCCGTATGTCACAGTGATTCTTTTCCGAAACTATAAGAGCTGTACTATTGAAACTTGGTAGGAAGATGTAGTCTATTTATTTTTAATACGTCATAAACCGCAATTTACTTTCATTTAATCAACTTTTTTTTTAGTAATTTATTCTCTTTATTATTCACATTAAAACAATGTAACAAAATCGCCAAACTGTTGCCAGTTTCTTGCCCCTACGGAACCCTTCATGTGCGAGTCCGACACGCACTTGGCCGGTTTTTAGGTTCTAGATTATCTGTGTACCAAATTTCATTTACCAAGTTTTAGGTAGAGGTAGGGCGTTATTTCGCTCAAAGAGCAGCCCGACTGGGTAAGTACCTACACCTTCACAGAAGACATTCCGTAATAATAACATAAATAATTTAATGTTGTGTTTCTGCGTGTGAGTAAGGTCGCCAGAGCTCATTGGGGTGGAGGGAAGGGTCAGCAACACTTGTTTGCTGACTCTTAAAGGCCGGCAACGCACTTGCGACTCCTCTAATGTTGCGAGTGTCCATGGGTGGTGGTGATCACTTTCCATCAGGTGACCCACTTGCTCGTTTGTCGCCCTCTGATATGAAAACAAAAATCGTTTTTGGCGTGAGACAGACAGACAGAGTTACTTTCTCATTTATTATATTAGTAAGGATTTAAACTTTGAGAAATTAGTGAAGTAACTACCTAAAAAAAAGGTCACATTTTGATTATTTGTAATTCCTTTATCGATCTTACCTTTCTTAACGGTATAAGATTTACAAGCATTTGGAAATAACAGAAATAGACTAGGTATTTCCATTTTAGAAATTAGTGAAGTAACTCAAGGTATTTACAATGAAACGGCACATTTCTGAAAGGTAAACGGCAGGTCTGTATGGGATTTTTGTACCGCTAGTAAAATTTCGTGTTTCGGGATATTTTATGTTTTAATTGGTAGTTAATGTGATAGAAAAGGCATTTTTAATTTCTTAGTTTTTTAGAACTTGGGATATAAAAGTTATAGCCAGTTTTATTTTAAGGTTACGTTTGGTAATCTGTGGGTCAACCCTTGACCGTGGATACGTTGCAGTTCAAGAATCACTCTTACTGCCTAAGTAATAAAGATACTGTAAATATCAAAGTGTGTCTACTGATGTGGTAATGAAATGCTAGTGTTAACTAGTGTACTAATGAAGATTGTTATCTTCTATATATATCAAAATCAATGCCACTTTTCGTTGTAATGTTATAACTCAACAACGCCTTTACCGATTTCCCTAATTTTGGTCTTGAATTATTCGTGGAAGTCCAGGAAAGGTTTGTACGTAGAGAAAATTTAAAAAAAGTCTTGAAAAAGTGTAAATACATCGTTTAGCAATTTAAAAAATATTTTTTTTGAATAAATGAACTTAATAATCATTGTTTTTATTACTATGCCTTATACGTAGCGAAGCACGTACCGGGCCGCTAGTATATTATATTTACATAAACATTGTTATGGTGATAAAGTAAAATATGTTGTCGCTCTTTTTGTAGTCTTTACATGGATTTATTCCAAACCTGTCCCGAAAATCCTAACCGGGTCGCAAGTTAGGTTAGGAATATGCAAATAACTATTATTTGTTGAAATAATGTAAAGTTCTTTACTTTCTTCTTTTACAAAGTTCATACCCCATTGTACATTTGTGTGAGGTAGCGAGGGGTTTTATACGAGGTTTTGAGTGGAGGTAAATAAAACAATAGGTTCTTTGTTTTTAGTAACTACATTTATTTTATTAGTAATTTTATTAATTCATCCTTAGTATTACTTCATCTAAGAACGTCTTCATATAAGTACCAAACAATAATTATCACATAGCACAAAGCAACATTGGGTTTATTGAGAACTTCACTCTCATCGGATAAAGCATGTCTTCTTAGTCGGGGCAACCGAATGTTGCAATTAACACATTGCAAACTCGTCATTTTAATTAAATGATAAAGAGTCCTTTCGTGAATCCACTGTCAACACTGTGAACACATCAACATATATATTATAGTACGGAGGATAACTCAACGTAAAAATTGCAAGATAATTTGCTAAATTGATGACATGTATCAAAACAACAGCAATAAATACCTGACAGATTGTCTTTGCCCGTCAATAAATAATTGCCATGAACAAAAAAAATATTGACGACGAAAATCGTTCCTATTCTAAATCATTAATTATTACGATTTAATGCAACTACTGTGCTTTCATAGGTATAATAAATAAGTATATAATTATATGATTTATATACAATGTTATTCCCATTTAAAAATAATTCATTATAATTTCGATATTTATATTATTTTACACATGGCAATTTCTGAAAACGTAACTGCGTTTAGTTTACCATTTTATTACGTTTATTTATTGAAAATAATTGAAATATTATTTTTGATTTTATTAATTAATCCCAAGTTCTAAAAATATTATACATATATGAAAATCAATGCCTTAGTTGTCTTAATAAGTGGTACAAATTATGTAGCTGAACACCAAAAGAAGTATGCGGTACGATTTTTGCCATTCACATTTGTAACGTTAATTCTTATTTAATTTTAATCTATATAAATGTTATCTGAATTTTCTCCTAAATTAAAATAGTTCTTAGCAGACAGGTACGTAAGTCATGCAAATAATGAGGATATAATAAAAATTAAACATGCGGAACAGTCTTTGAGGACTGCCGATGGAAATGAAAACTATTTTTTCATTTGTCATAGGTACTCGGAAAGTAGTGTTTATTTGATCCGAGTAGCGAGTGGAAGATGCTACTTGGCTGCTTCAACCTTTGGGCACAGAATAAAGAGTACTTACGTACAGAACCGGCTCTTCGCGCAACAATTTATAGAAAAAGCGACTCTTGCTACTAAGCAACTAAGTGCAATTCAGCTTACATTCGCGCTCAGTGCCTACCGCGATATTCACCTAAACGCTGCCGCTCTCTTCTAACGCATTACACTGTCTGTGTATGACTCGGAGTGTACTGGCTTAGGGTTACCGGCTTGCCGCTGTTACTATGATACCTATTAATCGTCTATATAATCCCAAAATCACTTTTTGGCCCGACCCGGGTTTGAACCCAAGATTTCATTTTCTGCGGTTGAACACGCTACCGCCAGACCAACAAAGAGTGAGTTCGTATAAAAATATGAACTCAGGTTAGAAAAAGTGCATCTAATTTTTGGATATTTTTTGCAGTCTGTACCATTTTGTAACGAACTTTTGTATGAAGTGAACCCAACTAAATTCTATTTATCATCTACACCTTACAAATTTTGGCTTTTATAATGGGGTAAACATCATAAAATATTCACATTTTGCAGTACTTAAAAGTTCGTAGACGAGAAAAAGTAAAAATTCTGGTTGTTTACATTTTCACTATACTAATTTATAAATATCTCCTAAACGCGTGGACCGATTGACATGACTCAAATGGATAAAATGGTTTTAGGCCTAGATCTTTCATTTGACACCAAAATAGTTAAGATATCTCGACAAACAAAAAAACACATTTTCAAGTTGCTCTCGTAATTATTTTTCCCGTAGGTACTAATTCTTTTAAAAACTATCTTGGTCAACAAAAATGTTAAAACTAGAGTATATACGACTAAAAACACTTTATTTGTATTCTAATTAGAAATAATCAACACCTACAAAGCTACTTTGGTAGGTATTTAAAAGAATAATTTGAACTAACCTTTCTGCATCTTTAGGTAATGTAAAAAATGATAAACCCTTGTCCTTTTTTCGACAGACATCCGTCAAATGAACAATATCTAGCACCAGATTTGTGATGAGACATTTTTTCTGTTAAATATTTATAGTATTAAGTAGTCTTTTAATCCGTGGCTGTGCGCGCGAGCGGTGACAACCGACTAGCGCACGCCACTTCAGAGGCGCGCGAAAGTGTAGGTACTTATCACCGTAGGTACGGCCGAGTGAAGGGGCCCTGCTTTGGGTGGTAAAGACTCATAGTAATTGCTTCTCTCCCTATGTTGGGAATAAATTTTAAAAATAGAACTTAATTTGGTTAGGCAGTCGGCTGTAAAAAATCTAACATAATTAAGAAAAAAAGTGCACAACGAACGCCGCTAAAGAAGTTATCACTTCAAAAATGCTCCGTTCATGAGAATGTATAAACGGTCAGTGTGAATTCTAAAAAAGCGGAGGGACTTTTTTTATTCACACTGGCCATTTTTCGTCTTTGTTCGTCTTACGAATAATCGATAAGGTCGCGTGATATGACGGGAGTTCAACATTTTTTACCCATCCCAAGAAAATGCACAGGGCCGTTAAATAAGATTTCACTTCAAAAAATATTATTATAAGTTAATTACTTACTGACATAGGATAATACAATAGACATTCTTATTATTAAGTACATAATATAATCTCCTTAAATAAACAACTGTAATCGGATTAGGAATGAGGACTAGAATAGATAGTTATGTAACTTCAAATACACGTGTATGTTTACATAAGCCACTTGAACATTTATTGTTAGAAACTAGGGTGCTACCTTTTATTACTTTAGCAAATAAACATCTCCTGCTTCTTAGTATAAATACCAGTTTAACCCCGGAAATAACAGGGAACCACTAATGCATAACGATCACAAGACGCGTAAGCTCGTCCAATTCTGGCCATTTAGGGTATTTTACCCTAAATGATTGGAAAATTTGTCCCAAGGATATTTTTGTAAATTCTATGTTGGTACTAATGCGCGTTAGTGATATACATCATGTAACGTAATTAACGCACACCCTCAAACACCCCAATTAGAATATTATGTTGTAATCATAATACATACACTGAATTTTTAATTTAACATGTATATCCATTGTTATTTACTAAATTAGTTTCTTGGAATAAAGTTAATTTTTCTTTATTTTGTATTGAATGACGGAATTTGTACGAATACAAATAAACTGCGATTTTAAAAGTCTTATTACTTCGACTTACGGTCCATTTCAATTTGTTTTGTCTGTGCATGGTTAATATGATAATAATTTCCGTAGTTTAAATTATTTTGGAATAAAATATTACCTATACTAAAAATGATATAAATCGATTCAGTAAACGATTCTGAACAAACTACTTTCAGGATGTGCGTTAATTAAGTTACATGTTGTATAGGTAGCCTATATTTGTATTGCATTCGTATGATTACCTACTCAACTTTATGATTTAAAATCGCTTATGACATCATTCAATAATTTAATGCTTTAATTGGACATGCACTACGAAAATAGCCCTTACTGAATACGTAATTAGGTGCCCAGGTATATACACTAATACGGCGTAGATTGTACCTATCTATAGTTGGTCCTGTTATGTTGGTAGAAGTAAAATACATTTCTATATGTAGGTATATTAATATATAATAGTATATTAATGGCATGGGAAATTTAAAGAGCGTAATCACACTATATCACACTAATATTATAAATGCGAAAGTTTGTGAGTGTGTATGTTTATTACTTCTTTACGTCTAAACTGCTGGCTCGGTTTTAATAAAATTTGGTATAGAGTTAGTTGGCACCCTGGATTAACACTGTATAGGCTATCATTTATAAAGTTTAACGCGGATAAAACCGCGGGGCATAGCTAGTAAAATTATAAAGGCGAAAGTTTGTGAGTGCGTGAGTGTGTATGTTTATTACTTCTTCACGTCTAAACGGCTGGAGCGGTTTTAATAAAACTTGGTATGGAGATAGCTGACACCCTGGATTAACACATAGGCTATAATTTATATATTTTACACAGGTAAAATCGCTGGGCATCGCTAGTCCATCCCATAAATCTGACCAGATAACACAACAGTTTCGAAACAAATAAATGTTTTTTTTGTTGCATACAAAATGCGTTAGATTAGGTATATTTGTATCGGAAGTTGTACACTTTTATTTGTATATACTGCATGTTTATGGTTTACACATCATTCATTTATACATAAATATTGTACTTGTATACCAACCAAGCAATTAGCCAAATTCATTTTTATTAAAAAAAAACGTCTTAAAAACTTGCAACCTAAACTACCTTGGTTTGTAGATTTGTTTGCTTAAAACTATCTAAATCGAAATAATGGCGTAAAATATATTTAAGAGTTAGCAACACTGAGACGCATCTTAAACTCATCATCCATGTTTCACTGATCGGGAATGCGTGAACCCTGCCTGAGTGACTCGGACAAAGGATCGTCCGAATTGCTTGCCGTTGAATCATCAGATTGTGTGCAACGGGGTTACGTTATGCTAATACATACTGATGTAGGATTATACAAGCAACATGTCTCTGAAGTTAGTATTGCACCAATTGACACTAACAGACTTATAAAATGAAATACTGAATAATTTGTCATGATATAATTATAATATTGGACTTACTTACTTATATTTAAGAGGGGTAGGGTACAGCGTTCATTCGCTAAAAAAGCAGCCCGACTGGGGAAGTACCTCCACCTTACAGAAGACATTCCTTAATAATAATGTTTTTGTCTTTAGTATAACCTTTTTAAATTTCATAAGTAACTTAGAACTTAACTCATCAACTAATACTTTGTTAATCCATGAGGAAACTATAGGTCTTTAAGTAAAAAATTCAATATTTAAGTTCTTCTTCTTCTGTATGACCGTTTGTTTCTTATTAAAATAAATAAATATTATTAATGATTTCAATGTTGTGTATCTGCGTGTGAGTAAGGTCGCCAGAGCTCATCGGGGTGAGGGAAGGGTCAGCAACACTTCTTTGCTGACTCTTTTAAAGGCCGTTACTCCTCTGGTGTTGCGAGTGTACATGGGTGGCGGTGATCACTTACCATCAGGTGACCCACTTGCTCGTTTATCGCCCTATCACATAAAACTAAAAATTTTATTTACAAGACGAACCTATTACGACACAGTCTACTGTAAGTTGTGTGTAAGTGGAGTGACTAGTTATTCGTGTGTAAGGTTTTACACACGAATAACTAGTCACTTCACTAACTTACAGTAGACTGTGTCGTAATAGGTTCGTCTTGTAAATAAAATCTCTTTTCAGTTACTCTTTTTTTAAAGATAGCGCCCACGTTAGATTAATATTTCCCAGTGTCGCAAGAGAATTTATGAACACGCAATTCACGGACATAAACACACACAGATTCAGAACTACAGTACCTACCTGTATGAGTCACATAAATAGTTGTTATTGTACGGGGTTCGAACCCGAACCACGAGGATTCTGAAGTAGTGGCGAGGCGACTACCACAACCACTGTGCAGTCAACCATGATGTTGGGGATATTATATTTAAGTATTACCTGCAAAATTTTTAAATAAAATTTTTAAAGCAATTTTATTCATTTATTCGAGGAAAAATACAATTTTGACCAAAGCCCGCTAACACTAAGCCAAGGTGGTAACATCAAAATAATAAAATTGTAAAGGAACATTTTCATTAAATGTTAAAACGCGAAAGTATGTGAGCGTGTATGTTTGTTACTTCTTCACGTCTAAACGGCTGAAGCGATTTTAATGAAATTTGATATGGAATTAGCTGACACCCTGGATTAGCACTTAGGCTATAATTTAGAACGTTTAACGCGGGTAAAACCGCTGGGCACAGCTAGTTACTGATATAGCTTCAATTAAAGAACATCTGCAACCACTAGACCACCACCAATATTTGTGTGATGTGCACGATTATTTGTTTTGTGTCTGGGTGTAACTTATCAATAATATTTATTGATTGTATATCTAGTTGTATATGTCTAGTTGACGATCAGATGTTAGTGTGTTAGCTGTTGTAAAATATTAGATATTATTAGAACTATATTAAAATTAACTAAGCAATTTGCGTTGGCAGATTCTAAAAATACTAGAGGCCTTATAGGACAAGCTATGAGTTAACATGCCCAGAGACTAAAATTATAAATAGACACCTAGAGGGGCCGTTTTAAAAGACTGAACTTATTTTTATCATAATCTTATTACTCATAAACACTCTGCGAACATTATACTCGTACCGTCCCTATAATAAAGGCATAATCACTAACCCAGAAACAAAACACAATATCCATTGCGGTTCTTGTACGTATCAAATATAAACTTTAATAATAGAATAGGCAATGTATAGCGAAAATATCTCGCAATAAATAGGGTTGTAATAGACATCAATTCACAGAACAAGACCGAGGTCATATAGGGTTCACTTTTGTTTACATTCTTCTGTAACACCTATTGTGTAATGGGTACTATATAGCAGTTGAAATGACGACAGACGTTATAAACTACAATCAATTATCCGATGACCGTTTGATTTATTAACGTCTCTAACAGCCAACAATAGCTACTGCCAGACCACCTAAGAAGATGTAATATAGCTTGCTTGTATTTATTTTTATTTATTTATCGTATCGGAAGTGGTTATCCTAGTGTCAGAGTTGTTCAAGCCACCCAGTAGGCCTCTGACATGGCTTAACGACTGTTGTCTAATGACAACAACCGGGACCGACAGCTTAACGTACCCTCCGAAGCACGGAGACGCTCAGAAGTTAAACCACTTTGGCGGTCACCCATCTATGGAGCCCAGTTGCTTCACCTCGCCGATCACTTACGGACCGGTGAGAGCGTCTAGCTATGAGCGTCTATAAATAAATAATCTGTCAAATTGAAAGTGAACCTTAAACTTATGTGATAAAGTTGGAAATATGTAAAAGGAATTTGACAGATTGGGGTAACTGGATGGGCTGGCGTCTGTACAGACCTAAATAAAAAGAATAAGAAAAGAATTACCTTTATACGATGCAAAAAAAGAAAAAAAATCATATTTACTATGTTACCGTATTGGTTAAGTAGGCAATAAACAATATATAAATACTATATTGGTATTTACCACAGAAAAATACAGATTACTTAATCAATGATAAGTCTCGGTGTGATAGTGTGTGACGAAAAAGCCATAGCTCAGCATTTTGCTGCAGAAAAAATTAAATGATACTATTTACTTATATTCTATGTAATAAATTAAATTAACTTTGCAAATTGCGGTAGCAGTTATAAAACTTTGGTATTTCTTGATGGTTAGGATCAGCCGGCAATGTCTTAGGTGTCTCAAGATATTTGTTATTATTATTATTCAATATAATTAATGATCATGATTCAGACTTACTAACTATTAATTTTCTTGTTAAAAAAGTATATAAGCTCTGCTTCGTTCAGACAGTTCGCCGTGAGATCAGATATTAATTATAGAGAGACATATTAGAACAGAGATCAGATATTAGAACTAAGCAGACCTTGTACAGACGCCAGCACATCCAGCTACCCCAATCTGGCAAATTTCTATTATAGATCTTCAACTTTATCACATAAGCATAAGATTCACTTTTAATTGGGGAAGTTTGACAGATTGGGGTGTGCTGGCGTCTGTGCTATTGAATTTATGGAAACTAAATAACTGATATATTCCATATACCTACTACTGGAATATACTTAAACTTATCTATTAATCATAGATTTGTTCCATGTGTAATGTAATGAATGACTTGTAAAATATATTAATTATAATGGAACAATTCTGTAGGTTACGGTAAGTCTGACTTGACGTTAAATCAGAGTAAAATACGTATATGATTGCACAATATTTGATTCAAAATTAATCGATATTCAATAGTCGATAGTTTTAATTCGATATAGTATTACAAGTATCAAATGCTTAACGTGACAAGTGATTGACGTATCAGGGCAGAGATACGAATGTGTTAGTTGATATTTTTCAATCATCGTTTTCATTGTAATGTTTATAATAATATACAATTTTAATCAAATTTACTTTAATTGATACGTTTATCTAATAGTGTTGATAATATAAATTTTAGTTGTTTAATTCGATTGTAGTTTTAGTTAAGTATTTATAATGCTGCTTATATTTAAATAAATAAAATGGCATATGCCTAATGACATATCATTATTTTACTGGGACAAAACCCTTCAAACTTCCGTAAAGGTCCCACAAACCAGCTTATCTAACATGACGACGTAGACTCACATCTCTCTACTTTGATCTGAGTCTACAGCGTTCGGCCATAGAAAATTGAAACGCACGAGTCTATGTCCGCTATCTGTTTTGTGAAAACAGTGAGGAAGTTTAGACAGTTTACAGTTTCATGGGTGACCGTGGTTTAATTTCTGAGCGTCTTCGTGCTTCGGAGGGCACGTTCAGCTGTCGTTCCTGGTTGTAGTCATTAGACAACAGTCGTTAAGCCATGTCAGAGGCCTACTGGGCAACTTGAACAACTCTGACACTGGGGTAAGTAGTAACCTCTGACTGACAAGTAACCAATATAAATAAAATAGTATCAAAAACTAAAACCAGAAACATCGTTTTAAAATATGCCCGCAAGATAGTTAATATAGTTATAGACAGGAATAAATGAATATAAATAAAATGTATTTTAAGTACCTAGTAATTATATTATATAAGTATAGTATGTAATATTATTTAATGGGATGAAGGTATAGAATTAAAGAGATAGGATATAAGATTGTATCATGTTGATGATAAAATACTTATAGACGGAATGACAAGACAAGGCTGGAATATATATGTATAAAACAGATGAGCATAAAAAGAAAAATATGCATGCAAAAACACAGGCATAAAAAGAACAATATGCGAAACAGCTCTATAACAATATTAACTAACATAAATACAACGTAACTTAGAATTAAAACTTAAAACTAGAAATTAAAATTAGAACCTAGAAATATAATACAATAATACAAATAACACAAAAACTTGAATAATAATAGAACTTTAACTAAATAACGTCTGTGATAACGTCCCTGCTCATGGCAAGGAGTGGCGATTGTATCATCAAAAAAAAAAAAAAAAAAAAAACCACTGCCCATACGATAAGTAAGTACGAGTAAGTACCGTGTAAATTCAACCATAGTTAAGTTCTAACTAGGGCTTTCTGGTCTTAATAAAGGTTCCGATCACTGGTAGCGTTAAACAATTACAACAAAGTTAGTAGGTAGGTACAATAGATAATCATTATTATAAAGAATAGATTAGTTTTGGGGGAGAAACAAAATTAGTTATAAATAATATTTTTTTCAAATTTGTCTTTTCTCTTTCTATGTTCTTTTTTCACGTTCAATATAATTCTGTGAACGCTTGTGAACGCAGCTCAATCAAATTTCATATTAATGAGGGCTACTGCGTATCAATTTGCCGCTAGAGGCGCTACCATCGCGGCAGGTCTACGAAGCGTCAAAATACACTGTTTTTGATCGGGTTACGCTGTTTATTAATAAAAACTGCGATTATAACTCAATATTTTGGTTTAAAACTAAATAAATTACAAAATGAATAACAGCTCGATGACTGTAATAAATATTTGAAAAAATATTTAAGATCCTGTTAAAGTGTTTCATAAATATCATGAATTATGTGGTAAAATTATATTATTTATGAAACACTTTAACAGGATTTTAAATATTTTTCGTAAAAACATTCGTCGCGTCCACAATAACAATGATTTTGATCAGCGATAGTGGACCTTCCGCGACAGTGGCGCCGACTGGTGAGCACAAAAACGGTAGCCCTCATTGCAATAATATAAAAAAAGTTATTTCTTTTCATTCTCTTGCGCCTCTATGGCTTGAGTAAAAGCATTGAAATATCAATACAACGAAAACATATTATAATTACGTCAAACCTATAAACATCGGAATATTTTAATCGTGTCCACTCCGCGCCTCAGGCCGCGTCGCTAAGCAACCGTTCCAACTTTGCGGACGCGACTCCCTTGATTCGCCTCGTTCGTAACCATACGTCATCATAAACGTCACGAGTTCACGACTGACAATACACTACGCTTCTAACGCTTCCCAGCGTTTACCTCATAATTAAATTCTTGCACAATTCAGAAAAATCATTGCGCAATTTACTTGACATAACTTATAGGTACTATTTGTTTCAAGCTGTGACTGAGCCTACCAGTCAAACGGGATTTTACAAGTACTAGGGCTCGGCTACGCAAAAAAAAAACAAATATTACGTAACAAATTAATGTTGCTTCACTAAACAACTTCGTTTGTTCTAATAATGACAATACTGGATAGGTAAGTCCTATATAACTGATAATTTTAAATAGTAGATGATATTGCTAGTGATTGTGTCTTTAACATCACCCAATTAACTGCAACGTCACTACGAGTATACCTCCTTCCAATATAGCTCCTACGAAAAGCACAATAAGCACTTTTAATACTTTGACAGTTCTACGTATGTATGCCCTTTGCATACGTAGAACTGTCAAAGAACTAAAAGTGCCAATAATACGCGCAGATATATCTTTAGTTGGATATCTTACAAGTAAAAATGCCCTTTCTTTTTGATAAGAACTATGGTGTGAAGAAATACATTGCTATTAATTGAATTGGATTGGTTTTCGTTTCCATTCACTACGATAGATAAAAAGAAAACTATGCTCATTTGCTATACTGTCTGGCTATAGATGGGTGACTATTACAGTGCTTTGATTTCCTTGCGTCTCCACCTTGCGGAAGGCACGTTAAGCAGTAATTTTTTTCGTGGTGGAAAGGTTTTATAGCCTCTCAATGAGTAGGGGACGCGGAATATGTGTTGTGCAGCCACCTTTCAATCCGGACCACGGGATTCACTCGCACATTTGCTGCAATCCAGTCGGTTACTGGCCCAGATCCACCAATATATCTTTCCTACCTCACGAGAGCCATGTGTTAACAAGCAAGCCACCCGCTGTCGTCTTGGTTGTAGTCAATAAACAACAGTCGTTAAGCCATGTTAGATGTCTACTGGGAGACTTGAATAACTCTGACACTATAGTAACCACTGCCCATATAATAATATAGGCCTAGGTATAATAAATAACCATGCCCCGTAAACGCAATGAAAACAAACTATTCGTTCAATATTAAAACTACAAGAAAATATTATAATATACATTGTAGTTTGTTTTTCTATTAACGACTGTTATTCACTTTGGTCTCAAATCAAGTTCCTTTTAAGAACTAAGTAAGGTTAATGGAAGAGAGGTTAAAGACTGTCTTGTGTGTGCTCCAAACGTACATATTTACTCATTTCGATATGGCTTAATTTGATGGCTAATTTAATCGAGATATTAATTATCTTTGTTCAAGAAAATCCACTAAGCCGATTAAAAGTTAGGTACAACTCTTAACTAGTTGAAGTCGAGAGTTATTTAAGTTTATAAAATTGTACCTACCTATAAAACTAGTCGACCCATTTTTGGTGGGACGAATCACTAGTAAATTACATTTTCCTTATAAAAGCCTTGACCGTGATTTATTCACAAATTTGTGGTCTCTTTTGCATTAAATAATAATTAATCTATCAATAAGTAATCGTATTCGTTCTTGTTGATATCCGGGTGTTTATATTTAAATAGTAAAATTATTATTTTTGGAGCTTACGCAAAAAACGTCATATTTACTAATATTACCGTACCAACGTACATAAATAGATAAAATAAATAAAATAAATAAGGTTTTTATTCACGTAAACTTTAAGTTTGTAGTAATATAGTTGTATACATTATTATTTCTAGTTACATAGATATTTAGGTACACGGATTGTATGAAAACATTTATAAAATTTATTTTATAATAGCAATTATATTTAGCTAGCTTGTTTATTGTCAAGTCATAACATTTCATTGTCGAGTTATACTGAGCTTCGACCAAAAAGTACTTCAAACGGGGGCTGTTTGAGGTACTTTTTGAAAGGAAACTTCTTAGGCAACGATTTGATACTCGAAAGTATACGGGAATTGAAATTAATTTTTTAAGGGCACGCCATGTTTATCTATATTGCGTTACATCAGAGAGAAGAAATTGAAGACGTAAATATAAAGAGGAAGAGAGATATACAAACATATTCCGACTCCACAGAAGTTGAAGCAAAAGACACGCCGCGCCACGACGCGACGGTTATGTAACGAAACTGAATTTACGTACGCTGAAAACTTACTAAGCCTAACTTTTGGTCGTTCCAAAGGACAAAGAGGAGAGCTTAAAACAACGCTGCTATGAGCAATGTGAGTAAGGACCCTTACGTTGATGCGTGACTCAGTCAGTGACTCAGGATTTTTCAGTTTATATCTATTGATTAGAGAACTATTTAGCTCAGTGACTTCCAGCCAGTCTTACATCGCGGTGATGCTCTTATATTGCACCTCGTCCTCTGGTAAGACAAGTTTAAAATTCAAATAAAAAAATATTCATCGACGTATTAACCCACTTGTTGCTACAGACGCTAGCACATTAAACTACCCCAATCAGTCAAAATTCCCCAATTGAAAGTGAACCTTATGCTTTTGTGATAAATATAAATAAATATATAAAAGAAATTTGACAGATTGGGGTCAGTGTTGGCGTCAAGTCTAATCAGTACTCATACTGTCCGCAATATCTGGTTTATGTAGCTTAGAGTCAGCTAAATAGGAGGATAGGTTTTCGCTCCTAACTTGGTGCTTAACCTAGCTTATCACTTACGGACAGCAGGAGACCTACCGCCTAATTTGCCGATCATCGTGATCCTGATCGACGTTCAAATAGACGCAGGCTAAAAATGACTAAATCATTCCTTCAATCTGCTTCCATGAGCACATTATAATAATGATGACGTCATAAATGGTCCGGAATCAATTTTCAACATTGATTGAACGAATGATTCGGTAAATTTTAACCTTCATCTATTTGAACGTCGATCTCGATCATGATGGTGAGTGAATTAGGCCGTAGGTCCCCTGGGGAGCTACCGGCTAAGTGGTCGGTCCCCTGGTCGAGTGACGCCCTAGGTGTGGCGATCTTTGTCCAGCAGTGGGCGTCATTCGGCTGATATGATGATGACGATGATATTTCAAAAGAGCACTTATCAATTTATAGTAGGTATTTATATGCATTCAGGTGGTTTAATATATAATTTGTATCTACAGAAACCTTGTGAGGGCACAGCAAAAACAATTTGTCTATTATTGTTATGACAAATTACCGTTTTCGAAAACAAACAGCCGAGATTACCTAAACTTTTCATCATTGCGACCTATTTAAACAAAATGAAAGTAGAACGATCCTGAAAGTATTTCCTATTGAATACAATAAATATTACTGAAATTGGTTGACAAACATATAATAATTGCTGTTTAAAAACGTAAAATGGTCTTGAATTTTTCTTTAAGTCACTTGATTGGAACAAACCTTCCAAAAAGTATTGTCTATTAATAATTACCTAATGTAACCGTTAGAAAACCTTCGACTCCAACTATAATTACGTCTTTTGGAAAAGAGCTTATACTCTTACATTGCTGGACCGATATTAACTAAACATGGCTAGAAACCACCACAAGAAAACTGGCTATCAAAAGCACAAAACCGCATCTAAATTGGTCCATCCATTTGAGAGCTACGATGCCACAGACAGACATCCACGTCAAACTTATAACACCCCTCTTTTTGCGTCAGGAGTTAAGAAGAATTATCACAATCTGTTTTCAAACAAAAGAGAAAACGCATAACATACATACAAGGAACAAACATAGTCGATTTGATAAGCTCCTTTTTGGAAGTGGTTAAAATGGTAGTATTTTATATTTATTTATTTATTTTTCTTAGGTGCACCAGCAACTTTCAGCGACATTTTGGCTTTATATGTTATACGTGACAGAGAGCCATTAATAGGTCTCCACGCATCTAAGTATACATATAATAAAATCGTAGAAAAGTCAAAACTGTACATTGAATTTATTTTTAAAGGATACTTGGGGCGTGATCTACGATTGATATCGAAGCCAAAAATATAGTTTTTAGATTTTTTGTCTGTATGTATGTCCAGGCTAAACTCAAAAAGTACTGCATGGATTAACTTCAAATTTTGTATGAATATTACTAAGAGGTCGGGTCAACATATAGGCTACATATTATCACGCTATCACATACGGGGGAGGAGCTGTGGTAATTTATAAAATTTAACGCGGGTAAAACCGCGGGGCACAGCTGGTAAAATAATATATATTCGTTTATATCATTTTGGCACAAAACCCTAATAAATCATGTTTCCTGCCTTTTAACACGTAGTTTCTTAAGTTATTTAAATATTTTCTTACATGTACTCAGACGCTAAGTGCTTAACAACGCCAAGTATTTACGTCATTTGGAAGATAAATAATGTTCACTCATTAGTAGGTATCTTAAACAATTTATTTGTTATGTACTACATAATTAATTGTAGTTATAAACCTAATAGTAGTACCTACAGAGTAATTTAATTAATCTAGTTTGTTTTGTACACAGACTGTAAGATAGTACAAGTACTTTATCAATAAAATTCTTGGGCCAACCAACAGATTGCCATCTGATCCCGTACTAGGCAGAGCCTAACCAGGCACCTCATAAGCAAGCCGTGCCCCGTGGTTTTACCCGCGTATAACTTTATAAATTATTAGCCTATGTATTCTTCGGATATACAGCATGTAACGTAATTAACGCACACCCTCAAAAACCCCAATTAGAATATTATGTTATAATCACAATACATACACTAAAATTTTAATTCAACATGTATATGCATTGTTATTTACTAAATTAGTTTCTTGGAATCAAGTTTATTTTTCTTCATTTTGTGTTGAATGGTGGAATTTGTATGAATACTAATAAAACTGCGATTTAAGAATCTTATTACTTTGACTTACGGTCCATTTCAATTTGTTTTGAATGTACAGGGTTGAAATAAAGATAATTTCCGAAACTTTAATTTATGAATTTAAAAAAAATTACCTATATTAAAAATGATATAAATCGATTCAGTAAACGATTCTGAACAAACTATTTTCGGGATGTGCGTTAATTAAGTTACATGTTGTATAAGCTATATTACTACAAAGTTTCAGTACCGTAGCATTTGCGTGAAAGAGTATTAATATTAGGGTACTAATATTATAAATACGTATTTTGAGAGTATGGAATTTTTTCCATACTCTCAAAATACGTATTTATAATATTAGTACGACTAGTATTAAGTAGGACTAGCTGTGCCCGCGACTTCGTCCGCGTGTTAATTAGTTTATTTTGGTTTTTTTTTTGTTTTTTGTAAAATAAATGACTTTTTCTAAAATAAAAGTAGCCTAAGTTACTCCTTATTACATCAGCTACCTGCCAATAAAGTCCCGTCAAAATCGGTCCAGCCGTTTCAGAGATTAGCCGGAACAAACAGACAGACACACAGACAAAAATTGTAAAAAATGTTATTTTGGTGTATGTACCGTATATATATTCATATTTATGTAGTAAAAACCGGTTATTTCAATATTACAAACAGACACTCCAATTTTATTTATTTGTATAGATGTATAGATTTCTAAATACATATCACACTAATATTATTGAGGCGAAAGTTTGTGATTGAGTTACTCTTTCACGCAAAAACCACCGAACGGATTTTGGTGAAACTTTGTAGTAATATAATTTATATATCCGAGTAATATATAGGCTATAATTTATAAGGTTTAACGCAGGTAAAACCGCGAGGCTCAGCTAGTTATAGACAATTTACGGCGCATTGTCTGGGAGACATTTAATCTGTATCTCCAAAAACCAAAACTTAATATATATATAATATGGCCTGTCAAGTAAAGCAAGTAACAGAAATAGGTACTAAATGTCAACAGAGGAGATGGATATCAGCGTAGCTAGCTAGACGACGAAGACCCATTCTATCTTCAGCGTTCAACCAATAATATAATTATGTACGTGTGACTCAGTGGTTAAGAGTTGACACACACAATTTTATCGAATCACACTAATCTCACGATTTCGCTCTTAAAATTTCGTAGTTTCTACGGGTCAAAATAGAGTGAGCAGACAAAACAAAATCATCATTCAAAATTATATAAACTTTATGACTAATGTAATACAACAAAGTGCGTGCTAATCATAAGCCCTCTACATATTATTATCTAATGATAATAACAAATTAAACTGAGTTGTAATATTTCTAGATTATTTAAGTGAGTAATTGTTTTGAGGTGACTTTGTAATTTTTATTTCTATAGGGGAAGAGTAGAGTTTTGAATCGTGTTTCGGGAGCAATGAGGTTCTTCAAAAGTTAATCAGAGTATATTTTTTTTAACAAGTTATCTTGCATAAAGAATTCTTCTAATTTGGGTGAAGTCGTCAAGGCAATGACATTACCCAAATTAGTGTTCTGTACATGTCACTTAATAGAAAAAGTTTTACAGTGTTTTGTTTTAAGCGCATTTTGTTCTTTGGGAGATCTTTTGCTACCTATTCCTATAATCTTCCCTTACTTTATATTTTGTAAATACAATGAAGAAGTAGTTTGTGGATTTATGATCCCAGCAGGTTTATACGTGCATTTACTTATATTTAAACGTGACTCTACGAGTCCGAGCCTGCTCTGTCGGTGGAGGGAAGAAGAAGTATGGTTTGTGGATTTATGATCCCAGCAGGTTGTTACCTGCATTTTCTTATATTTAAGCGTGGCTACGAGTCAGAGCCTGCTCTTCGATCCGATGAAATGCCCGCTCCGGACCTAAACGTGAGGCCCGCGTCGCGTATTAACGTAGAGTGAAAGTTGCATAAAACATCCCTTAAAACCACGATCTCTCGCCCTCTCCCCGCCATTATCCGCCCGGAGCCGAGATTCGAACCCCAAAGGGGGTGTCCTCCGGCGCGGGTACTTAGTTTGTAGTTTTATATTTTGCTAGGCGGTTAGAGCCCACGCTCACCCCTACTGCCCGGTGAAGCAGTAAAAGCCGAGAGGCTAACTGCACGTGTCATGTTAAAAAAAAATCAGAGACTGATCAGTCGGTGGAAGGCCGTTCGCTTGTGGAGCGGCTTCTCTCTCTCACATTTGTACTTAGGTTATATTATATTAAATTTCACCTATTCTGTGAGAGAAAAGGGCTGGGTTAAAGTGGCCGTATCGCGGCGTGTATTCGGGTCCTGGGGCTCTACTGGCTAAGTCGCCGAACATAGTTTTCGTGAATGGCGTTAAAATAAATAAAGGTAAAAAATTACTTAATCAATAATTAAATCGGCTTCAACATTTACAATCGATTCCGGACCATTTATGACGTCACATGTGGTCATGGAAGCCGATTTAATGATTGATTGAATTGATTGTTTAATTGAACGCCATTCACGAAAGCGATGTTCGGCGACTTAGCCGGTAGAACCCCTGGGGGGCTACCGCCTGATTCGCCGGTCATCGTGATCGTGATCGGTGTTCAAATCGATTCCGGAACATTTATGACGTCACATGTGCTCAAGAAAGCCTATTGAACGAATGATTTAGTCATTTTTAATCTTCATGGATTTTAACGCTGATCACGACCACCATAACCGGAGAATTAGGCGGTAGACCCCCTGAATCATCTAGACCGGTGATCGCCAGTTGTTGAAGTTGGTCGATCATGTCGCGATTTAGGTCGTGGGCTCTTATGTGCCAAGGGTCTTGTTGGAGCATCACCCATAATGTGTCTGTATCTAATAGTCGCTCGAAACTTCCAGCAGCTTTTGCCTTAAGATAGTCGCGTCACTAAAATTTGGTTCGGTTCTTGCACAGGACAGAACTATTTGTGTGACCCATAAATAGTTGTTCTGTGTCTGGGTGTACTATGTACCCGTGAATTGCATTTTTTAGCCCCCCCCCCCCCTGATACAGGGATTTATTTTAAAATATTTAAATACTAGCGATGTCTTAAAAAATCTATTAATTTTCGAGTCGATGACAGCAAGTTTAGGGATTGATGGAACTCTGAAGAGAGACACGAGTATTCTTCGGCATGCTAACCCAGTACGGTTAACACTTATATTTTGCCTTTGGAATCATCATCACCCTCCATAACCCTTCAATCTTCCATCGGAGGAGGGCGTGCCTCCGCGTCTTCGTGAATTAACGTAGGGCGACAGTTGCACATTCTCTCTCATTTTATTACTTGACAGTTAATTGAAGAGGCTTTCACTTATTCACCGGACAATAGAGTGCTTCGTATTTATCGGGTGAATGTTCGAACCCTTATTATAGCCGTACCTATTTATTCCGTATCAATTAGTTATTAACGATTGAAGTACTGAAACATTCATCAATAGTTATTCTAGTACCTAACCTACTTAAGGAATCCACCCACAATGATCTGTACGAAGTAAACGCAATAGTCTCAAATAGAAGGGAATGTAAATAATTTAATCTCCATATCTATCTCATCGAAAATACCTACAAAGATTTTTTCCCAGCGCAGCAGCGGGATCAAATCTGCAGCCTCTTATGACCTGATATAAACGCTTGAAAACTATTCCACCACGGCCTCCGAGCTAACAAGTTTTAATTGTTAAAATTGTAGAACTTAAAACAAACTCAATGACTATATAATAAGAATGCTATTTATATTATTTTAACATTTAATCATTAACAGGTTGAAGGTAAAATATGTGTAATAATAATAAAATTACCTGATCTTGTGAAAAATATTGAAACAAACGTTTGCTATTGCATTGCCTAACGTAAATGAATGGTCGCACTCTTGCCTTTTCTTGAGAGTGATTGCGCGGTACAATAGAAAGAGACAAGTATAGTGCTATCAGCGTCGCTTCACAACGCATGGCGTATTGTAGCGTACTACGCAAGCTGACGGTGTGTCGACATTGGACGTTGGATCGGTTGCCGGCCCGAGGCTTCGCGGCGAGCGTCGTCGTCAGTCTCGCAATGGCGTTAGTGAGAATAGGTCGTGTGTCCGTTTAGTTTTACAACAACCCGAGCGGACACCGGCCCAAAATATTGGCCATCTATCAGTGCACGGATTACTAGAAGATACTTCTTGTAATTCCTTACTTAATAAAGCGACTCATTCGTAAACACGGGCAGTCAAATTTTGGTACGATATCCACTCAGGGCGAATCATTTCAAGGTTCGTACTTTATTCGTAATTTCCCCTTACTAAATAACGTTACTAAATCGCGTCGATGTCTCGTTTTGTTTCAAATGTTGTAACATCGTGCAGTGTTTGCAAGTGTCAACAGGAAAGTTAATGGGAGGTTTTCGTTTGTTACAGATCATGTCCATCTCATCTTAGTTCCTTCGTCTTAGATAAGTGTGTGTGTGTGTCAGTGAACATAGTGTAAAGTGACAGTGCAGTGTTTGTGATGGAACCGGGATCACCTTCGTTGTTATGGCCGCTGCGCCTGAGCAAGCCGGCGACGGTGGACGCTAGTTCGGAAGATGCGAAGGCGGAGGAGCGGGCTCCATCGCCGGCGTTGGCGGAGCGGCTGGCCGCGGCGCCTTCGCCTGCCAGCCCTCCTGCGCCACCTAGCCCGCCGCCTATCCAGCACCAGTTCCAAGCTGCGCTGGTCGCCGAGAAGTACCTCCTACTAGAACAAGTGGAAGGGTCATCGCTGTGTCGGTGTGTGGACGTGCGGACACAAGAGGAGTATGTTTGCAAAGTGAGTACTAATCTAATCTTCCGTTATCTATACCTACACATGAAACATTCATGTGATATGCCAGAAGGCATTACTGAGATGTGGACGTCATAGCGTCAGTGCGATGACTTCACTTCCGCAACCAGTTACCTATGGCTATTAAATATTTATTCATAAAGATATTTCTAAGGATACGAAACTTGTTTGTCTGGGTGTACTGCACTGTTCCTACACACCATAGTGCGTGCCTACGTAAAGAACTGTGTACTAGTGCCCCGAGAAACAGTTTATAGCGAAAAAGTTTGTGCGAAAGCTCCGAGCTATTATTACTTGCTCCAGTTTCAAAGAATCGCGTAACATTCGCATCGCAACATTGGCAATAATAAAATAAACACAAGTTTTGGCGAAGTTTGCACGACGTCTTTCAGTAGGAGGTATGTTGAAGTAGGTAGGTTGATAGGTACTAAAAGCAATATTTTAAACCGAGACTGTTTATGTAAACCACTTCTTTGTATGAATCGTTGTGTGACTTAGGTACTAACAAATGAGCAAAATATAATAGAGATAGTTCAAAAGTAGGTAGTATTTTGATTATAAGTTAAACATAGACTTTACATAATAATATGAGTTTTATTGTATATGATATAAGTAAAGATATTTCATTGGATTAACCTATGAAAAAGATTATACCATAGTCAGTTGTACGGACAGCAACTGAGTAACTTCACGTCACAAAATACCTAACACTCAATCAAACGTGGAAAAACAACGCCAAAATAGATAAGCTTTAACAACCATTCACCAATAGCATATCTTAATCCCAAATTTATCTGAGGCTATAATAATTTTATCCACGTGAAGTGGATCAATCTTGTTTTGCTAACCGTACCAATTAATAATTCGACAATTTTCATGTAAACCAATTTCTGTACTTTTCCTAAACAGTATCTCGACTTCATTTAAATTCCTTTGTTGGGATCTGGCAACCAAAAAAAATGACGACAGAGTTATTTAAAAAGTGGGTAGTTTTTATTTACATATACCAATTAAAATGTATAAAGTTGCGATAGGGGCTTACCGTATTAGGTACCTTTATATGTATAAATATATTTTGCCTTAAAGTCAACCTTGCAAAACCAACCTTCCAAATAAACTAAACAAAACAATAGCCATAGTTTATGAGAAATGGACTTACATAATATGTAAGTATAATTGTATATTATACATTATTTATTTCATATGCACCCACAGAACAACAAAGGTTGTAAATAACCTACATCCTCGTTTTACGTTGATCATAAACAAAACTCAACACTTAAAACTGGCGAATGCACTGAACGTGCGTGCCATTGCTCCATAATGGGATTTAAAAAAAAACAATAATGTCAAGTAAAGAGAGCAAATCTGTAAGCATGGGTAGGATGCGCAACGTCTTATGTTGAAACCCTATGTTTCAAAAGTCGTTGCGTGGCTTTGTTGGATTGATATAGTGCGTAATCTCCTTGTTAAAGTCCGACCTCTTAGTCCATAAAACTCATTAGCCAATAACCTAGTTAGGTGTATAGACACAATTCTTTCATGACACGTCTCTGTACGGTTTCTTCACCTACTCGTAATTCGATAACTGTGGAGTTACTTTTGATGATGTACCCCTCTTTGGACGGAATATGTATTTCATTTGCCTTGTAACGTTAAATTCTATAGGCAGCAAAAATATAATGATTATGATAACAATATCATGACGATATGATGGAAGGTCGCAACATTAGAAATTATTTTAACATATAGGCAGTGCTTGTGTCATAATTGTTCAAGCCGCTCATAAGGCCTATGTCATTGCTTAACGACTACCATGAAGACCGTGCCCCCCGAAAGTGCCCCCCGAAGCACGGAGTCCCTTGTAGATTATTAGATGACCATAGACGATTCATCAGTCTATCTTAAAAATTATACATATAATGAAACGAAAATATGTGACAGAATTATGATAAAATCATGTGGGGAATCTAAGGTACATTCATTTCCACGAAATCCTTAGAGAAGCCACAATATTATTTTATATCAGAACTTTAAAACAAAAGAGCTGTATGTAACTTTATTCCAATACAAAATAATAGTTGCTAAAATCTATGTAGGCACTCGATTACCTACTGTGGATATAAAAAAAGGGAAATAATCTACTTATCATGGTTTCTCTGTAACTAACAACCTAATTATTGGATATTTACCATCAAAATAGCAACAAGAATTAAGTATATTATTGCGTATGACGGTATCTTAATAAAAACAAAAACATAATTACAACTTCTATAGAATTAAAGTAAATAATAATATACCCACTTTTCGTTAATTTTTATAATATATATTGGTCATTTGACTAATCATAACAAAATAATTCATATGAATTGGGCAAAAGTTGATTTAGATAATATAAATTCGAATGAAATAGGTATATAGTTTACAGTAAACGTACTACGGCTGACACCAAACACAATTATTAATAGTATAAGGGTTTTTCATTGTAAATTATCTTGTGTAATTATAGCGAACAGTGCACACAAATGTACAAATAGTCGCAAACGTAAAGGGTTCTGACTATCCCACGGGATAGGACCCCATGTCGAGATAAACAGAATACTCAATAATGTGCCCACATGTTGCTGCCCTTCATATTAATTACTCAATATTACCAAAAACTTACACAAATAAAATAAGCGTATAGTCGCCGTGTGACAACTAGGTAGTTTTATTTAGCAATTTTAATTCTAATTTACAAACGTGATTGGTAATCTATGATATCACCCCGAGCAATAATTATTTGAATATCGTCATATTACTCAATGGTCAATCCTTCGTTGTCTATGGTTTTATCAGTAATAATATTGTACAGGCGCCAGCACATCCAGCTACCCCAATCTGTCAATTTATTTTATAGATTTTCAACTTTATCACAAATGAATAAGGTTCACTTTTAATTGGGGAAATTTGATGTGCTGGCGTCTGTACCTACTTATCTTTTTTAGTAAAACCATAGACAACGAGGGATTGACCATTAAGTATTATGACGATTTAAGATAGTTATTACATACTCCCTTAATACTATAAGTATTCAAATAATTATTGTGTGGGGTGATCGGTCACAGCTTATACAATATAAAATTAATGTTTTACGTGGCTGTTTTTTTTTTCATGTATCGCGTGCATTGTTCAAAGCATCTTGTTCAGCCGATGCGATGTCAAACTTTATATGTCATGGCCTCGCGCTGCTCGATCGCACTTGTAGGCCACAGCCACAGCCATCGCCGTTTTTACAATGTCATGTGTCGACTTTCGTAATCAATAAGCTGACTTACAATAACAGCAATTATAACGTTAACAACGCTAATTGTTACTGCACTCATTAGCAGACCGATAAACACGTAGCAAAATTAGACCTACCCGGAGCTAAAATACCAGAATTATTCATGGTTTTACATTTTATTAGCCTTAGCCTTATTGGCTTGTGTGAATCATGCTATACTCACAGAAACTCGTTTAAAAAACTCGTTATTTCAAATCTCTACGCATAGCCTATCGCATAGTATTTTTAGTAATTTTAGGCAATACAGGACAAAGGTCTATATGGGTATTGTCAAGGCATAGAATAGGCACTTCCCTCGTGAGAACTTAGCAAGGTTAAAGTGAGGCAACGTTATCGTTGCTAAACGCCAAGCGTATTTACAACACCGAGTATTGCTGCACGAGTGCCACGTTTGTTTCACATTCATCATGTGTGATACCGACTAACCGCAATAAACAAAAAACTAAATTATGACCCATATTAACCTACTCGTAGTATCTATATAGACTTTACTCATAACGTCATGTTTGATCGCATCAGGTCGAGCCGAGAATAAGCTTGACCTTCTCATTGACATTGTGAAATAGACGAATTGATAACGCACCGATCGCCGAATGTCATAGCGAGGCTAGAGGCCCCCCACCTTCCGCCCCACCACTAAATAACAGTATGAGCGGAGTTACCAACGTGCCGGTGTTCATTGCTGCGTTAACACGCCCATTATAAGAACAAACCTAACAATAACCGACATATACATTGTTATATTAGGAATGTAACATTTAGAACGAGTCATATCACTTCTGACTCCAATCAATCCGCAAACAATTGAGACAACCTCCGTTCTGACGATAATGTACTGCGTATTGTAATTTACTTCTGAACGGATGAAGGCATGTTAATTTGTTCTGCTCCTTAAACCTACACAACTTGACTTAGATTAATACAATGGAAACAGGAAATTCATCAATCCCTCCTATTGGTTTGTACTTGGCCATTCTAATTGTACTGCATATAGATCAACCTAGGCTATTAGTACAAGAGTCCTAGTCGCACCTACACCATGACATTATGTAGTGTGTGCTCTACAAATATTTTGCAATAGATATAGGTACCCACCTACATTATACATACCTTATGATAATACAAATACTGATAAGGGGTAAGTAGGTTAGCTCCCGTAAAATATGTTCGATGTCAAATATTATCAAAGTGTTCTGTCAACATTGCGAATTCTTATCGATATCTGGTGTTTTCGCAAATATGTCGTCAAATGGGTCATGTTTTATTTATGTACTCACTCCCAACATTAATAGAAATTGGAAAAAGCGCGACATCGTGTCTACAAGGGTGACTGCGCAAAAATAACCAAACTATTTATATATGGCGGACCAAAAAAGAAGAAATGGCTTGACGCACGCGACGTGATTCATCATCCATGAGTCGGGAAATCAGATTTGGAATTTGCGTTCACAATGTCGTTGACATTTGGTGACCGAAGCGATGCGCAAGCAGTCCCCGATGCAATAGCTCATTTAAAAATAACTGTACAATTCCATGTAGCTGCCCCGCTATCGGTTCTAGAAAGCTTAACGTTGCCGGCAACTCTTGCCTATTCACTATTGCGCCAATTATCTTGTCTGCTTAGTTTGATTTCTACTTTGTTGTCAACCAAGAATTCTGTTTGAAGTCAACCGGGCTAGGTTTGCAAGGGAGGGTTAGCTCGGCTCTATTCACTAAATGTTTCAACCTTGTTATTCACATTAGACTAAGCCCTTTTAAATCATAGCCGCTTTGAAATAGGACCCCTTTGAATCTATTTAACATGAACCTGAGCTCCGCATAGAGCCGTGTACCGTTTCGATTATGTTTGATGTTCGTTATTTTGTTCAGTTTTCGAATAGATACTTAGATAATTTATGTCTGATGAAATAAAATCCCAGATTTGACAATTACCACAGAGTAAAGAACATATACAACTGGCGATCCACATCGCGTTATTAATCAACATTGCTTGAGTCTATTGGTTTCCGAACTTCGCCGAACTTCTTCCTGATTGTGTCATTGTGCGTGTTTACCTGAGTATCTCGATGTTGTTTATAAATCGTATCGTTCGAAGGGACAGTTTAAAAATCGATTCCTAATTATCATTCATTCAATCATCACCAAACGAAACAATAAATTAAACTTAGCGTGCGATGAAAACTGGGTCAACGTTGATAGGAAAATGGTTATGACCCCGATAATGCGATGGCATTACATTGAATAATACGAGACCGGATTTAGAGGAAGAACCATAATGTTTTTCCCGGAAAGTACCTTCAAATCAATATCATTAATGCCGTGATAACCTCTACTTTTATTATTGTTCATCCTTAGAATATCCGTATGCAAGCGACGGAATATTAACGCAATGTGTTTGTTTAGGTGGTATCAAGAGACTGCAGCAGCTTACTCCAAGCACACTATCGGCTGGACGGCCATCCGCACGTTAATCCCATACACGAAGTTCTAGTCGGCGAAAAAAGAGTTTACCTAATATTCCCCCGATCGCACTCTGATCTCCATTCATACGTGAGGGCGAGAAAACGGCTAAGGGAACATGAAGCTCGGAGACTCTTTAGACAAATGGCGGAGACTGTAGCCGCATGTCACGAACAAGGAATTGTTTTGCGGGATCTCAAGCTGAGAAAGTTCGTCTTTGCCGATCCTCAAAGGTGAGTCTTTTGTTACATTACCCTATAGGTTTAGTTCAGTTACATTATAATTTACTACATGATAGGAAAATAGTAAGGTATTCTTTAACAATGTCTGTTTTTGCAATGCAAGAATCGCCAGTGACGGTAGATACGGCTTGCAGGAGCTCCGGCGCACTGAATGTTGCGATTTTATCTGTTGCAATGTGTCTGTAGCAACTGATATCAATCTGTCCAGAATTGATCGATCGCTTACTTCCTCAGTATTTTTTACTGATGACGCCCACCGGAGAGTTCTATCGTGAGAAACCGATGAGTTAATAAAAAAGTTAGGAAGGGAAACGGAAATGCTCTTTGTATTTTAAGTAGCGAGTCGCTTCCTCCGTGAGTCAAGCGCCTTGTGCTACTGCGATAAACGGTTATCGAGACGTTCATTATGACTATTCACATGCGCTATTCGTCGAGTTGTCCTGGTAATGTTTGTTGTCTTTTACGATATACTGAACTATTGCAGGCACGTTGCGCCACTGTCGCCGAAGAACACTCCTACAAAACGATAACAAAACCGTTCCTATGAATGCTTAATCATCAGACGAATGACTAACAAGTTTAGAAGTTTATTAAGCAGCTAGTTAAATGTTCATTATGTAAAAAGGACAATCGCACGTACAATGGGATTACTCAACGGCTTAATTAATTACGACGGTCTCGGTGTCGGCCGGTAGGAACCAGCGGATTTTCAAACTTTTGAAATGTTATCTGGCCTCCATTGTTGCGAATATCTCCGGCAATGCTAGCGGCTCAAGGCGAACGGTGTCATTGCTGCGTACAATACTGCGCGCGCCGCAATCGGGTCAAGGGTCCGCCGCAATGCGCTTGCGCACCGGCGCACACCGCGCGCTCTACCGCCACCGCATGTTCTGTGCGTGTGCAATCTACCATCTCTGACCCCTATGTCAGACATACGGGTACCTGCGTCACCCTCATCTGATCAGGTGATCCTGAGAAATCCTTCAAAGGATATCATTTTTATGCACCCCTTCACATGTAGGTTTAATGACTACATTCCTTTTTAATGATTTCTTTTCACCTGCCCGCATTGCTACCCTTCACTATATTTTGTTAATAAGATCCTTTTTATTAAATAATTGAATTCTTTATTTGGATTAGATAGCATCTCAAAAAAGCTTAGTAATACATTTTATATTTTGTAAGCTACTGTAAGTCATGCTCTTGCCTATTGTAGTTATAATTCAGTGAATCCCCTCTTCCCATCCCACGTCGCGACGAGGGCAACAGCCAACCTTTGTGTATTGGATTATCTTTCTTGTCCCCGCTGAGACAATATTGGGTTCGCCCCCGCCAACTTCGAATATTCGCCTGATGGTTTCTTTGACCTTTACGCTTCGTCCCCGGTGACATTTGTGTCGCGAAACCGAATATGCCTTTGACATGACCGGTTCACTGCAGACATATTAAAACGCACCACACGCGGCTACATATTTGCGCAACATTATTAATACAATCCCCTTACCTAGTGGACAGATAGTGGAAATGGGATAATGTAATATTCTTTTCCAATTAGACTTGGCATCATCAAAGTGAATGTTCCCTAAAGCGTTGACTCACGTTGCGGAACCAGTGCTGCCAAGTTCACATACGAAAATCTAGAGATAGAATAAAAATCAGTATATTTAGTATTTAAAACAAACACAACATCATTACGCTGACGCCCTAAGATTGTACATTTCAAACGCACATTGTTGTCAAGCCACACTAGGTATTGTAGTGTTTATTTGGTTAAATTGCTGTTAACAGACAAATTAAAGGACTATTGGTCTAATAAGAACCCCAAAAACATACCATAAATCCATGAGATCTCCTGTAAAGCATTAGATTTGTCTACACTGTGCAGAACGGGAAGCACCGTCACCGTGCCTTTAATGTAAAAACTTTTACTCTACTATACCCTTTACGTACGCCGAGTACGCCGCGACTTGAGAAGCCTTTTCCAAACTTGCATCTCAAAGCCGGAATGTTTCACTTTTGGTTATTACTATATTATTATTCAGACAGATCCTCTAAACAGTCAAGATAAACTTTTACCGCATCGACCATCTCAAAGCTTTCGTATAATATTTCAGCTCACAGTTGATATGTAACGAGAGACCAATTTGTATTAAATAAATACAATAGCGCGGTAGTTTGCCTATGCGGTGATGACGCGGGCGGCTAGTACAAAAGAACCTACGAAGTACTTTTATAGGTATATGTATATAATATTGGGTAAACGGGATGCGCTCACGTTTATTCTGGCCCTTAATATAATTAAGCAGGATATTGCAGATGTGTTTCCAGTTTTGCGATGCCGGTGTCTGAGCGGAAACATCGCTTTTTGTAGTACTTAACGATAACGGACCTTCGCGTGTAGGTCAAGCAGGTAGACAGCTGTTTTACCAATCCGTGATCAGAGCCACTGGTTTAATGACCATGTGTTCAAACTTTTCCCAGAGGACATCCTTTTATAAAAACGCATCCGATGATTATTCAGATGGACAAACAAACCCTTATTTACATAAATGGCAGCTGACCTCGTCCAGCCCTAATAAATTCTAATGATGAAGCACATGCCGCATCGGTCACTCGAGTTATGCTTGAAAAAAATAGCTGTTGTTTGCATTCGTGAGAATGGTTGGTAGCTGAAGGTGCAATATGAGGCAAGTGTCCCGCCCTTTGACCTCGGTTCTCACGTCTTGCGGCGCCGCGATATAAAGGCACCCCCGATTATAAATTCGAGTCATCCGGCGGGGTGCCGCGATCAACATCCCGCGATACCGCCGCTCACCATCTCAAAGGTAAACAAGAACATTAATATTGATTCCGTACTCTCTTTGACGCTTTGAAGTGGATTTTCTTAACACTCGCCTCTAGTTTATCCTGTCCTTTGAGTTGAAAACAGATTTTTTCCGGATTTCTTTGACATTAAAATTAAGAAAGAAGTCTTGTCGGTGGAATAGAAATGGCCAGTAGATAAATCGAAAATCAAATAAGGAAAACTTGTATCTAAGAACGGAATGTTAAAGCGTCGAATAAAAAAATGTGGGTTACAATATTTTAATATTGCTCTACCAACGTATCTATTTTAATAACAGTCTGAAGGCGGATTCCACTTTCTCTATATATGAAGTGTTAGAAAAGATAAACGAGAAGTTCGTGTGTAACTAGAAACTATCAAGAGAAATCTCGGGCAGTGTATCCGGGCGCAGGCCTTGGGGGAGGAAAACGAGGTCGGTCGAGCGATAACGCAGGTAGCATCATCTGCGCGCCCTGCCTACGACAACTCGCTCCTCGTGTTACACACGTCACATCCACATGACATGTTATCAGGATGCGACTACAATGCTCTTCAACTTCCTGGAAGGATGTATGGGCCAATACAATAACAACAAACTTATAATAATCGCCAAATGACGTCATGGACCTGGCGACAGAAAGCCGGATGTTTAAATGTAAAATACCTTAATGCGTATACAATCTTAATTTAGCATTACGGACAGGATATAACGAGGCGGAAATGTATTCAATACAGCTAAAGGTAAATATTGTCCAAAAACGAGCTTTTTAAAAATCTAATTTGTTCAAATTCAGAAAAAATCTCGTTATGCACCAGACAGTACGGAGCCTACTTTGTGCAGCACGACGCACCCCTGCGGCCCTGGTCCTTTGTAAACAAACTCAGGTACAAAAATTATCCTCGACGCATTGTACGAGCGCATCCCGCCCACTCCCCGCCAAAATAATAACTTTGTAGAATCATTCCAGCCAGGTAACAAAATGAACCCGTATTTTTTGCGTAACAACGTCCAGAAGCCGGATCGGATGATCGAATGCACTACAAACAATGACGACGATACAACGGCATTTGATTACGCAACTCGTATTTAACTATATTTACTCTGCGCCAGTCTGTATTACACGGGAACCAGCGTTTGAGCAACAACGGGATTTATTAAATTTTTTGAAACCGGTCGGATGCATTGCAATTGCAGTAAAGTTGAAGCCGAGCGTTGTTTCGGCACAATATATTATTATCTGGATGGCATATTCGCAAGTCTGTCGTGGTTAACGGGACGGGATATTTACGGTGTTGGCGGAGCCGGCGGCGCTCGCCAGCGGATGTGCCAAATTGGTCCGCGATAGACGCCTCCTCGCCTGCCACCCGGCAGACGCCGCCGCGTCGCATGCCACGCCGGCCACCGCCACGCAACACATTTCCTTCCAAATGCGTCTCATTTGCGATCTGCTTAAATTATTTCTGGTCTGACACGCAATAGGTCTATAATTTCAGAAAAGATTAAATACGATAACCTAAATAACGTCGGAGATGGTTGCCGATATCTTAGTAGCGGTCGATCAGTGTTTGTACCAGCGCGCCTACGCTGAGTATTTTGAAAACGTTTTGAAACAAGAGTTGCTAAAGCATCATGGTGCAAGAGACCTCCACATTACAGCGTTGTATTTGCATAATACTGGGTGCTCGGTAATATAACCATACGTCAGTATTGCTAGTTGTATAACTTTCGGTGCAGCGCAGCGTTATTCTACCACTGTCAAATTTGCGTAATGGGCCCTTATGATGCGCGCGGAGTCTTCGAAAGAAGCTACTTAGAGTTGGCAGTTGGCGTACGTCTGTCGACGGTATTTTTCGCGCGGGTGTGGTCAGTAGTTTTTGTATTAGTTAAACGAGCGCGCATCGAGTGCTAATTTGTACAGTGTGATTCAGGCGTGCCGGAATTCAAACGCGCTGTGTTGGTTTTTGTTTTGGGGCGTTTATTCGCGGCCTCGTTCGCGACTAGTGCGGTGTGGTGAGGTCGCGCACAACTATGCCAATGTCGCGTGGCCGACGCGGACGGCGCCGACGCCGCACCGCCTCCTCGATCATACGAAACCAATGCTTCTGATGCATCACAAAAACACCTTGTCTTGTAACGACAAAAGGCGCATTAATATTTATTTATTGTTCATCCCTGATGCTAAAGAGAGCCGTGTTTAGACAGAAAACTTTTAGCTGTTCCGGCAAGTCATATCTTAACCGTGTAATCACCCGGAATGTTTTCATATTTACGACACCTACACCTCTCCCTCATTCTGAAAATAAATGAATCGGCGAGGACGACGTAAGCATTGGTCATGCTTATAAATAACGCGTGTTCGCACCTTTTTTGGTGGTACGAAAACACCGGATACGACTACCGGACGCAATACGTAGTGCAATGCTCCCAGGCGAAAGTCGCCTTTACTCACAAGGAGGACAGAGCACAATGCGTGTGCGACGTTCTCCATGATGAATTGCCGGACATAGGTGTCATCCATACAAAAGTAAATCCGATTGTCAGTAGAATTTAAAGCGACGATGAATCGGCGTAGACGTCCACCTTGCTCAATAGGGCCACGTTACAAAACAGGTTTATTGTTGCATCGCGAGGGCGGAAACCCGGCCTTCCTTCCTTCCTAAGGTTTGTTCCAGTTTCTGGGATTAGCCATTGTTGCCTTCGGAATAATTTTGTAGAATTTCCTAATTCGCCGTCGTTAATTTTACTATCGGGTACACAGCTGAGAAAACGCACGACTAGCTATTAAATCAATCCGGTTGCGTAAAACAAAGGTCTGCAAAACCTTGTGCAAGCGGCGCGCCCGCGCTGCGCCGACATATCTGCGGATTTGCGTAACCGCGCACTTATCCGTCGATACGACGCCCGTGCGTTGTGACACGTTCCGTTTGCCTACATCTGCACAACCTACATTTGAAAGTATAACAACTCCAATTAGGTACATCACTAATGATCTAAATCAGATTGGTTTACCAAGAAATATAGATTTGTCCAATGCCAAGGTGCAAACTAATTTATCAGAGACAGAAGTTGCGGTTGTTTTATGTAAAGCTATAAACTTAACAATAGCTTTTCCCCTTTATTATAATTCATTTTTTTTCCCTTTTCTATCTTTCGGCTCCCTATAGATAATATCGCTGCTCTCCATACATATCTCATGGAAAATAAAGATGGTGTCATATCATGATATCACCGAGTGACTCACAGCGTTCATGCCGTGAACGACGCGACGGGTATAGTGACTTGAACTGACTTAACCTTCTCCGCCGGGAGCATAAGGCACAACCATTAAAAAGAAGTGCAAAAAGTTTCACGGTGGCCGACCGCACGCGACCACTCCCTGCAAAAATGGGTGCATTCATATCGCGTTGGAGACAAAAAATATGCACGTGCCAGCAATTAAATAGGGACGAGACAGTATAATTGCGCCCTCTCTTAAATAGCGTCTCACATGGCCGCTCACGGAGAACCAAGTTATGTCGAAGGTGGAATCACTGACCGTCGACACACGCCTGAGCCACCGTGCCCATTTCTCACCGTTCCGTACGCACGTACGGTTCCATTCGAATGGAGACTATTTTTTAACGAGGTAGCAACAAAGAGTGAAGAGATAGGAGCTGTTTTAAAGCGGGGATTTTATCCTGCGCTGCACTTATTTTTATTGCATTGCTCTTCAAAACCAGCTTGGAGTGTGTTACGTCGTTTTGTTTTCGCGTCGCGTCGCCATCCGCGGACGCATCCGTGTCGCGAAGGTCGCTGACCGCCGAATTTATCCAGCAGCGTAAACACAAACAACTGCCATGCGCCACCTGACACACTAATGCTCACTTTTATCGATCCCTCCATTATGCAGATAACACTTTTTGTGAAAGAGAAGTTTCACAATTTGTTGAATCATGCTTCTTTATTTAATTTAAAGACAATTGACACTAACCGCCCCTCTATTGATAAGACTATCGTTACAAGAAGAAACAAAGTTCATTGAACTTGTTTAATTCGAGAATGTGCTTCGATTACACATAGCTGCTGAATAGGTAAATTCAGCTTGTTTTCATTACAATGAATGTATGTGGAATTTAAAACATTATCTCTTCTCTGTCTGCTGTGCGGCCATAAAAATAAAGCTCTCGCTAGTAACAATGAATCATCCGATATGACAAGTCCGTGATGAATGCATTCGTGCACTCCATGACGTCATCTAAGAGGGAAGTTAAAACCGTGAGGGTAATAATGGAGGGTGTAGGGATGAATCATAGAAAAATATTCTTACGGGTCAGTAGCCTCGCATCGCACCCTGCGCCGCTAAATATACCTCCCTAAATGAATCCTAAATATAGTTTCTATGGATACCTAATATAAATAGGTGAACATACCTATTGGGGTCGCGGTAAGCCGGTGATAATTTTAGACTTGTTTGTAAAGATTTATCTACAAAAAGAGTCTGCGTCAGCCCTTATGAAATACGTTTTATAAACTTCAGAGTCGGGACATGTTCGTATAATGTTCATAAATTTCATAGCGCTACTATTATAACCACATGTACCATACAAAACCTGTAGGTGCATTAATTGCTGGAGTCCCTTTACACCGGTCAGCGCACGAACACAAATAAAAACAACATGAGACACGGTACAAGCCCCGGTGCCCACTGCCTACTTATGCATGTAAAGGAAACGAGTCCGCAATAATACAAATATTATTCGCCAATCGAGAGAAAGCGGACGCAAGCAATTCTTGGAAATGACTTGGAAAAAATGTAGAGTCGTACGAGGTCCTGATGATGCGCGGAGGCGACTGACCCCAACTACCTATCCAATATCGTAAATCTTCCGAGATGTTCTTGCTTGCTGTCAGCTTTTTCCTGTTTCGCTCCAAAGTTCAACAACTTTCGATATTCTGCAGGCGACAGTCAATTTAGCGAGCCATCAAACGTATTGCCGTAGTACGGGTCTTGGCAGTTTTTGTTTGTTATTATTTTTTTGTCACTTTTTTATGTTCACCATTCCAGTAGCACACGTGGGCGCGATTTGCGTAAAACACATGTATATTCTAAACATAACTAAAATTACTAAGAACAAAGGCGTCGGCAATTTGTTCGCTCCTTCTTTAAATCTGGTAATTAGGTTTATCATTTTGTTTGCCTTCTACGATCGTAATGGGTAGGTAAGCGCGCAAATATTCAGAAGCGGGGGTGGGTTCACAAACATACAGGAAAATACATATATATATTTGTACAAAGTATTCGACCTTCGCGTAAAGCGCCCACTCGCTCCTAAAATAAATCGGGTTGATTTTCGACGTAGTTCGTAACCTTTGCATTGTCATGTTTGGTAGTGATTAATTTACTGTGAAGTGAAGTAAGTTTTCGTTTTGCGGTTTCTCCTTGTGTAGAACGTTTACCTTGCGAGACTAGTGTCTGAAAAAAGCAACTTCAAACCGGTTAGCGATGGCCAGATTACGATTAACCCGCAAATTGCAGTGATGCGTCTCCTCTAAAAATACTTTGGCGTCCGGAAAGCTCTGCGCTTTTTGTATGTCTACTGAATGGAGGATAATAATTTTGTTTTATGTTCCGCCTAGTGCATAAACTATTTATTGTGTCACAGATTTGTAAAAGAAGAAAATAAACGTAACGTAATTAACTATAGGCTTTTACTTACACAAATAAGTCAATAACAGAAATATAGATATAAAAATAAATTATAAAACTTCGACCCGATTAGTTACAAAATTTTAAGTTATAATTATAATACAACAATCATAGTAGATAATTAAAGCCGGGAGTATTTTTTAATTCGATACATTATTTCGTGAGAGCACACTTAAAAAGTGATAACTGACTTATAAAAGCTATATGAACTGAAATGTTGACTACTAGTTTACTTGCGTATCCGCTTAAATTAAGTGTTTGATGGTCTCACTGAACGAGTATGCAAATGAGTTCACCACGAGTCTAATGCATAATGGCTTTAAAAACAATGCTCATTATTCTCTTCACTAACCGAGTCACGGGTGTTTGTCCTCAGAACTTCCTGTTTCGATACACTCACTGTCACCATATTAGGGTTTCCATAACCAATTGGCAATCGGCAAAATACTGCCCTATTGCTGGAACTTTGTCCTATGTCTGTACGCCCCTATGATGTCTCGGGTCCCTGTTTATTAAAATTTTGAGTCAGAACGAAACATTTAACGAATAATACAATTTCTGTGTATGGAGACAAAAACAACTTTTACTTTTTAATTATAACGTTTTAGTTCTGTATACACTATGTATCAATTATTAATCAAAATTAACTGTTTAGTATATTAAGTAACAAGACTAATATTGCATGTAAGCATGACTAGTTAATGATTATGGGTTATTATGCCTGAAATAAAGATTTATTATTATTTTTATTACTATATTTAACTATAGTACTTTGTTCAGTAATTTGAAGTTTTGATCATCATTAATACAAGCGTGAATGTATGTTCTACAAATATTCTAGAAAATGTGTATTTTTTATTATTTTCCTTATTTATGTTTTTCTGTTAAACAATTCCACTAAATAAGAGTTCCACGCAGCTGTGATAGATAAACTAATGAGGTAATTAGTGTGTGACGTCACCATTAAACAACAAAATTCCCCCGATGTCATCGTTCCGTTTATCTTGCTCCCATCCGGGGAGGTATTTACGCTCACGTTATGAATGACGATGTTCTTAATAAGTGTGTCCAACTAAATAACACGAAATTAATGTTCTAATATCATCCAATTTGAAGTGGGAGCGCAAGAAGGGCGATCGTCCGCGGTGTAGTAGCATGATCATCCTAATCTCGTTCCGAAACTCTGACGCTGACGTAACTCGGTTCACGGTCAACAAGAGGAAATGACGCAAGCGCAAGCGTAGCGTTGCACACGAAGCCAACATTACAACACATCGACGAACACAAACTTGCCAAAACTTGCACGTGACCAACTTACACGATTTATGAATTAAAATCCCAATCTTTGATATTTTTAAGGATTCAATCATAGTTTTGTAACTCCCCGGCATCTCGTTTTCACACCCAGCGTTATCGACTTGTTTTTATGGTCGCTACAGTTAATTAAACTTATTCTGCCGCCACGTCAACGAAACCAACCTCGTATTTTTAAACTGTTAGCGAAATGCTAATGAGAACTCGTAGTTTGGTTTGCAATTGCGCCACTCTTGACATTGAGAGCTTATTTATAATATTTTTATATACAAATGTTTTCTTCACACTACGAAAACGATGCAATAGGTTACTAAAATTTATTGCAGAAAATATATGTATTTGGAGTTTTCGACGCTATAAAAAGCAATTGCGCTAATAATATCATAGATTGTGCTTAGTCAAGAGTTTATAAGATGATTTACAGACAAGATTATATGAATAATTGAGTTTAGACTTATTTATAAATGTAACATAGATAGAGACAAATGAACATCAGTTAACGAAATTATTATAAAACATTTGGTTTTTCATACAAAGCACTTCACTCATTCCTCAGCATTCACACTTTTGAACTTGCAAACTGATCTTCTAGGAGTTGCCCTTTTTCGGGCAAAGAGAAGAATATAATTATTTAAGTACCACTATATTTTGAACTCTTTTAGTTTGTTATAAAGTTCTAAGCCAAAGAACTAAAAAAAGAATTAATGATTTTGAGTGCCAACAAAGTTTACTGACGAAAATTTAAGCATTGCTCAAAACAAGAGAGAGACTATGTCAGTATACATTAGTGCGAAAGTGACTAAAATAACTCATAAATCTACCGTGAATTATTTACGATTTATTGCTTCATACGCAAACGTCAAAACGTGTGTGTATGTGTGTGTAGCTCTGAGTGATCAACAGTTTAGTTATCAGGATTGTTTACAATGACATTGAATTGCGTTGCGTTGCGAAACGGTACTCTTTTAGTGTTTCTGGCCTCGGCGCGCGCGCAACTGAGATTGAAGAATACGTATAATAAATATGAGAACGGATCCGACCTTAGTTCGCGGTCACTACTTGTGTAACCGAACCCGAACATGACAAACAATACCACACAATTTAAACTGACGTAACAAAGAATTTGCATTCGATTGTTAAAATCTGATAAAGGACAGTCAATTTTGATTGATAGGTGAATAAACTGTTTCTGATTCGCCTTTAGTATTAACTCATCAACATAATACTGGCACAAAATAGTTCGACAGGTTACCATAAACAACAATAAAACTATTTCTATCATAGACACACATGTAAATCGAATATCAGATGAAAAAATACGAAAACTTAAAAAAAAATGGAATGCGTAGTTTTTTCTACATAACGGATTATAAGCTCGACAATATGGCGAGCCGAGCCTGTACAAGTTAGTGAACATGAATTAACACTTAAGTCAAACTGACTTATTTTTATTCAGACCTACATTGCTACAAGTCAAATGGTAAAAATACATAGAAGGTCCAGCTACCTATATAATCAAAGCAATATAATTTGCTACCGTGTGTGGAATATGACGTATCATTAAAATAGCACGAAAAGGCACTAGGTAGACAACCCAGTATTATTCCGAATCTTATTATCATAAATATAATAATTTACATTGACTGCCCGTGATCGGGTCGTGACATTGTCGGTGTGATGCTCCCCAGTAGTGAAGTCATCGACGTATATAAATCGTACTACAATAACAGTCGTCATTAGCAGAGCTATTCAGTACATTCATTCCACTGATTGTTTTTCTCTTTACAACCGATATGTTTGTACAGATTTCACGACGATTTGCGCAGTTTGTGTCCCCGCAGATCCGCCACGCTCTGATGTAATCAGCATAGTCTATACATGGTTCCACGAGCATTAATTACCTACAGAATGATCCAGCTCTAATAATCGGTGTAGTTGTGGTCCAACTGCACCGATTAATCCATTCACTTAGTTTTGTTATGATGACGGGATAAGCAACTTCTGCTCAAATTGTTGATAAGGCGTGTTAATTTTCTTACAAAAGATAAAAAAATAATTAACGGGCCAATGTTTTTACTCTGTCGTGCAGTACTTGACGTAGCCGCTACTAAGAAACACTGCCGAAGATAGAGTATCATAATATATATAATCTTATCATTCTTGCTCATGACTTAAATCTACTCATTCCCAAGCAATTTTTTCATTAAAATAGTCTGTAATTTAACAATTATTATTTTGACTTTAATATTCGTTTTAAATTCTAATGTGTCTGTGTTTCTTGTAGAAACGTCATAATTGCCTCATAAAAGAGTGATAATAATTTTATGGAGACCAGTGCAATAAGGTTTGCTTGTGTTGTACAGAATACTTATTTATGTCGTAGGTCGCCCTTTTGTTAAATTTACCAATATTTTACCCATATTTAGTTTATTCTCGTATATAAATATATAGTGAATCAACAGCTATTATAGGTACGAACTTGTAGAACATAGGTATCAATCTAACAGGTCTTTATCGATATATCCAATACAATAGGTATTCAATAGGTGAAATTGATTTCGAAATGAATATTCACTTGAAACCGTAACAAATTTAATTTTGCCCTCGATTCCCGCAAAACAATGGAGTCTTTCCATTTACGTAATCAGATATTTCAAAGGCTAATAAACAATTTACATACAAAACGAAGCCGTACAAAATTTATCCAATTTTCTTCAGAAGATTGTTTGGAAGTTTGTAAAACGTGCACGATACACCCACCCGTAGGTACTCGCTCGACTTTTACGTTTTTGACGCAACGAACTTCCCACGCGAGGGTTAGCGAGGGTCGTATAGGCAGTAGCACGTGACCCGTAGCAACCGCTACGTGGTCGCTACGCCGCGCTGACGTCATGCTTCGCAAGTGGGATACAGAAGTGACGCAGTAAATGATGCCTCGGCGTAGTATCGATTAGATGCGTAATTGTATGAATTTTAATGGAGTGTATTAGTCGTGTGACGTAAACGCGGAAGCGTTGCGCACGGTCGCACTGCGGGCAGCGGCGTGGTGCAGCCGTGGCCAAGGACGGGCGGACCCCGGACACGGCCACCGAGCGCGCTTGCGACACCGCCGCGATGCGCCGCGACCGCTCCGATGCACTACGCCACGTGCCACGCGAAATCACTATGTTTCTTATACTCTTCAAACGGACACGACTAACCGTTACAATACAGATTTTAACCCAAAAATGTACCCATACAAATTGCCGGTTACTTGATGCACTATGTATATATACTTAACAATATTATTTTCTGTATATCACTCACTGATGTTCTTGTAGAGGCCCTGTTTCCTCTGATCTAAATTTAATACCACGGTATATAGATAATACTTATATAGCCTAGGTATATTGTACTTAATCTTTTACGCCTCCATTTATTTATATAAGACATGTAGTAAAGTTATGGATTGTTAATAATGTGATTGACTTTATTATTCACCTTCTAGCAAGTGAACGACACAAAGGTGACATTGTCTTGGCTCTGTTATTGGCTTCTGTTGAAATTAGCACCACATTTGCGAACCCGCTTACGTATAGCTGTAAATTATTGCAACATCCATTGAACACTCAAGTTTCCGTGGAATGACGGTCTGGCAAGTATTTTTTACATCAGCCCCGGTTACTGATTGGCGCGTTATCTCGAAGTAAACAAGGATGTGACGTCTGAGCTGTAATTACAGGATGGCGGAAAACACATCAAAACAAACGAATCGTATCGCTCTCACATTGATTTAGTACAGTAGGTATAAGATGCTCGTTTAGACTTCCGTGTACGATTGTACGATGTTATTACACATCACATCCTGTTAGCGAGAAGTCGCTATAATGGAAATGTTTATAGTACGACTTTTGTGGTTTTCCTCTTACATATATCTTACAAATTCGCATTAAATATCATGAATACATAGGGAAAAATGTTATGAAAAGATAAAACCGCGATTAAATATCGTTAAATGTATCCACATTATGTATTACGAATCAGGCGAGTGGCCTCCAAATGAAGACCGCCTCGATTCAATGTCAGTTGCGCAAGCGCCACTCTTCCGCCTTCCATTCGGCGCGCCGCCCAACCACGATCAAGAACAGACGTTTTGAATTCAAATATAACGTTTATACCCTGTAGTACCTACTTCAACAAACTTAAATAAATAACGTATGTATGTACTTGGGTTATATTTAAATGCTAATTTGATAAACGTGCGTTAAGCATTTGTGTACGCGTGATACAGTCTGTCCATATGTCATGTACACAGCAACGTGATAAAATGGTAGAAAACTTTATTTAATTTTAAGATCTAGCACTTATTCCGTGTAAGAAAAGCACGTTCTTATATAATATTGTATCATATTGGCTACTACGGTATATCTTTTCCTTGAACTGTCAATTTATGCAAACCTTTTGCTACTTTATAACTCGTAATGGCATAAATTATTTTTGTTACAATGATGTAATATATTATGTCTGTTAATAGAAAATTTACTAATTTAAATTTAATACTCTTGTCATTAAAAGTAGTAATTAGTAAGTTATTTGTTAAAAAAAATATAAATATAATTTTGACCCAGCATCAACTTGAACACAGGCAATAAATAAAGAAAACTGCGATTTTTTTTGTTATCAAATTCTAAACTCTGAGATTTGTTAATGTCTAAAAATTACATCTTCATAATTATACCGAATCCTTTCAAGTCCAACTAGACACCATCCAATTTAAGATCCTCGGCCCGTCGCCTGTCGTACGATGTTTAAATTGATATACCTTCGCCATGTGTCCGGTCCGGACTAAAAACACTTATTTTTTTCAACTATTTCTTTTGTCTCTCGCTACAATGTTGGCCATCTGCCGCGTAATTTGTGCAGTTCTACTTTTATTCAAAGTCCGTTTCCGGTCCCGTTACATCCGGCAGTCGAGAGTGCTTGAGAATCAAACCCGCTGCCATTCGTCTCCCCTAATGATGGAAATATATTGAAGTACCTTGGGAACGGTAAAGCTCTGTAATTGTTGCCATTAAAATGAATAGTTGTTCGTGATTGTGACACGGTCATTGTACTTCAACCTTATCTCCTTACGAGACACCTAATCATATTTAGAGGTCACCACAATCTGTTATCAGGGGCAGATAACGCGCGGTAAGGTCGCCGGTATGCCGCAATATGATCAGTGTTCGCCGTCACACCAACTCCGACACACCGGCACTGTCTTGTATGTCGTTCATTCAAAGATTAACAAAAAAAAGTCAAGGTGTTCTAATTGTATTGTGTAGCTCGCATCGGGTTAATCTTCCAACAATTGCTCGAGCGACGTTACAATGCCGACCTTTTTTGGACTTTGCCAATTCTATACCCTCGTCACGATCCCGATGGAACAGATGTTCCAAAAACATACACGACTATTGTTATTCTCTCCTACGCGTGATTTATTCGTTCCATTTCTTAGCTGAATCGATGATGGGACGACAGAAAGCTACCGACCATTGTGCAAGGATTCGTCCTATACAGCGCTAAGAAAACACCTTTCCGAACAGACAATGAGTTGCACATGCGAGAGTGGTTTACCTGCACGCACGTGTTCGATATTCGCATTCCGCGCAGACAATAATGAATTGCTTGTCTATCAACCTGACATTATAAATAAAGTCACATCTCAAACACAATAGGGTCGCAATTTCTTTGGTCCTAAACAAAGAAGACGATTGCTCGCCAAATATTCCCCGTTGTTAAAGGCTTTTATAGGCAATGATTTCTCATCTTTATAGCATTATGTCCGTACCTACTTCTTATGTGCTATATTTGGCTCGTAAGATATTTTGTCATTAGCTACATCGTTATTTTTTAATTATGTTAACAAGCCAATTATAAATTGTGAATGATTTGGTACTCGATTTAAAGGTAGCAGTGTTGCTCCGTTGGTCGAACAACCGATACGCAGAGAGGCATATTTGGACACCTGATGACAACTCTATCTGTTAAAACTTTGAACGTGGGCCCGATATCCAACACAGCGGAAAGTCAATAGAGTGCAGTTACTATCAAGAGGCGATGTTTATTCAAATGCACACTCAGCCAGCTCGAAGTTTGAGTTTCGACATCTGCCACGAGGTCAATATTTGCCGTTTTTTCGAACGTTCCTTTCTTTATAACATTCAGCCCCCCTGTTAGTCTTTTCATAGGTGGCTTTTGTTTTAGAGGTTGGCATACGGTATAAGAAGCGGCGGCAGATGCTAGATCACTAAATGTTCACATTTGCAAACGTATGTTATTATGTGGATCTCTAAATGCGTCGGACAGGGTATTACGCGATCCGAGTACCTAAATTGGTTTGCCGTTATTAATTTTGATAACTGGGATTCAATTCGTTTCTCTCCTTTGTAACAAAGGGAAACCATCGTAATTAATTTAATATAGTTACGCTGCAAAACAAAGCATTCGCGATTGGCATCGAAATTAAATTTCGGGTACCTAGTTCTGCGTAAACTAGGTAGGTAATACGAAATCGTGTTCATAATTTATTTTGGTTGTAAGCGAGTATGGTTTGCCTTTTAATCACGTTTCGATTTTTTATAGCGACATGTGCGTGCGGCCATCTGTTCGGTCAGATTAAGGTTTTTTTAGATTTTTACGTAAAACATCAATATTATGAAAAAGTGACACGCAGCACATGGTACGATAACGTCCTTTGAGTTTCTACCTGCCTTTGTTCCCGGACAATGCGTGCACGCACATCTGCCGGTGCCGCCTGCACACCGATCTCTGCTGCTGCACCATTGTCTGTCGAATACTTATTCGAAATTCCATAATCAATCATGATTTTTATTTACGTGAACTTAGTTCGCATCATACTTAATCACATATTTTTAAGTTCTCGACTAGGTAGCTTGTCGAAAAACTGAACTTGAGTTTTACTTAAGTAATATTAAAACTTGATATTGAATAGAAGTAAGAATGGAACGAATTAAGTAGTCGCCTTGCTTACAAACGCCATTTATAGGCCTGCAAATTCCGAGGTCTTACGTTTGCTCAATAACGCTAGTCGCTTTAGTAAGATGTTATAAATTCTAGTTAGTTTACTAAACACGAGGTCGACTTCTCACATAGCTAATGGTACATTTAATTGCAAACCCGAGAGTAGTCCATTCACTACAATAATGAAACCTTTACAAATATAGAAAGGTCTACTACAGTATAAACCATAGTTCACAATGTGTCCCAACAGTTTAAAAGTGTTTTATAATAATTTTAAAGCTTAAGTACCCTCAATTTAACTACAATGGCTTATGTTTATGAACAAAAGAATCGAATGCTCGATGTTGTAGGATAGGAACAATTAATTGAATGGTCCGGACGCTGCGATGCGAGTTGTGAAAGAATCGGCCATGCAGTTGCTTAACATTTGGTATGCTACCGCTTTTGAAATTTTGTAATACATCTGGATCGTTTTGAAACTTATTAACCTGTTTGTTTAACGTTCAATTGTACTTGGAGTTTGAAAAGCCTCAAAGTACGTTTTCATTATTCCTACAGTTACGCTCTCTAAGTGCGGGTACAAAGGGACGCCCTAACGATCGAGTTACTTTTGTTTGTCCGACACTAATTAAACAAAAGATGTCCAGGTTCTCTTTGTGTCTGGCAGTTGAAACCGTCTGAAACAGGTGAATGAGACCGGGGACGGTTTCGAAACTATTCCTAGTAATGTACTTTAAGAAAAAAATTACGCTTATTCATCTTCAGAGCTATGGCAGACCGAACGGCGACGTTAATTGAGAACTTGACTGCTTCGTTTGTCTAAGTGTACCGTGTTTAACCGCAGATAATGGTCGTCACTACAAATCCCGGGTCCCGCCAAAAAGTGTTATTAAATTTTTTCGCTCAAGGAAAATACCACAAGCCTAGCTCGGGATATATAATTGTAGTCGGCCGTGTTGTAATAGGCAGTTCAATCATTCTTTGTGCACACACTCCTGCGCAGTTGGCTAGTCGCCGCTGAGATTGGCCGCCGTTGCCGCAATTTGGCCAGGAGCAATACGATTATAATTAAGAAATAACATTAAAAACATGCGATTAACAAAAGGCTGTAATGAACAAATGCAGCGGAACCGGCGGCGTGCAGTTAGCTCATAGTAACCAACGCTCGGCGTTTTGGAGCGGAGACTTGCCGCAATAAATCCTTGATGGAACCTTAACCCACTTGGTTGATTACGAGTGCGCTTGCCGCGCGCCGGACGCCGCGGCTTCGAGCGCTGCAACCGCTTTTTGATACAGGTTGCGTTAATATTACATCTATACTAATTCCTATACGGTAGAAAAGCTGGCGCAGCAGGTGAAGCCGTTTTTAAATTCCTGAATTTACCCTTTCAAGTTTCTGGAGTCGATTAATAATTAATAAATACGTCGTGGGAGCTGCAGTGACCGGCACCCGCAGCGCAGGTGCGCTGGCGACCTTGCGCAATGGCACATATACTCGGGTACATATCTAGCCGCTAACAAATGTATATCGGAAACCGCTTGCGAGATACTTTGTATGCGTTTCGACACCGGCTTTATGTTTATGTTCACAGTCCTAAACGTGTCAAGATAGAATTCTTATAATATCGTTAGAGGAATATTCAATTGTTGAACTAATATACACGTACCAAAGCGGTGAAATCATCGCGGCAGATGAAATCAATGGGGTACATAGATGTTCCTAATGGTGTAGCAAGATGGAAATATTTGATCGATGTAAAGAAATCTGACGGCCGTACCGGTGCCAAGTGGGTCAGTGCGCCAATGTCGGACTTATCATAAAACCATCTCTGTGCTACATACTGGTTAATTATAGTCTTAATGTGAGAAATGGTAGCGTTTGTTGTGCGGCGCCGCGGTGGTGTCTCACGTATGTCATCAATCGAACGTCAGCACTGCTGCACCGGCGGGCGTGACGGCCAGAATACTGGGTCAAGTACAACGGTGCTTTGCCATTCATTGTCACCGGCGGCGCCCCGCCCGTGCGCCCGCGCCGCCGCCGCTGCCCCCACTGCCGCAACGCAAGCGCGCGCGGATCGGCCTCGTGCCCACTGAACTTGACATATCGCTTTTTCACGTATTTTTTGCCAATTATTCATGTCAGTGTTAACTTTAAGTAGGTTACTTATTTCTGAAAATGTTGTTTTATGGTCTTTATGTTAGCAAGCAGTTACCTGAGACAATCTGCTAATATCGCGGATGTTCAAATGTCATTGCTTATAATTTGTGATCAGTGCATATGCATAGAACTAGAGCTAGTTTCCTTCAGTTGCACGCATTACATCAGCTCTGTAATTGCAACAAAGTTGTGTGACAACACACATTACCTAACTCATTGCAGTCTCTGATACAGCAAGAGCTTGATGTAACGCTCGCGCTGTGTAACCTCCTCGGTGCGAGCTGGCGCATGGCGTGATTTCGCGTCGTAATTTTCCATCCCGAAGGTATTATGGCGTAGATTATATCACAACTAGTAGCGAACGCGAATAACTCATCGGCTCCTCTGACATCAGCCGAGGTCGTCGGCCGGCGAGCCTCGGCGGCGCAGCCTGCGGACGCGAATGATAAAATGCTAATAGCCAGAGTACATTCACCGCGTTAGAAAACCTACTTCAGTTCCGCACTTTCTTTATTGCATCACCGGTGTGTGCCGTTTCGCCGCACTCTCTTCCGCTGCGGCGAGCATTGTGCAAGCGCGACCGTATCGCGCATCTAACAGAAATTTGGAATGCGACGACACAATTACCGAAATTGTCAGGCAACTTTATTGAAGTAAGTTAGTTTACCTTACTTTTCAATTTTCATGTGTTTGTGCACTTTCTTCGATTCCATCAGGATATAATTGCACTCCCCTCGGTATGAATGGTGAAGTTTCGCAAGTTCAGTGACCTCCCCCGCTCCAAGCTACATCCGCGAGCGAGATGCCCGGAACAGTGATATAATAATAACTCGCCGTGTAATTCTTTTGGTGTTTAGAAATTATCATTTCCGCACTTTCCAAGTTACATCATTGCGTCTAGAAAAAAGTAATCGCGGGGTGAACGGCCGCATAGACCGGCCATCTTAATTTAATGTTGTTGATCATTGCTTTGGTATTCGAGGGATCGTTGATCCTTCGTGATCTCATCGTTCAATGCCTACTCCCGCGTGTAGAAAAAATAAATCTTACCAGCCTTGTTGGCTTTTTTATCCTCTCATTTCATACCTACTCGTACTACGCATTTGGAGAAATAATAACTTTTTATATCGATGAACTCTGAGCGGAACTTGTACCTATCAATGATCCTAGTTTGTATAGGAAAAACTTATATTTACTAACATGTTGGTCGTAATGTCTATCTGTAATGTACACATTCATAGGTACTCCTTCTTATCTATCACGGTATCGATGCGTTGGCAACTTGGCATTCTACTTTCATCGGCCTACCATTTCGTCCAAGTGAGTGTACGGAATCGGAAAGTACCGGTGTTTGCTGTGCTCGTGCCACATTCGCATGCCATAGCTGTAAACTTATTATTGAGTTACAAACTTCTCAACACTCGAAACCATATCTTTGTTTCTTCCACTAAGTATGAAAACACACAGGGCATTGTCCGCGAATCCTAGAATCCTGTTTATTTATCAACCACGATCATTGGAAATGTATTCGATCCACGTTCTCGATTCACACAATCGTACGGTTTTGAAATACTTTGACGTACTGTCTCCTATGTTCTTTTACGATTTAGATGTTTGTTATTTACGTATCGCATAAATTAACTGGTCATCCAAAATATCATTTACTATTATCATTCTCGGTAACCAGTTCCGATGGGTACCTCATTAGCGATGTTTACGCGTTGTTTTCAGCCACGGTTAACGGCAGAAACGAGTTCTCCACTCGCGATTTTTATCCTACGGAGAATGATAAATATAAACTCTAAAGTTTTATTTACAATCTTTGACTAAAGACCTAAATATTCATCGAGCTTTTCTTGTATGCTGCTCTGTGTGCAAAGCTTTCCATATGTTGTTTACGTGGCCGGGTGGTGGAGAACACGTATCACCAATCTTTTGTTGTAGTATCAATAGGCTTATAAGCTGCAACGAGCACGAGCATAACCTTTGTTCTAGATTCATAACAAATAATTTAATCGATAAGTCGCATTCGCTTCCAGTACCTAATGCAGGTCTTTAATGGCACATGTGTGCATACTATGCTATGGTTGTTCGGGAATGTTGTAAATGCTTTTGCGCATGTTATCGTGGCGAGCCGACAGTACCTGCAAGTCATTGGGGTCGTACGGACCCCGGTACAATTGAGGTTATTGTTCCTGTTCCATGGAGTTCAGATAGCGATCACGTCGAAGTACTCGCGACGAGAGACTTGAGCAGTACCGTAACAATAATACTGTTTGCAAACAAGTATTTCTCAGGGAAGTTTTTAAATCAGTTTTGTTTTAAATGTTGAAGTATATGTATGTATATGCCGTCGGTAACATTCACACCGGTGGCGCCGGTTTTACTTGTATTAATAACATTCGTGAAGCGACTCGCGAGTGTCGTGCGACGCAACTAATTTCCATACGAATAGCATCACAATAGGTGCATGTTATATGTAACACATTTTCGCAACCATCCTCTAATAAATAAGTTAAACTTGATTGTGTAATAAAATAACAAACAATTTCAGTCATTAGATTACAAAATATTTGCTTATCATCGCTCACGTTGCCAACTAACCAAATAAACATGTGGTAAAATTTGAAAGATTTTTTTTTCTAATGATAAGATATGGGTGAAATGTAGATAAAAATTGCGATAACCGGGACGGGCGATGTCGTTAGTTTACTCTACACCTTGCACAGCGTGAAGTTTTTTTTACCTATAAGAAGAAGAGTTTGAGGTTGTTCAATCGAAGTGTCACGAATCGCTATTCAAGATAGATTTTCCTCATCAGTTCACTGGAACTGACTCAGTAGAGCATTGTTCGAAATATTTTTACCTCTTAATAGTTCGGAATCGACAGAGATTAATCCTATTTGTCGTCCCACGCGTTTCTGCAATCACGGAGTAAATGTATTTCACAAGGCGAATCGCAACATCGCTTACTTCGCGTTTTCGAAATCATCCTGCGTCATTCATTCCTGTCTTTGTATAAGTACGATTACATTGGTTTATTGTCTTTATGAAATGTTAAAACAGTTTTATTGGTGTCAAAATACGTACCGGTTCTGAGTCGTGTAGGTATTCATTTTCGAAGCTCGACATTTCCTTGTAGAGCGTAATTGACTTGGTATAACTTTTCTATTTTTAGTCGAGAATCTAAGATGCTTAAGGTTTGATTTGGGATATTGTGCTATTGAATATTTTGATATAGGGCTAGGACTAACGTATATTTCATTGTGCAAACTATGGTTGGGTATTCTCCGTGCGCAAGTAGGAGAGACAAACGAGCGCTGTTTTCGACTGTTGTGTAAACCACATTATGAAATGGAGCGTAAGGACCAGCAGTACCATGTATTAAACATTACGATAACTATGAAACGTTTTCTGCCTTAGCGATACTATTACAACATCATGTTACCAAAGCTTTTAGGACGCTATGCTCTTCTCCGGCGCATATAAATCAGGCGTAAACTCCACGAAGGACTGTTAGATCACATTATAACATTTCATCTTTCCATACATTTGCGCCACTCGCCAGATCCAATAGTTAACCAACTGTTTCAGTAATGCGGCAAGCATTGCCTTGCCAGTTTGCAATACTCCACTCGCTACATATCGCAAGCTCTTGCGTCGCCGGCCAGCGAGCATAGCTTTCATGATTAATCGTCGCTCTAATTTTATGCCCACTATTGCAAACCCTTAGGTACTATGTATTATTTCAGTGCCATTGCTTTTGTTAAATATAAAGGTGCAGCTTGTTATGAACGTGAACGTTTCATCTCGCACCTTTAGCACTTCCGATCGACAAGAATGAGAAGGAAGCGATTGCGTAGTGAAACAATCGCGTATTCCGGCTGCGTGCGCGTCGCGGCCGGAAGCTGCGCAGACGCATACGGATGTGGACTTACTCTTTTTATTTATCTGGCGATCTAGACCGCATCTGTCGGGCGACACACATATATACAGCTGCCTTTTATGGTTCTAATTTCTGTACGAGCGAGGAACAGTCTCCGGTACACGCAGTCCTGCCGCCAGGTGTAGATCGCCTCTGTGTGACGAGTATAATCGCAGTTTCACTCCATTGTAGAATGCGGCTTGATATTGTTTTTTATACTGTTACGTGTCATCGTTAGCGTGAAAGCTATCGTCGTAACTAATCACGGCCTGTCGCACGATAATCTTATTTTTTCTTTTTTCACGTAATAGTGGTGTAATGACGATGATTACCTGTCCGCGATGTGGGAGCTCCCGCTTTTTACTCGTACGTTTCCCAACACTTGGAAAAGTCTGTTTTAAACGTAACAACGAGTTGTGAAAGTGAATACGCAAACGTGCCACTGAGCCGGTTACCCGTCCAAGCTTCGAGTAATATCCTGAACTGCAGAATTAGACCTACAAGTTAGACATGTGCGCAAGAGTTTCGCGCAATATTATGAGACATTTGGGATGAAGGTGCCTACAGAACCATGGCGCCGCGCTGGGTTTTTGCCATTGCGTCTCAGGCGTGTCTAATTAATGGTCCTTAAAGATGAAGGGTGCTGATAATGGCCGTATTTTTGGGTCTCGATGTCCTCACACGTGTGTTATGTCGGCCAGCGAAAGTATTTCGAAACGGACAACGCAGTTATATCGGGAAGGAGTCAATGAACGGAAGTGTTTCACGAGTGTGACATGCGCTGCGCTTTATCGTGACTTGCGTAACGGTGAACTCGCTTGCCCAATAGAGTCACACGCGGAAGACTAGTGTTATGCTAAACGGCTCGTGCCTCTGCGGTCTGAGGAGCCTGCAGGAATCTTGTTAAGGTATCTGTTGCAAGTGGTGCGGTTAGGTGACGCGCCGCTGAAGGGTCGATGTACGCTTTCTACGCCAGCGTCTCTCTCTCCGCCGCCAGCGACGGTGCCACGGTGCCGCCGCAGTGCGGGCGTGCGATTGCAAAACGCCTCTGAGGTCGCGCTTTCTTCGTTCGCGACGCCCGCTCGGAGAAATTGTTGCGACACGCCGCCGCGTACACCGACCCCGCGTTAGAAAGTCGACCGCTCACCGGATTTAACACGACGTCGCGTAACGGTGTAATTGCAACGATTCGAGACGGAATTTGACGAGATTTCGGATACTTTTTGCGCACGCATTCCGGTCGCTTTCTTTCATTACACAATCGTCACGTAATAGAGGCTCGCAGGTCATCGAACGGTACCGTACGTTTCGTAAACGTCGCCGTGCGCGTCGAGAACCGAGATGGTGCGCAATTGGCCAATTGCGTGCGGTAGTGCGTTTGCGCAACAGGCTCTGGAGTGGCGCCCGTTCCGCAGTCCGCGCGTTGCATCACGGGATTATTTCGGCGGAGGCGCTTGGACCGCCGCCCGAACTTGCAACATGCCATATCGCAACGCGGCTCATAATCCACGCCATTGTGACACACGGTGTGTGCGCGGACGTCGCCCGCCTGCCAAATACAGCACCACCGCATTGCGCTATTCGATCTCCTTGCTTCACCAAAACGTCTATGACATCTTACCACCGACGTCGGTCTGCGCCATCTAAGCGCTAGGCCGTTTGCCACCATTGTCATTGCATTCGATTTTAAAACTAAAACAATTTTGCAACCGATGTTCACATTAGCGTTTTCGCAAGCGGCCCAGCGCTCGGTTTCAAAACTGAGTTCGACTTGCGTTATCGCTGCGATAAAGTGAACTGTGCCGCTGCCGGTGTGGTTTTGAGACCTAAATACTGGGCTACGTACGTATGTGTCATGTGTACAGGCATAAACATCTACGTTGATCGTAAAGTGTAATAACAGAAGAGATAAGGTGGGAACATGAAGACGAATAATTCGATTCCAATGGAGTTATCACTCGGGTTTCACAAAACATCCGCGGTTGCACAAGACTAGCCGACATATAATTGGGCATGGCCGGGATAGTTTCCCAACCTATCCCGGCGGCATCTCCGCAGTGTGGCAACTAGCACCGCGTTACGACACCACATGTCCCTACAATACGTATTACGAAAACCTGTGACTAACCGCTGTGCCGCGCCGCACCGTAGGGCTCCGAAATGGATAATATCGAGCGTTAACATCAAATTATACATTGTTGATACCGCTATTAAAATAGAGCCATTCGCAATCTGAGCAACTGACACATCGGCATCAGTTTTATACGAAGCCGCATATGAAGCGTTTCCTAGGTGTTGCGCAAGCATTCGTCATACAGCGGCAGTACAAAGCAGCGAGCAGGAAGTGCATGCATGTGTGGTGCATCTGTGCGAGGACTGCTATTGTTACGAAACTGTCAGGGTTGAGTTGAGCAATGGCGGCGGTTGCGAAACATGCGCATCCCGCTAATTGTGGGCGATCTCCCACACCGCGCCGGCCGCCGCGATACACATGCTCGCTCATTGCTCACGCGATATCGATACCTACTAAACATGCTACTAAACATGACCATTGCTACAGAATTAATATTATTTATTTATTTACGACACTACGTTTCATTACTAACGATGTGCCACCTCGACTCAAACTTGACCAAGAAAACGCTAAGGAGAACGTTACCCATTTACAAACGTGTAATTTTAACGAAATGTTTCGTTAACACAGTTGCGAAGTTGTAAACGTGAGTCAATTTAGTAATAGAGACTTAAGTTTTGGGTGTGTACTTATCGAGTGCACGACTATGTTAGATATGGGGCGAGTGGCGACCGCTATAGTTTCGGCAGGGCTCGGTTGCAGCCCTGCGTATGCGTAACTACATATTGCGTAAATGCGACGGTTGTCCTTTCGCCCGCGGTTGCGGGCCCGCGTCCGAGACACCGCGAGAATCCTTGGAGGCCACCGCTCGGAACACGCTCGGAAATCCGGCCAACCTTCCGACCGCGTTACGACACCGTATAACTTATTTACACGTTGCGAAATTCGAATCGATTGCAACTGCAGACATCGCACTTTAGCCTTGCCGTTGTAGGGATTTAATTAGGATCAGTTGCGCAGTCGAGAGACCTAAACGGATACGAGGACGCCCTCCAGACTCGGCTCCGCTCACTGATGGATTACAAAAAAGGTCCGGAGTGCAGTTGCAGGGTGACGTCATGTTGTTTCGTCAACTAGTTCCCACAGCAGATCCGTTGCCACACAGCGATTAAGTTGTGGTCGGCGCACGTGCTTCGCCACGCACGAGCTCGGTGCATCGCTGCTAAGTGCAGTCAGTGTGCAGTCGCTGCATTACTGGGGCACTTCGTCAATGAGCTTTACATAACGGCGAATTCACAACGTGAGGTAGCTGTGTGCGCTTGCGCCTAATATTTCACTTGATAACCGACCGCTGTTGCGACAGTCTTAACGAGAGTAACCTTTAGCGGGAGCCAACCGCTCCATATTGTCACGACACGATCACTTTGTAAAATGTGTTCATAATAAATAGCTTCGTTTATCTGACATCTACAAGTATCGCTACGCAATATTAATACTGCGCTACGGTCTAATATACTCGGTTGAGAGAGCGTCTATTGCGAGTCAGATCTATCCTCGTCAAGCCGTCAATTCCAGCGAGTCTTGCGTTCATCTGCAGACTATTTGTCAAACAGCTGAGACCGCAACTTTTGTTTTGTAACTACGCTCTGAGCAAACTTGATATTATTGCCTTCGGCTTTCGGATTTGCACACACAAACGAACCTTACATATCACTGTCACTTCACCAAATATAATGTTGCGTTTTGAAATATTGTAAATTAGAAAACATTATTATAGCATGTTGTGTATAGTACATAAATAGAACTAGGACTTGCCTTCCAATCGTTTAACTTGTTGTTCCCTCTATTAAACCTGCTATAAATATCCTGCATATGTGTGCATACTCGTGTATGTTGATTTGGCCACATCGAACCGCCCTCCGTGCACCTGTCCATTACTTTAACATTGTAACAAAAAAATACAAACCGGCACAGACTTGATCCTTGGATGCAAGCTATCAACCAACGGCCATAGTTTATTCAGACAAAATTATCGAGTCAGCATGCTCAGAAGGCTTAAATATTCTTCCCATGAAACCTAGGTCTCTTTGTCGACTGTTCGGGGTTAACTTACATTCAATCATATACGACATAGTTGGTGTAATGTTTCCAACTGTGCATTTAATAATGCATTTCGAAACGATGCGGCCGCTCTGTGAAATACGAGGTCGCGCACGGTGCGCCTAAAGCCCGCGATGTGATGAAACAAAACCTATTGCGTCACCGAACAGCTTTATGGTTCACTATGTAATTATTTACATGACATTATTGTTCCATACGCACCGATACACGACCGGCCCGCATCCGACAAACCGTTTTGCAACGTTAACGTGATCACGTTTAATGTATGACGTTTTAATAGAAATTAGCAGAGCGCGCGAATCGTTCAAAGTGCACCGACAAAGCTTTGTTCAGTCCATTTCGGACGAGTGCGTATCACGCCTCTATATAATACGCAAACGTTCGCGAATTATATGGGTCAGTGGTCATATACGTCGAACGCATCCTGCACCGTGAACGAACCATGTGGTCGCTTAAATTGGACTAATTTGATCTATATTATGTACAAACATGCCACGCCTGTGTATACCCACGTGCTGATTGACATGCTCCTTGAACAACGCTCTAAAATTGTATTTCTTTTTCTTACAGAACGACGTTAAAACTTGAATCGTTAGAAGACGCAGTAGTTCTCGATGATCCTGAGGAAGATTTACTCCAAGACAAGCGAGGATGTCCCGCGTATGTGTCACCCGAGATCCTGAGGGCACATCGGACGTACTCTGGCCGAGCAGCGGACATGTGGTCACTTGGCGTCATATTGTACACCATGCTCGTTGGAAGGTGCGTCTTTATTTATATTATAGTTCATTTATAGTTTTAGCCGTTGCAACCATTTATATCCCCACTTGTTCCAAAAACTAAATTAATGTTAGCGACAATTAATTGTGCATAATGGCCGCGAAGGGTGGCGAGGTGGGCGTCTTCACCTGCTAGCGTGGGACTTACCGTTTCTAGAGATCGCAGAGCGAGGGTCGTGTCGACCGTTGGCGACGCAGACGTGGGGATGATCACCTGTCGGCCGTTACGCGCCAACGGCTCACAATTATATCACCCACATATAAATGAGGTTCGTGAAATCTTCGCCGCACCTGCCGCGGTCATGTGGCGAAGACGTTGCCGCCCCGCGCTCGCCTCCGCCGCACCTGCCGTTCGCGAGCCTTTGTTTTCTACCTTTTTTCGGCCTCTTGCACCCGTAATTTATACACGATATTCGGGATTTAGCCGCAATCGTTGCCATCACCTGTCGCCGGAAGGGTTCCGAAATACCTGAGTTTTTGTTTTGGCGCGCAGCTGCCCTTTCTAAATGACAATCGGATCGCTATTAATTGGAGGCTTGTTTCGTAAAAAACGTAGCAATTTGGAGCTCTACTCTCGGTTGGCGATAAAGACCGTCCTATCTTTTTTAAAGCGATAAGCTATTTCTACCAATATTTCTTAGTTTTTAACCAACTTCAAAAAGGAGGAAGTTCTGAAAAAGAATTTGATTGAATGTTTTCCGTTGTTTGTAAACCGATTTAAATATTTCTTTTTAATTTAATAGGGAATGCGAATACCCACGTTCATGTTCAAATTGATTGAATGTTTATTAATATCGTAGGTACTTATGATTCCTTGCGATCTACCCTCGGCTATCTAAAGCTGTCTATTACACAGACAACTTATATGTTACGATATCCGATATTAACCGGGCGCTTTCATTGTTGCAGGTATCCATTCAACGACTCTGAGCACGCGTCCCTGTTCGCGAAAATATCGCGAGGGTACTTTGTCGTGCCGGAGTGCCTGTCGTCGCGCGGCAAGTGCCTGATCCGGTCGCTGCTGCGGCGCGAGGCGTGCGAGCGGCTGTCGGCGCGCGACGTGCTGCGCCACCCCTGGCTAGCGCGCGACCCGCGCAACGAGCTGCCGCCGCGTGCTGCCGCGGGCCACGAGCGCGTGGTGCCCGAGGTCCCTGACGTACTCCTAGACGACGAGCACGCGTAGTCGCTCCTAGCCCGGACGTTCCCGTCGCCCCAAATTTATTTATGAATTATCTTAAGTTATTCCGGCCTAAGTCTTCGGGCTTGCGGTTGCGCTCGCTGAAATAGTCCTATGCGGTCGATCGTCCGATCGAATGTCCGAGTTTCAGTAAGGAGTACCCCGAGCCAAATATGTCTCTGTCGAGATTTTAATTTAGTGATTAAGATCGGCGGTGAGGGCCGGCTGGCCCGAGCCCCGCCGCCCTAACTTATAAATGTGCGAGCTCGGAACTTGACGCAATAAGAATCGCATAAGTGCACCGACACAACAAATCTGTTGGGAGTTAGTTAGTGTGGGGTTATGCGGCTTTTATTGGCATATTTAGTTCTGGCTTAGACGAGCTGTGGTATAGTCGTAACCTTCATAATGACAGAATAAGTGAGACTGATATCGCGTTGTTGTGATGTATCTATGCAATCGATAGCGATCCATCCTGGCCGCGGCCAAGGGCGAGCCGGGCCGCGGCGTCCGCTCCGGAGTCAGCTATGACATATTTATAAAAGCATTCTGTTAACTATTATGTTAATTCCTCATAAGCCTAATGTAATCATATCAATTTCACATCAATATAGATGTTATATTGCATTGAAGTTGTTGGTGTAGTGTTAGGTAAATGACCTATGTATATTTTGTATTTATATAAAGTTATATTGTGTAATTGTGATCTCCACCGATGTTATTTAGCGATACTTGATTGCCATTGTGTTGTTACGCAGAAGTGATAGTTCTTTTGTTGAACGACGATCAGTTGCTTCCATCATAGAGTTATTTTGATTTATATTATTTTGGTTATATTAAATCGTGATTATTCGGCTAATCAACATGCGAAATTATTATTTGTTATTATATTCGTCCGAAATTATGTTTGAAATATACACACACCACCATGTACCGTATGGGAGTAGATTTGGTTTGTGCCATTTATTTAATTTAAACGTTATTTATTGTTGTTGTACTGGCGCGACGTGAGATGGCGGCACTTCTTCCTATAGCTAAATTATTATTTCTTTTCCATTTGGTACTTGGTGTTGAGTTTTTATTTTGATCTAAAATTTAAGATCAATAAACTTTTATTTGTAATTATTTTGTTTGGAATCAATCAGTAACGTTACCATGTCTAAATTTGTTGAGTTTTTCACCGATCAGTGTTTCTTTATAATTTTTTTTAATCGTTTCCTCTTTTTTGTTCATTCGGGATTAATTGTGAATCGTACAGTTGAAGTGGGCGAGTCTTTCATGTTAAATGAAAGCGAATTGTACAATAGTAGCCTACTATGTAAAATAAACTATTACTACTTTAATTTATACAAACTGTAAATAAAGCTAAGATATAATAAGGAATATGAAAAAAAGAAAGAGATAGAGGGAATAAAATAATTAAGAAAAATATAAACCATACTTTGATTTCACTAAACCCCTTCAACCTTTACCACTAAAGAAGAAGAAATTCCATGGAAGCTTTAAAGGTCGGATTCATAGTACACATGTCAGCACATCCAGCTACCCCAATCTTTCAAATTTATTTTATAGATTTTCAACTTTATAACATAAGCATAAGGTTCACTTTCAATTAGTGAACATTAAAAGATTGGGTTAGCTTGATGTGCTGGCGTCTGTACCTACGAAGGGATACCTATAGATGGCATAGCACCAACAAAGACAGAAAGAAATAAACTTCACCTAATTACAAATTTGACCATAGCATAATTGCCTAAGCAATGGGCGTTAACCCAGAGAATACGAATTCTTAACCTGCCGGTGATCTTAATTGATTATTCTCAGAATAAAATTTGTTATTAGACCCTATGACACCCATACACAGAGCAAGTATGTATTAATGCTCTTCATACAAAGATTTTGCCAGGGTGGGTATCGCACCTACGACCTCTGGCTTAGGAGTTTAACCACTAGACCAGTCATACTCACCTTCTATTTATAGGGCCACAAACACAGTAAAGTTGTGGAGAGCCGTAAAGCAAAACATATTTAGCTGTTAATCAAAACTTAAATTCAAGCTAACTTAACTTAACGATGTAGGTGACTTTATTAATGAAATAATTGTGACTTCAGATGGCCAATATCCAAGGCTTGGCAAAACCTGGTTAAATTTTAAACATATTATTATATCTTTGTGTTGCGTCTCCTCTAGTCTTGCGAGTGTCCATGGGCGGCGGTAATCACTTACCATTAGGTGACCCTACTAAAAAAAAATAAGTTTCCATTGTTAAAAGCAAACCTAAGACTCACACGATACGTATCAAATGTGTAAAATAAAGTAATTAATACAACACGCAAATCTACATAATTATTTACAAACATCAACAGCATGAAATTATGAGTGCGGAATAGATTTGACGCCACGTCATCCACGTCACGTAATACCTATACATCACATATGTATAGGGTTGCCATCCGTCCGGACTTCCCCGGAATTGTCCTAGTTTAGAGGGGCGTCCGAGAAGCGTCCAAGGAGGGTCCAAGCGAAGTCTCATATGTAGGCCGGATTCAAAAAGTCTTGCGAATCGCGTGCCGCGGTGTGTACAGACGCCAGCACATCCAGCTACCCCAATCTGTCAAATTCCCCCAATTGAAAGTGAACCTTATGCTTATGTGATAAAGTTGAAAATATATAACAGAAATTTGACAGATTGGGGTAGCTGGATGTGCTGGCGTCTGTACAACCAATGAACCGACATTGGTACTGGCAGTGAGTTTGACGACTGTTGACATTTATTTATTTTACTTTACAATACATAAAGATTAATAATAATGATATTAGTATTTTATAATATGTAAACATAAATATTGATATTAATACACAATCATACATCATTCTCACAGAAACGCATACATTCTGACAATATATCCTACCATCCATTCGCAAACATATCACGGTCAAGAACTCAAGATTGACACAGTGCTGTGAGGTTGCGCGGTATAGGAACTTAGCGCACGCTACAGTACGGCAAACAATTAATGGCGGCGAACACGACCATAATTATCTGGAACAAAGACTCGACATAGCTCACAAAGGAGATATGGTGCATCAATTTTTCCCCGGAGTCCCCTGCGTGACTTCCAATAGCCTAACATAAATTTTGTGGGATACATGAATACATAGTATCCATTAAGGTATTTATGTAGGTACCACAGGAATGGTTTCTGTACATTTTCAAGTAGGTACATGTCCGCAGTTTTCACGCTTGTCCTGGTTGCCAAATTTTAGAGATGGCAACCCTACATATGTACAGACGCCAGCACATCGAGCTACCCCAATCTGTCAATTTTCCCCCATTGAAAGTGAACCTTATGCTATTGTGATAAAGTTGAAAATCTATAAAATAAATTTGACAGATTGGGGTAACTGGATGTGCTGGCGTCTGTACATAACACCCTCGTGAGGTTGAACATTGGAAGTATTGTATCTACCTAGGTACCTAGTAATTTAGATAATTAAGTAGGCACTTATATAAATTGCTTCATAACTAATTGTGTACTACTCAATCGTTTGTAGATTTTTAGCTAATGGAATTAATTGGATTGGTAACTCGTTTTGTAAAAGTAATTAAAACAATGGAGTAAACACATATTTAATAGGTATGCCTATTAAGTAAGTATTCAAGTATTTGTTGAGTAAATGGGAACTAACCTTTTAGAATATTGCTTTAAGTGCTCCTGTTTATATTAGATTTCGTTGTTTATTCCGACTTGGCTGCCAAACGCAAAGGCTGGATCCACATGTCATATACTAAGGTACCTGAAAGTAACTTAAGGGTATTGGATAGGCTAAATGTATGTAATACTTACACATTTATTTTTGGTTGCAGCAAAGTCGGCAACATTAATTAAGATTAGAAAAAAAAATTTTTTTCAATACTCAATCATTTATTGCGTTGTTCTTATTATGTTGCTAAAAAAATAAAGGATTGGGCTACGTTTTATTAACCTACTGGGGTTAACAAAATGTAGCCTAATCCTTTATTTTTCTTTAATTTAAACTTGTCAAATGTTGTGCAAATCTATTGCACAACTTTTGTATTGGTTGAATGAATGTGTGCAAGACACATTTTTATACCAAAACCATGTGTTTTGGTATAAAAATGTGTCTTGCACACATTTATTCAATCCGATGCCCTGAAGGAGTTTAATTTGCTTTCGGAACTTCACCAAGTGTAAGTAGTAGGTACATGAACACATACAATATATTAAGTTCTTATACAAGAATAGATAACGATCATTTGGTGCATTTTGTATGATTAGTCAAAAAAATCTGTTTGCATTCACATACCTACTGGGTTTCTTTGCTTCTTTCAGTTTGATCTAGACGGGGTTCGTATTCTCCATTTTCTATGTAACATAGGTATATGTTTATAGTGCATGTGACGCTTTCTTGAGTTCCGCCGGAAATTATTGGTGATGGGTTACAGGGCATCTAAAATTAATGTCAACAAAAAGTATTCTACTGACCTGGGAAGCTACATTACCCACTGATATCTAGAACTTGACCATACTATTTTGAAACCTCGCAGTTGGATCCAGGAATAGCGTTCCTGTCCGAAACCTTTCACAAAAAGATCTATAACTCACGTTGAACTGAACTGAACAACCAATGTTGACGGTAAACAAAGGTAACTAAAACCTCTTTGATTTTGCTCCTGGATATACTTATAACGAGTTCTGTGTGGCACTGCAATGAGACACCGCTAATTTCCTAACTCTGGGCTGCGTCTCAGATGTTTTATTACCTGGAAAAATCCTATATGGTTCAAAACAAATCGAAACCTTCGGAATCCGATCGTTCTGATGACATGATTTCCTGTGCTCGAGGCATATTGTACATTTGCGTACTAGAAGCAATGCAGATAGACGGCTACTTGGTTCGGTTATTGTAAATATTGGATGAATGCTGTAGAGACTTGTCGCTACTGAGGCGTGATACTCTTCGGTAGCATACCGCCAGCAAATAATATGAGTATCTACGAACTTATTGGTATCTATATACCAGTGGCGGCGTGTGATTTATTTCACAATTTATACCGATAACCCAAAATGCTTATACGAAGCGGCTTGTCACGTACAGAGTTCGAGGACCTTATGTTAAAGGGATTTCCAATAAGGACGGGTCGATTTTGAAATGGAATGAAACAAGCTGTGTATGAAAGGTATTAAGACAATTCTTGGAATATAATATCGTTCAAATGTCCACCGCGGCTCCTCACGGTCCCGAGTGGTCTAATTTTCAATGAATGCCGCATAGATTTTTTGTCAATACTTCGTGATTTATCGGATTTATAGGTAGTCAAAAAACATATTCGCGCAATTTAACACATCATTAAACCCAAAACACGATTGTACAAAATCCGCTCAATCGAAAAAGAAACAAATCTTCTAATAATTCTCAATTAAAATAATCTTGGAAAATTAAAGCTCAATCGCCAAGCTTGGTAGTGAACAGTAACTCGTAGCTCGTACAACCGACTGCCGCTGGAGCAAAAAGGTTCTCGAGTGGCGTTCACGAACCGGAAGTCGCAGCGGGGGCAGGCCCCCTACAAGGTAGACCGATGCGCCTGTGAGCGTCGCTGGAAGCCGCTGGATACCGGTAGCGCAAGACCAGCAATTGTGGGGCTAAAAAACTTCGGGCGAATCCTGTGTCCAGCGTTGGACGATTTTAGGCTGATGATGATTGCACTATAAAACATTGTTTATCATCTTATTAGCTAGTACTATTTCATAGCATAATAAGCTAATCCCAGCTCATATCATTACGTAAATCGTAGTGTAGTCGACGTAACTCAGAAAATTGAAAATCCTCTGACAGCTGACAGCGTTGTTATGTGTAGGTAACAAACTGGTTACGTTAACACGAACTAATATTATGGTTTGTTAACAATAGCGAATACGTAACACCTGATGATCGAGTTCCAATTTAATTCCAGGAAAATAATTATAACGTAATACAGTTACGACATTTATTAGATATGCAGGCATCATTCGTAATAGGTATACGAATACATCTACGTGGCAACATGATTAATCTGTAGAACATTAGCACCACCACCAGTTGCTTTAGTAATATTGTTTGAATCTTTTTTTAAATATAATATAACAAATATAATGTCCTGTGGAATTCACTTCTGGGGTAGCTCTGCGGGCAGTAACACTATATTTATATAGCAAAAAATAGCTGTAAGGGCTATCTATAATCTTGGCCCGAGAATTTCTTTAAGAGAAAAGTTCAAAGAGGTTAACTTTCTAACTGTAGCATCTCAGTATATATATGAAAACCTACTATATGTGCATACAAATATTGTGTCCTTCTGTAAAAGGGGCGATACATATAGTATAAACACAAAATAAGTAACTCTTTTATGGGGCAATATATAAGATTCTATAGCAAACTTACCAATGATATTAGAGAATTGTGTACGAATAAGTTTAAATAATAATTAATGCCTAGGTAACAAAATTACTTTCGATTGAGTTGTATTAAGTCAACACATATAAGAAATATGTATTCTGGCTTAAACTACGCTTATGTGAAGATGAAAGTAAATGGCCTCCATGCCTCGGAGAACATGGTCCCGGTTATCAGTTGTAGATGACATCATGGTCATCTACAACAATGGTTACAGGTACCTAGTTAGAAACCAAATAGAATCTGACACCTTTTTTTTTTTTTTTTTTTTGCGGGGTGGTAAATCCTGCATGGATGTCCTCCGCCTTGGGGGAGGCGGAGGGGTCTGTCAGACTCCTACTGACTAAAAACCACCCCGGTATTCCATCTCACACCTGCGCCGGGGGTCGCGGGAACAAACGATACTTCCGCAACCCCCGGCTGGTGCTGGCCCATGTTTGCGGGCCTCCTCGCATTAGCGGGGGGGTGAGATGTTAAACTCCCCCCGCAACGTCTAAGACGGACGCGCGTGGAACACGTCGCGCCGCCGCCTCGGGTCCAGATGTGTAGTGGGCGACTGGAAGAGGGCGTTATCTGCCCACCGCCAACGCCCGGTGCGTCTGCTGCGGGCTGGGTGAGAGGATGTGATCTCCCTCTCCCTTTCCGCAGCTTCCTTCCGCGAGATGACTGTCTCGCAGAAGGAAACCACCGCGTCCCAGGACTCTTCGCCGCCAACCATCGAATTCACGACGGCCGGCAGCGACAGGTCACTGCCTACTCCAGAAATGAGGGCACGGCGCTGCTCCTCCCAAGCGGCACACTCTGCCAGCGTATGCAGCGCCGTGTCCTCCCGACAGTCGACGCAGTGGTGACACCGGGCGTCCGGCTCCCTGTTTATGCGACACAGGTACTTCCCGAAGCAGCCATGCCCCGAGAGTACCTGCGTCACCCGAAACGACAGGGAGCCGTGCCTCCTCCCGAGCCAACGCTCGAGTACCGGCCGGACCGCCTCGATAGTGACACGGCCGGTGGTTGGGCGCGAGAGCCTGTCCCGCCATTCCGCCACCAGGGCCTCGCGAAGCTGCGACCGACGCAACTCCATATGTCGCTGCATCGGCCGCTCGCCTTGCACCAGCATCTCCACGCGCCACCGGTACAGTGACGCGAGTACTTTCGCCTCGAGGTCCCAGGGCGGGGATCCGGCCAGTACACAGGCCGCCTCGTAGGAGACCGTGCGATATCCCCTGATGACTCTGACGGCCATAGCTCTCTGCGGTCCTCGCAGAACAGCAATGCTGCCGGCCGTCAGGTCAGCCGCCCAGATCGGGGCCCCGTACAGGGCCATCGATCGCACGATCCCCACGTAGAGCCGCCTACAGGCTGCGCTCGGGCCCCCCAGATTGGGAAGCAGCTTTGACAGCGCCCCAGCCGCGCCCATCAGCTTGGGCACCAGCTGCCGGAAGTGGGGTCCGAAGTCCCACCGGCTGTCGAGCACCAATCCCAGGTACTTCATGGTAGGCTCGACAGCGATCCGGACCCCCCCAACCACTATGTGTGATCCGGCGGGTGGCGCCCGTCGGGGACCATGGAACATCATGGCCTCCGATTTATTGAGGGCCACCTCCAGGCCGAGGCGCCGGATGCGGCTCACCACCTGTGAGACCGCCGCCGTCGCCAGCAACGCTGCCTCCCTGTGCGAACTCCCACGGGCCGTGACCAGCGTGTCGTCCGCATAACACGTCAGGTCCACGCCCGTCTGGAGTTCGCCCCTCAGCACCCAGTCGTAACCGATGTTCCACAGGAGCGGGCCCAAGACTGAGCCCTGCGGAACACCGCACGACATTGGGTGCCGTTGTCCGCCATGCCGTCCTACGTAGGTGACACACCTCTCTGCCAGGTAAGCCCCAACGATGTGGCGGAGGTAGGAAGGCACCCGATGATACCGCAGTGCCTCCCGAATGCAACTCCAGGGCAGGGTGTTGAAGGCGTTGGAGATGTCCAAGGACACCGCCAACATCACCCCACCCCGGGACACCGCTTCCTCCGCCAGGACTCTCACCCTCGACACAGCGTGGATGGTAGAGCGCCGGACCTGGACGAGAGCCAGTTCGGCTTTCGGCATAAAGCCGAACTGGCTCTCGTCCAGGTCCCGACGAGGCGGGCTGCGATTATCCGCTCGAGCAGCTTACCCACCTCGTCCAGCAGCACTATGGGCCGGTACCCGGACGGCGAGTCTGCAGGGCGCCCCGCCTTTCTGAGCAGGACCAGACGACCATGTTTCCACAAAGTGGGAAACTGGCCCCGCTCAAGGCGCGCTGTGTAGAGTCCCGTCAGTAGGGGACCTAGCTCTTTCAGAGCGAGGGCCAACGCACAACCGTGAATCCCGTCGGGCCCCGGAGCCACGTTCTTGGCCCGGAGCCGCATCACGGCCGCCCTCAACTCTTCTTGTGTCACCTCTGGGACGCTGATGGCGTTATTCTCTGTAGGCTCTGCGGCTGTGGGCAAAGCCATCGGCGGTGGCGTGTGCTCCGCTCTTGCCGGGAAGAGGGCTGCCACTACTTCCTCCAGCAGCTCGGGTTGGAGACTCTCCGTGAGTGGAGGCGCTGCGGCTCGAAGTTTCCCTCGAACCGCACGATAAGGGCGGCCCCACGGATCTCCGTCCAGAGTCTCCAACATCTCCTCCCTGGCTCGCGTCTTGGCTTCACCGATGGCCAACCGCAGCCTCCTTCGCCGCGCGGTACACCTCATACAGCGCGGCCTCTTCGTCAGGGACCCGACGACGTCTCCTCCGGTATCGGGTGTACTGGCGTCTGACCGCCACGCACGCGACGCGCAACTGCGCGATCCCGGCGGTCCACCAGTACACCTGGCGCCTTCCTGTATGTGGACCCGCGGCATAGACGCGTCGCAGATTTGCGTCATCGCCCCGCGGAACCACAGCGCCTCCTCTTCGACGTCGACGGGTCCGTTCGTCGCCGACTCCCGGTACCAGGCCTGGACAATGGCGGCCTCCTCGAGAAGTTCCCTGTCGATGCGCTTACGCGCCCAGCGTGGACCGTCCACCCGCGGGGCCGGTGGACCGCGGCCGCCAGTGGTCTGGGCGGAGACGTCGAAACGGATGTACCGATGATCCGACAACGTCTCCACCTTCACGGCGACACGCCAGTCGCGGACACGGCTCGCGACAGCAGGGCTAGCGAACGAGACGTCCACTATTGAACCGCCCCGCTACCGCACGCAAGTGTGGACCGACCCCCGATTTAAGACGGTCAGGCCAGTCTTGACCGCCCACTCCTCCAGCACCTCACCCCGGGCATCCGTCACCGGAGATCCCCACGCAGAAGACTTGGCGTTGAGATCCCCGAGCAACAGCACGGGGCGAGGGTGGAGCCGGCCTACGACGGCACCCAACTCGACAAGGAAGTTCTCGAAGTCGGCGAGACTCTTGTTGGGGGAAAAATACGCCCCAATCGTACCAATTCCGTCCACGAGGGCTGCTACCCAGCCGTGCCCTCGGGACGGGTGGACCAGAGTCCCGCTAATGATGGCCACCAAGCCGTCCAAGTCTCCCAACCAGTTATCCCTGGGGGGGACAAAGTACGGCTCGGCGACCACCGCCACGCGAATCGACCACTCCGCCATGCTCTGGAGCAAGAGATCCTGAGCTCTGGCGCAGTGGTTGATGTTGCCCTGGAGGAAATGGAACAGCGCCATTAGGCCGTGTCCATTCCCTCCGAGAATCTGACACCTGGTCTAACCTTCTCAGTTACTATTCCTTACGGGTTTGGAGGTCCGATGGTAATCACTCGAAATATTTTGGTAGCTAGCCGTAACATGTTAGATTGGTAACCGACCCCAATAGAAATGCAAAACAGGCAAGGCAAAAGACTTTAAGATATTAATTAACATATTCATTTATACTGTGGGGATGACAAGGTCTTTTTTTGTTTTTGTCTAGTAGTTTATGCTGAAGCTGTAATTTATTTATTTATTTATTTGGAAAACCAACAGCAACAATTACAAAATAAATAGATGTTATAAGCAACACACAGCCAATTACAGGTCTTCACTTTTAAACATCTAGTTAAAAAATATGGACATGAAAATATTACCTATTATTAATAGAATAGAATAGAATAGAAAAACTTTTATTTCAGGCAAATGCCCATTTGGTTATATTATGTTAGTAACAACATTACCTTATCACTATGTTACCAGTGTTAGTCTCTTATAATTATTTGGCCTAACATATTGTATTGACTACCCCTATACCCAGTGTTTTTGGATAGGGCAGTCAAACCTAGAAGCAATGACTTTCAGAATGCTGTTGCTGGCATTCCCAAGACGCAGCATCAGAGAAGCTGTTATTTTTTACGGATTAGTGCTTTTAAACCGTCCGTACGTGCAGCAGCAATCATTCCAGATGCGCTACAGCAGCCCCAAAACAGCATTCTGAAAGTATTGTTATACTGGACCCGCAGAGTGTCATAGGATAACCGCGTATCTTTTAATTTTGCCAAATCCTTTTTTCTTCATATTAAGACACAAGTATTTTGCCAGAATCTGCCTGTCCGTCTGTCGCAAAGGTATATCTGCGCTTCTCCTCATGCTAGCGATATAAAACTTCATCATATCATCATATCTGCCAAAAGAAGACGTCCACTGCTGGACAAAGGCCTCCTCCGAAGATCTCCACAACTGCCAGTCTTGCGCAACCCACATCCAGCGGCTTCCAGCAACCTTCACAAGATCATCGATCCATCTTTTAGGGGCCTGCCCACGCTGTGCCTTCCGATTTGTGGTCGCCCCACGATAACAGTCTGCCCATGCGACCGTCGGTTCTACGAGCTATGGGCCCTGCTCACTGCCATTTCCGTTTGGCAATTGAGATATTTTTAGAGCTTTTGTGATTTTTTTCGATTGAGTGAATCGGGTTTTGTTAACAACAAAACCCGATTCACAACATTCATAAAATGTTCTTCAAAATATAGTTAAATTTGGCGAATATGTTTTTTCACACCTATAAACCCGATAAACCTCGTAGTATTGGCTAATAACCAGTGGAAATTATGAATTCGGCTGATATCAGGGCCTTAATATACAGTTGTTATAGTAGAACCATCTATGTTCGCCACTATGAGCTATTCAACTGGGGATGTATCTCCACTTACGTGAACCTTAAGCGGACTTTTTTAAACGTCCCCGTTTTTGAGAGAGGGCACGTTAAGCTGTCGTCAGACAGAGTGTTATTTTTAAGCCGTGCTATGAGTAGGTACAATTAATACGGTGCCCGTACGAATAAATTAATTAGAAAACAAATACCACCTTTTTCTTTTGAAGTCGGTTCAAATACGCTCTTCATCGATGGAAAAAGGTTGGTAATGCATAAGTGATGTTGTACAAGCGTCACAGGATTTGGTAACCGTCTAGCACCAAGCCTACCCGAGCCACCTATTTATTGCTTACTGGCTACGAGTATCTTTTTTATATATTTTTTGTTATGGCAGGGCTATGCCTACGTATGCAACCCGCAAAAAGTCTCTGCAGGTGGATATGTCGGGATCGTACTGACTAAAACCTAACCTACCGTGGACTTCTCTTGGCGCCTGATGAAAGAACCCCGGGAACGCGGGTATGGTGCTCCGGTGCCCACCTTTTGCACCATGTCCCTTACGGTCGGGCCACGTAGGTACCACTAAGTACCAAGTAATACATTACTTATTTCCTGAAAGAAATAATTCGATCTTAATCCCTATAGGAAATTAATCAATAACGATAACGATATCAAGATCCGAGTATATGCACAAACTTGGCTTTAACTATAGTTAAAGCCATGCATATACTCGGATTTTTACAGCGTCTTTTTCACTTATACAATAAGGGTGGTTTTAAAATTGCTAATGTATCCACTGATTTACCGTCACGTTTCCTGTACTTTATCATATCTGGCTGGACAAGAACCTTCACAATGGGCGGTCTTATGCTGCCCGAATGCACTAGTTCATCGGTCCACCTAGTACACCTGCCCACATTGTCTCTTCAGGTTCACGAGTGTAGACCACCTTTCTGCCCCAGCAGCTATCGGTTCTAGAGCTACTTGCTGACACTGTATTGTCTATAGGCGCAGATGTACAATACCTACGTTACGTAAGAACCATTGTGCAAGGTTACTCTTTTCTTGACAAGTGTTGAACCATTTATCATTAGTTACATTCATGAGTGCTAATATTCCCTACAACCTTGACGCAGTCTAATGTAAGCACAACTATTCTAATCCTAGGTCAGATGTCACAATAGGTGTGATGTGAGGCTGTGATTCGAAGTCAGGGTTAACGAATTGCCTGTAGGCATTACACGTATGCAATTTTTTTGAAATCACATGGGCTTAAAGATCTTTTGTAAATTTCAATAGTCAGATATTTTTTGTAGTACTTTATTTTAAACATTCTTAACAATGTTAGGCAAATTTCACGCTTTATTGTAAATAAATTAATATCTTGGGATAACTAACATATTGCCATCTGATCCCAGACAAATGATAAACATACTTATATATTTCTAAATATGCATGATTGTATGAAATATATATTATAGATAAATAACATCCAGGCAGAGTCCCGTAGAGACTGAGTTAAATTGCAATGATCTCTATAGATAATAAACAACTGATACTATTACAAACATTGTTCAGTTTTCCCTAGATGGTGCCATGTGATATGCATCGAATATTAAAATTATTTTAAGTATTAAATTATTTTAACGATTTTAATTTTTAGAACTAAGAGAATAAGTACAGATACATCTATAATGTGTATTGAATCAACATTTAATCCATACTACACCTGTGCAGTACCGTGTCGCGATACGCGATACTCGATCTATCACTAGGGTTGCCATTACTGTTGAGAACTGATGCGGGAATTATTAGTGGCTAATAAATAATAACTGAAAATAAGGGTACTAACGGTTCGGTGTATATTTTGACTGCACGTGTGTCGCAGCCACTAAGACAGTTGCCTCGCCGCTTCGTGTCGCGGATTGGAGTCACGCGCTGGACAACTTCTGTTGTACTGAGTCTGGATGTAATTTGTGTCCGTCTATTATATGTTTGAAAAGTACCCCGCGACACATGGATTAGATTCCCTAGTGTGGACGTGGTCTTTAAAAAAAACAAAAAGATATTGATAAACGGGACGTGATACTTAAATACGGTGACAGTCCCGTAGGTATATACGGGACGTATGGCAACCCTATCTAACAGCTATGCGATAGGGAGTTTTGGCGCCAACGCGGAAAAAGACGCATCGAGGCTATGTTTTATATTTTTCAAAAACTGGTGTAAATTCGATTTTTTATGTGTAAATATGGTAGATTTTTAGACATAACATCTTCGACAACGTACACAAGTGGAGGAAAGTGCGATATTGCCGTGAATTGTGATTTTCTGTGTTGTAACCAAAACTTCATAGAAGCCTCTAGTAAAGTCTCCACTGCTTTACTGGGGTTGGACAAGGACTATGTATGACTTGACTGTGACGGACTTAACTTGACAATGACGAAAATAAATGATATAAAAATATATTTACTGAAGGCTCATAAGGCCAAAGAAGCCAGAGCCGTAAAACGGAATAAAAAAAAAAAGCTATGCGATAGGCGGATCCAATAGTCTGATCCTACTACCGGAAGGCCATCACGTCATGTTGGTTAGCACTCAGTATACCTCCGATTCGTTAGCTGAATCGTGGATACAAAAAATCTAATGCATTTTCCTGGCCGAAGGATGTCGGATGTTTACTTTCTATAAATATAATGACGGCCTCGTTCGTCTACAGGAAGCAGATACCGCAGATAATGTGCTGGGTTCAAATCCCGTTCAAAATGTGATTTTTGGGATTTTCTTGTAGAATAATGAAAATCAGTATCAGTCCGAAGTTTGGGAGTTGGCAGTATTTACACCCCCGTGCCTCGGGGAGCACGTAAAGCCAACGGCCCTGTACCTGACCTCTTTCAGGGTACCTGTCGCTAGTTATCCCATCAGATCATGAGGGTAATAGACAGTGCCCCTGTGTTTGTACACATACTTGTGCACTATAATAAATATAAATATTTCGGTCCCGGCGACTAGTCTCAATGGAAACTAGCCGGTGTTCGCTTTGTGCGCTATTTATGTTACACATTGTATAAATTTATGTTACACATTGTATAAATTTATGTTACACATTGTATAAATTTTATAAATAAATGGGACAACTAGCACACTGCCATCTGATCTCAAACTAGGCAGTGCCTGTACTATGGCAACCAGACTCTTATAATCATACTTATATATTTTACTAGCTATGCCCCGCGGTTTTACCCGCATTAAACTTTATAAATTATAGCATACTAGCGGCCCGGTACGTGCTTCGCTACGTATAAGGCATAGTAATAAAAAAATGATTATTAAGTTCATTTATTCAAACAAAAAAATATTTTAAATTGCTAGCTAGTAAAAACTAAAAAATAAAAAAGAATTGGGTACTCTTACTATGGTGGGTCTACATGGGTTAGTCTAAAACAGTGTTTTTCAACCTTTTTCATGACGCGGCCCCTTTAGTATGAAGAAATCTTTCGCGACCCCCCTACCCGTTTTTTACCCGCTTTTTTTTCATGTATTTACGCGTCGTGGTCATAGAGCATACCGTACCGTGGGAAACCAACATCCCTAAAGATCACGCGTTCAAGACAAACAAGTATTACGACTTATCAAATTAATTAACCAGAAACGGCTTTGTGGTTAATTTATGTGCCGTGGAAGTGGGTGCGAGGGGTATACCAGCAAAATCCCTCTATAACCTATTAACAGACCTAGGATTATCAAGAACTTCCGTAAGTTCTATATTAGAACGAGTATCCAAAGCGGCATTTTTAAGATCTTACCAAATTTGGCTAGGAAGAGGGGGGAACACTGAGAGACTGAGAAGGTGGCCGTTGATGCATCACAGAGGCCCCCCTTAAACCTACATCTGAGTCGCAAGTCTCAGACTCTGTCGAGTATTCGCGATGGACCCTCGGTTTCCGCAGGGTGAATCCATGGAATGCTAAGCATTAAGTCTTCATTTGTGACAAATATTGAATCCAACATATTTATTCATTTTCATAATAAGTGTTCGGATAAATACTTAATTAAAATGTGAGTTAAGGTAATGAACAAGCGAAACGCAATGAACGTTACGGGGGCGACGATGGCTATGCAGTGGCGGCACGCGTGATCGCGACTTCCATGCTTTGCGACTAGTTGAGACCGTCAGCCAGTTACTGTTTGTCGAGCGCCAGCCATTATTTTTAAGTATCTAACAGTGGTTTTTAATTATTGAAAAAGGATTAATGTCTGAATCGACCATCAGAACCGTCAACTTCTAGCGGGAGTGACGAAACTATAATAAGGAAGAACTTTTTCATGACGTCAGTTATTTGAAATTCGGCTTTACTGTGATTGGGAATAAATCACAGTGTGTTATTTCCTTCAAAGTTTTCTTTTGATAAAGATTTTTTCGATATTTTATTCAATCGAGGATAAGCGATATGACAACTGATGTTTCAAAGACTCCTTGAAATTTGATGAATCTACCGATACTGCGGAATGTGTGCACTTTCTAGCTTTGTGCGTTGAATCCAATGAAAATGTAATGGAAGAAATATTTTTGAAGTTATACTTCTTTTGGCGCGATGGAGAAAAATGATGAGAGTGAATTTTTACGATGCGCGCGCACACCGACACCAAAAAATTTAACAGCATGAAGTTAGTTCTAGGTGGTATGATAGTCAATTTTTACAATGCGCGCGCATCGTGCGCGCGCATCGTAAAAATAACAGCATAACGTTAGTTCTAGGTGGTATGAAAATTGATAACTATGTTCAAGTTGTATATTAAGAAGTATAACTTCTAACGCGTGTACATAAGTACACACAAGTTTTTTTTTGTATAGCGCTTCCCTCGAATACTACAGCACTACGTATAGTTTTCTCCATCGTCAAGCTCTTGCGACCAAAACCTTGCCACAGGAATACAGCCAAGTTCTAAATATTATTATAAAAAATGTAAATTAATATAAATTATTATTATTGTAAAGGAAAAGCGTTTCGGATACGTCTGTTTCGAAAATTTGCGAAAATATGGGAGCACTCCACCAAAATTTACTTTATCATACAGAGGTTAGGTGGTTATCAAGAGACAAAGTACAGCCAGAGTTTTGAAACTTCACGCTTAACTTTTAATGTATTTGCAGGAGGCTTAATCATAATACTCTAAATACATATGGAACCTGTGACTAGCTTTCTCAACGACCTTCGCGACCCCCCTTTAGAGGCTTCGCGACCCCCCAGGGGGTCGCGACCCACAGGTTGAAAAACACTGGTCTAAAACATTTCGATAAACAATATTTCTTGTTAGTAGTACAAATTGTTTGTATATGGGAGTATAGAGAGATGTTGATTTTACACTTTTTCAAGACTTTTCTCTACGTACAAACCTTCCCTGGACTTCCACGAATAATTCAAGACCAAAATTTGCCAAATCGGTAAAGGCGTTGTTGAGTTATAAAATTACAAAGAAAAGTGGCATTGATTTTTATATATATAGATGTGTTAATCCAGGGTGTCAGCTAACTCCATACCAACTTTTATTAAAATCGTTCGAGCGGTTTAGACGTGAAGAAGTAACAAACACACTCACAAACTTTCGCCTTTATACTATTAGTGTGATAGAGACTAGCTGTCCCGACAATCGTTGTACTGCATTAACAATAGAAATAAAAACCCAGAATCTCATCGCAACGTCACCTACCGAGTCCAATTGTAAATCTAATTGATTGAGGGACTCAATAAAATCCAAGAAAAATATCATCAAAATCGCCAAAAAAATTAAGTTAATCTATAAAACCGAATCTAAAGAATTGAGGTTAATCCTAGAAGGATGAAAATTTGAAGTTAAGTATATGTATTTATCCATACTAAATAATAAAAAATAACAGTCCTAAAAATCAAAACAAATATTTGGTACGGGTCACCCTTATCATTTAGGGAAAGAAAAATTGTTGTTGGGCGATTATCAGACCTACCCGATATGCACACAAAATTTGATACAAATCGGTACAGCCGCACAACCTTCTAACCTCTAACTGGTCTGTTAGTTTAGTCAACAGACTCTCACAATTATTTTGATGAACTAGATGACACCGTTTCTGAATGTCCATTAGCAAATCACAATGTCAAATACAAGACTTGAAAAAAATATCGAAAACAAAAACCAAAAGAAGACGAAAAAAACTTGTGTGTACTTATGTACACGCGTTAGAAGTTATACTTCTTAATATACACTTGAACATAGTTATCAATTTTCATACCACCTAGAACTAACGTCATGCTGTTATTTTTACGATGCGCGCGCATCGTAAAAATTCACTCTCATAACACCTAGAACTAACTTCATGCTGTTAAATTTTTTGGTGTCGGTGTGCGCGCGCATCGTAAAAATTCACTCTCATTATTTTTCTCCATCGCGCCAAAAGAAGTATAACTTCAAAAAGCCAGCCCGGAGTTTCTATGGGGCTTTCTTCTCCGGGTCGTCCACATAGGTAGCTAAAGAAAGCCGCAGCTTAGCTAGGCTCGGCGGCGAAGATCGCGTTGGCCCCTTAACACGTGATCGGTGATCCCGTGTAAGTGATCACACCCTCATTCATAATTCCGTCTTTTTGCTCCAGCGGCCTCCCGAGGTGTGTCCTCAGGTATTAGTCGCTTAAATTAAGCTACTGGTTGAGAGCCTTCTGCGCTAACCATCTGGTCGTTGTCTTCTTTTTTTTATTTGTTACATAATAGTACTAAATAAAAAAATAATAGCTTCGGAACTTGTTATTTAGTTAAGGAGTTAAAAAATATATAATAATAATATCTGGGGACAATGTCATCCTAGACACAAACTAAGCAAAGCTTGTACTATGGGTACCTGGCGACGATATACATACTTATATAGATAAATAAATACTTATGTACATAGAAAACATCCATGACTCAGAAAGAAATATTCGTGCTCATCACACAAATTTTTGCACTTACCGGGATTCGAACCCAGGATCACCAGCTTCGTAGGTTAGTTCGGTGACCGTCAAGTATATGTCATATCACATACCTTAATTACGACTAATTCAATTTCTTGTTTGTTACTATATCTGACTATGTTTATGTAGAGACGCCAGCACATCAAGCTACCCCAATCTGTCAAATCTCTCCAATTGATAGTGAACCTTATGGTATTGTGATAAAGTTTTCTGATTTGACAGATTTGAGTAGCTGGATGTGCTGGCGTCTGTACTTCATTGTGAGCTGAATACATTTCATATCGTTGAATGTTTACAAAGGCGTCTAAATATCTGAACTTCAACCCAAGCCTACATCTAAAATACCCAATGCTTATAAATAATGATAGCGGTTATCTATACCGAAGATATCAATGTCGATGTATGTAATAAACAAAGAAAGTGCATGCGCACTCGGAGTACGCACCTACAAGGAAAATGTTTAATCTTTTGACCTCCACCGTCATGTCAGTTACTCATCTATAAATAGTTAATAAACTTCAATTTATTTTATAGGTTACTTCAGATTTTATTCACAGGACATTCGTAATAACGCACAGATATAAATCTCCTTCCCTTTAATAATAATCATAATATCCTGAGACATTATTCTTACACCGCCATCTGAACCCAAATTAAGCAGAGATTGTACTATGGAAATCAGATAACTGATTTCATACATATACCACTTTTATTTTGTAAAATACATACTCATATAGATAACGATGCCTCCCCCGCAGAGAACAAATCCCGGGTCGGGCTAAGTGATTTTGGGACTTTTCTGTAAAAAGAAAAATTTCTCAGCATGACGTTATTGGGTTTGCAGTACCTTCTTTTCCTTCTTTGTTACTTGTTGCTGTTTTTAGGGCTCCGAAGCCAAATGGCAAAAAACGGAACCCTTATAGATTCGTCATGTCTGTCTGTCTGTCCGTCCGCATGTCACAGCCACTTTTTTCCGAAACTATAAGAGCTGTACTGTTGAAACTTGGTAAGTAGATGTATTCTGTGAACCGCATTAAGATTTTTACACCAAAATGAAAAAAGAATTATAATTTTGGGGGTATACATAGTACTGAAACTCAAAATTATTTTTTTCATCGTACACATACATGTGGGTTATCTATGGATAGGTCTTCAAAAATGATATTGAGGTTTCTAATATCATTTTTTTCTAAACTGAATAGGTTGCGCGAGAGACACTTCCAAAGTGGAAAAATGAGTGTCCCCCCTTCCCCCCCTGTAACTTCTAAAATAAGAGAATGATAAAACTGAAAAAAAAATATGATGTACATTACCATGTAAACTAACAACGAAAATTGGTTTGAACGAGATCAAGTAAGTAGTTTTTTTTAATGCGTCATAAATCGTAAACCGCAATTTACTTTTCATTTAATCAACTGAAATACTTGTTGCTGCGGAACCCTTCATGGGCGAGTCCGACTCGCACATGGCCAGTTTTTGTGTATATAGGAATAAAGTAAGAATATTTGTTTTTATTATATACGTATTGGCACGCACTTGTGGTGCAGCGCTTAAGACAGTCGCCTCGCCACGACGAGTCCCGGGTTCGATTTCATAAATAGTTTCACTGAGTCTGGATGTACTTTGTGTCCGTCACTTATATGATTGAGAAGTACCCCGTGACACAAAGATTAATTACCCTTGTGAGGGTGTAGTCAACCTTTTGTTAAAAAAGAGTATCATAGAGTTTTATGTGATTTAACATTATTCAAATATTTAAATATGTTTTTCCATTGACATTCCCTGAGTTTCTAGTTTCGAGTTAAGTGCTCGAAACTAGAACTTATTAAACATTTTTATTGTTGGGTAGGTTGACGTCACAGGTTTGTAACGATTCTCTGTCAAGCAATATTTGTGCAACTCTTGGAGGAAAAAGTGTCTAGAAAATTATATTATCAACAATTTTCCTTCCCTACGTAACAGCATTGATGGAACATTTTAATGTTAGCTTCACAACGCGACATCTACGTCACCAACTCCACGTGTTCTTATGGTTTACAAGGAATAAAACTTTAGGCGTACTTGGTTGGCTTCACACAGAGCGGCATTTCGTCAGCTTCATGTGGTATTCACGTAACTCATAACGATTAACCAACATTTGGAGGTATTGCATCAATTTCCTATTTAGATTTTCCTGTATGAACGCAATCCTTTTCACTGCAGGCTGGCAAAACTAAAATCCAAGACAACAAAACAGAGCCAATGAAACGATTTTTTTGTCATGCTTGTGATATACAATATGGAGGACATATTGTGTATCACAAGCATGACAAAAATGAGGCTCCTCGTGAGGAGGAGGGGAGCTGGAGTGAAAAAAGCTACCTTCCTCTCGTTATCTTATTTCCGCGCCAAGCAGTTTAACTGCGTTTTATCGTGTGCACAGTTCAAAGGTGGGTCAAATGGATGAAAATTAAGCAAAATGATTGAAATCACAAGTGCCCCCAAACGCTTAAAAAGGTTCGGCGCTGCGTAAGAATTGTAAATCTTCATCTTGGTTGGAAAAGAACCCTTATAAATAAGTTTGAAAAGACCATAACAATTTTTACAAGGCAAGGTTTATCTAATGGGTAGGTAATTATTTAACACAAAGCTTTATACTTTTTAATTTGAGAGGTTTGAATAATCCTCAAAATCAGCCTCATCTCTTCAACGTCACAGGTTCCTGAATTTAACGTGGAATTTGTAAGAGACAATCATTATTGTTATTTATTAAATTTTATTTAATCTTCCACCACATTTAGGGAACGATAAAGTATTTTATAGCTCCTTAAAAAGCTTATATTTTTAATTAAAAATAAATAACGCCCGCACTAGTGACACAAATACTGAATAGCGGGGGACTTTACAATACAAGTCTGTAAAGTCCCCCGCTATTCAGGATTCATCGACAGCAAGCACAGCAGCCGGTACCCCAACTCCCCTCGGGGCTGCGGCGGCAGTCAGAGAAGTGTCCTCTACTGCCGCCACGTGCAAGCAGCTCCGGGAAGACAGCGATCTGTTTGTGGCGCAGTCGCTGTGCCGAACTGGCAGGAGTCGGCAATAGGGGAGGGCAATCCAGAGCAATCCCAGAGTATGTGTCCCGACCATCTGGAACATGGCGCAAAAGGGGGCCACCGGAGCAGCATACCCGCGTTCCCAGAGCTCCCCCCATTAGGCGTCAAGAGAAGTCCACGGCAGATAGGTTTAGTAGGTGCGAGTCCGATATATCCACCCGTAGATACTTTTTACGGGTGGCATGCGTAGACATTCCACCTGCCTTATCAAAAAAAAAACTATTTGTTTTGCTTAGATTCAATATCAGCGTTATGATTCTGACAAGTAAAATTGTATGCATTCACATGGCATTTATTGAGGACTTGCGTATTCACCCAAGTACCTACCTAAGTACCCAAGTTACCAATACATAAGTTTTGATAGAAAACGTAGGGAAACACTGAATCTTAGGCAAACATGCGTTATTTCGGTTATTGGGCACCCCGGATGGGGAACAACCAGATTCCAGCATACATGCAGTAACAATAACTTAGATAAAGTGTAAATATAATAGAAGCAAAAGTCAAAAGTTAGTAGAGTTCTGGGCCTTGGTTCGAACCCAATAAGGGTGCCATCACTTGTTGGGAGGTGAAATTACCAAACTACTGGTTCAAAGCCTTCTGCCTTCTATTCGTTTAAGGTTTTAAACAAATATATGAAGAGACTAGCGCACGGACTGATAAGTCATCCACTTAAAGCTTGTTTCTTACACTATGTCTGTGTTACTGAGAGTGAGTTCATCGGAGATGAGTCTTCAAAGAATGAGCAATACCACCCATCGTAAGGCGGTATGTTTGTAGCTGTATAATAAAAGGTAAGTAGGTATACCTGCTAAAGATTGACGACATCATTAATAATTTATACGTCAAACTCACATCTTTCATGACGAATTCTTATCGCAACAGATTATGTTTTTCCAACTTGCAATATACTGATGAAACAAACTCCTCTGCCTGGATTGCTTCTATTCCTGCGTCATAAGCTTTTATAAGGTTCCTACGCTTCGTAATAAAAGATTTACCAACTTTCGAAAGTTTTCAGTGAAATCATGGTGAAATGTTTCGGATGACGGGTTTTGTTTTTATGTAAGTAATATTTATAGGCTATTTAGAATCTAGAAGTATCATCCTCATCGTCATCATCATTTCAGCCGGAAGACATCCACTGCTGGACCAAAAGCCTCGCCTAAGATGAACACAATTGGCGGTTTTATTTACGTGGAGATTTATGGATTGTCCCGCCGCTGGGAAAACGGCCTCCTCAGCCACCTTCAGTCCAGGCCACGGGATTCGCTCGTGCATTAACCGCAGCCTGGACAGATGCTGGCCCACTTTTCAGTGCGCCCCGCTTCCGTTGAGGGCACCCATGCCCCCTCCTCAAAACAGGTGCTCGCGGAAGAAGGCGCGCCACCGTCTCGGGCCTATTCTGGTCGGACGGTGGACTTCCAAAAGGTGGCGACGATATTCCAGGCACTCTCGCTTGCAACAATGAATTTTGGTCACCGTTGCAAGCGAGATGTCAACCGCACCCATTGCAGCCCCGAGAACATGGCGCTGTGGCTCCCAAGCTGGGCATTCCACCGATGTGTGAAGCACCGTGTCACCAGGGCTACCACAATGGTACATCTCTTCTCGGTCTATCCGATGCAGATACTTCCCATAGCACCCGTCATCCGAAAGCCGATACGTGAGGGCGCCGTGCCTTCTCTCCAGCCATTCCTCCATGATCCTGCGCTATCCGCATCCAATAACCATTATAAGATCATTGTTCCATCTTATAGCACTTACTGCACACCCTGCGTCTTTCCCTTCGTATGGGCTAACGATGACGAAGTCGTGGGCGGAAACCTATAGTTATCTTATAAAATAGGTCGGAAAAAAAAAATGCTGTAAAAGTAAAAAGAAACCCAAGTTATAGAATCACTACTAATAAGTTTAGTACTTGGTTTTGTTGAAAAGGTTTTCCACCTTCAAAGTGCGGTAAGGTAGCATTGTACGCAAGACCTTAGGTTCGTAAAATTACTGACACAATACAAACAGATTCTTCTGCTAAGAAATACTTTTCCGTAAAGCTAATAAACATTCTTTAAAAGTTTAGGTATAACAAAAGTCGTGAATAATTATTGAGCAACAAAAACTTACATCAAGTCGTGTGGCTTGGTTCAAGCTTTTCCAAAGACAAATATTTTTTTTATTTCATAAAAAACGTCTTTGAAAATATTATTCATAATAAAAACTCTTTTTTATCAAAAGACAATAAAGTTACCAGTATTGTCCGCAACAGAGAACAACAATTAAAACCATACAAAAACTTCGAAATATTGAACAAAAACAAATTTTTTAGGGTTCCGTAATCAAAGGATGCCAGGAGAACCCTATTACTAAGCCTTCGCTTTCCATCCATCCCTCCGTTGTTCGTCCGTCCGTCTGTCTACTGTATTTCATGCACCGTAAAATTAAGATAGTTGCGATCTTCGCAAACTGTGTATTTCTACTGATGCTATAACAATAAAATAAAAACAAACGGAACCATGCATGAAATTAGTTATTTGCGAGGTTGTTGTTCGATGAATGACAATCCTGTAGGATGTTACGAAACCCTTGTTCATTATATTAGTATTTGGTAACATACACGTGCTGCGAGAAGAGTTTAATTTTTGTAGAGCTTTAGTGACTTTATGGATTAAGCAAGTCTTGTTTGTCAACTGAACAATTTTATCATATGAAATTTGAAATTGAAATTTTACCTTAATATAGACAGAACCAATCAGACAAGATGGAGTAAAATTTATCTAAAACCATAAATTTCGATAATTAAACCTACACATTCTCTTTGACAATAACCTAATTTAAGCTAGCTAAATAACTAAATCATCACTACCTATTCCTAAATGTTTTGATATAAATTCATTATTATTTCTATTTGTTTACAATATAAATTCATCATTATTTCAAAATGTTTTCATACAATCTGTGAACCTTAATAAAAGCTTAAATTATGTATACTTAACTAAATTACCACAAACATATGTATTCTGACTATTTATAAGCGCTTTTTTAACGTCTACGAGAATAATAACCTACTTATTTTATTTAATACAAACAGAACGAAAATACAATATTTAAATTAATATAAACCCATGCTGTAACTTTGTATTTCTCTGTAAACGAATTATTGTAAATTTTATTAGAGAAATAAATGTCAAAAATCGTAAAATGAAACCTGGGATTCTTAATTCAAATTATAACTACTATGGGTTACTCCACATTTTCACAGACAAATATTCTGAGATTTCGTCACCCACTTTCTTAACACAACGCAAAGTTGTAACTGTACCTACAATGTCGTTATATGAAGCTTTAATAAATGTTGTCCGCACCCACGTCACAATTAAGGAAATAACTTTTCAATTGCCACAGTACGAAAGAGGAAAAGGGTTATGATTACGTCCGTCAACGTTTTTCTTGGGAAATGGCAACGTAACGCGTGGGGCAGGCTCTCGGGAAGAGAGAAGCCGCGTGTCGGTCGTGACGTGGTCAAGCTTATGAAGAGCCGTCAAGTACCTACGCGTACTACTCTGGGGCTCTACCGGCTAAGTCGCCGAACATCGATTTCGTGAATTGCGTTCAAATAAATAAAGGTGACTTAATCAATCGTTAAAACGGCATCCATGACCACATGTGACGTCATAAATGGTCCGGAATCGATTGTCAACGTTGAAGCCGATTTAACGACTGATTAACTCATTTTTAACCTTTATTTATTTGAACGCCATTCACGAAATCCATGTTCGGCGACTTAGCCGGTAGAGCCCCTGATGTGATTTTAATATCATGTTTCTAGACCGGCGTAATACGTCGATAAGGGAATAGAACGAGGACCCTGTCTGCGGTCACATTAATAAACGTAGAGGTACGTGGTGAGTTTCTGTACAGATTGGCCGCTTTTTCTTCTTCTTCTTTCGAGTGAATGTTTCAACAGTATTAAGTAATTATTAATTAAAGCCACCTTGACTGACTGGTTAAGGTGGCTGCACTTACTGCATTGAAGGAGGCCATCATGAGATCTTCCAAAGGGCAAGTATCGGAACATGAAGGACACGCTACTGCATGCGGTATCGACTGTACCTGTGTACCACAGTGACATTGCGTCTCATTCTCGCTAATCATGCCCCACTCTTCTTCTTATTAGCGAGTCGATGGCAATCTAAATTGTGTCCGCCCAGAACTTTGCCACGAGAATCGCATTATGAGTAGCCTCCATCAGTTCTTTAAGCGTGCAGTTGTAAGGGCACGCGCTACATGATAAGATAACAGATGTCCCATTGTCTGTGGGACTACACCACATTTTCATTGAAGGCTGCAATCATTGATGTAACCCCACCTGAACAAGTTGTCCCTGCTACGACCAACCTGGGTTTGAAGCCTATGCCCCACTTATGCAGCGGCTACAGCTGCAGCGGCCCACTTGCACTCGGAGCCGGTTTAGGGTTTTCCAGACTGGCCAGGCTTCTCTTTACTTTCCACATGTCTCGTTTAGCGTCACCTGCGTCTGCTGTGAAAGGTACCGTAGATCTTAGAAAGCTTTTGCGGCTTTTGAGTCTGCTTCTGAGTGGTTTGGCCGCTGATACAGGCTAGCAAGACATTACCTTTATTGAGAGCCCAGGCTTTCGCCAATTTAGATACAAAACAACGGACACCAGGGCCCAAACTACAGGGTTTGTAGTCGGCACTAAAAGCCAGTAGCTATGAGAAAAATAATCTATTATATTATATAATCTATATACATATAATAAAATCGTAGGAAATTCAAAACAGTACATTGATTATTTTTTGAAAAGGATACTTGGGGTGTGATCTGCAATCGATATCGAAGCCAAAAATATAGTTTTTCGAATTTTTGTCTGTGTGTCTGTACCTATGTATGTCCTGGCTAAACTCTAAAAGTACTGCATGGATTTACTTAAAATTTTGCATGAATATTACTAAGAGGTCGGGTCAACATATAGGCTAGATATTTTCATACTATCACCTACGGGGGAGGAACTGTGATAATTTATGAAGTTTAACGCGGGTAAAACGCGGGGCACAGCTAGTATACTATATATTAGACTAAATAATCCTTCAGTTTACCGTAACGCTTGGATATTGGAGCCTGTAATTCACTAATGTGTGTCTCATTAGACACACATTTGTGAATGTTAAACCATGTTGTCTTTAATGCTGTCAACAATTTATAAATGTTTGTAGAACTGCTACGTACGCCAGCAAACTACGATTCTTCTGCGGCTAGGGTTGTATTAACGGTAAAGATTCGCATCGATTCTTAGGCTTTTTAAATACGCAAGCATTTATATAAGAGTACTAACGTGCTTCGCTACGCTTTTAAGTATTAGTACAAATTGTTTGTATATGGGAGTATAGAAAGTTGTTGATTTTACACTTTTTAAAGACTTTTTTTAAATTTTCTCTACTTAAGTACAAACCTTCCCTGGACTTCCACGAATAACTCACGACCAAAATTAGCCAAATCGGTAAAGACGTTGTTGAGTTATAACATTACAACGAAAAGTCGCATTGATTTTTATATATATAGATAATTCAGTTATCGCTTCACATGCTCTTATGTCCTCATTCATCATTGACGGTCACCATAGCCTAGTTGGTAGTGCTCCTGCCGACGAAGCTGGTGGTCTTGGGTTCGAATCCCGGTAAGAGCAAATATTTGTGTGACGAGCACGAATATTTGTTTCTGAGTCATCGATGTTTTCTATGTATTTATCTATCTATATAAGTATACATATCGTCGCCTGGTACCCATAGTACAAGCTTTGCTTAGTTTGGGGCTAGAATGATCTGTGATCCCCAGATATTATTATTATTCATAATCTTGCAATTGTAACATTCTGTCCGAAAATGTGAAGTTATTTTTTAGTTTCGTTGGGTGGAAGGCGAAGAATACGACCCAAGAGAACTACCAGAGAACGGGCAGCGACGTATTTCTGTGAACTATGACCACCAAGCGGCGATCGACAACCCGTGGCTAAGCGTGGCGTTAGCGGTCATAAAATTAGAGTCAGTCCGTCCAGTTGTCTGATACATATATATAAGGAATCGCATATAGAAAACCACGATTTTTTAAATTCAGATTAGTTTAGAATATCTCTTACCCAACCTTGCAAATGTATTTAGAATATATTAAATATTCTAATCCTTTGTATACAGAAGGTTGTAATGCAATCATTTGAATTTATTATTATATCCAGGGATATTATTCACACGCGGCCATCTGATCCCAATCTAAGCAGAGCTTGTACTATGGAAACCAGATAACTGATGGATATATTACATATACTACTTTTCTTTTGTAAATAAATACTTATATAGATAATTACACCCAGACTGCAAACAAATATATGTACTGGGTAGGAATCGAACCCACGACCTGCAGCTGCGGCGTGAAAAACAAGTACCTAACTGTCCAATTCCAAAGTATCGTACAGAACCAACCTTTCTTTTCCTCCATCAATTAATTGATTTACTTTAAGCTCACAAAGGTACTCATTGCATTGCAAATATATTATTGCCAAAACATTATCGTTAAGGGCACGGTTATTACCCAAACGTATTTTCCAACTAAATCGTAATTAAGGAATAAATCAATAATAAAGACGCAGTATTGGAGGGACACGTTCGGGCGCCCATATGCCGCTAATTGTTTATGAGAAGCTGGTGTCCGAAGTAAGTCTAGACGTCTGTCTCAGGTCACTAGGTCCTCCCGGCAACATGAACTTAAATAATGACTAAAGAATTCGTAAGAGAGGAGGGCACAGTTTTCATTCACTCAAAGAGCAGCCCGACTGTGGGGAAGTATCTCCACCTTACCGAAGACATTCCTTAATAATAACATTAATTGCTTTAATGTTGTGTTTCTGCGTGTAGTAAGGTCGCCAGAGCTCATCGGGGTGGCGGAAGGCTCAGCAACACTTGTTTGCTGACTCTTTTGAAGGCCGGCAACGCACCTGCGACTCCTCTGGTGTTGCGAGTGTATGGGCGGCGATGAACACTTACCATCAGGTGACCCGCTTGCTCGTTTGTTGTCCTATGACATTAAAAAAAATGTACCGTGACAGCGCATAAGTGAGACTATAGTATGTATGGGTATACATTAAAAAATCATCATCATATCAGCCGACGTCCACACAGCTGGCCCAAGGCCTTCCTCATTGCGTTATACACCGGCGGTTCCCAGGGATCTGCACAAGATCATCGTTCCATCTTGTAGATAGGGGGCATACCCACGCTGCATCTTCCGGTTCGTTGTTGCCACTCGAGAACTTTTCAGTCCCAAAGGCCGTCGGTTTTACGAACTATGTGCCCCGCCCACTGCCACTTCAGTTTTGGAATTCTTCGGCTACCTCATCGAAATTTCTGATTCGATCTCGCAGTGAAACTCCGAACATAGCCCTCTCCTTTGGGTCACCCTGAGCATTCTTATAAGGCCCATAGCGAGCGACCACGTCTCTATTCCGTAAGTTATCACTGGCAACACACACTGGTCGAAGACTTTCGACTTGAGACTTTGTACAGGAGTAATGATTTAACTTTATGAAGTTTATATTATTTTATTACGTCATGGTGTAATTCTTAATACCGAATACTGTGTCATAATCTTGTTTTGGAAACAAGCTTATGACGCAGTATTCGGTTCCCCCAAGAAATGATGAGGAAAAATTGACACACCAGGTACTTCTACCGCGCCTGACGTAGGTTAGCAACCCCTTTCACAAGTTACGCGCAACCGCGTCGTGTTTTTAAGGAAATCTCAAAACAATAGATGACGTTTTACCAACTTTTAAGTAAGCGTTGTATAATTACTAGGAGATTTGGATTGCGGATTTTATTCAATACATAAATTTAGTAGGAGGGACATAAAGCAGTCTACTGTAAATTAAAAAGTAGATACCAATTTGGAACGTAATATTTCGCAAACGGATCCCTGAATCGAAAATATATTTATCACATATTTTAAGATAGTTATCATCCCCCATTCCCCTCCCTAAATAACTAAGTGTATGGGAGGAACTCCAAAATATCTTATTTCAAGCTTTGTACTATAGTTACATATCCATCATATATGTTATTTTCAACATATATGACGTATCGAGGTATGCTTAGCTCAAGCAGGTGTTCTACAACACGGTACTATAATTATTTTTATAGGGGCATATCTTATAAGAAATTAAAACGCGAAAGTTTATATTTATATGAATAATTTAATTCACTGTCAAAATATGTACGTGTCGTGCAATGTTTAAGCTAGTTGCCTTGCTACTGTCTCTGCGACATCGGGTTTCAGGTTCAACTTAGTTGAACTACAAAAATGAAGTGATACTGTTGATGGACTATTTCCTCGCGCCCCGTTCAAATTCCTCGAAATTCTAATTCCTGGTGGTAACGCTGCCGTATACGCAAATACCGGCACAGCCCCTTGGAAACATGAATTTTTCATGGTCAAGCAGGAGAACTTCGATTTATAAAGTCAAGCAGTAGCTTCTTTAGAAGGCTTCGTCGGCGACCTAAGCTTACCCACGTCACGGCCAACGCCCGGCGACTAGGACCAGCACACGTGACTGACGTGACCTCAGAGCATTAAATGACAAGTTACGTTGCGAGTTCCCAAGAACTTTACTTAAATTTTCTAAGACTTCTTACGCCCCTTTTCTCTTTTATGGTGTTGTAAATGAAATAATATTACCGAAACTCTGACGTGGGTACTCTTTGCAAACAATGGCTGGCTTAAGCTTTGTTAACGACTGGGGATAAGAGAAAAGTTATCGTTTTCTAGAAGAAAACCTAATAGTTAACCTACCTAATGTTTGCATGCTGGATTAGTGGCATGTGATATGTGGCAAAACGTTATGAAAAAGGACTATTTTATATTCAAAGTAGTGTACTTTTTATAAGGCTTTTGGATACGACCAGCATAAATCTCTTATACGAATGGAATAATGGAATGTGGTGTTGGGCCAAATGTGTTACAACTGTCGATTACACAATAATTATGGTATTTCCTAGTTTATTATAGTTTTATAAGAAAATAGTTCGATATTATGCGATAAGTCAAAATAAGATATTACTAATACTTTTAGTCAATATTTTACCCTACTCTGCATTGCATGACGTGGCACCTACAGAGAAACTACCAGCAAACTCAGTACGAATCCTTTTTTCCAACCTGCCAGGAATTAAACGCTGATTCATGAGAACGTGACGTTACTGTTGACAATCACGATGACAGTTAATTCTCTATAGATTTCAGAATTAAATAAATTATTATAAAAAATATAAAAGCATAACCGGCTGGATATTGCGGATAGACCAGCAATTGTTAAGATCTTTGGAGGAGGCCTTTGTGCAGCAGTGGACGTCTTTCAGATGATATGATGATGATGATGAAAAGCATAACTGATATCACCATTATCAGGATGTAACCTCGCACTGGTTAATCTGGGTTCGACCCTCACCCAGGACTATTTTTTGTGTGATGAGCATGATATATTTTGTTTGGGTGTAATGTAATGGTGTGTGAATGTGTAAAGGTAATTTATTTGGTTGTCATAGCTCTTCCCAATTTGGGATCAGATGGCAGTGTTTTAGTTATCCCTAGAAATTTATTGTGTCTCTATGGTTTACCATAGAGACAAAATAAATTTCTCTGTGGATGGTCAATAATAATAATAATAATAAATAATAATGGAAGATCAATATTTATATTGATCTTCCATTAATAAGTTATGCAGCAGATTTCATCAGACGCGTATATTCAACGGCTCTTCATAAGCTTGACTACGTCACGGCCAACATGCGAGGTTTCCGCTTACGCTAGCCTACCGTCGAGCCTTACGTTGCAATTTCCCAAGAAGAATTTCAACGTAGTCGTCGTAACTCTTTTTCCTCTTCCATGCTATTACAATAGAAACAATATTTCCCAAATTATGACGTGGGTGCTCCTTACGAAAATCGTTGAGTAAGGCTCCTTTTAACGTCAGAGAACAGTTACAAGTTGTTCGTTATAAATTAGAAATGTAACGTAGCTTTGACGAAATCCCCTCAACTTTGTTTCCGCTGCTTCCACGCTAGTTAGTTAATAGTAGTTAGTCAATGAAAATTTGTGGTAAGTCGAAATGTTATGTTCTATTATCTATGGTGTTATAATGTATCAGCCAGATTCTCGTAGTGAAGACTTCAACTGTCCATGTTTCGTTCGTGACGGGCCATTTCCATGTTTAAGTTCAATATGTTTGCTTTAGGATCATCATCATCATATCAGCAAAAAGACGTCCACTGCTGGACAAAGGCCTCCCCCAAAGATGTCCACAATTGCCGGTCTTGCCCTATCGGCATCCAGCGTTTTCCAGCGACCCGCATCATCGGTCCATCGTGTAGGGGGCCTGTTGCTTTAGGATACCAAGCTATTTTTCTGTTTCAAAGAATATGGATTCCAATTATATTTAATAGAAAGGTCAAAGATATTTAATAGAAAGGCTAATGATAGTTAATAGAAAGGTTGCAAAACCCTATTACATCTATTAATGTTGTTGCCCGGCACAATATTAGATGATTAAAGAAGTCAACTTAGCCCAAGCATCGTGTTTGCAGTTAGAAATTTTTAATAATCATGTATATTGTATTTACCGCTCTCCCTCCACTACAAATACTGATGCTTTTATTGACTCTCTCAGCACACAGCTAGAGATACTGACGACAGAAAAAAACATAATAATAGCAGGTGACATAAACATAAATATCAAACAAAAAGAGAATGAGTCATCCCAAGACCACAAGAACCGACTCAACTATTTAAACATGCTATCTTTATACGGTATTCTTCCAGGTCATACTTTAGCCACAAGAGAACGTAACTGTCTAGACCACTTTATGCTGAAAATTCACAAAAAGAAATTTTCGGCATCCATAGCCATCTTACACACTTCTCTCACAGACCATTATACGACATTATTATCTATATCAAAGGTCAAAAATATCCATAACGTAAATAAAACTACCACCACACTAAATTATGAACAAGCTCTGCAGTATTTACGGGAAAATAATTTATCGGAGTTGCTGTTTTGCAATGACCCAAATAAGCTAATGGATTCCTTTATTCATAAACTTACTAGTGCTATTTAAGAAAATACATATATTAAACCAATACCAAACAGCAAACGCATTATCAAGCCATGGATGACAACGGGAATGCTTCGATGTATTAGAAACCGTAATAAACTGCAAAATCAGTATCGCATGGATCTGTATAATGATACTTTAAAAATAACATATACAAGATACAGAAACCACTGTAATAACCTAATAAAAAAGCTAAAAAGAAAATATGAGAGAGAATTACTAACGGAATCGGTTTCAAACAACAAACTTCTATGGAAAAATATTAAACAGATTACATACTCAAATAAAGTCAAAAGTCAGAACTTAGAACTGTTAAATATAAAATCAACCCCTAGGGAATCCATTAATGACATAAATTATTATTTCGCTAATATTGGTAAACAGCTAGCTCAGCAGATTAATCCAGACTTAAATCAAATTCCTAATAATTTACAAGACTCAAATATATCACAATTAAATACATTTGTACTAATAGATACTGACGTAGAGGAAGTGGAAGGAATACTAATGAATTTGAAATCAGACAGTGCACCGGGCTGGGACAACATTTCTACAAAATTTCTAAAATACATCAATAGAGAAGTGGTTCCAATTCTTACGCACTTTGCCAATCTTTGTCTCCATATAGGCGTGTTTCCAGCTCCGCTGAAGCAATCAATAATAACACCAGTTCACAAGGGTGGGGACAGAGACGATTGCAACAATTACAGACCCATCTCAGTCTTACCGGTGGTATCAAAGATACTCGAGAAGGTTATAAATATGAGACTAATTAAATATATAAATAAATTTAATATAATATCTGCTTCACAATTTGGCTTTAGACAGGGTATTTGTACTGAAGATACTGCGCTAAGTTCTCATGTTTCTGATCTTCTTGACACTGGGAAAAAATGCCTATTGGTATTTCTAGATTTAAAAAAGGCGTTTGACACCGTCTCTGTTCCAATCCTCGTAAACAAGCTTGAAAAAGCTGGAATAAGAAACACTGCGCTCAGTTTACTGAAAGACTATCTTTTCCAAAGAAGACAAAGAGTAAAAATAGGGCAATGTCTAAGTGACATTGAAAATATATCATATGGCGTCCCCCAAGGTAGCGTATTGGGACCAACCCTATTTTTACTATACATTAATGATCTTTGCAATATTAAAATAAAAAATGCAAGGGTTTTCTCTTAGGCTGATGACACAGCTATTGTGTTTTCGGGCTCTACTTGGAACGAAGTTAAAGAGAGTGGAGAGGCAGGAATGGCCAATGTAGCTGCTTGGCTTAAATCTAATTTATTATCACTAAATACCAGTAAAACTAATTATATTTGCTTTAGTATCAGTAACCGAACGCAACCGACTGAAGATTTAAACCTAACAGTGCATGAATGCGGAGATACACAGGCCAGAAACTGTGGCTGCCCACATATTCGTAAAATAAATAACACGAAATACCTAGGTGTGATTATAGATCAGGCACTGTCATGGTACCCCCAACTGGAACAAGTCACTGGTAGGATAAGAAAACTTAGCTGGATATTTAAGACGCTTAGAAATGTTGTTGCTAATAAAGTTACCAACTGTAGAGACCGTCCTAGGAATTTACTTAATGAAATATACGTTGCTCTAGTTCAGTCAGTATTATTATACTGTATCCCAGTCTGGGGTGGGGCTGCAAAAACCAAATTCATCAATGTGGAACGAGCGCAAAGAGCTTTAATAAAAGTAATGTACTATAAGAACAAACGATTCTCAACTGAAATGTTGTATGAAATTAGTGGCTTACTTTCGGTTAGAAAATTGTACATAACCCAAACTACGCTCAAACAACATAAAAACCAGGGTAGGTTTTTATGTTGTTTGAGCGTAGTTTGGGCAACAAAACGATACTATGCAAAAGGAGAAAGGATATCGTTGCGCAAGTTCCACGAACTAAAACCACATTTGCTAGCAGGCAGATCATTAAACGCTCGGCTCAGCTATATAACAAAATTAATAAAGAAATATATATATTTGACAAAAATTACTACGAGTGCAAAAAAAGCCTAACAAGTTGGTTAAAATTACTTACCTACGAGGACACAGAGGCACTACTAGAAAATAGCGAGTGAACAAAAATCACATCAATACGAACACAACACACCACATACACCACACACACACACACACACACACACAAAAACACACACACACACACACACACGAGCAATCCTTTATTTTATTTTAACTTTATTTTATTTATTGTTAAGAAATATATATATTGTAAATTGTAAGCACGCAAACATAAAATTGATATGGAAGAGCGGGGTCTCGTAATACAGGCATTGTCTGCCTAAAATGAGACCCCATACAAATTCATTTATTTATGTAATTCGTTGTTTGTGATAATAAACTATTTTGATTTGATTTGATTTGATTAATTAACACTTATAATGCAGACCATTTTAAGTTTTAATTAAAAAATCTTTATTTTACACAAAATAGAACATTTACATTGAAACAATAAACATAATGAGTCGAACCCGCGACACAAAGCGACGAGGTGACTGTCTTAGCCGCTGCACCACACGTGCAGTCAGTTTGGATGGTTAGGAACCGAATTTAAATAATGCCGGTAGCTAGGAAATCAGTTTACTTAAAATAAAATAAAAGGTTTTTATTCACTTAGACCTTAAAAAGCGCTTGTAAATAGTCACAACATGTTTGTAGTAATATATGTAGTTCAGTATACATAACTATTTCTTACTTACATATGAAAGTAAACTGTTATTTTATAAGGAAAGTGAACTTGTATAATACTCATTAACTGGTAGAACCTACTCAGCTGTGTTAGTTTTATTTAAATTAGTTATACATATATATAACTTAGTCGTGAAGTCTCTGAATAACTCATGTGAGATATTTATGAAATAGAATTTTTATTATTATATTATTTTTAAAGCTAATAGAGTATAGGTAAGTGGCGCCGTAAAACTGCTTCAAACGTAGGACTTGTAGTCAAATATCTATACATATAATAAAATCGTAGGAAAGTATACATTGAATATTTTTTTAAAAGCATAGTTGGGGCGTGATCTACAATAGAAACCAAAAATATAGTTTTTAGAATTTTTGTCTGTTTGTCTGTATAATGTTGTCCGGGCTAAACTCAAAAAGTAGGTACTGCATGGATTTACTCCAAATTTTGCATGAATATTACTAAGAGGTCGGGTCAACATATAGGCTACATATTATCACGCTATCACCTACGGGGGAGAAACTATGATAATTTATAAAGTTAATAAATAACTCTACATCTTACGCGCTCCGTAGTCGGTCTGATATCGGTTCTTGAGGTGTTGTTTTTCATACCCACTAAGTTATATATAACTTCACTAAATAAGAAGTGAATACTTTTCATACATCCAAAATCACAAAAATAATCACGTAAATACTTAATCTTAATCGGATCCCTGAATCGAGAAATTTTCATTACATGCTTACGCCCAAACATTTTGAAATTCTAACGTCAACGTCACCCCTCGAAATGTTCTACTTAGACGAGTAAAAATAACTTTCGATTTGCTTACGTCTTAGAGACGTAACGACCCCAATCAAAGGGTAACAACAGTATTTTACGTCATTGTAGGCTTGATTAATATGTAAGCATAAACATGCCTAAATATAGCTAAGTTCAACCGTGTACTGACGACGTACGGACTTCCCGGAATGGTATCTACGGAATTCTAAAAAGTGAGAACAGCGCCTTGGTCTACACCTAGGGTAGGATGATTGCCTAAATCAGTAATTGATAATTAATTGTATAACAGCTGGTTAAGTTTTTATTACCCAACTAGCTGTGCCCCGCGGTTATACCCACGTTAAATTTTATAAATTATCACAGCTCCTCCCCCGTAGGTGATAATATGTAGCCTATATGTTGACCCGACCTCTTAGTCATATTCATACAAAATTTGAAGTAAATCCTATACAGACAAACAGACAAAAATTCCAAAAACTTTATTTTTGTCTTCGATATCGATTGTAAACCACGCCCCAAGTATCCTTTTAAAGAAATATTCAATGTACAGTTTTGACTTTCCTACGATTTTATTATATATATATAGATAAGTTTCATTAATTTACACTTCATAAGTTGTAAAGTAAGTACTTCGATGAAAATATGCTCCTGAAGCTAACCGTGCCTCTGGTCCCTTGAGAAATGCACTCGCACTTGAATTTAACTACTATTTATTGAGTAGAATCATCATCATCATATCAGCCGAAAGACGTCCACTGCTGGACAAAGGAATTGTGGAGACCTTTGAGTAGAATAGTAGTAATATATTTACTCTATTTATAGATGAAAACCAAGTATCACCATCATGTTTTATAGAGCTGTGCCCCGCGGTTTTACCCGCGTTAAAATTTATAAATTATAGCCTATGTGTTAATCCATGGTGTCAGCTAACTCCAAACAAAATTTTATTAAAATCGCTCCTGCCTTCTAGACGTGAAGAAGTAAAAAACATACATACTCACAAACTTTTGCTTTTATAATATTAGTGAGATTTTGTCAATGACATGTTGTAGATAGCAAAGGAAATCTTACAGGTTTAGTTTAGGGAAGCAATGTTAACTGTCATCTTTCTCGCAGAATTTAAAATATTCTTTCAAAAATCTCTAGTATCATTTAATATTTTATTTCTAATGGACTTATTTTTAATAATATTATTATATAGTTTAAGAACCATCTGGTTGTTAATATCAAGCGTGATTTAAATAATAAAAGTTTAAAAAATATTCTCTATTATTACTTGGTTGGAACTGCTATACAGAATGTTCCATAGTCCTGTAAAAGTCTTAAATAATAAGATCTATTAACGACACTAACCTGCATAAAAAATACAACCCAATCTTAAAAATATCGACGCACCCATAGTATGGGGCACACAGTGATATTTCTATGCAGAACTATATTTTATATTCCTGTAATGCTTCCAGCTGTGACTACTACTAGGTATTCTCCGGGTCGTCCACCTAGAGAGCTAGAGAAAGCCGCAGGTTAGCTAGGGAAGGCTCCTCAGCGGCGAGGATCGCTTTGGCCCCTTAACGCGTCATCGGTGATCCCGTGCAACTGATCACACCCTCTCTTAGAATTCTGTCCTTTTGCTTCAGCGGCCCCCTGAGCTGTGGCCCGAACCCCAAAAGGGTGACCTCGGGTATTAGTCGTTTAATTTAAGCTACTGGTTAAGAGCCTTCTGCGCTAGCCAAATGCTCATTGCCTTCAATTCTTTAATTTTAATATTGTTCAACTAAATTTCAAATAATAGATGTAACTTGTTATTTATTTTAGGATTTAAGAAAATAGATCTGACAAAATAGACCGCACGGACGGACTAATAATTTTTTTGTAATTTTTATACTGTATTCGACTATGTTTATGTATTGCATTGTGAACTTGACAAGTACAAGTGTATGTTAATACCCAAGTGCTGAATAAATTTAATTTCATTTCATTTGTACAACTGTCAATCTCTTAATAATTGTATAAGTAAGATGACAAACGCTGTGATTCAGTTGGTAGTGAACCTGCATTATAATCTAAAGGTTGCGGGTTCGATCCTCGCACGAGACAGATATTTGAGTTCATGAACATGTCTTGGTCTAGGTTATTTCTTGTATGTATATATTAGGTTAAGGAAAAAGTCTTTTCGCATTATAGTATGTATGAAATTGTCATAAAATCTCTTTGGCTTTACTATTTATATATTGTATTTGTATCTGCTGGTTTTGGTATGATGGAAAGTTTAAATTTTAAAGAACATAATCCCAAATTCAAATTAGGAAAATGTGTGATTTTCGTTTGCTTTTCGTACTGTCAACATTAGTGAATTGAATGAAGAAAGTCGATACATTTTAAAATTATACTACAAAAAAACAAAAAAATACAACGCAAGCCGCGAAAAAAAATTGCGATGTTTATGGACCTAGTGCAGTATCTGTGAGAGTAGCACAAACTTGGTTTAAGCGTTTACAATTCGGAAATTTTAATGTCAAAAATGCACGTCGCTCTGGTCGCCCTATTACGGATAAATAGATGCCATTATTGAAAAAGTGGAGCAAGATCGGCATATCAGTAGTTACGACGTAGCTGAAGAACTGACCACAAAACAGATTTGGCGCATTTGAAAAAAACTTTGCACACAAAAAAGCTCAATATTTGGGTACCTCACGAGCTCACTGAATGAAACCTAATGAACCGTGTACTCATTTGTGATTCTTTATTACGACGTAATGAAACAGAACCATTTTTGAAGAAGCTGATAACTGGTGATTAAAAGTGTATCACGTACGACAAGAACGTGCGAGAAAAGTCGTGGTCAAAGGCCGGTCAGAGACTGCGGCGAAACCCGGGTTAACTCGCAACAAGGTGATATAGTGTGTGTGGTGGGATTGGAAGGGCATTATTCATTATGAGCTGTTACCACCAGTTATTATGAACTAAGTATATACTTTAGTTAAATATAAATAAACTTTAATTAAAAAAGTTTTGAATTTTCTTAAAAATGCGATGAAACTTTTTCCTCAACCTATTATTTGCAAAAAAGTATTTTCTATACCTGTCTAGTATCTATAGTACAAACTTAGCTTAGTTTGGGCTAAATGGCAGTCTGTTTTAATTTAATTTAATGACGGAATTTACAGCAACCTTATTGGAACATATTTCTTACTTTACACGTTTACTTTCTTTGAATTTAAATGTTTACACTATTGTTTAAATACCCTGTTGTAATGTTAAGTAATTGGACCTGATTTCGGAGTACCATTCGTACCAGGGCAGCATATTATTCATCATTACTTAGAGGGTATGAAAAAGAGCACCCCAGGAATCGATATCTCACTCCGGAACGCTTACGTTGTAGAGTTATTTAGTCCTACTAGATATTATATTATTTAATATTATAAACGCGAAAGTTTGTAAGTATGGATGGATGTTTGTTCCCTACTCTTTCACGTAAATACTACTGAATGGATTTTAATAAAACTTTACAATAATATGTCTTATACATCAGAATAACACATAGGCTACAATTTATAAAAATATTGTGCGAATTTTCCAAAATATGACGATAAGTGTCAAGTAAGTAGGAAAAAAATCTACCATCTGCGAGCTATTCCGGCGTGCACTGCTAAAACCGCTAGAGGTACACATCCTACTAATATTATAAATGCGAAATTTTGTGCATATAGATGAATGTTTGTTACACTTTTACGCCAAAACTACTTTTAAGCGCGTGAAACTAGTTATAAATATTTGACTAGGAGCCTTTTAAGTTTTGGGCCGTCACTTATACTCTGTAGCTTTGAGAGTTATATAATACAAATTCTATGTCATAAATATCTCGCTAGAGATCCTTGCACTCATTCTTTCACTTTATTTGTAATTACTTTGTTGATACTACAATATTATATTGATAGGATGATGAACTTTTGACTCCCTCGCCGCTTACATTCCTCGCAAATAGCTTATGGAAACGTAGTTTAAGAAAAATAAGTAAAGATCACCGTAGCCTAGTTGGTAGTGCTCCTGCCTACGAAGCTGGTGGTCCTGGGTTCGAATCCCGGTAAGTGCAAATATTTGTTTGATGAGCACGAATATTTATTTCTGAGTCATGGATGCTTTCTACGTATATAAGTATTTATCTATCTGTATAAGTATGTATATCGTCGCCTGGTACCCATAGTACAAGCTTTGCTTAGGGTGATCTGTGTGACATTGTCGTGAGATATTATTATTATCGTTGATATTCTCCTCACTTAAAAGCAAACTAGCTTTACATTAAATTTGAGACCATAACCTAATTCAAACTTTAGGTATCATTTTTGATACCGTATGCATTTAAGGGTTAAATAACCTATGTCTAACACTTAATGTAGGTACGTTATCTTGTTGTCTAGTTAGTAGAGAGCTAGTGTCCGAAGTAGGTGTTGCAGATCACCAGATCCTTCCCCACAGGAAAGTCACAACATCTTTTTCATTGTTATAAAATATATATACTTAATGATCTAGCACGCCGCCTTGAAAACATGATGTTTTCACGGCCAAACAGGAAACATAATTTTCCTGTAAGTACTAGAACTTCCACTCATAAAAGACATGCTGTCTTCGTTGCGATTTCCAAATAATATTTATTATAGATATTCTCGAAGTATTCTTACGTACCTATCCCACCTTCCTCTTTCATACTGTAGCAATTGAAAAAATATTTCCACGAATTGTGACGTGCGTCGTGCATGCTCATTGCAAACCAACATTGAATAAGCCTCTTTATAACGACAGATGAGAGTCGCAGGGTGTTCGATTAATGTATGAATAGTTATTTTGATACCTATTTAAAGATGTAATGTTTGTAGTATACTATATGCGGGACTATTCTATATTCGTAGTAGCTTATATGTTATTACATAACAAAGAAACTGAAAAGATCAACAAATGTCAACAAAATTTTGGTTGCAAGTTATAGAATGTTGACATTTGTTGATCTTTTATAATACTTAATATCTCGTAAATTATAGTGAAATATTATTGGTAGGTACTACCTTTTATAAGTCATTTTACTTATTTTATTATTGTCTATTCTTAAATCCATTGTATATTAAATAATTGTTACCTACGGGACAATTATTTAATATACAATGGATTTAAGAATAAACAATAATAAAATAAGTAAAATGACTTATAAAGTACCTACGCGTTGTCACGTTAATGCTACCGAAATAATATACGCTTTACATCGATAGTAGATACCTAAAGTTTTAAGTCATCGGCATACATCGGACATTCAAAGTTAAGTATCGATTTATATTTATTAACGATATTAGTAACTGTATTCTAAATTTCTTTTATCTACAGATGATTTGTTAATTTTTGTGATATTTTGCTTTCTTAATAGGCATATTTGTGTAATTTTGTTCATAAAACTATTTTTAGTAAATTCAACATTAGGCCGAACCCCTATCTCTCAAGAAGAATTTTGATAGTCATGCAACCCATCATGCTGTTGCAATTGAAACAAAAAAAAAAAAAATTGTGACGTGGGTGCTGCTCATTACGGAATTCGTTGGGTAAAGTTTTAACTGTAGAAAACTGTTGCGACAGTTTTCTATATTTGTTTTAGAAATGTAGCTTATGTGAAATCCCTAAATGCTTTTATTGTTTTCTAAGTAGCCAGCGGCGAATTTGAGTTAATTCGTAGTATTACAATTATCTTTAGTGTTATTATACACGGGCTGGGATTCCCGTGGTTCGTCCCGTTTGACTGTTACCGATAAAACATGGTCTGTGTTCCGACTCTTGGTTTTTGATTTTGTATTAGGTATTTAATGTTCAGATAATTATATTTAGTTGACTGATAATTAAAGCCATTTGGGAGATTATGAATTATACCTAAATTTATATATTATTATAAAGTTTAACCCAATAGGTATCTGTTACAGCATTTATATCTCAAGAACCAGTTGAACCGATTTCTATAATCTTTAATTTGTTGGAGTATTTATGAAATAAATATTTTGGAAGAAAAAATCGCTCATTAGAAAATTAAGAAAATCGATTAACTACACAATTTCTGATACGTTATAATTGTTGTGACAATACTGAAGAGGATTGTCACGTGCCTAAACGACCGGACCGATTTTGATAATATTGTTTGTCATGTGTTTGAACGGTTTGCTTGATTTCTTTTTTGTTTAGGCTTAGGTAAACAATACCAAATATTTCAAATGTCAAATATTTTATTTGCATTTCTGTTATAGTAATATAACCCTATTAACTAAATAAAACCAAAGATCTTCCATGGACAAACGGTCAAATGTTTATTACCTCAATAAATTATGCAAAAACAGAAGCTTAACCACATTTTCATAAAAAAATTTTTAGGTGCAGGTTTAGTTTAAATTTAGTGCTTCAATTGTGTAGGTGCTATTACTAAATAATCATGGTAATTCCCCCGATTCTATGCAATGCCAACGAAATTAATTTTATTATTATAATTTCATTTATTTCTGGCATAGTTCTTACGAAAAATACTGGGCATCTGTAGATGTGTCAATGACGTTTAGGCGCGAAACACGTCGACCAATTTAATGCTTTTAATAAGTACCAAAAAAGTACCTATTTTGACAGTTCTATCTGGTTCTATCTATGTGTGCTCTTTTCATATCCCATAAGAAGAATATTTAATTAGTTTCGTAGTGTAAAAAGCAGATTTATCAGCATTGAGGCATAACTTAGCATTTTATTTCTGTAAACGGGATTCCCCAAATGAAAATAAATCATAACAGGACACTTTAATACAATAGTCACCACTACTAGTATCTATTACGCAGCATTCTTTGAAATTAGTTACCTAACCTTGACTACTTATAAATTATAATATATATATATATATATATTAAATTAAATAAGCTTTTTTAAGAAGCGTTAGCTTTTGTCACCAGGATAATCTCTAACGAAAAGTCTATAAAGTATATTTTTAAATAAGAATAATAATAAAAACGAGGTTGTCAATTTTATTTATACTAACGTTATTAAAGCCTCGTTCTGCCTTGTTGTTCTGGAGGTAGCGTATTCAATCGCAAATTATCTTGGGTTCAATTCCCGGGTAAGAACAAAAATAAAGTGATATTTGAGATTTATGCTAAGAAAAGTGCCCAGTATCAGCCCGGAGTCTGTCAGCTATCGGTTTTAGACCCGCGTGCGCCGGAGAACACAAAGCCATCGGCCCTGTACCTGAACTCTTTCCGCTCGTGCCATGAGTCCCTCTAATGGAAAAAAGAAATAGCAACTGTATTTGCCATTTATTCCCCATGGTACACCCATTGATACAACTGGTTGTACTACAGGACTTTTTTTTCCCGATGGATCAACCGTACCGTGGAACAACTAAAAACATTCCCTGTGGTACAACTATAAAACTATTGACGCAACTGGTTGTACCAAAGGGATTTCTTTTTCCCGTTGGACCAACCATTCGATGGAACAATTAAAAACATACCCCGTGGTCTAGCCTAGAAATAATAGCAGGTAAAAGGTTATCAATATTATTGATCAACATTTATTTATATCTGCTTAATTCCATGCAAACTTATATAATTGTAAAGTGGAAATAAATGTATATTAAACCAAAGAGTTTTCCAACCTTTTTTTATCGTATTAATGATTAGTTCTTTTTTCTATTTTTAAAATTAGAAGCAATTTAGCATCAAATATTGTCTATAACAATATTTTGTTACTTCTGCAATAACCGTTCAAATTTAATTAAAAATGTCAGAAATAAGGATTGTAAACCGAAAAGGAGGAAAAGTGTTAATTTTGAATGGGCGGCAATTTTATAAAATAAAAGTATATAAGAACTGTTCGAGTTTCTGGCGTTGTTCTCTTTACAAAAAAGAGAAGTGCAGGGGGTCGGTGACAATTGATGTAAGTGCATTTTAATTGAAATTTCTCTATCATTTTGAATCTGTATTTTTGAGAATAGTTCCTTTTGCGAATAAAGTATTTTTACGAATGTATGTAATATAATAATCATGTGTGTCCATTGTTAACAGAGCAGCAATAATATCATCAAAGAGTGTGACCATTCTTGTGAAGCTAATTTTATTAGAAATGATGTCGCTCTACAAATTGATAAAATGAAACAGAAAATAATAAAATCTGTTAAACCAATTCCAAGAATTTATAAAAAGTCACTGAAGCATCTGAAAGATTCGGGATTTGATTTAGTATCCAATCTACTTACGTTAAACAGTGTAAAACATTCTTTATATGATGCCAGAAACAATGCAGCTGGTGTGAGTAAAACCGTATATAAATCGGCTTATGAAGTAGAAGTTCCCTTACAGCATTACCAATTTCTGTTAGCTGATTATTTTTTTTACGGATCTAGAATTCTGGTATTCTGCACTAGTGAAACGAGACAACTTATTGCAAATATAACAGAATTTTTTGGGGACGGCACATTTAAGTGTTGTCCTTCTCCATTTGTACAACTGTTTACAATACATGGAGAAATAGGCAGCTCTAACAACAGTACTAGCGTAGTGCCACTGGTTTACGCTTTGTTAACCGACAAAAAGAGACAAACTTATGAAACATTATTCAATTTAATCAAATCACAAATTCCTGATTGGAAACCAAAAAAATATCATTCAGGTTTTGAAATTGCGGCAGTTAAAGCTATGGCTGAAGTATTTCCTGATGTTGTAATACGAGGTGTAACAACCTCGTATTACAACATCAGGAAATACTTCATACAAAAAACAAACCTGAAAAGCGAATTGTGTCTCTCTGTTCAGTATTGCCATTGTTGCCAGCTGAGAGGATCTTAGAAGGTTGGAAATATATTAAGTCGGAATGTGATAAACAATGTCCCAATGAAATGTCAACATTTTTACTTTATATTGAACGTACTTGGATAAACAATAACAATTTTAACCAATTGATCAGTGTTTTTGCAGAGAGACATCGCAGTAATAATGTGGCTGAATCTTATCATTCTGAACTCAGCAAAAGCATCAATAAAAATACAGTAACCCTCATACGACTCCTGAAACATTTAGAGCAAATTGCATGCTTAGCTGAAATAAACGTGAAACGATATCAAAAAAACTTAGGAAAACCAAGAACCAAAAGTATGGTAGCGAATGATGATTTCATACGTAACATTCAAATGGAATTAATCAATGGCTTTATAGACGTTGGTTTTGCTTTAGAAAAACTAAGATGAATCTGATTTTTACAAACATTAAATAAGTCTGAGTATTATTGATAGGGACTCCTGTAATTCATAAAAGTATTTGTCAAGTTTCCACTTAAGTTTGTACTCCCGGAATTGGTTTTATTTAGTTTCTTTTTAGTTCAACATGCTAAAACAATAATAATATGATAATAAAAAATTGTCTTGCAACTTTTTTTAATTTCATTTATTCTTATCCACGTTATCCTTTTAAATTACAGTTGTATCACAGCGAATGTTTTTAGTTGTTCCATCGAATGGTTGGTCCAACGGGAAAAAGAAATCCCTTTGGTACAACCAGTTGCGTCAATAGTTTTATAGTTGTACCACAGGGAATGTTTTTAGTTGTTCCACGGTACGGTTCATCCATCGGGAAAAAAAAAGTCCTGTAGTACAACCAGTTGTATCAATGGGTGTACCACGGGGAATAAATGGTCTAGCGGTAGCGTGTTCAACCGCAGATAACAAAGTCCTGGGTTCAAATCCCCGGTCGGGCCAAAAGTGATTTTAGGATATTTGTGTAAAAATAAAACTTCACTATCAGCCGGGAATCTTGGAGTTGGCGGTATTATACCCCCGTGCCTCGCGCACGTAAAGCTGTCGGTCCTATACCTGGGGCTCTACCGGCTAAGTCGCCAAACATCGATTTCTTAAATGGCGTTCAAATAAATAAAGGTTAAGAATAACTTAACCAGTCGTTAAATCGGCTTCAACGTTGACAATCGATTCCGGACCATTTATGACGTCACATGTGTTCATGGAAGCCGATTTAACGATTGATTAAGTAATTTTTACCTTTATATATTTGAACGCCATCCACGAAAATGATGTTCGGCGACTTAGCCGGTAGAGCCCCTGACCTCTTTCCGGTCGTGTCGCTATCGTTCCATCGTATCAAGAAATTGATGGAATTGAAAGTGCCCGTGTGTTTGCGCACACACTTTTGCACTATAATATGTCCCACGCAGATGGCTAGTCTCGATTAAGACTGGCCAAAGTGGCCGGAATTCGGCTAGTAGGACATTATTATAAGTTGAATTATATGTAGGCATTAAACTTGATATACCTGATTGTAATCTTTCTTATATAGTTTGATGTTTGAGTCCTGCACAGGAAAAATATCTATGTTGCATGTATAATTTTTTCCTCTGAGTCTGATTGTGCCTTGTGATCGTGAGTTGCGCGTTTAAAAGGTCATTGAAGTTAGAAGATATGGGAAATTAATTCAGTTGTGCGAGGGATGCCTTCTTAAAAACTAAAAAAAAAACTTGTGTGTACTTATGTACACGCGTTAGAAGTTATACTTCTTAATATACAACTTGAACATAGTTATCAATTTTCATATCACCTATAACTAACGTCATGCTGTTAAATTTTTTGGTGTCGGTGTGCGCGCGCATCGTAAAAATTCACTCTCATCATTTTTCTCCATCGCGCCAAAAGAAGTATAACTTCAAAATAACATGTAACGAATTCTATATCGATAGACTTCAAAACTTCTGCATAAGGTTCATATTTTGACTCCGCAAATATGATCATGTTTCCGAATTTCGTAGAAAACTCGAGTGGTTACCCATTCGCCTTCGCCGAAATACTCATGTACTCTCCCTTCTTTATAGCATTTTATTTAATCCCACGGCTCCCTTTTACCTCAAGATTAGGTTTCAATTCCTATGTGATACACATTCTAGGTCCTTGAGATCGTCAGAGAATCTAGAACTCCAGTTGCCCACACATTCCACTAATTTCTACGACAAATCTTTCACTGTACAGGCTGCTCGATTGTGGAATTCACTCCCTCTGTATATCAGACGCGCGCAAACTTTATCATCTTTCAAAACACTTTTAAAAAAACATTATCAATCACTTTAATCTTCACAGCTCGCGATCTTCCATCTTCCTCAAAAATTTCTTTAGTCTTCATAATTATTATTTATATTTATTTATAGTATATTAATAAGAAGGGAACTATATATATTTATATATATATATATATATGTATATTTTTATGTTATATATCTATATATTGTGTGTGTATATATATAATATTTGTCCCTAGGTAGGTACATATATATGTAAATTTATATAAGTAGATGCACTGCCAACTACCACTTATCTCCCTGCATTGCTTTGGTTCATTCAACGGTTGTCTGGAAGAGATTGCTGTATTAGCGATAAGACTGCCGTTTGTACCTTATTATATAAGTTAACTGATATTATAATGTTATGCTTCAATTTGGTGCAATAAAGTGTTATCTATCTATCTATCTTTTGAACTTTCTTGCTTAAACCTTAAGTTATTATTGTTCGCGTTATTTCATTATATTACGGTTAGATGTAAAAATATTAGGTCTTTACCTATGAAATTGCCGTTCTGCAGTACTGGCCATTTCAAATCAAAATAATTTTTGTTTGGCTAAGAATTCTAATTTCAAATTAATTTTATTTTAAAAACATGGATTCTTTTTTCCAAAAGTAGTCATTTCTTTATTGATTAGTGTTACATTTTCATCGCATTTCAATCTTTTTCGTCATCATGGATACGTTAAAAATTCGAGTAATTATGGAATATGAGTACCGTCGTGGCAGCAACGCGGCACAAGCGGCACGCAACATCAACGACGTTTACGGAGCTAACACTACAAACCAACGCACCACCTGTTATTGGTTTGCTCGCTTCCGTTCTGGAAATTTCGACCTGAAAAATGAACCTCGCGGTCGTCCGAAGACTTTGGTCGACAATGACGAATTAAAGGCGGTTGTGGAAGCTGATGATACACAATCTACGGCTGAATTAGCAGCAGCTTTCGACGTTAGCGTCAAAACAATATTGGTCCATTTGCGTCAAATTGGCAAGGTAAAAAAGCTTGACAAATGGGTGCCCCACGAACTCAATGATCGCCAGCGCGAAGTACGCGTCGAGACGTGCCTTGCACTGCTCAACAGACACACAAATGAAGGAATTTTGAACCGCATTGTTACCTGCGATGAAAAATGGATTCTGTTTGATAACCGCAAGCGCTCAGCAAGTTGGTTGGATCCTGGTTCAGCACCTAAACAATGCCCTAAACGAAAACTTACCCCTAGAAAAGTGATGGTCACTGTTTGGTGGTCTAGCGCCGGTGTGATTCATCACAGCTTCTTACCAAACGGGGTGAGCATTACTGCAGATGTGTACTGTGAAGAACTGAGCACAATGATGGAGAAGCTGGCGCATCTCCAACCAGCATTGGTCAATCGCTCGTCTCCGCTGCTCCTGCACGACAACGCGCGACCTCATACTGCACAGCAGACGGTCTCCAAGTTGCAAGAACTGGGGTTGGAAGCTCTCCGTCATCCGCCCTACTCACCAGACCTTGCGCCTACAGACTACTACTTTTTCCAGAATTTGGATAACTTCTTGGCGGGAAAAAAATTCAATACCCGAGAGGCAGTACAAAATGCCTTTGAAGAATTTGTTGCCTCCCGTCCAGCTGATTTCTTTAAGAAGGGCATCAATAAACTGCCACTGCGATGGCAAAGATGCATTGATTGCATGGGTGATTACTTCGATTAATACAAATAAAAAAATTCATGAAAAAAATTCGTTTAAATTTTTTCATACAAAACGGCAATTTCATAGGTAAAGACCTATTATGTAATTGGTTAACTGATATCCTAACTTTATGTTAAATTGTATGTAGCTAAATTGTATAAACAAATAAATGGCTTAAGTAATACTTTATTTTTAATAATAATATTTGGGGTAGCTGCATGGTTTTCCAATCTTTACTATTAAATTTTTTTGCCATTTCATGCGTCATTAAAATACTCGAGACTAATACGGCAATCGGCACACATTCCAGGCACAGGTTATACAATCGCACCCGCCCTATTTTGGAATGATCGCTCCAACCAGCAGACTATTAGCAACATTCAAACTATGTTTGATGATTGGCCCAAAAATATATCAGTAATCTATTTTTGGAGCACTCTGCAATTATATTTTGTCATCAGCTTCTTCAGCTCTGACTTATACTGGTGATTTCAGTAGCAAGAGGTTGTAAACAATTTAAGCTTCAAGTCTCTGAATAAAGAATGAAAATTATTATGAAAATTAATGGACTTGTTTAATTTACTGTAGAACTAATCGTTACAGGTGATAATCTACTTCGAGGCGTCATCAGACACCCTGACAAAGAGGATGCTGGGCCGCGCGCTCAGCTCCGGCAGAGCTGACGATAACGAGGAGACCATCAAACTTAGGCTCAAGACCTTCCTCGACAACAACCAGCAAGTGCTGGACCAGTATCCTGACAAACTCAAAAGGGTGAGTCCTTAGAACCAAATTGCCCCATACTACGTAAATATACACATGCTTTACCTATTTGTTACTACAAAGCCTCATGAGGGTCTATAATATGTTCCCTTGTTTCTTAAGTCTTTTACAAGAGCCAATAATGTGTGGGTTAAAATTCACCAGATATTTCACTTTAACTAGCTCAGTAGTCACACTACACCACAAATGAGTTTATATTTTCTCATTGCGTAGTAAGACTACTACTGCTATATATATAGCTAAACAGCATTGAATCTAAAATGTTATTAATATTATTTTTACAACTAGTCAATTATTTAAACAATAAATTCCGTACGTTATTATAATGGGAATGTTTTAATTTAGAGGTAAAATATTATCATAGCTATGCCCCGCGGTTTCACCCGCGTTAAACTTAAAAATTATAGCCTATGTATTATTTGTATATATAATCTATATTACTACAAATTTTCATCAAAATTCGTTCAGTACTTTTGGCGTAAAAGAGTAACAAACATACATCCATACATTTATACTCACAAACTTTCGCATTCATAATATTAGTGGGATGTGTCCTTTAGCGGTTTTGGCAGTACACGCCAGAATAGCTCGCAGATGGTAGATTTTTTCCTACTCACTTGACACTTGTCATCATATTTTGGACAATTCATACAATATCTTTATAAATTGTAGCCTATGTGTTATTCAGATGCATTAACTATATTATAGTAAAGTTTCATTAAAATTGATCCAGTAGTTTTTACGTGAAAGAGTATCAAACACCCATCCATTCAACGATTCAGTACATAAAAGAAATAATGTATAATTTGGGCTTCCTTATTGTATTGTGCTTTATGTAGTGTTTGGGATAAATTTGGATTATTGGATATTAACGGCTAGTTGCGGCAACGACCGCTGCTGCAACTTCTGCTGCCTCTCGCCTCTCCTCGGCTAACCGTTTGCACTTCTCTAGTATAGGGTCTAAGATTCTGAACACTGTTCGGGCGATCTCTTCGGGGGTACCTTCAGCATCGATCTAAAATATCGGTTAAACGTGATTTTAAAACGACCGACGATTTACAACTACCCTTCTAGATATCTGGAAATATAAAATATATCTTGGGACATTATTCAAACACGACCAACTGATCCCAAATTAAGCAGAGCTAGTTAGTACCAAACTAGGGTAATGTTAATAAAAAGTAATTTGGTGGGGTAAGGTATAATCTTACCCAGAGGTAATAAATCTGATGAGTATACCTTACCCTACACATTTGTTTTTTTATAAAAAGTAAAAAAAGCTTCATCGGTAAATAAATTGATTCACCTGGGAAGATGGATAATATGAGGATACGAATACCCTTAAATTTATTTATTTTTTCTTTTTTACACGTATGCGAGAGCGAAACACTAGGGATTCCACTTAAAGGGTCACATGTTTATTAATGGTCTATAAAAGTATGTATTTACGAAAGAAAAGTATTATATGTAGTATATCTGTTATCTGGTTTCCATAATACAAGCTCTGCTTAGTTTGGGATCAGATGGCCGTGTGTAAATAATTTCCCAGGATATTATGTATTTATTTATTATTATGTTGTAGCTTTTCCAAAATTACACACATTCTACAGCCACATGACACATAAGAGATTTATTTTAAAACTGTACCCTTTGTGACCATTTGACTCTAGAACGTAACAACGCACTTCCTGGGGTTGGCGAGAGGTGCTATGGTAAAAAAAAATATTGCGTCTAATTTTCAGTTTCATTTGTCTCACCTTTTCCACTTTATCAGCATGCATTTCAATAATGCTATCCTTGTTCTCGAAGAACGTATGAAGTCGTCTCATTATGGTGTCCTCGTTGTCGTCCAAACGACCTGAGGTTTGAGCACGATGCATCAAACGCCTATACAAAGTGCCTCGGGTCGCCGAAAAGTACAGTATTGCCTGAAAATATTTTGAGACATTGAAATATTTCGAGTCTAGTATCAGAGTTTTGAGTTGATATTGACTTCACCCTTGAAGATAACAGGAGCAGCTAGTACTGCAACAAACAAATGTATAATGGATTCCAAGAAGCATAGTCTACTGATTCTACTAAACTTAACACTGGGAAATTATCTGGCGGGAATTGAATTTGCAGCTTCTACCATTCCAGGGTAAGCACTCTGCTGTTAGCATTTTAGTAATTGATACTGGCTATATGGTGACGGCGACGTATATTGCCATCCCATCTTCGCGAAAACTAGTGAACATTATTCGACTGAGATGATGATGGTATTAACATATAGTTTTAAGTAATTAGTCTTCATAGTCCAGAATCAATATTAGATCGAAAATATTAACTATATTCTTGCTAGTGCAGATTCGACGCGCTTCGAAAACTACTATCACATATAATAAGAGTGAGATTAAGCTACTTCTACTAAAATAAGAAATTCCGCCTTATCTTCTTAACATAATATTCATATTTTTTATTATTAGATCGAAAACAAAGGCGTAATGTCCATACTTTTATTATTAGGTCGATTCCTGCTAGTGCTAGTGGACCCGCTTCTAAATTCTCTTTAAGATTTCATTTAGATTAACTTTCGAAATGTCGACTCTGCACTAGCACCAGTGAGTTGAATGAAGAAACTTGAAGCGTTACTTGACGTAGATAGAACAAAATACTGTATAGAACTGCGATAATGTGAGTATACCGATAAAGTCTGATAGGCAGCCAAGGAGGAGTGCGGGAAAAATAAAATTTGTAGTGGAAATGCATAAAGTTCTACAATGACTGGAGACAGACAACAAGTTGAAAATACTACACATATAAACTTACAGTAACAGGAGCAATAACACGTTCAAAAACTTCTCCTTGGGAGGCCTTGCGTGGATATCCATCGACGAGAAAGCCAACACCTCCACCCACATTCTCCAACATCGCTTTCTTCACCAACTCCAATACTATCTGCGTCGGCACCAAGTCACCTGGTTTCATTGGGAGTATAAAATCATCATATGGAATAAAGTCAGTTGATGAAGCTGGACCGATAAGTTCTTGATCTACCGCATGGGCTATATGTAATTTTTTTTTTAACTTTCTTTTGCCCCGAGATATGACGCCCGAAGATACCGATACGGGTGTAGTAGTGCTCTTGGCAATTAAAACAAGCCAATATAGAATAGACTAGCCAACCACGCAGGACATATAATAGTGCACGCAATAACGTGTGTACGCAAATACGGCTGCACTCTCTATTTCTTCACTCGCATAATCCGATGGGTTTAGATATCCGACGCAAACGGGAAGAGATCAGCCGGACTGACTACTTTACGTTATCTACAACACCCAAATATATACATAATACAACCAACTTAAGGACTCCACCTACCACTGAATGTCTCTCTTATAAAAATAACCCCAATAACACGTTTTGGCGTCACTATCTGCGTTTGAACAAGCTCCATTAACCCATCGATGCATTCATCACCCGCACCAATGACTTCCCTGCCTCAGCATTAGTGCAGACTACCTAGTTATTAACGAAAATAGGTTTATTCTTGTTCCAGCACCTTGTTTAGTAATATCCGCAATTAACTTCGCCCTTTCACTGCCCGTCGTCGCCACCTCTGCGCGCAGCAAATCTCCGGTAGACAGATGGGTGAAGTGGTAGTATTTGGCGATGATTTCACATTGAGTGCCCTTGCCACATCCAGGGCCTCCGAGCACCCAGAATATAGGAGTAAGTAGTGGGTCCACTTTTGGCTAGAATCAAATTATATAAATTAAACTTCTCTACCCACGCTTGATTTGGGGAGTAATCTGGGGAATGCATGACGAGAGCATTACGAAAAATGAGATTGAGTGAGGCGAACAGACTTGAAAGATAGACATAAGTTCGTGAGAGAAAGATAAGTGCACACATTTTCCTTCTCGCTTTCTCTCAAAGACAGTTTTGAATTTTACTTCAGTTGTGGTGTCTTTTAAACAAAACTTATTGTAATTATTACGTAGAAAATGGTTTTGTTGATGCCATTTGATTAGGATCAAGATTAGCATTACTAGGTTTGGAAGGATAGTTAATAAATTAATGATGTAAAGGTCTCGAAATATTAGGAGTAAAGAGAACCTTATCGTAACCATGACAGGAACAAGAAGGAATGGACGTATGTGTGTCACTTAGTGCCTTTATGATTTGTATATGGGCTTGATTATGCATATGATAGTTGTTCTAGAAAGAACATAGTTGCCAACAGGAAGATAGTTGCCCTAGTAAGGGCGCAACGGTTGTTGCGACCGCAATATTTCCACAAGCTTCACTACACTACTGTTAAAACATTGGTAAGGTGTGATCCTCTCCGGATTTGGGTTCTATGCAACTAGCATTATCCGCCAAAGTACGGAGAGGCATAGAAACTAAGCTACTTTGGCGGATACCCGTTAATGGTTGACCAAAAGCTTATTGAATTCAGGATATTTTGCGGTGAATGCTGATCAGAAACTGAAGACTGTTACTGTGTAGGATAATATGTTCGGCCATTTATAATACTACAACACAAGAGTGATTGGTACTAACACTAGATAATAAGTTATTTTTAATTTTATTTTACGAACACCAAATAGATTATTTTTTCCGAATAAAAAAATGTACAATACAATAATCATTTCAACATGGTTTTGACTAAGTAATTAATTTGTGCTGCAAAAAGCTTTACCTGATGAGGGTCGTATGACTCCTGACATTTTGAACATAATAAAGGGCATGTAGTACCGCGTGCTGATGATGCCTCGGGTTTCTTGCAGATCTGACAGCGATTCATTCTCTTTATTTAAAAAACATTTAACTTTTTGAGTCCATATTACTATTATTATATAATTGTTCAGAACTTGAAGTTGTAAGGTTTGAGTATCAGTTGATTGGATGTATTAAAACCAGGATCAATAATAAATCTTGGAATTACAACCATGCTTGCTTGCCAAAATCATTCTGGATCTATTGAAACCGTTACCAATGTATAATGTACTCTGTGCCCACAGTGCTAAGCCATGAACACAAAGCATTATAACCTCATTAAAATGTAGTTATTACACAATTTTTTACCCCAATCAGGAGGGCTCAACAGAGAGTATGTAACACTATGTTTAATACACATAGGAATAGCCTAATTGTCACAGAATGCAATTTAGATAAATTAGATAGAATACCATCTTAGATTATTATTGTGCTACAAACTTATCTGGCCCGGTGGCCAAAAGTAGAACTAACGACGCCAGTTTGAAATGTCAATCCATGACATTCCTGCCATTGATTGTTTGTTGCGCGTATTTATTTTCCTTTATGTGTTTTTTAATTGTGAAAAATGCCGAAAGCTTTAAAAAGTGATGCGAGGAATGTTATATTACAAGTATTGAATTATATGAAGGAAGAATAACGCCTTCAGGCACCAATTATACCCTTCAATAAGTTGTATGAACGCGTAGCTGCTGCTACAGGTTAGTGTTGTCAGCTTCAGAAAAAATACGAAACTCCCCCTCGCATTTTAAATTAAAATACATATTTTAAAATACTCATTATTTATTTAATTTTTGCTATTTCCTTTGTAGGTGTCCGGGAGCGATTTGTAAGAAAACTTGTGAAAGAAAAAGAGCAAGCAGATCAGAATATTGGTAGATCGAATTCTGAAATCCTATCATTGACTGCAGAAGCTTTTGATAAAATAACAGTCAATGAATGGCAAAAGCATTGCAATCATGTGAAAAAATATTGAAAATGTGTATCGAAAAAGGGATGGATACTTAGTTGAGCTTTTCATCATTCATTTAGGTAGTGATAGTGAAAGCGAAAGCAGTGTTTCCGATAATGATGATAATGAAATGACTTCTGAATTAAACCATTCCGGTGACATAATAATACCTGGAGTATCTCCATTAGAGAACACTCAGCATACATTTTATGTAAATGATCATAATTATTGTATAAAAATATAAAGATTTGTATTGACAGTATTTGTTTGCTTTTTAGTGAAGTAACATTTACGTTACAATGTTCATATTATTTTTACCCACTTTATTGCAAAAAATAGTTACTAGCAACACTAAATGCGATAACAGCGACGCTGCCAGCGGGCCAGATAAGTTTGTGGAACTGTAAGAACATTGATCTCACATAGATAACTCTCAATAACCCTTCGAGCACTATGCTCGAAGCAATAACCTTGTCATATGTTTAAAAAGAAAAGGGAAAATATTCGGTCATGTAAAAAATATACAAAAAAGTTTGTACGTATGTCACGGTAAAGCGGTATTATTTTTTTATGATCGAATAGCAATAAATATATAAAAAACATCGCTAATTTTGATGTAGGTTAAGCTGGCTGAATAGGCATGGCATGTGTCAAAATCATGAAGAGAGAATCTAAGATTCTATCAACCAAAGGGAATATAACAAACTACGTTTACTGTCAACCTTTTTTTAACGTTTTTATATTCAATAGAATCTGTGAATTTTATTTATCGCCTATGAGCGAAATATCCAAACTTCCTCATTGTTTTCCGTAAGTGGGTGAGGCGCAGATAAAGACAGAGAAATATATCAAGCTCTTTCTGCACATCAAGTTGAAATAAATTCCAAACATACTGATAAGTACTCTGTGGATATACCTCTATAAAGCTCTATGATACCCTAATATAAATAAAATATTTGACCTCTCTGAGAACAAATTTTAGTAACTAAATATACATTTTGAAGGTAAATACAATGCTCTCTGTAGATTCCACACAACCAAATTATCAGAGAGACTAGCAAAAAAATTACTCTCTTCCACACGTCGATGTAGTCAAACCATGGAAGAAAAGAAAATTAAATTCGATGAAAAGTTTTGCAAGAGATGTGATGAGCCGGTGATAGGGAAGATCACTCCATGCCCTTTGCTGTGCATGTCTCCTAAATGCGATGCGTATTTTCCTCGAGTAAGTACTTTCCTGGTCATGTATAAAATCTGTCAACATTTCCCAAGCAACTTAGGACCTGATGCTTTGATTTTACTGGAGATTGGTACGAAGGTACTTATGAAGTTGTACAGGAAATTCTTTTAGTGCGTTAGTTATTCCCAGTCAGTTAGTATAGTTAGAATATCTTCACCCCATCTCATCCCGTGGGGGGTGTAGAAGTCGACCCTAGGGAATATCTACCAGAGGACGGGCAGCAGCTTCCTTCTGTGTACTATGACCATCTTACTGCGATCGCCAACCTGTTTGCCTAGCGTGGTGATTATGGCATATCCCCCCAAGATGATTCTTGATGGAGGCTTGCCCAGCAATGGACTTATTTGGGCTGTAATGATGATGGTAACAAAAGACCAAGCTTAGCACGTTAATAAGATTGCGGGGAAAGTTGACTGAAGCAGAACATTCCACCAGGTCTATCGCTTATAATATTAGCCCACTCCTTTTGTGTGTGAACAATAATTGGGTTGCGATCCAGGATACAGTCAGTTAACCATTAAGTCTCCATAGTTTATCTGGGTTAAGACACGTAGTACCTAGCTTAAACTTCTATGATTTTCAGCCCAAAATTGACTCGCTCGTGACCCCCATACTTTGGGTGCTAGGAGGTCCAGGGTGCGGCAAAGGCACTCAATGTGCCATCATCTCAAAGAAGTACAACTTCACCCATCTTTCCACCGGGGACTTATTGCGCGAGGAAGTGGAAAAACGCACCGACCGAGCGAGGTGTATCGCCAATGTCATAGCGCGAGGTTCCTATATTATATTACTAGCTATGCCTCGCGGTTTCACCCGCGTTAAAGTAGTTTTGACGTGAAACAGTAACAAACACACATCCATACATCTATACTCACAAAATTTCGCATTTATATTATTAGTAGGACGTGTAACTTCTAGCGGTTTTGGCAGTGCACGCCAAAGATCGCAGATATTAGATTATTTCCTACTTACTTGACAGTTATCATCATAATTTGGACAATTCACACAATATCTTTATAAATTGTAGCCTATGTATTATTTTGACGTATAAACTATATTATTGTAAAGTTTCATAAAATCCATTGAGTAGTTTTTACGTGTAAGAGTAACAAACATCCATCCATCCATACTTACAAACTTTCGCCTTAATAATATTAGTAGGATTTATTTTTTAGCTTAAGTTTTGTCTAGGGTAGTTTTATTCAATATTAAATCTTCTATCTGTTAGCGTAATATGGCTGTGTAGCCACAGCCAGTTACTCTCACGTAAGTCTTCAGCGAGGTTAAGCACCTCGGTCAGTCTATATATGGGTAACCGCCGTGGTTTAATTTCTGAGCGTCTTCGTGCTTCGGTTAAGCTCTCGGTCCCGTTTGTAGTCGTTAGACAACAGTCGACAAGCCCTGTCAGAGGCCTACTGGGCGGCTTGAATACTTCTGACACTTGGGTAACACCTGCCCATATGATAATGTAAAACTTGGAATTCTTAACGTGCATCCTTAGAAGCAAATCTCTTCTCCTCATAATTACGACATCAATACTTCTACTGGAGAGAGTATTGATTCCCTAATTTTGAGGAGAAGCTTTGTCTTCTTGTGAATGTTCTACTAAATGCACAAGTGTTGGGCAGAATATATCGCATGGCCTCTAATTATCTCCGCAGTTCTCGCATCTGCATGTCTACCACAAGTTCATGTAGTTTACTTCCTCAATGATACTTGACGTTTTTTAGCACATTAACTAGTACCGCCCGTAGCGGAAACTTCAATGAACTTAAAATGTCTGTACTGAGAAACGGTTTCATGTCTATACCATGTAAGTAAACTATGTAGAGTCTTGGTAGAGGTACTGGAGTTGGTATTCTCGCACTATTAGAATCTATAGGATCTCTTAAAATACGGTTTCAAAGAAAGTTACTCCCACAGCCACCAGCTAGGATGGAAGGATAACCGCGATTGCGGTTATCCTTCGATACTTAAGAATGGGATCCTTACAAAAAATAAAATTAATATCTATATCCTAGCCTAACGGATAACCATCAAGCAGACCATATACTTACATATGTTTCACGAAATAGTAGACGTCTCAAAACTAGACTATAGGCAGGCTTGAAGTAAGATTAAGAATAATTTATTTCAATTCAACACACAGTATTACAAATTATATTATTATAAATATTATAATATATACAAAAACAATATCTTTCTCCGGCCCCCACCCTAGCAAGAATGATTATAAACATATTGTCAGTTCTCTAGGGTCATCTATAAGACGTATTGGCCCGAATCCAATTCCTTGTAATACAGTATTTTTTTTAATCCATCCGAACTAGGTGACCTGGTATCCACGGATATAGTTCTAGATCTATTGAAGAAAGCAATGTTGGCAAACCTGGCTGCCGGCAGTGGATTTCTGGTGGATGGGTATCCTCGAGAAGCTTCCCAAGGAGAAGCGTTCGAAAGAGTCATCGCCCCCGTCACTGTGAGTTTGTTAATTTTTCCTTACGCAACATTTTTCCGTATAAACTTAACCACTACCTACTCACACCATTACTGTAACTGGGCGGTAGATCTCTGGGCAGCATTAGGCCTTGCTACTTCTTTCCAAAGTGGTTAAAACTTTTTATACATCTACGTCCATAGAGACTGAAATAATACATTTGTATATTTTAATCTTTTCAGACCATTCTATATTTTTCGGCGACCCGTGAGACCCTAAAGAAGCGCCTGATGCACCGCGCTCAAACCTCGAACCGCTTAGATGACAACGAGGTCACCATCGAGAGGCGACTTGATAACTTTTTCGGCCACAAAGACAGCATTATCGAAAAACATGATTCTAAAGTCAACAGGGTGAGCACTAAGCTGTTTACAAACTTAACTGCCGAGTTGGCAGAATTGGTGTGTAAATAGCTTTAATTATATTGCCCTTGACCAAGGTAGGTTGCTATGTGGTGACGGCATAGAATATCATCACCCCATTTCATCCCGTGGCGGGCGTAGAAATCGTACGTGGGAATACCGACCAGAAAACGGGCAGCAGCGTTTTTCTGTGAACTAGGAGCATCAAACTGCGATCGCCAACCTGTCTGCCTCGCGTGACGATTATGGCATATCTAACATGATGATTGGTCAATACGATTTCAATCATGTCATTGTGAAGTTTATTTGACGTAATACCGAAACGATCAATTAAGAAAAAATATTATTTGGGGAGGCTTTTGTCTAGCTGTGGACGTACTTTGGCTGGCATGATGAAGGTTGGTAGTATGATTGTGTTGAACTCCTGGATGTATTATAAATATCACACAACATTATATTCACCATGTTCTCTCAACGCAGTCTGCAAGTATGACCAAATCTGTATCACCCTCTATTAATTTATAACTCACAATTTTAACATCAGCGAAAATAGAAATTCATTACTTCATAAAAAATCATCATCATCATCATATCGGCCGAAAGACGTCCACTGCTGGACAAAGGCCTCCCTCAAAGATCTCCGCAATTACCGGTCTTGCGCTATTCGCATCCAGCATTTTCCAGCGACCCGCACAAGATCATCGGTCCATCTTGTAGGGGGCCTGCCCACGCTGCGTCTTCCGGTTCGTGGTCGCCACTCGAGAACCTTTCTGCACCAACGGCCGTCGGATCTACGAGCTATGTGTCCCGCCCACTGCCACTTCAGTTTTGCAATTCTTCGGGCTATGTCGGTGACTTTGGTTCGCCTGCGTGACTTTGCTTCATAAAACAATTTGGCAAAATTAAAGTACTTAGAATTTTAGTCATAGCGGCCGGTCTCAATAGAGACTAGCCGATTTGTTCGTAACATATAGTTCACAAGTATGTGCACAAGCTGCTGCTGCACGTCACACTAGTATATTATGTGCGTTGCTGTGTCAACCGCAAAGAATATTACCACCCCATCTGATCCGTAGAAGGCGTAGAAGTCTTAGAACTCGTCCCCCGAGGCAATATCTACCAGAGAACTGACAACAGCGTCAGGGCGCAGTTTAAAATTTAAAGGCTGACAAAATTATCGAAAAGAGCATTGTCCAATATGCTACGGTATTTTCAACCTTGTTTCAATGAGTACTCTTGCTCATCACCCTAATATCTTTTACTGTAGATTTATCATTTTGCACACTGATTATTATTAAATATCTTTTTAGATTAATGCTGAAGGTCCCCCCGAAACGATCGCTCAGACGGTGACGAAAATTTTAGACCCAATACTAGAAAACTGCAAGCGAGCTTTGGAGGAGAGAACACAAGCAGCTGCGGTGTCATCTACTGACTCTGCCCCTACTGGCCACTAAAATAAGTGTTTCTGGTCACTAAAATAAATGTTACAAACGGTCCAATAAATTGTTATGTTTGCAAAGTCCTTAAGGTTGTTTCACTTACTTCCATCATCATCAGCAAAAGTTTGCGAAGAAATACAAAGAGTAGGTACTTACTTATTACTAGAGAGATTAATCTCTCTCTATGGTGTAAAAGCCGAATCGCATCATAAGTTTTCTTTGACCATTCAAATAAGTATTAACAATTTGCTATAAAAGGTTTTTATGCTAATAATAAATAAGACACATCGTGTGTCAAATGAAAAAAAAATGAAAAAAGTCCGATGGAACTTTCTTCTTTATATACGTAAGTAAGTTTATATTTAGTGGAATGTGACCAGGGACCAGTCGTATTCAAATAACAGACCCACTCCATAAAACTTTGACATTTCCACACATCTAAAATGAACCTGGACGCTACTAAATCGGACGGTAGTTTTCCAACGAATTCTGGAAACGCACAATAGAACTCAAGAAAGAAAAGAGATAAATGTTTACCAAATGATTTACCAACAAAACTCAACGCACATTTTTCATATTACTGTTTTGATCTGTCCTCATATAGTTTGGGTGGTCTAATTCAGTTATTATTCTATGGTCTAAGCTCGGTCTTGCATATTGCAGCAAATGTTAAATAGTTGGTTAAATCTAACACTTCGAGCATTCTAAATGCTCGAAGATCTAACATGATGACACTGTCACTCATTAATCAATACGATTTCAATCATATCATTGTGAAGTTTAGTTGACGTAATACCGAAACGAATAATAAAGAATAGCGAAAAATCATTGTTTTGTAAAACGAAACCATAAAAACATATTATTATATACTCAATGTTCGATACAGACACTAGAATAGACCATTGAATTGTACGGCGAAAATAAATTATATGACAATGTGCAGGTACATTGCATAAATTAAGTAACAGTAAACATGGAAAGAGATAAGGATCAGAAAGACAAAAAGAATGATAAAGCCAACGTTGATCCTCCGTGCCTGAAATTGTGCCAGTCTCCTAAATGCAGAGCTTACCATCCTCAGGTAACTTTAAAGAATATAATGCTCATACGTAAGGTTGTATTTTAGCCTTTTGTATTATTCAGTGTTCTATGGCGAAGTAAATTTGTGTCTCTAGTATTCCAGCAGATAATATCGTATACGGAAGTTTTAAACATTTCACTTAATTTAAATATGTCGTAACGCTCTCGGCGAGAGTGTGCTGGGCAGAGTCTAGGTCATTCGCACAGTGGTGATAGTCTGTCATGGGCTTTTGGCCTACACGACTCAGATACTCACCGAAACACCCGTATCCCGTGACTATCTGAGTCAGACTGTAAGTGATGTAACCGCCCTTTCTTTCCAGCCAGGCTTCGAAGTGAGGCGCCAAAAAAGATACCGTATGTTAGTATGCTGAGTATAATTCTGCAGCAGGAGGTACTAGTCAATCCTTCAGACAAGACGGGCGCCCGTGGCTTCAGACCCGCGTGGATAGCACGACACCACCGTAGAGACACCAAATTTCTTCCCAAGGACCCCCGAGGTTCGGTAAAAGCTGGTGTAGCGCACTCGGGGGCCAGACGCTCAAAGTGCTCCTCGGTGCCCCATCGACTGTCTAGAGTGACGACAAGGTACTTCAACCTACGGGCACCGTCATACTGGGTGGTTCCTGCCTACGGCATTAACCTCGGAACCATAGCGCCTCGGTCAAATGAGGCGCCACCCGAAGGCCCAGTCTTCTTAAGGCCGCGACGACACACGTGACACCGTCTGTGGCGAGCCGGACTGCCAGCTGGAAATTTTCCTCTCGTGTTTCCGAGCGTGGATTGTTGGCGATTGTAGTCCGCAAGACCGCATCGTAGACAAGGTTCCAAAGCACAGCTCTCAAAACGGACGGAATTAATCGTACTGTCGCGCAAATACGCCCTGAGTATGCTACGCAGATAGGGGGGCATGTTATGAGGGATCTCCCTTATGGCCTACCAGGGGAAAGTGTTACAGGCGTTGACAATATATAAACTCACGCCAACGCCACTCCACTCGTCAGGACGGCGGCGGGCTCAGGGTGACAGGGCGCGAACGCGGTAGAACGCGTCCAGATGTATACGGAAGGCATAATGTGACTTATTATATATTTCTCAGCCAAAAGTTCCGAGGCACACTCCTATTTTCTGGATAATCGGGGGCCCAAGCTCAGGCAAGGCCACTCAATGTTTGCTGCTATCGGAGAAGTATGGATTTAAGCATTTATTAATCGGTGACATCCTGAAAGAAGAAGTTGCTACAGGTTCCAGCAAATCTAGATTAAATGAAGAAATTATTTCTAAAGGTATTTTTATAAACACCTTACCTTTTTCACGGCTATTGGATTTTAACAAGCAATGTTTGTACGTAACAATTTAGCGATAATTCATTACAATTAATTCTTATACTTAGAGAACAGGGTGATATGATACAGCGACAACATATAACGATAAACAAACGAATGGGAAGTTGCTTTAGATACATAGCTAGTGTGAATTTTACAGTTGGTAGAGTAAGATCATTTCGGAGGTAATCTAAATATGGTATGGTCAGGGTAGATTGAAGGAGGTAAAAGTGATGTGTGGTGATGGTGATGGTATAATAATCATCGATATTTTGCTATACAGGCTGGAGTCTATGTATGTATATATTAAACTTTCAATCTAGCTGCGTATCCTGCAAAATTCATTTTCTAAAGTTATAACAAGGAACGTTCAAAGATCGACTGCCCAACTTGAATCAAACTCACAAATGAAAGGACCTGTTATGCAATGACTTTCTTTGTTATATTTTCCTGGTTTCACAGGCGGACTCGTACCCACTGACATCGTTCTTGACGTGATAAAGAATATTATGCTAAAGAACAATTCTAAAGGATACATACTAGAAGGTTACCCGCGCGATGAGTCTCAAGTTGTTGCATTTGAGCGGGATATCGCCCCTGTCTCTGTAAGTTTGCTTCAAGTAAAATTTTAATCACAATTTCTTACTTCGCAACTGGTCGCCACGCTACCTCTGCGCCCTCATGTTTTGGTTTCGATACCCACACGGGTCTATTAACTTGACCCATATATACTCGTAGTTGTTCTAAGTCTGGTTCGTATCCGGGACAGACATATTTGGGGAGTACTACGCGATGCAGAAATTTAATTCAATAGTGCGGGCATTGACTTTTAAACAAATTGAAATATGTACATAATTATATATAAATATATACAATATAGCTATATTAATACAATACCTAAATATTTCCAAGATATTCTACTTAGAAGAGCTGCTAGTGGTTGATGAGTATTTGTATGCATCTTTGGTGTAGACCAAAGAGGCATTTTTGTGTACAGAACTCATCACTGCTCCTTGGATGAAAATCAACCAGAAGAACATCGGCATTTCTTATATTGTTTGTACAGACGCCAGCATTTCAAGCTACCCCAATCTGTCAAGGCTCCCCAATTGAAAGTGAACTTTATGCTTTTGTGATAAAGTTGAAAATCTATAAAAGAAATTTGACAGATTGGGGTAACTGGATGAGCTGGCGTCTGTACAATTGCCGTATTATATTAAAAATGTCTCAATACCTTTAATTAACCAAGAAAACATCACCAATTATTATTAGCACTTACGATAATATTTTCAGGGCATATTATACCTTGAAGCGTCTCCAAAGACTTTACTTAACCGCCAAATGAGTCGTGTCAAAAAGCTATCCCTAGATGGTGAGAATGAAAAGGAAATGTTTAACGAACGCCTTAACACCTTTAACGAACGTAAACAATATTCTTTTCTTAAGGATAACCCCAAGTTATACAAGGTAAACAGATCTAGATTATATAAAAGCTTATTAACCATTAATTACTCATATTTATTAATTTTTTATTTATATAAACTTTAGTACAGCGAGAATGTACATAGGCGGACTTAATGCCAAAGGCATTTTCTACCAGTCAACCTTAGGGCAGTGCAGAGAGATCATGGCAGGTGCACTTAGGTTATAATAAATGTATTTACTTATTATTCATACCGTATGTTCATAATTCATTAGCGTTAGCTTTTATTACAACGTTATAGAGTTTAAAATGCGAAAATCTCGAAAATAGATATAGATATATACACATATCAAACGACACTAGTTGCTATGATCGTAGGAAGAAGAGATTCGTTATCTTGGTCTTCTGAATTTCATAAGTTTTTAAGTTCTATTGGAGCGTTTTAAGTCTAGAACATAAGTTATATTCCACGTAGTATTTCCCAAAGGAGCTCAAGTCATTAAATCTATGGAAATATTATAATATTACCGTCGTTCCATCAATCTGTAACAGCAGTGGCCGGTCTATTAGTTTGCCACAGGAGTGGTCCGGCTCAGTCTGTCAGTCTATCCATATATCACATCAGCGATACGGTTCAGTCTCTCGGTCTATCTATGTATATATCACAGCAGCGGTGCGGCTTGAACTGTCGGTCCATCCGTCTGTCATAACAGCGATGCAGCTCAGTTTATCCATCTATCGATCTGTCACAGCAGAGGTTAAGCTCTGTCAGTTGGTGCATCCTTCTGTCACAGCAGGGATGAGGTTTAGTCTGTCGTTATTTCCATCTGTCACAGCGATGCTTATAAGTTCCGTCCTGTCCGTCCGTCACAGTGGTATATCCTAGTATCGTGTCATATTAGTTTAAGATATTAGTCACCTTATTGAGAGTACAATTTTGGGTATTTTTGTTTTATTTTATATGAAAAAGAGAACGAGGCGACGTGGGGCGTTAACATTTCAAATTATGGTCCAATTATTGTATTAGGTATATGGAAGATCTTATTCAATATTAATTCAAAACAGCTTAGTTGTTTTCGACGATCGAATTATACTCATTCTTCCTCTTCCAGATTGATGCTGAAGCGCCGGTGGAGGTAGTATTTCAAGAGCTAGTCAAAATCCTGGACCCAATATTAGAAAACCTAAAACTGGCAGCTGAACGTACACGCAGTTTATACTCGTAAATGTAAAATTTCTTATAAGACTCGTTTTGTCTTTACTGACCCCTTACGTATTATATAGTTTGAAATAACACAAACATATTATTTGGCATTTTTATAACCTTCAAATATAAGTAGGTATGTGTAATTTTTAAAGCAAATACCTAATAAAACACGTCATTTTATGAGAATATTTAAAATTAGAAATGTTTATACTTATTCAATAATTTTTAGAAGGGCGCCTTACGACAATTCCTTAAACTAATGATCGAAGTGTAATGTCTGTCCCTGTATAGTGCCTATCTTGTATGAACTTGACTTGAAATAAAAATTGACTTTAAAATTAATTCATTTATTCATTAACGATTAACTTTAGACAAATTGTATCTTAATTTCTAGATAATAAAATATTAATAACTAATAGTCATGCTTAACGGCTAATAAAATAAACAAAAACGTATCTTCATCAAATAAAAAATAGCTAATCCTAAGGTCACTTTTGTAAAAATTTAAAATTACACCCTCTTACTCAAAACGCTTACAGTAGTGTTTACAAAGTTATTCAACAAGCTCATCACACAACATCTGGCGTTTTGTTTTAGTTGTAATTCATTGTTAAGTACGCTAGATGGTAGATATATTATTTCAAGAGCCTGGCAACTCTTTGTCGTTGGTCGGTCCCACTCGTCAAATTGGCTAACAAGTTGCAGAAAAATACCAATTTCTAGTCTAGATACCGTGAATCACGATCGAGTTCAGGAGGAGAAAGATAACAATATTAGGGTGAATACGAATTTTCTCGTTAAACACTATTCAACTTATTCTTTAATTAGTCCGTGATCATATCAGAAACAGTGCGAATAATAAACAGTAAATATCTCGATTAAAATAAGTTATAATGTTTCACTTACTTACATACTTATACTTTCCCTTATATAAGTTTCCATGCTTTGCCTTTTGTGAGTTCGTAATAATTAGGTTTAAGTGTATAAAAGGGATCACTCTTCCTCTTATCACTCACAGGCAGGTGGGTAGGTTACTATATTATTAAATACAACTACATGTAATCTTAATATATCATACCTACTAAAAAACCTTTATTACATTAAAAAGAGTGCGTGTGAACTGAGGGACCACACCGGGAATTCGGAAAATAAATTACCAAGGATTTAGTAGTAGATTAGAAACAATTGTAGAACGAATCTTGGAATTTGTAAAAAAATGTATCAAAAACTACAGCCCTTTATATGTGGTCCCTCAGTTCTCACAGACTATTTAGCCAGCTCACGGAAATTATCTTTAAAATGAAGATAATGTGATTACACACATTTAGTATAGAATTAGTAAGGTTCATTTACTAAATAACAGGCCCCAAGCATTAAAGAAAACACTAAAACAACGTCCAAACTGTGGTACCTCAGTCCACACTAATAATATATATATTTCACTGAAAATTACTGAATCATATCTCTAAATCCGTAAATTTTCCAGCTATGGTTATAGTGCAAGTCTTTATATATTTTCTAAAAAAGAAATGAAGCAAAAATATTGGCGCAATTTCAAGATAATGAGTATTAAAACTGGTCCCTCAATCCACACGTCTATTATCATATTGCGTGTGTTAACTGTTTGACCAAAGTAATATCAGAAACTCAAGTGGATGTACCTTTTAGTAAAAAGTTTCTACTAAATTATCGAAAACTTAAATTGTATATTAATTACCTTTAAGCTGAGATAATTATTCATTATTAACCCTAAGAAAATACACCGAGTAGTGTGACCACACAATGAAACAAAATGTATATGTACATTTTTTAATATTATGATAAATAGAGTTAAGGTATATGTAGTTGTGACTAGGATTTTATAGTTTTTGTTTTCAAAATACAAAATCAATATTTAGTGTTAATTCCGCTAATTGTCAGTTTAATCATGCTGGGATGCAATTTGCACCGCCCTCCCGCCCGCAAAAATGTGCACATGCAAGAAGGACAATATAAAAAGCAAATTACATGCACCAGTACGATACCCAACACGTGTTTCGGTCCTCCACGGACCATTCTCAAGGGCTGCTAACTCGTCGAGTGCTCGAAGGAGATTGAAAGTAAACGAGGCGAGCGCTCTTTTATATACTACCAACCGCATGGACAACTATTTCTAACTACCCCCAAATATTCGTAGTAAAGGAGATGAAACTAAATTTGTTTGGTCATTCAACAATGCAAAACTATTACTGCTATGTTTTAATATTTCTAATTGTTCCAACACACATAACCGGAAACTTTTATCACAACTATGTAAAATATTATACGTATTATTGTCGCCCAAGGAATGGCCAGTTTCAATTAATATAAAAAATTTTTGTTTTTTTTACTTTTTAAGTTTATAAGAACATTAGTCAGATACTATTTCGATATTTTTTTTTTTTTTTTTAAAGTCATATTTATAATTAACAAGATGTTTCCGAACGCAAACTTTACCGATCAAAATATTAAACTACCCTCATTAATTTATGTTTAATGTGAATCAGCTCAACGCAGTTGCCTTGGTGTTTACGTACGCATAGTGTTTATGAGGATAAATAAAACAGGAAACTAAGGATAAGTGAGAATAAGCTAAACTGTGGGCGAATAATAAAGTTTGTGATATTGTTACGATGAATCTGTTATCAGGATTCTTCATGTCCCTGTTGATTACAACGTAAGTACATATATATCTCTTTTGTATCAGAAAATATTGCTCACCAATTATGAAATTAGTGCGAAATTTATTCGTTTGAAAGGTAGTGGACGTTACTTTATCTTGTTAAGAATAGATATGCAAGTGTCAATATCTTTAGTTATAATTGTAACGAGTTAGTATGTTGGTCAAGTTTAGACTAAATAAGTAAGGTGGTATTTAAATTGTTTTACTTTTCACAATTTGGGTACTTTTTATGAAAGTAATTCGATGGCTAGCTCACTGACACTGCATGGTGGTCACTTTCATTAGGGATTCATTGTATTAATTCTCGCTCTTATATTCATACAAATTCCATTACAGTGGTAAAAATAGCAGGGGTCGTAAACCAAAAATAAACAATGAAGATCAATGGAAAATTTTTAGGAATCATGCTGAACAATTGCAAGATCCAAATATTAAATATAATGACCCGATTTTTTTGACAATATCTGAAGAACTTGAGCACAAAATGACACCATTGGCTTTGTATATATCACTAAAACGCAATCGAAATTCTACTTTCGATAGTTTTATTCCATCTTATGATGTACTCACGACTTTATGTAATGAAAATAATTGTTCTCCAAAAAGTACTCTTTCATCATTGACATCGGCAAATAAAACTAACAACTTGAGCTCGGGTATAGAAGAATCCAAAAGATTTTCATTTAATCTTGATACATACGATTGGACAAAAATAAAACCTTTAAGTGGATATAAGAAACGGAGTGGTACTTCAACTTATAGACAGTATAAAACGTTACCAAAGTACAAGTGGAGCAACATGTTGAAGGAAAAAATTTGGATCCATTCAAAACTAACCTGCACCTGGGTCTTCAAGAAAAACAAAATTCAGGATGATAAAATTAATTTGCATGGTAAATGTACCCAATGTAGTGCGGAAATTGACGTAACAAATCAAAAAGTAACGGACAAAATTATTAAAATTATATGTAAAGTTCGGTATATTGATGGTACATACAAACTTAATCCAAAAATGAAGTCCAAGCTAACGCCTTATAGAAGGCAACAACTGGCTAAAGAACTAAGTTATAAATCTGGTGTCATGGTACATAATGAGTTAGCTTCAAAACTGATCACCAGCAACAACTACAAAAGTTCTCCTGTATTGCCATCCATATCTGCCTTAAGAAAAATTAAGTCAGATGCTAGGTTGGAGCATTTGCCACATGATAATCCTATTATTTCTTTGTTGATTATGGCTAACAGTGGTAATCGTGACAATATGAATACCATTCGTGAAATTAGTATCTTTCCATATTTTCGTTTGTGTTTTTGGAGTGACTCCCAAATTAAGTATTATAATGAATACCACACTAAATTTCGTAAAGTTACTATAACAATAGATGCGACTGGTTCTTTTTTCGACAAAGTTTGTCTTCCAGATGGTACGAAAGTCACAAAACGATTATTTTTATACGTAGGGCTTATTACAGCAAATGATAAGTTGAAGTCCGTGCCAATTTTTCAAATGGTGACTGACTCACATTCTCAAGAAACTATATTGATTTGGTTAAAAAAATGGTTATGTTTTGTGGACAATCCACCTCACGAAATCATAACCGACGATTCATCGGCTTTGGTTTCCGCTTGCATTCAGGCTTTCACATAATTTAATTCCACAAAAGTTATTTATCAGAAATATTTTTAATTCTCGAAGGTAAAATTTCAAAGAAGCCTAATGCTTTTATCAGACTTGATACCAGTCACTTCATCAAGTCGCTACATAATTTAGCATGTTTTAAGTCTGATATTGATTTACGGATAAAATATTTTTACATACGGTGTTTAGTATTTTTAAAACAATGTGAAGATTATGAAATAGTAAAAGAAACCGTTCATGATATTACTAACGTTTGCCTTGGCCAGTTTACTACTAACATGGGTAGTGATTGTAAAGAAGCAAAATTACGACTTGATAAATTGTTAAGCAAAGTAGAGATTGACAACTACCATTCAGAAAGCAAAAATTTGGATGAAACCTACCAATTTGATGATAAAACTGAGGATTTTTCTTTTTCGCTTTGGTTTGACAATATTCTTAAAACAGTTAAAACAAAAAATCAAGCCACCATGATCCTAAAAAATAATGAAAATATATACTATTTTCCGCCCTTCATTTCAACGTTAAGAAGAATAATATTAAGACTTCCATTGTGGTCAAATGTACCATGTTCACATTTCGATTCGGCAAATAAAGCCCCATCCTCGTCAGGCATCGAAAGTTACTTTAAAACTCTGAAACACTTAGTTTTCAAAACAAAAGATAAAAAATATAGAATCGACGAGTTCTACAAACAGTATTCCAATTTCTTAGATGGAGTGATGAAAACTGCTCTTACTGATCTGGGTGAAGACGTAGTAAACAAAGCAATCCCACTTCAAAAACGCTCGATAAAAAGAAAATGTATTCAAGTTAGGAAAAATGCCAAAAAAGTTAAATCTAATATTTCCACGGGATATTTTAATACGGACTCTATATTTTCTGACCAACCTTCTTTTATTGAAAATTGGAGAGGAGAAGGTAAAATGGATAAAGCGAAAATAAACTCTAATGTTAAATTGTTGAAAAATGGTAACTTGTGTCGTTCTGTATTTCTAAATAATACTATTGTCAGTCTCAATAATACTTGTGGTTTCGATTCTATTATGTATTTTTTGAATGTAGGATTTCATGAAAATGAGAGTATTCGAGACATTATGACCACTTCTGACAAAGATTTAATTCCACAATATATAAAGTGTCTCTGCGATATTGAGTGTACAGACGATGATATTTATATAATGAGAGCACAAATTGCTTCACAATATTTTAGCCCAACACATGAGAAAGGAAATCATGTTATCTATGATTGTCAGTGTAACATCTCATACATATTTGAATACATACTTTTGAGATATTTTTCCAGTGCAACTTTCACAAAACAGTGTTTAAACGCATCCTGCCAATCAAACCAAATCAAAAGAGACGTTGCAATTTTGCCATTAAATATAAATTTTATTGAAATATTTGGTATTAGTATTTTAGAAGAGGCTATTAACATTGACGAAGAAAACAGGAACTGTGTTACTTGTAATGACCAAGTTAGTTATAATTACGAGTTGTCAAAAATAATATCGTTTGATTTAAATGGCATCGAAAAACATTATCTAACTAATGTCCCTGTTACCATAACAGTACAGAACAGAACCTACAAAATTATAGGAGCATCTGAATTCGTTCCAGCGTTAATCCCAGGCGGTCTTGGCCATTACCGATGTCACTGTTTCATGAATGAGCGTTCATGAACCCGCAAAAAGTGTCTGCGGGTGGGTATGTCGGACTCGCACCGACTAAACCTAACCTGCCGTGGACTTCTTCTGGCGCCTGATAGGGGGAGCCCCGGGAACGCGGGTATGCTGCTCCGGTGCCCCCCTTTTGTGCCGTGTCCCAGATGGTCGGGACACGCACCCGGGGAGAGCTGTGGGTTGCCCTCCCCATTTGCCGACTCCTGCCAGTACGGCACAGCGACTGCGCCACAAACAGTTCGCTGTCTTCCCGGGGCTGCTTGCACGTGGCGGCAGTAGAGGACACTTCTCATACTGCCACCGCAACCCCGAGGGGAGTGGGGCTAACGGCTGCCGCCGCCGCCCCGACGCCTCCTCCGTCTACGAGCGGGGTCGGCTCGTTCCCGATCCCGCTCAGCGGCCTCCTTCTGGAGCATGACTGCTTCGCAGAAGGAGACCACGGCGTACCATTTGGTGGAGTCGCCAGCCAGCATCGCATATACGACTGCTGGCGGCGAAAGATCCCGTCCGATCTCAGCGACCAGGACTCGTCTCTCGGCCTCCCAGGCCGGGCACTCCTCCAGCGTATGCTGGGCAGAGTCCAGGTCGCTCCCGCAATGGTGACAATGTGTCGTCGCTTCTCGGCCGATCCGGCTCAGATACTCACCGAAACAACCGTGTCCGGCGAGTATCTGAGTCAGTCTGTAGGTGACGTAACCGCCCTTCCTTCCCACCCAGGCCTCGAGGTGAGGCAGGATAGCACCGACGGCACGTTGGCGCGCATTCAGGCGCAACTCAAGCCGTGCGCGCCACTGTGTTAGTACACGCCGGTGTGCATCCCGCCTATAGGCAACGAGCGTCTGCTCTGGCGCCTCACCGCTCTCCCGGCGGACGCGGATCTCGTATAAACCGTCGCGTCGACTGCCGCCAGGAGATCAAACGGCGGGAGGCGCGCCAAGAGTGTCGCCGCCTCAAAGGATACCGTCCGGTATCCTCGTGCGATCCGTATGGCCACCACACGCTGCAGGCTATTCAAAATAGCTCTGCAGCGGGAGGCGCCCGTCAGGCGTTCAGACCAGACGGGCGCCCCATAAAGGACCATGGATCGCACGACACCTCCGTAGAGGCGGCGAACTTCTTCCCTGGGACCCCCGAGATTCGGCAAAAGCCGGTGTAGCGCACCGGTTACCCGGCGCACTCGGGGGGGCCAGACGCCCGAAATGCTCCTCGAAGCCCCATCGGCTGTCTAGGGTGAGGCCCAGGTACTTCATGTACCGCCCCACCCTGACCTCTGCGTCACCTACACGCATCGACATACTGGGTGGTTCCTCCCTACGGCGTAAGCCGTGGAACCATAGCGCCTCGGTCTTGTGAGGCGCTACCCGAAGGCCCAGTCTCAAAATGGCCGCGACGACACACGCAACTCCGAGTTCGGCGAGCCGTACCGCCCGCTGGAAGCTTACCTCCCGGGCTATGAAGAGCGTGTCGTCCGCATAGCAGACGACGCTCACTCCGGGAGGGAGGCTTATCCGCAGGACCGCATCGTACGCGAGGCTCCATAGCAGAGGTCCCAACACGGGCCCCTGAGGAACCCCGCAGGAGAGCTCCCTCTGGATCTCAATCCCGTTCCGACCGACGAATTGAATCGTCCTGTCGCGCAAATATGCCCCGACTATGCCACGGAGATAGGGAGGCACGTTATGATAGACCAGTGCCTCCCGTATCGCCCGCCAGGGGACGGAGTTGAAGGCGTTGACGATGTCTAAACTCACCGCCAACGCCACCCCCCCCCCCGCCCGAACGGCGGGCTCCGACAGGGCGCGGACGCGGTTGATCGCGTCCAGCGTCGAACGTCCCTGCCGGAATCCGAACTGGCTCTCCGATAAGTCGGGGCCAACGCGCGACAGATGCTCGCTGAGACGGGCGGCTATGACACGCTCAAAGAGCTTGCCCGCCTCGTCCAGCAAGCATATTGGTCGGAACGCCGAGGGAGAATCGGCGGTCCTGCCCGGCTTCTGCAGAAGCACAAGCCTTCCTCTTTCCAGCAGGTGGGGAACACGGCACTACGGAGGCAGCTGGTGAACAGTTGCCTCAACCGGTCCCCAGGACTGCCAGGGCGCAAACCCACGCCCTGCCCGGTATCCCATCCGGGCCAGGGGCGGTATTTCGGGCCGCAAGTCGCCGTACTGTTCGGTCCAGCTCCCCCTCCGTCACCTCCAACTGGTCGTCCCAATCATGGTACGACGGTGACGGAGGGTTCGAGGGACTGTCCTGGACCCTAGGGAAGAGGGTGTCCACCACCCTCCTCAGGAAATTCGGGTCCAGGGTACTCGTCAACGGAGGGACCCATGGTCTGAGCTTGCCCAGTACCATTTTGTACGGGCGCCCCCATGGGTCCCTATCCAGTCCCTCGATGAGCTCGTTCCAGGACCGAGCTTTGGCTTCCGCTATTTTTATTTTTTTATTTCAAAACTTTATGCACAAAATTGTACAGAGGTGGACTTAATGCCGTAGGCATTTTCTCCCAGTCGACCTTGAGGAGGTGCAGAGATTAAACAGTGGGTAGGTGCACTAAGTAGAGTTTGGAATCGATATATAATTAACTTAAATATATAGTTAAATATATGTACATAAATGAATAATCTATACATATGATAAATATCTAATATATACAATATTATTACTACAATGATATACTATACATACATAAATATATAATTAAATAGGTAGGGAAAGCACAATTCTGCTTACAAACTGTTCAGAGTGTACTCTCGTAGCTTCCTTTTGAATGAGAAGCGGCTTTTAGCCAACCTGATTTCGAGAGGCAGCGCATTCCACAGAAGAATAGACTGGACAAAAAAAGAAGAGTGAATAAAGTCAGAATGGTGAGGCGGGCATTGAAGAAGGCGGTTATAAGTAGATCGGAGAGTTTTCTCATGATTATTACCCAGAAATTGGAAGTGAGTAGTTAAGTAAGAAGGGGAGGAGGAGGAGTCCAGTATAGAATAAAGAGTCGTTAAAGCTCTCAAAGAACGCCTATGGCGAATGGGCAACCATTGTAATTTCGTACGGTAGAAGGAAACATGGTCGTACTTACGGAGATTAAAGACGAATCGAATGCAGTTATTCAGAAGTCGGTCAAGTTTATTGAGGTGATCTGCATTCAGGTCAAAGTAGCATACATCACCATAGTCGATTATAGGAAAAATTAAAGCTTGCACGAGCGTTACTTTTGTTTTCCACGGCAAGAAATGTTTGAGTCGATAAAGAGATCGCAGGATTCCAGTGACCCTCTGACTTACACTTCCGATTTGTTTTTGCCAGCTAAGAGTTGTGTCAATTAAAATTCCCAGATCCTTAACATTAGGGCTTATACAAATCATAGTACTGTCGTATACAATTGGTGCGAGACTGTCAAAATCAACTCTGCTGATCATGCGGGAACTACCTAGTATAGTGGCTTGGCACTTTGAAGGGTTCACACTAAGGCCAAACCTATCAGACCAATCTTTTATCAATACCAAGTCACTATTAATTTGGTCAATCGCTGCGGAGAGGTTCTCGAGGCTTGCTTGAGCATAAAGTTGAAGGTCATCGGCATAAAGATGGTATGCACTCTGAAGGTTGTGACTGAGAAGATTTATAAACAGAGAAAATAGTAGAGGAGAGAGAATACCGCCTTGAGGTACGCCTGAAGTAACGTTACACCAATTAGATGTAGATTCACCAATTTGAACTGATTGCAGGCGATCTCGAAGGTAGGATGAAAACCACTCTAATGATTCGTCAGAGATCATAAGATGGGATAGGATGGCTAAAAGGATATCGTGACTGACGGTATTAAAGGCATTGGAGAAATCGACCAGAACCAAGACTGTGATCTTGGTATCCTCCATGCCAGCCCGAATATCGCCAGTCACTTTAAGGAGTGCGGTGGTGGTACTGTGACCAGGTCTGAACCCCGACTGAAGTGGACTTATAAGGTTATTCATGAGAACGAAGCGGGAAAGTTGTTTATGGATAAAGGACTCAAGTACTTTGGAAAGGAAAGGAAGAATGGATATTGGACGGTAGTGAATAGGACTGGAAGGATTTGAGGTTTTAGGGAGTGGATGTACTAGAGCTTTGCGCCATAATGACGGGAATGATCCGGATGTGAGGGAAAAATTAAGAATATGAGTAATTGCAGGGAGGAGGTGGTCTAGGATAGGAATGATCATGCGTCGACCGATTTTATCGCAAACCACTGCGTTGGATTTAATAGAGAGGATTATCTTTTTGATCTCGTCCAAATCAGCTAGAGTAAATTTGAAAGGGTTAATATTAGGGCGCGTTAAACCATTGATGTACGAAATAGTTTGCCTCTTGGCCAGATGATCCATAGATGAAGCAGTGGTGAAATGTTGATTAAGATCATCTAGAACCATTGAGCTAGGAAGGTCTAAATGTCGCGACTTGCCGATACCAAGAGTCCCAAGGAACTTCCAGATACCAGCAGGAGAAGAAGTAGCTATGTTATTGAGAATATGACGGCGTTTAGCTTTACGTACCATCTGATTACACCGCGGCGATTCCTAGCAACCTTAAAAATACTCCAATTGTCTTCAGTACGATATTTTTTAAATTTTCGGAATGCACGGTCCCTCCGTCTCATTGCCATCTTAATTCCCCTTGTCATCCACGGTGCTGGAGGGCGCTTTATTTTAACTTTTTTGACAGGGGCATTTTTTGACAGGGGCATGTACGTCATAAAGATCAGTGACCGTTTGATTAAAGATACTGACCTTCATGTCTAAAGTGGTTGCTTGTAACATTGGTTCCCAATCGATTAATGCAGCATCTTTAGATATAAGCTCAACCTTTAAAGAAGCAAAAGAACGCACGTACAACACTTTGGGTTTAGGTTTAGGTGGTTTTAGGAGATAAGACAGGAAGATAAGGTCGTGATGAGAAAATCCAGGAGCTGGACATTGGCCATGGGACGAAACCAAGGAAGGAACTAAGGTTAGGATTAAATCGAGCCAAGTATCATCACCTAAGACGTTATGGTGAGTAGCTTGAAGAGGTAAGACGTGCAAGCTGCTTGACTCGATTATGTGTAGGAGTTTGCGGGAATTAGGGGTGTTGTGAGCAAGGAGGTTGGTGTTAAAATCTCCCATGATAATGTGGTGAGCGTACTCTGAGCCCAAAGATTCTAAAACCAATTCGAAATCAGTGAAATAGTCGACATTAGGGGGGCAATAAACCACACCAATAATGGTTTTGACTCCTTTGACAGAGACCTCAAGAAATAAAAACTCCGCAGAGGCTGAATAGTTTGAGGAGGAGGTAGCAACAATATTATAGGGAAGGTCACTCCGTAGGTATATCGCGACACCGCCTCCTCCTTTACCAGTACGGTCATTTCGAATTAAAATGAAACCAGGAAGAGGATATAAAGTGGAAAGAAGATGCGGTTTGAGCCAACTCTCGGAAATCAGGATAGCATGAACATTGCACTCAGTGAAAGTTTCTAGCAAGTCGCTATGGTGGCTTGGAATGCTCTGAGCATTAAGATGGCAAACATTTAATAGATTTGGACGGCTGTCATTAAACTTGTCACGTAGAATATCACCAAGCGAACCTTCCAAGGAACAGAAACTGTCGTTAGCAGAATCGTAAATAGAATGAAAAGAGTCAGTATCATCGTCCGTTAATATGACAGACATGATGACCGGGATGAAATATAAATAAATAAGATATATATGTATATAAAATAGAGATATAATAGGTCTTTACCTATGAAATTGCCGTTTTGTATGAAAAAATTTAAACGAATTTTTTTCATGAATTTTTTTATTTGTATTAATCGAAGTAATCACCCATGCAATCAATGCATCTTTGCCATCGCAGTGGCAGTTTATTGATGCCCTTCTTAAAGAAATCAGCTGGACGGGAGGCAACAAATTCTTCAAAGGCATTTTGTACTGCCTCTCGGGTATTGAATTTTTTTCCCGCCAAGAAGTTATCCAAATTCTGGAAAAAGTAGTAGTCTGTAGGCGCAAGGTCTGGTGAGTAGGGCGGATGACGGAGAGCTTCCAACCCCAGTTCTTGCAACTTGGAGACCGTCTGCTGTGCAGTATGAGGTCGCGCGTTGTCGTGCAGGAGCAGCGGAGACGAGCGATTGACCAATGCTGGTTGGAGATGCGCCAGCTTCTCCATCATTGTGCTCAGTTCTTCACAGTACACATCTGCAGTAATGCTCACCCCGTTTGGTAAGAAGCTGTGATGAATCACACCGGCGCTAGACCACCAAACAGTGACCATCACTTTTCTAGGGGTAAGTTTTCGTTTAGGGCATTGTTTAGGTGCTGAACCAGGATCCAACCAACTTGCTGAGCGCTTGCGGTTATCAAACAGAATCCATTTTTCATCGCAGGTAACAATGCGGTTCAAAATTCCTTCATTTGTGTGTCTGTTGAGCAGTGCAAGGCACGTCTCGACGCGTACTTCGCGCTGGCGATCATTGAGTTCGTGGGGCACCCATTTGTCAAGCTTTTCTACCTTGCCAATTTGACGCAAATGGACCAATATTGTTTTGACGCTAACGTCGAAAGCTGCTGCTAATTCAGCCGTAGATTGTGTATCATCAGCTTCCACAACCGCCTTTAATTCGTCATTGTCGACCAAAGTCTTCGGACGACCGCGAGGTTCATTTTTCAGGTCGAAATTTCCAGAACGGAAGCGAGCAAACCAATAACAGGTGGTGCGTTGGTTTGTAGTGTTAGCTCCGTAAACGTCGTTGATGTTGCGTGCCGCTTGTGCCGCGTTGCTGCCACGACGGTACTCATATTCCATAATTACTCGAATTTTTAACGTATCCATGATGACGAAAAAGATTGAAATGCGATGAAAATGTAACACTAATCAATAAAGAAATGACTACTTTTGGAAAAAAGAATCCATGTTTTTAAAATAAAATTAATTTGAAATTAGAATTCTTAGCCAAACAAAAATTATTTTGATTTGAAATGGCCAGTACTGCAGAACGGCAATTTCATAGGTAAAGACCTAATATAAGATATAAAAATATAAGAGTATAAAACGTAGTGCAAGGTTGAAATAAACTTAATTTAAACTCTGCACCACCCGCCAGCATACAAATATAATAAACAATGCTTTAAACATAATATAAAACTATTTATAAATAGAAGTAATCAACACACCGACAAAAAACACAAAACAATAAAAAAAATAAGCTTAAAAGTTGATATTCAGTTGGGTATTGGAATGGACCCTTAAAATTCTACGCAGTGAGAACGCCCCTATACCCCATTACTCAAGACAAGATAACGAGAAGTATGAAATGAAACGGAATTTCGCTCCCATTTCATACTTCGCGACCATAATGAAGTGAGCAAAGAAGTGGTTCGAGTTGCGTGGTACTTACTAAAGATGTCATTATGGATAGAATGAACCGATTGAATGACTTTAATGAGTGAAGTAGTTTAGTTAGTATAACCTCAAACTTCTTAGCAATTTATGTGTAACATAACAATAAGTTGGAGTGATAAACAAAGGAACTTCATCGACTTTTAACAACATTAATGAAATAATATGTTATAAAACCTTATAAAATTACGAAATAATGTTGACATATGGTAAGTTTCAGACTTATAGTGCTACATCCAACAAATGTTATTTATTTAAAAGGAATTTGTTGAACTAACGAACCGTGTTTTTCAGCTTATCGTTGCTGCCTGATGAGGAAACCCCTGCCGTCTTCGGATATTTGGTCGAGAGAGTCATGAATTCTTCATTGGTGGTTATCTTGTGCCGCTTTTGATCGTGGGTTTTGATGAATATAATACCCGATTGTGACCAACAAGAACTTATTCCAAAGAAGAGGCGACATTTGCTGAAGACTGCTTGTCTGGCTCTTGTGAGAAACTCCTTTATGGATATGGAGGAGCCCTTCAACTTAGTCTTTGACTTCCAAACTTCATCCTTGTAGTGAATGTCTGAAAACCGAACCAGAATGGGTCGCTCCCGATCCTTGCATGGGGCCCCAATCCTGTGGCATACCTTGATGGACGAGGTTGTGATGTTTTTAAGACCCAATTTATTAACAAAGATGTCCAGCAATAACTGTGAGCAGCTTTCATCATCCTTTTCCGCAATACCTGAGAAAATTAGTGCTTTTCGACGAGTTCGTGTCTCCAGGTCATCGATTTGTCTTGAGCATTCCTTAATTTGTTGCCGCAGAAGACCAAGAATTCCGAATATAAGCTCTTTGAAGCCACGAAGTTCCTCTGCTACCTTTGCTACGGTGTCCTTGGAACCAGTCCCCGCATTCAGTATCTGTGCTTGCAGCTCGTCAAATCTCTTATTGACACTATCTTCAATCCTGTTCTGTGCATTTTGTATGTCTAAGAGTTGGGACATCTTGATTCTGTGATGTATGGTGAATTATACTGTAGTGCAATGTTAAATATGCAGCTGGCAGGTGGTGTGAATTACAGTGATTTTGTCACATAAAATGTGCCACACATGTAAGTACACATATATATAGTCCAGGAAACTATAAATTTACTAAGTTAAATATTAATTGACTTTTATTTCGATTTTAAAATTCACTAGCAACCAAAAACGCGTCTTAACTTTTTAGACACCTACCGCCGAAAAAAATAGTGGATAGCGCCTTGACGGCGACTTGATACGCCCTGTGCGCACCGACAGCCTCTTCGGCATTGGCTCGCCTCCTCCGACGGGCCCGCTGGTGTCGGCGACGCGCTGCGACATACTCCGAACGGAGTCGCGCGATTTCGGCCGACCACCAATATTGCGAGCCTCGTCTGTCACCCGGACGGATCCGGGGCATCGACGTGTCGCAGATGCGAGACATGATGCCCCGGAACCAGCCCGCTTGCGAATTGGGATCGGACGGGATCCTCTCTCCACCCTCACTCGCCCCCCAGGCGATGGCGACGGCGGCAGCCGTCAACATGTCGCGGTCCAAGCGGCGTAGGCACCAGCGCCGTGGCGGGACAACACTGCTGCGGTCAGGGCCGCCTCGGGGCGGACGGAAGGCCACGCTGAAAACAATGTGTCGGTGATCCGACAGCGTGGCAATTTCCTCCGCAACTCTCCACCCCGAGACCAGGTGCATGGCCGAGGGAGTCGCCCACGTCAAGTCAACGATCGACTCCCCCTGCCACCGCACACAGGTGCTGACTGAGCCCCGATTTACAAGACTGAGGTCCAGTCCGGCCGCCCATTCCAGCAGTGACTCCCCTCGAACGTCGTCCCGGGCATCGCCCCACTCACTAGAGTGGGCGTTAAAATCGCCCAGGACGAGTACCGGACGGGACTGGTAGGAGCTAATATGGCTCGTTAGCCCGTCCAGGTACGCCTCAAAATTTGCGAGGCCGCAATTCGGGGAGATGTAGCAGCCCACCACGACTGCTGGTCCCCACTCCACGACAACGAATCCGGGCCCCTTGGCCAGGAGTGCGCAATGGGGGTCGCATTCCCTCCCTGCCCAAAAGATGGCGACAAGGCCCCCATCCGCCCCAAACCATCGAGGGTGGTCGGGAACGGAGTGAGGCTCCGCCACTATCGCAAGGGCAACTGAACGCTCTGCAATCGTCTGTGCAAGAAGTGCTTGCGCAGCGATGCAGTGGTTCAAGTTGCCCTGCAAAATAAGTTGGGGGGAAAGAATGTTTATACCTCCATGGACACCCCGATAGGGCCAGAGCCCGGTTCGTTGGACCACGACGATGTTGCTGGAGCTGACGTGGCAGGACGTCCCGCTCCTTTATTTCTTGGCGGCGTGCATCTACCGCTGCCCAGACGATGATTAGCTGGCCTGCCAAGGTCGGCACACACAACACAATGCGGGGCGTGAGCCTTGCATTCCTTCGCCTTGTGACCTTGTTGGCCACAGACGAAGCACGACCCGCTCCGGTCACACCCCGTGCACCGAACCCTGACGTGCCCCTTCTCCAGGCAGCGGTAGCACTGGAGAGCTCTAGGTGGCAGTGCTACCACCCGGACCGACATCCAGCCCACTAGTGCTCGGCCGACTACCGCTAATTTGCGGGCGGCCACTAGTTGGCACCGAACCCACACCGATCCCAAGCCGGACGGGGATAACCGAATTTCGCCGACTTTTACGTCGGCGACGGCACATCCTCCAGTCGTGGCCATGGCTTCAGCAACTTCAGTGGGGTTGACGGAGTCATCCAGGTCTAACACCCGGAGCTCTCCCATAGCCACAGGGCACATCACCACTGCGTCTGTCTCGGCTAAGGCCTCTCTGAGGCGACTGGTCAAGGCCTCCGCCTTCGCGGACCCCTCTGGACCAGGGATTCTCAAAATGAGACCCCCGGTCAAGGCTCTCTTAGGACGGAGGCCCGCCTCCAGACCAAGGTCGTTCAACTTGACCTTCGTTCTCGCCACCTTCATTATCTCTGCCAAGGTATTGGCCGAGTTCGGCGGCACGTTAACGGTTACCGCTGCGGACGAAGGAGGTCGCGCCAGTGCCGCCGGTCCCTTTAGAGGCCGAGGTGGGGGTGGCCGATTCTGGCGAGCTGCTCTTCGGCCAACCACTTGAGCCCAGGTGCCCTCAGTGGATGGCGGTGGTGCTGTAAGCACAGGTATTGCTGCGGTCCTAGCAGCAGCGGCTTCCGCGGCAGCAGCCCGGTGCCTCGGTTTCCTGCCGCTCCTCTTTCCCCCCGTCGTGGCCTTCACGGTTCCTGTAATTGGTGGTGGTGCTGCGCTCCGAGCGAGCGGAGGGCGGATGGCCCTTCCCGGGAAGATCTCATCCATTATATGTTGACGCATCTGGACCAGGCGTTGGTCCCAGATGCGCCCTATTTCTGTCATTTTGCGGTCCAAAAGTCCCGCAAACCTCTCGCCTGGATCTTCCCGATTTGGTGCAGAGGCAAGAGCACTAGGGATGCCTCTTTGTGGTGCCGGGGCCGAATAATACGCTGACGGACTCCTCTCAAGTGCACGCGGTGGCGACGGTCTCGGCAACGGCGGCTGTGTCTGCGATGACGGCCGAGATGGGGTCGGTACGAGCGGAATAGCCCGAACATCACGCCGACGAAGCTCAGCCAGCTCAGTCGACATGGCGGCCACACGAGACTAAGGAGGCCAACTGCGAACGCAACTGCTGGTTTTCCTGCTCCAGCCTATTGCTGTCGGTCCTCCCGTGAAGTTCGGTGGCAGCCGCCTGAACTTTCCGGGCTGCCAGCCTCAAGGCATGGACAAAGTCGCCCTTTAAGCGACGGGACTTATCCGCCACTTCTTCTACCGACGTTAGTGACTCTTGTATTACTGCGCCCAGGTCGGCTGTCGGCTGCTGCCGAAACTCCTCGGCCAGATCCTCGACCCGGGGCAGTTGGTTTTTATCTTTTTTTCTGACTACTGGAGCCTTTTCAGGATCCAGTATGAACGCCAAATCGTTTATTGAGTCCTCTTCTACTGTGCCCTTTCTGGCACGAACTCTCCGGGGACCATGCCCCGCAGTGTTGACCCGCTTGAGAGCCTCTCCTCGGCTATCCAGAGACTCCATGGACACCGCGGACCTGAGGGAGCTATCACTCTCCATGCTCGCGGCTCCCTGGGATGTCCCAGGAACGGGAGTTGCCGGGCGGGTAAACCTTTCCCCGGCCTTCCTCACATCCTTCTTTGCGACGGTCTTTGTCCGTTCTTCTCTTCTTTCTGTCTCTGATTCCTCTGTCATTTGTTGGGCTTGTAAATTTCTTACTCCTGCCATAAAAATCATTAAAGGCGTTCACCGTGCCTAACTCCCCACCCTCCATCGAGCCCTCAAAGGGGATGCTTTACAAGCACCAGGGATATTAGACCGGTATAGCCATGGGATTATTACCTACAGCGCGAACCGATACTGAACAGCCCAAAATAGTCCAGTACGGCGCGCGCCTTCGTCTGCAGACTGACACACGACGCCAGCCCAGACGCCACCTGCAGATACGCCTACCCATGGCTAACCTTGACGGCCGTCTGACCGGACGTCACAGCCGATTGATCGAGGCCCGGCTAGACCCCGACCGCCCGTGTAAGGAGAAATCCGAACCAAAGAGGCGTGTTGCGGGTGAGGGATAACAACTGCCCGACCCCTCACCGACTCAACCTCCAGGACTCCTTCATCCCCCCGTACGGGTCCCCGCGCACGGCACAAACACGCGGGTGGTCGTCACGGAATTCCGACCATATCATATTTTAGATATGGAAGGTCCGCCAAGATACGACCACAGGATCTTGGCGGAGTCCGCCCCATTCCCCCCACGTCGGAATATTCGCCACGAGCAGTAACCCCTTCAAGTGGGGATGAATCCCATTCCGAGAAATGATTACTGCCCATGCCCAGGGTGCACCGTCCCATAAACTACCGTTCCCATCGCATATATAAATATACGAATGGGACCAGTAGTATTGGGCACCCGAGGAGGTTTTCCGACCTAGCACCCCTTGCTATGATGACCTACAGTTGAAAATTATTGAGAGTACAGACCAACAAATATTCTTACATTCAGTAAGCTACATCCAAATACATACAATGATTTGTTGATCTTGTTATCTACATTTACAATTAATTAATACACATTTGCTCCATTTATCACAATATTAAAAAATGTACCATGCAACCTTTACTTAGTTCTGTCAAATGCTATATTATTATACGAAGTATAATAAAAGACATTGCAAACTGTATACATTTTGTTTCATTGTGTGGTCACACTACTCGGTGTATTTTCTTATGCCCGGTTCCTATATTTTACGATCCGTCATTGGACCAACGTTACCATCCGTAATTCAGCTACCGATACCGATGCAAAACTAGCGTTCCACAATGCCCTACCTGCGACGAACATCCGTAGTTTAAACCACCTACGACTCGTTCGGCGATGAACCTCTCGCTCCTCTTTACGTTTAGTAATAACAAAACATCGTACATCAATTATGCAACTAAAACCATTTATTATTCTGTAATATTATGTGAGTAATAGTACAAATTACCGTATAGTTACAATAATAATTTAATTTGCGTTTTAGGTTTAAAATATATTTATAAATCATTAATATTGAAAATTTGATGTTACGCGTGCATGGTGTGAACAAAACGCGTAACAGGAAAGCGCATAGCGCATGCGTCTGGCGTCTGACATCGGTCCAGGAGTATTCCATGGTTTCTAAATAAGTTTTTAAATTGAGTATTTGATCTAAGGTTTGTAGTTATGAAATCTTAGAAGATATTATTATGTATCCATAATTGAGAGTGAAAGGAAGACGATTTGGTCTTCCTTTCACTCTCAATTATGGATAAATTTCATGGAATAGTTGTTCCACAGCTGGTTTATCGAGCCGAAATCTCAACTGGAATTCTTGGCAATCATGCACGGAAAAATAATCAACCCTTTCTTTATAAACTCTTCCTCCCACTTCTTGATCATTCACCGTCGGAAAACAAAGCCATGAATTCTCTATCAGTTTCAGAGCTAGACATCACGGAAATCTCCTCAAACACTATGTTAAACAACAAAATAAAGTACAAACGACTGGTAAACCGACCGAATTCGACTAGTAATCAAAGCAGTAACGCCTCGTTATTTTGACAGTTCCGTGACAGTAGAAAATATTTATAGGAACACTTTCGAACGCATCTCCATACAATAAGCTTACTAACGTCCTCCCATCCGTTAGTAACCAGACGTTCGTTATTTGGATAACGACTAGTATTTTTTAGGAACGGTTTTTCGTTACGCCTGGTAGAAATTCTAACTATTCGTAGTAGAAACGGTTCGTTTTTGGAATATAGGAACCGGGCATTAGGGTTAATAATGAATGATTATCTCAGCTTGAAGGTAATTAATATACAATTTAAGTTTTCGATAATTTAGTAGAAACTTTTGACTAAAAGGTACATCCACTTGAGTTTCTGATATTACTTTGGTCAAACAGTTAACACACGCAATATGATAATAGACGTGTGGATTGAGGGACCAGTTTTAATACTCATTATATTGAAATTGCGCCAATATTTTTGCTTCATTTCTTTTTTAGAAAATATATAAAGACTTGCACTATAACCATGGCTGGAAAATTTACGGATTTAGAGATATGATTCAGTAATTTTCAGTGAAATATATATATTATTAGTGTGGACTGAGGGACCACAGTTTGGACGTTGTTTTAGTTTTTTCTTTAATGCTTGGGGCCTGTTATTTAGTAAATGAACCTTACTAATTCTATACTAAATGTGTGTAATCACATTATCTTCATTTTAAAGATAATTTCCGTGAGCTGGCTAAATAGTCTGTGAGAACTGAGGGACCACATATAAAGGGCTGTAGTTTTTGATACAATTTTTTACAAATTCCAAGATTCGTTCTACAATTGTTTCTAATCTACTACTAAATCCTTGGTAATTTATTTTCCGAATTCCCGGTGTGGTCCCTCAGTTCACACGCACTTCATTAAAAATACGAGTTTATAACAAACTGTCCAAAACTGTATGTCGCAAATCAAATTTTCATATTATCTATTTAAAAAGAAAAAATAATACAAAAATTTGCGCTGAATTTTCCATTGTAAACATCAACGCATACTTATAAACTTCAGATTCAAAATTACGTCAGATTTTAACTTAAAAGGTAAAGGTAGATATCCTAAAGATTCTCCATTTTAACATTAGAAATCGGGAGAACATGAATATCAGGATCGCGGGTGTATTTCTCAGATTGGCTTAAATATATTGCAGTTATTTGGTACCTTCTGTGTACTTTTACGTACCTCTCCTGAAAATCTGTTTACGTAGGTACACAGATTTTCAGGAGAGTTTCTAATATCTCTGTACGGGCGTAGGCCCGTACAGAGATATTAGAAATATTAGGTACACCCGCTATCCTGATGTCAGAACCGCGGGTGTACTGTTAAACAGTGTACCAAGTTACATATATTGGTTAAGTACATTTGGTACCTCTTGTGTACCTCGTGAAACAAGTATTAAACAAATAAAATACGTTATGCTTCTTGAGAAATTTAATAAATCATTTTTCACTTTTACGTCGTTACTATTTTATTTAAAAAAAACCGTAGTAATCGAACCCAGAACATTAAGCATATACTATTATTCCCTTACCGGGAATCGAACCCAGAACCTTCACATTCAGCATATACTATTATTCCCTTACCGGGAATCGAACCGAGAACCTTCACATCAGGCATATACTATTATTCCCTTACCGGGAATCGAACCCAGAACCTTCACATTCAGCATATACTATTATTCCCTTACCGGGAATCGAACCGAGAACCTTCACATCAAGCATATACTATTATTCCCTTACCGGGAATCGAACCCAGAACCTTCACATTCAGCATATACTATTATTCCCTTACCGGGAATCGAACCAAGAACCTTCACATCAAGCATATACTATTATTCCCTTACCGGGAATCGAACCCAGAACCTTCACATTCAGCATATACTATTATTCCCTTACCGGGAATCGAACCGAGAACCTTCACATCAGGCATATACTATTATTCCCTTACCGGGAATCGAACCGAGAAGCTTCACATCAAGCATATACTATTATTCCCTTACCGGGAATCTAACCCAGAACCTTCACATTAAGCATATACTATTATTCCCTTACCGGGAATCGAACCCAGAACCTTCACATTCAGCATATACTATTATTCCCTTACCGGGAATCGAACCCAGAACCTTCACATTCAGCATATACTATTATTCCCTTACCGGGAATCGAACCCAGAACCTTCACATTCAGCATATACTATTATTCCCTTACCGGGAATCGAACTGAGAACCTTCACATCAAGCATATACTATTATTCCCTTACCGGGAATCGAACTCAGAACCTTCACATTCAGCATATACTATTATTCCCTTACCGGGAATCGAACCGAGAACCTTCACATCAAGCATATACTATTATTCCCTTACCGGGAATCGAACCCAGAACCTTCACATTAAGCATATACTATTATTCCCTTACCGGGAATTGAACCCAGAACCTTCACATTCAGCATATACTATTATTCCCTCACCGGGAATCGAACCGAGAACCTTCACATCAAACATATACTATTATTCCCTTGCCGGGAATCGAACCCAGAACCTTCACATTCAGCATATACTATTATTCCCTTACCGGGAATCGAACCCAGAACCTTCACATTAAGCAGATACTATTGTTCCCTTACCGGGAATCGAACCCAGAACCAGGAACATAACCATAAATAAACATAAACAGGAAACAAGGAAATATGATGAGCGGTAGTCCTTGCATTTTGCACTAGAGGAATCCAAGTGCCATCGATACAAAAATACTTAACACAATTTTTTTTCTGCGTTCGATTCCCGGTATAACCACATATGTGCCTACATGTTTGATGTGAAGGTTCTCGGTTCGATTCCCGGTAAGGCAATAATAGTATATGCTGAATGTGAAGGTTCTGGGTTCGATTCCCGGTAAGGGAATAATAGTATATGCTTAATGTGAAGGTTCTGGGTTCGAATACTACGGTTTTTTTTAAATAAAATAGTAACGACGTAAAAGTGAAAAATGATTTATTAAATTTCTCAAGAAGCATACCGTATTTTATTTGTTTGATACTTGTTTCACGAGGTACACAAGAGGTACCAAATGTACTTAACCAATATATGTAACTTGGTACACTGTTTAACAGTACACCCGCGGTTCTGATGAATATCAGGATCGCGGGTGTATTTCTCAGATTGGCCTAAATATATTGCAGTTATTTGGTACCTTCTGTGTACTTTTACGTACCTCTCCTGAAAATCTGTGTACCTACGCCCGTACAGAGATATTTTGAGTATTAGGTACACCCGCTATCCTGATGTCAGAACCGCGGGTGTGCTGTTAAACAGTGTACCAAGTTACATATATTGGTTAAGTACATTTGGTACCTCTTGTGTACCTCATGAAACAGGTATTAAACAAATAAAATACGGTATGCTTCTTAAGAAATTTAATAAATCATTTTTCACTTTACGTCGTTACTATTTTATTTAAAAAAACCGTAGTAAACGAAACCCAGAACCTTCACAGTCAGCATATACTATTATTCCCTTACCGGGAATCGAACCGAGAACCTTCACATCAAGTATACCTATTCCCTTACCGGGAATCGAACCGAGAACCTTCACATCAAACATATACTATTATTCCCTTGCCGGGAATCGAACCCAGAACCTTCATATTCAGCATATACTATTATTCCCTTACCGGGAATCGAACCCAGAACCTTCACATTCAGCATATACTATTATTCCCTTACCGGGAATCGAACCCAGAACCTTCACATTAAGCATATACCTACTATTATTCCCTTACCGGGAATCAAACCCAGAACCACCACATTAAACATGTAGGCACATAATATGTGGCTATAACGGGAATCGAACCCAAAACCACCACATTAAACATGTAGGCACATATGTGGTTATACCGGGAATCGAACCCAGAGCCCCGCATTAAACATGTAGGCACAAAAGTGGCTGTACCGGAAATCGAAACAGAAAAAAATTGTATCGATGGCACTTGGATTCCTCTAGTGCAAAATGCAAGGACTACCGCTCATTATATTTCCTTGTTTCCTGTTTACGTTTATATATGTTTATTTTCCTGGTTCCAGATTCGATTCCCGGTAAGGGAATAATAGTAGGTATATGCTTAATGTGAAGGTTCTGGGTTCGATTCCCGGTAAGGGAATAATAGTATATGCTGAATGTGAAGGTTCTGGGTTCGATTCCCGGTAAGGGAATAATAGTATATGCTGAATATGAAGGTTCTGGGTTCGATTCCCGGCAAGGGAATAATAGTATATGTTTGATGTGAAGGTTCTCGGTTCGATTCCCGGTAAGGCAATAATAGTATATGCTGAATGTGAAGGTTCTGGGTTCGATTCCCCGTAAGGGAATAATAGTATATGCTTAATGTGAAGGTTCTGGGTTCGAATACTACGGTTTTTTTTAAATAAAATAGTAACGACGTAAAAGTGAAAAATGATTTATTAAATTTCTCAAGAAGCATACCGTATTTTATTTGTTTGATACTTGTTTCACGAGGTACACAAGAGGTACCAAATGTACTTAACCAATATATGTAACTTGGTACACTGTTTAACAGTACACCCGCGGTTCTGATGAATATCAGGATCGCGGGTGTATTTCTCAGATTGGCCTAAATATATTGCAGTTATTTGGTACCTTCTGTGTACTTTTACGTACCTCTCCTGAAAATCTGTGTACCTACGCCCGTACAGAGATATTTTGAGTATTAGGTACACCCGCTATCCTGATGTCAGAACCGCGGGTGTGCTGTTAAACAGTGTACCAAGTTACATATATTGGTTAAGTACATTTGGTACCTCTTGTGTACCTCATGAAACAGGTATTAAACAAATAAAATACGGTATGCTTCTTAAGAAATTTAATAAATCATTTTTCACTTTACGTCGTTACTATTTTATTTAAAAAAACCGTAGTAAACGAAACCCAGAACCTTCACAGTCAGCATATACTATTATTCCCTTACCGGGAATCGAACCGAGAACCTTCACATCAAGCATACCTATTCCCTTACCGGGAATCGAACCCAGAACCTTCACATTCAGCATATACTATTATTCCCTTACTGGGAATCGAACCGAAAACCTTCACATCAAGCATATACTATTATTCCCTTACCGGGAATCGAACCCAGGACCTTCACATTCAGCATATACTATTATTTACTTACCGGGAATCGAACCGAGAACCTTCACATCAAGCATATACTATTATTCCCTTACCGGGAATCAAACCCAGAACCACCACATTAAACATGTAGGCACATAATATGTGGCTATAACGGGAATCGAACCCAAAACCACCACATTAAACATGTAGGCACATATGTGGTTATACCGGGAATCGAACCCAGAGCCCCGCATTAAAGGCTTATTCCGTTTATCCACCCTAAAAAAGCCACCCTAAGGAGGATACTCGGAAACGCGTGTCCTTCTATCCACCCTGAACGGGGTGGATAACCGTAATTCATATAATATGTTTCTTCCGTTTTTCTCACCTGCCTAAGTACAGTCATTAACACAAAAACATACACAAACCCAGTCCAAGAAACTTCGTGAACATTAAAATACTTTAGATGTACATACTTACCTTCTTCTTTGAGCTGAAAATAGTTTTGTTTACTCATCTAACATTCTATGTGACTATTACGTCATTCTAGACGTATCTTTTAATGACACATATCATTGCAATTAATTTCCATTCCAGTTATATTATTGTATGTGCTTAAATATAAATCATAGCTTGATTTAAACTTTAAAATGTCTTTAATTGAAAAAATAAAAATATTGACAAGGGGTAAGGGTCGAGTAGCTTTACATAATGGATATCAATATCACTTTAAGAAAACATACGCAAATCAAACAACGTATTGGCTGTGTGCTAAACGAAAAATAAACCACTGCGTCGGGACAATTACTGTAATGGTAAATAAAAGTATTATTAATTAATTATTATCCAATAGTTGTAGGATTTTGCACATAACATATTTTCTTTTAAATAAAGATACATTACCCAGTTCGTGCCCAACTAACGCCCCAAAAGCATTGTTAGCTAAGGTATTTTTTTCTTCGTCAATAGCAGTAAAATTAGTTTGGGTTGATGACGAGCTGAAGCTGGAACTAGTCGTTTGAGTATCTCGTTCAGTCGTGGTTTCTTTATCGCCTATATTAACTGCCATTGAATCCCATCTTTGACTTTCTGCCATATCCAATGATTCTTGGCTATCACATTGAGTCATATCATCGTCTATTGTGTCCGGCACATACTCGTACTTTCCTAAAAAATGTGTCGTAATAACTTGTAGCGACAAACATTGATTCAATATATTATACAGGATACTTCTATAATGTACTTACTTTTTAATGACATAGTGGAATATGCACAGTCAAATTTATTAATTTTATTTTTAGCAAATTTATAATTAAATTGCTTTATTGTAAATGTCAAATGTTTTTTTTTAATAGCCTTGTTTTTCAAATGTAAACTTTTTTAACTTTTAATTATTTGTATAAGCATCATCCAACATTATTATTACAGGAAAATACTGTGATGAAAACAAAACCACACATACAGTTATGTAAACAAGATTTCACTAAAAATGTAATTGACTCGCATATAAACCAATGTATCAACGAAGTAACCACTTCACTAGATCCGGTGCCGAAAATCTATAAAAACATGGTAGCGTCACTTAATGAAGATGATGTCGACTTACTAAATGAAGTTCCTGAATTTACAAAAATTAAAACTTCTTTATATGAACATAGAAATGCAGCATTGGGTTTAAAACAACTTAATTTTAAAAAAGTTGCCGAAGTTGTAGTGCCGAAAAAATACGAGAACTTTTTATTAGCTGATTTCATAGATGAAATAGACAATATTCGGATTTTGATATTCTGTAACAATTTCGCAAGAGACCAAATGGGTAAACTCAAAAATTTCTTTGGCGATGCAACTTTTAGAATATGCCCCAAACCGTTTAACCAAGTTTTCAGTATACACGCTGATATGAACAGTACCACGACTTCAACAAATATAATACCTTTGGCATTTGCAATTATGAGTGACAGAAAGAAAAGCACTTATTTAACGGTATTTAATTTAATCAAATCCCAAATTCCTGCATGGAATCCCGCAACATTCACGCTCGACTACGAAAAAGCTACAATGGGAGCATTAAAAAGTGTATTTCCAAATATATTGCTACATGGCTGCTACTTTCATTATGTGAAGTCCATTCAAAAACGAGCAGATAAGCTAGGTATCAATAAATACCCAAATACAAAAAGATTAGTGTTACTTACGGCAAGGTTGCCACTATTACCTTCAAACTTGATTAATGAAGGCTGGTTGTTTGTGAAATCATTTTTATTAGACGATGAAAATAATATGGCGGCATTTGTTAAATATTTTGAAAAAACATGGCTCAAGGACGAAACCTTTGTGACTGTTTGGAATTCATTCGGGGTGACTCATAGGACAACAAATTCATTAGAAACCTGGCATATAACAATATCACATGAAATTAAAGACAAACATCCACATTTAGCTAAGTTTTTGGAATGCGTGCAAAAAAACGCACAGTTCTTCGCTAATACGTCTGCTGCAGCAAAAAAATTTAGAAAACGATTGCAAATATACATTAAAAGGGACGAATTTATCCAGGATACGCAACTACGTCTACTCAATAATGAAATAAGCGTTGGTCATTTTCTGGACATATTGCAAAATTTATAAAAAACCACCAGCCCCGCTTCGGCTTTCTATCTTATAGTACCATGTACCTACAATTTAGATTTTAAGACTATTTTATGTTATTCGCTTAACAATAAATATTAAATTAAAACTTAAAAGATATTGATTTGATTCAACTGTACTTGGGGTAAAAAATCGGAAGAAACATATTATATGAATTACGGTTATCCACCCCGTTCAGGGTGGATAGAAGGACACGCGTTTCCGAGTATCCTCCTTAGGGTGGCTTTTTTAGGGTGGATAAACGGAATAAGCCGCATTAAACATGTAGGCACAAAAGTGGCTGTACCGGAAATCGAAACAGAAAAAAATTGTATCGATGGCACTTGGATTCCTCTAGTGCAAAATGCAAGGACTACCGCTCATTATATTTCCTTGTTTCCTGTTTACGTTTATATATGTTTATTTTCCTGGTTCCAGATTCGATTCCCGGTAAGGGAATAATAGTAGGTATATGCTTAATGTGAAGGTTCTGGGTTCGATTACTACGGTTTTTTTTTAAATAAAATAGTAACGACGTAAAAGTGAAAAATGATTTATTAAATTTCTTAAGAAGCACACCGTATTTTATTTGTTTAATACCTGTTTCATGAGGTACACAAGAGGTACCAAATGTACTTAACCAATATATGTAACTTGGTACACTGTTTAACAGCACACCCGCGGTTCTGACATCAGGATAGCGGGTGTACCTAATACTCAAAATATCTCTGTACGGGCGTAGGTACACAGATTTTCAGGAGAGGTACGTAAAAGTACACAGAAGGTACCAAATAACTGCAATATATTTAGGCTAATCTGAGAAATACACCCGCGATCCTGATATTCATCGGTTCTGACATCAGGATAGCGGGTGTACCTAATATGTCAAATATCTCTGTACGGGCGTAGGTACACAGATTTTCAGGTGAGGTACGTAAAAGTACACAGAAGGTACCAAATAACTGCAATATATTTAGGCCAATGTGAGGAGTACACCCGCGATCCTGATATTCATGGGAGAACGGCCTCCTCTTGTTCCTTCTCCCTCTGACGCACGGCTACAGCAGTTTCTACCAGCAGGTACAGGCACTTGAACTGGTCAGGATCTACGTCATTCTGTGGCACCACCTGAAGTTATCACCCCAAAAAGTAAAATTTCGAATAGACCAGGAACTTGAGAACCTAATTTTACATCCTATGTATTCTAATTGGGTAATGATATATATTTTAGAAATCGCTCAACAGCTACCTTAGTTTTTATTGAATTTAAAGCAATAATTTCAGGTGATGCCGGCATTAAAACACCCAAAGCTACCAGACAATCTAAAAGAACTACACTGGTGTTAATACAATAAAAATCATCGTTAGTTAAAAGCCTTTATTTACACAACAACATTAATTCGTATCTCATTAAAAACAAAACAAAAACGACTCGAGTAATACATTTTGGAAACTTAATGTTTTAACACCGACCACACCTCACACTATGTGAAAAATAACATTGACATTTTCACAAAAAAGTGTTCAATTATCTAAATTCATCATCTTAGTAACAGGCAGTTTACCTTTGATAGAATGTAAAACAAAATTTAACGTCTTTCTTTGTGAAATAAATTGCCATGTAATCATTGCAAAATATAACCAAATGAATGCCAAATACAACTGAGAATCGTTACAAGCCTACGTGTGACGCCTGGCTGTTTCCGACCACGCCTGGATATAGTGTAGTGGAGGGGATCATGTCCTTCTCTCCTGATCATTCCGGGAAGGATGCGGCGTCGAAAGAAAAAACACATAAATAAAGCTTCACATAAAAACATATTTCGTTGTAGATAATAACACATTTATCTTGACGAAATTGAGACCAGGCATTACAAAGTGCTTGTGGTGTTCTTTTTATTTTTGCGGATTTAAAAAGGTTAATAGCCTACATTGCTACATAGCCTTACCTTTTAAACGTAGAAATCATATTTACTATTACATCGTAATAGGCACATGGTTCATGTTCTTTCCTCTAGACCAGTGTTACGCCCCGGGGGGTCGCGAAGCCTCTATAGTGAGGTCGTGAAACTTCTATAGGGAAGTTGCGAAAAGTTGGGAAAGCTAGTCAAATGAATTTGGGGTAGTATGATTAGGCGTGCTACAAATACATTAAAAGTTTAGCGCGAAGTTCTGGCTAGTACTTTGTCTCTTGACACCCACCTAGCCTCTGAATGATAAATTAAATTTTGGTGGAGCGCTTTCTATTCCAATTCTTCACAAATTTTTATGATGTATTTATCCGAACCCTATGAAAATGAATAGAATTTTTCGATATGTGTCACAATATAAAAGAAACATGGAAAAAATGCGGGTAAAATACGGGTAGAGTCTTTCCTCTAGGCTCTAGAGTCTAGAGCAGTGTTTTTCAACCTCTTTCATCACGTGACCCCCCGTGATGAAAAAGGTTGAAAAACACTGCTCTAGACTCTAGAGCCTAGAGGAAAGACTCTAGGACCATACCTGCACCTTAAGAATCTAGTGAAAAAGTGTAGCGATAAAACCCTATCCTTATATTGAAATCGCTTTTGATAGCTAGTCTACTGTCCCTTATAAAGTAGCCAGTAATACAACGGGTAGTTTTGTTAACATCTAAATTGTACCACGCTTATTCTATTTATTGTCTTAATAAAGATTTCATTTCATTACTTTTTTACTTGACCTGTCCAACTAATTTTGATGGAACTTTTAGACAATAATTAACAATAATAATCTGTTTGATAATTTTTGTGTACAAATCAATATAATTTATTTTTATTTAAGTAACTTGCCTAGAAGAGATCGCACCCAGTGACGAAGTTCGGTTTAAAAATATGGATGAATCTGTCGATCTATACTGTAGATAGAGGTTATTTTTTAGGTATGCAACTGGTTCATAAACGCTCGACGCCGCATCCTTCCCGAAATGATCAGGAGAGAAGGACATGATCCCCTCCACTACACTATATCCAGGCGTGGTCGGAAACAGCCAGGCGTCACACGTAGGCTTGTAACGATTCTCAGTTGTATTTGGCATTCATTTGGTTATATTTTCATCATCATCATCATTACAGCCAAATAAGTCCACTGCTGGACAAGCCTCCCTCAAGAATCGTCTTGGGGGGATATGCCATAATCGCCACGCTTGGCAGGCGGGTTGGCGATCGCAGTAAGATGGTCATAGTCATCAGAAGGAAGCTGCTGCCCATCCTCTGGTAGATATTCCCTCGGGTCGACTTCTACGCCCCCCACGGGATGAGATGGGGTGATGATATTCTGATTATGATATATGTCGCCGTCACCACACAGCTTCTTACTTAATTATTAATAGTTAAATGCTCATATTTTGTTACCATTCAATATAAAAAGTTTTTTCAAAACACTCGTCTTTCTAAAAACACTAACATAAACAAGATGTTGCTTTTCTAATACGTTATATAAAATAGTAACGACGTTTTATGAAACAGAAAAGTGAAAAATGATTTATTAAATTTCTCAAGAAGCATACCGTTTTTTATTTGTTTAATACTTGTTTCATGAGGTACACAAGAGGTACCAAATGTACTTAACCAATATATGGAACTTGGTAGTACTTGGTACACTGTTTAACAGTACACCCGCGGTTCTGACATCAGGATAGCGGGTGTACCTAATATTTCGAATATCACTGTACCGGTGTAGGTACACAGATTTTCAGGAGAGGTACGTAAAAGTACACAGAAGGTACCAAATAACTGCAATATCTTGAGCCCAATCTGAGAAATACACCCGCGATCCTGATATTCATAAAAACACTGCTCTGGACTCTAGAGCCTAGAGGAAAGACTCTACCCGTATTTTACCCGCATTTTTTCCATGTTTCTTTTATATTGTGATACATATCGAAAAATTCTATTCATTTTCATAGGGTTCGGATAAATACATCATAAAAATTTGTGAAGAATTGGAATAGAAAGCGCTCCACCAAAATTTAATTTATCATTCAGAGGCTAGGTGGGTGTCAAGAGACAAAGTACTAGCCAGAACTTCGCGCTAAACTTTTAATGTATTTGTAGCACGCCTAATCATACTACCCCAAATTCATTTGACTAGCTTTCCCAACTTTTCGCAACTTCCCTATAGAAGTTTCACGACCTCACTATAGAGGCTTCGCGACCCCCCGGGGCGTAACACTGGTCTAGAGGAAAGAACATGAACCATGTGCCTATTACGATGTAATAGTAAATATGATTTCTACGTTTAAAAGGTAAGGCTATGTAGCAATGTAGGCTATTAACCTTTTTAAATCCGCAAAAATAAAAAGAACACCACAAGCACTTTGTAATGCCTGGTCTCAATTTCGTCAAGATAAATGTGTTATTATCTACAACGAAATATGTTTTTATGTGAAGCTTTATTTATGTGTTTTTTCTTTACCTGTAAAACTGAAAGATTGGCTTCTTGACTCAAAGCCACTTTCTCGGTGTCGCTGGGGTAAGCGTTGTATCGATGGTCGTACAGCCATCGCTTGAGGATCTTGACAGAGTGCTTCGGCAGGTTGCGGCGCCGCTTTCGAACAGAGCCCACCAAAATTGCCTAGATGAAATGAACCAGTCTATACTTCAGTAAACACACTGAATTAACACAAAATAGTAATGATCTTATGATCAACTTAGGTGGTGTTACCTTAAGAAAAAAAAGCAACTATTTTTTAGTAGATAATACTACACGCGGCATTCCTCATGTTAGTCGAATGAGGTCCACGGTTGGACAAAGGCCTCCCTAAAAGATCTCCACAATAGAGTGTCACAACTTTATTGTGGAGCCCTTTTAGGGCTTTCAAGGGATATGCCATAATCGCGACGCTTGGCTCGCGAGGGTTGGCGATCGCAGTATGCTGCTGCCCAGTTTTTGAGAGAAATTCTTTCGGGATGACTCTTTCTCTCCCCATGAGATGAAGTGATGATATACTTTGCCGTCAGCCACCCAGTACTCAATTCATTCCAGGCACAATAGTAAAGGTATTACGCAAGCGTGTCCAGAACAGACAACCTTGGTTATCACATAAAAAGATATGTACCTGCGGTGGCGGAAACCTGCGGTGGTAGGAATGCCGCTGGTGCGTCAAGGCGGGGTGAGTACGTCCATCCACATCCCAGTCGTTGCCACTCAGGTTGTCTTGGTGAGGCTGGATATAAGATGATGACTAATTATACGAATAGGTATCTCTAATTACCCTACTACCATGAGGCATGTGTGTGCCCCATTAGTCTCAAAAATACTACATGCCCGTCATATTGGGTAGTACAGTCAACGCCACATCGCCTCGGTGAATAAACATTGATCTCGACTGTATTACGTAGCCAGGAAGGATTTTATAATACAATACAGTCCACGAAGTTGGTGGATATACAAAGTAAATGTATATCCACCAACTTCGCGTCTACAGTATGACGACAAATCGTAAGTATTATAAAACATGTATCTTGGTAACTAAAACTTCTCCCGCTCTACGAACAATATGTATGTATGTAGCTGTATGTAGTGCCCGTTGGCGTGGTAATTAGATACTTGCCTCTCACGCCGTAGTTCGTTGGTTCAATTCCCACACAAGGCAGATGTTTGTGTACATGAACATGTCTGTTTGTCCTGAGTCGGGGTGTAATTAAATCTATATAAGTATGTATTTACAAAAGAAAAGTAGTATATCAGTTATCTAGTTATCGTAGTACCAACTCAGCTTCCTTTGGGTTTAGATGTCCGTGTGTATTCACACATGATATGTCCCAGGATATTATATTACATGTACTCGTATATTATATCGCGGCAAATCCTCTTGTGTTACTAATGTTCTTCGAAATAACAATCAATAATTTAAAAATAAACGTCACGTGATTCGGTTTCAACATCTTACCTCCTACGAATACTATTAATATTAAAAATGTAAAAGTTTGTTTTACTCAATCACACAAAAAAGCGGAAAGGATTTGGTTCAAATTTGAAATAGATATAGGTCTGAATTAACACGTAAGCAACAATAAACTGCTATATCTCGAAAAGAATCGCATGGTGCACACTTGTTAATAATAATACTGATGCAGGTCTCTGTATCCGATCTCAGTCACGGGTTTGATTCCCACACCGAACAAACTTATTGTATAAACGATTTGATAGATGTTTTCAGACGCATACGTTTGAGAACATCTATGAGAATCGTAACACGTAGTTAGGAGTGATATAGAATCTGACACCTGGGCTAACTCAAGATAGTTAGCCCAGGTGTCAGATTCTATATCACTCCTAACTACGTGTTACGATGCTCATCACTAGTACCCAGTACTTGGCGAAAGCAGGTGGTAGAAGGTTCATCTATACTTATATTATATCAATACTAATATTATGAAGAGGTAACGTTTGTGACGTTGTAAGGCGTAATTTCTGGATCTACTGAACCGATTCTCAAAATTATTTCACCAATAGACAGCTCTACGTTAATGTGGAGTGTCATAGGCTATGAAAAAAAAAATATCCCGAACTGTTAACCCGAAGTATTACGCGGGACAAACGGGCAGGGACAACAATATTTATAACGCGGAACGAAGTCCGCGGGCACTGCTAGTTTACAATGTTACCTGTGGTGGTGGAGGGTACGGTTGCCGCTGATGCACCAGGGAGGGATGAGTACGTCCGTCCACTACCTCACTCATTGCCGCTCTCGTTATCTTCCGTTGAAGAGGTCGACGGGAAACGGTCTCGCGCTGGTTATAAAACACCATTAATCGTCCGTCAACATTGCAAGAAACACTAACGTTAGAACGGTATCTTTCTTTGCAGTTAGAACTTGAGGCTATTAAATATGTGAAACCGGCCGCAGATCGTGGGTTTGATTCCCACCCAGGACAGATATTTGTGTGCATGAACATGTCTGTTTGTCCTGAGTCTGGGTGTAATTATCTATATGAGTATGTATTTACAAAAGAAAAGTAGTATATGTAATATATCAGTTATCTGTTTTCCATAGTACAAGCTCTGCTTAGTTTGGGACCAGATGGCCATGAGTGAATAATTTCCCTGGATATTATTATATTTTAATCTTCAACGTACATGGACTTGTATCTTAGCAAAATATTCTTCAACACTTCACTCAGAACTTTTACGCAGTATGGCATTAAAGCAAAGTTTCTGCGCCATATTTCATGAAACGAGCGTAATCAAAAAGGCGTAGGAGTTGTTGGAGAAGCTTGAATATAATAAACTTTACAGACCGAGCCTGGGAATATACTTGGTATGCGCAAACTTATGTCTCTCACGTTAAATATAAATACAACAAAACGGGGAGAAATTAGGATTAGGGAAAATGACTTTACGAGAACATCCAACAACTTCCCGTGTCCAGACAAAGTACAGAAGATATGAGGTCAATGTTGTCTTTTCGGGGTGAAGTTGCCAAAATAAAGTTAACTTTACTGACACAGAAAGTAAGATATAACTTAGCTTTAACTTAATTGCAAAGCTGTTAAGCCTATTAGATGAGTCTATGAAATATATATTAAAGTACTTACGCAGTTTTATCTTCATAACTTTTATCACGGATTTATGCAGCGTGGCGAATTTACCAAATAACCAACTTCAAGTGGAATTCCCGCCACCAAACTTCACGCCTTTTACATGAACTGCCAATTTAATATTTCATTGACATCACAGAAATACTTAGCCAAAACGATTCATAGTTAGTTAGTTGGGCGATAGGTTTCCGCACTTAGCCTCCCAATTGGGCCATTGTGCGTGATACTTGTTTGGCTACTCGAACCATTTAAGTTCCATCCAGAAGTCCAGGAGACCACGAAAGCCTGGCTTGAGGGCCTCCTGCAGTGTCTTCGGATCATTCAGGAACTTTGCCCGTTGGTAAGCGACGCTTTTGCAGTGTAGCAGTACGTGTGCTGGTGTTTCTTCATTTTCAATGCACCCTCTGCACAGGGGGCTGTCCGTGACGCCTATCTTGAAGAGGTGTTTGTTTAGCGTGCAGTGTCCGGTAATTGTGCCTATCACCATGCGTAGATCCTTCCTGTTCAGGTGTAATAGATTACGCGACAGGCGTTTGTTCAGAGATGGTAGAAATTCTTTTGTCTGTCTGCATGATTCCAGATCTATCCACTCTTTTTCATGTTCTTGTGTGGTTTTCTCACACAGCCATGTTTTCAGTTGGTTAAAGGGTATGGGTACAATGGGTTCAGGTCCCATTGTTGTCGAAAAACGATTCATAAAATAAACAAAATGGATAATCACGATGATAAGCTAAAGACTGCTCAGTGAGGAATGAATGCGTTTTTTCAGTTTTTGTTTCGAAATGTTTCGAAAATCGATGCGCTTTTGTGACAATTGACAACAACGTGGACTGTCCTTTGTCATTATGATTAAATTTTTGAAATTTTGAAAAAAGTTTTTATTTGCAGCCAGTTTTGCTTTCGTAAGCTGCATAGGTTAGAAACTTTTTTGAACAGATATCACAGCTTTGATAACAAAACTTCTTTCAGCTTTCTTTCATCCGTTCGTAACTCAGGTCAGTCCGTCTGTCCGTTCGTGTCACAACGGCATATTACAACGCTTAAAAGGGGCTTACTCCCTTTTAACTGCAATATTGTTACAAGGAATTATGGACCCGACAGAGTTGACTGGTTTTATTTCTTTACTATCAGTTTAGCCAATCTAGTATAACTGCCGATTTTTTTATATCCGATCAATGTCACTGCGACTTGATTGCGAGTCTCTAACAAGAGGTTAGAGACTGATGGTACGCTAGCAGTCGGAAGTCCACTTATGTTTTCATAATATTTTGTCGGTCAATGATAAATGAAGTCCCGCAAATCTAATAAGCGTAGACGCATTGGGTGTTACACAGATATAGGTATGAAGTAATACCGTAGAGTAGTAGTATCAGTGTATGTGTGGATAGAGTGAGCACCCTTCAGAAATAAAAATTAAAAATGCTATTCATTTAGTAAAAGTTCTAAAACAATTGTAAAAGTAATCTCCGTATTTGTAAAAAGAGAAAACAAATTATTACATTATTTAACGTGCGCTCACTCAGTTCTCACAAACTACCAATGAAATCAGTGAATCTATTAATTGAACATATAATAAGTCTTTAGTAAAACCTATGCTAACTTACCATTATAATTTGTGGATCACCTGATAACGCATTTAAGGTATTACAAATAATTTCATAGTACAGTAGAATATGATGGCCTATCACTTTGGGACTTACTCATAGTCTACGACTGGTTAATTGTAAATAGACTAGATGAACACTTAATTAAACTATTCATTTAAAGTATACTAGCTGTGCCCGCGACTTCATTAGCACATTTTGTATTGACTCCGTAAATGTAACAGCGAGGCTGGTCCGCACGGCGTACACTGAACGAGTCCAACTATTAGGTACCACAAAATAATAGGTCTTTACCTATGAAATTGCCGTTTTGTATGAAAAAATTTAAACGAATTTTTTTCATGAATTTTTTTATTTGTATTAATCGAAGTAATCACCCATGCAATCAATGCATCTTTGCCATCGCAGTGGCAGTTTATTGATGCCCTTCTTAAAGAAATCAGCTGGACGGGAGGCAACAAATTCTTCAAAGGCATTTTGTACTGCCTCTCGGGTATTGAATTTTTTTCCCGCCAAGAAGTTATCCAAATTCTGGAAAAAGTAGTAGTCTGTAGGCGCAAGGTCTGGTGAGTAGGGCGGATGACGGAGAGCTTCCAACCCCAGTTCTTGCAACTTGGAGACCGTCTGCTGTGCAGTATGAGGTCGCGCGTTGTCGTGCAGGAGCAGCGGAGACGAGCGATTGACCAATGCTGGTTGGAGATGCGCCAGCTTCTCCATCATTGTGCTCAGTTCTTCACAGTACACATCTGCAGTAATGCTCACCCCGTTTGGTAAGAAGCTGTGATGAATCACACCGGCGCTAGACCACCAAACAGTGACCATCACTTTTCTAGGGGTAAGTTTTCGTTTAGGGCATTGTTTAGGTGCTGAACCAGGATCCAACCAACTTGCTGAGCGCTTGCGGTTATCAAACAGAATCCATTTTTCATCGCAGGTAACAATGCGGTTCAAAATTCCTTCATTTGTGTGTCTGTTGAGCAGTGCAAGGCACGTCTCGACGCGTACTTCGCGCTGGCGATCATTGGGTTCGTGGGGCACCCATTTGTCAAGCTTTTCTACCTTGCCAATTTGACGCAAATGGACCAATATTGTTTTGACGCTAACGTCGAAAGCTGCTGCTAATTCAGCCGTAGATTGTGTATCATCAGCTTCCACAACCGCCTTTAATTCGTCATTGTCGACCAAAGTCTTCGGACGACCGCGAGGTTCATTTTTCAGGTCGAAATTTCCAGAACGGAAGCGAGCAAACCAATAACAGGTGGTGCGTTGGTTTGTAGTGTTAGCTCCGTAAACGTCGTTGATGTTGCGTGCCGCTTGTGCCGCGTTGCTGCCACGACGGTACTCATATTCCATAATTACTCGAATTTTTAACGTATCCATGATGACGAAAAAGATTGAAATGCGATGAAAATGTAACACTAATCAATAAAGAAATGACTACTTTTGGAAAAAGAATCCATGTTTTTAAAATAAAATTAATTTGAAATTAGAATTCTTAGCCAAACAAAAATTATTTTGATTTGAAATGGCCAGTACTGCAGAACGGCAATTTCATAGGTAAAGACCTAATATCATCTAAGCGTTCCATACTTTCATGCTCCTCCATAGAAAAACAATGTTGAAATCTAGTGCTTCAACTATTTCTGCACCATCAACATATTCATTTAAAATTCACCACCAGAGTTGCCATCTTCGAGTTGGACTGGTCCGACGCTTAGCGTCTGTTGTCATTTCAGCCGGGACCGATAGTATTTGCGGACACGCTGGTTGTGCACTAGCCTTCACCGCGTGGGTGAAGGCTAGTCTCCATTGGGCGCAAAGGCCGAAGTCGACCAGGAGGACTTTATCATTATAAATAAAATTGAGGAGCACGTGATCGGCGAGGTTAACCAACTACTCTCGCGGTCAGTCCATAGATGGGTGACCGCCAAAGTAGTTTAATTTCTAAGCGTCTCCGTGCTCCAGAGGGCACGTTAAGCTGTCGGTTGTGGTAATTAGACAACAGTCGTTAAGCCATTTCGGAGGCCTACTAGGCGGCATACGATAAGTTATACAGTAAGTAATAAAATTTCTCTCAAGTTTGTGAACCGATTTTGATAATTCGATAGAGAATGTTTTTGAGCTGTTCCTTTAAACATTTTGTGGACGTTTGTTAAGTAGATACTTATTATAAGAAAGTGCCTGTTTTTTTACCTTTATTGACCTTTTAAAATTTTAAATCGTAGTTTTTTGTAACAGCAGCGCTTTCTACAATCGCGCGAACGTAGGTACAATATACGCCACGTGCGTCGGTAAATACTTACTAGGCCACGCCATGACCGAATATATTAGGTAGGTATACTAAGTAAAGCTAAGGAAAACAAGACCCCTAAAATCAAGATTTTTAGGACAGCCGTTATACCACAATGCAGGGAAAAGAAAAAAAAACAAGTATCGTTACATCTCTACACATTTATTTCTACTTACCTACAATATTATACAAAATTAACTAAATTAGTCGATCAGTGATCACCCGTGGCATTTTGAAACTAATAGAACGATAATTTTACAATCCTTTATTTTAAACAGAATTCGATAAAAAAAACATCATGGAAGGGAAAAATAGGAGTTAAGACATCGGGGCAGACCAAAGATAAATAACATGGATAAAATCATAGACAAATTGGAAGCGCATACGGAAGATAAGGAAGAATGAATGAATCTCCACCGACAAGACCTTCGATCTTAGAATATATAATAAGATAGGCAGGTATTATTAAATAAACAACCTAATAAATAAAGTCTTCAAGGAAAGTAAACTATAATAAATAATTATATTACATCTTATCAGAACATACACGAGGAATTTATAAATTAACTATTCGTGCATAAATAGGAGGAAAGTAATATACCTTATTACGTGGAAAAAAATTACTCAACTATACAACAACATTAATAAAATAGAATTTTATTATGCTATTATTATATTTACAGCATAATATAAGAAATACTATTCTCGTTAAGATTGTTTTTATTAAACTCTTATCAACTTATGTACGTACTTCAAATATATTTAAACAAACGTCCGGATATTATTGAAACTAAAATTAAAATACGATAGAAAGTAGTATACCGAAATTAAATATAAAAAAAATTATACAATGTAATTTCCGTGAAGCTTGCCAGTTGCAGGACGAACCTAAGACGACCAATTTAACCTTAGCTAAAGGGTTCATACACCTTACTATTGAGATTAGTTTTAACAAATTATAAACCAAAAATAACTGAAATAAAACACGGCACTTGTTAGTGTACAAAAACATTAAAATATCCACGGCTTCCTTCCTCAATCCTGACGAATCTGACGCAATTCTCTAATACGATTAAAAAATCTACACGCGTTTTCACATTGTTGCCAACTGTTGTGAAACAGGATATAATTTTATCAATTTACACACACACGTCACTGACGTAAATTCATTAGTGATTGTGGGGGAAAAACTTATCTTTGAGTAAATTATGCCATTAATTGCGGTATTATTTGAAATTCCCAAAATAAAAAGAAGTTGAAATACTTATATGAAACGAATTAGCGACTGAACTTCGCAACTAGTTACATCTTTAAATACAAGTATAGGCCCAAAATTTAGGTCGTTATAGGATATACAAGTATTCTAATCACTCTGGTAAACAGGTACTTTCGCCTACGAGATTAACGGACCATTCAAACTGTTTACAGGTGTTAGTTGGAAACAACGTAGGCAACTGAAGCTCTTGTTCCTCCTTAATGATATTGTGCTGAAACTTGTTGCTCAAATAACTTAAGTGTGAATTCGGCTTAATCCAAAAAGTTGTCAAGTTCCTATTTTAGTACTGCCTTGCTTATTTGAATATCAATAACATCATAATCAATACTCCATATTTGAATGGGCTCTGTATTGCTGTGACTGACCACAAGCAGTGTTCACCCAAGTATCAAATGCTTCCGTTTTATTTTTTAATTATGTTCGCATTTCTATTTTGGCATCAAAACGAATGGTTCCTCTGACATGATCAGAAACCTTGTTTACAAAATTCTGCTAGTTTCTATTGGTTTGGTTTAGTGTTGTCCAAGTAGTACAACAGAGAACGACAGCTTAACGTGCCCTTTGAAGCACAGAGACGCTAGGAGTCCATCTATGGATTGACCGCGTGCCTGAGTTCTTAATCACTTACGGTCTACGGACCAGTGATATAAACTAGCTACGAGAACCTTATATTTTTAGTACTGACTAAATCAATGGCAAAAACTGTTGTTCCTATTATTTATGAACGTATAGTTAAAATGGAAATTTACATTGCGGATATAGATATATTGCGGAATATAGATCTCACATGATTTAGGAATATGCAGACATTTTAGATCCTATACAATTCTTTTTAAAGTGTAGATGAAATTGCTGCACTCTGAATTCTGCTACTCAACGGCCATTCCCAATTTGTTATCGGTTTTCAGATTAGTCATACTCATGACGTAAAATACTAAGGTTTTTACCCGATTGATACGACTCTATAGCATATTCCAATGGTAATTACATTTTACAAAATAAAATAATATAGTTTCGGAAAATACGTCCATAATACATATAATGACTCTCTAAAGCTAAAAGTGAAACATAAAATATTTAAACAAAAATGATATAGACATTACAAGCGAAAGACAAGGATGGAAATAAGAACCACAGTTAACTTCATAATAGGTCTGATTTTATTTCTCGGCGTACTCAGGCGCGGCTTTAGCGGGAAAATGGTAACTAGATCCGCGCCTGCGCAAGTCTTGATAGCCATAGTTTTATTGGCTATTTAGATATGAAACCTGGCTTTTTACATGATTGTTCTTGCATATTTCGTGACAAAATAACAACGGTCTAAATAAATAACAGCTAGTATTTGTCAGTGTGGCTAGTAGAGCCGCTCGGCCTTGCTGGGCCCGTGGCACTGCGCGTACTGCGCCATGCGCCGCTCCAGCTCGGGCCGGAAGTGGCGGATGAGGCCCTGCACGGGCCACGCCGCGCCGTCGCCCAGCGCGCAGATTGTGTGCCCTGCCCACAGACAATACAGCGTTAGTATATATTAGGACATGTTGGGTACCTTAGGACACTAAGAAAGACTTGCATTAGAAAATATAAATAGACAGAAAACATCTCTGTGTTCTTTTTTTTTAGATGACAATCCTAATGTGCCCAGCACGCCACGGTCACGAATATGTAGTCGTACCGTTGCATGCTGGGCTGGTCGCCACAGTCCTGTATAGATGACAAACCTTGTCATCTATACAGGACTGTGGCGGCCAAAAGGTAAAGAGGCTGGGAAGACCAAATTATATGTAAAGTAATAAATTGTAAATAATTGTATGTAATATAGAGATAGAAATCAAAATATAGTCCACAGCAATTGCTAGTAAAATATAAACATTATGACTGGCCTCATGGTCTAGTGACTGACTGCTAAGTCAAAGGTCGTGGGTTGGATCCCAAATCTTGCCATGCCAAATCTTTGTGCGATGAACACGATTATTTGTTCTGTATATAAGTATGTTGATCAGTTATCTGGTTGCCATAGTATAGGCACTGTCTAGTTTGGGAGTTGTGTCGGTTGTCCTAAGATATTTATTATTATTATTTATTAAATGGACGAATTTCAATTTTTTTTTTGTTTTACATGTTTATAAAATATTAAGTCTTTCAATCGTGTTGCGTTATCAGCAAGCGAAATATATACACAATTGATATAACGTTAGGGTAGAACCTGTATTATTAGCTAAGTCTTGCGAAAAGGAATCAATTTAGCTGTTGTCAGTGTTTCGAACACTGCACGCTCTGTATCACACGTTTAGTTATACAACTCATGTAACACTGCGTCATCGATTGACCTACTGTACTAAGATTATGTAGACATCGACCTATCCGTAGAATAAAGTTACTTCTGCATAATTTATTTATAAATATTTTGTACATTGGTTGACAGTTGGCGATTATGACGTCTCCGACCGAGGCTTATATCCAGCTATTATCTATATATGTATATAAAAATCAATTGCTGTTCGTTAGTCTCGCTAAAACTCGAGAACGGCTGAACGGATTTATCTTATCTTGGTCTTGAAATGTTCGTGGAGGTCTAGGGAAGGTTTAAAAGGTGAGAAAAATTCAAATAATTGCCGGGGAAACCCTAACCCTAACCCTAAAAATAGCCTTTATATTTTCCCATATAAACGTTTTCTAAAACAAAAGTTGAGGTCTTTTATCGATTGAGGCAGTACGAAGTCTGCTGGGTCAGCTAGTTTTTAATATATATATATATATATATCTTTTTAGTAATTATGATACTTATATTTTTGGCAGTAAAATAAGTTTTATCTTAGATGAGAACTTACCTCTTAAATGATATTTGAACCTTTTATAATGGTGAACTAATTACTTACCTTCAATTTGTTTGGAGATTTCCCATATCATGTCGATTTCTTTAGGTGATGCGTTTCCATCGACAAATCTGAAACAATAATGCAATTTATGACAAGTAATTTCCAAAGATGGTTGTTTTTTTTTTTTTTGTCAACAACTGACTAAGCTCTCCCAGACTCAAAACCTTTACTTAGATACATGCTTTTCTTAAATAGAGATTAAGTGATTGGATAGCATAGGGGTGTCTTTTATTTGATACTAGCTGCTGTGCCCCGCAGTTTTAACCGCGTTAAAATTTATAAATTATAGCCTATGTGTTATTCGGATGTATGAGCTATATTACTACAAAGTTTCATCTAAATCCGTTGGGTAATTTTTGCGTGAAAGAGTAACAAACATCCATACATCTGAATCCATACTCACAAACTTAAGCATTTATAATATTAGTAGGATGATATATACAACGTGTAACATAAATAGTGGGCGTAAGGAGCTTAATTTACATAATGTCTTCCCGGCCGAATTTGGGCCCCGGCGGCCACTCTCAATGGCTGTCCAGGCAACTGCGCAGGGCATATTATAGTGCACTTCCTATCCATGACTCTCATGATCCGATTGGACGACTAGCGACACGATCGGAAAGAGGTCAGGTATAGGACCGACGGCTTTACGTGCTCTCTGAGGCACGGGAGTATAATCCAACTTCAGAAATTTTCCTTTACGGAAACATCCCAAAATCACCAATCAACATTTTGGCCCGACCCATGGTTTGAACCCAGGACCTCATTATCTGCGGTTGAACACGTTACCGTTAGACCTTCGAGGCAGTCAAAATAATTTACATATAAAACTGAACACGTGTAGTACATAAACTCTCTATACAAGAATAACGATTATCCAATGCATTTAGTATGGGGCACCAATTGCTATTTCAAATAACTGTTTTTTAATTAATTCAGTTTGTGGAAACAAGTGCTTTTTAAGGTAAATGACTCTGTATTGAGTGAGTAGAATGTCTGATAACTGACCGGTACATGATCTTGTTCATCCACGACACGCCTTCGCGGCACGGCGTGCACTGGCCGCACGACTCGTGCTTGTAGAACTTATGGACTCTGTATTGAGTGAGTAGAATGTCTGATAACTGACCGGTACATGATCTTGTTCATCCACGACACGCCCTCGCGGCACGGCGTGCACTGGCCGCACGACTCGTGCTTGTAGAACTTATGGACTCTGTATTGAGTGAGTAGAATGTCTGATAACTGACCGGTACATGATCTTGTTCATCCACGACACGCCCTCGCGGCACGGCGTGCACTGGCCGCACGACTCGTGCTTGTAGAACTTATGGACTCTGTATTGAGTGAGTAGAATGTCTGATAACTGACCGGTACATGATCTTGTTCATCCACGACACGCCCTCGCGCCACGGCGTGCACTGGCCGCACGACTCGTGCTTGTAGAACTTATGGACTCTGTATTGAGTGAGTAGAATGTCTGATAACTGACCGGTACATGATCTTGTTCATCCACGACACGCCCCCGCGGCACGGCGTGCACTGGCCGCACGACTCGTGCTTGTAGAACTTATGGACTCTGTATTGAGTGAGTAGAATGTCTGATAACTGACCGGTACATGATCTTGTTCATCCACGACACGCCCTCGCGGCACGGCGTGCACTGGCCGCACGACTCGTGCTTGTAGAACTTATGGACTCTGTATTGAGTGAGTAGAATGTCTGATAACTGACCGGTACATGATCTTGTTCATCCACGACACGCCCTCGCGGCACGGCGTGCACTGGCCGCACGACTCGTGCTTGTAGAACTTATGGACTCTGTATTGAGTGAGTAGAATGTCTGATAACTGACCGGTACATGATCTTGTTCATCCACGACACGCCTTCGCGGCACGGCGTGCACTGGCCGCACGACTCGTGCTTGTAGAACTTATGGACTCTGTATTGAGTGAGTAGAATGTCTGATAACTGACCGGTACATGATCTTGTTCATCCACGACACGCCCTCGCGGCACGGCGTGCACTGGCCGCACGACTCGTGCTTGTAGAACTTATGGACTCTGTATTGAGTGAGTAGAATGTCTGATAACTGACCGGTACATGATCTTGTTCATCCACGACACGCCCTCGCGGCACGGCGTGCACTGGCCGCACGACTCGTGCTTGTAGAACTTATGGACTCTGTATTGAGTGAGTAGAATGTCTGATAACTGACCGGTACATGATCTTGTTCATCCACGACACGCCCTCGCGGCACGGCGTGCACTGGCCGCACGACTCGTGCTTGTAGAACTTATGGACTCTGTATTGAGTGAGTAGAATGTCTGATAACTGACCGGTACATGATCTTGTTCATCCACGACACGCCCTCGCGGCACGGCGTGCACTGGCCGCACGACTCGTGCTTGTAGAACTTATGGACTCTGTATTGAGTGAGTAGAATGTCTGATAACTGACCGGTACATGATCTTGTTCATCCACGACACGCCCTCGCGGCACGGCGTGCACTGGCCGCACGACTCGTGCTTGTAGAACTTATGGACTCTGTATTGAGTGAGTAGAATGTCTGATAACTGACCGGTACATGATCTTGTTCATCCACGACACGCCCTCGCGGCACGGCGTGCACTGGCCGCACGACTCGTGCTTGTAGAACTTATGGACTCTGTATTGAGTGAGTAGAATGTCTGATAACTGACCGGTACATGATCTTGTTCATCCACGACACGCCCTCGCGGCACGGCGTGCACTGGCCGCACGACTCGTGCTTGTAGAACTTATGGACTCTGTATTGAGTGAGTAGAATGTCTGATAACTGACCGGTACATGATCTTGTTCATCCACGACACGCCCTCGCGGCACGGCGTGCACTGGCCGCACGACTCGTGCTTGTAGAACTTATGGACTCTGTATTGAGTGAGTAGAATGTCTGATAACTGACCGGTACATGATCTTGTTCATCCACGACACGCCCTCGCGGCACGGCGTGCACTGGCCGCACGACTCGTGCTTGTAGAACATGATGAGGCGCGCGATGGCCTTCACGATGTCGGTGGACTTGTCCATCACGATGATGGCCGCCGTGCCCAGCGACGTCTGCGCCGCCACCAGCCCGTCGAAGTCCATCAGGACTGTTTCACACACACTGGAGACAAGGGTAATAAAAGGATATAAGTAGATGTAGCTAGTCTAGTGTAGTAGTTTAGTGACTCTGACTGCTAATCCAAAGATCGTGGGGTGGATTCCCATCCGGGATATTTGGGATTTGTGTGATGTACACGATTATTTGTTCTGTATCTGGGTGTAATTTATCTGAAATATATAAATATGTTTATCAGTTGTCTAGTTGCCATAGTACTGCCTCTGCCTAGTTTGGGATCAGATAACAGTGTCTTAGTTGTCCCAAGATATTTACTTATACTAAAGAGGAAAAACAAGGAGTGTCGACAATATACAAAATGAAGATTACGATGCCATCTAGCGGCATTTGTACGTATCAATTCACAATAAAGTTGACATCGGCAATGTCACTCTGACAGCTCAAGCGCATGCGCGCGATTAATTGGTGTTCGTATAGAAAAAAAAATCATAGTTAGCAAAGCAAAGAATACTTGTCTCTCTGCAGTGGTTAAGCAATGAAACCAAAGAAAAACACACGAGTCTTAAGACTGCAGGTATGGTGATTGGTCCAACACTGTGGAGAGATTTGAGTTTTGTTGAATAATAGTTTACATTAATATTATATTCAAACTAAAAAAGGTTTACAATTAGGTTTATGACTGAATATTTATCATGATCAACTAAAACGCATTATCAAAATGAAAACACATGAAAACCATGAACTTAAAGTAGTAATTATTCTTAAGACCAGCAAATTATGCCTCTGGTCAAATTAATTGCAGGGCACTCAATTATTTTCTTAAGAGAAATGCTCAAACATGCTCATGCTACTAGATAGGTAATTTCTGGGATAAAATGATATGGACGTGCTTTACGCTCGCATACCAGCGGTTACTTACTCTTTAGGTATAAGAGGTGTGGAAGATCCTCCAGGAATGATGGCTAGCAAATTATCCCAACCACCAGTGACGCCTCCTGCGTGCCTCTCAATAAGTTCCTTGAGCGGTATGCTCATCTCTTCCTCCACGGTGCAGGGCGTGTTGACGTGTCCCGAGATGTTGAACAGTTTAGTGCCGTGATTGCGAGTGCGCCCGAACGATGCGAACCAAGCGCCGCCACGACGACAAATTGTCTATGGAACGGGTAATATTTTATATTAAAACTATCATTTATATCCTTTATACTTTATATATAGTATTTAACAGACTTTTGAAGAAGGTCATCGATTCGACGATATGTTTTGTTTTTTTATTGAATGTATGTTATGCGATTTCGAAGGAGTTCCGATTTTTTTAATTTTGAAGTAAATACTCTTTACGCACGCTTGACTTGAGTAGCTGATGAACGCAAGACGAGAGCGTTACGAAATGTGTGATCGGGCGACGCGAACGGAAGTTTGAGAGGAAGCATATTGAGCATTGATATTTATGAGGCAAAAATCGCCAATTGGAAAAAATGAATAAAACTCTTTACTTTCTTAACCATTACATTAACGATGGTTTTTAATATATTGGTAGTGTTTTATTCTTTTTTTTCAATTGATGACTTTTGTTTTCTAAACATCAATATCAATGTTTCAATCAATCAATGCGTTATCAATATCTAAATATTTTTCGGAAATGTTGACGAGCATGTAATGTAACATCCTCCTCCACATTTCCGAAAAACATTTTGTATCGAAAGGGCACAAAAAAGCACGTGCCCATTCTTTTTTTTCGCCATGTAGGTTGGTTTATAAAATTTTCTTCGGTAAATCTAAAAAAAATATTTATAAAGCACATCTTCTTAAAAGTAAAGAAATGTAATCATTGCCGCAAGAGAATCATTGTAACTTCTATTTTAATTGTCAACTCACAGGTGATACAGCAATTGTCTCCACATTGTTCACAGTAGTGGGGCATCCGAAGAGACCAACATCAGCAGGGAATGGGGGCTTCAGCCTGGGCTTGCCTTGCTTGCCCTCAATTGACTCAATGAGAGCTGTTTCCTCTCCACAGATGTAGGCACCAGCACCACGGTGCACGAACACGTCGAAGTCGTAGCCTGAACCGCAGGCATTCTTGCCAATCAGACCTGCTTGGTACGCCTGAGGAATAGAAATTAGTTAAAGTTAATAATGGCTGTAGAAAAAAAAAAAATAATAAATCTTTATTTTGGAATCTTTACACTCCATATTTTACACAGACAAGGAACAAATAAAACATATCCGTATCAAAAAGAAAATAAATGAAGTTACATAACAAACAAAATGAATATATATAACCTCTCTACCCTATATAAAATGACGCCATTAGATACAATTATTACGCTGCAATCTGTAACCATTTATTGTACATTGTGGTAGTATACAGTCTTTCAGAAAACTCTTTGATAATACTGTTTGTACACGAACCAACCCTCGACATGAATCCAGCGATTCGTTTTCTCTGGATGGCATTAAACGTATCTAGCCTATCTTCTGCGAACATACCCGACGCACTACAATGCGGCGCAAGACCCATTAGCTGCTTAAAGATGTTATTGTACTGGACACGAATACCATCCAGAGACCTCTTCGTGTAACGCGTCCAGAGTTGGCACGTGTAGAAACACTGACAATATGTCCTAAAAGATGTATCTTCGTCTGAGTGTCGGCTTTAAAAAATCTCCTGGCTATCATATTGCCCACTATTGACAGCGCTTGCCTGTCTATATCGGCATCGTCTTTGAAGTCTGACGTCAGTACATGACCAAGGTACTTAAACCTCTCTACTACTTTGACTCGCTGACCTCCTATCCAAACTGGTGGGACGTTTTGTGGACCTCTTCCTGACCTAAATATTAACATTTCTGTCTTCTTTGCATTATACACCAACTTATGTTCTCTAGCGTATCTCTCACAAATTTCCATCAGTTTCCTTAAACCCTTAATTGAGGGGCTGAGTAGGACCATATCATCAGCGTAGCTCATGATATGGTCCTACTCAGCCTGTCCTTTGTTGACATACCTGTCTCCAAGCCTAAGCCCCACCGCAGTCCCACTCAGCTCCGCAATCGAGTCATTTATATAGATATTAAATAGGTCAGGAGTAGGAGTGGTTAACCCACCCTGCCTAACGCCACAGGATAGTTTATAGCTATCCAACCTAGCTGATTCCCATCTGACGTTATTCGCCTGATTATAATACCAATATCTAATCAGTCCAACAACTCCAGGCGCGATATTAGTTTTATCTAGTTTCTCCCATAGCAAGTCATGATTGATTGTATCAAAAGCACGCCTTAGATCAAGGAAACAAGCGTAAACACTTGTCTCCTGTTCCACATATTGCGATAAAACTTGTTTCAGGGAGAAGATAGCCATGTCTGTTGAAACTTCAGGACGAAAACCGAACTGTCCATCATTTAGGCTAAGTGCGGGACTTAACTTTTTATGTAGCAGGCGCTCAAGCACCTTGGCCACAACCGTTGCCAGCGAAATGGGTCTATAATTCGACATGCTAGTAGCATCCCCAGTTTTATTTTTAACTATAGGTACAACCAATGTACGTATAAGTTCCACGGGCAAGTATTGGTGTCGTGCACAAAGATTGAACAGTAAAGTCAAGGTATCAGCAATATACTTTCCCGCGTATAACAGATGCTCAATACTCAAGCTATCGTGCCCTGGGGATTTCCCTCGTTTCATTGTCCTGAGAACCTCAACATCATCAGTCGACACCTAGAAAGCCCCCTCCTCAACACTTTTACAGTTATGGAAGAAGATGACGCCACACACTACCTGGTAGAATTTTTGGATTCCCTCAGCACACCCGGACTTCCAGCCCACAAAATAGTTTTGAAAATCGGTGTACCAATAATTCTCCTCAGAAATTTATGTCCTCCCAAACTTTGTAACGGCACTCGGCTTAAAGTCACAAATCTGCTGCAAAACATTATCGAAGCTGAAATATTAACAGGTTGCGGCGCCGGTGATATTGTTTTTATTCCAAGGATACTTATAATTCCTAACAACTTTCCTTTCTCTTTCAAACGAGTGCAATTCCCGGTCAGTCTCTGTTATGCCATGACGATTAATAAAGCTCAGGGCCAGACATTATCCGTTGCGGGGGTGGACCTAAGTATTGGATGCTTTTCCCATGGTCAACTATACGTAGCTCTTTCACGCGTAAACAACCCCAATAACCTTTTTGTGTACACTCCAGATGGTTCCACAGCTAATGTTGTTTATAAAGCAGCACTAAATTAAATAAAAAAAAAATATTTGTATTGGTATCCTCCAACAGCGCTTTACACTAAAAAATACACTGTTAAGTTCCGACATCCACGCGAACGAAGTCGCGGGCACAGCTAGTTTGTTAATATAGATTTATTATTACATCATTAAACCAACCAACCATACAATACATGTATACTATTATTTAAATATATATCGTTTATTTTGCTTACAGTAAAAAAACGGCTCTATAGATTTCCAAGAAATTAAATAAACTTTCAACTGAACTAGGAGACAAAATTTATAACACCTGTATTTTTGTGTGGGGTTAAATAGGATACTAACCTCGGCAATCGCAACTTGCAAATTACTGGCTTCGTTATAAAACTCTCCTCTAATATAAATGTAAGCAGCAATCGCGCCGATAGCTTTGCCAGCGACCAGGCACCCTTCCACCAGCTTGTGAGGGTCGTGCCTCATGATCTCTCGATCCTTGCAAGTACCGGGCTCGCCTTCGTCTGCGTTCACTACGAGGTACTTGGGTCGGCCGTCGGACGGCTTGTTCATGAACGACCACTTCATGCCTGTAGGGAAACCGGCACCGCCGCGGCCACGGAGACCCGAGGTTTTTAGCTCATCTGGAAATGAGTATAGTTATTGTAGACAATTAGTTTTTTCACATTTTTGTTGCTGAGTGGTGAAAAGGTTCACCACTCAGCAACAAAAATGTTGTATGTTTGTAGCCAGTCTGTTAACGACATCTCTATTCCCGAATCGACACCATTAATTACCCATTGAAACAATTTCAGTGGGCTTTCTTTAATATTTTAAAGCTAATTAAAACAGATCTGTTTATGTTGTTTATCTTCTGAATTCTTCACAGCCGATATAAAAACCGCCGATAAAAAAATATTGTCTAGTTAGAATTTTTCACTGATAAATGGTCATTAAAGCTGACCAGAATGGAATAAAGTTTTATGTTTAAATTATTAATATTCCAAAAATTGCTGTACATACATATAAGCATAATGGACGAATGTTAAAGGACTAAATATGCATATGAAATGGAACAACATCCTACGCAATTGCAAAATTTCCATTACGGTTACTAAACTGGTTCTTTAATTTGTTAAATTCCATGGATAAATTTCGTTTCTTAAAGATCATCTACTATTTATCTTACGCCTTGTATTATAACCAACTAAAGCAAAGAAATTTTCAATAATATATACTTTGCTTAGACCAAAATCTTTGCAGAATTACTTTTACAGAAAGTAAGAAAAAGGTAACATAAAAATCAGGAGGAGGGGCTAAAGTCAAATGTGGAAATACTCAAAATTGAACACAGAACAAAATCGCAAAAAGCTCAATCATTCGCTCAATCACAACTTTAACCAAACCATTGATCACCACATATGAAGTTTAGCATAAAAAGCTAATTGAAGTAAAGAGGAAGATTCTTAATCGGAAAAATGAACCTCATTTACCTCTCACCAAGAATATGCTAATGGCTCAAGAGCAGATTCAAGATAAACTAACACTACAAAGTTATAGACAGCAGGTTCTCTGCTTCAACTATTAAGCTGTCTCATAAAATACTCTCTATCTCAATCTTGTCTATCAGATAGATTGTCTATTAAGAGCAACTAAATGAACCACCAATTTCTCAGACTCAATTACCACAAAATGAATTGTATATAATTAGGTAATGTCAGATTCAGATTTATTTATTCATTCAAATCAGAATAGAGATGTTGCCTAATTTTAAGCAGTGCCCCGTGGATACACCTGCACACTTAATAAATTATAGCTTGTGTTATTGGGATGTTTAAGCTTTATTACTATAAAGTTTCATCAAAATCCATTCAGTACTTTTTACATGAGCAACAAACATTGATCCATCCATTCTCACAAACTTTGGCAATTATAATATTAGTAGGTAATCATTTTTTCATAATCATAATCATTTATTTGGTGCATTTGGCAATGTGTTGCCCTTTTATGCAATACCATGCACCTTTCTAACATAGTTATTGATTGATGATTAATGACATTAAAATTAGTTTAATGGTGTAAAATACTAAATCACCACCAGCAATTACTATTATATTAGTTATTAACAGAATATGTTGGTATGTTTAGTAACATTACTTATTAAATGTGCCTAAATTTTGTGATGTGTGTGTATATATACTTAGTAGCCATTTTATTTATTTTTTTACACACATTGCAACACTTTGATGCAACTATTATTTATAGCTAGCTTTCTCAAAAATGTTCACTTTTAAAAATAGATTTTAATATATACCAATAACATACACACTTCAATTCTCAATTCTTTATTGCATTCCACAATGTATGTATAAATGTTGGTAGACATAATAATGTTTGTATCAATTGTGGACCCTGCAGGGTACAGCACAGATTTAGGAGAGAGGAGGAAGAGTGCATTATTACTAATTGCATATTTAAGTAACATAATGAGTTTTATTAAATTAATGTATTATTATAGTTAGTCCTGAATTTATTTATTATACTTAATTATTTAGTTATTTTAATTTAATAAATTTTACTATGTAAAATAGTAAAATTTATTAAATTATATATAGCTATATTTTATATCATTTATTTTTTATATTGCACTAATTTCGTTAATATTATAGTCATATGCTTTTTGTTGCTAATTATATTTTATCATTAAAATATTCGTTAGAGTGTGTGATGTGAGTCGGGTAAGTTGAGTCTATTTTTATGTCTTAGTATATATCTCGTTTGTTTATCACCTCTTTTTTCGAAAAACTCTGGGTAACTGCGGACAAATTTACATATCTCAAATATCTCTTGAAAATGTAGCTTGCAGCTATCGGTTTGTTGGACATTTACTAGGATTCTTATTAATTTCAAATATACACATTCCTGCCAGGGGCAGTATGTTCAGCCTTTTGAAATATGTTTGTGGTTTTTCACTATAACTATCAATAAATAGCTTAACTATTAAATCTCATTAACCACTGTTGTTCATATATTCATTGCATAATATTTTATAACTGACCTCCACACTAAGATTTACCAAAGTACAAGTTTAATTCATCTAGGTTTATAGGTCAGGTCAACAGTATAAATATTGAAATTGTTGCTGGTAATTAAATTTCTTCCATTCATTATAATGATCAAAGGTATTGAAATAGCATAACTGATATTGCAACGCCAGTACTCAAATTATGTATCTTGTTCTGCAAGATACATAATTTGAGTACTGGCGTTGCATATAATATTGCCATCCATGCAATATTGCATAATAATAACAAAAATTACACAATAATTCTACTTCAACTGTAAATTTCGGGTATTTTTTCAATGTTTTTTACTTTTGCTTTTATTGAGTTTTGTGTTGCAATGGAATGTTAAGGGTTCTCCACATATAGCTTTACAGTTACCATAAGCATAAAATTATTATAATTATTAATTATATTATCGCACTACTGACATAGGATGCAAAGATAGAATGAAATTATATCTGAAACTCTAACTTTTTTTCTACAGATGTCTGAAATGTTTTACCTGATTAGGACTTTTACCTGGACAATTCCAAACTTATTGATACAATTTTTTAAATATTTTATGTAGCACTCATTCTAGACAAAATAGTAGAGCTATGGCATCTGCCTCATAATGCAATGTGCAGTTAACAGATTCTAGTCATTGAATAATGACCAAACACTTGATTGAACTGAATTATTATATGTTACATTTTAGGCAAATCATTGTCAACTACAGTACAACCAACAAAATATACTTATGAAATAATGGAATTCATATTTGCGGGTATTGTATAGTTAGTATAGGGGGCTGAATTAATAGCACATTGCAGTTAATTTCAACTATAGTTATTTTCACTATTTATTTTACTCACTATATTAAGATTCTAGAATAAATAAATAAAAGATATCTTAGGACAACTAACAAACTGCCATCTCAGCCTAAACTAGGCAGAGCACCAGACAACTGATAGACACTTACATATTTTTAAATACATATGTACATACTATAGATAAACTAGCGGCCCGGTTTGTGATTCGCTACGTTTAAGGCATAGTAATAAAAAAAATGATTATTAAGTTCATTTATTCAAACAAAAAATATTTGAAATTGCTAAAAGATGTTGATTTTACACTTCTTCAAGACTTTTTTTTCTCGACATACAAACCTTCCCTGGACTTCCTTGAATAATTCAAGACCAAAATTTGCCAAATCGGTAAAGGTGTTGTTGAGTTATAACATTACAACGAAAAGTGGCATTGATTTTTATATATATAGATTACACCCATACACATAACAAATAATCATGCTCATCACACAAACATTTGTCATGGGTGGGGATCAAACCCACAACCTTTGGCATAGCAGTCAGTGTCATTAACCATTAGAGCAAAAGGCCAGTCAATATAAAAATACATGCAGATATTGGATTTCTTTTTGTTGAAAATGTAAATTTCTTATGATCTGTACAGATGATAGAACCGATGTTAGCTAATGACAACAGATTTTTCACATTATGTATTCTTTGTTTAATTAACACTCTGCTTACCTATAATGTATTCAGATTCTTGATATAAGTATACGAGAATGGTTAAATAGCTCATGAATGAGTTTTAGCCCATTTTTAGAATGCTCGAAACTTAATCCTGCTTTTAATTTGTACAGTTGCCTCCCTAATTAAAAAATCCCTATCCCCATTAACTATTCATCATTATTGAAATTTACATCCCCAGAAATTTTCAAAGTTTTAATGGCTTTTAACCGATGCAATCGCATCAAATTGTAGGTAATCCCCTATCTTTGAATGTTGTGGTGGCATATTTCTAATATTTTAACAATTATTCATGTTCATATTTATTATTTATTTAAATTATGTATTATCATTATTATTTTTATGACAATACAATTTTTTATTAACAAAAAAAAAAAAAAATGTCTGTTTGAGTGTGTTTAACACTGAAACAGACATTTTTTTTTTTTTTTTTTTTTGTTGGTGATCCTAATAAAATAAATAAATAAAAAATGTCTGTTTCAGTGTTATAACACACTCGGCAAGATACACGATTAGTGATATCAATGTAGTGTCGTTAAAATTGACATATATTATTTCAAGTTTTCCCATTTCACAATCTGACATTGGCAGAATTATCGACTTCGGCACTAATTGCCATTTATAAAAAGAATAACCCATGTAACTATTATTATACCAAATACGAAATGTAACACATGTCAACTACATAATAGATCTCAACGGTTTTTAATTGAAGAATACTTACTGACAAGCCAGTCATTTCCTTTCAACAGAATCTCCTTGGTCAAGTACCAGTCTCCACGAGCCATGGCTCCCTTTAGCCTCCAGTCATGACGCCCGTACAAGTTCGTGAATATTCTGTCTTGATCAGCAAGGGGGCCACCCCTGGTCTTCCCAGCAGGAGCCTGTGTCTGTTGGAACCGCACCGAACCATTGTTGATGTTCACAAGGGGGCCAACAATGCCTAAAACAAGATGTCAAAATTATATAAGTCTCTTAGGTGCGCAACACACACTATCAACCAACTTCCACTTTTGAACTGCCTTCGGCGTTCTTGTAACATTCGCGCAAATAGTTGTGAGGTATTGCTAAGCTTATAATAAGTAAATATGTACCCAAATTCGATTTTGTTCCCTGAATTACTCTCGCTAGAGCACCAGCCATCTTTTCTAAAACTGTCAATGTCAAAATTGTCAAAACAGAACAATTCTGTATTAGAATTTTGACGGCCATATTAGCTTTTAACATAGTCTTTTAAGCCTATGTTAAAAGCTAATATTATGAAAAGTCGAGACATTTACAGTTGAAGAGAATTTTTGCGAAATGTGTTTCACAATAATTCTCTTCAACTGTAAATGTCTCGATTTTCTCAATGTTTTTAACTTTTGCTTTTATTAGGTTTTTTGTAACAAGTTTAGTATTTTTTGTTGGTATGTTAAGGGTCTGGGGGTCTGCTGTGTGGAGACGGCGACAAATATCAGAATCAGAATATCATCACCCCATCTCATCCCGTGGGGGGCGTAGAAGTCGACCCGAGGGAATGTCTACCAGAGGACGGGAAGCAGCTTCCTTCTGAGTACTACGACCATCATACTGCGATCGCCAACCCGCCTGCCAAGCGTGGCGATTATGGCATATCCCCTCAAGATGATTCTTGAGGGAGGCTTGTCCAGCAGTGGACTTATTTAAGCTGTAATGATGATGATGATGATGATGTTAAGGGTCCTTCACACATCGCTTTACAGTTACCAAAAGCAATCATTATTATTATATTACTAGCTGTGCCCCGTGGTTTTACCCACATTAAGCTTTAAAAATTATGACAGCTCCTCCCCCGTAGGTGATAGCGTGATAATATGTAGCCTATATGTTGACCCGACCTCTTAAAAATATTCATGCAAAAATTTAAGTGAATCCATGCAGTACTTTTTGAGTTAAGCCCGGACATACATACAGAAAAACAGACACAGACAAAAATTCTAAAAACTATATTTTTGGGTTCGATATCGATTGTAGATCACGCCCCAAGTATCCTTTTTAAAACATATTTAATGTACAGTTTTGACTTTCCTACGATTTTATTATATGTATAGATTTGACGGTCACCGTAGCCTAGTTGGTAGTGCTCCTGCCTAAGAAACTAGTGATCCTGGGTTCGAATCCCGGTAAGTGCAAATATTTGTGTGATGAGCACGAATATTTGTTTCGGAGTCATGGATGTTTTCTTTCTATATAAGTATTTATCTTTCTATATAAGTATATCGTCGCCTGGTACCTGGTATAAGTACAGGCTTTGCTTAGTTTGGGGCTAGGATGATCTATGTGAAATTGTCCCTAGATATTATTATTATTGTTATACTACGGATAATGTTTCCTACTATGGTACAAACAAGACTGACATTCATCGACAAACAAATATTGAGAAGATCACGTTTGTGGACTGGGAGCCCTTTTGATTTTAATTATACGATAATTATTAGTAGAATAATTATACAGTGTAACAAAATCAACTGTCAACCTATTACTAATCATATAGTACGGCCTACTGCCAGAAAGACCGATGTGATAAGGTTCTATTGGCGAAAATTGGATTCGGATCCTTAAAAAATATATATTACTATGGAAAAGTTGGTCCATTATATAATTATCCTCGTAAGTCCTGTGTTTTTTAAACAGCAGCAATCATATCTGCTGGATGTACTATACCAAGTACAAACTAAGAATAGTGCTTCAGACCGAGATATATTTTTTGCTGTTTTATGTACTTTCTGATGTTCTATCTTGATTTTTGTATTTTTTATAGTAAGCGTAGCACCTGTAGCATCTTTTTTAAAAAGAAAATATTGGAAATAGTATGTTCTCCTGTAAGTACGTTAGGCTTGTATTCAGGATAACAAAACGATATCAAATGTTTAAAGGTTTTATTTAAGTAGCAACAATAAGTCATATTCTTCTTCTAAATATCACTTACGTAAAAATATTATTATAGAACTAAGTCTTGAACACTATTCAAGCTTAATCAAATCTTATAAAGATATGTTCTGAAAAATTTTTTGTTGGGTTCAGGCAGATATTTAAATAAACTTTTTATATCACATCCTGGAAGACGGCACCTTTGTTGTTTGTCCAGGTTTTCTGGTAAATGGATATTGCCATGGAAGCGTCGCATTTTTGATGGTATGGGCACTATTCCCGCTCTACCTGCGGGTCGTTTAACAGGGTGTTCCATGTCGCCTTTTTCTATTTCGTTGAGTTCAGGCAACAGATTTTGTTCAAGAAACTTTTCAGCAAATGGCATCCTGTACAACCTCAATTGCTGTATCTTCTTGGTTCGAACGCCCTTTTCTTTTTTGCAATTACTAAGAAGTTGTGCAATTTGATCTTCGTTGAAAGCTAGAATAATAAATATAATATATACCGAATGTACTTCCAGAAGTACAAATTATACTTACATAATTTGTTACATAATTAATTATAAACAGTTAATTATGTAACAAACGCCTAAAGTACCGTGTCAAGTACAAATTATTTTGCCAATCAAGAACCTCCCTAAATACAAACTTTTCTTAAAAAATTTGTTTAATTGACAATAATTAGAAACGAATGTTACTGATTCATATATAAATCAAAACACAACACAAAAGATTACTTCGATATAAACAGATTAACTTACCTCGCACTGACCGAGGACCCAACCGCGTCGCCATTTTGTGGAAAGGTGACTATTATAATTAGCGGTGGGCGATTATGAGATATACTAATGAAATCATTCGATTATTAAAATGTCTCGAGATATCTCGATTATAAAAATTAGTAGTTACTAATTTAGTAGATTTTAGACACAACGCTGCTTGCACTCGCTTGAATATTGGCACAGCAGAGTAGCAAAGCGGTGGGCGATTGTGAGATATACTAATGAAATCATTCGATTATAAAAATATCTCGAGTTGTCTTGAATTCTTGATTATAAAAATTAGTAGTTACTAATTTAGTAGATTTTGTGTTCGCGAGTCGACACGAGCAAAACTCGATGTTGGTCGGGTCAACTCGGGTTGCGTCGGCGGCGCGGCGGCGTCGCCGCGTCGGTCGAGCAAGTGCACAGGTGTGGTAGCTTAGCAACGTAGGAAGGAGACAACACTATGCACAACGCTGCTTGCGCTCGTTAGAATATCGTCACAGCAGGGTACCTACTACGCTTACGCGCCTACTGAATAATGTTACATCTGACTTTTTTATAAATTATAATACACTTAAACTGCAAAAACGTGTATATCATTGTACTTTAAATATTGTTGTCGTTATGAGTCTTCGATTTAGGTACATAAATAAATATTTTAAGTAGTACAAATACTCTTTTATTATTCAAAATAGCATATTAGTAAACATATCTTATAATACTAATAATTTTATCTATTTTCTGAAAATCACAAAGCCAGTTTCAGTCTTTTAGAAGTAAGTAAGTAATAAATCTAATTCAGATTATGAACAATTGCCATTGATAAATTGCTAACTTGCCAAAAAAAAATAATTGCCATTGACTCGTTTTTAAGAGTTAATATTGATCTAAGAATTAATAGAAATCTATCAATAACTAAATTCTAAATTAAGTAAACTTACTGCTTAATGGCATTACCAAAACAACGTCACGTCTCACACCACCGGAAGAAACAAAATAGACGACGTCTGTTCTACTCAAAACAAAAGCCAAACACCGACTCTCTATTATTCTCCTTTAAGTAGAGATGGATAGTCTCTAACTCTCCCTATTATTCCAATAGGATTAGTAATACTAATTAGTAATATCATTCGATTATGAAAATTAGTAAGTTACTAATTTCATAATCGATTATCAAAATTAGTAATACAAAATAATTCGATTATAAAAATCATTCATAATCGCCCACCACTAATACTAATGAAATCATTCGATTATTAAAAAGTCTCGAGATATCTCGATTATAAAAATTAGTAGTTTCTAATTTAGTAGATTTTGTGTCGAGAGTCGAGACGAGCGAAACTCGATGTTGGTCGGGTCAACTCGGGTTGCGTCGGCGTTGCCGCGTCGGTCGAGCGAGTCCACTGGTGTGACAGACAGTAGCAACAACGTAGCTAGGGTATAGCACTATGCACAACGCTGCTTGCACTCGCTCGAATATTGGCACAGCAGAGTAGCTACTACGCTTACGCGCGTAATGAATAACGTTACAATCGTACCAAAACGGTATAGTAGTTTAGGCGTGAATGAGTACCAGTTCATTTATAATATTAGTATGGATAATTAATCAACATTCAACAAAGTCATTTTTGTTATTAGGAACGTTTAGAATAAAACAAAAAGATATGACTTCTCGTCAAAACAAAATACAACAAAAACAGTTACTTATGTACTTCTATTTTAAATAAACTAGTAGTAAAATTTTAATATACCTACACAATCGCACAGTTTCAGCCCTTTAGGAGTAATCATATTCTTAAAACATTATATGTATAAAATACTCTCGAGTCTCTCTCTATTGTTCTCTGTATATTGCAACAGGATTAGTAATACTAATTAGTAACGTCATTCGATTATGAAAATTAGTTGTTTACTAATTTCATAATCGATTATCAATATTAGTAATACAAAATAATTCGATTATAGAAATCATTCATAATCGCCCACCACTAATTATAATCACAGATAACTATATATTAGTCAGAATATCTTTGGGTGACACTAAGACTGACAGTTATCATTAGTTGTCTATCATGGCGGAAATGAACACAGAGTATAGAATGAGAATGACAGTTTCAATGTTACCATTGTATAAAAACCTTTCGGTAAAAGGGTAACGAAAAATTTGTACTTGGGTAAGTACACTAGGCAGTTAGTCTTGCTATGTAATTTAATTGTCAGGTCTGAACTCCTATGCTTCATTAGTACTTGTACAAGTACGCGGGGACTTACGAGGATAATTAAAAATACATAACTATCTAAAGTACTCACGATGATCGCATAGAAGGCATGAAACACTATGAATTTGCGAATTCACGATCAAAAGTATTGCTTATTTGACAACTGCTAGACGTTAGCAACGTATTTCAATGACCGGACTCTACCTCATTTACGATTCGTGAATTATAAATAGTGTGGGGGGGTTTATGTATAAGACCATCAGTTTCTTTCACATGCTGGAATTGTCATCGCATTGTTACGTTTGAAGATTTTTTATTACTTCAGTATTTGTTTTATTCTTGAACACGCGTTTCGTAAACACGTAATAGGGCTTCCCCCGATATCGTGTTTCCGTACCGCGTGGGGGATTCGCGCCTGTTTGTGTACTGAACTCGAAGCGCGTAGATATGAATTGCGTTCCGACCGTTTGTCTGAAGATAGGATACTGTTAGATAACTTTACCGTACGGTAGGTTAAGTATTCTTTGCTCTCTGAAACTTGGTTTGTTTTATTCTCATTGGTTTGTTAAATTTTCTCAATGATGAAAGAAAGGGTATTTTCTTAGTAGCCCGATTAAGCAATGACTCTAAGGAGGGATAGAGTGCGTGAGCGGGAACCTAAGTGATTTTTTCAGAAACTTGTTTAGAGTACTTAGACTTAGAAAAGCGTACTTAGAAAAGTCCTGACGTCTAGGAGGTGAGGCCGAGGGAGGAGGGGGGGGATAAAGACCTCAATTTTTTTCGCTAATATCCTTAAAATGGTGCGTTTTAACAAAAAATCTTTTAAAATGAAATGAAAGCTTATAAAATTCTCTATAACTTTGATGATGTATACTTTTTCATATTTTCATCCGTTTATGAGTTTCAGGTTCTGGAAAAGTGCAAATAAAAACAGTTTTAAAATATTCGTTTCAAAGTCCAATTCTGTGAATGATTCACATTTTTATCCTCTTAGGTCTTGACGGTCCTGACTTGAAGGTCGTTTTCTGTGGTGTCTTCTTCCTCACCCTCCTCAGTGGTAAGTGGTTTTTGTTGAGAGGGCTCTAAATCATCTTCATCGTCATTCTCGTTGTCTTCCTCGCTAAAAGACACGCCGTTAAAGCATTTTATTTGGCAATGAAGGCACGCAGCAGAACATTTCAGCATAGCTTTGCGACATCCACATTTGCTGCTGCTACAATCCATGGTGCAGCGACAAAATATCATTTTGTGTAAATCTCTATATATATTATAGTCTCTCTAAGTGCTCTGAATAATTTTCGAAAGAAATCGCTTAGGTTCCCGCTCACGCACTCTATAACTACTTTATTAATTGGATTGGACTATAGTGAGATAAAAATTGCTATGATGCGAATGATGATTAAAACGCTTTACAATCTCTTTTCTAATTAATATAGTAGTCTATGCTGTATACGTAGATTGTTACATTCTCTTCGATGATATTATTTTAAAATTAACATTTTATTTTAGAAAATTACATTTTATTCATACCGTCAAAGAGAATATAAGAAAATATGATATTTATTATACATTCTCTTTGTGTATGTCAACGTCTAAAGTCCATAAGTAAGTAAACATCGAATTCGTTTTTTAAAGTTTTATATTTACGAAAATTGTTGGATAACTAAATTATTATCATTACCAGCCTAGCTTTAATAGTTTAACATACTTTTTCTTGTGTAATATAATATACATTACTACTCTTAGGTAATATTCGTCCCAAACTTCGGAGTAAATAATTTCGAACTTTGATAGAATTATAGATATAATCAATCAATCTTATCTGCACTAGATCGTATAATTCCTATCTATTTAGAATTATTACAGCGTTTAACCTGTAAGCAGTTATGGCAGCAGTTATTCCAGCTGTGACGAAGCTAACTAATAGAATTATAAGAATTCTAGGATGCAATCCAGGTCCAATGACTCTGCAAGGAACAAACACATACTTAATAGGCACTGGGAAGAAGTAAGTTTAAATTTTATATTCGTTATTCTTGGCTTTATCTATCCACTGGGCAGAATTAAGTTGTAATTTTTGTACCTATCTTTTTTTTACTTTGATTTGGAAAAAACTAATTTAAATTTTTTACTAGCCGTATATTACTAGACACTGGAGACAAAGATGTGAAGGAATATCAAGAGCATTTGACAAAAGTTTTGAAATCAGAACAAGTGAATATAGAACATATTGTTGTGACACATTGGCACCATGACCATATCGGAGGAGTGGAGAACTTATATGGAAGTATTGCCAGTAAGCATATCACAGTTTATAAAACTAGCTATCATGATAGTGCTTATACCACTAATATAATCTTCCCTAAGAATCAAGTTATCAATCAATTTGTAGGACATTTAAATACCTTTAGTACTTTCCTAGATACTAGCTGATGGTAAGTGGTTACCTTAGCCTATGACACCTAGAACACAAGTCTACTTTTCTCTGTTCCTGTTAATCTCTGTCCTCTCTGGAGCCGATCCACACCTTAACGTAATAATACAGAATATTGCAGGTAATATAAAACACTATAAAATACAATGCAGGTGGCATATTATTCTATAGGCCTATAAAATATCTCAGTACCTTAAGTCTATTTATATTTACTGGATGAAATAAAACTTTGAACACTAAATAAACAGAACTGAAAATATCTTCAGTCTAATTTCAGAATAGCATGATTTCACAAATGCTTTTTTTTACTGGAGTCTGTATCTGTACTGGAATTTGGTATTACCAGAACTCACATATTGTCCTATTATCCCTTAGACCCAACATAAACATTACATGTATAAAGGATATAGTGATGTTCTTTTAGATCTAAAAAAGAAGAAAATTCATTATTCTTGTTTTAACTCAACAATTTTGTTACGTACTGAAATGTTTCCTAGATTAATATACTTTATTATAATTAATCTAAATCCCATTATCACTTAGAGCAACCAAAAATATGGAAGCACAAAAGAAGTTCGGAAGATGAGCCTGATAATGAACTTCCCAAGACAATTCCAACTAATTGGCTATCAGATGGACAAGAGATACAAGTCGAGGGAGCAACTATTAAAATACACCACACTCCAGGACACACAACAGACCATGTGGTGTTAACTCTTCTAGAAGAAAACATATTGTTTAGTGGTGACTGCATATTGGGAGAAGGAACAGCAGTGTTTGAAGATTTGTATACTTATATGAAGAGTTTGCAAAGGATATTGGATTTGAACCCGGCAACCATCTATCCTGGACATGGTAATGTTATTGAGGTATGCATATTTATTGAAAATTTTTAGTGTTCTTTGGACTCTAGTTGTAAATATGTAGATGTAGTCTGTCTGATACATGGTTATTAAGAACCAGTTGGGTCCAAATTCAATGGATGACATACCTTTTAATAAAATTAAATGATGTAAAGTTCCAATACTTAAAATGTAGGCAGTGCCTTCAAGTATCATAGATTTAGTTAGTTAATATTATGTAAGGTAAGAATTTAAATATTTCTTATCTTACTGATAATAGTTGTATGAACAATTCATAGATAAAGACTTCTTTTTGGAAGTGTTATATACACATCCACCCTTGCTGCGACCTCCAAGTGGCTATGGAACTTGTAACAGTACTATTTGTTAAGTGTACTTAATAAATAATACTTTTGAAAAAGTAGCCATTGTAATAATCATAATGGTAAAACAATTCTGTACCCAACAACATGAATTCTTACAATATTGTTTTACCAAATGACAGATATAACATAGAACAGAAAAGTAGTTTAGGTGATACATAGGGTGATTGGCAGTTTGACTTATAATCTAATGTACTCTACAATACAGGTTGACATGACATGACTTGAACAATAGTTTTTACAATTTCTTCATAAATTTGCAATTTATAGATTCTGTCGAGTGTTCCCTCCTCTACCATGCGAAGGAACCGGCTTCTGCACGGTGAATCCATGGAATGCGAAGTATTAAGTCTAGCCTATGTGTTTATTCAGAATAAAAATTATCCATTCCAAATTTTATCCAAAAGTTCACACATAACATATTTCATTAATTAAAGGGGATATTAGGGGTGATACTACAGATTATGAGTAACTTAATTATGCTCAACTTTAAGAACTTGCTCAAGAAAAGTAACAAAATATAAAGTGTGTTATTTTCTAGACAATATGAAATTCATACTAAATAAAGATATGGGAAGTTTATTTGTTTTGTATAAATCGAGTGCCAGGCTTAGATATTATTAGTAGTTTTATTAAAATCTAAAAAGTTTATAAATCAATCTTTTCTGATCCATTGTTGAAGAAGGTTAATATTACATCTCACTATAATTCACTATCAAAGTGCTGTGTATAAATTAAGTATGTATATTTCTATATTTTCAGGACCCAATACCAAAAATAGCATACTACATAGCACACAGAAATCAAAGAGAAGCACAAATATTAGAAACATTGAAGAGTAATTCCGATAAGCATCTTAATGAAATGGATCTAGTCAAAATAATTTATACAGAAACTCCAGAACATTTGTGGCCTGCTGCAGCTTATAATGTTAACCACCATTTAACTAAGTTAACAAAGGAACATAAAATTAAAAATTTAAACATTGATGGTGAAAATAAATGGCAGTATATAGCAAGTTCCAACTTATAGAATTACTACGAAGAATATAATGTTGTTGAAATATAGCGTTTATTTAATATTGTTATAATTTTTATAGTGTTTGAAGTTGTTGAACTTAAATATTACTTATTAAACTTTACCAGTTTTATTTTTATATGTTCTTGGTTAACAAGTCCCTAGCGATAAGAGGTGGAAAGAAAAAAATATATAGGTAGGGCGTTCGCGTTCGGGAAGTTGCGGATGTATTTCCTGCACCAACAAATCTTTAGGAAAACTAGACATGTTTGGAGTTTTGATTGGTTGTGGAACAACCCTCCGTGCTTAGGATATGTTAAGTCATCCCAGAAAAGCAATACCAGAACCATGACACCTGTTTTAATCATCTTAGTTACTGGTTCTTTATAGAGATCAGGTCGCAGCCGCTTGATTAATTCTCTTAATACGCCACAACCAGTTACACTGTAACTTAGAGTTACAGTAATTGTGTTAGCCCGTGTTACGTGTCCCCAGCTTACGCATACTTAGCTCAAAAACTATTATAACGAAGGTTTTGAAAAATTTGAGTCTATGCTGCAATCTGCTGTGTGGGGGCGTAAAAATCTACCGAGGCAATACCTACCAGAACGGGTAGCAGCCTTTTACTGTGAACTATGACCATCAAACTACGATCACCAACCCGTCTGCCAAGCGTATTATGGCATATCCCCCCATTCTTTGGGGTGGCTTTTGTCTGTCAGTGGACATACTTTGGCTGACATGATGTGATGATGGTGATCATCATGAATGCTGCAATTTGACTGCAGAATTTTCAGGTATAGTAGATAATCGTAGCATCACTAATTACGAAGGTACAGATGTGGAAGCCAAGGACCTGGGTATCCACCTCTCTTACTGTTTTATGATCATAGTTCAACTGCTACGGCAGCTAATGCAAGGATGGGTGGGAAGTCTAAGCTATAAATCCGGACTGGATAAAAAGCACAGAAATAAGATAAGAGTATCATTTGTAATAGTTTATTCTTACACACTAGTGTATAACAAGTGGTAATCGCTATCGGCGCATGCGCTTGGGCGGCGGCATCATGTCCGTGTCGTCGTGGAACCGGTGGTTGTCGATGTAGTCCAGCAGGATCTCCTTCGTAACGGGGTCTTTTATGCTCTCGCATACGGCTGGAACGAACTATCAATATCAATACAAATTTACAGATAAAACATTTTTCGTTGTTTGTGGGTAAACCGTTTTTGTTAAGGCTACGCTGTGCTTCTATGTTTTAGTGTACCTACAGTTCTTTTGAGAACTTATTTGTAGGTAAAGCATTTTCTACACGGTGGCATACCAACGTTCCAACAGAGATCACCCTGGTGGTTGCCATCCATTTAGACTGCACAACTGTAGCGTAGATGGATGGTAACCATCAGGGTGACCACTGTTGGGACGTTGGTTTGCATCCGTGTAGAAAATACTTAAACAAAAATCTTTGTCTAGGTTACTGGTGCCCTTGTTTCTTGAACGTTTCTCTTCACAGTACGTCAGGTAGTATACCTACGTCTATGGTATTGTTGTGTGATAGTAAAATCTACTCTGGTATTTTACTGGTGGGAGTTTTGAAGTTATCGGAGTTAAAGTACGAAGATTTATAGTGGAATAGTGTACGGCTGCTATAATTTTGTAAGAATTTTAGGATTATTATAGTTAACTTTTAGATGCTTATGTTTATAACTTATGTAGTCAATTTATAGTGGTACGAGACTTTAGTTAGTGGTCTCTAATATGTATATAGGGTATCACTTATTCGGCCCAAAAATCAGCTTTCTAAGTACATATTATGCTATGACTTAAGGACTGTTGCCTTATGGCTAGAACTGGGACTGAAAGCTTAACGTGCCCGCCGAAGCACGGAAACGCTCAGAAATTAAACCACTTTGGCGGTCACCCATCTATGGCCTGACCGTGAGCCTACTTGCTTGCCCTCGCCGATCACTTACAGACCGGTGAGAGCATCTACCTATGGGCGCCTCACACGTTACAACAGTGGCTTTCACATTTACACCATGGGAGACAATTGCTCGGCGCCTGACATTTTGTAAGATCTTTAGGACTGTAAAACCAAGCTCCCTGGCGTTCTATTCCAACGAAAACTTCTGATATGTTTATTGCACAACAGTTTGAGGTCCTTGGTTAAATTCCCAGGTCGATACGAAGTGTTTTTGTAAGAAAACCGACTAGAAGCAGGTTGAAGAACTTGGCGGTGTTATACGCCCGTGCCGTGAAGCACAAGTAAAGATATCGGGTAAGCACATAAACTCTACTCGGTCGTTTCAAATAGCTGTCCCATCTCATTATGAGAAAAAACACACAGTTGGCTAGATTGGCCACCTTAACCTCAACGAAATAATCCAAATATCGAATGTTCAAAGCGTCATGTCAACTTACCAGCTGCTGTGTTAAAGCTATTTGGATACGATTTGTCCGTCCTTTCCCTCATGAACACCCATCGATTGTTCTCGAACGTACATTCTATGATCTTGTTGTCCAGATGTTTGATGTCCTTAGTTACCTTCATCGATGCAAATGGTTCGTCCATCTTGCCTACGTACAGTTTACCGATTTTTGTTGGTAATAAACTGGAATTAAACAATTTTCTTTATTATTAACCGTGTGGTTTCTGGCTGAGAAAGAATAATAGGGTCTCCCTATAAGGGTACAGAAGGACCCTGTAAGGGTAGGCAGTCGGGCAGCAGCGCCACCTATGTGCTATCTAGCACCAACTCGCATGCCAAGCGCGGTGACGACGGCAAGTACATCCAAATGGCTACGTTATAGAAACCTTTAGCGGAATAGGCCTCCGCCAAAGGTTTAAGTCCAGCAGGGGGCGATATTAGGCTAATGATGTTGAAACAATTTCTTATTGCAAAGAACATAATTTATTTACTTCATCATATTGCACATATCGTCTGATAAATGCAGTAATCAGGTTTCCAGTCTAGCAGATATCAGGGTGGGGTTTTACCACTGATTTTTAACCAATTTTTTTTAATAGAAGAGGAATGACAAGGATAAGAAGGTATACTGCTAACTCTTTGTCAACCACTATACTTTTTTTATGGTCATATATACATGCCTGGCGGTGAAAAGCTTAAATATTTTAATGTTTCTCATCATCAGGACATATAAAGCAGATGCATTAATGAACTTTGACCAAATCGGCAAAAGTTCATCCTTATTCAATTTTATTTTTAAAAAGAACTCCAGCATCACGGAAATAAATCCCAGTTTCGCAGGGGACTTTATTACATACTAGAAACAGGCACAAATCACATGTACACCTAGGTAAAGTGTATTGTCCGCATGGATGTAGTCAATCTTTCGAATGTAAATTGACACAAATTTATTGGTGTGAAGAAGGAAATCAACTAAGAATAGGCTCACTATGCAAGAAACAACATAACAAAAATATCTTACCCAAGACCACTCTCGGTAACAATTTTGAGTTTGAAATCAACACTGTTCATGTTGCTAGGTTTCCATTTGAGTACGTCTTCAAAAGGTCCAGGTACATATCGCTGCAAATAATGTTGACAGATTGTCAAATTATTTCATTTTAAATAATACCTATATGTACTTAGTCATAATAAGGGACTGACTTCCCCAAAAATAACAGAATAAAAAATCAAAAGACATAAAAAGAAAGTCAAAAATATAATTCAGAAAGCAAAGGAGTGAATAATGTTATATTTCGATTTTGTGCACAGATTTATTTGATTTTAGATGACATTTTATAATGAATGCAAAAAGAATTATCACTTAGTGCTATAATCAACTTTCAATCAACGTGGTCAGAACATAAGATTTTAAAATCGATTTTCAATGAACAGTATAGATCCTCTTCCATTATCTGGTGTAGTTTATGACTAACCTCTTTAGACGGTTGGAATATAAGTCCATCAGGCTCATGAGACAGTGCCTTCGCGAACTTCTCCCCGAGCAGTTGGCGCGCCATAGGTAACTCCCAAAACTCTTTCAGCCTTACACTGAATGGCTCGTGTTCTTTTATTATTAAACCTTTCCTCATTGCTTCGTGCCTGTAATTAAAGCAAACATGAATTATAATAAAAATTAAGTCTAGTTTATGCAACATTTTTTTTAACTACACCCGCACTACCTAATCTGATCCCTGTGTCGCGGGGAACTTTTCAAACATATAATAGACGCACACAAATTACATCCAGACTCAGAACAACTATTTATGGGTCACACAAATAGTTGTCCGGCGCGGAACTCGAAACCGCGACACGAAGCGGCGAGGCGACTGTCTTACATGCAGTGTATTAATGAAATAATGAAATCTACTCAGCACTTGGGTATTAACATAGATTTGCACTTCGCTATCAATCACAGTGCATAAATATAGTCAAATACAATATTAAAGTAAAAAAAATACATCTTCGCCCCCCATGGGACAAGATGGGGTGCTAATATTCTCCGAATAAAAAACAAACGTCGTCTTACCTAGGCGCAACAATTTCTTTCTCAATATAACTCAGTCTCGTCGGGAAGAACTCCAATTTGCCTACATCATCGTTTTCATATGCGATTATATCATAACACAAGTATCTAAATATATCTTTGCCATTTACTTTATCTATTACCATTTCCTGAAAGTAAAATAGAACATTTTAAATAATTATATTAAAAAAAGTAATGGACCGGGTGTCGTCTTAAATGCATACAGATGGAAACTTAATATACAGCTGGTGATCAATTTAAATATATTAAAATAAAATGTAGCCCTGTCCTTTCTCAGGCTCTAGACTACCTGTGTACCAAATTTCATTTAAATCGGTTCAGTAGTTTTGGCGTGAAAGCACGACAGATAGAGAGACAGGGTTACTTTCGAATTTATAATATTAGAAATTTAAGGCAATAATATAACAAAATAAAATGTAAACATACAAAAAACCACAGAGGTTTGTCTACAAATCAAATTATTGTATGGGCAGTGACTACCCTAGTGTCAGAGTTGTCCAAACCGCCTAGTAGGCCTCTGACGTGACTAAACAACTGTTTGTTGATAAATTCAACCGGGATCGACAGCTTAACTTGGTTTCCAAAGCACGGAGTTGCTTAGAAATTAAACCACTTTGGCGGTCACCCATCTAAAGACTGACCGTGCGCCTTTACCTCGTCGATCACTGACCGTCGAGATCAATTGGCTGGGAACGCCTTTTTTGTTTGTATGTTATAAGTTTTCTCCATTTTATAGGGTACTAACGGAACCCTATTACTAAGCCTCAACTAACTGTCTGTTTGTTGTCAGTGGGGTGTATCTCAATAACCCTAACAGAATATAATTTAGACTGTCTAAGTTTAAATTAGCTATGAAAACAAATAAAATGAAATAGTATCCCGATGGTACAGACGCCAGCACATCCAGCTACCCCAATCTGTTAAATTTATTTTACAGATTTATAACTTTAACACTTAAGCATAAGGTTCACTTTCAATTGGAGTAGCTTTATGTGCTGGCGTCTGTACCTTTCATGTGCGTATTCAACATTATTTTTTTGCATTTCATGGCATTTTATATACTTACTCCGTCTAATAATGTATTTCTTAGATGCCTGCCCAGATCTTTCCTGTGTCGGAAGGAGAGGCCATGCACTTTGAAAACACAGTTGTCTCTGTCTAACATATATACTTCGTTTTCACCATCAACTAACATCATATACCTGCAAACGTAATTAATTTAAAAAAAACGGAGATTTAGGGAAGTCACCCTAAGATCAAATAAGCATATGAAATAGAAATTATATTTGACTATGGTTAAGTAAATTATTTTGTAAGAATAACTTAAAATTATTTTACACATTAGATATATGTAAACCTCTTTATTGTGAAAGAAATAAATCCTAGTATTGTGGGACACTTTACCCAAAATAGTGTACTCGGAAATTTCTTGTATGTAAAGTCTCCCACAATATGTGTATGTAATGTACATATATAAAGCATACCCTGACACGTAACAATTAACATAAATAGTGGACATTACTTAGATAAGGAGTGAAACTAAACTAAACAAAACCAATTTTTTGGTCCCCCATACAAAAAGCATCAGCTAATCGTTATTCTTGTATGGGGAGTTAATTGTTTTTTGTGTATATATGTTGATGTGTTACTTGTTATTCCATGTTTATATTTATCTATCTATATAAGTATGTATATCGTCGCCTGGTACCCATAGTACAAGCTTTGCTTAGTTTGGGGCTAGGATGATCTGTGTGACATTGTCCCTAGATATTATTATTATTATTATGTCATAGACAAATAAAGCTCCATAACTTACGCGGCTATTATTACTGTAGCATAAACATAGCGGCGGAAAACGGAATTCGTATACAACGCCGAGATTGAGGCGTGGCGATTATTTTAACCACTGTGCCACACGTGCCGTCACTAAATGGAGAACGTTATTTTAATTTGCAATATCCTAACTTGATTTTTTCCTAAATATAAATTTTATAAGAAATCTACGACAACGCTTTCCCTACTCAAATAATACATTTGTAAAATATCCATTGAAATTTGTGATAAATTTTTCGGGATTTTTCTGTTCCAAGTAAAGATTTTTGGTGATAAGTTTGCTTTAAAGCGCAAGATCAGTTTTAGTTGAAATGCAAACGTGTTTCGTAATCAAAAATTCTCCTCAAAATATAGTCGATATGGTTTTCTTTTTAATAAGTTAGTTTGCGTATTGGCAAAACAATAATACTGTAGTATATCAAAGAGTATACCTCACCTAACACCATCAGCTTTCCACGACACCCTGTAAGGTTTCTCATGAAGTTTCCTCAAGTTATTCATATCCATGGACACAGGTTGTGAGCCGGGGAACCCCGTAGAATTCCACTGACAGAACTGCTGAGTTTTCTTCTGGACTTCGCTGAGTCTCGGCTGAGTATCGAATGGGTCCACACCTCGGACTCCAGGCATGAATATAGCCTTTTTGTGAGTAGTCTCCCGTCGTCCTTTGCCTTTATGTTTGCGACTGGAATAGAGATATAGAAATAGAGCCATCATCATCATCATATCAGCCGAACGACGACGTCCACTGCCGGACAAAGCCCTCCCCTATCTCCACAATAGCCGGTCCTGCACTGCCCGCATCCAGCGGCTTCCCGCGACCCGCACAAAATCGTCGGTCCACCTTATAGAGGGCCTGCCCACGTGCGTCTTCACGCTGCGTCTTCCGGTCTGTGGTCGCCACTCGAGAACCTTTCTGCCCCAACGACCGTCAGAAATAGAGTAATAGTTCTCAACTTGTAATAAGTAAAGATTGTCTGTAAATATGTTATGTATTAGAAGTTTAGGTAAGTAGTACACACTGCTTTATTTTACATGATATTTTTTGACGCCATCTAGTAAATAAAGCTGCAAACAAAGTCACCTGCGCCAGAGTTACTGGCGTGGAGAAACATGAGAGGATCGGGGTAAGGGATCTTACGTTCAACAGTCACTCTATCGCGGGCCGCTCGTTCTATCTCTCAGACCTAAGGGGACTTTTCTTCGAGACGAATACAAATTATGGTTTTCCCCAGAAAGTAGTTATATGGGAAGTATGTTTGAACTTAATTGGAGGTTATGTTCATGTAAATTACATGCGCCGGTATGATACCCAATCAGTATCGTAGGTTTATATTGTCTTTCTTGCATGTGCATGGTTTTTACGGGTGGGAAAGCTTGATTAAACTGACAATTAGCGGAATTAACACTACGTATTAATATGTATTTTTAATATTATAGATTTCTGCAAAGTAACGCCTAATTCCATTACTTATTGGAGTTTATGTTTGAACTTACTTGGAGGTTGATGAGTTTTGTGATTGTGATTGTGAATTACTAGGTACATCGTCATCTATATCCTCTTCCTCTTCTGTAAGGTAACATAATAGTTATACATTGTTATAGTGTGAGTTTGCTTAGAAAGACGAATTAATTTTATGAACCCACTGAGTTAGTTTCGCTGGGTCCTCTCAGTTGGGACGAATTGGACCCAGTAGCAGCATCAAACCGCGACCGTCGTAAGAATAATATTCAATTCTTAACTCAACATACACTGGTTGTGTATGTTGAGTTAAGAATATTATCAGCAATTTTTTAATCAATATATAAATTAACTATTTAACTAATTCTTCACTAACACTGACATAAACGATAGGTTTACATGTACTGACTGAATTAAAGTTATTTATTTTGTTTAATGTTAATATCTCGTGATAACACAAGAGAGTTAAAACGATCGAATACTATGTAAAACATGGGGTTCGCCCATTAGGCGATTGGCACACTGATCCCCGCATGATGCAGCGTACTGCGTGAGTGTGTGTTCTAACGTTGCTTGTAAGTATCTCCGTTTGTATAGAAAACACGCACAATCCAACACACAGAACATACAAAATAAGTAACTCTTTTATGGGGCAATGTATAAGATTGATATTAGAGAATTATCTACGAATAAATTTAAAAGAATTATTAAAGCCCAATTGTGTAGCAGGGCATATTACAAAATTTCTGATTATTTAAGTGTTAAAAGTACTTGGGATTGAGTTGTTCTGGGTCAACACACATGATTGTAATTAATCTTAAGTATATTTTATTTTAAAAAAGGATTCCTACTGAGTTTTCTGGCAGTGTTTCACAGTAGCTGCCACGTCATGCACTGCACGGTAGGGTAAAAAAATATGACGATTCCACATAAATGTAAAATTTTTACGGAATAAATGATTTTGACTTTGACTACATCTGCATGAAACCGCGTGGATGCATTTCCAGTGTGTTGGACTGTGAGTGTTTTCTATACAAACGGAGATACTTACAAGCAACGTTAGAACATGCACTAAGCTGCATCATGCGGGGCAGTGTGCCAATCGCCATATCCTTAGATTTATGAACACTCACCATTACACCAATCCGGCAGAGGTGGTGCCGCCGGTGTGTACTGAACTTCGTCGAAACGTCTGTACAACTCCTCTAAATAGTCTTGCTTGTATATCCCAGGAGGTCTGAAAACATACATTGGCAAAATTATCAGCAGAACCTCGACATACCCACATTTTATTTATTTCTAATTTACGTACACATTAAAAGCAAACGGAAAGAAAGTATAAAAAAATAAAAAAGGTTTTTTATTCACATAGACTTTAAAAAGCGCTTGTAAATAGTCAGAACATGTTCGTAGAATTATATAATTCATTTATAATTATTTCCAGGTTCATATAGATATTTAGGTACACGGATTGTAGGAAATAATTTACAATAAGATTTATTTTATAATAGTAACGATATTTAGCTAACTTAAATTAAGTTTTGTCAAGGATCATGTGTAGGTTTAATTATCTAAATTTAAAATTTTAACTATATTTTTACTACATATTGTCTGAATGGTTCTGTCTATATTAAGGTACGAATTAAATGTTATTATTATGGCGGACCTTGTGTTTATAACGACTGTCGCGCTTTAATGCTATAATACAAGAGAATATAATACTTTTTTGAGAATCATGTATATCTGTATAAGATCCTCTTTGTACCAAATTAGTAAGTACACACAATAAATATTATTTGACTGATCTAAGTTGTACAGACGCCAGCACATCCAGCTACCCCAATCTGTCAAATTTCTTTGATAGATTTTCAACTTTATCACAAAAGCACAAGGCTCACTGTCAATTGGGTAAATTTGACAGATTGGGGTCGCTTGATGTGCTGGCGTCTGTACAACTGTTTGTTTTACAAACAAAAAAAAGGACAAACTAGCAATAGACCTGTGAGACGTTATTTTAGAAGATAGAAAGATACGTGTAAGTGTATAGGATGATATTACAAACAAAGTACATAAATAGATACTTAATTTTAAATGAATAAATGTTCTTTTACAATTTTTATGAATAGGGAGATGTCATTAGGTACTTAGGCCTCACTGCTTAAAGCCTTTTATTCTTTATCGAGTGGTCCACAATTAAATGGTTCTATGTGGTACGGTAACCTAGGCACAGACGCCAGCACATCAAGCTACCCAATCTGTCAAATTTCCCCAATTGAAAGTGAACCTTATGCTTTTGTGATAAAGTTGAAAATCGATAAAAGAAATTTGACAGATTGGGTAGCTGGATGTGCTGCCGTATGTACATTATGATTTAAGAAGTATGCAGTTGTCTTGGATCCTGCATAAAGTATATTAAGAAATAAGGTAGTTAAAATCATATGAATTATATCTAGAGAAGCCAGTTGCAAAACAGGATATAAATTTAAAGATTCAGTTAGTTACGCTGTAACACTTGAAAATTATCAGTAGACAATTTAAAAACAAATGAAATCATTTAATGTGAATAAACAAATTTTTACTATCTAAAGCATCTTCTACACGGTTGCATACCAACAACGTCTCAACAGAGGTCACAACTCCAGTCTAGTCTATTCTATGGTCACCCTGGTGGTTGCCATCCATCTCTGGTTGGTTTGCAACCGTGTAGGAGATGTTTAAATATAAAAATGCAAGCATAAACAATAAAATCTTAACTGGTGTTATTTTTGGGGGTAAATCTTCACATAAATGAATAACATACCTCATCATAGCAAACTGAGTGATGGCTGCCTCGACGCTGCAATCCAAAATCTCAACCATATACGAGACCAGTAAGAACCCGGTCCTATTGAACCCGTGTGTGCAGTGCACTCCAATTGTTTCTAGCGGCTTCTGGCTTACGAATCTGCTTACTAACTGAATAAATTCCCTGAAAATTTCATCTGAATTACTGAAACATAGCAGCTATAAAAATTTTATAGTACGTAGAATAAATACAATCAGAAGGAAATCTACAAACTATATTCGGGTCTGATTGAAAAGAGACGCGGTCGCAGGTTTGGCGATGGCGTTTTACGATTATGAATAGACAACGAAATCAACTTTTTATCACTTGTGGGCAAGTCACTACTATCCTGAGTCCCACCGCATTTAAAATGTATATACTAGTCATCAAGCTTCCCTAATCTGTCAAATTTCCGCAATTGAAAGTGAACCTTATGCTTTTGTGATAAAGTTGAAAATCTATAAAACAAAGGAGATTGACCATTTTTGTATGGATGTTGGACCAAGTGCTGCCCAACATTGAATCATAGTGCATAATGTTCCTTAGACTAATACTAGTCTGTAACCCAAAGCGCTTCAGAATCTATCCCAGGAGTATTGAGAAAAATACTCTTCTTTAGGTTTTATTGACGAAAAATCATAACTGTTGGTTATGATTTTTCGTTCGCTTATTTTTAAAATAAAAGACTGTATAATATAAAAAATGGATTATAATTACTATAAAAACACTTAGTTACGGATATTCATTCAAATAATTCGACTTCTGGGTTCTTTTAATAATTCTAACATTTCAAAAACTTGTTGGGGACTAAAATCAAAACAACGATTTGGTGCCGTAAAAAGAACATCCCAGGTGTTGTCTTCTAAATGCTCCTGACACACACGTGCGTATGAAGGAACATAATAATTATTATTAATAAGTAACTGCACTTTCAAACTCTTTGGTACTCGTCGACGAGTATTATTTGTGCAATTGTACACCATACAAGCATTTGACGTATTCGGGGCTCGGCAGTAATTTCCGGGAAGGTGAAATGTTACGTTTTGTCCTAGATTGTCTTCCTCCGTGGGCTGCCCTGCCACTGCTGGTAGATTTTCCACAGTCGGTGCATCTTCCACAGCAGGTGCATCTTCCACAGCAGGCGCATATTCCGCAGCAGGCATTGCAGGCAGCGACCCACGGCGAGCTCTTGTCCAACAGTTGTGGCAGAGGTATTCCTCATTATTGAATGTTATCTGTAACCAATTATAAAATGATAAACAAATAACCCACGGCATAACATGAATCTGAAATATAGTCGAATTATATTGTATACTCGAACCGGGCAGGTGACTCTTGAATAGGTATTCAAGAGCTTATAAGAGCAAACGTTCAGGTAACTATATTCAACGCGTTTTAAAATAATTCGTCGGGTAAGATCATTTCCCTGTAATAATATCTATCTCAACGTCACCGCGTATCTTCTACAAATCTACGATAGAAAATGCATGCAACTAGTGTTAACACAAAAAGTAGTTTTTAATTAAAATAATTAGGTACATACAAAACAACATTCAACCTATTTTAATCATCAATTAGGAACCGGCTTAGGAGGGATACGACATGACAGTGACTCTACGATTTCGGTGCGCAGGTAGCGGTCTACCGATAAGTGGACCGGTTTATTGGACATTTAGGGACCCATGACTGATAACGCGTGGACTATAACTATTTATATCAAATTCCTGTGCGGTTCCTTGTAGTTCTATCCAAGTGGAGTCTATATTTTATAGTAGGTATGTACCTACTTCTAAGTAGATATCTAAGAACGCATTTGTTATGATTTAAGTAATGTAAATAATAGTCTTAACTGTTGAGTTAATGATTTATTTTGTGTTATTATAATATAAATACTTAAATAAAAGTTAAGTACTTACCTCACGTGGTAGAGCTCGAATGATGTTTTGAAATGTATGTTGATGTTCGTTTTGAAGATCTCGAGTTAACATATATCTTCTGATTCGTTCCACAGAACGATCACAAAACAAACACACTCTGTAATGAGGTTGATACATCGTGTAGTCCAAACGAATAGCCGGGTCAACAGATGATGCAGATACGATAGTCCAAAAGTAATGCCGGGTTGTAAAAATATAAGGAGATAGATAAGCGCACAGTACACAACGGTTCAAGTCAAAGAGTGATGTTAGACTGCGATACAAACAATATGGCGCGCGCGCAAGCAGGTATACAGATTTCCAACGTGCGCGAAAGAGACAGACACATACCAAATCTGAATATGAGCAAGCGAGACTTTTGACTTCTCGCAACTCTCGCAGTAAGATAATAATATTATTTAACGTAGACGTTAAAAAAAAACAAAAGTTAAATCACAAAAGCTATAAGATAAGTTTTTAAGTACTGCATAACCCCGTGGATATTTTTTTTTTTTATTATTTTTTTTAAGCAGGTATACAGATTTCCAACGTGCGCGAAAGAGACAGACACATACCAAATCTGAATATGAGCAAGCGAGACTTTTGACTTCTCGCAACTCTCGCAGTAAGATAATAATATTATTTAACGTAGACGTTAAAAAAAAACAAAAGTTAAATCACAAAAGCTATAAGATAAGTTTTTAAGTACTGCATAACCCCGTGGATATTTTTTTTTTTTTATTTCTCTTCATGTAAGGAATAAAATAAAAATATTCCCATGTCTGGGCAGCATTTGGTCCAAATTGGTCAATCTCCTTTGACAGATTGGGGTAGCTGGATGTGCTAGCGTATGTACGTCCCCTTGTCCAAAAATTATGAAATGTAGAAGCAATGTCTTACAGCACAAGTTAAATAACAATCCAAAACTTAATGGTAATAACATCACCAACAAAAGAGCGGGAAAAATCTTCGAGATTCTAATGGTGAACGACCTATTTACAGTATTTACATGCCTACAAGTTCATATGGAACCCTACTCACAGGGTCGGATGATTCTTTTAAATACCGTAGAGGACAAATATAAATTAATGTCCATTATCTAAAAGGGAATACCAGACAAAATTAGTTAGTTAGTCTTAAACCATTTTAGTTACAGGACATATTATTAGTTACAACTACTAAAATAACCATTGACTTATATGTATAACTAGACGCGCTGTTTCGAATAAAAACTCTGTCCCAGTCCGGCTGTGCGTTGCTCACTGAGTTGCAGCGCGGGCGCTGCAACTCAGTGAGCAAATTCTCAATATGGGATTGCGCGTCTAGTAGAATACATATAGGTCAATGAAAATAACTAAAACGGAAATCAACTAATTTTATTTCACACATTGTTGTGAGATGGCTTTTGTATGGCACCATAATAGAGTGATTCCCAAAACGCACTTAGCTGGATTCTCTTTAATGAGCTTGTCATTATTTTAACCATCGACACGCTTTGTTTTATTTGGATATAAGGGCAATGACCGCTTTTGTAGCAAAAACGGTTTTCACGAACAATGTCAATGATGGATGAGTATAATTTGTACACATTATAAAGTCTGTTATTTGTATTTCAGTCAGCCTTTACATAATTTCACCGCTTGATGATCATAGAAGCGACCGCGGCCTCAAGCCGTCTTATGACTACACAGAAATTTCAGAACCCGCGCTAGAGGCCACCAGCGACATGGAGTTTAACCTCACATCCTAGAACCGTTACAATCTCATACTGAACTTCGGAAACTTCCTCCCACGTAAGCTGAAGCTGTGGAATAAGTTCTCCGCCACCGTTTTCCCAAGACACTACAGCATGGGGCTCTTCAGGGTCAGCAATGCACAAGTGACGCTGCACCACGCACCTGGTATCGTAATCGTTCATAGGCTTATAAAAGGAATATAAATAGTATAAAAAACCCTTTTGGTATGCGAATCTCAGCTCAGTGTGATTACTGACGTGGAGAATTAGAAGGGCTCGATTTTATGGATGTTTCGTGTAACTGTCTACGCGAAGATTGAGATCCCCTCGTTCGATTGAGTATCGTAAGTGGCATTTCATCTATACAAATGCAAACTAAGGGTCATGTTAGAATATGTCCGAAATCATTAATATATGCTATTGTAAGTTACATAAAACTGTGTTTTTTACATTCTGATTTTGTTTCACTCACTAACTTTATTTAACCCCGTAAGTTCGCGTGCGTTATTATATTAAATTATCTAGAACTCAGGTTGGATCGTAAGTAAGGCTTTTGGTATAAATAAGACGGCAAGACAGGCATACGGCGCGCCTGATAATCAGCTGTCACAATAGTCTATTAATGCTTGCGTTTAGGAAGCGTGGGTATTAGTCGCCGTTGCCTACACGGCCCACTCCCTCTGAGATGAGAAGTTATCTATAACATGAAAACTTATCTTCCCATACTAGTTGCTCTTTAGCTATGTATAATCTCTGTAAGCAAAAACCTTTTTATTAGATGTTAAAGTAATATAACTGTATGTATAGAGTACCTAAGTTACAAAAACATATAGCCTTCAACTTAAATTTCCTTTACCTAGTTTGTTCTGGTGATGGTGTTTCCCCATGACCCCTGCACTGCATCTTCACATACTTGCATCCAGAGTCTTCAACCTCTCTCTTGTCATAAAACCTGCTGGTGTTGGTCAGATCTATCCACAGACCTAGTTTCACCTAAAAATACAACCACATTTCAAATTGAAAGAAAACTTGGGGAAGACCTTAAATTCTGTGTAAATTCAGAAATAGTCTGTATCACAATATGATATAACGGATACCAATGCCAGGTTATACAGAGGTCTAAAACTATTGGATTACTATCTACAGTAGTTACTTTACTCAAATAGACCAATTTTAAGATTGAGAGAATCTCCATGAGCATATGTTATACTAATTGAGAACTGTTGGAATGAAAAATCTGGAAAAATATATATTTATATTTACAAATATATATGGTCAAAGATATATATTTACAAATATATATGGTCCTGTTATGGAACGGCAAACAGAGTGAAGCAACAAAATAGGAAAAAAGAAATACACAAGGATTGTATTAAGGAATTGCATTGTTTCATGCTTCCACTTGAGAATGCCAGCATGACAAACAGTGTTTTAAGTTATTTTGTGTTAACCGTTCAAATGACGTTGTTCAGAATTTCAATATGATGGTGAAATTTCAAGTTAGCAAAGTTGTGATGGATGATTACAAACAACTAAATGTTTTTGATTTTTCTATATATTTCTGTCATTTATTAATAATCCTGAACAAGTAATTTGGAACACTAATAACCAAAAACTCTGTATATCCATGTATACCTGATATGTACAACAGCTCTGAATATGAAATGATTGCTGATCTCCTGTTTAATTTTTTCTAACATTGCTGTCATGGTACCTAAGGTCTAAATTCTCATCTCCTATTACTTTACAATCCAATATTGGTGACATGGTGCCTAAGAAATAAATTCTTATCTCCTGTAACTTCTATCTCTAACATTTGAGACACGGTGCCCAATTCTATTGTATAGGAGGTGTAACATAGTGAAAAAAAAGTATAAGATAAAACCAATTAATCCAGTTTAAACACTGCAGTCATTTTCAAGAGTGTTGAACTGTACAAAGACATTTAAAGTTGACATCAAGGGTTTACTCTTATGGAAAAATTATGCTACTCTATAGCCATACTCCAACAATCTACCAAAAGTAGAACTAACAACGCCAGTGAAATGTCAATCCTGCTGTTATTCCCTGACATTCCTGCCATTGATTGTTGGTTGCGCGTATTTATTTTTCTTTTTGTGGTTTTTAATTGTGAAAATGCCGAAAGATTTAAAAAGTGATGCGAAGAATATTATATTATAAGTATTGAATTATATGAAGGAAGAAAAACGCCTTCAGGCACCAATTATACCCTTCAATAAGTTGTATGAACGCGTAGCTGCTGCTACAGGTTAGTGTTGTCACATTCTGAAAAAAAAAAACGAAACTCCCCCTCGCACTTTAAATTTAAATACAAATTCTAAAATATTCATTATTTATTTAATTTTTGCTATTTCCATTGTAGGTGTCGGGGAGTGATTTGTAAGAAAACTTGTGAAAGGAAATGAGCAAGCAGATGCAAAAATTTATAGCAGATCAGAATATTGGTAGATCGAATTCTTAAATGCCTACATTGAATGCAGAAGCTTATAATAAAATAAGAGTCAATGAATGGCAAAAGCATTGCAATCATGTAAAAAATATTGAAAATGAGTATCGAAAAAGGGATGGATACTTAGACGAACCTTTCATCATTCATTTAGATAGTGAAAGTGAAAGCAGTGATTACGATAATGATGATGATGAAATGACCTCTGAATTAAACAATTCCGGTGACATAATAATACCTGGAGTATCTCCATTGGAGAACATTCAGCATACATTTTATGTAAATGATCATAATTATTGTATAAAAATATAAAGATTTGTAATGACAGTATTTGTTTGCTTTTTAATGAAGTAATATTTACATTACAATGTGCATATTATTTTTACCCACTTTATTGCAAAAAATAGTTACTAGCCACACTAAATGCGATAACTGCGACGCTGCCAGCGGGCCAGATAAGTTTGCGGTACTGTAAACATCAGTATATAAAGTGCCTATAGTCAATAAGGGTCTGGTTGTTAGTTTAACTGCAATTTTTTTTTTTTAAATATTTATGGTCAAATTAGAAATCCATAAAAACTTATTGATAGTTTCTATAACTATAACTTATAAGAAAAACAAACAAAAATTATCAACCTCCAAATGCAAAAGAAAAAAATGCAAGCCTGATATTTGTATCTAATTCCTGGTTGACCACTTTAGCAGCTAGTGGAAGCTGCAGAGCCAAAGAGGTCCTGAGTGAAGATCCTATGTCTGTAGGGCATGCTAGAAATTACACCATCTTTCTGAAATCGTATTTTTGAAGTCAAAACTTCTTTAGGTAGCACTTTTTGGCTGAACATAAATCATGGAACTTGTATTGTCACCAAATACTTTCCCTGAGCTCTATGTATACTGTGAATATGGACTTCGATATACCTCCATGCGTTATTGGTATACATTATATATACAAAGAGTATATCTCAGTGTGATGAGGCAACTATTATATTGTAGATTATTTCGATTGGAAGGGTAAAAATAGTTTTCACTTCTATTAGAAGTCCCCAAGACTACTCCTCATGTTTTTTTGCTTCAGCAGCCCCTGATCTTTAGTAGCTTTGATTCTTAAGTGGCAAGTTAAAAAAGATTTGCATGTGGGGATGCAGAAGGGCAGTCCTCCTGCAAGATGGACCAATGATTGTGTGAGGGTCGCTGGAAACTGCTGGATGTGGAGATCTTTAGGAGAGGCCTTAACCAGCAGTAAACATCGTTCAGCTGATATCATGATTAAAAAATGAGGGCTAACATAATCATATTACTAAGCTGTAATTATTAGCGTCTATTCTAGGCGTACTTATAAAGTTTGAAATGTGTCGAAAACATCTAAAAATAGAAAGATTACTGTCATAGCAACTGTTGTTATACATTATTATTTGAAAAATGAATTAGTCAGTTGTAATACCGTTTAAAATGCTTTCTTTTATTCGCATTTTCAATGTTTTTAAGCTTTTTCTTCGGGTCTATTGGAAATTCTAGCCATAAACACTTTAAACAGCTGACAAAAAAATTGTGACTCACTTTTAGACTTTTCATGTAAACAAACAACATGGATGGTGTGAAACGGTTTTCCTCCGGCACTTTGTCATTAAATTGAGCTCCTAAAGGAGTCTTGAACGCCACGAACTTGTCTGCTATTAGCCCCGTGGCCTTTCGGGGACATCTCAACCATCTATTGGGAATGGGTCCCGGATCTCTTTGCGACATCTCGACCTTTCCCTAAAGGTCAGTAAACAAAGAAATGGAACCACGTTTCACACAAAACACATGTGCACGATATTTTCACAGAGAAAATTCTATTTTAGTATTATGAAAAGTAGGCAAAATCACTTTCTTTTGACAAGTCGTCACAGCATCTTGTAAGTCAGTGAAGTAAAGCACCCTTTTTTATCGATATATCAAGGAAAGTCGATTAATCGATTTAAATAAAATATAACTTACTCAATCACAACCTTGTAGGAACCGCGAAGCTTCTCTAAGAAACTCATTTACTTTTAAAAGAAGATTAGTTGGTTTTCTAAAAATAAAAAAGTAGCAATTATCAATTATTAAGGCAATTTCTTTTATGGAATTACATAATATTATTGCGATATAAAACGCAACCTTTTAAATTAACATGTTATGGATATAATGCATTCCATAAGGATGTACTATTTGTCCGATTTTGGACTCCCATCTTTTAGTTTTTTAGTTCTAGTATATTAGTTGCGCATTCAAATTGTGACTGAACCTGTGGCGCAGTTCGTGTCGTGGGTTCGTGTCCCGGCGCGGCACAATTATTTGTGTGACCCACAAATAGTTCTTCTGAGTCTGGATGTAATTTGTGTCCATCTATTATATGTTTGTAAAGTACCCCTCAACACAGGGATTAAGATCCCTAGTGCGGACATTGTCTTAAAAAAATATTATGTTCTTACAGGTAATGGAAGTTAGGACATTAAATTAAATATTATACATATCCATGGAACCCGCTGAATGCGGATAGCTCAAGACCGACAATTAGAAATCTTTAGGTGAGGCCTTTGTCCAACAGTGGACGTGTTAGTAAATGTTTGCCTTTCACGCCGCATCTCGTGGGTTCGATTCCCACCTAGAACAGATATTTGTGTGCATGAACTTGACTGTTTGTCCTGAGTCTGGCTGTAATTATCTATATATGTATTTACAAAATAAAATTAGTAGGTATAATTTATCAGTTATATGGTTGCCATAGTACAAGCTCTGCTTAGTTAGTAGTAGTCCCAGGATATTTATTATTTATGACTAGCTGTGCCCCGCGGTACAACCGCGTTAAATTTTATAAATTATCACAGCTCCTCCCGATGATAGCGCTATAATATGTAGCCTATATGTTGACACGACATCTTTGTAATATTCATACAAAATTTTAAGCAAATCCATGCAGTACTTTTTGAGTTTAGTCACTTACTTTAGACATACATACAGACAAAAAGACACACAGTGTAAAATTCTAAAATCTATATTTTTGGCTTCGATATCGATTGCAGATCACGCCCCAAGTATTCTTTAAAAAAAATATACAATGTACAGTTTTGACTTTCCTAAGATTTTATTATAATAATATGTATAGATGTGTTTAAAAACTTCAAATAGACTACTATTAAATAAAATTCATCGGTTCAACTTGAAAAAACTATGGCCTGCCCATGTTGTAAGAAAATGCCCATGCTGCTGGCATTTGTGAATACAAAAATATAACTATAAGAGCGATAATTTAGTGTCCATAAGACAAAGCTATATAACGGACAATATATAACGAATAACTCATGAATTGCCGAATGAACGCTCGCTGATGTCAGTCTAACTTACAACCTTCGTTAGTTAATTAAGTTATTTGGTTTCAATAAGTTGTTAAGTCTTAATCTACATATCTTATTATTGTTCGGTATAAATATACTTTTAAACTGAATCATCAGTTATCGGTTTTGGTCAAAATTTTCCACAAAATGTACATAATTTAAGTGGGCCAAATGTCGTGGCACACTCTTAATTACTTTTACTGACTTGTGCCATACCATAGATAGAATATATTGATAATGCAATGGTTGCCCGTAAAAATACTCGAATGCAAGATTATTTATGTGTAGAGCTTCGACACTTTATATTTAAAGCTTAAATAATAATATTTTTATTTCACTTTACTAAATTATTTAAATATAACAATATTTTAGTGCTACATTCAGTTTAAATTACCTCCATAGCGAGTTGAAAATAAATATACAGTATGTCCGCGTGAAACATCAAAACGTGAAAAGACTTAAATTATTTCAACAAAACAAGCAAGGCAAATAAATTAGTTTTTAGACATCCATAAAATTTCACCCACATGTAACCTCGAGTCAAACGATTCTCAAATTAGCTGAGAGATGCGACACATCTCAGAATAATATAGTTAAACATTGTTCACTCATATGGCAGTCGTCGGTTTCGATAAATTGCTGTCCCGTATTAACAGAGCCTTATAACGATATGTCATACAAATAAAATGTGATTAACGGTACAAGAATATTATAAAATTAAATCGATTAACAATGAGCATCACTAGTGAAGGACCACAGATTATTAATAAATGAACATCTAGTACCCCCATTCTAAACAAGTCGTTCAAAAGTCCCGCTATAGTTCCGTTTATAGCGTTTATCATTACGTTTTAGAACATTGAATTGGCCAATGATTCCTATATTTTGCATTATTTCTAAATCGATGACAAAACGTAGTTTGTTATATTCTGTTTGTTAATTAATTTGTTAATGACAAGAAGCTTTGTGTTCGTAATAGACATACAGATCTTTGGGGATAAAGAAAGCTAGTAAATACTGTACATTAGAAATAACTATAAACATATTGTAGAAATTAAAATGATAAAGAAATACATAATTTAATTATTCTTTTAAAAATATTCTTCGATGTAATTTTTGAACGAAACATAATTACTATTTTTGGCTGTTGACAGAAGTGGCAACTTGACAGAGAATATGAAATGTCTAATAGCGTTATTTCACTTTTATATAGAGACATGTGGTGCGACAGAAAGGGAAACAAAATTGAGTATTTTATTTATGTGTTGGCCACATGTGAAGTTGGTATTTGCCAAGAGCCTGCCATTTTGTAAGATAGAAGGGAGATAAAAAATAGTTTTATGGTGTTAAAATTTTACAAAACCTCCGTTGCCATTTGTCTTAGGGCCAAAAACAAATGTTTAAATGGACGCTTCGTCCATTATAACTCAGGTGTCACGGGATGACGAGCAATTAAACAATTATGGATCCGACAGAGGTAAATCTCAACCGAATTACACCTGTTACCTACGAGCATCAAATTAGAGCGTATAGTGTTACCTTATCACGTCTCGTAAATATTTGCAGATCGTGTTCGATATTAGATCAATGGATAAGTGAATGTGTCATGTTCCTCGAGTTCTGTTTCGCGTGTGTGTGCTGTGAGGTAAACAATTCGATGGTGTGGACGCGATAACATTTACGGCAACCTTGAGAACTTCTCTTAGCCTGTGGCCCCGGTCGTGGTACCTACCGAGGCTCTCGCGTGTGCACGGTGTCGGAGAGATCTGATGTGGAATGTTTGTTTTAGGACCATCACCCGGAGGCCCTCACAGTGAAGGTGATGGGACCCCGGTGTCGGGCTCTGCCCCACTGGGTAGCAAAAAGTCGAGTGGCACTGGAGGCTTCCTGCGATCGTTGCTGTGCTGTTGGCGCGGCGGGCGCGGCAAGGGCCCGCCCGGCACCAATGGCGCCAACAGCATCGATGGCAGGGCTTCACCCCCGCTTCTAGTATTGTCAGACCATGTCCCCCGTCCGTTGTTACCCCCAGTGAGACATCAGGACATGCATAAAAAGTGTATGGTCATTGATCTTGACGAAACACTAGTGCACAGCTCATTCAAGGTATGTTTCATGCTTTCTTTAAAACTTTTTACAAGCAAATATTGTACTGTCCAGAATGCTTAAGGATAATGCTTTATATTTTTATGAGACCAGATTATTTTCAAGTGTTATTGTGAGTATTAATTTATTTAATTGAGTTTCCATGCCTCATTCTTTGGTGTTATCATTTAATTAGTATCTCCGTTATGCAAGTTATCTTAATTGAGTATAATGCAATAACATAGTTTATATTTTATGTCCATAATCTAATCATGTTAGGAACTTGAAACTTATTGTTACTTTGTAACATAATTTTTGCTATAAATAGTTGAGTGAGTGGTACATTCTTCTACACAGGGTTTGAAGAGAATCTTTTGTTCATTTCTCTTAGATTTGCTTATTTAGCGTAATCTACATAGCAACACTCATAACCAAAAAAATCACAGTCAAGAACTGTTTGACTAGACTATTGTATCTGTAAATGTTGTCCCATACAATGGAATTTCATATATCAAATGTTCTATCCAGTTACATTCTCTAGATAGAACTAGCTACAGCCGATAACACAGGTCAATGGTTTTCCCCTTTCAGTTTTGATGAGCGATTTGGATAGATTTTGGGGCGCTGATTACGGGAAAAATATTAAAAAAATTCCATCACGTCAGGATTTTTAGTTATAGATCATCCTTTCTTTTTGCCTAAATTACTTAAGCCTTCCTAGTAAATTATTAATTATTTTATTTTAATCATATCTTATTGAACAAAAAACACACTAAATGGTTGAAGTAGACATTAATGAATGAGTTCTCATAAATGTAGTTAAACATAACTTTTAATTAAGTATGTGATATACCCTTATTATCAAAAAAACTAGTGGATTTTTAGGTCATTTGCTAAAGACCTCATTTCTTGTAGGCTAAATGCTTTTTTTTTATAGAAATTAACTTAAATCATTAGAAGACAGTTAATGAGGGTAGATTAATATTATTTTGTATAAATAGCACCATCACTATTTTTAAAAAGTCAGTCATCAGTTCTGTGCAATTTGTAATGCTTACTTGAAAAATGTCATTGCGAAAGTGTTTAAACTCTCCGGACAATTTTTGCTACATTTGTGGGCAATTTATGCTGAGAAAACAGCAGCATAACATAACCGAATTTATAAGGAACGTTTATAATATGTATTTTGGCCTATCAATCGCCAATCAAGATAAACAGTGGGTCCCACATAAAGTTTATACCACCTGCGTTCGTGAACTTGAAAATTGAGTGAAATTGAATTAGAAGCCTGGAAATCTTTTAAGGAAGTAGTGAGGCATTTTCTAGGAAACCATAAAAGTCCAAATTATGAGGAAATTGTAAAGAAAATGATTGAAAATTTCGGCAAAATGGGATGTTCAATGAGCATTAAATTTCACTTCCTTAATTCTCATTTGGACTACTTTCCTGATAACTTGGGAGCTGTAAGTGAAGAGCAAGGCGAAAGATTTCACCAGGACTAAGGAGATGGAACGTCGCTATCAGGGAAAGTGGAATAAAGTAATGATGGCAGACTACTGTTGGCTATTAAAGCATGATGATCCAAGTCAGAATTTCAAGCGAAAATCTCACTTCGGTGAAAAAAAAGCAAGATACCATAAAAGTATTTAATATTTTTAATTTATTTATTACTGTCCCTTCAATGTATTTTTAATGTTTTAAGTTTAGTAATATAATTGTTACTTCATTGTAATTAAAAACAACTTTGTAAAGTTGGCCTTTTTTTCCGATTAAACATAAAAGGATTTTTCAAAAAAACTGAGGGTGATAGGACAAATCCAAGTACATATTCCTGATCAGCGCACCAAAATACCTCAAGATCAGCAATCAAATCCAAAAGGGGAAAATAAGAGTTCAAATTTGCTGACCTGTGTAATTAGTTGATCAAATAATCTGGATACAAAAGTAATAAAAGATCTTGTAAAGTGACATCATGGGATTAGATTCTGCATAAGTTGATACTATACTTATACTATATACTACTATACCATCATTCCATTCACCACGAATTTTTCATAGCACTAGGTATTTGCTATAAAAAGCATACATCTTAACTGAAAAATGGGAAATCTTTAATTGAACCATCTGGCAGGTCTCAAATCAGCACTTTTGAGAGTTTGGAAGGTTTTATAAATATGATCTGATCTTTCACATCCTACTCTGAACATATCAGCTGAAAACAAAGCTAGCCGGCCTCATTAATAGAAACAAAGCCGAAGGATAGTACAAACATAGTTTGTAAGGCTATGAGCTAGGGAATCCTATTTTGATCTGCCAGTGTTGTCGGTAGATAAACAGTTGAATGCTGCCAGTTTGGGACCCGTCAGATAAATAAATGTATAATTTCATTTTTTAGTTTAGTATTCACTACTTTAATTGTTTGTTGAGAATAATACAAAGATAATATAATCAACTTTCCTGTGATGTGACAGTTAAAATGTTTATTATTATCTAATAAGACTCTTATCTATGTATCTATATATTGTGTGGTACATTTCAGTAGACCACTCTATCCATTACCAACCTTTATGTTTGGTATTAACACAACTCAACTGTTTTTTATCTACCTGATCTTTTGCTAAGATGCATTTTCATGGTTAAGGTAGACCCAAACATCGGGATGTATAGTTATATATACTGCAGTTTGCTATATACATACCACAGTATCAACTTCTTCTTTTTGATAGTATACCACATCATGCAGCTCGAATGGTCATTGACGATGAAAGTCCCACTATTTGGCTTGATCCTCTTAACCTGCGGAGAGACGTGGCATCTCTATGTGTCCTCTACCGCATTTATCACGGGGAGTGTTCAGAGGAATTGTTCGAGCCTATACCTGCTGCCACATTCTGCCACAGACACTCTCGCCAAAAGTGGAAATTTCATCCTTATCACTTGGATGAATGGTCATCTACCACTGTGCGTTTCACAAGAAACTTTTTGCCGCGCACTACCGTTTTGTGGAATCAATTAGCTGCGGAGGTATTTCCGATCTGGTATGACATGGCAATCTTGAACAAGCGAGCCTATTCTTTTCTTAAAGGCCGGCACCGCACTTGCAGCTCCTCAAGTGTACTCGCAACACTTAAGGAGCTGCAAATCCATGGGCGGTGGTGATCACTTACCATCAAGTGACCCACTTGCTTGTTTGCCATCCTATTATATAAACAAAAAAAAAACATTAACAAAATTGTCTTCCCATACAAATGTGCTTATTAGTTGATGGTCTTTGTAAGAAGAGGTATACAGTTTTTGACAAGGGTTTGTAATTCTCTAACATACACTAGTATAATACTATGGACATGAGATTAAACTTTTTATTTCAAAGTTAACAAAGCTTACTTCTAAGTTTAATCAGTAAAAGAGATCATGGTATATTTTCCTAGAAACAATTTCATTCAAATTTATCTGTAACCTTTTGCAGAGTAGGTTAATAGTCACAGTAATTAGCCCAAATTTATGGGAACTCCACAAGTAGGTATACAATCACTTTTTGTATGGGAATCATTGTACCATAGATAATAGGGTCCAACTAGTACTAAGTACTTAAAAAGATAAAGTTAATAAAACCATGTTGTATGTGGCCATAGGTGCCAGTGATCACTTACCATCTTGCTCCTATGCCTTGCTGTCATATAAATAAAGCAATGAAAGTATAACTAGAGATAGGAATGTTAATTGCTTCTAGGCATCAAATCTCAAAAAGTTGATCATGTTAATTTTAGAATGGTTTTTAGTAGCAATTTTTTTTTCTGTTGACCTAAATTTGCTTTCAATCAACAATAAAACATTGAAACAGTTTTGATTAGTTTGAAATTTTAATTTATTTTAACTTCAATTCTGTCATAGTATAATACTAAAAACTTTGAAAAAAAAACTTGTATTTTAATTTATGCTCACTAAGACCCCTCTAATAATATCTATCTGAATGTCCAACTTAATACATAGGTCAAAATAGACACAATAACAAACAAAACTTAAGTAATACTTTGTATCGACAAAAATAATACAATTACTTAATGTATATCAAGTGAATAAAACTCAAATACAAAATGTTATCTAAGCTGTTTTTGTATGAATAGTTTCAATAGTGCAAATAATGTTTTGACTATTTAGGAGTGCTCTTAATATTTAGAAGTTCATAAACACATAATGTAAACTTTTTTCAACCAACCTTCTTGGCTCTACCTAAAATAACTAGGATAAACAGGGTTACCACACTTCAGACTCCTGTGCAAAGAAAACGGATACCTTACAGTGATACCTTTACTATGGATATCTAATATTAATATTTTTGTATCTCATTAGTGTCATTACCATAAATGTCGAAAAATTTCTAAATAACAATGATAATATAGTTTTTAACACGTAACTCCTGGAATCCGTGTTTTAGTCAATGTAAACAGAGAGCCGTGTTATAGGTATTTTTATGGTATTTTCCACCAGCTTTTGATGGTGTCCTGTGGAAAGTATTCCCAACTCAGCCGCAATCACATGTTTAAGCACCCTGATGTTTTGTGGAAGTAGTTGGACAGATCGTACTCGCCGTTTTAGGAGGTTGCAGATGAGCTGAATGGGTTTAAGATCGTGGCCCGCTCTAGCCAATCCAAACGACGAATACCGACTTCTTACATATAAGCATCTACATCACGGTGGGCCCGAGCATTATCATTCACCAGTTATAGTCAGTGCTGGTTGTTCATGTCGACAAAGGATTTCTGTTATTTGCGTTTGCGCATGTAGTGAGCCATTTTCAATGAATATTATCGCGGTACGTTAGCTATAACTTACGCCAGCCTAATACATATCACCATTCAGAAAAATTCGAGCCTCATGGGAGACGAGTATGTTAGTCCAGTTACCTATTGTCCAAGATAGGCAATTTCTAGTGAACCTCGATCGAGCAATTCGGTGCTCACGGAGTATCTTGAGGGCCTGCGCCGGTCATAAACTGCTTCTTCCTTACTGTCCTAACTTGTACACTTCATACCTCTTCAAGGTTTCTTTTGAGGTCTATATATCTACATTTGCGGTTTCTCGACGACTCACAGTGGTTCGTGTAGAACAAGCTAGCTGGACAATATTATTTGTTTCGATTTTTATTTATAAATGAGGTTATTAAGCAAAGATATAAGGGTCATAATACTATTTGAGGTCCATTGGTCGTTTGAGCAGGTATAGTGAAATAAAAACACAATATTTTTTTAAACAATTTTATAAATAAATTTAACTATAAATGTAACTATAAAATCTAATATCAGATACATAAAATACCTACTTAAAAACTAAATCGATCACTCATCATCACTATCATCAGATGAATCATCCATTGAATAGTCATGATCATGAGTGGCAGAACTATGAAAACTAGAAACTATATTAACATTTTGTTCCTTAAAGCTAGGTTGAACTAATAAATCTAGGACTTCGATAGGGAATGAACCTATTTTCTTCCGGGGAATTTCTCTTAAACCATTTATTACAGGGTCAGATGTTATCAATAACATATTAAGTAAATCTCTATTCGTAGCTATTCGCGATCGTTTTCGTGTGTTGTGTTCACGAAATCTTCTGCAGTCCTTATTCCGAGCTTCCTGTGCTTCCTCGGAAAGCTGGCCTATAGGCAGAAGTGACGATTTAATTACCTCGCCACTGTGCAGAAGTATTTTGTGAACAGTCGCGGGCATATAATACCATGGATAGAGATTTACGTAAAGTTGTCTGGTTTCTTGAGCTAAGGTTACAAATTTTTCAATATTTATGTCATATCCTGATGATAAAGTACGAAGTAGTATGCTAAATTTTTGTATAAGTGAAACATCTAACCCTGTAATATCGGCACTTGCCTCGGGATTTTCAAAAAATCTTCGCGCGGTATTTCCGTCATTAGTGTTACCGAACCCTGGTTTTGGTTTGTCTACAATCAAGCCCATCTCGCTTTTAAAACGCTTTTTAATGTCATCTGAACGTTGCTTCACACTAGCTTTGTCTTCGGCTGATCTAAGTTGCCATTTTTTTACATTAAGTCGATAGCTAATGTGAAGCAAGCATTCAAAGCACCTAATCCAAGCGTGCAACGTAGACAAACCAAAACCAAGATTATCTTTATTCGCCGTAAACTCTTTTGACAAATCATTCATCATTGATGGAGTTGCCCCACAAATAAAACATTTCTGTGAAGAAGAAGTTTCGGTCAAAGTATTGCAAACCTTCCCGTCAATCATTGTCAAAAGCATAACATGTGTGACAGATACTTCGGTCTCCATCACCTTGCAAGTTGTCGGCAATAAAGCATTTATCTCTTCTAAAACCTTATTGGTTTCGGTTATCGTTAAATCTTTGGTTTCCTTAGAAAAGATAAATTTTATTGGGCGACAATGCATTATAGAAGAGGGCCGAGGATTCTGCCACACAATATTACCTTTTTCGTCTCCCAATTGAAGGGGAACGAATGAAAATACAAACAAAAACTCATCACTGTTATCACAGTTGGTGAATTTTTGTTTGTACAAACTGTGACCGGAACTTCCGTCACAACCCCACTTACTGGTTAATGTGAATGATGTGCAAGGTAACAGACTACTGACAACTTCTTGTTGCGCTGAAACTAAACGTTCCGCAGTTTTATCAAGAACTGCCTGAACTTTGATTTCAGCACGCGTTTCGTTAACAGTAATCTGTTCATCTGGAGGATAGCAAGCTACTTTTGCCCTTCTAACACTGTATAATGACGGAAATACCTTATGTCCGGCTTTGATGCTCCACTTCCGAGTCTGCTTATAGCTATGGCTACTTGATTTACTATCAACATAGTATGCTAAAGCTTCCTCGCTTGTCAGACACCTGGAGGCACTTGTTGCACTCTCTTTATGGGCTATTGAAGGGTCACCAGTTACATCTTTAATTTGACGTGCTACACTTCTCTGACCCGACAAACGCGCTGACACCTCAGCAGCGTATATTAATTCACTAGCACTCCTGGACTGTAAGAGGTCATCTATGCGTCGTCTTTTCGTTTTGAGACTAGAATCATCAAACTCTTTAGAGGGTCTTCCAGGTCCCGGTTCAGTAGATGTACTTGGCATACATAAATAAACGGACACAGCGAAAGATATGTCAACTCCCTTCAGCCACGTTGAATTCTTCTCTAGGAACCGCTCTCGGTTTCTTGCACAGCTGCCCCACTTTTCAGCCAATTTTGAAGAATATTTTGAGATGATGACCTTGACGTCTCTCAGGGACTGCTCCGTAACACCATCAAAGTCATGTCTCAAAGATATAAACCGAAAGAGCTCCACGTTTCGCGTTTCCTTCGGGTGTTTTAGCCATTCTTCAAAAACGTCCATTTTTGAGACGGTGAAAACTGTTTAAAGAAAAAAAAAGAAAAAAATTAGTTGTGCAAATAATTCGCAATATTTTTTTCTACTAATTACTACTAGATACTTGTGAGAATCATATAAAATAGATTTTACAGAGTGGACATGAGTGGACATGTAATATTTTGACTATTGAATTCAAAAATATGGGTGAAAAAGTCCACTTTTATCGAAACATTTAATTTAATAAAATTAAATAATGAAGATCCTGTGATAAAAATTAACTAAAACAAAACTACTTACCCTTATGTACACAATCCATCACAAAAACACTATCACAAATTTCTTTTAGTGACTTAAAATAATGTTAACAATATGGTGTAAAAATGCAAATGAATGCACTTTGAATTATCAACACTTTATATACTTACCTTAATGACGGGCCTAATGAGGGTAATTACGAAAATTAATAGATGTATTCCTTAATGTATAGGGCTAATGAGTTCATCTTAATAATTAACTATTAGGAATTGAAGAGTTGTTTTTGTCCAGCTAGTTTGTTCTACGCGAATAACAGTGCGACTGAGTCACTAAGAGCGGTCGTCTCGTGTGCAACGTTTTCTCCCAGAACCTTGCCTTCTCTTATGGGAAGCATCTCTTGGTATCGAGTCCAGGTTCTTTAGAGGTTGAATTCTCTTCCAGCAGCGCTATAATTTTACTTGGTTTCATTGCTTTTCCTGTTACAATCGAAGCAAAGATATCTGTTTAAAGTCAGCACAAGTACTAGTATTTACTGTGCACAGTAAGGCAGGATTATGAGAAAAATATTAATTATTCTATTATATATAAATGACGAGAAGTTAGTTTTAGTTGCCTGATAACCGCAAACCCGTGAAAGTAAGTAAAAAATCACAAACTGAAAAGGGATAGTTATTATTAATAAAAACAAAAGTTTCGAATTTGGAATAATCATTTTTTCATACCCAGACTTTTATTAAATGCCAGTAACATAGTTTGACTATTAGGTAATAAAACCTCTTTAGAACTAAATTAGTTATTACCATTAATATAGCAATATCAAAACTGCCTGTTTTCTTGCAAAAGAGTGTATAATAAGAGCTTGAAGAAAATAGTGGACATAAGTATATTCTTTGTTGATAATAGTCACATTCTCATGTACTATGAGTCATCAAGTAGTTATAGTCAGACAATACAGCAATTATGTTTATTATGAGATTTAATTTCAACCTAAAACACTTAACTCTTTTTTATAATATCCAATTAAGCTTGAGTTACAATGTACATCTATAATAAAAACTGGTCAAGTGCAATTAGGAAAAACATCTGAATCAACCATTAAAAAATAAACTGAGGAAACCTTTATCAATCCTCACCAAACCTCAAGTTCCAGTCTAACATTTGATTTCATATTCGTAATTAAAGTTTCTTACTAAATGTTAATAAGCTGACAACCTTAATGTTATCTCTCTCTTTTTAACTTTTCTTAAGTAAGATAGAGAGAGTACAATATGAACAACGATGCTTAACTGTCACAGACATTTAGGTTAACCAGCTTATTACTACAACAGTTTAAAAGGGACAGCTGGCTAGTGAGAACTAACATACTGATGCTCGTGAAATCTAGGTTAATTAAGATAGTGAGAGTTCCATATAATGAAAGGGTGCACGCCCATCATATGACGTTTGCAGCTCTGGTCTGTATATTATTCAAGGCAGACAAATGACAAAAGGGTTTTGTTTTGTCTATGTGTGAACCCTAGAAAGGAGGATTATATAAAAAAGTAATGATTCTGCTTTAAGTAGTTATTACACTATTATTATGTTCTATTATTAGTAGATTTGACTTTATAGTTATGAAACAAGCACATTAACCTTTATTTGTTTGTATCTAATGGAATCTAAATAAGTTATGTATGACTGAATAAAAGTTTACTTAATTAGACAGGCTTTTCGAAAACTTAAATCGTTTTGGGGCTATAGGACCTCTCTGTGTTGATACAGCTAATCACGCTAATATTATAAAGGCGAAAGTTTGCGATGGTGTATGTTTGTTACTTCTTCACGTCTAAACGGCTGAGCGATTTTAATAAAATTTGGTATGGAGTTAGTTGACACCCTGGATTAACACATAGGCTATAATTTATAAAGTTTAATGCGGGTAAAACCGCGGGGCACTGCTAGTTATTAATATATCTTCAAGCGAGTACAATCTAATGCCTCCTTTCGCCCATGATTGCCTATCATGACAGCAACATCGCTATGCACAATACACATGACTGTATATGTAATCATTGTCCTATCTCCATTTCCTCTAAGCATATAAACATAAAATACTATAAACAATGTGAATTGCCAATAAAATTATTCTGCCTTATAATTAAAGTAATCTAAGTAATATATTACGTTGATTCAGACTTATGTTACGCGGGGAAAATAAAATACGGCCGATGATTCTTTAAAGAAAAATGTTTTGGTAGTAATAATCGTCACCGCAAGTGCGCTAATACGAATTTACCATTGATAGTTTTACATTTTTAGAGTTCCGTATGAAATGGGTAAAAAAAAATCTTTCAAATCCGTGAACTCAGTCGAATGTTCTGAGATAACAAACATGATAAAAAATACAGTCTAACTAAGACCCACCTCCTTTTTTTGAAGTCGGTTAAAAAGCGAACCCTTTCGATGCAAGTCCATCCCCCATGTCTACCCGTCTGTCACATCAGTTAGTATCATTGCAAAAGAGGTCGTGATTTTCAATTCAAGATTTAGAGGATCGACTGTTATTTGATCATAAAGTTACTAAAATGGCTAATTATTTGAGGCAGAGTTTACCTGACATAGTTAAAAATGAGGAAATTATACTTCAATAATATTTTCAGTTATACCTATACTTCGGAACAATGGCGTGTTTTAATAAATAAATAATAAGGCAGTTTTGATTACTTAAGAACATAGTGTTTTGTATAACATTTACCGGCTCGGCAAGGGAAAACCATTTGAAACCGGCCAAAAATCATCAAATTTATATAATATTGCCTGATTGAACCCACAATTCCAGTAATTAATTTTAATTTATAGCAATGCCCTTGTTACGTGAATGTATTATGCTTCTTCTATAGTTAAGTTTATACGGTGAAGGTAAAATAGTGGAGTTAACTTAAGGTTAATCTGCCTTAACCTAAGGGTAACATAATAATTACTGTTTAAAAAATATAGAGCAGACTAACTTTTCCTAAAACAAAATTGATATGGGACCATTTCGAAAGAATTCCTAATCGAATAAAAAAATAGATTTCAAAAGAAGTTCTACGTACACCGGAGAATACCCAAATAACCTCCTTCTTATAAAGTCGGTAAAAAAGACATTAACTACCCTTACTGGAAAACGTCTCTTTCGCAAAATGTCCCTTGGTCGCAAAACGTCTCTTTTGCAGAATGTCTCTTTCGCAGAACGTCTCTTTCGCAGAATGTCTCTTTCGCAAAATGGCTTTTTTGCAGAATGTCCCTTTCGCAGAATGTCTCTTTCGCAAAATGTCGCGCCAGGGACTTAACAATAAAATTGCGATTTTGAAAACGATCAGCTCGTATGGGGTGGCGATAAAGTAGGTATCATTCGTATTTCACAAACTGGTCTGTACTTATAGAAGTGTAATATAAGGAAAGTTACCCTTTTATATTTACATTGAGAAGGTTACCTTATGTCATAACTTTATATCTCATGATGTCCGGTTAGAGGCAAGCACGATATGAAAGCCATACTGGTCTCTAATCACCGTCAACTTTCAGTGAATTAGCGGTTTTTCGGGCACACATGGAATGTAGTGGACGTAGGATTATCATGCCATGATCTTTACTTGCGCATCATAGTCAAAAGTCAGTGAATCAGCAATTTTTCGGAAGCATATTGAAGGTAAAGGGACGAAGGAGAATAATTATTATGCCAGATCTGAAGTTGCCGGTCAGTTTTATTTATTTTAATAGGTTAACCAACAATTATTTACACATTATTAGCCAGAGTTACAAGCTAATTGTTACAGTTTTTCGTGTACTAATCACTTATAGGCTAACACAGCATGCATATTAAATTAGCAATAATTAACTATAAATGTTGAATACAATATAATACTATACAATAAAAGTAGCCAAATACATTAACTAAGGTTATAATTATATAATTGCATATAAAATATATAAGATATTTGGCATTTTTTTTTGTTTAGATGGTGCATAGTGATTTGCTGATTATGTGCATGACCCATATCATGATCAGCAAAATCGCACCTTACACATGACTGAATATCTTTGTAATCATTGTATAACTGTTTCCTTCTTAGTGTGACCAATAATTTACCAATTCTCTGGCCGGCAACTACGTACCAATCATGACATAGTAGTTAACAATTACTAGCTGTGTCCCGATGTTTTACCCGCATTAAACCATATAAATTATTACAGCACCTCCACCGTAGGTGATAGCGTGATAATATGTAGCCTATATGTTGACCCGACCTCTTAGTAATATTCATGCAAAATTTGAAGTAAATCCATGCAGTACTTTTGAGTTTAGCCCGGACATACATACAGACAAACAGATAAACAGACAAAAATTCTAAAAACTATTTTGGCTTCGATGTCGATTGCAGATCACGTCCCAAGTATCCTTAAAAAAAAATATCCAATGTACAGTTTTGACTTTCCTACGATTTTATTATATGTATAGAAGATAGATACAGCTGTATCAGACGTGTAGACGTGCGGATGTAGTTGCTCCGAAAGGGTACCTCTTCATCTTTTTCATACGAAACTCTAAAAATGGAAAGCTATCAAATATAAGTATTAACGTAATATACAACTTGACAACTTGATTACTCCACTTATTTGTAGGGCAGAATAATTTAATTAGCAATTTACATTTTTCATACAATTTTATGTTTATGTGCTTGATTTAGCATAATGATTTATAAGTGAAAGTTTTCACCAAAATCTATGATTTATGAATCATAAACCTCATTTTATTGGGCTACTTTTTACAATTTCAAATTTATGCAGTATCAATAGTACATTTATCGCGATCGATCGTTGACCTTTGTAATCGATTAGTTTAAATGAATCTCTCAATTTCATACAATTAATCGAGTTGAGTGTAATTTTATGGGAACTTTACATAGATAAAAGAGTTAATGCTGACTGTTGACGTTTTGGACCACAACTTTGCTACTATACTAAACTAATTGTATGCACTTTCGAAAAATATGCTTCGGTCATCTTATGAGTTTAATATTGGCCCCCTTCCGCCAACGTAGGCGCTGACTGTAGGTAGAGACACTCAATAATGTAATAAGCGGCTTGCCGCTGGGCTAATCCCCACGGCCTAATCCCCACGGCCTAATCCCCACTGCCTAATCGTCACTAGAAATAGAGAAAACGGCTAGGATAGGTTTATATACCATAGGCTTCCACTGCGGAAGGAATTGCATGTTGATATAATTTGCATGTTGATTCAGTTACAACTTTAATTCCTTAAGTTTAATCAACTACATATTGCACCTTGTATATAATAAACGTACATTCGTTTCGGTGTTCATGGGAAATCCAACCTACAATACTGAAATAGGGGTTGAAAATTCGTATGTGGTGTCTCGTAAACTTTAAAGTAAGAAGCATAATATTAAAGGTTAAAAAAGACTACTGGCTAATAATAAATATATATCTACGTATTAGGTCGTTTTAGAAAACTCAAGCCTTAAGTGTGTTAAAAGATGCCTTTGCTCCTGGATATTATTAGTAAACGTGAATGATTATTTTAGCTTCACAAAAATATTTGACATTATTAGATACATTACACTGAACTTAAGTTTCTATATCAATCTGAATTTCTGAGGAGCTGGTGACTGAATTAGGTTAATCCTGTAATACAGATCACCAGGTCTCCACCCCTAGGTTCTAGTTATAGCATTGGATAGTCTAAATGTGTATTCAGCCTTTCCAAGAAAAGTGGTGCAATATATTTGCACGACTTTATGTTATCTATTGTTTATATGTTTATAACATTAATCTAATGTTTACATTTCTAATTAATGTTGCTGATTATGGTACAAACTGTGTATACAAACATTCAGCATATCAATGCCTTTAATAGAATGTATGCCCTGTTCTAGAGGAGTCTAGGAGAGGGATTTAATGACATTAAAATTAGTTTATTAGTCTAAAAGACAGAATCGCTAGCGTTATCACTCTGTCTTTCCAACATTGCAGATATGATATCTGTTATTATCACGTATAATTCATTCATATCGTTGCAGTTGATAACCTTGGGAGATGCATCGGATTATTTACCAATATTTTGATTTTATATCTGGTTCTTGTATGTTATTTTATCGTGGCCTATTTTTGTTATAATAATATCCTGGGACACACGGCCTTCTGATCCCAAACTAAGCAGAGCTAGTACTATGGAAACCAAAGAACTGATAATTATATTACAAATACCACTTTTCTTTTGTAAATAAATACTTATGTAGATAATTACACCCAGAGTCAGGACAAACAGACAGTTCATATACACAAATCTGTCCAGGGGGCTACCGGTTAAGTCGCCGACATCGTGATAGTGTTCGGCGTTCAAATAAAAGAAGGTTAAAATTACTCAATGATTCGTTCAATTGGCTTCGACGTTGAAAATCGTCATGGAAGCCGATTGAGCGAATCATTTAGTCATTTTTAACCTTCATTATTTGAACGCCGTTTACTATCACGTAGTTCGGCGACTTAGCCGGAAGCCCCCCTGGGTGGAAATCGTACCCACGACCTCAAGCATTTACCAACCACGCCAACGGGCCCGTCGTTATAGTATAATAATGGTTATGCGGCTAATAACATGTTCATACATGAGCTAGATAAATAGTAGATTATTACTTTATATGTACATACTGCTTGAGTAACGACATGGCACCTACTGATGAAAAGTGTAAATAAAGCGAGATTGTCGCATGATCTGTACTCATATACAAGTGTTACATAAATTGTAGAGGGAACTTGAGTGCTAACTACTAATTGAGCTGAACCAATTTAACAAAATCAGTTTAGTATATATTTTTTGTGTCCACATTTGTGTGAACATCGGACGAACTCTACGTATATTATTCGAGTTCAACGAAAATGACACTGGTTGATGTCGAGAGAATCAATAAGATTATTGAATAAAAATAAAAACTGTTTATAAAACAAAACACAACACTAAATAAAAAATTAGCTATACACAAAATAAATAGAAATATAGTTGCTGCCATTCAGGATACGAATGTCTGTACGTAATTATTTACAGGAACTTAAGCTTTTGACCGCCCGGTGGAAAACGCATCGCCGTTCCCCAGGCCAAGCTACTAATTCAGGGAAAATACTACAAAAATACAAATATAGGGATTCCATAATGTCTATCATTTATCTATTTCGTCTTATGTTTCACAGTATTATTCGTGACGGTGGCTTACAGAGCAAGTTCTTGCCTATATTTGTGACACTGGCGCCCATAGGTTAAAGTGTTATAATATAGTAGAAAGCTGAAAATATTTTATATGTTTGAGTTGGTTTTATTTTTTAATACAATTTATCTATGTATATTTAATACACGATTTCGCCGTTGTGTGAACCTATCTTGATAATTCTTTTTCTATTTGGTCGGGAATGCTTTTGAGATGGTCCCGTATATATTAAAATAGCTGTGCCGTGCGGTTTCCCCCACGTTTAACTTTATAAATTATAGCCTATGTGTTATTCGGATATATAAGCTATATTACTAAAAAAGTTTTATCATAATCCGTTCGGTACTTTTTGCCTGTAAGAGTAAAAACATCCATACATTTATCCTTACAAATTTTACTTAATTTTACTTTCATATATGTATATAGTATTGGTAGCGTTCATATCTGATAACAAACTTTTTGATTCGTAAACTTTATAAATGGAGTTGTAAAGAATATTTCAATTTTTATATATTTTTTATTGGTACTTATTTACCTCAATATTGTTTTTTTTTTTACAGTAGCAATCTAGAATAATCGCTGGCTATAAATCAGATTTGGCATGCGAATCGCTTTGGCAAATCAATTCGAATCGTGGTTACAAGAAAGCTACCTGAAAGCTCGCGTGACAATTTGCCGTTCAAGTCTATATCTGCAAATAGCGCAATAAGTCAGAATATCCATATCGGCGACACCTGAGAGACGATACGCGATATTTTATGATGTCATAATCTTCTCACCAAGGGCGAAGTATCATATTTTGCGCCTACGAAATGTTTCTAGTTTAACATACGAGAATTCGTAAGATGATGTGAATAATCTTGGAGGTTACTGTGTTTCATTGATAAACATTTTGCGTGGCCACCTTTTAGCCTCCTAATCAGTGCCATACCAACCAGCGTGGGCTCGAAGACGTTATGTAACCTGCGGCAAAAGTTTGAACTACAGCTCAGGCCGTTTTTTGACGTTGAAATTCAAGAGAGGGTCCGTTTTATGGACGTTTTGTGCACATGTCGCTTTACGTTAAAAGCAAAGACGTAGGCCGTTCGTCAGATTGAAGCCCGGAGAGATCACTAAAAAGAAATATTTAACATTATACCCTCAAATGTCCATCTTTTACGGTTATGAGTTACTGCCAGCTGAGAAACAGACAAACGACCAGCACAGGCCGCTGACAGACAGACAGATGTGCTGCGGAGGCTTATTAATATGGTTCCAATGGTAACCTGTAGATGCAAAACGCTAAGGAATTTTAATATCTACACAAAAATCAGATTATGGTAAATCTAAGGTTGCTAAACCAAAGTAGAAAACGTGGAGAATATGGAATAATGAGAAAACACAATATAACTTGTCCCGTTTTGACGTCAAAACTGGACAATTTATTGTTTTTTCTCATTATTCCATATACGTACGAACGACGAGTGCCTTTCTACCTTTAATTTAAAGCTTCCTTATTACTTCTGTTCTGTCTCATTTGTCGTCACTTTTTCAGTTTCCCATTATATTGCGTTAGGGCTAAAAGGTGTTTCTATCACGTCATTTCAATTCAATCGCCATACAATGACCTATTTACGTAGGATATTGGAATCTCCGGTACGTGTATTAGTCATAAATCATAGGTGTCCTTGTCATTTGAGACTCAAAACATTACCTTGCGTTCCATATTTGGGTGGCATTCCAAATGCCTACGTAATCAGCACGTGTATTCGTACGAGGGGCAACAGGTTGAGGAAAGGAAGTTGAGATAAGGTGGCGATTAATTTATCATAACGATTATTGTTGTTTCCTCTGGTTAAAAGCATCTTATCTTATTCGTATTGTCAGACTCAATAGGTGTGTCATCATTATCGATGATATCATTATTGGCTTGAATGATTTTTTCATTCGAAGTTATTTTATAATTGGATGAAAAAATAATTGACATGTAAAATTAGCCATCTTCAAATAATGCCGCGAAATACACAGCTTCTGTGTATTTCGCGGCAAGATAAATAATCCTGAGGTGTTGGAATCATTAAAATTGATGGTTCCAAATACCAGATTAAGACAGGGGCCGAGACGAAGACTGTTTAAAGTCCCATCAGCTAGGACTAATATCTTAAAATTTTCACCAATTAGTACCTCATTAAAGATACTTAATGAAGTGTCCCAAAGACTTGACATCTTTACTTGTACACTGGCGGAATTTATGAGAGTGACTCTGGATTATTTGACAAAATTGTAAGGATTTATGTTATTTAATCATTTTTATAATAATACCTAATTATAATGTATAAAAATAATGTATATTTAATGTAATAATGTGTAATTTAATTAATCTTCTTTTTTAATAATATGATATGTTTTTAGATTAGTGATGTTATAAATAATTAACGCATTAGGTGTAAACCTGTCACGTTAATTATATGGTGTTAAATAAATAAATAAATAAAAAAAAATCTTGCACTTGCACTAGACCACAAACTAGACAAAGGAATGAATGTTCCATACTCTGGGCGTTAATACCCATAGAAGGGCTGATGATACGCTAAGGACGCAATACCTAAGGACTATGCGATCGCATACTTTTTAAATACAATAAAAACTCATTTTTGAAGCGTTCCATTATTCAAATTGAAATTAAAAGACACAAAGACATTTTTTTTAATAGTATTTTTTTTCTCGAGGCTTTTGATTCCTGAAGCTGATATTCATATTAACTAGTCATAGGTTTTTTAATGAACTTTATTATATTGGTTTATGTTACCTACCAATTCACATTTTGTAGTAACTATCATCTGATACATACAATCTTATGCAGTTTTTTTTTTCATAATAAAACGTAGGTTGAAGTTCATCGTGTGTTACATTTATGATTAGGTAGTATTTAACTGCAAATCAAGATCTTCCTTATGTTTTACAAAAACATCCTAATACTAAACCAGCAATTAAAGTTCATGACGCATTCCTATTTATTTAAAAGTGTCTGGCGTTGTATCGTCCACAGTTCTAACCTAACCTACTTTTCTAGTAGTGACATAAATTTACAGTTACGCCCGGGTAATTTAGCTGTGCAATCAGTATATTTGATTTGAATATTAGTTAATTGGTGAATATAAATTAATTGGTGATACGTACCACTATCATTTTACATTTTTAAGCATCCACTGGTGTTACAACCAGCAAGAGAGATAAACGTCCCGTAATAACCTCGCTTTTCAGTGGTATCTTACGATTGGCTTTTCTCAATAATATAGAGATTAATTTCTGTGTATAGTTAATCTATACTACTGTATTCAAAATATTATTGTGTGCAGCTTTCATTATTACGATTATACGTCAATGTAATCGTAAGTATATAAATAATCGTCATAGTCTCGCAGTCGGTCAGTGGTGGACGGTTGACGCATTGTGGTCAAAAGATAATGATGTTTATATGAACTGGGTCGCGCTGGGTGGTCACTGTGACGAGTACTATTCACTATACTAGCTAAGCTCTGCAGTTTACTTACGGCAGCTGAGTCCGTTGATATTTGTTTAGGAAACATTAGACATGAACATAGTATGCTAGTGCAATTGACTGCATGTGTGGCGCATTGGTTAAGGTAGTCGCTGCGCTACTACTTCTGCGTCCTTGTGTTTCGGTTCTGTCCCCGCACAGGACACCAACTTGTGTAGGCCCCTAAATGGTTGATCCGACTCTGAATGGGTACGTTTTGTATTAATTATTTGCCCATTAAATGTTTAAGTTATTTTCAAACTCGTTTATTTTAATTTGTTGAGATTCGTGTGTACTTTGTATATATATGAAACTATTTGCAACGGGCAATCTCAAGGGAATCTACGCACATATTATGCGTTCGAAAACACAGATGCACTCTCTATCCCCTCACAGCCATAATCCGACAGAACTGCTAACCCAAAAGACCGGAGAGAGATCACGCGTAGCTACGACAGTTTTACGTATTCACTGAGGCACGGCCTGAGCTTTTCTTTTTAAATTTAATAGCATGGCAAACGAGCAAGTAGGTTTCCTAATGGTAAGAGATTATCACTGCCGTCCATGCACAGTCGCAACACCAGGGGAACCGCAAGTGCGTTGCTCGCTTCTTGAAGGTTGCCATGTCATACCGGAACTTAAACACACTGTCTCAATAACAATGGTTGAATACGCTGCCGTTAGAGCAACCAGCCACTATTGACAGTAGTCGCTATTTATGACTGGTAGATACGTTTTTGACTTTGTTGAGGATGTTATGCCTAAAGTCCAAATCTTCATAATCCCACCAAGGATAGTGTTATATCTGTTGCTGTCCGAATTATTACACGGTTTAGGAACGCCGGTGAGCATTTAGATTAACATTTGTTCGGGTTGTTCCCGTTCCAAAAGACTTGTTCTTTTTAACATTTCAGTTTAAGAAACAGAGCGTGGCGCCGCCCAAGGGCTCTCGACCAAGCGGGAAATAGTTAGATTAATATTTTAAAACAACTTCGACTTGTGAAAGTTTCGTTTCCATTTCTCTTTGAAACGTGATTTAATTTGAAGCTTTGCCAATCTCTACAAAAAACTACCATCATGTTGATTGAATGTAGTTAAGTAGAAACGACCGCAGTGTATCGGTTACAACGATTTCATTAGATTATTGAAGTCACGATTTGTCTTGCGTATGTTTTGTAATCGAACAATGAAATAAATAAATATATATTTTGGGAAAACAAAAACACTGCCATCTGATCTCAAACTAGGGAGAGCCTGTATTAAGGCAACCAGGCAATTGATAAATATACTTATATATTTCGAAATATATACATATTATGGCTAAATTACTATCAGCCATAGAACAAATAATCGCGTTCATCACAAAGTTTTTTCTGGGTGGGGATCGGACCCACGACCTCTGGGTTAGCAGCCAGGGTCACTAACCACCGAACAACGGGCCAATAAAAAACAATGCCTTTCCTTTGTCCTGATATTCAATTTCGAGTTTACCAAACTGAGTTTAGTTCTTATTGACTTTTATCATGGGGGTTGACCGTAAGAGCTTGTGTTCTTCTGATTTTATATCCTAATTACATTGACCTATATGTATTCTACTAGACGCGCAATCCCATATTGAGAATTTGCTCACTGAGTTGCAGCGCCCGCGCTGCAACTCGGTCAATTTTGGCCGCCGCGCCCGCGCCCGCCCCTCACCTCGCGCACAGCCGGACTGGGACAGAGTTTTAATTCGAAACAGCGTGTCTAGTTATACATATAAGTCAATGTATAATTGTATATTTACACTCGCTAAGTAACTTCATCATTGCCATCATAAATTAAATGGTAATTTCATAGTAATTATCTACATGTAAAGAAGCCAGCACATCCAGCTACCCCAATCTGTCAAATCTGTTTTATAAATTTACAACTTTATCACATAAGCATAAGGTTCACTTTCAATTGGGGAAATTTGACAGATTGGGATAGCTTGATGTGCTGGCGTCTGAACCTAAAATTATTTAGGTATGTATAGTTAACCATATAACTACAAACATGTCCTGACAACAAGCGATGTTTTAAAGACTACGTGAACAAAACCTTTTTTATTTATATCTTTTTCGGGTGCGCTGGTACCAGAATACTCATAGGTTCTTCTGAAAAGTACATATTTACGCCGTGGTTACACGCTGTATATGTTTTATTTTTTAATTTATATTATGTTTGTATTACATAGTGCCATCTTAATGTAGATAGTCTTTTCTATCATAAAGACCGGAACAAGCATTATGTATGGAGCGCCTATACCGATTATTCTTTACGCCACACGGGGCGCGTCGCTAAGTTTTCTTTAAGCCTATATATCTGTTGGGTGCCATTACTGGTTTACCAATCCAGTTACGTGTAGTGTTCTACTAGATATTCAGTGCAGTCCTAATTATCAACATCAACACTATTTCGATTAATTATGACGGCCCGGTTGGCGAGGTCAGTATACTAGCCTTTCAAGCCGCAGTTAGTGGGTTCGATTCCCACCCAGAACAGATATCTATGTGCATGAGCATGTCTGTCTGTCCTGAGTCTGGGTGTAATTATGTATATAAGTATGTTTTTCCAAAAGAAAGGTAATATATGTAGTGTGTCAGTTACATTATTATTTCCATAGTACAAGCTCTGCTTAGTTTGGGATCAGCTGGTCGTATGAAAATAATGTTCCAGGATATTATATTAAGTATATCAAAAACATATATAATTGCTTAATAAATAATACGCTACTAAGACATTGCCGTCTCCATAATTTCAGGTTTGTCGTAACAACCAATAATCTGAAAGGGCTTATTGTAAGATAGGGATTTGGTTTTGGAAATAATAGCTCGTGTCTGTGAATATTGAGTAGGATTTTCTATGGTTCAAAAGGTCGGCTCTTACTCGTTATTATAAAATCTCTTATAACAATAATTGCATGCCATTAGAAAAAAACTACCTAGTTTAGTCTAGCGGTAGCGACAAATAATAAAGGCACTGCTCGGAGAAAAAGAGGTATTGGGATTCTAATACAGTCAACCTCTTGCCATCGAGACGCCGTTTTTCACGCTTGGCATCTTTGGGGTCATGTCAACTTCAGATTATACCAGTATATGGATACAGAGTGGAAATCTGTTTACGCAGATACTTTATAGAATAGAATAATCTTTATTGTAAACCATAAGGATACATACCTATTTCATAGGATATTACATAAAAAGTTGTACAAAGGGCGGTCTTATCGCATAAAGCGACAATTTATACAACAATATATAATTAGAAAAACAATATTTTAATTTACCTGGACATTTTAAACTCATTGTTATTTGTTATCCTGTAAATATTAGTACAATAGAAGTCATTGGAAATTTTATTTCCCTTCTAAAATGTGAACCTAAGCGGTTTCATGCCATCCGTGCTCGTTGAAGCCTTTGTAATGCTCGCGCGCTTCTAAAAATAATCCTACAACCAGTACGAGAATCTATAGTGAGGAAAATCTATTCAATGAATCAACTAAAACGAATTTCGTAAATAAATTTATGAATTGTGATCACATTCTTGCGTGATTCTAATTACGTCAGGTAGTTTTTCGTACAAGTATTTTACTCAATAATTTGGGTGACGTACCTTCTCCTGACCATAATTGGAGGCACTTCTTAAGGAGGAAATATTATATGAGTTCATTATTTACATAACTTATAAGCATGTTTACTGGCGGAGTAATTGTTTCGTTGTGTATAATATACGTAGGCTTTTTAGAAAATTGCAATCACATTAAGTCTCTCAATATAAAATCTGAATAGAAGGAATCGGAAGGTTTTAGTAAACTGATCCCGCTCATACATCAATTGACCTAATATATATTTTGAAATTGTCAAATGACCCAGTTTCGTAATTTTACCATTTGTATAACACCGAGAAAAGTGTTAAACATTACTACGAAGCCGCAGTCACATTGCATACAAGTCAAGTACATTAGAAGGTCAAGTAGTCCCATTGTCATAATACTAATACTTGGATTCAGACAATCGCAGTTTAAGAACCTTCAGGAGGATATGAGCGCACATGGGGTTTATTGTTTCATTACTCTAGGTATATAAAAAAAACAATCTCTTATGATTTTGTGACCGTGAAGTATAAACGGAATGCTATATTTGCAAAAAAGTTCAGTGTGTGAATAAAATTATTTCAGTTTACTTTAATCTTATTTTGAGTAAAATAACTTTCTTTTTCTAATGAATCAAATAACAAACATATTCGGTCGAATATTTTGATTTTCAGAGTACTGATTAATATTTTTTCGTAGATGGGCCCATCAACGAAAAAAATCAACATGGCTAACCTCTTTGTGTTTATAATACCCATCGGGGTAATCAAAAGTTTCTTAATATATCATCATATCATAATGAACAAAAAGGTCCACTTATTAGCGTTTATTTCTTCTAATAACTGAAATTTATACATTATATATTTATGTTTTTAAAAAATACCTATCCACTTTCCTGTGCTCTCTGTGAGAGCGAGAAAGCTTCATATGGCCTTTGTGCATTTTGTTTCTATATTCATTCTTAAAAGATTTCCACACGCCTGTACACAAGTTTAAAAATACATGAGTATTTTAGATAGTTATCAAAAGGAATCCAGTTGACAAAACAAAAATAATAGTTAAATTAAGTAGTCACCCCTGCGGGATTACTTTAAACGGAATCAGTTAACTTAAGATCCAATAGAAGTAACCGCAAAGAAGCGTTTTTTTGTAGGTTTTGATTTCCTGCAGATGGTCCTGAAAATCGGATTGCCAATTCACTAAAAATATACTGCACAGTCCAAGTTGGACTCTCATACAATGGGTCCAGTACCATCGAAAGATTTTTTTAATGTTGTTACTTGTGGTTATAGCGCATTAAAAATGCATTGTCAGTGAAAACTTCTGCTACCTACCTATTACGATCCATGAGATACTGGCTGCTGACAGAAAGACGGACGGACACCGGAAGCTTAGAAATAGAGATCCATAAGTACCCTTTACGATACGAAAACGACTTGTAATTATTTTATAGTAATCTTTTGGTTCTGGCCTGGCATGCGAGGTTTTGGTAAGAAATTTTAACGCAATATATTCAAACGTCCATCCAAAATGTCCATCAGTATTTGTAACCTTCTTTTAATCTTACAAAAAAGAACGGTTCTTTCAATACATAGTGATTTCATAGTGTAGTCATCAAGCACAGCCACCTATTTTACTTCATGGGCCTCTTAACTATTGATTGAAAGCAGCCAACAATTACCCTTTCCTATTTAAAAGCGTTTTTAGTGGCATAGCAACTTACAGATTCGTGTATTACGCATATTTACGCCATTTTCGCATAAACATTTCGTTAAAAGATTCAACATTGCTATATTTAACACGGTTTACTCTTATAGATTTTTTACACTAGCGTAATGATAGTTATTTTTATCGTAACCCGCGTGGGGTGTGCAATGAACTTTGACACCTACGTAAATAGATTGATTCGATTCATACGCTCGACCAGTGATTTTGTAACGTTGGAATAGTTAGTGTTCCTAACACTGTGCCCTTTCCAATTTAGCGACCATTGCATCGGTTATACTTAATCTTGTTATGAATCAAATTCTTACATGTCAGTTACGATGGAAACACGCGCCAAGAATACTTTATCGTGCTCTTCGCTAATACCAAATTCGAATTTGTCGATAGCCTGGGTAACTTGGTAATAGTTATTTCTACTGTAAGATCTACCAACTAATACCAAGTTTGCTTCCTCTAAGATTTTGACCTTCGTCATATTACTTAGCTACAACAGCAATATGAATCCGGGTTTATTCAACGATCAAATCGAATTCAGAATTAGACGGAACTGAGACGATTATTGTTAGTAAGTAAAGTGTGAACCTATAATAATATCCTGGGACATTATTTACACGCGGCCATCTGATCCCAAACTAAGTAGAGCTTGTACTATGGACTTTTCTTTTGTAAATACATACTTATATAGATAATTGCACCCAGACTCAGGACAAACAGACATGTTCATGCACACAAATATCTGTCCTGGGGAATAGAGCCCACGACCGGCGTGAAAAGCAAGCATTTGCCAACCACGCCAACCCAACGTGCCCTATAAAATACTTATTTTATAAAATTGCTTAAAACTCTCGAATATTAATTGAACTAATCTACAACATAAATGTTCTATCGACTGTAGGGTAAACTTTCGTAGCTCGGTCCATGTATAGCTTTAATAGATCGTTCCGTACGTTCGACTGATGGTGACGTGACGTGTTATTATAGAAAATGAGGTGACCGACAGACACCCTTCACTTCCGATCCCTAATGGAGTTCGTTGTCACGTGCACTTAGAAACGTTAGGTAAAAACATTCGTTTAGAATGTTGCCTATTTAGTTGGACTAAAGGGTTAATATGAAGCCTTTTGCCAAGCGTGGCGATTATAGCATATCCCTCTAAATTATTGACACAAATTCAGTGTGCAAATCTTTTGGGGAGGCATTTGTCCAGTGGGAGGCATCATTCTTCATGCTGAGCATGATGATGAAACTATTGAAGCTGGTGGTCCTGGGTTCGAATCCCGGTAAGTGCAAATATTTGTGTGATGAGCACGAATATTTGTTTCTGAGTCATGGATGTTTTCTATGTATATATGTATTTATCTATCTATAAAAATATGTATATCGTCGCCTGGTACCCATAGTACAAGCTTTGCTTAGTTTGGGGCTAGGATGATCTGTGTGACATTGTCCCCAGATATTATAGTCTATTTTCATGTTATCTTTATAAGTACAACTAGTGACCCACCCCAGCACACGGTATAATAGATAAATTAGTATTATTTTTATATCTTTGGTCACATTAATCTAATTAAAAAATAATGCCGGCCATGTTACTTGCTAATAACGCAGCTTTCTTCGGGTGAAATAATATTAAAAACTATTTTAGTAGTTATGGTGTATATCCTAACCAACGAGCATACAAATAATCTGATATTTTCTTGTTATAGTATAATTTAGATTTCCTTTCCGTAGGTTTGGGGCTGTAAATTATAATACTATTTTAATGTATACATACTTACAATAGGTAAGTAATGCAACGTTTAAATATCCCTTATAATAACTTTAATAATATATTTAATTAAATATCAACTTTTGAATAGTATTAATTATATACTTGTAATGCTACAAATATGTTCGTACTATTTTACAAACTCTTTTTAAAGTCTATGAATAAACACCGTCGTGAACGCTTCATCGTCATTTGATGTAATTTTGTTTTGGTTTAAATATTCCTTTGATGGTTTACATTTACAATCTAAAATATGTTTAAACATAAAAATATGTTAATATGTAATTCATAAAAATATGTTTAAACGCTACTCTCCTAATTATATGTAGTTTAAATATAGAATGTAATATCTTCCGATGTTACTGCTAAAAGCCCTAATAATATACAGCTAACCCAATCTGTCAAATTTCTTTTATAGATTTTCAACTTTATCATAAAAGCATAAGGTTCACTTTCTATTGGGAAAATTTGATATATTGGGGTAGCTTGATGTGCTGGCGTCTGTACTACACGTTGTTCAGTTTCATTGGCAAATTAAGCTCCTTGACTTGCGTTCAAATACTTACATATACTTAAATAAAACAAATGTAGTCAAGGCTATGATACAATATTCTGCATCGGCCTTACATAAGTCCTAGATATAGTGCCCTCGTAAAAGACCGCACTTAATTCGTCCTAATTGTAGGCTTAAGCTCGATTTGTCGTGAGCCCACAAGGTCGCACTGCAGCCGACTGGGGCACTAAACAGTTAAATAAAACCGCAAATGTTGTATTGTTAGCACGATCCGTCTATACCATATGTTAGTTCCCCATTGTGAGTTCTCTTTTGGTTAGTGCTTCGACCTTGGTTCTGTTTGGCCACGACGCCGGGAATCAATTCATATACACATGACTGATAGATCAATGAAGACATATTGAAGGGCATTGTAAATATTTAAAATATGTCACTGCTATTGAACTTTTTTTACTTATCTGGTGTTTATTCAAATCTACGGCGGTTGTAATAAGACATTGATTTTCTATACCAGTTTATTGTCATTATACATAACAGCATAAATTTTTATGTAATTATAGTTGAGGTATTCATTGTAATTATGAATATTTTTCCAATAACATAGAATATTTAGGGTGTTTGGAATTAGGGTTTACAACCAAGATTTCAGATTCAACTAGTGTACATATAAGTTGTAGGTACTAATGGACTGATTACCAATAAAATAGTTAGTAAATAATAATAATATTCTGGGACATTATTCACACAAGGCCATCTGATCCCAAATTAAGCAGAGCTTGTACTATGGAAATCAGATAAATAAATAAAAAAATAATTAAAAAAGGTTTTTATTCACGTAGACTTTAAAAAAGCGCTTGTAAATAGTCCGAACATGTTTGTAGTAATACAGTTATTATTTCTAGTTACATATTACAGATTTTAGGTACACGGAATGTTAAAACATTCATACAATTTATTTTATAATGGTAGTGACATTTAGCTAGCTTGTATTAAGTTATTGTCAAGGAGATTATGTTTAGTTGAATTTTATAATATTATGTATTGAAATTTAACCGATATATTACATATACTACTTTTTCTTTTGAAAATACATACTTATATAGATTACACCCAGACACAGGACAAACAGACATATTCATGCACATAAATATCTGTCCTGGGTGGGAATCGAACCCATGAACTGGGGCTTGAAAAACAAGCATTTACTAACCACGCCAACTGGCCCGAGAAATGACGAGGAGCCTGCGCAAGCTATAACTTCTTCACAGCCTAGCCCTCTGGCGCTTAATCTTTGTATATGTCTCGTTTTCTTTCCCTCTGTACAATATTTCCTTTTTTGTACCTCTGTGTGCCAAAGTTCACAATGACTAGTAGAATAGTTGTGGTGTGAAGCGTAACAAACGAATAAACTCATATTCGCATTTTATATTATTATTTATTAGTAAAGGAATATGTGAGTATTGATGTTTGCTACTCTTCCACGCAATAAAGCCCGAACGATTTTAATGAAATTTAGTACTGATATATTATGTAGCTTATACATGACATCCGAATAACACATAGGCTATAATTTATAATGATTAATGCTGGTATAACGGCGTGGCACAACTAATACGTATATATGTCTTGTTCCAATTCAATGCAAGCATTTTCATTCTGGCAAGTACAAGTGTATATCACTATCCAAGTACCGAATAAATATCATTTATTTCTGAAATATTTTCGAAGTGCTTAGGTATAGATGACAGGCTAGATTTTGGGCAGTCTTATTAAAATTTAGGTCATAAATGTGGTATCTAGTATTTCCAGTTCTCTATTATACTAGTCCAGCGACAAACTTACTGACTCGTATACCGTTAATATGGATCCAATATGAATACTGACTTGACGGCTCCAACGGTTAATTAATCGAAAGTTTCATTAGATAATCATATCGGTTATTTGGCGGTACGTTTGGCATTGGTAGCAGTTATTAATCCGATTTGTTATGCGAGATTGCTATGACATTGCACAAAACAAATCTAATACTGTGACGTAATGTATTGGAGTAATCTAGGTTCAATAAGTTTGCGATTTACGATGGTGATTTGAACAGTTGGCGACATTGGAAAGGAAACAAAATAAATAATATAATATCGTGGGACATTATTTACATACGGCCATCAGATCTCAAACTAAGCAGAGCTTGAACTTACATACTGCATATACAACTTTTCTTTTGAAAATACATTCTTATATAGATATTTGTATTAACGGTATATTTGACGAACACTGTACCCTAGTTGGTAGTGCTCCTGCCTGCGAAGCTGGTAGTCCTGGGTTCGAATCCCGGTAAGTGCAAATATTTGTGTGATGAGCACGAATATTTGTTTCTGAGTCATGGATGTTTTCTATGTACACTCGCGAGCAACCAAATCGACTCAAGCCTTGTCGGCGCACACATACATTGATACAACTAAAATCATGAATGGAAATTATTAAAATGATATGTCATTCGAAAGCTTAAGATGTCAGCTTTAATTTGATATCATTATCATTGAAATCCATCCATCATTTTTGAAATAAATGATGTCTGAATGCAAGAGTAGGAAAAACGGGAATTTAGGAAAAAGGGTATGTGTCTCGTATTTGACAAATTAAACAAAAAAAATTAAAAATAAAATTATTTTATTTAAATCAGTATTTCGTATTGCCCCCTCTAGCCCTAATTACATCCCGCAGTCTGTTTTTCATGGACCTTATCAATTTTTTGACATTTTCTTGAGGAATGCCGTCCCACTCCTCTAATAATGCTGTCTTTAGCTCGTCTACGCTTGAAGGGACTGGATTTCTGGCCCGAACTCTTCTTTTAAGCTCGTCCCATAAGTGCTCGATGGGATTCATGTCAGGACTGAGCGCAGGCCAGTCCATCGTGCGTAATTCGACCTCTTGCAGAAACTGTCGAGTGACTCGTGCCGTGTGGCAGCGGGCATTGTCGTGCATTAACACGAAGTCTTCACCGACAAACCCTGCGTAGGGCACAACATGATCCAGTAGAATGTCGGTGATGTACCGATCAGCTGTTAGCCCGCCTCCTCGGCCGCCCCCAGGCACGAAAACAAGTTCGGTTTTTCCCTCTAAAGAGATACCAGCCCACATCATGCAGGAACCGCCGCCATATGCCACTGTTTCAGCGAAACAACATTGGGCAAATCGTTCTCCCGGACGCCTGTAGACTCGGCCTCTCCTGTCACTGCCATGCAGACACATTCTGCACTCATCAGTAAACAGGACCGATCGCCATTGCGCAACGCTCCAATTGAGATGCTCTCGAGCAAATTGAAGGCGCGCTTGTCGGTGGCCTGCAGTCAACTTAGGGCCCGTCGCAGGTCTTTTTGGCGTCAAGTTGGCTTCCTTCAAGCGTCTTCTCACTGTCCACTCGCTGACAGCCACTTGTCGTACACGTCTCAGTTCTTGCTGCACATCAACGCCCGTAAGGTGTCGATTGCGCAGCGAGGTTGAGACAATGAAGCGGTCGTCTCTCTCTGAAGTGCACCGGTGGCGGCTCGTTCTTGGTCTCCGATTGAAGGCACCAGTCTCTTGGAACCGTCTGTATACTCGGGATACAGAAGACTGGCTCAAGTGGAGCTGGGCAGCGATTGCTCGCTGACTTAACCCTTGTTGCAACAAGGCAACAACTTGAGCGGCTTCTTCTGGTGTGGTATCCATGGGTTAGCGAAAACAAGGAATGCAATTTACGGAGATGTGTACCGGTCAACCTGTAACAAGCAACTGATAAGATAAACCGGAAGTGGGGGGTTTTATAGCGGGAGCAGGTAGCGCAAGTCGTGGATTCCTAAAGAGGTAATTTACGCTGACGGCCAATTAAAATGTGTCAATAAATCAGCGCTTAGTTTTTTTTAAGGTATTGATGTTAATTGAAAGCCTAATTCTTCAGCTTTCGAATGACATATCACTTTTGTAATTACCATTTATCGTTTTAGGAAAATCAATGTATATGTGCGCCGTCTAGGCTTGAGTCGATTTGGTTGCTCGCGAGTGTATTTAAGTATTTATCTATCTATATAAGTATGTACCTATATCGTCGCCTGGTACCCATACATAGTACAAGCTTTGCTTAGTTTGGGACTAGGATGATCTGTGTGACATTGTCCCTATTTATATAAAAAAAATACACCCAGACTCCGGACAAACAGACATGTTCATGCACACAAATATCTGTCCTGGGTGGGAATCGAACCCACGACCTGCGGCGTGAAAGGCCAATGGTGATCTACCAACCACGCCAACCGGCAAAATTAATATATTTAACCGATACGTTGAAGTACATCCTCAGTATGTACTTCTCATATCTAGATGCTTTCCGCGGTCAGTCCATTGATGGGTGACCGCCAAAGTGGTTTAATTTCTGAGCGTCTCCGTGCTTCGGAGGGCACGTTAAGCTGTCGGTCCCGTTGGTAGCCATTAGGCAACAGTCGTTAAGCCATTTGCGGCTTGAACAACTCGGACACTATGATAACCACTACCGATAAGATAAATAATAAAATAATGACGTTTAAGAATTAGTAATGCTCGTTTAAATTAATAAGTTTTTATTCACATGTAAATAAACGTGTAAATAGTCATAACATTGTTCTCGATTCCAAGCAATACCACCTGAACTAATTTGAAAATCATTGTATTCCTTTCTAATATAGTTCTTATGCAAACGACAGGGCATCTTTAGTTTTGTCAATTTAGTTTCGGTGCGAATAATAATATACGAAGAAACGAAGATACTGAGGGAAAATCGACACGTTAGAACCTGTCGACCAATTATGCACCGGTTGCGCATAATTATGACAGGTTTTGGTAGTTGAACAGTTTTGTACTTTCATACAACAATAATTTAAATCAAAGGGCCTGCGTTCTACCAAGGGTTGAATTAGACAATTTTCCATGATTTATTACGCGAAAGGCGGCAGAGAAACATTATATCTACACTATGCACTATCATCCTTACGCCTTGTTTTACTGACCATATTTTGTACAAGGAAATATGTTCTTATTCCTGGCTTCCTTACGAATATTACTGGTTTTGAGTACATCGTTTATATAAATTATCTTTTAGTTATGTTAAACGTCACTTTGCTGCTGCGGTACGTGCTCTTAGCAAACATAATTTAGATTTATCTAAGTAGCTGAGCTCATTGGATAACTGGGTAAGATGATTATGTTAGTGCGAAGGCTGGTAATAGTGATGTAAGGTTCAGAAATCCTTGGCCACTAAAATGCCTCGTCAGTATTGTGTGCTAATTTATTATTGAGTATTATTGAACATAAATATTGCTGTCCAGTTGCTTAACAATATTTTGGTCATAAGCTTACAGTTTTATTTATATTCTTCGGTCCTATAAAAAACAAAGAACGTTTATTGTTTCTCTAATTCCGCGGCTGACTACTTGTCAATAAAAAAAGGCGCTTACAAAATGGTGAAATAAAAGTATTTTCTTTATGCTGCAGTAGATTCCTTACTATCCTTGCTCTATTCCATTAAGTGGGGATGTGCTGGATAGGAATTTGATGAATATAATTTCGCAAACTCCGAATACTCACAAAAATCGAATAAGAATTATCAAATACACTTATTTGGTAATCCTTATTCGATTCCGGGAGTTTGCGAAATATTTCATTTTTTATTAAAATTGAAATTGGTAATTTAATAGTTAAACCGTTGTTTTTAGATATATGAAAAATAATAATAATAATGTCCTCCTAGCCGAAATCGGCCACGGCGGCCAGTCTCAACAGAGATTGGCCATCTGCGCAGGACATATTATAGTGCTCAAGTGTGACGTCCGATGGGACGCCTTAGCGACACGACCGGAAAGAGGTCTGGCACAGGACCGACGGCTTTATGTGCTCTCCGAGGCACGGGGGTATAATACCGCCAACTCCCAGACTTCGGGCTGATGCAGTGAAATTTTCGTTTTACAGAAAAGATATGAAAAGTATTCACCATAAGAGTAAAAGTAAGACAATCCCAACTAACTATGTCAACGGTTCCATAAGTTATGTTTTCTGAAAATATCCGTTGAAAATGGTTATGGAATAATATTGTGTCGGGCACCTACGTAACCTTACAATGCGTGTGGCTCGCAATTTGACCAATATTGATGTTTGTTCACATGATGGTAAGCGATAACCAAAGCTCATAAATTGATTAAAATAATAAAGCGGTATATGCTAAATACGTTAGCGTTTTCTGTACTTCCCCAGTCAAAGTAAATTCGATAATAGAGCTCAGATCCGGAGATCCGTGATCCGTGGTGTTGCCACCACACAACAAGCCGCCCTACGCAATACTATGTACTTATTGTGTTTTACGTGACCGGTCTATTAATAAACAGGCGCCACTTAAAATCCAACTTTATCTCTCCAAATACCTAGTTTTAAAGCTGTCACCGCCAGCAAAATTAATTGGTAGTACGTTTACTACTAACAACACACAAACACCAACAAAATAGCATGCTACTCGTCACACTAAATTACCAGTTTAGCTAAATATAAAACAGAATAGCCTCCCTCAACACAATAGTATAACTTTTTCCACCCTTGGCGCTTTCTTGAACACAATATAAATAACTCAAGTTGCCTCGTGTCACGCAAATATCTGTGCGACCTCAACATTATTACGTATTAGTTTTATGCTAATTATCAATTAATATACATAAGCTACATTGTGTTGTATAAATTACAATAGTGTTTGATCATATAATAACTATACATGGCTATTAATCTTGCATACTAGATAATGGTAGCCACGCGGGGAGGGACGGGAGGTATTGCCCGTGTACCCTAGCCGTTTTAATAGATTTTTCTTCTAGTCTTGCATAGAGTGCTATTTCTACGAAAATTGTTCATACAAAAATACATAAAGAAATGGAAGGAAAATAGTCAAATTGGGCTTGTCAATTATGTTTACATATGTATATACATGTGTTTTTTTACTTATTTAGAATAAAGTTTATAAATCGCAGTACATCACCGAAGAAAAGAGGAGACAAATATAGATACGTGTTCGGGTCGGTTTATAGGGACGTATTGTACAACCGTCACTCTATTTTTTAATAAGGCAGGGAATGCCACCCGCAAAAGGTTGGCTGTGTGGCTGACGGCAAAGAATATCATCACTCCATCTCATTCCGTGGTGGACGTAGAAGTCATTCCGAAGGAATATCTCCCAGAGTTCGGGCAGCAGCGTCTCTCTGTGAACTATCATACTGCGATCGCCAATCCATCTGTCAAAGTTGGCGATTATGGCATATCCCTTTAAATGATGGACACAACTCAGTTGAGGAAATCTATTGGAAACGGCTTTGTCCGTGTGACGTTAATCGGCTGAAATTTCAAAATCAACATCATCTCGAATACATAGGTTCAACAAGCTACCAAACCTTTTTAGGGTTCCGTAGCCAAATGGCAAAAAACGGAACCCTTATAGATTGTCTGTCTGTCTGTCCGTCCGTATGTCACAGCCACTTTTTTTCCGAAACTATAAGAGTTGTACTGTTGAAACTTGGTAAGTAGATGTATTCTGTGAACCGCATTCACATTTTCACACAAAAATAGAAAAATAATAATAATTTTGGAGGTTCCCCATACATAGAACTGAAACTCAACATTTTTTTTTTTGCATCGTACCGATTTAGTGATTAGGTTTTTTTTAATGCGTCATAAATCGTTAACCGCAATTTACCTTTTATTTAATTAACTGAAATTGCTGCTGCGGAACCCTTCATGGGCGAGTCCGACTCGCACTTGGCCGGTTTTTTTTATGCAGCGCGTTCTTGCGATGGTTGAATCCGCGCTAAGTTCGAAGATTAACTACTGCTAATATTTACAAAGAAACGCTCACTGTGATCATGATTATAGGTAGGTATTTTAAACACGTGGTATGTTAAATGGATCCGCGTGAAGCTATGGCGGAATGTTTATATCATAGTAAATAATTAATTATAATAATGTCCTCCTGGTCCAATTTCGGTCACGGCGACCAGTCTCAATGAAGACTAGCCAACTGCACCGGACATATTGTGCACAAGTGTGTGCGCAATCACAGGGGCACTTTCTATTCCATCACTCTCATGATCGAATGGGGTGACTAGCTACACGACCGCAAAAAGGTCAGGTACGGGACCGACGGTTTTACGTGCTATCCCCAGCACGAGGGTGTAATACTGCCAACTCCCAGACCTCGGGCTAATACTGAGATATTTTCTTTATAGAAAAATCCCAAATTAACTTTTTGGCTCGACCGTGGATTTGAACCCAGGATATTATTATCTGACCAACGAGGCAGTCAAAATAATTATACATAGTTATATAAAACATACAACCAATATAAGTTTTCTTAATAACACAACCGATAGAACATCATTGATTTGAGATTTATATGGACCCATTTCGAAAGCATTCCCTACCAAATAAAAGATATAGTTAATAATAATGGCGAAATTTCTTAACATACATACAAATAGAATACAAAAACAATAGCATACCGTTCGAGTGATAACAGTCTTCTTTTTGTAGTCGGTCAAATATCTTATTATTGTTTGTGTTGTAAGTAAGTTATGCCTAACTGTGTATTTCACTTTGTTTTCCCCTTAGCGTTATAACTTTTAATTAGTTCGTGTATTCGTGCTGATAGCCATGAATTGCCTTAATTTATGGAGTGTTTGTTACTTTCGATGTAATTCTAAAACTTATAAATTATAATAATGGGAACAGGTGTTATTTTTTATGTTGTTATAGGTTTAGTTATTTTAAAGATGAAGGTTCATTATTTAGTATGCTGTTTAGTTACTACTCTGTATTTATTGCTTCTGTGTGCCTTTTTTTATGCCTTGGGGGGCGTAGAAGTTGTCTCGAAGGAATCTCCCAGAGAACAGGCAGCGCGTCTGTGTACTATGAGCGTCATACTACGATTGCCAACCCGTTAGCCAAGCGTAGCGATTATGGCATATCCCTCAAATTATGAAAACAACTCCATTGTGGAATTCTTTTGAGAACCTTTGTCTAGTACTAGTCCCTCCCTCTTACCACTTCACTACAACTCCTGTAAGCCAGGATCAACAGTGACACACAATGAAATGACTCTGAGCGGTGAGGCATGTCCCGGGGATCGCTTTAACTGTTTTGGATCCCGCAACGAATTTAATCAGAAAGAAACAAGTTGTTTGGAAAATGAATAGTTACACTTCCCTCCAGAGCTACTTTAGTCTATCAGTGGACATCAATTTATTGCTTGCGGTGAAACAGTAAATGCTCCTAACCTAACCAGATGTAAAACGGACACCTTGTATAATTTCAATTCCTAGTATACCAAAAGAGTAATATAAGAGTAATATTACGGAAACGGAATGTTGTAGAGCAATTGAGTAACAACCATTGAACTAAGATTTCACATTTAAAATTGCGTTAACTGCTTTCTACTTGTATTTTATCAATACCGTATTCTACGTAAATGAATGGTGAAACAATGCGCCTTTCTTTACGACGCCAGTGACCGACAGCCGAACACAGTCTTACGTTGCGACATGACACCGTCCAAATTCGGTACGTTAGATATTCGATACAGTGAAAACGATCAATGAAATCGATTCGATTACCATGTAAGTTTCGAGATTATGTTACTAAATTATTAATGTTACATGATTGGCTGCCAGCTATTCGGCTGTGGAATTAACACATATCCTTTATTATAGATCGATATGAAAGTTGTATGTTGGGCGATTTGTTTAATGTTCATGTGGCTTGTTATGTCTATAATTGGTCGGTAAACTATGCAGCTGGTGTTATATTGATGTACCTTAAATACTTGGTACTCATTAATCGAACTCAACTCAAAACGTTAACTTTAGGTTTTCTTAATTTTAAGCCGTAATATTTCGAGTAGTTTATGGACTACCGTGCTTAGTTTCGTTTTGCTCGTAACTCAGAACAAAGAGTTTTTATTTAACATGACGTTTACTGTTAGCCTAGCAGAATCGTAAGCATTGGCTACAGATTATATCTTATGGAGTGGATATCTCTAGTATTATGTCTTTATCAGTTTTAATATGATATAAGTAAATCAACGTAAGTATCTAAAGAGGCAAAGATAAGCATTCTTCAAAACTGTTTGCTTCTATGAAATTGTTTGAGAATTCGTTCATCTAGGCGGAGATTTTGGTTATTTATAGCTGTTTAAGCTGAATGTATTATAAATTATCCATTGATATGATTACCAATTAATATCTCGATATTAAAAAACTTTTTTAGACACTTAATAACTGCATCGATGTCTGTTCAATCATATCATTTATACCTCGGAAGCGGTTGAGCCAGCACGCTTATAAGTACTTATGGCAGAAAAAAGAGGTATCTTTATTCGATAAACGGTGTAGCAAAATTTTTTTTACTGACCAATTGTAGTTACCAGACAAGGATTTATATTGTTTGAGCCAATTGAGTTGTTGACACAAGTGGCTTAAATATTTAACTAGCCTGATGATTTCTGAGAACTCGCCGGATACCTTGTTAAAGACATTTTTGGCAAAGGAAAAATAATAACTTATGGAAATAACACAAGATAAAACGTAAGAGTTGTTGGGAAATTCTATGTGGAAGTTCTCTGGTTTAGTGTGTTTTTTAATGTTTAACTGAGGAGATACCAAATACATACTAATAATAACGCGACCGATCAGAATTTCTTATAGAGTAGTGGAATATTCTTAAGGGAATTTGATAGGCTGATTGTGTGCATTACACGGTGAACCAAATAAAACACAGCTTTGGCTTCAGATGTGAGGATATTCGAGACGGACCATGAGATCCTACCATCAAGTTCACCTAAACTTGCCTTTTTTCTCCATAAGTGTTAGGAAGTTTTGTATATTAGAATATTCAATGCCTTCCGAAACGTGTTTTTTCAATTTCAACTTCTTAAAGCCTCTCATTCACTTACCTACTACCCGACTAAAAGGCTCCCTCAACGTAACATTATATAAATATTTGCCTTGTCAATAGATTCCTTTGTCACTTGTCTTATTTCTGTCTTGTTTTTAAGGTTCCGTAGCCAAATGGCAAAAAACGGAACCCTTATAGCTTCGTCATGTCTGTCTGTCCGTCCGTATGTCACAGCCACTTTTTTCCGAAAGTATAATAGCTGTACTGTTGAAATTTGGTATGTATATGTATTCTGGGAACCGCATTAAGATTTTCACCCAAAAATAGAAAAATAATAATAATCATTAATCAATCCAAAGTGGAAAAATGAGTGTCCGCCCCCCCCCCCCCCCCCCCTCTGTAACTTCTAAAATAAGAGAATGATAAATCTAAAAAAAAATATGATGTACTTTATCATGTAAACTAACAACGAAAATTGGTTTGAACGAGATCTAGTATGTAGTTTTTTTTTAATGCGTCATAAATCGTAAACCGCAATTTACCTTTCATTTAATCAACTGAATTGCTGCTGCGGAACCCTTCATGGGCGAGTCCGACTCGCACTTGGCCGGCTTTTTTATATCTTCACTGAATACGCAATAAAATTTTACCGTGTGATTATTTCACGTCCAGAGAATTTAAGCAATATTTTCCGTTCTCCTCAGCCTATAAACAACGCAGACTTCGTAGTGCCGGTGGAGATTGACGGCGCGGTGCACCAAGTGTACGTGCTGAAGCGGCCGCACGTCGACGAGTTCCTGCGGCGCTGCGGCGAGTTATACGAGTGCGTGTTGTTCACCGCCTCGCTCGCCAAATACGCTGACCCCGTTGCTGATCTTTTAGACAGGTAAGAAGCTTCGTATACACATTGGTTTTTGATAAATAATTATACCGTGCTGCAAGAACTGGCATTAGGTTAATCCACAAGTTCCTAGTGATACGACGAGCTGTATTAAGTGTGCTGTTCACCGCCTTGCTCATCGAATACGCTTCGTTGATGATGTATTTTACAGATAGGAAGGTGGATCATACCAGTTTGCATGTAGAGACGGCATCAATCTCAATATTTGGCAGCTACTATACCTGGTAAGGTGATCGATTAATATCTTCAGCGACACGGTGAGCTGTTTGAGCTGTCCAACGCCAAGCTCGCCATACACGATGACTTCATAGATGATCTGTTGGATAGGTGAGGACCTGAGGAGGTTATACGGAATAATGGCATTTGGTATAGGAAATGTGAGTTGTTTAGTACATGCTAATTACTGCCGGGTAAGTAGATATATTAACGCTGTAGTTTATATGTTTTGGGGTTTAGGAAGTTGCGCCATTCTATAATTATATATCGTTGGTCTAGCGGTAGCGTGTTCAACCGCAGATAATGAGGTCCTGGGTTCAAATCCCGGGTCGGGCCAAAAAGTGAATTTGGGATTTTTCCGTAAAAAGAAATTTCCCAGTATCAGCCCGAAGTCTGGAAGTTGGCGGTATTACACTCCCGTGCATCGGAGAGCATGTAAAGCCGTCGGTCCTGTACCTGAACTCTTTCCGGTCGTGTCGCTAGGCGTCCCATCGGATCATGAGAGTGATGGAATAGAAAGTGCCCCTGTGTTTGCGCACACACTTGTGCACTATAATATGTCCTGCGCAATTGGCTAGTCTCCATTAAGACTGGCCGCCGTGGCCGAAATTCGGTCGGGAGGACATCACATGAATATTTGAAGATTAAAACCCATTTTTGGCAAACATGCTTCATAATAGTTTTAGATAACTCGGTCGGAATGCTGGAGAGATACCGAATTTACATAAGAAGTAGCAAGGAATGACTTATATTAATGCCTCTGTTACATTATTTCCGAATCTTTTAGTGTTTTGTTAAATCCAAACATCTCGTCACTAAACGCTTACCTGGTTGAGACTAGGGATACCAACCTTTGTTTGGTATCGATTAGGTACCTCCAAATTTACACCCTAGAAATATATTTCCACTTCTTAGTAGTTTACTTTTGTGTCCTATTCCAATAATCTACTCCGAACTGTCGTAATGTAATCAGCTTTAAACGTATACCCAAACAAATTGAATATTCACGAGGCATTGAGGCTGTGCAAACTTTGAGTGTACACATCTATTAGAGAGTTCGTCTTAAAGGTTAGAAACCGTTTCCTCTGGTTTTGACATACCTTGTATGATAGAATAATTGGTTCCACCCACATCGTTATCTGCACGGAGATTACCGCTGGAAATAAGACGCATTTTCCAGGATCATTATAATAATATTATCTGAAGTATGCAGTTTGAAACATAAATAGGCAATACATAAAGGGCCTACTGAACTAGACTGACTGAATAGACGAACTAGAACTGTTACTGTTTTAAAACATACAAAGGAGTTCAACTTATGTTTATAGCAAGAAGTTTGAACAAAATGAATCTTGAAAACATTCCCTATCGAATAAAAAAAGAATTATCAAAATCGGAACAAACAACGGAATATGAAAAGGAGTATGTTACCATATCGAGTGCATGTTTCGTTTGTATGCATGTTCGCATACAAAAAAACATGCACTCGATATGGTAACATATTCCTTTTTGTAGTCGGTTAGAAACTAGAACACCAGTTTGCTAAACAAGTAAAAATTAAAATCACCCCTTAAACTAACATGTCACTGAAGAACAGTGCAGTTTTATATTTTTTACAAAGTCCACATTAAAAAAAAAAAACAGTTTCACAAATAGTTAAGCAAATTTAGCAACGTTCCATAATAATCTGTATTTAAAATTGAGTAGTAAGTTTAATTTGGTGTGGAGGTATCCTTGGTCAGGCGGATCGGTTCTGTGCCTGAAGTTTAAAAGGTTAAAAAACAAATCAACATATGAACACATTTGGGGCATCAATAAGAATGGATATGTTTTCCAATACAACGAACGAGACTTAAATATTGCACATTAATTTAATTATTCCGACCATTTACAAGGTAATTAGTGTGCATTCTCCAGATTGTCAAAGTTGATGATTGACAATTAACTAACAAACGTATTGGGATTTTTTCACGTTTTATTTATATCTACTATATAAAAATAAGTCGGGTTTTCCTTCCTGACGCTATAACTCCAGAACGCACGAACCGATTTCCACGGTTTTGCATTCCTTGGAAAGGTCTCGGGCTCCGTGAGGTTTATAGCAAAGAAAATTTATAAAATTTAACGCGGGTAACACCGCGGGGCACAGCTAGTTTACAGAGATGGGGGTAGATTTAGAAATATCTAATTTAAGATTCTCGATCGAGATTCCCGGCTTTAATCGCAAAAAATATCACGGGCATCATAAACAAAATCATGTTTTTAATAATAATTACTAATATGTATTTGTTAAACTTGCGAGTAATTAAATGAATTATCTATGTAAATCATTTATAGATATGATTGATTATATTATAAAAAGTGAGTATTAATTTTATTGATATCGTCATACTGACAGTAAATTAATTTAACCGTTATTTGTTTACAAACATTGTACGCGGAAATTTGCTCAAGTATGTAATCTCCTGTATTTCTCTGATTTATAATAAATAATTATTATTCAAGTAAAATCAATAACTATACAAATATGTGATGTAGACTGTCTTTAATGAAACTGTTTTTAAATCAGAAAATCACGGAATAATATTATTCCGCTTTGATAAAATTAGAAATTACAATCAATTAACTTCTGTTAAAAATGCCACGTCCAGCGATGTACCTGTATTTCACACACATGTACATTGTAGTTAATGCTGAAATTCCTAATGCCGACACGCTCTCTCTATCATTTTTTTACTCATGTGTGTGAGAGAGTAACATTCGTATAATTGGCTAAGTCGAGGTTCCTTCTTCTCTTAATACCTCCTCCGCTACCAATGATTTCAAAGTTAATTATTATTTTCAGTAAGCGAACAACAATAAATTAAAAAAACAGTACTGTTTAACTAGCCACGTTTTGTATAAGACGTTTAAATTTGGTCAGTTTCCAATACGGATTTTTTGGTATTTGAAATTGGGAGGAGGTAAAATGTCTTATAGTACCTATATTGCGTCAATAAATATTAATTTAATATATAAGTCTTAAAATCCAGCGAGAAAAAATTGGGTAGTTTTATGGTTGCTAGGTATCACTCTTAGGGCCAGCGCAGACAGAGAGGCGGAGGCAGCGGAGAGGATTTTATTAAGGCACTAGAAAATCAACTTTAGAGCTATAGGAATAAAGTGCACAAATGCTTGAACATTATAATGCGCGAGACTGCGCGAGCATTTTGTCAGGTTCAAGCATATATATATAGACCCTTAAGCACTGCACCACACACGTGCGTCTGATTTTGTTAAATCGGATGCACGGTAGACCCGGTCAAGAAGTTCGTGTTGCCCCATTTATAGCCTGTTATATCATCGTTCAGCGAATATAATTCAATTATGTTAATTAGTTTTACATAATGTCATTATCATCTAATGAGTTTGCATAATTAGAAATGTATGACTCAATCATACATGACATATTCTATCATGTAATACTGCGGTATATGGTGAGATTGCTAATTGCTGTTATATTGTACATCTTGCAAGTAATTTAGTTTGGAATTCATCTGATTTAATGAATTAAATTTATTGGATGAAAGGATATGGGTTAGAGTTTGTATATCTCTTAATTATTTTTATAATTGAATACAGTATACATTTATTTTTTTACTGAATTACAAATCAATCATTAAGTCAGCCATATGAAGTCCACTGCTAGACAAAATCCTAGCCTAAGAATGTGGGGATAAGCCATAATCGTGAAATGATGAGTATGTCTACAGCGTTGAACTACATCAGCAAATTTCCAAGAAAGGCTAAGTATTGATAATATACATAATCATAATATTTATTTGAGTAAAACACGGTATACAAAGGTTTTATGACTTATACTTAGAATGAATGGACATGCGTGTTTTGCTAATAATAATGTAGATAGCGTGCAAAAAAATAATGGCTACAAACACCACAGCAATACAATGAAGAAATACAATTTTACAGTTTCAGCTCTACAAAATTATTTTACACTATAGAAATTATAATTATTAAGCCATTTTTATAAATTAATTTTAAATAAGTTGGCAGTATTTAACAATTTTAAATTACGAGGTATTTTATTATAAATACGCACACACATAGCTATGCAGCTTTTGTTGTACTCTGTTAGCCTGGGAGCGTCATCAAGCACTAATCGGTTGGGATCACGCCTATTTCTGGGATTAACTTTGTCTAGAAGGGAATACATAAAAAATATGTTGGGGGTAGAAGATCAACGAAAAAGGGGGTAGTCTAATAAGTAACGATACAAAGGTTCCATACGAAGGCAGTCATTGTATTCACCGAAAATTATCCACGATGTTGTGCACTTAGGTGGGCGGTCTATCTCTAGATCGGTGAGCACAAAGGTGGTTTGATCTCTTATCGTCTCCGTGTTTGAGGTGGCGGTCCCTTTTTAATCATTAGACAACAGTTGATAAGTCATGTCAGAGGTCTACCAGGTTTATTGAGGACTTGTACATACACTAAGTACTTGACACTCTTCATTACTTAACCATTTGCATGTATCGTATAGCAAGACCATATAAACACCTTTTTCTTAGACATAAAATTGCCATACTATAATCTTCTCAAAATTAGTCTCAAAAAAAAGTTTAAAATGAATTGTAGTAAGATGATGCATTAGATGTTCACTGATGCAATTTTTCAAGTTTTATTTTATTGTTCCGATTTGCTTTATTTGCCGCCAAAGGGTTTAGTCTAATACAATATTACATTTAGCATTTACAGCTTACATTATAAGGCACTAGATTTAAGATATCTTCACTATTGTTACCATTTACCCATGTATTGATAGAGTAATTAAATAGTAAACGTTGTCGGTAGATGGGGCGTGTTCCGCGCGCGGTTGTTCCGCGACAGCTGCGTGTTCCACCGCGGCAACTATGTGAAAGACCTGAACAGCCTGGGGCGGGACCTGCGCCGCGTCGTCATCGTCGACAATTCGCCCGCCTCATATATATTCCATCCGGATAACGCTGTGAGTTACTTTTTCTTCATCTATTTATCATTTGGCTGCATACTAGTTCGGAAAACGAAACGCACGAACGAGTTTGGTCTAGAATCCCGAACTGAGGTTGTTGCCTTGATGGCGAGATGTTTCGCCAATTACAACGCTTAGTTTAATAATTAAGAGGTCGAATTCGTTCAAAGGTATAGTTTTTAACCATTTGACCGCCACAGATGTATATAGATGATTAAGTAAGCCGTCACAGTCGCCTCGCTGTTTCGTGTTCCGGTTTCGATTCCCGCACATGACAACTATTTGTGTAACCCATAAGTTTGTACTTTGTGTCTGCTGCTTTTTCACTTTATTGGTGCATAAAAATTATCAAAATGAATACTTGTGAATATATTGGAATATTAATGGCTGATGCACATGTTTTGAAATTATTTTCAATTATTTTATAGCATGTATAACTTCTGTTTGTGTGAGTGAGATAGCTGCGCGGAAGATGGGTTTTAACAGTCCCAGTTCAATGATCCCAATATGGTATCAAGTTAAGTTCCATCACACACCAATTTAGCATGGACTAGTCGAACCCATTTATGGACTAATGAATGATGTATAGAACTACTAACAACAAAGTCATCTTTTTTGTTATTTCGATTCTATGGCCTAGTCTCTAGGCGTTAGATCGTCGAATTAAAAATAGTCTTTATGCTGTCGGACTGAAGACTGATAATACTTCAACATCGTGCGAAAATACTGTGGAACTTAAACGACTCATATAATTTAGAATGACAATTTGCAAATTACATACAATTTGGGTACACTACGTGCCGATAAACTAGGTGCCGATTTCAATTAAACATATAAAAAGGGTAAGAACGGGGTAGTCTTTGGGGACTGCCGATAGAAGTGAAAACTATTTTTTGCACTTAATAATCTACAATAAATAGTTGATACTACTTTCACTTTGAGATAATGTATATTAATAACGTACGGAGGTATATATATACAGCTTTCTTTTTTTTTTCTCTAGGGACAATGTCACACAAATCATCCTAGCCCCAAACTAAGCGAAGCTTGTACTATGGGTGCCAGGCGACGATATACATACTTATATAGATAGATAAAAACATAGAAAACATTCATGACTCAGAAACAAATATTCGTGCTCATCACACAAATATTTGCACTTACCGGGATTCGAACCCAGGACCACCAGCTTCGTAAGCAGGAGCACTACCAACTAGGCTACGGTGACCGTACGGAGTATACATATAGTCCATGGACGGTGATGCAAGATTCTCGCTTTTGGTTCACCCAAAAAGTGCTCAACGCGATGAAGGCGTCACTTCAAAAATCAAATAGTCTTCATTGATGTACCGGGACCGGGATACTCTAATCTTAGGTCCTGTTGTAAAAATAATACAACAACAAATATTTGTGCTCATCACACAAAGATTTGTCGAACCCACGACCTCTAGCTTAGCAGTCAGGGTCACTAACCACTAGGCCAATAGGCCAAATCGATTCGAGTTCCCGGAGCCATCACTTTAAGCATCTAGAGGCTAGGCTGCCGTGGTGGTTTTAGTGGGTAACCCTGTGGACTCCCACATACCCCGTAGTCTCCCCAAACGGCGGGGACCTATAAAAAGATTCCACCACGAAAAAAAAAGAAGGTCAACAGGCCAGTCATAGAGTAACTTATTGTTTTTTTATTACAATTGATGACTAGATTATGTCTATGAAATTTCGATATAGCGAATGTTGGGCTTAATAAGTGGATTTCCGTTGTCAGGTAGTTAGTAGACACTAGATCTACTAAGCCTCAGTACGGCGCATTCTATGTACTATGTTATTACCTGAGCTCATTTGTATGCATCGAGTGTTCACCACTACCAGTTATAGTGCAATTCTTTCCTTAGGGAGTCTTTGTTTATAGCCGCTATAAACTCGGCAATGGTTGCGGTTAGCTGTAAATGTCGTAATAGATACACTTTGTGTCGTTTGCCGACTTTATTTAATATATATTAAGGTATGCAAAGACAAAGTGCGTCTGTGGGGCAGTCAGCCGCGCTAGACTGCACATATCGACTTATCCGTAGAATAAAGTTACTTCTGCATAATCCTTACTTTAGAGGAGAGCGGTTTGAAATTAGTCTAGTACAAAATCAGCTGAAACATTTTACATAATTGTTGTAGCATTATGATTATTTATAGAACAATAATCAAATTGCTAGAAAAATTATGTAATATGTTATAGCGGAAAGGTCGATATATCCCTTTACCCAATAGTATATCCAAGCCAGCACATCAAGCTACCCCAATCTGTCAAATTTCCCCAATTGAAAGTGAACCTTATGCTTTTGTGATAAAGTTGAAAATCTATAAAATAAATTTGACAGATTGGGGTAGCTGTATGTGCTGGCGTCTGTACATCCAGACTCAGAACAACAACAATTTATTGCTCGTACGAATAGTTATTCTATATTATCCCTGCACAAAACAAATATTTGTGTGATCACCCATAATTGAGTCTTAAGCTCTCGCCATTGATTAACTCGGCGGCGTTCCTTTTGTTTCATCCTTGTCCATGTTTGGTTATGTGATTTTAATTAATTCATGGCACACAAGATAAGCATTGGCATAGGCAGTAACCAACTGCCTATGCCCATGCCAAGTGCTACACGAAAAATCGGTCCGTTACTTACATATCTGTAAAGTTCCCCGCGAAAAAGGTATATAATTCCCAACTGTTTCTTTTAACTACGCCTCTCTAGTTAAAAAAAAATGTATACTAGAACAAGTAACTTTTGTATTAGGTACTTGTTCAGAGATTAACTTGTGGCAATATTTTGTTTGTCTATGTAACTTATTCAAAGATAAATAATCTCAGTGTAGCGTTGTTATCTTGCGCTCGCTAAGGTATAATTAAATAAACATTACGGGGTATATTCTAATTGATAATAATTGTTCTGTGAATAACAGAATATAATAAACATGTGATGATGTGTTGTCGTAGGACATTAACGCGACTTTGATACGTAAACAGAACCTTCGCCAGTTTTAAATTGTCCAACCGAAAAACGGACAGAGCCAAGCATAGAGCCAAACATTACTATGAACATTTTCGCGATCATTCTAGCGAACGTTCTAGTCAATGATCGTCCAAAATATAATCCTCACGGTGTCGCGGTGGCGCGCCGGAACAAAGACAAAATAACTCTGCTCGGCAAAAAGCTTGACGCAATTTACTGTCCTTTCGCTAGAATGATCCCGTTTATTTTGCTAATATGTAAAATTCGCTAGAGTGTTCATTAAAAGTAAATGTGTATCAGCCTTTAGAGAATCTTTAGAGAAAACCATCTTAAAACAAAAGGCAATATTATTTTGGTCAAAGTAAATTCAAGGCACTGTTTAATTATACACTATTTTTTTTAGGTATATGGGTAAACCAGGATTCAGTTCATATTATCTTCTGACTACCTGTAACGATTGTCTTAGATGTTAACATCATTGAACAAAATTTAACATTGAAAAATAAGTGTCCATCATTAAATTTTGGACAGAAACCGAACCGACCAAAATTACATAGGATTTCTTTGTGACCTTCCTAATTTATGTATTTAGTTTTGGGTAAAATAGTAAAAGACATGTTTCTTTTGGTATCATTCAGTATATAAATATGTAAATATGAATTCATAAAATTACTACGACTAATAATAACTCGGGACCTTTTGAATGTTCAAAAATTGATAATCCTTTTTCTTTTAAATATAAACAGAACAAAAGAATTCCTATGTAACCTGATTTGAATTAAAAAAACAACGAATATTTATTTAACGATTTTCATAAAAATACAACGTAAGAATTCTCACGAATAACGTCACGATACCAAGCGAGTGGTTCTCGCCCGCGTCTTTACTGTAAAATACACAAACAAACAAAACGCTTTGTTTGACGATAAGCAGTCGTTTAATAGAAATATACCTATCTTATCATAGTACCAGAGAGTTGTGGTGACTGACCACTCTACGGCTATTACTCAGATATCATCGAGGTAATCTTAATTGGTTGTTATCTGCTAACTATGGGTCTTTACAAAGGTCTCATATAGATAATATACCTAATAATTGAATATACTTAAAAAAATTACGCTTTTTAAACTTTTTGTTACTGGATCGCCTTCATAACCAATCTGTGTACTATTTATTCTTCCATAAAGACTGAACCGTTAAAATCTTCTCAATGTGGTCCTGAAACACGTCATTACATGCTTATATTATTTTGTTTCTCGTAGAACAAATATTATCAAAGATTTCAGAAAAAGGAATATATACTGACATTATTTTTCATTTATATAAGTGGAAGAGATAAGATTTTTTGTATGTTCTTAGTTTGTTTGTAACGGATAAACTCAATAACTATGTCATTGATTTAAATAATTACTTTATCTATAGAAGGTTACATTGTCAATGAAAACATGTACAAAATTTTAAAAAAATACTGAAACCCCGTCCAAAAATTACGTTACTTAAGGTATAATACGGTATGTTCAAAAAATGATAATTTGGAGTGTGCTACGAAAACTATTTATGATACATACGAAAATGTGTCTTATTTCTCCAAATAAAGTACTTATTTATATTCCTATTATATCTATCTACCCATATGAAACAGGAATGGGTTGCTAGTTATTGTATAAAGCTGTGTCTACTATGTGTTATGTAACATGTTGTTATCGTTCCAGGTACCTGTCGCGTCATGGTTCGACGACATGACAGATTCAGAACTTTTGGACTTGATACCGTTTTTCGAGAAACTAGCTAAGGTGGACAGTGTTTACACAGTGTTGCGCAACTCGAACCACCCGTACAACCCCACACAGAACAGCGCGGGCACCTAGCCGGCCCCGTGCCCACACCCTGGCCGTATCGCCCTGCTGCTGCGAACACTCGCCTACCTACGAGCGAACTTCGTCTTAAGTGCCAATTTTGCCTTCTGTATTGTAAGGACATTATTTGTACCTATTTTACATTTTAGGTATCTCCTAGCGCGTAAGTGGTCTGTATGATGTGATGATAAAATATACTTTTTTTTAATCATTGTCCCGGTGAGCTTGCAAACAAAGTGTTCGTATGTATCTCGACGTATTACTATAGATATTTTTTGGGCTGACTAACGTAACGTTCACTCTATTCTTAACGCATCGTTTCATTTTCATAAATATTCGACAAATCTATATCGTGCTTGGGATCAAATATTAATATAAGTTAGGATATTTTCACCTGTCTGTTGCAAAATCTTTTGCTGCTTAATGACATCTAAGGCGCAATGGCTATGGAGGTGAGATTAGAAAGAAAATTATACTGGTTGATTATGCACCGGAGCAGTCGATATCTCTAATAATCTCTCTAATAAGTAACCCTATCACTACAATTACGTAGTAGAATACCGGAAGGGTCTTTAGCATTTTAGAGAGAGCTCGGAAAAAATATGAAATTTTAAAGTGGGCTGCATTGTTTTTAGAATATTTCAATAACGTTATTAACCGTTTATTGGTTTTCTCACGTAGTAATACTTACTGTAAAACTGCGTATAACTCTGCATCTAGTAATATATTTTTTTAATCTGAAGTAGTATATTTTTTACGCAAAGGCCACTTCTGTGTATCGTCACCTCCATGTAAATTGCCCAGCAGGAGTCATTGAATGGATAAACCGGCATTTCCAGGAAAAAATCATTATACCTGTATTTACCGGTACAATGTACCGAGAGGTGGTACTCGTATTTTATAACGGTAAATTCTGGTTTCGGTTTGGTTCTTTTTTCACGGAAATGTCTAAATTTGACTTGTCGTATCTTTATGATTTGCCTTCCACATTAACTTGACTACATAAATGTAAATTGATAGACTTAACATAATCACGGATTCTAAAATTCGACTGGGATTTAAACTGGGATTCCAGCGCTAATGAAATGTGTAAATATTTTTTATAAGAGTAAATATGGTCGCTTAAATCATGGTTTAGATTTAATGATTAATGTACATACAGTTATGTAAACAATTCAATTGTACGAGATTGGAACGGCAGGAAAATAGCACTTAAGGTGAATTGCGTCGCACTAAGATGTGGCCTGTATTACATTCTTGTAATTATATAAGGTGTTTTCTTATTCGTACAAAAGTCGTAATGAAACTGCATATGTGTATTCCATTTTGAAACTGGTATATTTGTGGTTTTCGCATCTTGTATGGGGAGATGACTTTTCCATACGACGATCGAAAAGATTTCTTAGTTTCGAAATGGAGCATTCCAATGCAGTTTACTCGGTATAATATAGATCATATAGTTAAAGGCTTTTACAGGACTAAGTTAACACCCTGTATACAGAATGGAAATTATCTATGTCGTGTGATAACCGACTTATTTATTAACATTTCTTTGTTACTTTATATTAATAAATTCTAATTTTTATATCTAATATTTAAGTGAATAAATTAGTACCTAATGTAATAATTTATATTTAATTGGGAACATAGACATATAACCATGAAGTGATAACATTTTCCACAGCTACAGAACAAGTGATGTAATATGGGTCACTTTAAGGTTTGTGCACATTAGATACATTGTATTGCATTATCCCACTTATTCGTTCTACTATAAACTTTAGTGTGTACATACCTTTGTGTTTTACGATTATCTCCCTCCCCCATTAAGTAGTTATTGGTGACAATAAGGAGTCAATAGCGTCAGTGTCATATGAGTGTTTGTAATTATAAATATTTAAAATACGTTTAATTGTATGTTAAACACGGGTGAACATAGTATCAGATCAACTTGGCATCTAAACGTATTATTTGTCTTGTTTCTGCTTGCGTAGAATTGGAGACTTCTCTAATTCTTCTTAAACGATTCTTCCATTTGCCACTGCAAAGAATAGCCTTCCGTGGGTACGCGCTGGGTGCAATAAGTGTTTTAGCGCCCCCACATATTAATACGATGGATTTTTGGACGTTTAATATCCCTCCTATCCACATACCAATAGTAGACTAGTTTGTGTTTTACATAACCCGGTAACGGCTTACCAGTATAAGGAAATGTTATATAGGTATTTCCGGACGGATGCATTAATCACTTATCATAATAAGGACCTGTTTAATTTTCATCTTTTAATATAAAGTTAAATCGAAACTCCCCATGAAAATATTAGTAATACATACAAGGCACTTTTCCACTTTATTCAGACCTTATATGGCTTCAATCCGTTCTAGATTGTCTGTGGCCGGACGTAGGTTAAACGTGTAGTGTTTATGAAATGAAGTCCTTGTAATCTATAAAAGTCCTGGTAAAAGGCAACGAAGTCTCATCATACATGTAGTAGTAAGAAACAAAAGAGGTTTCATTGTATTATAATAACATGGGTTTATTTTTTTTTTCTAAATGACATTTTAATTGAACAATCGCTTAGTCTCTTTTTATACAAGCAGATAACAAAGTATGCTTAAAACATATTGTAATGGAAAATTAACATCTCAGTATTAACTAGCTTTGTAGTATTTGATGCCATTTTATACAAAACTAAATCTACATGAATTTTAAACGACATATTTTTTATGGTGGCAATATTTTTCTATGGTAAATTATTCGGTGTCAAGTATTACCATCATTGTGGTGATAACTGCACATGTAAGGCAAAGGGATAAAATGTAAATTGTATAAAGGCAAATTTTTCACTCATTGGTAATCTTAATCCTATTTTTGTAATACTTGTTTATATCGTCGAACATAATTATTTGTCATTATTTATTCTAAAAGTATCAATTGAAATTAATCTTTATATCCCATGTAATCTTTGCCTGAACTATAATCAGTGCTATACAAAAAATTCAAAATTCACTAACTCATTGACGAACTTACGTAAGAATTGATTAAATTAGGTAATACGAAATGGTGCTTTCAGTATTAGTTGATTAATTAAGCAGCTCGAAATTTTGACTGTTAAACTACGCACATCGGCTCGTACTAATTGTATCAAATTATACACAATACTGAGAATTATACTTACAGGTTGGGACCTGGTATGTATCATACCGGTTAATATAGGCCTGGATACGGTTTTTGTTGCCGTTCGCGGTACTGGTACCGAATAAATACCGGTTAAATTAAGGTTATGTATGGAGTTAACCTGGATCTATAATAATAATTAACCCGGGTTCCCAAGCCTTGTTACATTGGCAGACAAAAACTGACTTCATACAGGTTGTCCCATCAAAGCCATGTATTTATTGTTTTGCTTAGCAAAAAACGTTTTATTGTTTTGTATTATCTTTTGATGTCCAACTTTTATTGTTTTTAAGAGCTTGTAAATAAGATTTTTATTAACTTAAACTGAATTTAAAATGATTTTTTTTAATATCAGTGTAATTCGGTCACTTTCTCTTAATGTACGCGTTAGTTTGTTATTTAGTGACTACACATGTGTATGTATATACTTTTATACATGTTTTAGGTGTATGTACGCTTAACGCTAGGTGTATCCTTGTTATAGACAGATCACACGTCATGATTGTAATCCACGTTGCAACAGAGGCCATATAAGTTAGACAATTATAGTCCTCCGAAGCCAATACTGCGTCCTTAATTTAAATATACCACATAATATAGAACGGACGCTATTCATACCACTAACTCTTAATTGTAAAGTGCTCGGCGTGTGAATAATATTTTTCCGGATATCTCTATGTCTTAAAATACGTACTTCCGTTATAGTTAAGTAAACTTAGATTAGTAAGATACGTGGATTCCATTTTATCTATACATGGTTTTAGAGACAGTGCATCTAAAGCTGATACTATGACGTCACAGTGCTAGAATTTCACGCCGAAGTAGGTGATAATTAAGAGGAAAATCTCCCAGACTACTCCATTTCTTTATACGTGATCGTGATGTCTGCAGCCTGTTTTTGCGTGGACATCTTTACCCACAATATAGTCCAAACCAAATTAGAGGGTTCACATACCGTTCTGGACCTATACGTGTTAGTGATATAAATTTAATGTCACCGTTATTTTACGTGCAGACGCTAGCACATCCAGCTACCCCAAACTGTCAAATTTCTTTTATATTATTTCAACATTATTTCAAAAGCATAAGGTTCACTTTAAATTGGGGAAATTTGACAGATAGGGGTAACTTGATGTGCTGGCGTCTGTACGTTCAATAATCTTCCTTATATGATCGGCGCGAAGACTGATATTAGGTTGTACCAAACTTTAACGAAAACTTAAAAGAAAATATTATTGTAAATTTATTTTGAAGTGAAGTTTTAACATTGGGCGGTTCAACATGTATCTGGGTGTCTAGCTTTGGTTGCGCAGTCCTTGTACCATGTATAAAATATAGCTATGTTCACATAACGCAATAATGGCGTCCGTTTTGAGCCGTGAATCGGCAGGTTTATTAAAGTACTAGATCGTGCATTTCACATCGAACATTTTCAATCGTTTGGCTTTCATTAAGTGGATTACATGACATTTTTATATTCATTATAACTAGAGGTCGGATGTTTGAAGGCCTATTTACCTGAAGTTGATTTTACACAAAATAGGGTGCGGTAGGAATTGAGTTCAGATTTGAGCTGGTGTCAATGCGGGCAAAACTGTGGAATGCTCTCCCGAACAATGACATAAGACAGACACATATAACATAAGTCTATCTTGGATCTCATTTGCGCCTACCATACGGCGAAACAAATAAAAAATGGCCTCTATTATAGGTCGTGAATCGTGGGAATAGATAATGGAGATTATTAAATTTATTATTTGGCTTCTACTCTAATGTATTATGTAATCTCTGATTCTGAAGATTAAAATTTAAAAGTCTTAATTCGGTATCAAGCTTTCTTGAGCAACAATTCATTCGTCCCGATTCTAAGAAATACCAACTGATTTTATTATCATTGCATTTCTTTCTAACGTAGTACTTATGAAAAGGACGTCATCATAATGCCAATTTAGTTTAGCCGCTTAATTCTCGGGGTAAATAAGCGTCATGTTAGAACTTGTTGGCTAATTATACGCTGCGGATAGGCAGTTATTGATTGTCCGTTTCATACGAGCTATAATATTAAGAGATTCCATTTAAATTAATTTAGAAATTACGACCGCCAAAGTGGTTTAATTTCTGAACGTCTCCGTGCTTCGGAGGACTCGTGAAGCTGTCGGTCCCGGTTGCTTTTAGAAAAGAACCGGGACCGACAAATCGTTAAGCCATGTCAAATGTCTACTAAGCGGCTTGAATAACTCACAACACTAGGGTAACCATTCTCCGTACAATATAGTGTAGTGAAAATCGCTTAGTGGTATGTAATATAAAATATTGCTCAACAAGGAAAACAATTTTGGGTAAATTAGCTGAAACATATCCACCATGTAATTATCACCCATAGACCCACTGTAGACAGCATTTATTTGTAAGCATTAACATGTAGGCTAAGATGTTATAGTAATATATATGTTGATTTCTATAGACTTAAGAATTCTGTTGTTTCAAATGACACGTTTTCTTATAAAATGTGTATTTACTATTTAGCTTAATAAACCTCCCCGTGACCATGTAATTTAAAAACTTTTATCAATTTATTAATTATTATTATTATTGTATTTTTATCCTCCAACAAAGTTATTTAGGAGTATAATTGTTAACGTTTTATTTAAAAAATGCATGCAATAAAATTCGATTGATATTTTGCTATTAATATAATATGGGTTAAAAGAAACTTGTCTAACATTTTAGCGAGATTTGATATAATTGTTGTATCATTAATTTGGATTTTTTTATGTAATTTAACTTTGGTGTTTAATGACTTATGAGATAATATGCAATAATTTGTTTACATGTTTGGGTATCTTACTGTATGAGCTTATTTGTTGAATACGTTGTTTGATTTTGCGGTGCTTTATGAGTGTTCGACGGCATTGTTATTCGACTAATAATAGAATAGTTTGTTATTCCTCGCATTTTTGTAGCACTAGATAAAAATAAATCTATGTGTGCATATTTAGCAATAATATTGGTCCTGGCTTTCGGTTTCTATCTGGATATAATACGCTAAGAGAGCGTGCGCTAACACAGGTGTATTCTCTATACTCAAACAATCATTACCGGGGATAGATCAACCTGAGGTCATCTTTACGTGCTCTTCGGGGCACAGGTGTGTTACTGCTGCTAATCCTATTATCACTAAAGGCCTCTAGATTTGAATCCAGGACTATCAGCGGTTGATCACCGCTAGACAAACGAGGGAGTCATCTAGCAATAAATAAGTATACGTAAAAGTCAAGAATGTAGGTTTGATTATTTTGTATAGGAAACTCATAAATAATTTCAATTGTGAAAGTCGAATAGCACTGTCATTATAATCAAATTGCCGTTGTAATATTGCGAAAGATTGTGTATATAATTACAATCCAATGTATTTCTGATTGCGCAATAATTGTTATCAATATTGACTAAATACGCGCGATCACCCAATGAAATTACTCTAACACTTGCACTCTCAATTCTATTAGCTTGTAAACAAAGTACAAAATACATTGCTATGGTTATGATCCGAACAAATAGGGCCAGCAGGACTCATATTGTTAAGGTTGTGCTTACGCTGTTCTACATATCTAATGTATTAGGGTTGATAATCGGTTATTCTTGCCTGTAGGATAAATTGAAAATACTCTCAATTTTTTATACATATTTCAATAGTTGCCCTCAGCTGTTATCAATGTGCCCCAAATTTTATAACTGATTTAAAGCGGTAAATATAATAATCATGAAATTACTTATGTTCCTGTGACAATAATATTTCCCATATATTGGGGAAACGGGAAAGGGAAAATAATGAAGTACAGACGCCAGCACATCCAGCTACCTGAATCTGTCAAAATTTCTTCAATAGATTTTCAACTTTAGCACAAAACGTAAGGTTCACTTTCAATTGAGGAAATTTGCCAGATAGGGGTAGCTTGATGTGCTGGCGTCTGTACAATTCTGATTGATACAGATTAAGGATTCAAATACAATAAAAACACTATTGTATAATAAGAAAAGAACTGTCGAATCATAGATCGAAGTGAAGCAATGTTTCAATTTAGGTGTTATTATTGTTTACTGATTGGATAGTAATGCATTCTTCGCTGGACTCTTAACCATCACTATGGTACTTTATAGTTCTGTTTTATGTAATCATGGATGGATGAAATTAAATTAAATGTTAGCTAATTAAAATCTGATCTGTTACATTTGAGTTTACCGCTTTCAATCCTGCAATCGCGTAATATAAATCATTTTGAAATATTTCAGAGCTTATTTACAAAACAGATTATCCGCTTATAAACAGCGATTGTGCAATGTATTTGTTTTAAATTTTAATAGATTGTATTTTGTAACATAAAGCTTTATATATAAGATTCACTTTCACATAACAATGAATTTTAACAATAAATAGGTTGCGTATTGTAGATACTAATAGTGTACAGCATTATGACGAGTTTTATACAAGAAGTTGTTTCTTTCATTGTATAATACAGTAAATAAATTAAATGCGTGTGACATTTTCCAACTAACGAAATTCGAGATTGCGCAAAATTACTTAATGTCACAAAGTCAAGTTATTTTATATTGACTAGTTATTGGAATAGTTGACTAGTTAATTGAAATAGTTGACTGGTTAATTGGAATAGTTGACTAGTTAATTGGAATAGTTGACTAGTTCATTGGGATAGTTGGCTAGTTAATTAAAATAGTTGTGAAGCACATTTATTCCCCCTTATAGCAAAACTGAAGTTGATATTTATATGGTTCGTCTAAACTAAAAATAAACACGATATTTATTATAAAATACCACTTCTGAATTATATGTTTGTCAGAATTATATTTTTAGCATAAAATTTTAATGTGGATAAAGATCGCAAATCATATTTATTTTTCCTAGTATGTGTAATTATGAACTCCAATTTTTTGTTTTTTATACAATTACAATTTTGAGAATTTATGGGCGATATTAACCATATACGTATGGATAATATCAGCCACAGATTCGCCTTTATTTAGATTTGTAAAGATAATACTATCACTGGTTTATTTTAAATCAAAACTAACTAAGGTTTGTTGTAAGGGGTAAAATTTTCATGCACTAATGAGACCGTTCGTAAACTCTCAACTCATCTTCGTACAAATTCTCTTTTCCGGGTTGGAAAATGTCATCACCGTTTTCTTATAATGACAGAATAGCGTCCTTGTATTATGAACATTTTATAACAATCAGATACTAGGCACGTGAGAGGACTATAATTATTATATTTATGTAATAATAGCCATGAAAATAAATAGGGAGAATATGAGAGTAGCTAGGTAACATTTACCTGACACGAAATTTATATAATGGTGTACATTTTTGATATGACGTTGTACAAAAGAGACATTTGGTATGTTATTTTATAGGAATGAAATAAATAGCCTTAATAAACAAATGTGTATTTATTGTGCCCTAAATATTTTTTGGTATTTTATTATGTACTAGCTGTGCCCGCGGTTTTATTTTATAAATTATCACAGTACCTCCCCCGTAGGTTATAGCGTGATAATATGTAGCCTATATGTTGACCCGACCTTTTAGTAATATTCATGCAAAATTTGAAGTAAATCCATGCAGTACTTTTTGAGTTTAGCCCGCACATTTTTTGTCTGTTTGTGAAACAGACAAAAATTCTATAAACTTTATTTTTGGCTTCGATATCTATGGTAGATCACGCCCCAAGTATCCTTTAAAAAAAATATTCAATGTACAGTTTTGACTTTCCTACGATTTTATTATATGATTAGATTACTGAAGCTCGATGTAACATAGTTGCGATAATATGCCATAATATATAGTTGCTGTCAAATGCAGAGCTCTATTGTCTGGCATAAAGTTAAATCTAGTCCCTTCCCATGGAGTGACACGACTGGAAAGGTTCAGGTACAGGGCCGATGGCTTGAGGCACGGGATGTGACACCGCCAAATCCCAGACTCGACTTAGAAAGCAGATAAATCCCAATATCACTGCTTTTTGGACCAACCCGAACTCGAGATCTCATTATCTGCGGCTTGCGCTAGACCAATGAGATAGCCTTACAAATTGGCTTCCGATAAACATGTCTATTACTTTCCAAGTGCGTAGATTCGTTCTTTCAAACTGGAAACGTGGTGGATGACGGGGAGTTTCTGGTGGTACTTTCTGTAATTTTGTGACGGTCCGTTGCCGGTGTGTGATGATTGATGTAGTGAAGCCACCATATTGACAAGCCACTGTTTTCGAAATACACAATTGTGTATTTCAAGACACCGTAATTAATAACGAGCAACCACAGGTTCTCCATACGACCACAAGCAATCTATAGAATCAATTGCATTTAGGATTGGCCGCTATCATTTGTCATACAGAATCCACTTTTCGTGACGAGCGACATTATTGGTGTGCGTCACGATTGCTCCGCCACTTTATCCAAACAGAAAATATTAGATATTAGTCAAGATCGAAGGAAACAAACCAAAACATTGTCAAAGCAGAATTAAAGAAGTTACAGGGATTTTAAGTTGGCCGCGCGAACGTAACGTGGAGGGTTGCGCGGCCATGGAGATCTCAGCAACTACTTGGGATAGAGATCTAATTCTTTTTGTTAATTGAACATTTCATTTGTCAACAGTTGTCGAAAAAAGAAGTATAAGACTAAGATGATTATTTCACGAAATATTCACCTTGGAAGTTATGACCGCGCAATCGTGCACTTGATGTTTCTTTAATGTCGATTATTTCTTCAAAACTTAAGATTTCATGCAGTAAAACTGTTACTAGTAGAAAGGTCATAAGTATGTCCAAAGTACTAAAAGCATTTAATTCCACCAAAGATTATTTAAACAAACGAAATCAAGCCAAAACAAAAGTTACGTGGCCGCGCAGTCGTATCGTTACTTTGAACGCTAATATCTCATTATTGTTACGCACTCGTAGGTTCTGCACATTAAAACTCCGAGATATTTTCCACACACAATATTTAATCGAACAGAGTAACGTTCTTATCTACCGTCGTACAAAGAATGCCTCCTTAATAATTCTCCTACCCTATTTATACTTTTATCAGTGACAACCATTTGAAAGTATAATATCGATTATTAATATTTTAAGATGTAAAATTATTATAGAATTATTACAGTAATTAATAAAATGATAATCACTAATCAAATAAATAATCATAGTGTGTGATATTATTATAACATGGCAGCTACGTCATAACCGTTGCGCGGCTATTGAGTACTTGATAACACTATCTATAATTGTTAAGATTTCTGTATGAACATCCATTTATTCGTAATGTTAACCTCATCAGATTGACATATCGTTTTACTCTCCAAACAGTTTTTTACGCGTGTAATCTCAAAAATTACGTTATCTCTTACAATGTTCGAGTAGAGTGACTATAATTTCCGTTTAATATGGGAATATCTTTTGCTCTACTACACGAAAATGTACCTGCTAAGAATAATTGTTGTAGAATTGGCTAAAACAAAACAGTTTAATGCACTTTCCTTTTTCCGTTTGTCAAACAACTTTTATGTTTTGTTATATATCGACGAGTTATAATTTCATCTCTGAAACAGTACCGTAAAACCGTACAACTTTGCCCAGATTTCTTGCGATTTTTGATTCCACTTTAAATATATTTTTTAATAATGTTCTTTTAAATTTGTGATCGTCCTACATTATTGATAAATACCATGTTCTTTGCATATAATATACTAAAATATAAAAATAATGAAATACAACGTGCTAAAACCAATATTTATACAGCGGGCCAAATACATAGTGCTTTTTACAAGTTTGCCCATTTTGCAGAAATCTCCGTAACTTCAGTATTTTCCACTTTAAGAACATAAGATTTTGGGGTCATTTTAGAAAAATAGTCAATCTACCATAGGACCTACATACTAACCGTTTAAATCTTCATATTACCTGTCAAATTAGAGTGGGCAAAGTCGCAAAACTTTTTTTGTAATTTTTCATACAAATTATACTATGAATTAGGGTTGTCACTTTTTCTTATTAATCAGTACGATGTACGTAAGTACGTTACAATAATTTATCTATAAATATTTGAACAATAAAAAACTATCAACACTTTAAAGCAAATGCACATGAGCTTTAAAATAATATCTTAATATACATACATAATAGGAACATTGACTACTAATACCTACTCATACAAGTGAAATAAATCTAAATTCAAGACAAAGCTTGCAAAAACAAACTTTAACTTATGAATATTAACAATAATTATCGTGGTACTTCTTGAGGTTGTTATTATTATTCTGAAACAAAAAAGGAACACTATTTTCTGAGATCATATAATTGTGGTTAGATTCGCTTCGCGTGTTGGCGATTCTTTTAGATAAATTCAATATAAAGTCCTCCCGACTTGACATCCTCTTATTATCTACCACGTCCACTGCTAACTCCAACATTTCCTCTGAATAATTTCTGTATGCCTAGAGCATACATCCTAATATTCTACAATTTTTTCTGATGTTTTTAGGCTTAGTATTATACATCCTGAAATAAATACGAAAATAAATACCTTGTTTAATAAATTTAAGCAAAATAAAGTTCTTTAGCAACTAAGAAACCACGCAAAAAATCTATATATGAGAATTTTTACGTTTAATAGCATCAAAAATAAATATCGATAAGTTGTATTAAGACCTAATACAACTCAGTACCTTTAAGATTTACTAATTGAATTTGTTTCTTAGTAAGACTAAAACCAGTTTCAAAATATAAGTACGAAAAAACATAAGTACGAACAAACAATCTAAAAATATATAGAAACTAACTTTGTTGTTCATTTTTAGCCACTTTAAACTGTTTTGCAAATACATGTAATGTACTTTTTGCGACAAAGTTAAATATTAAATAATCCTATTATTATTTAACATTACTTAGGTAGTTCTGCAACTACTGTAAAACAAAGTACTTACTAGATCTAATTTCGATTGAAGTCACAACCCTATTGGTTATATTTTGGTGGGCAAAGTTGTTACAACTGCTCTAAGAAATCAAATTTGACATTGCCCACCATCATGTTTTCGAAATTAAGAGAGATTTTGCGTGGGATATTCGATTTTTCTTATGTATTTATTACGTAGTAATAGTGGTAAAATTCTTACTTGCCTGTTGTTATTACAAATCGAGTTTAAAAAAAAGTTGTTTTAACAAATTTGGGCAAAATACACCACCAATTTTGACACAGTTTTACAGCCAATTGAGGGGACACTGAGCAAAATCAGCTACACAGTGTTGCCAGACATGTAATCAAATTTACATAATAGATTGAATAATAAACGCAACTAAAAATGTTGCCGTTTTTTCAAACATTTTGTGAAACGTACCCTGCTGGGCAAAGTTAGATTAGTTGGGCAATCTTGTAAGGTTTTACGGTAATGGTAATGGCAACAGTATTTCTTGTGCTTGAGTTTAGACTATTTACATAAAATCGATAAGATAAGTATAACTACAAATTCGCTGTGTGGTGACGGCGGGGGCAGAAATCGTCCCGAGGGAAAACCCACCAGAGAACGGCCAGCAGCGTTTTTTGTGAACTTTAGGGAAGATCCAACAGTGGGCGTAATTTGGCTGACATGGTGAAGTATAAAGTTTTACGGTGATAAATTATACGAAAATATAACGCGATTGGAACAATTTAACGTCCCACATTTTGTTTCTAATTTAATATGTCGCGTCATGTGGTGACAGAACTAAGTTCCATTTTTTGCCATAGTTTTGTATGGCATGATTTGAACATGTGAATAGAAGAAAAGAATAGTGTATTGAACTGTTTTATCTTTGCCAATTCTACAACAATTATTCGTAATAGGTACATTTCTCCTAGTAGAGCAAAATATATTCCCATATTAAACCGAAATTATGGTCACTCTGCTCGAACATTGTAAGAGATAACATAATTTTTGAGATTACACGCGTAAATAAACTGTTTGGAGGGTAAAACGATATGTCAATCTGATGAAGTTAACATTACGAATAAATGGATGTTCATACAGAAATCTTAACAACTATAGATGGGTCATTTTCAAATTTAGGGCCAAAAAAGTAACGATTTCATGATTTTAGGTATTTGTTTATTTTCACATTTTTTTATATTTAAAAGGATACATTAATTTAAAAATAAAATGGTAGTTATATTGATCACTTTTTTATTGTAACAAATCAGGATATATTGAATTTTTAGGTGACACAAATGATAAAGATAGTTGCGCTAATGATTTTTCGTCAAATACTAATGAGAACTTTGGTTACACTAATGATATCCAATATTATTAGTAGTTAAATAATGTAAAGTCTTACAAAACAAAGCAATACCAAAATAAACTTCTTGTTAGTAAAATATTCATAATATTTATGAATATTTTAACGACCTAAAATTAATGTAAAATAATAGAGTTACTAGAACTACTAGTTATAGAGCTACTTTTTATATCACAATTAATCATTGGTATTAACATGTCTAATTCAGTCTCGAAGATTCTAGAAACTCAAACTTACTATATACTTAAGTATAATTAACAAATGAATAAAGATTTACAAAATAATAACATTTTTCAAAATTTGTATTGATTGAGTATCGATTAATAAAATAATAAAATTTGGGTAATTGTAACATTTAGGTACTAATTAGATGCACCATCATTATTTTGAGATTTTTCAATGAATTTTAGAAATTCTTCTTCATGATTACAAGCTTTAGTGAAATTCCCAATAAAAGTTTGGTTGGCCCAGGAGCGCCTTACGCTGCGAAGACTCGTTGTTGGTTGTGGAGAAGCCGACGTTGAAGTTGTAATATTGCCATGGCGAAGAGTAATGTCGCTAAGTATTCGAATTTGTTTATTTTCCGGTATGACGTTAATGTTTTCTGTTGCAAATGAAGTTGGAGTATTATAAACCTTGAAATGCCTTATATGTTTACTATGTGTGCAAGCCACATTTAAGCACGCGAAACAGCTCTGTTTTCTAAATTCTAAATATGCTGATGTTTCGGCCCACAAGACCTGAAACAAAAAGTTTTTTTATATGTAGGTACCTACTTGGTTAACATGACACTTTGTATTACTAAATATTATTTACCTGATGAACGGCCATGGTACCTTTGAAAGGTTTGATATTTTCGGGTAACATTATATCTTTCACTTTAATTTCTTGCTCCTCGACAATTTCAATTTCTATATTCTTTATTTTTCTTATAACATCTATAAATGCAGCAAAGTTCCCAACATCTTGACAACATTTAATCTTAAAATCAGCTGTCCTTTTAATAACTGCGCCAATGCCATCGGGGGCCCCCTTGCCATGGCCTGCTTCCTGATAGTTCCATGTCATAAGACTTAATTTTGGAAAATCATTCTTCAGTTGAGTTATAATAAAGAAAATGTATTTATTTCTATACTGACTGGAGGGACCATCTGTCAGAATATGGATTCGATTAACTTGTGGTCGCTTTTTGAAAACAAAGTTTAACAAATGATCGAGGTGAGCCCACACCGCTGCGGCATCATGTCGAGTGCTTTCACTTGCCGTACAAATTGAAAAGGCCTCTACGGCACGCATCTCATTTCGTAAATAAATGACTGCAGTGTGTAGGCATACTTGCCCACGGCTGCCACCAAAGTGCATACTCTGTACTTCTTCTGCGTATTTATAAGCATAATTTTCGGAAAAGTCCATGTGTATCAAGGCCTCATTATCGTTCAAGGACTCTTTCAAAGATTTAATAGCATTGTACTGGTTTATTATGTTACTTACATGTGATAAAAACTTTGGCAACGCATTCTCTAGTTTTAATATCAAACTATATGGGTCAGACTTCTTAAGTAGGTACCTTCTTTATGATTTTAATTTCTTTAGTCTCATCAACTTTCTTAGTAGATCTGTCCCATTCCATAAATTGTATTTCCTGGTCGTTTCTGAATTCTTTATACGGAAGAGTCTTATCTTTACAAATGGAGCACATGCGACTAAGGCATTCTAAGTTATATTTGTCGCAACAGATTGCCATAATTAAATCCTGGCTATCTTTAATATTTAGTATATTATTTTTATTAAGAGCTGCTAGCAATAAATTGAAATTTGTGTGTAATGTACATGCACACGTGTCACGGTCATCTATAGGAAGTAAGACCCAAAATGGTCTTAATCTTGTAAAGGTCGTGTAGCTAATTTTAATGTTAGGATTTTCTGTTAAAAATTTTGCATGTAAGTTTTTCATAGAATCCAACAGATATCTGATTTGTTTAACGGTGCCAGACTTTTTTTTATATTGTTTCTTACCAGGAGTAATGCGGCTATTGATGTCGTCTTCATAAAATATTTCTACGAGTTTTTGTACATTTATTTTCTCTGCTGACCTCTTCAATCGTTCTCGAAGGCAAACCTTACGAAGATCAGTGGCAACTTTTAACTCTTTGAATTTATTTTTATCAATAAGGTTTGTTATGATTCGCTTTTCTTTCCTGCTTTTAGTTGAAGCAAACTTTTTGAGTATTCCGTCACTTAAAAGCTTATTAAATACGGTCTTCTTATCGCTTTTTTCAATAACTTCTGACTTAATATTTGCGTTATTAGTTAATTTCAATATTTGTTTTTGTAAAACTTTAATTTTATTTCTATATTTCTTTAATAATACCATACATGCTTGTTTCTCCTTTCTATGCTGTAATTTTAATGTCTTAATTTTTTTTAGTAACTTTATTTCAGTTTTTGTTCTTTTTGGTTTCAAAGCACCCAGTGGATCTGTCGTAAGTTGCCTAGTCTCATTGTGTTCATTATCATCTTGATTAACTTCAACCGTTTCTATGATTTTTTCCTTCTTTTTGTATGCATAGTATTTTTTTGAACACTCTTTCCATTTTCTTCTACGAACTCTTTGCTCGCGCGGGCTCAATTCTATTATACTTTTAATTTTACCTGTTTCCTTCCGTTTTAAGTAGTTCTTTCTTTTTTTTTCTTGCTCTATGCTATAAAGCTTGGGATTCTGTTTTATAATTTCATATCTTTTCCTTCTTGCTATTCTACGCCTTTCTAAATCCTCTTCGCTTTTTTTCTTTGCCATTGTTAATTCTCTAAAAGGATCAGACAAAATATACTTAATTTCATTTTATCATTTGTAGGTCACGTCATGTCATTCGTGTAACTTGTGAAACGACATGAATGAGAGTGACACGAATGAGATTTTTATACGATTTTGATATTTACTTTTCAAACAGAACATTCTAGAAAATGAGATATATATAGTTATAAAGATACTCGTTATCTGTAACTTTTACAGTAAAATTAAAATCAAAACTATACAAACTTAGCATGAATTAACTTGTGAATACTAATGATAACTATTTTGGTATATATTTTAAAGTCTTACCTGAAATCGTGATTATTTCTCCTAAAACTGACGGACACAACTGAACACCACGCGCGGTCGGGAGCTAGTGAATAGGAGGAAGGGTACGCGGGCGGATGGGTAGTTAGAACGCAGTGTAGACGTGTCGTGACATGTTTGCTAACTGTAGGTAACGATTACACAAATGAAGTTTAAAAAATGAAATTGTTTTGAAAGCCCCAAAATTATATTATTGTTATAGCTTAGCTTGTATCAATGATTAATTTTAATTATTAAACAATTTTATTTTACGTTGTAAAAGTAAAATATGATTTTCCTTCGCAAGTTTTTAATTTATTAAACAATTATAAAAAAAAGTGCAATTGGAACCAGTGACACTAATGAGATTTGGGATAGTTTAATGGATATATTTCCTTAATTAACTGGATTAAATGATTGGAGATAGATGGACCGTATGCGTAACATAGTATTAAATTATATACAATGGTAAAAAGTACGTAAAATTTCAATTCCAGAGAGTATAGTCAAGGAACACGTTTTTGGCCCCAAATTTGAAAACGACCCAGATAATGAGATACCTATTAGCGTTCAAAGTAACGATACGACTGCGCGGCCACGTAACTTTTGTTTTGGCTTGATTTCGTTTGTTTAAATAATCTTTGGTGGAATTAAATGCTTTCAGTACTTTGGACATACTTATGACCTTTCTACTAGTAACAGTTTTACTGCATGAAATCTTAAGTTTTGAAGAAATAATCGACATTAAAGAAACATCAAGTGCACGATTGCGCGGCCATAACTTCCAAGGTGAATATTTCGTGAAATAATCATCTTAGTCTTATACCTACTTCTTTTTTCGACAATTCTTGAGAAATGAAATGTTCAATTAACAAAAAGAATTAGATCTCTATCCAAAGTAGTTGCTGACATCTCCATGGCCGCGCAATCCTCCACGTTACGTTCGCGCGGCCAACTTAAAACCCCTGTAACTTCTTTATTTCTGCTTTGACAAAGTTTTAGTTTGTTTCCGTCGATTTTGACTAATTTAGACAAAAAAATTAGCGATGTCTTTTTCTGTTTGGATAACGTGGCGGAGCAATCGTGACGCACACCATTATTGTGTGCATAGGTACTCAACAAAGCAAGCTACGATGTGATTTTGTTGCATATACACACACACACGCGCGCACACGCACACATTAATTGAGTTCCTATGGGACTTGTACCAGTAATGTAGAGGCTGCAAGTGATACGTGGTGATATTCGCCTCGGTACTGGCAGCGTTACACACTCAAATACAAACATAACGATACCTACTTGATGTTTGATCACTTCCCTTGACCAACGTAACTCCCTCAAAATCCAATAAGTAACAAACAATGTTAGTTGCTGCTCGGTAGGTATTACTAGGACTAAGTACGACCCCCATTGGATGGAATGGGGTGCTGATATTCGGCCTCGTTGGCAACACAAGGCTAATAAACTAAAACATACAACAATTTACGGATTAGCTTAGTGATTAGAATTTAGAAATATCCAGGGGGGGGGGGGGAGAAATACCAACAATATAAAGTTTTGAGGAAGAGTAGATTGAAATAGAAGAAAATAGATTAGAAAAATTTGGTGGCGATATACTAGCATGGTCTAAAAACCAGCTGTCATTGTCGAGAAAGATTGTGCTAAGTTATGATTGCCTAAGTATTTGTCATGATCCAGCATGTCCGATTCTATCTTGCCTAGTTTCACAAGGAAACGGGAGCAGTCATAAGGATAAAAAAAAGTCAGATTTTACTGCAATTTTATTAAATGTTAAATATATATATTTGAATATTTAAACACACACTTCACATAGGACAAATATAAATACTTACAGAATATAACATATGTAACATTAATGATATGGTACTTATCAATTGCATTCATAACATTCTTCATAACTATCGACAATCTGACAGATTAGAACAATAAACTTACGTTCAATTATAAAATCCATAACATGAGAATTAATTCAATTCCATCATCACAATTTGTGCTAAAACTAAAGAGTTAACAAGCGTCTACACAACTAACTAATGCCGAGCCTTAAAAAAATCTAGATACAGATTATAAAAACAGTTACACTAAGCAAAATTATTAAACAAAAAAAAATAACAATTTGTTCGCTACGATAACAATTTCACATTTTGTACTAACAAACCTTTGGATTATTGCTTAGTTTTATTATCATTTCTATCCTAATTAAAACATTATCCCTAAGTTTAAAACATATTTAAGGACGCTAATACAGTAAGATAGCAAAGACAACATTTATCTTCGTACACACGGCTACCCATCAAGCTATACATTTCCAGTATAAGCTGATCTATAATAATAATAATAATATCTGGGGGACAATGTCACACAGATCATCGTAGCCCCAAACTAAGCAAAGCTTGTACTATGGGTACCAGGCGACGATATACATACTTATATAGATAGATAAATACTTATTATATACATAGGAAACATCCATGACTCAGAAACAAATATTCGTGCTCATCACACAAATATTTGCACTTACCGGGATTCGAACCCAGGACCACCAGCATCGTAGGCAGGATCACTACCAACTAGGCTATGGTGACCGTCTCACGTTGTATAGGATTTCCATACAATGACAGGTCAGATTATATTGGAAAAATATAGCTTGATTTACAGCCGTGTGTACAGGCACACTAAAATTCCAATATTTCCAATAAGTACATAATTTTCATTGATATATAAATTACAAATGTAATTTATTACATGTATCTATTTGCAATCAACTGACCACTGCACAGCTATCAATTACCCAATTGCAATGATTTTATACTTATAGTACCTACTTAATATTAGGTCTTTACCTATGAAATTGCCGTTCTGCAGTACTGGCCATTTCAAATCAAAATAATTTTTGTTTGGCTAAGAATTCTAATTTCAAATTAATTTTATTTAAAAAACATGGATTCTTTTTTCCAAAAGTAGTCATTTCTTTATTGATTAGTGTTACATTTTCATCGCATTTCAATCTTTTTCGTCATCATGGATACGTTAAAAATTCGAGTAATTATGGAATATGAGTACCGTCGTGGCAGCAACGCGGCACAAGCGGCACGCAACATCAACGACGTTTACGGAGCTAACACTACAAACCAACGCACCACCTGTTATTGGTTTGCTCGCTTCCGTTCTGGAAATTTCGACCTGAAAAATGAACCTCGCGGTCGTCCGAAGACTTTGGTCGACAATGACGAATTAAAGGCGGTTGTGGAAGCTGATGATACACAATCTACGGCTGAATTAGCAGCAGCTTTCGACGTTAGCGTCAAAACAATATTGGTCCATTTGCGTCAAATTGGCAAGGTAAAAAAGCTTGACAAATGGGTGCCCCACGAACTCAATGATCGCCAGCGCGAAGTACGCGTCGAGACGTGCCTTGCACTGCTCAACAGACACACAAATGAAGGAATTTTGAACCGCATTGTTACCTGCGATGAAAAATGGATTCTGTTTGATAACCGCAAGCGCTCAGCAAGTTGATTGGATCCTGGTTCAGCACCTAAACAATGCCCTAAACGAAAACTTACCCCTAGAAAAGTGATGGTCACTGTTTGGTGGTCTAGCGCCGGTGTGATTCATCACAGCTTCTTACCAAACGGGGTGAGCATTACTGCAGATGTGTACTGTGAAGAACTGAGCACAATGATGGAGAAGCTGGCGCATCTCCAACCAGCATTGGTCAATCGCTCGTCTCCGCTGCTCCTGCACGACAACGCGCGACCTCATACTGCACAGCAGACGGTCTCCAAGTTGCAAGAACTGGGGTTGGAAGCTCTCCGTCATCCGCCCTACTCACCAGACCTTGCGCCTACAGACTACTACTTTTTCCAGAATTTGGATAACTTCTTGGCGGGAAAAAAATTCAATACCCGAGAGGCAGTACAAAATGCCTTTGAAGAATTTGTTGCCTCCCGTCCAGCTGATTTCTTTAAGAAGGGCATCAATAAACTGCCACTGCGATGGCAAAGATGCATTGATTGCATGGGTGATTACTTCGATTAATACAAATAAAAAAATTCATGAAAAAAATTCGTTTAAATTTTTTCATACAAAACGGCAATTTCATAGGTAAAGACCTATTATTATAATTCAATCTAGTTGGCTAGATTTTAAAAATGAATCCAAAAATAATTGTCGAATTGAAGGTAAACGGTGACTTTGTCTCCCTTACTGTAATAGCCTCTTAACATTGATTAGCTATTTTAGTCACTTAGCTATCTCTGTCTGTATAAATGACATATTGCATTCGAGCGAGTGCGATAAAACATTACTCAAGGTAATCAACGAATAAATAATATTGAAGAGTTTATATATATTTCAAGCAAAGATGGGGCAGGTTTTAAGAGTGAGTGGAGGATTACAATTTATTATACTCTACTAAAACATCTAATTTTGATTACATCTTCATTATTAAAAATATACCACTCACTATAATATAGACAATAAAGTTTTTTTATCATTATTTTGGCACCGAACATAAACTATGGCAAAATATACATACAGTACAGTAACATAAACATTTTAAGTCGGCCTTGAATGATTAAAATAAATAAAATAGGATTATTAAAAATCCTGTGCCTAAAATCTATCGGAGTATTTATAAATAATTTATACTGATGTAGTCTTGTAAAAGGTGGGGATGAATTATTTTTACAGGTTGTAAGGGACAGCGTATCGAAAACTGATGGGAAGTACGTGCCTGTTGAGTTTTTATGGCAGAAATTTTAACAATATCAATTAAAATATTTTCTCATCATGTAATAATATAAGATATCAAATGTAGTCAATAACCATATCATCAAACCCTTCAATCCCAGTAAAAATAGTTATTGAACCTACATACTCATGTTCAATTTAAAGATGCATAATATCCCCATAAGCATTTCTTGATATAATGTTCGAATAATGTAAATAAAAATGCTTAAAGCAATAAACATAAAATTTCGTAATTTTTATAAGTTGAAAGCATGGTCTAAATTAAATATTATGTATCAACTATGTGTGAACTCTAGGTGTGAACTTTATAACTAGGTTTTCTCAAAATTAGATTATCTTGGACCCGGCAACAAATGAAAACACATTTTTTTCTGCGTCATATAATTAATAACGCCAAATCTACATCGAATCCCTTTTCCTACACTTCCCCACAAATTTACACTAAGTACTTATATATATCTTTTTATTCCCAATTAAGGTCTTCAGAAAGTTTTTGTTATGCTGTCGCTTAAATCCTGCATCAATTAAAATTTTAAAAAATCCAAATTATATTAAATTAATTATTTATAAAAAAATATAAATTGTTTAATTAGCTAATGTGTAATTAAAATTATTTTGCGTTTTGTTTAACACAGATATATGTAACCTTAATGCTGAATACACAGGTTATTTTATATCCTTAAACGACATCAGTTCGAGTTCATATCGAATTAAAAAAAACAGGCGACAATGTCAAACACATCAAATAGTATATGTCATAATACCATAACAATCCATTGATTAAAAAAAACAGTTATTTAGAATGTACGTTTTATCTAACCGTTCACGATAATTATGGATTACATTACATTAATAATAAGAATTCAATAACAATTCAGCTCAAGAACAGAATAAGCAATGTACTAGTTTTTCAAGGGTGGCAATACCCAGGTACTAGCAAATAGAGCCTAACCTGTGATCGTAGGATCTCAATTTTAAGGCTGACAATCCGCCGAACAGTGTTTTTTTCACTAAGTATCAAAAAAATGGGGAATCCCATAGAATTAATGAGAATCGTCAAGTGTACGAAACAAGCTGCTGGAAATGTTAAATTCTGACGTGTTCCAGTTGTTGAGTAGTGGAACTAGTCTGTTATGGAGTATTTTACAAATAAATTATCCTTATTTTTTATTGTTCTTCAATGTGAATATCAAGAAAAGTCTTTCTGTAATGGAATGAATTAGAATTTTCTAGTAGTTTAAATGAAAAAAAAATCGATAAAATTTAACTATGGCAAAATTCTACAACGTACAATAATTTTAGGAACTAAATTAACTGTTTAATGCATTAATATGATTTCTTTTTAATATGTTTGTCTTAATGTAAATACCATATAATGTAATTTGCCTTTTTTGGCAATTTTATTACTTAAACTTGAATTAACGTTGAACGCTCCTAGAGCGCAACTTAGTGGAAGGCTATAACAAATCAAAATAGTACCTAGTGTCTACATATTCGTCATGCCAACAATTAATCTAAAATGCGAATAGGAACATCAAATTATATTTTATAGCTTATACAAAGTGTAAATCCAAAATCCACCTAATTGTAAACTATTTTATAGTAAATATATGCCCTTTGCGTTTGTTACAGACGATTTACGGCGCATTGTCTGAGAGACATTTCTTATGGTGGCTAAACAAACTGATGCGAGAGCGACATAAGCCTGCCGCAGGCCTGACAAGAGAAGTTTGCGGTGGTTGGTGCCGAGCCGCTTTTATGTCGCTTCAATCTCTTATCAGCAAGTACTCTGAACCAGGCTTCATCACAGATCTTACGACCCTCCACTACACGTTTGCGCCATTCAACTCAGCGAACTTTTCATAGCTACAGTGGTCAATTTTAAAAGCGGCCATATCCCGCTTGGTGCTTTCTTTAAAGCGAAGCAGAGGTCTACCGACATCTCGATTCGCATTAGCTACCGCACCTAACAGAACACATCGTGGTATTCGAGTGGGTTCCATTCTGTACACATGCCCCAACCAACGTAAACGCTTCTGTTTAAGAAACGCTGTCAGGCTAGGTAGCTGTGCTATTTCTAGAACTCTCTCGTTAATGACCCTATCTTGCCATGTAATGCCCAAGATCTTACGGATATAACGCATGTAAAAGGAACCTATTAGGCGCTCCTGTTTCGCATACGACGTCCACGTCTCTGCTCCGTACAAGAGTATGCTTAAGATGGAGGCCTGGAAGATTTTGTAGTAATAAGAGCTAAAATCAATGAATTATGAAGGTACGCTATGACCCATTAAGGGTTACGGTCGGCCGGGGAACGAACCAGCTCCAACTCCCTAAACAAAATTGAACCAACGCCCCCTACTAATACGGGGTGTATTAGTAAGGGGCGTTAGTTCGATCCGGACGATTAAATTTAAGACGTCCAACTTTTGAGTTTAAGACTTAATCAGTTTAATTTTAGTGGGACGTAGTTATTTAACTTGCTTATTATGTTCTTGAGCATCTAAAGCTAACGATACACTAGCATGGACTTAGAGCAAATTATTGCGCAAGCTACAACTAAACGTAACGCACCATACGTATTGCGAGATCATTAATCATTATCATCATTAATAGTACAATTCCTTACTTAAGAGTTGATCGACATTTTTTCTTGCAGGATTTGGAAGTAACATGCCTGGAAAGAGAAATCCGTTTTATATATTAATGCAAAACAACATATCTATGGTTCTAAATCGATAAAGGATAAAGTAATGAAACCGATTATAAAAGTAATGAAACCGATTTTAAAATTGCAAGTATCTTTTCGATTCAAATTTGTAAAAAAATAGACCCTATGCTAACGTAATAAGGTTTAAGAATTGAATTGAAAGAGATAACTGTTATATCTTTATAAAAAGACTGTTCATTATATAAGCATTTATTTACAATGCCAAAAACAATTAATGAGATGACAGACGTGTCAACTGAAAACCTTTTACTCTCACCATAGAGGTATTAAATACCATGGAGGTATGTAGGTATACAACAGGTCTCCACCCTAAAAATGTCCTCACGGCTCTTGCCTGTGCTAGCGCTGGGCATCCGTCTCCACCCTAAAAATGACTTTTAGTCCGCTTCTATGGTGGTCCACGTCATCTGGTCGACGTGCCGCTTGTATGTTTCCCCGTCGTCTGTTTCTACCAAATAGTGAACCTGCCCCAGCACTCGCAATACTGTTCCGAATTCCCAAAGGTTTGTGGTCCGTCATTAATAATAACTTTCTACCATAACAGTAATGGAAACATTTTTTTTTAGACCCCAGAAAATTGACGTCGCTTCCTTATCAATTTGGCTGGATTTTCTTTCACTGATCGTGAGTGAGCGTAATCGGCGCATAGCCGGATGCTGCCGTTCGGCTTTACTATCGGCACCACCGGTGTTCCACACTCGGAATTATCTGTTTTTGTAATGACTTCTTGTTGACATAACCGATCTATTTCTTCGTCTAGTTTTCCCTTCAGAGCGTAGGGTATCCGTATTGGCTTAACAAACATTGGTGTTGTGTTCTCTTTTAAGGGTATGTGTCCTAAATAGTTAGGGATGCAGCCTAGTGTACCATCAAACACACAAGCGTATTCCTCTAACAGGTTGTCCAGCTGTGAATGTGTGTTTTCCTTAATAGTGTTGATATCAGCCAGATTCAGTTTTATTGAACGTATCCATGCTCGACCGAATACTGGATCCACATCTTGTTTAATTATGTATAGTTTTCCATTGAAAGACTGATTTTTGTATTTGCAATTGACGTAAACAACACCTAGAGGTTTGATAATTTCTCCAGTGTATGTCCGCATCGTGATATCAGTTTTGAATATTTTACGTCCTGTGTTAAGATTCCTGAAATCTTTTACTGACATTGACGATAGGGCTGCTCCCGTGTCGATTTCCATTTCCGATTTTTGTCCCTCTATGTATATATTTATCATATACTTATCATTCTTGTTGGTTCTGATAATATTTGTATTCCAGGGTGTATCATCGTCGATAATGTCCGGAAAATGTGGCTCTTGTTCTAAAGGTAAATTTTCTTGTTCAATTTGATTGTTAGTCTTAACTGATTGTAAGCAGACTCGTGCAATGTGTCCAATGCGCTGGCATTTTTTACACATCTCGTTAATACATTTACAGACGTTTGCGCGATGATCTGCGCTTCCGCAGCGCATACATTTGCCTCGTAAGTCTTGAATCGTTAAGGCTCTATTATTGTTTTTAATTACGTTCTTTTGTCGTATATCAACTTGAAAGTTGCTTTTTGTAGAGTGTGGTTGAATTAGGAACTTTCCATCTGACTTTGCTATTTCCATCGCCGTTGCTGTACGTACTAGGTCTGTAAAGTCCACTGCGCTTCTGTTTTCTAATAGTTTTGTTTTTATGTCGGTGTCATGCAATCCCCTAATGAATTGTAATGTTAAAAAGTTGTAACTTATCGATTTTTTACAACCGTTACATGTAAATTCGCAGTCTTGTGCTAATCGTTTCAATTCTGATGTGTATGTCATTATTGATTCGTCAACACCCTGCATTCTTGATATGAACCTATGCTGGCAAGCCCAAATGCTCGGTTTTGGGTCTATATATTCTTCTAAAAGTTTCACCAGTGCGTCGAACTCTTGTTCACGGGGGTCGCCGGGTGAGCAGAGATCGTACGCCTTTTGATGCAATTCCGGTGGTAGAGAGGATAATAATATGTATATTCTGGTCCGTGCGTCGTTATGATGGTTTAACTCAAGGTACATCTCTAGTCTTTTCACAAAATTTTTGAATGATTCTTTTCCATGAAAAGGTTGTAAATAAATTTTTGGTGTGTTTGAGTTTGTCAAAGTCACGACAGGCGTGCCATCGCAGCCTTGAGCCATGACCAACGTCGACGGACATTCAGCAGCTGTCGGTGATGGGTGTAGTTCGTGGAGTTTCAATTTTATTTGTAAAATATTTTCTTGAGTACTGTACCTCTGTTCGATTTCTGATTCCAAGTCTGTTTCATTATGGGCTTCGATTTGAGTTTGTACTTGATCGAATTTATTATCATAATTCTCCAATGTGACGAGTCTTATTTTTGCTTCGTATTCCGTAATTCTTCCGTTCATCTGAGATAATTGGTGTTGCAGCTTCGTCAGCTTGGCCGCGTATCGATGCACGTGTCCTGTGTAGTCGCGTAAGTTCTTTATATCTTTATAAAAAGACTGTTCATTATATAAGCATTTATTTACAATGCCAAAAACAATTAATGAGATGACAGACGTGTCAACTGAAAACCTTTTACTCTCACCATAGAGGTATTAAATACCATGGAGGTATGTAGGTATACAACAATAACATTTACCTAATTCACTTGTAATAATAATAATAAATGAAACATATTATAGTCATAGTGCACTATTGGATAAAAACTGAAGTAATTATCATTTTTATGTTTTACTATTTGATTTTGCATACAAAATAGAATACAGTGACTAATTTAGACATTATTTCAAAAATAAATATTTTTAGATGCTAATTACATCATATAAAAAATTGGGGCGTTTTTACCCGTCATAGTGTTAGTGGATTATGAAAAACATAGCTCTTAAGGGTGAAAAAATTGTTTTTTTGAACAAAGCTTTTTATTTCTTTCTTTCATTATGCATATGTTTCTATCGACATGTTATAATATATCGTAGTACTTTAATACCTTGAGGAATGATATATATTTATGCTGCTAGGAAACTTCAAAAAAATCTTACTTATGAGTACGGGCTCAGATTATTTATTTTTTTGATTTAATATAATAGTACTTAGGTTCAATTTACCTTTAGCGTGGTGAACATAAGTCCCAACTCGCCATGTTGCATGCCGGGTTCTAAGAAATCTTCTATAAAATGTATCTCAGAGCCGAGTTGTAGTATCCGAGCGCGAACGACCACAAAGTGGAATACAGGGAACAGCTCGTCCATACTCCATAGATAGTTTTGTCCTGAAAAAATAAAATCGTATATACATTACTAGGTTAGAACACAACATTCTGTAGAGGTGACGATAAAAAAAATTATAATAGTTTATAATCACAAACAACGAATTACATAAATAAATGAATTTGTATGGGGTCTCATTTTAGGCAGACAATGCCTGTATTACGAGACCCAAATGGTACACTACCAGCTGCCTGTCATTTTCAATTTTTACCAGTCCATCCTTCGGTTGTCTGGAAGAAATCGCTATTATGCGATACCGCCAATTGTACATGTTCAGATTTCGTAAATCGAACATTTAGGTAATCGCATTACGCTGACACAGCAAAAGCAAGCCGCCGCGGTGCGGTCGCTCGCCTCGCGGTCAGTTCACTGCTCGGCATCAATCATATATCATTTATCAATACATTATATCAATTTTATATCATTTTGGGGTAATAATTAAATATTATATCAAATATCAAACTTTATCATTTACATATCCATCCGTACACCGAACATTGGTCCTATCGAGCCTAAAACCTATCGCGCGGTTTGGTAAGGGCTAGGACACGTGGATTACAGTGCATTGTGTGCTATCATTGGGGGGCAGTGTTACTGTGCGTATCATATATCATCGGAGGAAGACCAGCGTATATCATATCATCAGATCGACAGCAGAAAGGCGCTATCATCTTTAAGACAAGTATCATCAAATCCAAGTAAGATCAGTCCATTACTTTATTAGCACTAAATATCAATATCAATCATTATCATGGAGCACATATACGACACGCAATCGGAGATCTCCATGGCAATGGAGAAACTCCTTATTAACATGAAAAAGGATGGCGAGGAACGTAGGTCGTCACCTAATTATTATAATAGAAAATTGGAAACTTTGGAAACATATTGGTCGGAGTATCAATTAAATCATAAAAAACTTGCGCCGTTTGAGGACAAGCAACGTCCTTATTTTGCACGGAATGAATTTATGGCAACGAAGCAGCTATATGCTGAGGTAAAGGCATATATTATGAGCAAATCAAAGCTATCTTCTTCTTCATCTTACGAGGAATCACAGCCGGGGAGTAGCAAGCAGGAGGAAATTGAGGTTGAACGAGAGCAGCAGGCAGAGAAGAAACAGTGTGAGAATGAGTCTGAGGCTATAGAAGTATGTATGTGGTCAAAGGGAAAACGGTCAACTGGATCATGTAGTAAACTAGACGATATGTTACGTAAACAATTTATCAATTTTAAAGCTTTTACACGTACCGTGAAATCTATAGATTTGAAGTTGATTAATGAACAGTGGGAGTTCGAAGATGCTCTCTCTGAAATTAAAGCCCGATGGCGATTAATAGACACCCTGCATTGGGAAATTGAGGATGTATCATATGGGGAAATTGATTTAGAATATCATGAAACGTTTTCTCAGCAAGAAGCAGCGTATATGAATCTGAAGAAAGCAATTAATACCAAATTACACGCGGTAGCTCATCGGGAAAAGTCTACCCCGAAAGTTGACATACCCATTTTCACCGGTAATTATCAGCAATGGATATCATTTAAAGATTTATTTAACGAAACCGTAAATTTAAATCCTACATTATCAAAAGCACAAAAAATGCAGCATTTGAAGAGCAAACTGCGCGGTGATGCAGAAAAGCTAATACAGCATTTAGCTATCAGTGCTGAAAATTATACCACAGCATGGGAGTTGCTTCAGAATAGATATACGAATAAAAAACGCATACTATCTGCGTATTTAAATGATCTTATGAATTTACCTCACATGCAATATCAATCCGTTTTTCAAATTCAAAAAATGCATGACGTAACATTAGAGAGTCTTAACGGAATTAAGAACTTAGGTGTTGATATAAAAAATTGGGACCCAATAGTTGAGCATATACTGAGTCAAAAGCTAGACTCTGTATCGCATGACAGCTACTTACAATCGCTTAAGGACCCTAAGGCAATACCCAACCTTCAAGATTTGATTACATTTTTGGAGGGCAAATTCAATACCCTCGAGCAGAGACGTAAACAAGACAATGCAACCAAAAAATCATGTCAATCGTCTTGTCAGAAGTCGTTCCTGAACAAACCTGCGAATGTTAGTCATTATAATGCCAACCATAATTATAATAGGCAAACACGTGAGTCACGCGAGTACAAACCATTGAATAAATCGTATCATGCATCATCCGAGCCCAACCCTTATAAAACATGTCCTTTATGTCAACAAGCACACGGACTATTTATGTGCCAGAAATTTTTAGATATGGATAATATGATGAGATTAAAAACTGTATCTAATCTCAATATTTGTAAAAATTGCTTATATCCACATAATGGAAAGCCCTGTTATTCTTCGAAAAGTTGTCGCTCATGCACAGAATTTCACAATACATTGTTACATGACGCTTGTACACAGCAAAAGTCAATGTCCGGTCAGTCGAGTGCAAGGTGCAGTAATTCTAATAAATATAATAAGCAAAATGTGATGCGCACACATGTTTCGCAAAAAGAATCATCAGAAATTTTGTTGTCAACTGCATTGGTAAAAGTTATGTCGGCTGATGGTACCTATCAAACTTTGCGAGCTCTTATTGATCAAGGGTCGCAAATATCACTTATCACTGAGAATGCCGCACAGATGTTAGGGTTGAAGCGTCAAGCTTACAAGGGAGTCGTTTTTGGAATTGGAGAAAAAGGGAGCACGTGTAAAGGAATGTTAAACATAAGCTGTCTATCAACATGTAATGATTTTTCATTTGAAGCAAGAGTACTTATCATGAATAATTTAATTAAAAAATTACCCAACTCAACCTTTGACAAACCTTCATGGCAACACATTCAAAATATCAAACTCGCAGATCCTGAATTCTTTAACAGTCGGTCCGTAGATTTATTATTAGGAGCCGATATATATGCAATTATTATGCTAGACGGTATGTACAGGAGTGAATATCAAGGTCAGCCCATTGCCCAAAATACACAGCTGGGATATATTTTATGCGGGAATGTTTTATCGGTACATTGCAACGTTGTTACAATCGATCTAGAAAATATTCAAAAATTCTGGGAAGTAGAAGAAATAAGTGAAAAATCTGAGTATAGTGAGGAGGATCAGAAATGTATTCAGTTATACAACGAGACCACAAAGCGACGGTCAGACGGTCGTTACGAAGTTAAGCTGCCTTTACACGAGGATTTTAAGGAACAACTAGGATCGTCAAAAGAAATTGCGGGTGCGCAGTTTCGTAGTTTGGAGAGAAAATTTGTGAAAGAACCTACGTTAGCTCAAGAATACAAAACATTTATCAGGGAGTATCGTGCTCTGGGACACATGAAAAGCACATATCAACAATCAAGTGAAATAGAATGTTTTCTTCCACACCACGCAGTACAACGCGCAAACGCCGTTACTACTAAATTACGAGTGGTTTTTAACGCGTCGTCACGAACTTCCTCCGGTAAAAGCCTAAACGATGTTATGTTCAAAGGCCCCAACTTACAACAGGACTTGCAAGCTTTGATATTAAAGTGGCGTCAGTATCAATATGCATACACAGCAGATTTAGAAAAAATGTACAGACAGGTACTTATAAACGAAGATCAGCAAACGTTGCAAAAAATCTTGTGGCGAGACACGCCATATGAATCAATCAAACAATATCAATTAACTACAATAACCTATGGAACAAAGGCAGCTCCGTTCCTGGCGATGATGACGCTGAAGAGGTTGGCTTCTGATGAACAGGACAAATATCCTGACGCTGCAAAAGTTGTTTTTAATTCTCTGTATATGGACGATCTGGTCCATGGGGCCCATAGCCTTCAATTTGGGAAACAAATAATCAATGAGTTATGTCAATTAATGAAATCAGGAGGATTTACTCTACGGAAATGGTCAGCGAATAACGCGGCATTGTTAGAAACTATCAAAAGAGAAGAGAGCTCAGAGGCGAACATTTTTAATTTTAAATCTGATAACACTGCTGGAAAAACATTAGGTATATTATGGGATTCGTCAACTGATCAATTATCATTTAAATGCAACGTATCATTAGACACATCACGAAAAATAACAAAAAGAAAGCTTTTAGCTGAAATATCAAAGATATTTGATCCATTGGGGTGGCTAGCGCCAGTAGTTACGAAGTTAAAACTTCTATTTCAACGTATATGGCTTGAAAAATTACAATGGGATGACGTCATACCGGAAAATATTTACAAAGAATGGATTAAGCTAACGTCAGATATCAATATAATAAATCAAATAAAAATATCCCGCTGGTTAGGCTGTTCTGAAGAAAGTGGTATCTAGTTTCACGCATTTTCCGATGCTTCTCTTCGAGCGTACGCAGGAGCCGTGTATGCCAGGATCAAAAGGCAGGATAAATACTCCGTTATATTAGTAGCTGCAAAAACAAAGCTTACGTCGAACAAAAAAGTTATATCATTGCCAAAACTAGAGTTGTGCGGTGCACATCTCGTAAGTAAGCTTATATAAAAAATATCAGAATGTTACAACAATTACAACATCAAGGTGTACGGGTGGACTGACTCCATGGTCGTATTGGGGTGGTTAAACGGAGATAGTGGGCGTTGGAAACCCTTTGTTGCCAATCGTGTAAGACAAATCACAGAAGTTATCCCTTCAAATCAATGGAGATATGTCAAAACAAATCAAAACCCGGCAGATGCGGCGAGCCGAGGGTTGAGTGCCTCTCAGTTAAAGCATCATCCACTGTGGTGGCATGGACCGACATGGCTATCATCTTTATCAATCACAGAAGAAAACAATCAAACGCATTATACTACAAATCATGAAATAAAAATATCACTCGCCAATATCATTCAAACAAGTACCTATCAAGAAGAAAGTATCATATCTCGTTTATTATCAAAATATCATTCATTTATGAAAGTAGTTCGCGTATTAGCATGGATACTGCGGGCAATAACCCGTAGCGCCCCGCCGCGACCTACATATATCACGTTGCAAGAATTGCATTCAGCAAAACTGCGTATCATCAAATATGTGCAATTAACAGAATTTGCTAGCGACATAGAATGCTTAAAACAGAACAATATGTTGAAATCAAAAAGTAATATACTTAATTTGCAACCTTATCTCGATCAAGATGGAGTGTTGCGCGTTGGGGGAAGATTGAGATACGCAGATTTATCTCACGAAGAAAAACATCCAGCAATAATTCCACATAATCATCCAATTACTCATCTGTTAATAGACCAAGCTCATCATTTAACATATCACGGAGGTGTCAAATTAACTTTGGCTAATGTTAGGAGAAGATATTGGATTATAGGAGGGACAAGAGCGACGAAAAAATACATACGAAGGTGTGTTACATGTAGACGTCATAATCCGGAAATCAAGTACCAACTAATGGGAGATCTGCCACCGGCGAGAGTAAATCCAGCTCCACCGTTTTTCCACACTGGTGTAGATTATACTGGGTTTGTCGATATCAAAATGAATAGAGGACGTGGAAGTCGAACATTGAAGGGTTACATTGTTGTCTTCGTTTGTATGGTCACAAAAGCGGTTCATCTGGATATTGTCTCAGACTTGACTAGCGAAGCCTTCCTTGCAGCTTTACGTCGCATGGCAGCAAGAAGGGGGTGTCCGAGGCATCTATACAGTGACAATGGGACTAACTTTGTCAAAGCAAATAGAATTTTACAAGAAGCCTGTGTCGAACTTCATAAAATATTAGATGACAGTTTTTATCAACAAATATCCGAAATGAATATAGAATGGCACTATAATGCGAGCTCCTGGCCTACAGCTGGTGGGTTGTGGGAGAGGGCCGTGGGTAGTTTGAAACATCATCTCAAAAGGACAATAGGTAATCAAAAACTGACTTTTGAAGAGTATACAACCCTTTTATCACAAATCGAGGCATGTTTAAATTCGCGACCTCTCTGTGCTATATCAGAAAACGTGGAAGATCTCGAGTGTTTAACGCCAGCGCATTTTCTGACAGGGAGAGCTGGTTTAACCGTTATAGATACAGATCATGACGCAAGAACTAGGTGGCATTTAATCACAAAAATACGACAAGCAATATGGAAAAGGTGGCAAAGTGAATATTTAACACAGTTATCAGTTCGGAATAAATGGCTGAAAACACAGGAAAACACGAAAATTGGGGATATTGTAGTAATTAAGGACGACAATTTACCTCCCGGAAAATGGGCAATGGGTAGAGTGACAGAGTTACACCCTGGAAATGATGGTCTAGTGCGAGTTGTCACATTAAAAACAAAAACAGGAATTATCAAAAGACCTGTATGTAAAATTGCAATTTTATCACTTCCGCGTCAGGAACGGGAACCTCAAAAGAAGGATACAAAACAGATATCGACACAGCAAAACAAAGACATCCAAATAAAGCACAAAGGAAATCAATCAGGCATGAATACCGGACCAAAGTTTCTATCGTTAGCACTTATGTTTATTTACTTTATGAGCCTACTATCATCAACATGTGCATCATACAGTGTGACTACATTGAACAGCAATCAGACATTATATTTTGACCCGGTAGCCAAAATGCAACATATTCGTGACGAATGGACCCTGGTCGTCTACTACAACATGTCGCCTTACTGGGAAGGATCTGTAACTGTCGACAAGTTTATAAAATATCTAAACACTTTATGTGAACAATTAAAACAACAATCGCATTGCAACATGATATTAACACAATTACGTCACGATAAGTTGGAACTGGAGTACTACAACGGGCTTTTGCTGAATCAGGAGGGAGCGCACGCCAGACAGCGTCGCGGCCTTATCAATGGGATTGGCTACGTAGCGAATAGTTTGTTCGGCGTACTAGATGAGCGATTCGCAGAAAAGTATACAAAAGACATTGAATTGATAAGACTGAATCAGAAACACTTATTAAATTTATGGAATAATCAAACATCAGTAGTCGAATCCGAATTTAACTTATTGAAACGCACGGAAACTATGATAAATACACAACATAAAATTATTAACCAACATTTGAATAGCATAGACAAAGCCACAAACTATTTAAAAGAACAAATAGGGAATTTATCAATGTCAGAGGATTTTGTTGTGTCAGCAATAACTACCAACAGCATGTTATCAAATTTAAGAAGGCTCCAAAAAACATTGTTGGGTACCCTTACAGATACGTTTCACGGCAGATTTAATGTACATTTGTTGACACCAGAACAGCTCTTAAATGAACTACACACTATATCAGGACAACTGAAAAATGATATGCGGTTGCCATTAGATAACATCCAAAGTGATTTGCAAAAGATGTATCAATTTTTGAAAGTAAAAGCACGTGTGACCCAAAATTACTTCATTTTTGAAATAAAGTTCCCTTTGATCAGTAGAGATGAGTACGACATTTACAAAATAATACCTATTACTCGTTCTATTCAGCACAATATGATGATTAGTGTGATCCCCGTGACTACCATCATAGCAATCAATGTTAAAAAGGATGCATATATATTAACATCAAACGAAGAAATTCAACAATGTATGCACTATGATGAGTCATATTTGTGTACATTAAAGGGCCCGATAACACACCTAGAAAATAATGAAAAATTCTGCATATTAGAGAATAATAATAATGAATTGTGTCACTATAAAAAAGAATCCTGTAAAGATCAGTGGACGGCACTGAATGCCTTAAACACTCATTTATACTTTGCCTGTTCGAGTATTAGTCTCAGAATTATTTGTGAAGATCACATTTCAAATGCAAATATCAGAAAGTCCGGTCTTATACGGTTCAGTGAGAAATATATGGTAAAGGCAAATCAATTCACGTTTTATTCGCATGATAGTAGCAGAAAAAATAAATTATACATGAATCAGGAACAAGTCATACCGAAGATCGCACCAATAAATCACATCCTTAATATATCATTACCATCAGAGTATCTAGATCCTGGTGACCACATACTAATAAACAATAGCCTAAATTCAATACATAAACAAATTGAACTAATTAAGAAGAATGCCAGATCAGCCGATTTTGAGTTATCACAGCACAACGTACACCAATACGTTATAAGCTACATTGCAGTGCTAGGAACATTGATCCTTGCGGTCATTGCAGCCTGCTGGTGGTGGAGACGGACGCGCGTCGCAGACGCTCGTTCCCAGAACAGCAGCGGCAACGGAACTATCACAAGTGTAGTGAAAATGAGCAAACCTATCGCGAGTGATGAGTGTGATCCCGTGTGTTGTGATTAATGAAAGTGCGAACGATAAAACGGTAGCTGATACAGCTACCTCCCCAGTACAATCAAAACGTTTCTTTGTATCTAGATCTAAGACAATTTCGTGAATTATTTTAGACTAAGTTATATTACAGACAATTTTAATTTTACACTTTTACATTGTTATACTTACTTTAGATTGCTATATTTTCTTATTTTGTATTTTTTCGTGTTTTGTAATCATGTATCATCATCATCAACTTTTATCTCCGGCCCGGGAGCATGTTCAGATTTCGTAAATCGAACATTTAGGTAATCGCATTACGCTGACACAGCAAAAGCGAGCCGCCGCGGTGCGGTCGCTCGCCTCGCGGTCAGTTCACTGCTCGGCATCAATCATATATCATTTATCAATACATTATATCAATTTTATATCATTTTGGGGTAATAATTAAATATTATATCAAATATCAAACTTTATCATTTACATATCCATCCGTACACCGAACAGTACATTATTTTAAATATTAAGCAATAATGTGTATTTTTCTAATCCTTAGTTTATGTAGTCTGCATATCTTAAGACTAATAATATTAGATCAGTGTGACTAATTATTATTACTTTTCCATAGTATTAGACTTTCCAGAATATAATTTCTTACTTAACATTGGCAAAATCGTGAAATAATAGTGTGGAAAGCCATAAAATACATTAGAATTAGTCTTAAAGTCTGTCGTTCTACGTAATTATGTATTTTCAATATTTTATTTAATACTTTCTCGGAGCAGAAAAATATCTTGCATTAACCTGCTATTGCCAGTCTTTGCCGATCCTGCGTAAATTTATTGCGTCAAGTTAGCACAGTTTTAAAGAGTTGCAAACCTTTTACATGCGTCAGTAAGGTCTGGTTTCTCTCTTCCAAATATTTCATATAAACTCGCCCTTAGTATAAAAAAAATTGGCACCATTGTCAGTAAATAGGTAAAGAAGTCTTTATACGAAATTATTTTTGCTCTGCGACCGTAATTAAACATTTATTTTGGTTACTCACAGTAAGTTCTGATATTCTCTCTTCCAAATATTTCATATAAACTCGCACTTAATATAAAAATGTTCGTTGCCACTTGACAGTGGTGATAAACATTTTTGTAAGGTGTAGAATTTTATTTGAATTTCTTTTTGCTCGGGGACAGTACTTCAACATTCAATTTGTCTGACAAAATAAATGTATGGCAAGACTAAAGTCGCACAAAGGCCTTTTTAAAAAACAAAAACTAAATGGACCTAATTCCTGCTGCACAGCTATCGTCATCTTCTGGAAGGTGCTCCTGATAACTAGAAGCTTCTCGATGGGCGAGAATGTAGTCTTGAGCTGCTGCAGAGTTTCCACCGCCTCTTGGAACAGTTGCTCCTTCAGTGGTGATGTGGGGGACAGCTGGTTAGTCGATGTGTAACCGACCCAGAATTTTCTGGAAAAAGAAAGAAAAGGTACATAAACTAACTAATTTAGAACTAACATAGTTAAAAAAATAACTATTATTTAATATAGATCTCTCTCTCTTTATTTGCATGTCTATTTATATTTGTCTATAGATATTTGTTATTCGATTACGTAAAAACTGCTGTAAGCATTTGCTTTAAATTTAAAATGGAGAATTAATTAATGATTGACATGAATTTGAGATTAATAAATAGAATCTAAGTCAAATCACGACAAACAACGCGGAATGTAAATAATAAAAATAATTGATTGATTTTATAAATTTAGCTGCAATATTCTTAGAAGCTTAGGAATGGTTAAGTTCCTACAGGCTCTTAAAACTGCATTGTCCGATTTTAAAAACTGCTTATAAGGAGGTCAGTGCTGTGTTCTTATTTGGTATTGCACAGGGAAAATCTAGACAGATAAAATAGACAATAAAAAAAAGAAAGTAATTAAATTAATCAATTAAAATTCCAGTCATGCAATAAATATACTATACTAACTCTAATTGCATTTCCTCTTAAAATAAATCTTGTAAATATTAATTTAGTGGGAATTGACTACGTTTATTAAATCAGTGTGATTTGTTTATGGTCTAGCGCCGCTTTAAGATACAATGAAATGAATATATAATTAATATCCTACTAATCACATCACACTAATATTATATAGGCGAAAGTTTCTGAGTGTGTCTAAACGACTGGAGCGTTTTTAATAGAATTTGGTATGGAGTTAGCTGACACCCTGGATTAACATATAGGCTATGATTTATAAAGTTTAACACGGGAAAAACTGCGGGGCACAGCTAGTATAATAAATTTTTGAAAGTTTGTGAGTATGGACATATGGATGTTTGTTACTCTTACACGCAAAAACAAGCGAGTGGATTTTGATGAAACTTTGTAGCAATATACCTTATAAATCCGAATAACATTTATGCTATAATTTATAAAGTTTAAAGCAGGGCAACGGCTATGATTATACAATTTATATTAAATTAAAAAAAACAATATTGTTAGATCAGATCATACAGAAAAGCTTACTGGTCGATTCCCAAGAAAGCCATGAGCGTGAGGTCGGGCTGGCGGTTCCACTTGAGCAGGCGGCGCCAGTACAGGTCGTCCTCGCGCTTGTTGTGCAGCGCGTACAGCACGAACAGCGCGGGGTGCGCGCGCGGCAGCAGCGCCGGCTGCAGCACGGCCGCCGCCGACACCACCTCCCTACCCACCACTGACATATTAATACAGCACGAACAGCGCGGGGTGCGCGCGCGGCAGCAGCGCCGGCTGCAGCACGGCCGCCGCCGACACCACCTCCCTACCCACCACTGACATATTAATACAGCACGAACAGCGCGGGGTGCGCGCGCGGCAGCAGCGCCGGCTGCAGCACGGCCGCCGCCGACACCACCTCCCTACCCACCACTGACATATTAATACAGCACGAACAGCGCGGGGTGCGCGCGCGGCAGCAGCGCCGGCTGCAGCACGGCCGCCGCCGACACCACCTCCCTACCCACCACTGACATATTAATACAGCACGAACAGCGCGGGGTGCGCGCGCGGCAGCAGCGCCGGCTGCAGCACGGCCGCCGCCGACACCACCTCCCTACCCACCACTGACATATTAATACAGCACGAACAGCGCGGGGTGCGCGCGCGGCAGCAGCGCCGGCTGCAGTACGGCCGCCGCCGACACCACCTCCCTACCCACCACTGACATATTAATACAGCACGAACAGCGCGGGGTGCGCGCGCGGCAGCAGCGCCGGCTGCAGCACGGCCGCCGCCGACACCACCTCCCTACCCACCACTGACATATTAATACAGCACGAACAGCGCGGGGTGCGCGCGCGGCAGCAGCGCCGGCTGCAGCACGGCCGCCGCCGACACCACCTCCCTACCCACCACTGACATATTAATACAGCACGAACAGCGCGGGGTGCGCGCGCGGCAGCAGCGCCGGCTGCAGCACGGCCGCCGCCGACACCACCTCCCTACCCACCACTGACATATTAATACAGCACGAACAGCGCGGGGTGCGCGCGCGGCAGCAGCGCCGGCTGCAGCACGGCCGCCGCCGACACCACCTCCCTACCCACCACTGACATATTAATACAGCACGAACAGCGCGGGGTGCGCGCGCGGCAGCAGCGCCGGCTGCAGCACGGCCGCCGCCGACACCACCTCCCTACCCACCACTGACATATTAATACAGCACGAACAGCGCGGGGTGCGCCCGCGGCAGCAGCGCCGGCTGCAGCACGGCCGCCGCCGACACCACCTCCCTACCCACCACTGACATATTAATACAGCACGAACAGCGCGGGGTGCGCGCGCGGCAGCAGCGCCGGCTGCAGCACGGCCGCCGCCGACACCACCTCCCTACCCACCACTGACATATTAATACAGCACGAACAGCGCGGGGTGCGCGCGCGGCAGCAGCGCCGGCTGCAGCACGGCCGCCGCCGACACCACCTCCCTACCCACCACTGACATATTAATACAGCACGAACAGCGCGGGGTGCGCGCGCGGCAGCAGCGCCGGCTGCAGCACGGCCGCCGCCGACACCACCTCCCTACCCACCACTGACATATTAATACAGCACGAACAGCGCGGGGTGCGCGCGCGGCAGCAGCGCCGGCTGCAGCACGGCCGCCGCCGACACCACCTCCCTACCCACCACTGACATATTAATACAGCACGAACAGCGCGGGGTGCGCGCGCGGCAGCAGCGCCGGCTGCAGCACGGCCGCCGCCGACACCACCTCCCTACCCACCACTGACATATTAATACAGCACGAACAGCGCGGGGTGCGCGCGCGGCAGCAGCGCCGGCTGCAGCACGGCCGCCGCCGACACCACCTCCCTACCCACCACTGACATATTAATACAGCACGAACAGCGCGGCAGCAGCGCCGGCTGCAGCACGGCCGCCGCCGACACCACCTCCCTACCCACCACTGACATATTAATACAGCACGACCAGCGCGGGGTGCGCGCGCGGCAGCAGCGCCGGCTGCAGCACGGCCGCCGCCGACACCACCTCCCTACCCACCACTGACATATTAATACAGCACGAACAGCGCGGGGTGCGCGCGCGGCAGCAGCGCCGGCTGCAGCACGGCCGCCGCCGACACCACCTCCCTACCCACCACTGACATATTAATACAGCACGAACAGCGCGGCAGCAGCGCCGGCTGCAGCACGGCCGCCGCCGACACCACCTCCCTACCCACCACTGACATATTAATACAGCACGACCAGCGCGGGGTGCGCGCGCGGCAGCAGCGCCGGCTGCAGCACGGCCGCCGCCGACACCACCTCCCTACCCACCACTGACATATTAATACAGCACGAACAGCGCGGCAGCAGCGCCGGCTGCAGCACGGCCGCCGCCGACACCACCTCCCTACCCACCACTGACATATTAATACAGCACGACCAGCGCGGGGTGCGCGCGCGGCAGCAGCGCCGGCTGCAGCACGGCCGCCGCCGACACCACCTCCCTACCCACCACTGACATATTAATACAGCACGAACAGCGCGGCAGCAGCGCCGGCTGCAGCACGGCCGCCGCCGACACCACCTCCCTACCCACCACTGACATATTAATACAGCACGACCAGCGCGGGGTGCGCGCGCGGCAGCAGCGCCGGCTGCAGCACGGCCGCCGCCGACACCACCTCCCTACCCACCACTGACATATTAATACAGCACGACCAGCGCGGGGTGCGCGCGCGGCAGCAGCGCCGGCTGCAGCACGGCCGCCGCCGACACCACCTCCCTACCCACCACCGACATATTAATACAGCACGACCAGCGCGGCAGCAGCGCCGGCTGCAGCACGGCCGCCGCCGACACCACCTCCCTACCCACCACTGACATATTAATACAGCACGACCAGCGCGGGGTGCGCGCGCGGCAGCAGCGCCGGCTGCAGCACGGCCGCCGCCGACACCACCTCCCTACCCACCACTGACATATTAATACAGCACGACCAGCGCGGGGTGCGCGCGCGGCAGCAGCGCCGGCTGCAGCACGGCCGCCGCCGACACCACCTCCCTACCCACCACTGACATATTAATACAGCACGACCAGCGCGGGGTGCGCGCGCGGCAGCAGCGCCGGCTGCAGCACGGCCGCCGCCGACACCACCTCCCTACCCACCACTGACATATTAATACAGCACGAACAGCGCGGGGTGCGCGCGCGGCAGCAGCGCCGGCTGCAGCACGGCCGCCGCCGACACCACCTCCCTACCCACCACTGACATATTAATAGAGCACGAACAGCGCGGGGTGCGCGCGCGGCAGCAGCGCCGGCTGCAGCACGGCCGCCGCCGACACCACCTCCCTACCCACCACTGACATATTAATACAGCACGAACAGCGCGGGGTGCGCGCGCGGCAGCAGCGCCGGCTGCAGCACGGCCGCCGCCGACACCACCTCCCTACCCACCACTGACATATTAATAGAGCACGAACAGCGCGGGGTGCGCGCGCGGCAGCAGCGCCGGCTGCAGCACGGCCGCCGCCGACACCACCTCCCTACCCACCACTGACATATTAATACAGCACGAACAGCGCGGGGTGCGCGCGCGGCAGCAGCGCCGGCTGCAGCACGGCCGCCGCCGACACCACCTCCCTACCCACCACTGACATATTAATAGAGCACGAACAGCGCGGGGTGCGCGCGCGGCAGCAGCGCCGGCTGCAGCACGGCCGCCGCCGACACCACCTCCCTACCCACCACTGACATATTAATACAGCACGAACAGCGCGGGGTGCGCGCGCGGCAGCAGCGCCGGCTGCAGCACGGCCGCCGCCGACACCACCTCCCTACCCACCACTGACATATTAATACAGCACGAACAGCGCGGGGTGCGCGCGCGGCAGCAGCGCCGGCTGCAGCACGGCCGCCGCCGACACCACCTCCCTACCCACCACTGACATATTAATAGAGCACGAACAGCGCGGGGTGCGCGCGCGGCAGCAGCGCCGGCTGCAGCACGGCCGCCGCCGACACCACCTCCCTACCCACCACTGACATATTAATACAGCACGAACAGCGCGGGGTGCGCGCGCGGCAGCAGCGCCGGCTGCAGCACGGCCGCCGCCGACACCACCTCCCTACCCACCACTGACATATTAATACAGCACGAACAGCGCGGGGTGCGCGCGCGGCAGCAGCGCCGGCTGCAGCACGGCCGCCGCCGACACCACCTCCCTACCCACCACTGACATATTAATACAGCACGAACAGCGCGGGGTGCGCGCGCGGCAGCAGCGCCGGCTGCAGCACGGCCGCCGCCGACACCACCTCCCTACCCACCACTGACATATTAATACAGCACGAACAGCGCGGGGTGCGCGCGCGGCAGCAGCGCCGGCTGCAGCACGGCCGCCGCCGACACCACCTCCCTACCCACCACTGACATATTAATAGAGCACGAACAGCGCGGGGTGCGCGCGCGGCAGCAGCGCCGGCTGCAGCACGGCCGCCGCCGACACCACCTCCCTACCCACCACTGACATATTAATACAGCACGAACAGCGCGGGGTGCGCGCGCGGCAGCAGCGCCGGCTGCAGCACGGCCGCCGCCGACACCACCTCCCTACCCACCACTGACATATTAATAGAGCACGAACAGCGCGGGGTGCGCGCGCGGCAGCAGCGCCGGCTGCAGCACGGCCGCCGCCGACACCACCTCCCTACCCACCACTGACATATTAATACAGCACGAACAGCGCGGGGTGCGCGCGCGGCAGCAGCGCCGGCTGCAGCACGGCCGCCGCCGACACCACCTCCCTACCCACCACTGACATATTAATACAGCACGAACAGCGCGGGGTGCGCGCGCGGCAGCAGCGCCGGCTGCAGCACGGCCGCCGCCGACACCACCTCCCTACCCACCACTGACATATTAATACCTAATATTTAAACTACCCACCACGAACAAATTTCTTACCAATACTGTCTACGATGCCTTAAACGAAATATTGCATTAGAAAATAATTTTTTTTCGCCCTCTTTGGGCAGGCTAATATTAGATATCATACCGCCTCGTCTTCATTTGTAATATTTATATATCAAAGTCAGTCAGTCATGTCCGTCACAGTCAAGTCATCATAGTCCTACCCCAGTAAAGCAGTGGAGACTTTACTAGAGGCTTCTATGCAGTTTTGTTTTCAACATGGAAAATCACAATTCACGGCAATATCGAACTTTCCTCCACTTGTGTACGTTGTCGAAGATGTTATGTCTAAAAATCCACCATATTTTCACATAAAAACTCGAATTAACACCAGTTAATGAAAATAAAAAATTGCCTCGATACGTCTTTTTCCGCATTGGCGCCAAAACTGTCGCATCATAAAGTCGTAAGATACAATATTTTTTTTAATAAAGACAACGCCCGCACTAGGCAATGTAATCCCTGTGTCGCGGGTACTTTACAAACATATAGAGACGTAGACAAATTACATGCAGACTCAGAACAACTATTTGTGGGTCACACAGATAGTTGTCCGGCGCGGGACTCGAAACCGCTACATGAAGCGGCGAGGCGACTGTCTTAGCCGCTGCGCCACAACGTATCAATCAGTCAAAAAGTTAGTTACAAGTAATGGAATCTAGACTTTTAAACAGCTAAAGTTTAAGTTTTGCAACGGTTACTTATGCCAGAGACAGGATTCTGGAGTTCAAGTTTTTCATTTTTCGATGTTATCATTAGTAAAAGTTAAATATCTGAAGGATCAATAAGTGTTATCGGGCGTCTTACAAGCGTATATTGTCGGTCGGTTCTTGTTTACAATAAATTAAGTACCTATTAGTTCAGAAAGGGTATTCAATCTAAAAAAGAATATATTGCTAACTCCTATTTTTTTTCCTGCTCCCTGTGATAATGGATTTTTTTATACACACTTTGATAATGCTGGCATTTCTGTGTTTATACGACTCATCTATTTTAAAAAATATCCTTATTAAATATTGGGTTTAAAAAAAAAATATTTGCGCGGGTAGTCACAAATCTTTTTTTTTAAACCAAATTTTTTTTTTACAACCAGCTTAACATTAAAATACTTCAACTCACCCATCAATAGGATTACTATTGTCATGTTCTAAACTATTTGCCTCTTCCTTACTCTTGTAAGGCAACACCGCATCAGCACCATCTGGCGGCAGTGCCGGGAACAACAGCCTCACAACTTGGTACAGCCTGGAGGTAATGCTCTTAAGTTCCTTCACAGCATGGCTGAGGAGCAAGGGATGGACCCTAACCCCTCCGTAAGTCGTGTTGAAGGCGTTAGTAAGACCAAGGACTAATTGGCCGAGAGGATGGTGGGTAGATTCACAGGCCTGCGAAGAAAGAAATAATATGTCTTTTTTAATAAAAAATTTAACAATCACAATTCAGTTGAAATCAACTGTATTAAAGTTCTTCAAAACAAAACTACAAAACCACGGAAAGATTGTGTGTTCGTGGGAATAGCTTAAAACCTAGCACAAGTCTTGAGTTTAGACATTTTTTTACATAAATCGGATCAATCAATCGTTTATTTGCAAGAACATGGTACATAATAGATTTTACATTTTTTAATACATCCACATATTCTGTCACTAAATTATGGTGTGCAAATTTTATTGTTCTTAAAACTATATAGTATTATTAATTATATTATTATTACATTATACATGTTATATCCTTATTAAATTATGTTATATTATAGTATTTTCTATTCACAAATTAACAAATTATCTTCAATAGTCTTATTAACTTATTTATTATTATTAGTATTCATAGTGTATGTAATTTATCATTTAAGTATTCCTTTACCCTGTAATATCCCTTCTCTATTAGCAACTCAAGTAACCGTTTTTTAAACAATGTATTTGGTAAGTCAATTACATTTTGCGGCAGGTGATTGAATCCGGTGATCATTAACCACGGAAAGATTGTGTGTTCGTGGGAATAGCTTAAAACCTAGGACAAGTCTTGAGTGCGTTAACATTTTTTTACATATATCGGATCAATCAATCGTTTATTTGCAAGTTAGAAGAGTAAATGCGGGAACAGAGTGAATGGGGCACTAAACGCCTTTATGAGAAGCCGGCAAGTCTTAAAGAAAGCTCGACTGGCCGTGCACGATGGAGTGTTAGTGACAACTTTAATGTATGGAAGTGAAAGTTGGGTATGGCAGAAAAAGAAAGAAAGTAAAATAAATGCAGTGGAAATGAGAGCTCTGAGAAGTATGTGTGGTGTGACTTTGAGAGACAGAATTCGAAATACTGACGTAAGAGAGCGTTGTGGTGTGAAAGAGGATGTAGTCAAAGATTGAAAAGGAATGTTGAGATGGTTTGGCCATTTAGAAAGGATGAATGAAAGAAGATTGACCAAAGAAGTCTACCTGGCCTGTGTGAATGGAACAACCGGAAGGGGAAAACCTCGTCGAACATTCTCTGACCAAATCGGAGACGTTCTCAAGAAAAGGCAGGTCAGAAGTACCCTAAACCGGCGAGCATGTATGAAGAATATAATGACAGTAATCGAGGCAAAAGACGTGTGCAAAGATCGTGACAGATGGAAATCCGTTGTCTCTGCCTACCCCTGCTTGGGAAACAGGCGTGAGTCTATGTATCATTAACCGCGTGCCTTCCTAGGAGCTTAGGCCATAAGAATGTGAATGTATTCGATTTCAGTTTTGCAAGTTTCGGCATCGGTATAGTAAAAAAAACAGAAAAATGATTTCCAACACACTGTTATTGAAAGTGCATACTTACATAATTTTTTTATCTGATATAACATCTTAATGAACGGACACATTTTTTTTTACTTTTTTTACTATTTTACACAATAGATACACGAATAGAAGCATAGTTTATTTAAATTTTACGCATTTTTTATTATACTCTTCCCACAATTGCCTTCAGGATTAATCATATTTATGGGGAATAAAGGGCGTAAAGTTTGATTATTATTCAAATCAATAATGTGTTCTTATTTATATTCTTTTAAAAGTCAACGCCCGCTATACACATTGTACTGAGGACTTCGCAAACATAGAATCCACAGACTCAACATAACTACATATGAGTCACAAAAATAGTTGTCCTGTGCAGGAATCGAACCCAAAATACGAGGGCGCTGGGGTAGTAATGAAGTGTCCACCTTAACCACTGCGTCACACGTGCGTTTCACTATTGGTTACTTATTACTAGGCACTATATAAAACCAACCAGAAGTACCCCAAACAGGCGAGCATGTATGAAGAATATAATGACAGTAAAAGAGGCAAAAGAGGTGTGCAAAAATCGAAACAGGTATGTATGTATGTACTATATAAAACAGTCATCTTTTTTATCAAAATGGATAACATCATTATGCCAATTAACATAACATCGATTAGTCATAGATAACATTAATACGTAAATTATCAGATTACATAAATTATAATTACTTAATAAAATGCGACCTAACTTTTCAAATGATACTATAAGGTTTATTCGATAGTTGCTGTCCCGGCGATATTTTTTCCGTCAGTACTGTCTAATCTAAGTCTAATATTTTGATAACTATTTTAATGCATTGTAATGTACAGACGCCAGCATATCCAGCTACCCCAAATTATCCAATTTTTTTAAAAGTTGAAATCTATAGATTTCAACTTTGTCACATAAGCATAGGGTTCACTTTCAATTGAGGAAATTAGACAGATTGACGGGCCTGTTGGCGTGGTTAGTAGATACCCTGCCTTTCACGCCGGAGGTCGTGGGTTCGATTCCCACCCGGGACAGATATTTGTGGGCATGAACATGTCTGTTTGTCCTGAGTCTGTGTGTAAATTATATATATATAACTATGTATTTACAAAAGAAAAATAGTATATGTAGCATTTCAGTTATCTGGTTTCCATAGTACAAGCTCTGCTTAGTTTGGAATCAGATGGCCGTGTGTGAATAATGTCTCAGGATATTATTTATTTATTGGGGTAGTTTAATGTGCTGTCGTCTGTACAATATTTTTGGGTTTTCTTTCTGGAGACAAAACAAATACCAAGAAACAAAGACCAAAAAAACCATCATCTCACAGTCTTCTGTCTCATTTGTAATTTTAAATATTTCCATATTTTTTTCATACAAACCTTCTCCTGACAATAACAAACACATAGAAGAAAGATTTATCCAATTTGGTGCAGTCGTTTGGAAGTTATGTGCCTACAAACATTTCGGTTATTTTTTTTAATAAAGAAGTTACATATTTTTAAAAAGAGGTTTTTAATTCCTCTTTAATAATACTTACGTTATATAAATACTGCTTCAGCTCGCCATAACTTTCCAAATTCAGGGTCTTCTGACCAAACTGAGGTATGACTTCTAAACAATCTACAGATTTCTCCATGTCACTGCCATTTTTACTCAATGTAATTTTACTTCGCTCTTTGTGGGAGCACGATATTGCAACGGCAACATTCTGCCAGATCTTAACGTTGTCTATGGTGCTGCCAGACGGTCCGTTCGCGAAGTGGTTACCAGTAGGTGTGAGAATAGATTCTGAGACTCCCAGGCATTGGAAACACTGGCGAAAGAGCGCGTTCCATTTCTGGTTGGGGGCTACGCTTAGTTTACCGAAGGAACTGAAAATAAAGAAGGAATATTTATATTATAAAATAAGACACACAAAAATAAGATCAATAACCAAAGCAACAAACGCACTGAATTATGCACAAAAATTCAAGTGGAAATGGGCGGGGCATGTCGCGAGGCTTCAAGATCAGAGATGGACCCTAAAAGTGACATTTTGGAAAGACCCTCCAGATAAAAGGAGCAGAGGACGACCGTTGACACACTGGGTTGATGAAATTGCAAGAACAGCCGGCCCAAACTGGAAGCAGACCGCACAGGACAGAGACAAATGGGCATCTTTGGAGGAGGCCTTCACCCAATATGGGGTTCCTGCAGATATCACTATTAGTTAAATAAGTATCTTAAAACTATGTAAATGTAAAAGAAACTATGTAATAGGTATTAGTAGGAAATAAAAGGCTATTTTAATTTATTTATATTTATTAAAAAAAACATATCTGGAGTTTTTATTTTAGTTCTTTCTTTTTTATCGTATGGACAGAGGTTACCCTGGTGGCAGAGTTGTTCTGTAGGCCTCTGACATGGCTTATCTACTGTTGTCTAAAGACAAAAATCGGGACCGACAGTTTACCGTGCCCTCCAAAGCACGGGGACGCTCAGAAATTGAACCACTTTAACGTCCACCTATCCATGGATTGTTGCTTTACCTATATCATTATTATTTTGGACTAGCTGTGCCCGCGACTTCGTCCGCGTGTTAATTAGTTTATTTAGTTTTTGAGTAAAATAAAAGACTTTTTCTAAAATCAAAGTAGCCTAAGTTACTCCTTATTACATCAGCTACCTGCCAATAAAAGTCCTGTCAAAATCGGTCCAGCCATTTCAGAGATTAGCCGGAACAAACAGACAGACAGACAGACAAAAATTGTAAAAATTGTTATTTTGGTGTATGTACCGTATATATATTCATATTTATGTAGTAAAAACCGGCTATTTCTATATTACAAACAGACACTCCAATTTTATTTATTTGTATAGAAGATGTATAGATTTGTAATAAAATTTCCATATCACCCTGTTTTTTTATTGCTATTTTGATAGTTTACTATTTTCTTTATTTCGACTAGGGTAGGTATCTACTCAATTTTCTATATACACAAACACACACACGCGTATACACACACACATGTGTACACAGCCACACACACAGACACGCTTACACAGGTTTATTATTATTTATAATATAAAAGTATCTTGCTGACAAAAATGTACTAGGTTTCGGGGGGGCCTGGAGTGCCAAAATACAGGCCTTGGCTTAGTTTGGACTCCAGATCTCCCACAAGTTGCAACTTCATACATTTTGTCAACTTTATTTGTTTGATGTTAATATCATGTAATTTGTGGAGATGAATCAATCATTTTTGTATTTGACTCTCTATTTCCACAAAATGTGTATAATTGAATATTATCATTTAAAATATATAAGTTTACTTTTTAAGCCATTAGAACGCCTGGGGAACAGGTTTAACCTAGTAGAGGCATCAACTGTCTATAGCTCGGCTTAGTAATCATATTTTTAATAAGTATACATATAATTTTGTACATATTTTTACTTTAATAAAATAAAATATTACTGTTATTCTTTTGACTAGGGGCCGGATTGGCGTAAATGCTAAAATTGAGTTTTATAAGCCTCTTAATACATTTTAACACCCCGTCGAACAATATAACAGCTTTAATATTACTTTAGTAAGTATTATTTGGGTATTTATCGCCTGACGTATCGGCATAATGTATGATAAAATTTCTCCAATTAAAAGTAATGAAAAAACGACTTTATATTCAACTTACTTAGGTTTAGAATTATTAATCGGAATAACTGGATTTGACACATTGAGTTGCATCGTTGCATTGGATATTTTGACTCCCTCAGTCCAGGCGCCACTTAACGACCCTTCTATTTTGTCCCCACTGGAAAATGTTAGGACTCCCTTCCCGGAGAATACTCCGGCAGATCTGAACTCCCCTTCGTAGTGTGTCCCGTCTTCGAATACCATCACACCGTGACCCTGGAAGACAATTTATATTAACCGCAAAGAATTCCATAAAGATTTTTTTTTTTTAAACAGAAAACATTTATTTGCTTAAACATGTGTTTACAAGCAGTGGTTCATTGTATGTAGGATGGTATAAGTTATTATGTTCAGACATGTTTGCCGTATATATAGTGGCATGCAAATGTTAGGTACAATTATTACATTCAAAATTATAACATGTAAGTTTCTATAATTAAATATGAGCATTACAATTATGAAAGTCAATAATATATATTAGTATGTCAATTGGATAAAATAATTAAATGATATATTCCAAATCAAAGAAGATATTCCAAATGAAGATGATTTTTTTTTAAAGACAACGCCCACACTAGTTCATTTAATCCCTGCGTTGCGGGGTACTTTACAAACATATAATTGACGGACACAAAGTACATCCAGACTCAGAACAACTATTAAGGGTCACACAAATAGTTGTCCTGCGCGGGATCCGAACCCGCTTTATCGGTATTAGATTAGCCGCTGCGCCACATTTTCAGGCACATGAGTATCAAGTTCCGCAATCTCCTTATCATCTAATTGTTAGGCTTATAGGATAAGGAACCTTTACATCGTCGCAATAAGAATATTTTAATTAAATGAATTACCTACGTCATAAAGATTGTTTAACATTTAATCAAAAGTCTGCGGTTTGCTAACATACGTCCAAGAGCTCGTGAGGAAATTCTGTTATGTAGAAGAATGTCTGAGTTTATTCAAAATTAGCGACCCGAAATAAAATAGTATTCTGAACAAAAACGTTTATTATGACGTAACTAGTATAAACATTTATGGGTAATAATGAGTACTCTAGATATGTAGTGCATTTCTTTTTTACTTAATAAGTAAACCATCCTTAAATTCTGGTCCATCCAACACAAATAGGTTGCCTGGAAGAGATCGCTTTTAGTGATAAGGCCGCCAATTGCAAAAATAATGTTCTATGCATACTGTACTTTGTATATTCTTTATGCAATAAAGTGTACTTTTTCTTCTTCTACCCCCACTTTACAAATACATAATTAACGGGACACACAAAGCACACTTAGGCTGAGATCTATAGAGCGTACTTAGATTTTGCTCAAACTTTACTTACGTAAAACTTTGCTAAATGTATGCTATGCTTATACTTTGATTTGGTATTTATAGACTTTATGAAGTTAAGATTATGCTTAGCATAAGCTAAGACAGACAAAGTCAAATCACCAATTGTAATTTCGTTACATGCATTAACTTCTGTCTATGTAAAGTCTGACCAAAGTCTAAGTACGCTCTATAGATCTCAGCCTTAGACTCAGAACAACGACTTACGGTCACAGAAATACCTGTGCGGGAATCTAAACCCGGTAGAAGTGGCGAGGCGACTGTCTTAACGTCTTGTATAGATTATAAACCAGAATGTTCCCAGCACGCCACATATAATTATAGTTGTGCCCGTGGTATTATATGGTTGGTCACATTTTGGTTTATCATGTCTTGTCATGTTGGAAGGTTAAATGCGCAAAACGTGCGAGCCAACGCTCCCGAAGAGAACGGGAGAAAAAAAAAGGTTACATCAGTTTTTATAACCTGTCAACATTAAAGTCGCCCATCTAATTTCTAGAATAAAAACATAGATAGTAAAAACTTACCGTCAGAACATCCTGCATGAACAACCCTTCATAGTAGATCCCGTCTAACGTCACTATCAGTCCGCAGCCATGCTTCTTATTATCTGACCAGTTCCCCAAGTATTTCTCCCCCTTCCCGATGTCATCCATCACTCCATACCCATGTTTCACCCCATTCACCCACTCTCCCGTGTAAATGGTAGCTGATGATGAAGTGAAATCCCCTTGTTTTTTTATTCCATGTCCATGGGGCTGTCCGTCTTTGAAGTAACCTTCGTAAATGTCACCTGCTGTGTACTTCATGATGCCATAGCCACTCTGCAGGTTGTCTTTCCACTGGCCTTCGTAGACTCCTGGAATCGCGAACACAGACATGCTTCATCAAATGGGTAGAGGATTCCTTAGTATAGCTAGTTTTCTGTTTAATAGATATTGTACACACAGAAATAACAAAAGGGGTGGTCCATGGGTGCTGCTTATTTCAAAAGAACTTTCTTCCAACGGTACGTGAGAGGATTTACAGTGCAGCTAACAAAAATATTGGAGATAACAATATGCTGTTCCGAGGTGAGCGATAATTCTTCAAATTATCTCAGCGATTGATATTATGCTAATCTGAATATTTTCCATTCATTAATCTGTGCCTGATAAATTGTTTGTAAAATTGTATCTAATTAAAAATGGGACTCAACAAAACAAATTCATCAACATTATAGCTGAATATTAAAAAGGAAACATCGGTGAATTTTAAACGCCCGATACTTAAAAAGTTGGCGAAGTACCGATAGGTATATACTTCGCCATTGCTTTACTTTTGTGTCTGGAATTAGCGCCGTAACGTATTCAGGTTTAAGCGTATCTAAATCTTATCAACAACCTGGCTGATGCTCCTACCAGTCCGAAAGCGATCGGCGGAGCAAAGCAACTAGGCTCGCGGTCAATACATAGATGAGTCCCCACCAAAGTGGTTTAATTTCTGAGCGTATCTGAGAGCACGTCAACCTGTCGGTCCGGTTTTAGTCATTAGACAACAGTCGTTTAGCCATGTCAGAGACCTACCGGCTGGCTTGAACAACTCTGACACTAGGGTAACCACTGCCCATACCATAATGTACATATAAACCGTCAATGACTGCTAGCTGCTAAGTAGCTGAACCGATTTTAGTGTATGTGTATATACAGCTGGTTAAATCCGACTGGATCAAAAGTAACAGCTGTTATATTGGTAGTCGGAGTTCGTGGATTTTTACGGTTAGCTTATTCAATGTCAAATAAAAATTCGTGATCTCTGAAAATGTGTTACACCTTGACACAAGTGCTAAATTTTAATGTTATGTAACCAGCATTTAACTACTTATCCTACGTGTGTTTACATTTGTATAAATACTTAGTTGAGGTGGAGCATGTCTTCAACCTCGACAATACCGAAATAAGGTTGTAAATATTGTAACATATTACACTATAATATATGTACAGACGTCGGCACATCAAGGTACCCCAAACTGTCAATATTCCCCAATTGAAAGTGAACCTTATTTGTGATAAAGTTGAAAATCTATAAAAGAAATTTGACAGATTGGGGTAGCTGGATGTGCTGGCATCTGTTGGTAGATGCTTGCCGGTCACGCCGCTGGTTTCCACCCAGAACAGATAATTGTGTGCATGAACATGTTTGTTTCTCCTCAGTCTGGGTGTAATTATCTATCTAAGTATGTATTTACAAAAGAAAAGTAGTATTATGTAGTATATCTGTTATCTGGTCTCCATAGTACAAGCTCTGCTTAGTTTAGGATCAGATGGCCGTATGTGAATAATGTCCTAGGATATTATTATTATTAAGTTGGCGAAACTTAAGGACGGCTATCTACCCATGACTCGAAAGAAATTTAACTACACGAGTTTATCAAATACGAAATATATTTTATATTCCCCATACAAAATGTAATATAACGTAGGTATGTAAAGACAGGACTTATCTAAGGCCTCCTACGCATTAGATAGGTCCAGAAAACTAATTAGGCATATAAACGCCTTAACGGTGGTATATTTTAGGTAAGTATATTTGTTCGGTATTAACAGTGACTATAATAGGATTACATTACATACCTACTGCTACGTAGATAATTCCACCTAAACATTTGGTGCGATCGCAATTCATTCTAAAATCTGAACTGATATAAATTACCACATTGCTAAATGTTATATCATGCGGTTAGGTCAGGATTCAAGGTTAACAAATTCGAATCACATCAATAAAGTCTTATTTCGTAATCGTTTGGGTAGTGTTTAGCATGGAGTCAGAGTTGTTCAAATCTGAAATTGTCTAACGACATAACCGAGCCTCACAGCCTAACATGCTCAGAAATTAAACCACTTTTATTCATAATGATCATATATTTCGCCATATGAGAGGGAAGACTTCGACCCATCACCGTAAACATTGACTTAGAATGGAAGCATGATGACCTAACGGCATAGAATTCAGTAATAGAAGTAGTCAATACAGCCTCTAACTAAACAGCGTTAACGTGCTCTAATTAGGAAAATAAAAGAGCTTGCTAATGTTATGTAGTTACCCTTCAGTATTGTTGGTTAAAGTATTAGCAAGTCAAAGACGCATAAAATGTATTATAAAAACTTCTGCAAGGCCTGCGAGACAGCATGCGCACACAATGGGCACGAATTTCATTACTTAACAATACTTACGACTATTGAAAAGGTAATTTGACAAATACTGCATATACATGACATATATCATGACTAATAAGCCCACTTATGAGTCGCAGAATTACACTCAACACTTTCATGAAATTTGCTAAGTAATTGAAAGGTAGATAGGTAATACGGTGACTAAGAAATTCGGTCATCAATAAAACGACACGATTAAGTAATAAAATAATGAATTTCTGCTTTGTGTGTGTTTTCTACATATTTCTGCCGAGACGCAGAAGTCGTATAGATAGGCATGTATTAAGAAATTAGGATACCATCTGTGTTTCTAAAATAAAGAAACCTCCTTGTAAGAATTTTTGGTTATGAAACATGCCATGAAAATTGTTTCTAGAATAGAAGCATTGAAATCAAAGTAGGTGCCAAAATATTGCGTGAAGAAGGCATTTAAAATTCATACCCGTTTTCTATTAGGCTAGCCGCTCACAATCTTACCTCTTAGTGACACACAATGAAAACCCACTGAGCGGTGAGGCTCATAGAAAATGGTGGAATCGATTCAACTGTCTTGGATCTCGCAACGTATTTTATCTTCTGATTAAATTCGTAAACAATTTTAACAATAAACAACAAATTCTTACCTACTGCTGGTATTTCCATCTTCCCATGTCCACAGAGTGCGTTCATTTGAAACTGGCCTACGTAGTGCTTCCCATCAGGCCACTCAATTCTCCCACTGCCATGGATTTTACCATCCAACCACCTCCCGGTGTACTTGGCTTCTTTATAAAAAGCATTTTTGCTCGAAAACGTGTGGCTTGCCGTCCTTACGGCAGGCGGTTTGAAATTCTCTTTATTCAATGATATTCTTATAGAGTTGTTCAAGCAATGAATCCATTCAGTTTTCTCCTGCTCTGTAGTCGTCGAAACGGATATCATTTCTTCTGGTGTCGTCAGTTGTATCACGTTCAGAAGAGAATCCGTATTCGTCACAGGCTCGACCCACAGTGTTTCCAAAGGGTGCACTGTGGGAGTGCTGCCGCTGACGTGCACGAAAAGATCGTTAAATAGGATGAACCAGTGTGACGAGAAACGCCCTGGATTCACCAAGCTTAACTGTCGGGATTTAGATTCTCTGACAAGCCGCCGTTCAGGAGTCCGATACAGCTCCAAACTCTTGCCAATCGTCTCCCAAAACAACTTTGTTACGTCGGCTTCTTTACGTTTCTTTTCTTGTTCGTCTATTAACGAGTCTAGGGAAGATATAACCTTATTTAATCTGTCGTCGATATTCGTCTTCGAATCTTGCTTTTTTCTTTTCGTCTTATATCGCAGTAGCGATTGAGCGATGCATTTATAAGAGCTCAATCTTGTTAAAGGTTGTACGAACGCGAGTCCTACTATGGCTTCTGAAGTCTTTTTATTGTTCTTCTGCTTATTAGACGGCAGCTGATCACTAAACAAATTGTAAACACTAGACGGGACATCGATCACATTATTGATTTGCGAGAAACCGCCGATAACGATCAAATTACTTACAGCTACGTAATACTTTCTGTACAAATAAATAAACTCTTCTAAATTTTTTATCAAAGAAATATCACATTCGGTTATATGCTTCTCGGCATACTGCCACATTGACAGGACGTTCAGGGCAGTAATGTTCAATATGTCACCAAAAATATCACAAACTGTTTCATAAATATTGGAATGTGCAGTTATTACTTTGCTTTTCTTAAGAAAAGGTTTAATTAGATTATGGTATATCAAAAGCATTTCTTCTAGATATCTTTGAGCAATAGACAGATCTTGGAATTCTGGACACTTGGACGACTCTTCTATTGAGCAATAGCTGATATTGCCTGATGATAATATTCGCCAATGGTAGCACATATTTTGAGGTTTTGTTACAAAGATTTGAGGTTCACTGATTTTAACATTCATATCTGTTTGACTGTCAGATTTCTCTTCTTCCTTCTTAACATTTAAATTAACAATACCCTCTGTGTAGCCCTCTGTGTGTTTTCCCATGTAAAATATATTCTCATTGTGTGTATATGCTAAGGTATGGTGATCTGTGGCGATCATATCTCTTACTCTATCACTATCTGAATTTTCTGTAAATTGCTTAGGACCACTTTTATCTTCTCTAGAATCAAAACTGACTTGATGGAAATGATTATAACCCCACATGAAGAGTCGCCCATCTAAAGTCAGAGCAGCACAGTGCCATTTACCACACGACACTTTTTGCAGTCCAAAACCTGACAGTGTCATTACTACCATAGGTTTTATTCTTTTGACTGTATCACCTATTCCAAGTTGGCCATATGATATGTCACCCCAAGTCCATAATTCTGTAGCTAAAATATTCTTACCCAATTTTGACATGTTTTTGAGATTCTCATTTTTCCTTGCAGCTTCAAATTCTTTTTCACTACTTAGTGTGCTAGTGGAAAACTGTAAATCTTCTAAATTACAATTGGAGGTACAACTATACATGAGGGAATTGATCTCATCATTGTGACTACGCATTTGTAGTTCAACAGCATCATTATTATCACTACTGCCACTGACATGCCGGGATAGTGTTGCCACTTTGTCACCAACAGTCTTCACCCCTTCATATACAAAGTTAGTGAGATTTGATACATTTTCTTTTATTATCCTAGTGGGTTTCTCTGTGTACTCTACTAGATAATCTTCACCAGCTGATACCCAAGAAAGCTGTCTGCTCAAAAACTGCCTGGCAGCATCAGTGTTGATGAATATATTATTTATTTTCTCAGCACATGCTTCATCTGTTTCACTTTCTTTATCTGTCTGGTCATCACAATCTTCTGTACACTTAGCATCATGAAAATTTTGATCACCATCTATATTTGTATTTTTTTGTGAATTTGTCCTTGCTATTTTTGATTCCTCTGATGAGGGACTAGAATCTTCTGTAAAACTGTGTGCATCTATGTGCACATCAGTTTGTGGGGCTGTTGTGCTACTTGAATCTTCACTAGACTTACTAATTTGAACTCCTAAAGGGCAGGTTTCTGATAAGGATGGCACAGATGCAGGGGAAGCTAGGCCTATTATTGTCTGACATTGTGAGCAATTTGAGGCAAACACTTCTTCATCATCATTATCACTCTCAGTATCACAGTTACCAGATCTTCTAACATTTTTCCTAGCTATTACAGCAGCAAAGTTCTGACCTATTGATGCACTGTATACCGTCCTTCCTTCAAAAAATGGAATTTTCTTAATGCTATTAGTCTCTAATGCTATTTGGGGCATAACACCAGAACCCCAAAGTTGCCCATCACTACTAATGAACAGTTGTCCGAAATCACTGGTCACTACATTCCTAAACTTTACTTTGTAACTGGAACTTTTAAAACCATGAGGGCAACATTTGGCATCCTCTTTAACAATAACTTCTTCTTTGTTTTTAAAACTAGCATTTGTCTTATACAGTCTTCCATGTACATCTATAATGTAAAGGATATTGTTGTAATATGATATGTCTATTGCAGAAATACCACTGATCTTTTTAAAATTCAAACAATCATCATCAATCTCACAGTGGTAGAGGCCATGGTCATTGCCTAACACAATGAAGTCTGTGTTTAATGAACAAAGTTTTACTATTTTATCGGGTACTTGCTGTGACTGTGGCACGGTCAATGGGGTAAGTCCTCTCCAGAAGTTATGCTGACTCATTATTCAATAATTGTTTCCTTTCTTCATTGAAAGTAGGAGTATCATTGATTTAAATCAGGGCGGAAGAACTAATGAACAATTTCTTATGTTATTATAACACATGTTAGCTTGTGAAATGGTACAACACACTATGAAATACATTTACAACTGAAATATTTATATATCTTTCAAAAACACTGGTTTATTTACTCATCTCAAGATTATTATTTCTGAACTTGATTGACAAAATTAAATTGACATTTGACAGCTGATTATATCAAAGACAAAATTATTTTACACAGACAAGGATGAAAAACATAGAAGGATGCATAGGTAACCGACAAAGAGGGAAGAAAATAATATAGACCTGCTACTTATAGCTTATTAAAATAGCTTTACAGATTTTTTTCCTAAGGTAACATCACAGGATAAACGTCAAAGTCATGTCAAATTTACAAAACTAACCTTTCATAAAAATGGCGACCCGAGGTGGACCCGCTAGACGCGTTCCCGAAGCTGAAGCTGCAATTACGTACGTTCAGTGCGATGGGTTGGTAAGTAATCAGTTTTAATATTATCTCAATACTCGTTAAAATTATCAGTGTAAATGCAGTATCACTATACTCCAAAAGCTGTTCCTCGTCGACACGTCATGTATTCTTTGTTTTTTGGCTTTGTGCATTAGTATCATAAATATTTGCGGGTTTGCCCCTTAAAGTTTTTGTTATAATTCACGTTATTACTATTTCGTGAACGTTGGAGCAAGTTTTAATTACAGTTTATTTCAGGTCGTATAGGTTATGTTGTGAACATAAACTTTATGGATCACATCCAGGAAGCTTTATATTTGAACATAAAAGTGATTAATTATTGTTCTAAATACGATTTTATTAAGCTTAGAACCGGTTGCTTCCGTATATATCGCTTGTTTATAAAGTTTACGGTGCAATATAACTGTACTATGCTATGTTTACTTGTGAAAGTGATGATGGGTGGATGAGTCATACACTCTTTTTGGGACATTTACCTCAGTGACCCGAGACAACCGGCAGACTATTACAGAGATGATCTCACTGTTGTGACATTGACTAACTTTGACTATTAGAAGCTATTAACATTGAGAAGGATTTTTGTCTGTATTGGATTTGTGAATACTTGTTGATTACAATTAGGATTAAAACAGCTTTGACTTGTATAATTCTTTATTGTCTTATTACTAGAACTTTTATATTTTGTCCGCCATACTGTGTATATTTTGCATATCTCCACAATGTTTGGTCATTAATAATAACACCTCTTTATGTGGGTAGTCATTGTATACAGTAATTGGGATAAAGTGTATTGTAGCCAGTTATGGCAGTAGTCAAGTTTATTATAGTGTCATTGACCTGACAATGTTTCATTGCAGATGTTGTCATTATGCTTCATTTCTATGAATCAGTGAATAAATCAATTCTTACATTAGATATGTATGGTTCAGATATTGATTTTTTTATAATACACACACAAATTTTTTGGTGAGTGTCACATCAGTAGGTAAGATTAACTATTGATATCCTGCAACTGTAAAAATCATGTTCTATCATAATATAGATAATGTATCAACGGTCAGAAAATTTCTAAGTGCAGTTTTTGCAATCTTTGTATTGTTCAGGCAAAGTTCTTGAGAAATCCAATAGGCACTGTAGGAGGTGTTCGAGCCAAGCTTTTGTGGCCTCATGGACTTGTGGATGGAACTGAAATGGTTCAAGCAGCTAAATAAGTTCATGATCAAAGGTCTAATTAGGGGTTATAAATAATAATAATATTCCAGGACATTATTCACACACAGCCATCTTATCCCTAACTAAGCAGAGCCAGAAAACTGATATATTACATATACTACTTTTCTTTTTTAAATACATAATTCTATAGATAATTACACCCAGACTCAGGACAAGCAGACATGTTCATGCATACAAATATCTGTCCTGAGTGGGAATCAAACCCTCTACCTGCAGCATGAAAGGCAAGCATTTACCAACCATGTCAATTTACCAACTGGCCCAATATGTATGTGTATGGAAACCAATAGCCCAAATAGCATACCATGTGCAGTTTCTTCGGATAGGGAATATGTGTACCCATATTATAACAAAACTTGGTTATGTACATATGTCACTCTATTACATTATATGTACTTATATTCGCTTGTTAACATTAGGAAAGGAAACTTCATAGGCTGCAGTAATATTTTAATAATAAACAAAATTAATTTATTGCAAAAATAAATGTTTTGCACTTATTACTTATTGTTTAGTTAAAGAATCAAAGTAGTTATCGCAAGAAAGAAATTTACATTGACAGTGTAATGTAATAATGATTCAATAGTTTTGGGTAGACTATTCTATTTATATTATTATTTCGTCAGGCCACAATTCCATAAAATCATATTTTTTGATGGCAGCCTGCTGTCGTTTAAACAATATAGCCAGTGTCATGTAGTGATTACTTACTATTATTATTATAAATGTTAACTTATTATTATATAGTAATAGTTATATACTAACAATAGCAATTCCAATTTCGAGAGAAAACCATTATTGATTCTTCTGTAGTTAGCCTGTTAAGGCAAGACATTGTTTTATTCCACTTTCCTATTTATCATGTTTGATATTGAGGTTTGTATAGCCAGCTACCCTTACAGGGGCTCTACCGGCTGATACTGTAGTTAGTACCCGGCTCTAGCAGCCAATTTAACATTTGATTAAGTAATTAATTTTTTAACGTTTATTTATTTGACTGCCATTCACAAAAACAATGTTCAGCGACTTAGCCGGTAGAGCCTGGTTTTCAATCGAGGTAAAGCCCCTGGGTGGTATGTTAGTCTATATAGTTGGCTGACTGCCTAAGTTGCTTAATTTCAAAACTTCTCTGTATTTCACAATTCCTTATTTAAGAGGCAACCTAGTAGGGAACAACTCTGATACATGGAGGCCACTGGTCACATGATAAACCTTATATTTAGTAGAATAGATAGTACCATTGATAAACATTATTTCTAATTCAAGATTATTTTGTAAAAAATAGTACCTCACTTTGTTTTCATTATTTTAATAAGATCCATTAAATGGACAAAACACATCAGGTGTTATTGTTATTGAGTACATATTTCCTAAAAAAAAAATGCGTCAAATTTCAAAATACTAAGTAACTACTTTTTACTTCTTTTTTTAGATTAGAGAGATAGCTCTCTAATCTAAAAAAAGAAGTAAATAAGTATGTCTATCCCTTGTTTAGTATCCATAGTACAAGTTTTACTAAGTTTGGGTAAGCTGGCCCTATGTGATATCTATTTATTTGATTTTTTTTCTAGGCGGTGATGAAAATTGTGAAACACTGCCATGAAGAATCATGCAGCAATATGGAGGTGGCGCAGGGAGCGTTGCTCGGGTTGGTCGTGGAGAACCGCCTGGAGATTACCAACTGTTTCCCATTCCCCAAGCATGATGATACCATGGATGAGGAGGAGTATCAGCTTGATATGATGAGGAGGCTCCGCCGTGTCAATGTTGATCATTTTCATGTTGGATGGTGAGTTCAACACACATAAGTTAGCTTCAATGCCTTTATTACGCCAGTTGTTTGGTGGCAAGGCTATCTAAAAATGAAGTTTGAGTAGATTTGAGGATTTCCTCCTGGTAATATAAGGAGGGCCAAGTGTATTTACAGGGTTTAAAGAAAAGCTTCGCTAAAAAAATATAGTTGCAGTAATTAAAGTAATGCATAGTTGTGATTTATGATATGTTAATAATTTGCACAATTTTATCATTTTAGGTACCAGAGTGCGGATGTAGGCAACTTCTTGAGCCAGTCTCTGCTGGAGTCGCAGTATCACTACCAGACCTCCATCGAGGAGAGTGTGGTGGTCATCTATGACACTAAGAAGTCTGCTCGAGGGTTCCTGACATTGAAGGCTTACCGTCTTACCCCTCAGGTTGGTTAGATTTTTGTATTTCATAAGATCAGTTACAAAGTGTAAAATTGACAGACACGCTGGTGGCACTGGGGCGACCATTATATATATTAATAATTCATTTTACAGATGTCTGAAAAATTGTTTTCAGTATAGCATGTTTAAAATGCTAAAAATAATAAATGAATTCATAGTTAATAATAATAACTATGGTTAACAATAAATATTCAAAAATGAATTATTTAAAAGCGCCATCTGTTGGAATTGTCCGATCTAAGTATTGGCATTTCAGCCGTTGTTAGCCGTGTAGGTTTCGGTAAGACGGCCTAAAAGCGTCTTAAATACGTTAAGAAATATCGAATGGATTGTATTAGTTCAAGTCTCAGAACCACGGTTCGGTGGTGGAGCGGTTAATGGCACATGGGGCCGGATACCCCTTGGTCGTGGGTTCGATTCCCACCCGCACTTAAATTTATACAATTCATTTTGAACATTTTCAAAAAACGTTGCACTGGATACCCGCCGACGCGCGATGGTAAGCCGGCGTAAATCCAGCGTTTCGGAAGCCGCGCGTCAAAGTTGTGTGGGCGTTGGCAAGATGACGACCCTCGAAAGACACTAGTGAGGGGGAAGTCTAAGTAGTACTGTCAATGTATCGACGTTGTATCCCATTGCTCCCATTAACAAGTACACTTCATATTTCCAGGCTATCGCCATGTACAAGGAGGGCGACTATACGCCCGAAGCTCTCCGCAATCTGAAGATTGGCTACGAGAGCCTGTTCATCGAGGTGCCCATTGTGATTAGAAACTCGCCGCTGACCAATATCATGATGTCGGAACTCTCCGAGATGATTCCCGAAGAAGAAGGCTCTAAGTTCCTGGACTTAGGAACTGCATCAGTATTGGAAGGTAGATTATTTTGATTACTGATAGAGATTAGGTGTTATTAAATAGGCTTATAGCCAGGCATTTATTGGTTGAAAAATTATGAGTGTGGTTAAACACCCTTCTTCGCGGCACCTTAGACTGTCAGAGGCGCTTAGTTTTTAAATGTAATGTTTCGGTAGGGAGGCCGAAACCTAAAAGGCCGCTAACTACAATATAACTGTCATGTAAGTATTGTTTTTTTTTTCGTAAAAGCAATAAAATAATGTCAAACATCTTGCATTTTCAAATATAAAGCAACGCTGTTGGGCAAAGTTGGTGCACATATATTTAAAATTATTGTTAAAATTTTTAAACTGGTACGCAATTCTTTCTACTTCGCGACCGCACTTTTTTGATAAAACCAACCTAAAAAAAATAACTTCAACAAGCAGCAAATATTTTCAAATAAAAAATAATAATATTCTCGGACGTATGTACGTCAGTTATATTGCACGTAAATGCGCTAGGGACCAAGCGAGATTTGGGCGTAATGCGGGAAGCAAGGGCCGCTATCCAATCGCAAGCACTTGGTTGTAAAAGTCCCCTTGCACCCCTCGTTCTTCTTCCATTTCCATCGATTTTCAAAACGTTTATTGAAATTAGCATATCTCACATATGATAAAGTCTAATTTTAAAGATCCACGCATTCTTAGATATTCATAAACTTTATGAATTTATCTATAATATGGTATGTATTTAGGCATATATAATTAAGTTTATTAGTTGTCTGGTTACCATAGTACAGGCTCTGTCTGGTTTGGGATCAGATGGCGCACAGTGGAACGAATGTATGGGAGCGGTTGGACGTAGACATGTCCGAAAAAAAAGAGTAAAATTATGCCAAACTAATGATGCCATCTTATTCGATTACTTAATGCCTTCATAACTTGTGGTGATGAATTTCTTCATAACTCCCATATTTCGGGAGTAATTTGAGAAAATGTGAAATTTTACTATGAAAATGAGTGTATCGAGCTCTCTCCCTCCTGATTCCGGGCTTGTTTCAAGTAGCGGTCTCTAATATCATAATGCTAATACTAAGAGCTATATTTAATACTAAGACACATAGTGCGCCAAATGTGCACTTTCTGGGATAAAGAGTGATGTTTATTTTATAACACAATTTTTTTATTTTTTGTTTATTTTGTTGATTAAAACCGTTTTTCTAAAGGTTTACCTTATTACAATAACATTTCTGAGCAGCCAATTAGAGAAGATATAAGCTAATTAGGATATATAATTAGGGACTTAAGGTTTACATATAAAACTGATGCACTAATGATTACTGATAAGAACATTGCTATTATTTAATTACTAAATGGCTCTTAATACACTAATTTAGCATGCATCATTTACTAATTATCACAATAACTAATTACCTTGCAATATTTAACAAAGGATACCTGGGATACCTGGATTTTATATAAATAGGTCACTATTAGTAACTTTAAAATCAGTGTTGATTTACACCTCGTTGTATCCAAGCTAATCTCGCAATGTATTTTCCAAATTTTAATACAAATCTTGATATTCACGTTGCTTTATGCGCACGCGCACATAAAGATTTACGCGACTTTAACTATTTGTTCAGTGTTTTAAAAGATAACAGTTGTGTTCAGTTATGTGAAAGTGCTGAAACAAGTTTAAAAGACTGGTGTCGTCGATTTTGCTACCGCATTTATGCAAAATGGACAAAGTCTGGAAGAAGCACAGATAAGTTTCGGAAGAAACATGAGATTTGGCTACAGGCTGCAATTCAATGGCCGGAATTACAGAATGAAAATATGGAACCTTCTACAGAAAATATAAGTGACGTCATCGAGCCCATAATTTCTCCTGCTAAATCTGATGCTTCAACTTGTACACATCCTAGTCCTCGTAAATCTTCAACTTACTTAAAAGTCATACTCTCATCAGTTCTTGTGAATATTTTTGTTAATATATATTTCTGTATATATATAATATATTTATAGACCTCTTAATAAGTCTGTCTGCGGTTTAAAGTAAATACAAATGGGGAAAAAACGTTTTTTTTTTTTTAATTTTCATTTCCTTTTATCCCAGAAAGTGCACATTTGGCGCACTATGTGTCTTAGTATTAAATATAGCTCTTAGTAATAGCATTACGATATTAGAGACCGCTACTTGAAACAAGCCCGGAATCAGGAGGGAGAGAGCTCGATACACTCATTTTCATAGTAAAATTTCACATTTTCTCAAATTACTCCCGAAATATGGGAGTTATGAAGAAATTCATCACCACAATTTATGAAGGCATTAAGTAATCGAATAAGATGGCATCATTAGTTTGTCATAATTTTACTCTTATTTTTCGGACATGTCTACGTCCAACCGCTCCCATACATTCGTTCCACTGTGTGGCGGTGTGTTAGTTGTCCCAAGATATTAAACGAAATTATTACTTCCAGGCCAACTCCGTAGCCTAATGGAACGCGTGGATGAACTGAACCAAGAAGCTATCAAGTTCAACAGATACCAGCAACTTGTAGTCCGCCAGCAGCAAGACAAGCACCGCTGGCTGGTAAAGAGGGCTCAAGAAAACGCGGCCCGTGTCGCTAAAGATGAAGCCCCTCTACCCGAAGAAGACGTCAACAAACTCTTCAAGCCCCACCCTGTACCTCCCAGGCTGAACCCCATGATTGTCGCAGGGCAGATCAATACTTACAGCCAACATATTAGCCAGTTCTGCTCACAAAGTCTTGCTAAGTTGTATCTAACGCAAGCTCTGCAGAATGCTAAGGAGTCCAAACAAAATAACTGATTTAGTTGTATTAAAATGAGGTCACAGTATGAGGTTTTTCTATTTCACTTCCTTTTACCAGCGACTTTAAACCTGACATTTCATAAAAAATTATCATATTTTCACGCAACATAACTTCAGGGTTAGTAACCCGAAAAACCGCATTTTTTGACACAGGGAACAAGAATTAAAATTGTTTTATTACCACACTATACTATTGTTTCATTAATTCTCCTGTAAACGTACCGCCACGACCATTTATTCCCCGTGGTACACCCATTGATACAACTGGTTGTACTACAGGACTTTTTTTTCCCGATGGATCAACCATACCGTGGAACAACTAAAAACATTCCCTGTGGTACAACTATAAAACTATTGACGCAACTGGTTGTACCAAAGGGATTTCTTTTTCCCGTTGGACCAACCATTCGATGGAACAACTAAAAACATTCGCTGTGATACAACTGTAATTTAAAAGGATAACGTGGATAAGAATAAATAAAATTAAAAAAAGTTGCAAGACAATTTTTTATTATCATATTATTATTGTTTTAGCATTTTGAACTAAAAAGAAACTAAATAAAACCAATTCCGGGAGTACAAACTAAAGTGGAAACTTGACAAATACTTTTATGAATTACAGGAGTCCCTATCAATAATACTCAGACTTATTTAATGTTTGTAAAAATCAGATTCATCTTAGTTTTTCTAAAGCAAAACCAACGTCTATAAAGCCATTGATTAATTCCATTTGAATGTTACGTATGAAATCATTCGCTACCATACTTTTGGTTCTTGGTTTTCCTAAGTTTTTTTGATATCGTTTCACGTTTATTTCAGCTAAGCATGCAATTTGCTCTAAATGTTTCAGGAGTCGTATGAGGGTTACTGTATTTTTATTGATGCTTTTGCTGAGTTCAGAATGATAAGATTCAGCCACATTATTACTGCGATGTCTCTCTGCAAAAACACTGATCAATTGGTTAAAATTGTTATTGTTTATCCAAGTACGTTCAATATAAAGTAAAAATGTTGACATTTCATTGGGACATTGTTTATCACATTCCAACTTAATATATTTCCAACCTTCTAAGATCCTCTCAGCTGGCAACAATGGCAATACTGAACAGAGAGACACAATTCGCTTTTCAGGTTTGTTTTTTGTATGACCAGAATCTTTACCTTTTCTCCAAATAGCTCTTGACCAGTGATAGTAACAACCTCGTATTACAACATCAGGAAATACTTCAGCCATAGCTTTAACTGCCGCAATTTCAAAATCAGAATGATATTTTTTTGGTTTCCAATCAGGAATTTGTGATTTGATTAAATTGAATAATGTTTCATAAGTTTGTCTCTTTTTGTCGGTTAACAAAGCGTAAACCACTACGCTAGTACTGTTGTTAGAGCTGCCTATTTCTCCATGTATTGTAAACAGTTGTACAAATGGAGAAGGACAACACTTAAATGTGCCGTCCCCAAAAAATTCTGTTATATTTGCAATAAGTTGTCTCGTTTCACTAGTGCAGAATACCAGAATTCTAGATCCGTTAAAAAAATAATCAGCTAACAGAAATTGGTAATGCTGTAAGGGAACTTCTACTTCATAAGCCGATTTATATACGGTTTTACTCACACCAGCTGCATTGTTTCTGGCATCATATAAAGAATGTTTTACACTGTTTAACGTAGGTAGATTGGATACTAAATCAAATCCCGAATCTTTCAGATGCTTCAGTGACTTTTTATAAATTCTTGGAATTGGTTTAACAGATTTTATTATTTTCTGTTTCATTTCATCAATTTGTAGAGCGACATCATTTCTAATAAAATTAGCTTCACAAGAATGGTCACACTCTTTGATGATATTATTGCTGCTCTGTTAACAATGGACACACATGATTATTATATTACATACATTCGTAAAAATACTTTATTCGCCAAAGGAACTATTCTCAAAAATACAGATTCAAAATGATAGAGAAATTTCAATTAAAATGTACTTACATCAATTGTCACCGACCCCCTGCACTTCTCTTTTTTGTAAAGAGAACAACGCCAGAAACTCGAACAGTTCTTATATACTTTTATTTTATAAAATTGCCGCCCATTCAAAATTAACACTTTTCCTCCTTTTCGGTTTACAATCCTTATTTCTGACATTTTTAATTAAATTTGAACGGTTATTGCAGAAGTAACAAAATATTGTTATAGAAAATATTTGATGCTAAATTGCTTCTAATTTTAAAAATAGAAAAAAGAACTAATCATTAATACGATAAAAAAGGTTGGAAAACTCTTTGGTTTAATATACATTTATTTCCACTTTACAATTATATAAGTTTGCATGGAATTAAGCAGATATAAATAAATGTTGATCAATAATATTGATAACCTTTTATCTGCTATTATTTCTAGGCTAGACCACGGGGTATGTTTTTAGTTGTTCCATCGAATGGTTGGTCCAACGGGAAAAAGAAATCCCTTTGGTACAACCAGTTGCGTCAATAGTTTTATAGTTGTACCACAGGGAATGTTTTTAGTTGTTCCACGGTACGGTTGATCCATCGGGAAAAAAAAAGTCCTGTAGTACAACCAGTTGTATCAATGGGTGTACCACGGGGAATAAATGGATAAGATATCGGTCCCGGCTGAAATGACAACAGACGCTAAGCGTCGGACCAGTCCAACTCGAAGATGGCAACTCTGGTGGTGAATTTTAAATGAATATGTTGATGGTGCAGAAATAGTTGAAGCACTAGATTTCAACATTGTTTTTCTATGGAGGAGCATGAAAGTATGGAACGCTTAGATGATATTTTGTGGTACCTAATAGTTGGACTCGTTCAGTGTACGCCGTGCGGACCAGCCTCGCTGTTACATTTACGGAGTCAATACAAAATGTGCTAATGAAGTCGCGGGCACAGCTAGTATACTTTAAATGAATGGTTTAATTAAGTGTTCATCTAGTCTATTTACAATTAACCAGTCGTAGACTATGAGTAAGTCCCAAAGTGATAGGCCATCATATTCTACTGTACTATGAAATTATTTGTAATACCTTAAATGCGTTATCAGGTGATCCACAAATTATAATGGTAAGTTAGCATAGGTTTTACTAAAGACTTATTATATGTTCAATTAATAGATTCACTGATTTCATTGGTAGTTTGTGAGAACTGAGTGAGCGCACGTTAAATAATGTAATAATTTGTTTTCTCTTTTTACAAATACGGAGATTACTTTTACAATTGTTTTAGAACTTTTACTAAATGAATAGCATTTTTAATTTTTATTTCTGAAGGGTGCTCACTCTATCCACACATACACTGATACTACTACTCTACGGTATTACTTCATACCTATATCTGTGTAACACCCAATGCGTCTACGCTTATTAGATTTGCGGGACTTCATTTATCATTGACCGACAAAATTTTATGAAAACATAAGTGGACTTCCGACTGCTAGCGTACCATCAGTCTCTAACCTCTTGTTAGAGACTCGCAATCAAGTCGCAGTGACATTGATCGGATATAAAAAAATCGGCAGTTATACTAGATTGGCTAAACTGATAGTAAAGAAATAAAACCAGTCAACTCTGTCGGGTCCATAATTCCTTGTAACAATATTGCAGTTAAAAGGGAGTAAGCCTTTTTAAGCGTTGTAATATGCCGTTGTGACACGAACGGACAGACGGACTGACCTGAGTTACGAACGGATGAAAGAAAGCTGAAAGAAGTTTTGTTATCAAAGCTGTGATATCTGTTCAAAAAAGTTTCTAACCTATGCAGCTTACGAAAGCAAAACTGGCTGCAAATAAAAACTTTTTTCAAAATTTCAAAAATTTAATCATAATGACAAATTACAGTCCACGTCGTTGTCAATTGTCACAAAAGCGCATCGATTTTCGAAACATTTCGAAACAAAAACTGGTTTTTTTTCGCTCGCGGGTATTGATAGCCGATACACGTGTTAGAGAATCTTTTAAGAAAGTTTGTCAGAATTAGTGTAATAGTAATAATATTAAGTGTTTTGAGTAGATTTATGTGTTATTAACCGTATTAACAACTTGTCCTTCGTGTTTCTTGGTAAGATAGTAGATAGTACCTAGTGTTTGTGTTGTAAGTTTTCCGTTCGGTGGAGGCGGCCGTCATGGACGACCTCCCCCCTCCTAGTCCATCAGTCCACAGTAACTCAGCGGAGCATAGTGCAAAAAAATTGGTTACAAACCTGGAGATGCCTAATGCCTCTATACAGGAAGTGTATATGCACCCAAACCTGGTAGTAGGTGTTAAAGCTTACTCGAGTTTAGACAGAGGCCCTTTCTTAGTCCTCGATCGGAACCTGACCCTTCTGCAGGATCAACTATTCGCCCTATTAAATTCGGTCAATTTTTAACAAGATATAATATTCGAAATATTTGTTCAGGAGGTGTTAAAAAAGTTGGCAGAAACAAAATATCAGTTGAATTCAAGAGCTGTGCTGACGCTAATTCATTCTTGCACAACCCAGTTTTATTATCTAATAAATATATAGCAACAATCCCTACTTACAACATTTCTAAAATGGGCATTGTTCGTCAGGTACCTGTAGACTTGTCAATGAATGATTTTGTAGAAAATTTGACTGTACCAAATGGCTGTGGTGAGGTTTTGAAGGCCCGCCGCCTCAACAGAAAATCCTCAGAAGATGGCAAAATCACATGGATCCCCACTCAAACTGTTGTTCTCACCTTTCAAGGACAATTCCTTCCTGATAGGGTATTCTCTTTTCACACATCTTTGCCCGTGGAGACCTATCAATTCCCAACCATCCAGTGTAATAAATGCTGCAGATTTGGCCATATTCAGACACAGTGTCGATCTAGCCCCCGGTGCTTTAAATGTACCAATCATCACTCCGGAGCTGAATGTGATGTAGCTGTTAGTAACGCTATATGTATTCACTGTTCTGGATGCCACTTTGCTACTAGCAAGGATTGCCCAGAGCTATTAAAATTCTTATGTCCCAAGAAAATATTTCATATGAAGAGGCTTCCTCTCTATGCCCAAAGGTAAATAGGCCTTACTCTGAAATGGCACAAAGAACTACCCCCTCCCAACCATTCCATACTCAACCTAGCCAACCTAACTTTTCTCAATACAGTGTAATGATTCAACACAACTCTTCATCTTCTCCTCTGAGTTACAAAAAAACTATTTTCACACAACCTCGCGCTAGGCCTACGTTAGGTAAGTCATTTTACAGAGCTGCCCATCAAAAGTTGATATCCGATGAGCCTTCTGCTTTACCCAATGGTTCTGCCATTCAAGCTCAACAACCTAATACCTCTCCATTGAGGCAGGATGTTGATCTCCTGGAAACCCTCCTTAATATAATTATTGACCTGATATCCCGGAAAAATTCTAACTTACCGTCCCACGTTGCCCAAAAGCTTACTGTTGTCCTTAGATAGATAGATAGATAGATAACTCTTTATTGCACACCAAAGACATAACTTAGAGTAAAAAAGATTACATTAAAATGGAAATAGTACAAGTGGCGGCCTTATCGCTAAAAGCGATCTCTTCAGGCAACCGATGAATGGACCAGAACTGTTAGTGAATAGAAAGACGGGGGTAGTAGGTGGTGTACAGAACAAAAGATGGCTGAATATACCGAAGGTACATTCAATGGCAGAAAATTCAATTGAATATTACATAGTTACTAAAATAATATTAATATATAGGTATATATATATATATATATAAATATATAAATATGAATAAATACAAATAATGGCATTCCGATTAGCTCATTCAGTGTGTTGTCAGATAATGTTCTTTTAAGAGCTTTTTAAACACATCAAGTGACTGGGCCCGTGTTACCGACACAGGCAATGCATTCCACAGACGAGCAGCTTGCACGGTAAAGGATTTATCATAAAATGAAGTGGAATGCATTGGTATTTTAAGACGTAAGTTTTCTGATGATCTCAGACTTCGTGCATGCGTCTCCTTTAAAAACTCGAAGCGTTCTTTAAGATAATTTGGTGTATTGGGATTGAATAAAATACTATACAGGAGAGAAAGAATGTGTGTATTCCGGCGAAGGCGTATAGGAAGCCACTTGAGTTTTGTACGAAATTCAGAGACATGATCATATTTCCGTAATCCAAATATGAAACGTATACAGAAATTTTGGAGCTGCTCAAGTTTATCAAGTTGATCCTCCGTGATATCGAGATAACTGGCATCAGCATAGTCAAGGATTGGAAGGAGAAGAGATTGGGCAAGTGCAGTTTTGGTGGCAATCGGCAGAAAGTTACGAAGACGTCTTAGAGCGCCAGCAGACGCAAATAGTTTCCTGCTAGTTTCTTTAAGTTGTGGAGTCCAAGATAAAGTCGAATCTATGTAGATTCCCAGGTTCTTTACTTGATTACTAAAAGGTATGCTAGTACCATCAAACATAACTTTTGGAATTTGTGACCAGTTAATCGTTGATAGTTTTCTTGAACTGCCCACAACAATTACTTGGGTTTTAATAGGGTTCACCATTAGCCCGTATTTTTTACTCCAACAAGCTATCCGACCAAGATCTTTGTTAATACTATCTATAGCTTCAGATAACATCTCGACTGGTGCCTGAGTATATATTTGGAGATCATCTGCATAAAGGTGGTAAGAGGAAAGTAGTTGATCAGAGATAGTATTAATAAATATAGCGAAGAGTAGAGGAGATAGCACGCTACCCTGTGGCACACCAGCACTAGAGTTACACCATGAAGAGTAAGTCTCTTCAATGCGAACCCGTTGTCGGCGACCAAACAGGTAACTACGAATCCAATCAATAACCGTTGGAGATATGTTAATCGAGCGTAATATGGCCAGCAAGACATCATAATCGACAGTATTAAAAGCATTGCTAAAATCTAGCAGTGCCAGAGCCGTCAGATTACCTGCCTCCATACCAGACCTAATGTCATCCGTAATTTGGAGGAGAGCTGTAGTGGTACTGTGACCAGGGCGAAAACCGGATTGAAAGGGATTAAGAAGGTTATGTTTACGAAGGAAAGAGCTGAGTTGATGATGGATGAGACGTTCAAGGACTTTGGAAAGGAAAGGTAAAATAGAAATAGGTCGATACTCGGAGAAAGCTGTAGGATTCGATTTCTTTGGTAATGGAATAACTTGTGCGTCTTTCCAAGAAGATGGAAAAACACCGGAAGTTATGGAGAAGTTAAGGATATGGGAAATTACTGGAAGGATTTCATCAAGGATTGGGACGATCATGTTACGGCTGACATAGTCACATCCAATAGCGTTGGAGGTGATGGATGTTATGCTCTTTTTAACATCACAATCGGAAAATTGATTAAAAAGAAATGCTGGAAATTGAGGCGAAGGAATCGAAGAGAGATAATTCAGAGTATGCGCTTTAATTGTCTTATCAAATTGAGACGACGTAGAGAAATGTTGATTAAGCGAGTTGATGTTTAAATCTTTAGGAATTGCGCCTTGACGTGATTTTCCAACCCCCATTTGATTAAGAAACTTCCATACTTTAACTGGATCTCCATTTTCTATGGAGCTGTGAAAATGTTGGCGTTGTGCATTCCTACACACCTTATTGCAGTGATTCCTTATCAAAACATATTTATTCCAATTATAGTCATTAGCTCTTATCTTAAATTTGCTTTTGGCGACTGCTTTGCGATTTTGTAAAGATTTAATTTCTTCAGAGAGCCAAGGAGCAGGTTGATGTTTTAGTTTTATAGGTCGTAGAGGAGCATGTTTATTGTACAAATTGATAAGTGAGGTATTGAAGAAATTAACTTTTTCATCAATTGAGTTTGAGGCAAAGAGTAACATCCAATCAATATTATTCGCGTCTTCACGCAGGTTGGCGAGATTTATGCCACCAAAACTGCGCTGCAAAAGAACTTTGGGCTTAGTCTTAGGTGGGCGAACTTTATATGAAAGATAAAGAAGGTCGTGGTATGAAAAGGCATCAGCCGAACACTGACCGAACTTAGCAACATGATCAGTAGAAGAGACAAGAATAAGATCAAGTAGCGATGGAGAACAGTTTGGAGAGTTATGTGTAGCATTAAGAGGGAGAAGAAAAAGGTTATTGGATTCTATTAATGAAAGAAGAGCAGAAGAGCGGTAGTCTTGTTTAAGAATGCAAGTATTAAAATCACCCGTGACTATAGAATGACTGTAACAATGGATAAACCTTTGCAAGAGATTACCAAAGGAAGAAAAATAATTGACCCGGAGTGAAGGACTATAGTAAACTCCGAGTAATATTTTGGAATGGTGAAGCTCAACTTCTAGAAAAAGATGCTCGCCAGCATCTGTAGGGGGTGGTTGTGCTGATATATCTAAGATGGAAAAAGAAATGTTAGTACGGAGATATATGGCAACACCCCCACCACCACGGGGAGTACGATCGTTTCTTATAAGTTTGAAGCCAGGTAGGGAATAAGCTGTAGTTGGTAGGCACGGTTTCAACCATGATTCAGAGACAAGTATAGCATGTATGTTCTTACAGTCAAAACTGGCCAGCATATCAGGGAAATGAGCCGGAATACTCTGAGCATTAATGTGGATGACATTAAAGTTCCGAGGTACATCAGAAAAGTGTGACGCGACTGTCTCAGCAAGAGATGGAATGCTAATAAAACTTTCATTATCACTGTTGACGGAATAGAAACTTTCATTATCACTATTACTATCGGATGCCATAATAAATAATTAATATACTTATAAATTAATATATATATATATGTATAATTATATATATAAATGAATACAACTATCAATATAACTATCAAGTCAAAATATATAAAGTAATAAAAAAATAAACTTACTAAACTATTATATGTACAATGAGTAAATGAAGGTCAACAGTGGTCCACCCACCGGTTCAGTGTTTAACCGCTCGATTGCTTTCTGCAACCACAGTTGCAAAATTTCAAATGCCTACATTGCTCGCTGCAACCGTGGTTGCATTTTGACATATTATTTTAAAATCATTATGATCCTTATTACAATGGCTTATAGCTCTATTTAAACGTATCCAAAACAATTCTAATACTAAGAGCATAGACAAAACGTATTATTACCAACTTCACGGAACAAAAATATTCTAATATTGGTAGTTGAATCTCAGTGAGCGACTTTTAAAATTTGTGTATTCTTTTCGTTCCGTGTTTTTTTGTCATTCTTCCACATGAACAATATTCAAATGTGCATGATCATATCAAGTAATTCATCTAGTTTATGGATATATTAAATATTTATGCACTTTTTAATTTACATTTTCTGTAATTTTGATTTAGAACTCACACACTAACATTTACTCGCACCTCTAGTTTTAACGCTAATGGAATATTATTTATTTGTGCTTAAATAACCTAACATATACACTTTTTTACCTTATTTTACTGGCTATACAGAACAGTCAAAACCTTCAAAATGCCCTTTTTAGGAAAACCATAAATCAAGTTTTAGTTGAGGCGGGTTGAACGCTCGCCGTGCACCGAGAGCAGCTAGCACTCGAGGGCAAAAAAAAAATATTTTGAAGCAATTGAGCGGTTAAACATAAAAATATATCAAGTTCTATAACATAACACAAACAGAAAATTAGATACGAAAAATAAATGAAAACATAAAATTAAATTATTAACGTGTAGTCCGGGTATTAGCAAAATAATAATGATAATAACAGATAGATAGATAGATCGCGGCAGGAAAAGTTGTCATTTTATTTTATATTAGATACTAATAAGTGGAATCTTTCAACTTATTTTAATTTACGTACATTAACTAATAATGATATTCTATCAATGATATAATAAAAAAAAGAAACAAAAATAATGCCTAACACGAAAAGCATCAATGCCTAAACCTTGCGTTTATATAGTCTTTGTCTTTTTATTTTATGAAGAAGCGCGTCACGTTATGTTGGAATACCCACAGAGTAGGTACTAACAAAAGTGTATATAATACTAAAATATGGTAAATTTCTAAGTGATGTGCGCCTACCCCGGACTTACGTTAAATACGAGTACCAATAGAAGAATTTGTTATGAAGTGTTATTTCTTTGCGGCAGCATTTCGTTTCGGCCTTGTGAATGGTTTCGCAACTGCGGCGGGTTTATTCGCATCCAGACCTTCTTGCGGCGACAGCTTGGCTATTCTGTCCAAGTCCAAGGCATTTTGGACACGATGCTTAGCTCCGTCAGGACCAAGTACATATATGGAACCCTCCATAGTCCAAGAGTTAGCGACTCCGAATCTATCCCGCACAGTAAGAAACAAGTTATGACGCGATTTGGTCAGAAATTCTGAGAGTGTGATACCAGTTCCTTTGAGCTTGGCTTTTTGGAACCAGAGCTTGTCCCGAACGGCCACATCATGGATTTTGAGGAGTATCGGCCGGGGCTTACTAGATGATGAGTTACGGCCCATCCTATGGCACCGCTTGATGGCGCTTGCAGAAAATGTCGGGTTACCGAAATGATCTCGCACTACGTCTACGATCTTTACATTGACATCCTCCTTCGGGTCCTCCTTCACACCGTGCAGTAACAGAATCTTTCGACGGCCACGCATCTCTATGCGATCTATCTCCGTAACCATGACATTGATTTGTTGTTGAAGGCCATTTAACATGCAAACAAGGGAATCTTGAAATGCTGAAAACTTAGCAGCTAGAGCCGAGGTACCTGCAGTCTTCTCGAGTTCCGCCCGAAAATCAGCCATTTCCTTGTCAAAGTTCTGTCTCAAGCCAGCTACAGTATCCTTGAGTGTGTCCATATTTGTGAATGCTGTTATGTTATTTTGGTGATTAGTTCGTGGAGATAACACTTTACCGGTGAGTGATCACTGTTACCTATATTTTGATAACATTAAGTATTATTATAATGTTTATTACTATTTTAAAATCTTTTCGTTTTGGGGAGTGATAAACAGCTGTGCGCTCACGACAACTACCCACCCCTCCTTAACTCACTTACTAACTTCCATGGCCCAAGTCGTCATTCAATGGAACACTAGAAGCCTCCCAAGAAGAAAACCTGAACTTTTATATTTAATAAATAAAGTTCATCCATCAATTATTGCCATCTCGGAGACATGGTTGGTGCCTGGATCCCGATTTGGTGTTTCGGGATACTCTTGCCTCCGGGATGACAGGGCTGATGGATGTGCGGGTAGCGCCTTACTTGTAAGTCGTTACCTCTCTTTTTCTCAGCTTCCTCTTCCCTCCTTTTCCTCAAAGATTAATGCTGTAGCCATTAGGGCTGATGGCATATCTTATCTCTCTGTTTATATACCACACCCTTGCTCTACCCTGATTCCTGATATTTTATATATCATCTCCTCTGTTCCCCAGCCCATCATTCTGATGGGTGACTTTAACGCTCACCACAATTCATGGGGCTCAAGTCATGATGACCTGTTTGGTCTGGCACTCCTCGAACCTTTTGATGATTTAAATCTCTGTGTCATCAATACGGGTAGCCCTACCAGAAGAGTTCTCCCCAATCAAAATCCCAAATGTGCCGTAGACCTGACCATTTGCTCCCCATGCTTAGCTTCTACGTTATCATGGAATGTGTTATCCCATTCCTATGGGAGCGACCACTTTCCTATCATCATTTCAACAGAGCAGTTCCATTCTATAATTATTCCTCTACTCTTAAATACCTTTTATCCAATGTTGACTGGGCCTCTTATTCTTCATCACTTAATGCTAAGCTGGAGTCTTTACCTACACCTGACAGTATTAATAAGTTGGACAGTTACTCAAGACTTGTAGATTCAATTATATCCACTGCAGATGAACAATTCCCTGTTAAGAAAGGTATGGGGACTTATAGGTTTAGAGTTTCTACCCCATGGTGGGATTCAGATTGTACTACTGTTGTGAAAGATAGAAAGAATGCCGAAGAGGCATATAATGATGATATGTCCCAAAGTAATTTCAATACTTACCAAAGAAAAGCTGCCATAGCAACTAGAATCCTTACTAAGAAGAAGAGAGAAGGATGGCTTCGCTTTTGCGAAAATGTATCCCCAAAAACTCCTTCTTCCTTAGTATGGAAACAAATTAAGAGATATAGGGGATCACTCAACAGGGAGAACATATCATTTAATGACCCCTCCATTTGGCTTGAAGGCTTTTCAAATAAAATGTCACCACCATCTGTCCCAAATGTGGACTATTTCCCATCCCCCCCAATCCCTTTAGCAAGTACAAACTTATGGATAGCCCTTTTCTCCTCTCTGAACTTCAGTCAGCTCTTGTTGGTCTAATTGACTCATCTCCTGGAGCTGATGGAATACCATATTCATTTATTAAAAATGCCTCTGAAAAATGTCTTTTATACTATCTTGAAATAGTAAATAAATTTTTGAAGAAGGTGTAGTGCCAATATCTTGGAAGTCTCAAATTATTATCCCAATTCTTAAACCCGGTAAGATCCCTTCAGACCCTAACAGCTACAGACCTATAGCACTATCTTCCATTTTGGCTAAACTTACTGAACATATGATTAAACATAGACTTGAGTGGTTTATTGAAAATGGGAATGTATTGGCAAAATCACAGTTTGGTTTTAGAAAAGGTATGAGCACAATGGATAGCCTTTCTTTACTTTCCTCCGATATCCTCCTCTCCATATTAAAGAAAGAATATCTAGTTGGGGTCTTTCTAGATATCTCTTCTGCTTATGATAATGTCCTCCTTCCGGTTCTCAGGAATAAACTGATTCACCAGCTGAGTATCCCTGTGAAGTTGGTACACTTCATTTGCAATCTTTTTATGGAGAGATCTATCTCCATAAAATGTCACAACTCAATTCTTTCTTCTAGAACTGTCTGGAAAGGTCTTCCGCAAGGTTCAGTCCTTAGTCCCTTACTTTACAGTCTGTACACTTACGACCTAAAACTATCAGTGGAGCCTTCCTGCCAAATTTTGCAGTACGCTGATGATTTGGCAGTATATATTTCCAGTAAGTCTCTAGATGTGGCTGTAACCCGGCTGAACTCTGCTCTTGGTTACTTAACTGATTGGCTTCTCCAGCATGAATTATCGTTATCAGCTTCCAAAAGCAGGACTGTAGTTTTTACGAACAAGAGACACGTTCCTCCTGTTTTAATTGTAGTTGGGGATGAAACTATTCCCCAGCAAGACAAAGTAAAGTTTTTGGGGGTATGGCTAGACTCTAAGCTCTCTGGTATTGCACACACTGATTATATAGTCCAAAAGTGCGAGAAAAATATCAATGTTTTACGTTCCCTATCTGGAGTTTGGTGGGGTGCTCACCCTACTTCTCAGAGACTTTTATATAATGCTATAATCCGTAGTCATATGGACTATGGATTATTTCTTCTGGATCCTTGCAACCAGGCAGGTCTTCAAAAGCTTGACAAGGTCCAAGCTAAATGTTTGCGTATTATCCTGGGTGCTATGAAGTCATCACCAATAAATGCTATGCAAGTGGAATGTGGTGATCCGCCCCTAGCTCTGCGCAGACAACTTTTAACTTATCGTTTTTATTTTAAACTTGTCCAAAATCCAGGTCACCCGCTTCTTCATAGATTAGAAGAGCTATCTGCCCTTTACAATTTGCGTGAAAACCAGTCTCGCTTGAGATTGCCTTGTCTTCTCAGTGCCCATCTACAGTTCTCCCGTCTTTCTGCTCCACTTTTTCAACAGATTTTAAACCCTCTCTATTCGGCTCCTTATGAGTCTCTAATATTTCAACCCAACATTATTCTGGACTTTGGCATTGACAAAAACACCATGGAGGCAAACAGGGTATTTATTGAACTAATCAAATCTAAATATAAAAACTGGCTCCCTTTGTACACTGATGCTTCCAAAGTCTCTAATGATGGTCCAGTTGGTGTTGCAGTGTGGATTCCTTTTACCTCTATCATCTTGAGCTATAAATGCCCTTCTGCAACCTCTGTGTTTACAGGGGAATCTATTGCCATTCTAGAGGCTATTCGTTTTATTCGGTCTCATAAGTTGAAAAAGTCTATAATTTTCTCTGATTCCAAAAGCTGCTTACAAGCCATCCTTTCAAACCCTTTCCGTTCAAAATCTAGGTTTCCCATAATACTTAAGATAAGAGAGGAGCTGTCTCAGTGTCACAATCTTGATATTCAAGTGATTCTAGCTTGGATACCTGGTCACTCAGGTATAGTGGGCAATGAATTAGCCGATTCCTATGCCAGGGGTGCTAGTGAATCAGGCTCTCTTGATCACTCTCAAATTTATAACCATGATATATGTTCATCTTTAAAACAAAATTTGTACAATTCATGGACTAAGGCAAGGCAAATCTCTAAATCAATTAAAGGTAAATATTATGGTGACATTCAACCTTCTATACCTAATAAACCCTGGTTTTCCAAATTTAAAAATCTTGATAAAGTCACCACTTCTACTATTTGTCGCCTCCGCTTAAACCATTGTTGCACTCCTGTCTTCCTGGCTAAACTTAGGATTAGGGACTCCTCACTTTGTGAATGTGGTTTGGATGAAGGACATGTTGACCATATATTCTTTAATTGCAAAAATCAGAAGTTCTCGTTATATGATGTTATTCCGCCCCATATCCCTCGTCCAATCTCCTTCAAATACCTACTGTCCCTAGTATATACTCCTTTTATATATATACTATGTAAATATATAAGAATTAATAAAATTCAACTTTAATTATCTATCTAAGTACATTTAGAATTTTATTTCCTTATTTATGTTGGTGGTTGATAAATGTGTGTGTCTATTTTGTTTGTTGTAGATTCGACATGCCTCTACCCATCTACTTGAACACAATAGTACTTGGCCTTTTTACTGATTGTTGATTTCCTTCGTTTGTTGGCCTATCATAACTCGACATTGGCGAAATTGTGGTGGTTATCCCACAAGTGCCACAATTAAGAGTTGAATTAGTTGAAACAAAAACTGAAAAAACGCATTCATTCCTCACTGAGCAGTCTTTAGCTTATCATCGTGATTATCCATTTTGTTTATTTTATGAATCGTTTTGGCTAAGTATTTCTGTGATGTCAATGAAATATTAAATTGGCAGTTCATGAAAAAGGCGTGAAGTTTGGTGGCGGGAATTCCACTTGAAGTTGGTTATTTGGTAAATTCGCCACGCTGCATAAATCCGTGATAAAAGTTATGAAGATAAAACTGCGTAAGTACTTTAATATATATTTCATAGACTCATCTAATAGGCTTAACAGCTTTTCAATTAAGTTAAAGCTAAGTTATATCTTACTTTCTGTGTCAGTAAAGTTAACTTTATTTTGGCAACTTCACCCCGAAAAGACAACATTGACCTCATATCTTCTGTACTTTGTCTGGACACGGGAAGTTGTTGGATGTTCTCGTAAAGTCATTTTCCCTAATCCTAATTTCTCCCCGTTTTGTTGTATTTATATTTAAGGTGAGAGACATAAGTTTGCGCATACCAAGTATATTCCCAGGCTCGGTCTGTAAAGTTTAATATATTCAAGCTTTTCCAACAACTCCTACGCCTTTTTGATTACGCTCGTTTCATGAAATATGGCGCAGAAACTTTGCTTTAATGCCATACTGCGTAAAAGTTCTGAGTGAAGTGTTGAAGAATATTTTGCTAAGATACAAGTCCATGTACGTTGAAGATTAAAATATAATAATATCCAGGGAAATTATTCACTCATGGCCATCTGGTCCCAAACTAAGCAGAGCTTGTACTATGGAAAACAGATAACTGATATATTACATATACTACTTTTCTTTTGTAAATACATACTCATATAGATAATTACACCCAGACTCAGGACAAACAGACATGTTCATGCACACAAATATCTGTCCTGGGTGGGAATCAAACCCACGATCTGCGGCCGGTTTCACATATTTAATAGCCTCAAGTTCTAACTGCAAAGAAAGATACCGTTCTAACGTTAGTGTTTCTTGCAATGTTGACGGACGATTAATGGTGTTTTATAACCAGCGCGAGACCGTTTCCCGTCGACCTCTTCAACGGAAGATAACGAGAGCGGCAATGAGTGAGGTAGTGGACGGACGTACTCATCCCTCCCTGGTGCATCAGCGGCAACCGTACCCTTCACCACCACAGGTAACATTGTAAACTAGCAGTGCCCGCGGACTTCGTTCCGCGTTATAAATATTGTTGTCCCTGCCCGTTTGTCCCGCGTAATACTTCGGGTTAAAAGTTCGGGATATTTTTTTTTCATAGCCTACGACACTCCACATTAACGTAGAGCTGTCTATTGGTGAAATAATTTTGAGAATCGGTTCAGTAGATCCAGAAATTACGCCTTACAACGTCACAAACGTTACCTCTTCATAATATTAGTATTGATATAATATAAGTATAGATGAACCTTCTACCACCTGCTTTCGCCAAGTACTGGGTACTAGTGATGAGCATCGTAACACGTAGTTAGGAGTGATATAGAATCTGACACCTGGGCTAACCATCTTGAGTTAGCCCAGGTGTCAGATTCTATATCACTCCTAACTACGTGTTACGATTCTCATAGATGTTACGTGTTAATTCAGTGTATAACCTATATCTATTTCAAATTTGAACCAAATCCTTTCCGCTTTTTTGTGTGATTGAGTAAAACAAACTTTTACATTTTTAATATTAATAGTATTCGTAGGAGGTAAGATGTTGAAACCGAATCACGTGACGTTTATTTTTAAATTATTGATTGTGTTATTTCGAAGAACATTAGTAACACAAGAGGATTTGCCGCAATATAATATACGAGTACATGTAATATAATATCCTGGGACATATCATGTGTGAATACACACGGACATCTAAACCCAAAGGAAGCTGAGTTGGTACTACGATAACTAGATAACTGATATACTACTTTTCTTTTGTAAATACATACTTATATAGATTTAATTACACCCCGTCTCAGGACAAACAGACATGTTCATGTACACAAACATCTGCCTTGTGTGGGAATTGAACCAACGAACTACGGCGTGAGAGACAAGTATCTAATTACCACGCCAACGGGCACTACATACAGCTACATACATACATATTGTTCGTAGAGCGGGAGAAGTTTTAGTTACCAAGATACATGTTTTATAATACTTACGATTTGTCGTCATACTGTAGACGCGAAGTTGGTGGATATACATTTGCTTTGTATATCCACCAACTTCGTGGATTGTATTGTATTATAAAATCCTTCCTGGCTACGTAATACAGTCGAGATCAAAGTTTATTCACCGAGGCGATGTGGCGTTGACTGTACTACCCAATATGACGGGCATGTAGTATTTTTGAGACTAATGGGGCACACACATGCCTCATGCTAGTAGGGTAATTAGAGATACCTATTCGTATAATTAGTCATCATCTTATATCCAGCCTCACCAAGACAACCTGAGTGGCAACGACTGGGATGTGGATGCACGTACTCACCCCGCCTTGACGCACCAGCGGCATTCCTACCACCGCAGGATTCCGCCACCGCAGGTACATATCTTTTTATGTGATAACCAAGGTTGTCTGTTCTGGACACGCTTGCGTAATACCTTTACTATTGTGCCTGGAATGAATTGAGTACTGGGTGGCTGACGGCAAAGTATATCATCACTTCATCTCATGGGGAGAGAAAGAGTCATCCCGAAAGAATTTCTCTCAAAAACTGGGCAGCAGCATACTGCGATCGCCAACCCATCTGCCAAGCGTCGCGATTATGGCATATCCCTTGAAAGCCCTAAAAGGGCTCCACAATAAAGTTGTGACACTCTATTGTGGAGATCTTTTAGGGAGACCTTTGTCCAACCGTGGACCTCATTCGACTAACATGAGGAATGCCGCGTGTAGTATTATCTACTAAAAAATAGTAGCTTTTTTTTCTTAAGGTAACACCACCTAAGTTGATCATAAGATCATTACTATTTTGTGTTAATTCAATGTGTTTACTGAAGTATAGACTGGTTCATTTCATCTAGGCAATTTTAGTGGGCTCTGTTCGAAAGCGGCGCCGCAACCTGCCGAAGCACTCTGTCAAGACGATGTACGACCATCGATACAACGCTTACCCCAGCGACACCGAGAAAGTGGCTTTGAGTCAAGAAGCCAATCTTTCAGTTTTACAGGTAAAGAAAAAACACATAAATAAAGCTTCACATAAAAACATATTTCGTTGTAGATAATAACACATTTATCTTGACGAAATTGAGACCAGGCATTACAAAGTGCTTGTGGTGTTCTTTTTATTTTTGCGGATTTAAAAAGGTTAATAGCCTACATTGATAATTTTTGTGTACAAATCAATATAATTTATTTTTATTTAAGTAACTTGCCTAGAAGAGATCGCACCCAGTGACGAAGTTCGGTTTAAAAATATGGATGAATCTGTCGATCTATACTGTAGATAGAGGTTATTTTTTAGGTATGCAACTGGTTCATAAACGCTCGACACCGCATCCTTCCCGAAATGATCAGGAGAGAAGAACATGATCCCCTCCACTACACTATATCCAGGCGTGGTCGGAAACAGCCAGGCGTCACACGTAGGCTTGTAACGATTCTAAGGTGTATTTGGCATTCATTTGGTTATATTTTGCAATGATAATACATGGCAATTTATTTCACAAAGAAAGACGTTAAATTTTGTTTTACATTCTATCAAAGGTAAACTGCCTGTTACTAAGATGATGAATTTAGATAATTGAACACTTTTTTTGTGAAAATGTCAATGTTATTTTTCACATAGTGTGAGGTGTGGTCGGTGTTAAAACATTAAGTTTCCAAAATGTATGTGTGTCGAGTCGTTTTTGTTTTGTTTTTAATGAGATACGAATTTATGTTGTTGTGTAAATAAAGGCTTTTAACTAACGATGATTTTTATTGTATTAACACCAGTGTAGTTCTTTTAGATTGTCTGGTAGCTTTGGGTGTTTTAATGCCGGCATCACCTGAAATTATTGCTTTAAATTCAATAAAAACGAAGGTAGCTGTTGAGCGATTTCTAAAATATATATCATTACCCAATTAGAATACATAGGATGTAAAATTAGGTTCTCAAGTTCCTGGTCTATTCGAAATTTTACTTTTTGGGGTGATAACTTCAGGTGGTGCCACAGAATGACGTAGATCCTGACCAGTTCAAGTGCCTGTACCTGCTGGTAGAAACTGCTGTAGCCGTGCGTCAGAGGGAGAAGGAACAAGAGGAGGCCGTTCTCCCGATTTCTAATGTTAAAATGGAGAATCTTTAGGATATCTACCTTAACCTTTTAAGTTAAAATCTGACGTAATTTTGAATCTGAAGTTTATAAGTATGCGTTGATGTTTACGATGGAAAATTCAGCGCAAATTTTTGTATTATTTTTTCTTTTTAAATAGATAATATGAAAATTTGATTTGCGACATACAGTTTTGGACAGTTTGTTATAAACTCGTATTTTTAATGAAGTGCGTGTGAACTGAGGGACCACACCGGGAATTCGGAAAATAAATTACCAAGGATTTAGTAGTAGATTAGAAACAATTGTAGAACGAATCTTGGAATTTGTAAAAAAATGTATCAAAAACTACAGCCCTTTATATGTGGTCCCTCAGTTCTCACAGACTATTTAGCCAGCTCACGGAAATTATCTTTAAAATGAAGATAATGTGATTACACACATTTAGTATAGAATTAGTAAGGTTCATTTACTAAATAACAGGCCCCAAGCATTAAAGAAAAAACTAAAACAACGTCCAAACTGTGGTCCCTCAGTCCACACTAATAATATATATATTTCACTGAAAATTACTGAATCATATCTCTAAATCCGTAAATTTTCCAGCTATGGTTATAGTGCAAGTCTTTATATATTTTCTAAAAAAGAAATGAAACAAAAATATTGGCGCAATTTCAAGATAATGAGTATTAAAACTGGTCCCTCAATCCACACGTCTATTATCATATTGCGTGTGTTAACTGTTTGACCAAAGTAATATCAGAAACTCAAGTGGATGTACCTTTTAGTAAAAAGTTTCTACTAAATTATCGAAAACTTAAATTGTATATTAATTACCTTTAAGCTGAGATAATCATTCATTATTAACCCTAAGAAAATACACCGAGTAGTGTGACCACACAATGAAACAAAATGTATACAGTTTGCAATGTCTTTTATTATACTTCGTATAATATAGCATTTGACAGAACTAAGTAAAGGTTGCATGGTACATTTTTTAATATTGTGATAAATGGAGCAAATGTGTATTAATTAATTGTAAATGTAGATAACAAAATCAACAAATCATTGTATGTATTTGGATGTAGCTTACTGAATGTAAGAATATTTGTTGGTCTGTACTCTCAATAATTTTCAACTGTAGGTCATCATAGCAAAAGAAACGCTCATTCATGAAACAGTGACATCGGTAATGGCCAAGACCGCCTGGGATTAACGCTGGAACGAATTCAGATGCTCCTATAATTTTGTAGGTTCTGTTCTGTACTGTTATGGTAACAGGGACATTAGTTAGATAATCTTTTTCGATGCCATTTAAATCAAACGATATTATTTTTGACAACTCGTAATTATAACTAACTTGGTCATTACAAGTAACACAGTTCCTGTTTTTTTCGTCAATGTTAATAGCCTCTTCTAAAATACTAATACCAAATATTTCAATAAAATTTATATTTAATGGCAAAAATGCAACGTCTCTTTTGATTTGGTTTGATTGGCAGGATGCGTTTAAACACTGTTTTGTGAAAGTTGCACTGGAAAAATATCTCAAAAGTATGTATTCAAATATGTATGAGATGTTACACTGACAATCATAGATAACATGATTTCCTTTCTCATGTGTTGGGCTAAAATATTGTGAAGAAATTTGTGCTCTCATTATATAAATATCATCGTCTGTACACTCAATATCGCAGAGACACTTTATATATTGTGGAATTAAATCTTTGTCAGAAGTGGCCATAATGTCTCGAATACTCTCATTTTCATGAAAACCTACACTCAAAAAATACATAATAGAATCGAAACCACAAGTATTATTGAGACTGACAATAGTATTATTTAGAAATACAGAACGACACAAGTTACCATTTTTCAACAATTTAACATTAGAGTTTATTTTCGCTTTATCCATTTTACCTTCTCCTCTCCAATTTTCAATAAAAGAAGGTTGGTCAGAAAATATAGAGTCCGTATTAAAATATCCCGTGGAAATATTAGATTTAACTTTTTTGGCATTTTTCCTAACTTGAATACATTTTCTTTTTATCGAGCGTTTTTTAAGTGGGATTGCTTTGTTTACTACGTCTTCACCCAGATCAGTAAGAGCAGTTTTCATCACTCCATCTAAGAAATTGGAATACTGTTTGTAGAACTCGTCGATTCTATATTTTTTATCTTTTGTTTTGAAAACTAAGTGTTTCAGAGTTTTAAAGTAACTTTCGATGCCTGACGAGGATGGGGCTTTATTTGCCGAATCGAAATGTGAACATGGTACATTTGACCACAATGGAAGTCTTAATATTATTCTTCTTAACGTTGAAATGAAGGGCGGAAAATAGTATATATTTTCATTATTTTTTAGAATCATGGTGGCTTGATTTTTTGTTTTAACTGTTTTAAGAATATTGTCAAACCAAAGCGAAAAAGAAAAATCCTCAGTTTTATCATCAAATTGGTAGGTTTCATCCAAATTTTTGCTTTCTGAATGGTAGTTGTCAATCTCTACTTTGCTTAACAATTTATCAAGTCGTAATTTTGCTTCTTTACAATCACTACCCATGTTAGTAGTAAACTGGCCAAGGCAAACGTTAATAATATCATGAACGGTTTCTTTTACTATTTCATAATCTTCACATTGTTTTAAAAATACTAAACACCGTATGTAAAAATATTTTATTCGTAAATCAATATCAGACTTAAAACATGCTAAATTATGTAGCGACTTGATGAAATGACTGGTATCAAGTCTGATAAAAGCATTAGGCTTCTTTGAAATTTTACCTTCGAGAATTAAAAATATTTCTGATAAATAACTTTTGTGGAATTAAATAATGTGAAAGCCTGAATGCAAGCGGAAACCAAAGCCGATGAATCGTCGGTTATGATTTCGTGAGGTGGATTGTCTACAAAACATAACCATTTTTTTAACCAAATCAATATAGTTTCTTGAGAATGTGAGTCAGTCACCATTTGAAAAATTGGCACGGACTTCAACTTATCATTTGCTGTAATAAGCCCTACGTATAAAAATAATCGTTTTGTGACTTTCGTACCATCTGGAAGACAAACTTTGTCGAAAAAAGAACCAGTCGCATCTATTGTTATAGTAACTTTACGAAATTTAGTGTGGTATTCATTATAATACTTAATTTGGGAGTCACTCCAAAAACACAAACGAAAATATGGAAAGATACTAATTTCACGAATGGTATTCATATTGTCACGATTACCACTGTTAGCCATAATCAACAAAGAAATAATAGGACTCTACCCGTATTTTACCCGCATTTTTTCCATGTTTCTTTTATATTGTGACACGTATCGAAAAATTCTATTCATTTTCATAGGGTTCGGATAAATACATCATAAAAATTTGTGAAGAATTGGAATAGAAAGCGCTCCACCAAAATTTAATTTATCATTCAGAGGCTAGGTGGGTGTCAAGAGACAAAGTACTAGCCAGAGTTTTGGAACTTCACGCTAAACTTTTAATGTATTTGTAGCAGGCCTAATCATACTACCCCAAATTCATTTGACTAGCTTTCCCAACTTTTCGCAACTTCCCTATAGAAGTTTCACGACCTCACTATAGAGGCTTCGCGACCCTCCGGGGCGTCTCGACCCACAGGTTGAAAAACACTGGTCTAGAGGAAAGAACATGAACCATGTGCCTATTACGATGTAATAGTAAATATGATTTCTACGTTTAAAAGGTAAGGCTATGTAGCAATGTAGGCTATTAACCTTTTTAAATCCGCAAAAATAAAAAGAACACCACAAGCACTTTGTAATGCCTGGTCTCAATTTCGTCAAGATAAATGTGTTATTATCTACAACGAAATATGTTTTTATGTGAAGCTTTATTTATGTGTTTTTTCTTTACCTGTAAAACTGAAAGATTGGCTTCTTGACTCAAAGCCACTTTCTCGGTGTCGCTGGGGTAAGCGTTGTATCGATGGTCGTACAGCCATCGCTTGAGGATCTTGACAGAGTGCTTCGGCAGGTTGCGGCGCCGCTTTCGAACAGAGCCCACTAAAATTGCCTAGATGAAATGAACCAGTCTATACTTCAGTAAACACATTGAATTAACACAAAATAGTAATGATCTTATGATCAACTTAGGTGGTGTTACCTTAAGAAAAAAAAGCTACTATTTTTTAGTAGATAATACTACACGCGGCATTCCTCATGTTAGTCGAATGAGGTCCACGGTTGGACAAAGGCCTCCCTAAAAGATCTCCACAAGAGAGTGTCACAACTTTATTGTGGAGCCCTTTTAGGGCTTTCAAGGGATATGCCATAATCGCGACGCTTGGCAGATGGGTTGGCGATCGCAGTATGCTGCGTCCCAGTTTTTGAGAGAAATTCTTTCGGGATGACTCTTTCTCTCCCCATGAGATGAAGTGATGATATACTTTGCCGTCAGCCACCCAGTACTCAATTCATTCCAGGCACAATAGTAAAGGTATTACGCAAGCGTGTCCAGAACAGACAACCTTGGTTATCACATAAAAAGATATGTACCTGCGGTGGCGGAATCCTGCGGTGGTAGGAATGCCGCTGGTGCGTCAAGGCGGGGTGAGTACGTCCATCCACATCCCAGTCGTTGCCACTCAGGTTGTCTTGGTGAGGCTGGATATAAGATGATGACTAATTATACGAATAGGTATCTCTAATTACCCTAATTGCATGAGGCATGTGTGTGCCCCATTAGTCTCAAAAATACTACATGCCCGTCATATTGGGTAGTACAGTCAACGCCACATCGCCTCGGTGAATAAACTTTGATCTCGACTGTATTACGTAGCCAGGAAGGATCTTATAATACAATACAATCCACGAAGTTGGTGGATATACAAAGTATATGTATATCCACCAACTTCGCGTCTACAGTATGACGACAAATCGTAAGTATTATAAAACATGTATCTTGGTAACTAAAACTTCTCCCGCTCTACGAACAATATGTATGTATGTAGCTGTATGTAGTGCCCGTTGGCGTGGTAATTAGATACTTGCCTCTCACGCCGTAGTTCGTTGGTTCAATTCCCACACAAGGCAGATGTTTGTGTACATGAACATGTCTGTTTGTCCTGAGTCGGGGTGTAATTAAATCTATATAAGTATGTATTTACAAAAGAAAAGTAGTATATCAGTTATCTAGTTATCGTAGTACCAACTCAGCTTCCTTTGGGTTTAGATGTCCGTGTGTATTCACACATGATATGTCCCAGGATATTATATTACATGTACCTACTCGTATATTATATCGCGGCAAATCCTCTTGTGTTATTAATGTTCTTCGAAATAACACAATCAATAATTTAAAAATAAACGTCACGTGATTCGGTTTCAACATCTTACCTCCTACGAATACTATTAATATTAAAAATGTAAAAGTTTGTTTTACTCAATCACACAAAAAAGCGGAAAGGATTTGGTTCAAATTTGAAATAGATATAGGTTATACACTGAATTAACACGTAAGCAACAATAAACTGCTATATCTCGAAAAGAATCGCATGGTGCACACTTGTTAATAATAATACTGATGCAGGTCTCTGTATCCGATCTCAGTCGCGGGTTTGATTCCCACACCGAACAAACTTATTGTATAAACGATTTGATAGATGTTTTCAGACGCATACGTTTGAGAACATCTATGAGAATCGTAACACGTAGTTAGGAGTGACCCCCCGTGATGAAAAAGGTTGAAAAACACTGCTCTAGACTCTAGAGCCTAGAGGAAAGACTCTAGGACCATACCTGCACCTTAAGAATCTAGTGAAAAAGTGGAGCGATAAAACCTTATCCATATATTGAAATCGCTTTTGATAGCTAGTCTACTGTCCCTTATAAAGTAGCCAGTAATACAACGGGTAGTTTTGTTAACATCTAAATTGTACCACGCTTATTCTATTTATTGTCTTAATAAAGATTTCATTTCATTACTTTTTTACTTGACCTGTCCAACTAATTTTGATAGAACTTTTAGACAATAATTAACAATAATAATCTGTTTGATAATTTTTGTGTACAAATCAATATAATTTATTTTTATTTAAGTAACTTGCCTAGAAGAGATCGCACCCAGTGACGAAGTTCGGTTTAAAAATATGGATGAATCTGTCGATCTATACTGTAGATAGAGGTTATTTTTTAGGTATGCAACTGGTTCATAAACGCTCGACGCCGCATCCTTCCCGAAATGATCAGGAGAGAAGAACATGATCCCCTCCACTACACTATATCCAGGCGTGGCGTGGTCGGAAACAGCCAGGCGTCACACGTAGGCTTGTAACGATTCTAAGGTGTATTTGGCATTCATTTGGTTATATTTTGCAATGATAATACATGGCAATTTATTTCACAAAGAAAGACGTTAAATTTTGTTTTACATTCTATCAAAGGTAAACTGCCTGTTACTAAGATGATGAATTTAGATAATTGAACACTTTTTTTGTGAAAATGTCAATGTTATTTTTCACATAGTGTGAGGTGTGGTCGGTGTTAAAACATTAAGTTTCCAAAATGTATGTGTGTCGAGTCGTTTTTGTTTTGTTTTTAATGAGATACGAATTTATGTTGTTGTGTAAATAAAGGCTTTTAACTAACGATGATTTTTATTGTATTAACACCAGTGTAGTTCTTTTAGATTGTCTGGTAGCTTTGGGTGTTTTAATGCCGGCATCACCTGAAATTATTGCTTTAAATTCAATAAAAACTAAGGTAGCTGTTGAGCGATTTCTAAAATATATATCATTACCCAATTAGAATACATAGGATGTAAAATTAGGTTCTCAAGTTCCTGGTCTATTCGAAATTTTACTTTTTGGGGTGATAACTTCAGGTGGTGCCACAGAATGACGTAGATCCTGACCAGTTCAAGTGCCTGTACCTGCTGGTAGAAACTGCTGTAGCCGTGCGTCAGAGGGAGAAGGAACAAGAGGAGGCCGTTCTCCCGATTTCTAATGTTAAAATGGAGAATCTTTAGGATATCTACCTTAACCTTTTAAGTTAAAATCTGACGTAATTTTGAATCTGAAGTTTATAAGTATGCGTTGATGTTTACAATGGAAAATTCAGCGCAAATTTTTGTATTATTTTTTCTTTTTAAATAGATAATATGAAAATTTGATTTGCGACATACAGTTTTGGACAGTTTGTTATAAACTCGTATTTTTAATGAAGTGCGTGTGAACTGAGGGACCACACCGGGAATTCGGAAAATAAATTACCAAGGATTTAGTAGTAGATTAGAAACAATTGTAGAACGAATCTTGGAATTTGTAAAAAAATGTATCAAAAACTACAGCCCTTTATATGTGGTCCCTCAGTTCTCACAGACTATTTAGCCAGCTCACGGAAATTATCTTTAAAATGAAGATAATGTGATTACACACATTTAGTATAGAATTAGTAAGGTTCATTTACTAAATAACAGGCCCCAAGCATTAAAGAAAAAACTAAAACAACGTCCAAACTGTGGTCCCTCAGTCCACACTAATAATATATATATTTCACTGAAAATTACTGAATCATATCTCTAAATCCGTAAATTTTCCAGCTATGGTTATAGTGCAAGTCTTTATATATTTTCTAAAAAAGAAATGAAACAAAAATATTGGCGCAATTTCAAGATAATGAGTATTAAAACTGGCCCCTCAATCCACACGTCTATTATCATATTGCGTGTGTTAACTGTTTGACCAAAGTAATATCAGAAACTCAAGTGGATGTACCTTTTAGTAAAAAGTTTCTACTAAATTATCGAAAACTTAAATTGTATATTAATTACCTTTAAGCTGAGATAATCATTCATTATTAACCCTAAGAAAATACACCGAGTAGTGTGACCACACAATGAAACAAAATGTATACAGTTTGCAATGTCTTTTATTATACTTCGTATAATATAGCATTTGACAGAACTAAGTAAAGGTTGCATGGTACATTTTTTAATATTGTGATAAATGGAGCAAATGTGTATTAATTAATTGTAAATGTAGATAACAAGATCAACAAATCATTGTATGTATTTGGATGTAGCTTACTGAATGTAAGAATATTTGTTGGTCTGTACTCTCAATAATTTTCAACTGTAGGTCATCATAGCAAAAGAAACGCTCATTCATGAAACAGTGACATCGGTAATGGCCAAGACCGCCTGGGATTAACGCTGGAACGAATTCAGATGCTCCTATAATTTTGTAGGTTCTGTTCTGTACTGTTATGGTAACAGGGACATTAGTTAGATAATCTTTTTCGATGCCATTTAAATCAAACGATATTATTTTTGACAACTCGTAATTATAACTAACTTGGTCATTACAAGTAACACAGTTCCTGTTTTTTTCGTCAATGTTAATAGCCTCTTCTAAAATACTAATACCAAATATTTCAATAAAATTTATATTTAATGGCAAAAATGCAACGTCTCTTTTGATTTGGTTTGATTGGCAGGATGCGTTTAAACACTGTTTTGTGAAAGTTGCACTGGAAAAATATCTCAAAAGTATGTATTCAAATATGTATGAGATGTTACACTGACAATCATAGATAACATGATTTCCTTTCTCATGTGTTGGGCTAAAATATTGTGAAGCAATTTGTGCTCTCATTATATAAATATCATCGTCTGTACACTCAATATCGCAGAGACACTTTATATATTGTGGAATTAAATCTTTGTCAGAAGTGGCCATAATGTCTCGAATACTCTCATTTTCATGAAAACCTACACTCAAAAAATACATAATAGAATCGAAACCACAAGTATTATTGAGACTGACAATAGTATTATTTAGAAATACAGAACGACACAAGTTACCATTTTTCAACAATTTAACATTAGAGTTTATTTTCGCTTTATCCATTTTACCTTCTCCTCTCCAATTTTCAATAAAAGAAGGTTGGTCAGAAAATATAGAGTCCGTATTAAAATATCCCGTGGAAATATTAGATTTAACTTTTTTGGCATTTTTCCTAACTTGAATACATTTTCTTTTTATCGAGCGTTTTTTAAGTGGGATTGCTTTGTTTACTACGTCTTCACCCAGATCAGTAAGAGCAGTTTTCATCACTCCATCTAAGAAATTGGAATACTGTTTGTAGAACTCGTCGATTCTATATTTTTTATCTTTTGTTTTGAAAACTAAGTGTTTCAGAGTTTTAAAGTAACTTTCGATGCCTGACGAGGATGGGGCTTTATTTGCCGAATCGAAATGTGAACATGGTACATTTGACCACAATGGAAGTCTTAATATTATTCTTCTTAACGTTGAAATGAAGGGCGGAAAATAGTATATATTTTCATTATTTTTTAGAATCATGGTGGCTTGATTTTTTGTTTTAACTGTTTTAAGAATATTGTCAAACCAAAGCGAAAAAGAAAAATCCTCAGTTTTATCATCAAATTGGTAGGTTTCATCCAAATTTTTGCTTTCTGAATGGTAGTTGTCAATCTCTACTTTGCTTAACAATTTATCAAGTCGTAATTTTGCTTCTTTACAATCACTACCCATGTTAGTAGTAAACTGGCCAAGGCAAACGTTAATAATATCATGAACGGTTTCTTTTACTATTTCATAATCTTCACATTGTTTTAAAAATACTAAACACCGTATGTAAAAATATTTTATTCGTAAATCAATATCAGACTTAAAACATGCTAAATTATGTAGCGACTTGATGAAGTGACTGGTATCAAGTCTGATAAAAGCATTAGGCTTCTTTGAAATTTTACCTTCGAGAATTAAAAATATTTCTGATAAATAACTTTTGTGGAATTAAATAATGTGAAAGCCTGAATGCAAGCGGAAACCAAAGCCGATGAATCGTCGGTTATGATTTCGTGAGGTGGATTGTCTACAAAACATAACCATTTTTTTAACCAAATCAATATAGTTTCTTGAGAATGTGAGTCAGTCACCATTTGAAAAATTGGCACGGACTTCAACTTATCATTTGCTGTAATAAGCCCTACGTATAAAAATAATCGTTTTGTGACTTTCGTACCATCTGGAAGACAAACTTTGTCGAAAAAAGAACCAGTCGCATCTATTGTTATAGTAACTTTACGAAATTTAGTGTGGTATTCATTAATACTTAATTTGGGAGTCACTCCAAAAACACAATTGAAAATATGGAAAGATACTAATTTCACGAATGGTATTAATATTGTCACGATTACCACTGTTAGCCATAATCAACAAAGAAATAATAGGATTATCATGTGGCAAATGCTCCAACCTAGCATCTGACTTAATTTTTCTTAAGGCAGATATGGATGGCAATACAGGAGAACTTTTGTAGTTGTTGCTGGTGATCAGTTTTGAAGCTAACTCATTATGTACCATGACACCAGATTTATAACTTAGTTCTTTAGCCAGTTGTTGCCTTCTGTAAGGCGTTAGCTTGGACTTCATTTTTGGATTATGTTTGTATGTACCATCAATATACCGAACTTTACATAGAATTTTAATAATTTTGTCCGTTACTTTTTGATTTGTTACGTCAATTTCCGCACTACATTGGGTACATTTACCATGCAAATTAATTTTGTCATCCTGAATTTTGTTTTTCTTGAAGACCCAGGTGCAGGTTAGTTTTGAATGGATCCAAATTTTTTCCTTCAACATGTTGCTCCACTTGTACTTTGGTAACGTTTTATAGTCTATAAGTTGAAGTACCACTCCGTTTCTTATATCCACTTAAAGGTTTTATTTTTGTCCAATCGTATGTATCAAGATTAAATGAAAATCTTTTGGATTCTTCTATACCCGAGCTCAAGTTGTTAGTTTTATTTGCCGATGTCAATGATGAAAGAGTACTTTTTGGAGAACAATTATTTTCATTACATAAAGTCGTGAGTACATCATAAGATGGAATAACACTATCGAAAATAGAATTTCGATTGCGTTTTAGTGATATATACAAAGCCAATGGTGTCATTTTGTGCTCAAGTTCTTCAGATATTGTCAAAAAAATCGGGTCATTATATTTAATATTTGGATCTTGCAATTGTTCAGCATGATTCCTAAAAAAATTCCATTGATCTTCATTGTTTATTTTTGGTTTACGACCCCTGCTATTTTTACCACTGTAATGGAATTTGTATGAATATAAGAGCGAGAATTAATACAATGAATCCCTAATGAAAGTGACCACCATGCAGTGTCAGTGAGCTAGCCATCGAATTACTTTCATAAAAAGTACCCAAATTGTGAAAAGTAAAACAATTTAAATACCACCTTACTTATTTAGTCTAAACTTGACCAACATACTAACTCGTTACAATTATAACTAAAGATATTGACACTTGCATATCTATTCTTAACAAGATAAAGTAACGTCCACTACCTTACAAACGAATAAATTTCGCACTAATTTCATAATTGGTGAGCAATATTTTCTGATACAAAAGAGATATATATGTACTTACGTTGTAATCAACAGGGACATGAAGAATCCTGATAACAGATTCATCGTAACAATATCACAAACTTTATTATTCGCCCACAGTTTAGCTTATTCTCACTTATCCTTAGTTTCCTGTTTTATTTATCCTCATAAACACTATGCGTACGTAAACACCAATGCAACTGCGTTGAGCTGATTCACATTAAACATAAATTAATGAGGGTAGTTTAATATTTTGATCGGTAAAGTTTGCGTTCGGAAACATCTTGTTAATTATAAATATGACTTTAAAAAAAAATTTAAAATATCGAAATAGTATCTGACTAATGTTCTTATAAACTTAACAAGTAAAAAAAACAAAAACTATAAAATCCTAGTCACAACTACATATACCTTAACTCTATTTATCATAATATTAAAAAATGTACATATACATTTTGTTTCATTGTGTGGTCACACTACTCGGTGTATTTTCTTAGGGTTAATAATGAATGATTATCTCAGCTTAAAGGTAATTAATATACAATTTAAGTTTTCGATAATTTAGTAGAAACTTTTTACTAAAAGGTACATCCACTTGAGTTTCTGATATTACTTTGGTCAAACAGTTAACACACGCAATATGATAATAGACGTGTGGATTGAGGGACCAGTTTTAATACTCATTATCTTGAAATTGCGCCAATATTTTTGTTTCATTTCTTTTTTAGAAAATATATAAAGACTTGCACTATAACCATAGCTGGAAAATTTACGGATTTAGAGATATGATTCAGTAATTTTCAGTGAAATATATATATTATTAGTGTGGACTGAGGGACCACAGTTTGGACGTTGTTTTAGTTTTTTCTTTAATGCTTGGGGCCTGTTATTTAGTAAATGAACCTTACTAATTCTATACTAAATGTGTGTAATCACATTATCTTCATTTTAAAGATAATTTCCGTGAGCTGGCTAAATAGTCTGTGAGAACTGAGGGACCACATATAAAGGGCTGTAGTTTTTGATACATTTTTTTACAAATTCCAAGATTCGTTCTACAATTGTTTCTAATCTACAACTAAATCCTTGGTAATTTATTTTCCGAATTCCCGGTGTGGTCCCTCAGTTCACACGCACTCTTTTTAATGTAATAAAGGTTTTTAAGTAGGTATGATATATTAAGATTACATGTAGTTGTATTTAATAATATAGTAACCTACCCACCTACCTGTGAGTGATAAGAGGAAGAGTGATCCCTTTTATACACTTAAACCAAATTATTACGAACTCACAAAAGGCAAAGCATGGAAACTTATATAAGGGAAAGTATAAGTATGTAAGTAAGTGAAACATTATAACTTATTTTAATCGAGATATTTACTGTTTATTATTCGCACTGTTTCTGATATGATCACGGACTAATTAAAGAATAAGTTGAATAGTGTTTAACGAGAAAATTCGTATTCACCCTAATATTGTTATCTTTCTCCTCCTGAACTCGATCGTGATTCACGGTATCTAGACTAGAAATTGGTATTTTTCTGCAACTTGTTAGCCAATTTGACGAGTGGGACCGACCAACGACAAAGAGTTGCCAGGCTCTTGAAATAATATATGTATCTACCATCTAGCGTACTTAACAATGAATTACAACTAAAACAAAACGCCAGATGTTGTGTGATGAGCTTGTTGAATAACTTTGTAAACACTACTGTAAGCGTTTTGAGTAAGAGGGTGTAATTTTAATTTTTTACAAAAGTGACCTTAGGATTAGCTATTTTTTATTTGATGAAGATACGTTTTTGTTTATTTTATTAGCCGTTAAGCATGACTATTAGTTATTAATATTTTATTATTTAGAAATTAAGATACAATTTGTCTAAAGTTAATCGTTAATGAATAAATGAATTAATTTTAAAGTCAATTTTTATTTCAAGTCAAGTTCATACAAGATAGGCACTATACAGGGACAGACATTACACTTCGATCATTAGTTTAAGGAATTGTCGTAAGGCGCCCTTCTAAAAATTATTGAATAAGTATAAACATTTCTAATTTTAAATATTCTCATAAAATGACGTGTTTTATTAGGTATTTGCTTTAAAAATTACACATACCTGCTTATATTTGAAGGTTATAAAAATGCCAAATAATATGTTTGTGTTATTTCAAACTATATAATACCTACGTAAGGGGTCAGTAAAGACAAAACGAGTCTTATAAGAAATTTTACATTTACGAGTATAAACTGCGTGTACGTTCAGCTGCCAGTTTTAGGTTTTCTAATATTGGGTCCAGGATTTTGACTAGCTCTTGAAATACTACCTCCACCGGCGCTTCAGCATCAATCTGGAAGAGGAAGAATGAGTATAATTCGATTGTCGAAAACAACTAAGCTGATTTGAATTAATATTGAATAAGATCTTCCATATACCTAATACAATAATTGGACCATAATTTGAAATGTTAACGCCCCACGTCGCCTCGTTCTCTTTTTCATATAAAATAAAACAAAAATACCCAAAATTGTACTCTCAATAAGGTGACTAATATCTTAAACTAATATGACACGATACTAGGATATACCACTGTGACGGACGGACAGGACGGAACTTATAAGCATCGCTGTGACAGATGGAAATAACGACAGACTAAACCTCATCCCTGCTGTGACAGAGGGATGCACCAACTGACAGAGCTTAACCTCTGCTGTGACAGATCGATAGATGGATAAACTGAGCTGCATCGCTGTTATGACAGACGGATGGACCGACAGTTCAAGCCGCACCGCTGCTGTGATATATACATAGATAGACCGAGAGACTGAACCGTATCGCTGATGTGATATATGGATAGACTGACAGACTGAGCCGGACCACTCCTGTGGCAAACTAATAGACCGGCCACTGCTGTTACAGATTTATAATATTTCCATAGATTTAATGACTTGAGCTCCTTTGGGAAATACTACGTGGAATATAACTTATGTTCTAGACTTAAAACGCTCCAATAGAACTTAAAAACTTATGAAATTCAGAAGACCAAGATAACGAATCTCTTCTTCCTACGATCATAGCAACTAGTGTCGTTTGATATGTGTATCTTGACATATCTATTTTCGAGATTTTCGCATTTTAAACTCTATAACGTTGTAATAAAAGCTAACGCTAATGAATTATGAACATACGGTATGAATAATAAGTAAAGACATTTATTATAACCTAAGTGCACCTGCCATGATCTCTCTGCACTGCCCTAAGGTTGACTGGTAGAAAATGCTTTTGGCATTAAGTCCGCCCATGTACATTCTCGCTGTACTAAAGTTTATATAAATAAAAAAATTAATAAATATGAGTAATTAATGGTTAATAAGCTTTTATATAATCTAGATCTGTTTACCTTGTATAACTTGGGGTTATCCTTAAGAAAAGAATATTGTTTACGTTCGTTAAAGGTGTTAAGGCGTTCGTTAAACATTTCCTTTTCATTCTCACCATCTAGGGATAGCTTTTTGACACGACTCATTTGGCGGTTAAGTAAAGTCTTTGGAGACGCTTCAAGGTATAATATGCCCTGAAAATATTATCGTAAGTGCTAATAATAATTGGTGATGTTTTCTTGGTTAATTAAAGGTATTGAGACATTTTTAATATAATACGGCAATTGTACAGACGCCAGCTCATCCAGTTACCCCAATCTGTCAAATTTCTTTTATAGATTTTCAACTTTATCACAAAAGCATAAAGTTCACTTTCAATTGGGGAGCCTTGACAGATTGGGGTAGCTTGAAATGCTGGCGTCTGTACAAACAATATAAGAAATGCCGATGTCCTTCTGGTTGATTTTCATCCAAGGAGCAGTGATGAGTTCTGTACACAAAAATGCCTCTTTGGTCTACACCAAAGATGCATACAAATACTCATCAACCATATATTTATATATAATTATGTACATATTTCAATTTGTTTAAAAGTCAATGCCCGCACTATTGAATTAAATTTCTGTATCGCGTAGTACTCCCCAAATATGTCTGTCCCGGTTACGAACCAGACTTAGAACAACTACGAGTATATATGGGTCAAGTTAATAGACCCGTGTGTGGATCGAAACCAAAACATGAGGGCGCAGAGGTAGCGTGGCGACCAGTTGAGAAGTAAGAAATTGTGATTAAAATTTTACTTGAAGCAAACTTACAGAGACAGGGGCGATATCCCGCTCAAATGCAACAACTTGAGACTCATCGCGCGGGTAACCTTCTAGTATGTATCCTTTAGAATTGTTCTTTAGCATAATATTCTTTATCACGTCAAGAACGATGTCAGTGGGTACGAGTCCGCCTGTGAAACCAGGAAAATATAACAAAGAAAGTCATTGCATAACAGGTCCTTTCATTTGTGAGTTTGATTCAAGTTGGGCAGTCGATCTTTGAACGTTCCTTGTTATAACTTTAGAAAATGAATTTTGCAGGATACGCAGCTAGATTGAAAGTTTAATATATACATACATAGACTCCAGCCTGTATAGCAAAATATCGATGATTATTATACCATCACCATCACCACACATCACTTTTACCTCCTTCAATCTACCCTGACCATACCATATTATAGGTTACCTCCGAAATGATCTTACTCTACCAACTGTAAAATTCACACTAGCTATGTATCTAAAGCAACTTCCCATTCGTTTCTTTATCGTTATATGTTGTCGCTGTATCATATCACCCTGTTCTCTAAGTATAAGAATTAATTGTAATGAATTATCGCTAAATTGTTACGTACAAACATTGCTTGTTAAAATCCAATAGCCGTGAAAAAGGTAAGGTGTTTATAAAAATACCTTTAGAAATAATTTCTTCAATTAATCTAGATTTGCTGGAACCTGTAGCAACTTCTTCTTTCAGGATGTCACCGATTAATAAATGCTTAAATCCATACTTCTCCGATAGCAGCAAACATTGAGTGGCCTTGCCTGAGCTTGGGCCCCCGATTATCCAGAAAATAGGAGTGTGCCTCGGAACTTTTGGCTGAGAAATATATAATAAGTCACATTATGCCTTCCGTATACATCTGGACGCGTTCTACCGCGTTCGCGCCCTGTCACCCTGAGCCCGCCGCCGTCCTGACGAGTGGAGTGGCGTTGGCGTGAGTTTATATATTGTCAACGCCTGTAACACTTTCCCCTGGTAGGCCATAAGGGAGATCCCTCATAACATGCCCCCCTATCTGCGTAGCATACTCAGGGCGTATTTGCGCGACAGTACGATTAATTCCGTCCGTTTTGAGAGCTGTGCTTTGGAACCTTGTCTACGATGCGGTCTTGCGGACTACAATCGCCAATAATCCACGCTCGGAAACACGAGAGGAAAATTTCCAGCTGGCAGTCCGGCTCGCCACAGACGGTGTCACGTGTGTCGTCGCGGCCTTAAGAAGACTGGGCTTTCGGGTGGCGCCTCATTTGACCGAGGCGCTATGGTTCCGAGGTTAATGCCGTAGGCAGGAACCACCCAGTATGACGGTGCCCGTAGGTTGAAGTACCTTGTCGTCACTCTAGACAGTCGATGGGGCACCGAGGAGCACTTTGAGCGTCTGGCCCCCGAGTGCGCTACACCAGCTTTTACCGAACCTCGGGGGTCCTTGGGAAGAAATTTGGTGTCTCTACGGTGGTGTCGTGCTATCCACGCGGGTCTGAAGCCACGGGCGCCCGTCTTGTCTGAAGGATTGACTAGTACCTCCTGCTGCAGAATTATACTCAGCATACTAACATACGGTATCTTTTTTGGCGCCTCACTTCGAAGCCTGGTTGGAAAGAAAGGGCGGTTACATCACTTACAGTCTGACTCAGATAGTCACGGGATACGGGTGTTTCGGTGAGTATCTGAGTCGTGTAGGCCAAGAGCCCATGACACACTATCACCACTGTGCGAATGACCTAGACTCTGCCCAGCACACTCTCGCCGAGAGCGTTATGACATATTTAAATTAAGTGAAATGTTTAAAACTTCCGTATACGATATTATCTGCTGGAATACTAGAGACACAAATTTACTTCGCCATAGAACACTGAATAATACACAAGGCTAAAATACAACCTTACGTATGAGCATTATATTCTTTAAAGTTACCTGAGGATGGTAAGCTCTGCATTTAGGAGACTGGCACAATTTCAGGCACGGAGGATCAACGTTGGCTTTATCATTCTTTTTGTCTTTCTGATCTTTATCTCTTTCCATGTTTACTGTTACTTAATTTATGCAATGTACCTGCACATTGTCATATAATTTATTTTCGCCGTACAATTCAATGGTCTATTCTATTGTCCGTATCGAACATTGAGTATATAATAATATGTTTTTATGGTTTCGTTTTACAAAACAATGATTTTTCGCTATTTTTTATTATTCGTTTCGGTATTACGTCAACTAAACTTCACAATGATATGATTGAAATCGTATTGATTAATGAGTGACAGTGTCATCATGTTAGATCTTCAAGCATTTAGAATGCTCGAAGTGTTAGATTTAACCAACTATTTAACATTTGCTGCAATATGCAAGACCGAGCTTAGACCATAGAATAATAACTGAATTAGACCACCCAAACTATATGAGCACAGATCAAAACAGTAATATGAAAAATGTGCGTTGAGTTTTGTTGGTAAATCATTTGGTAAACATTTATCTCTTTTCTTTCTTGAGTTCTATTGTGCGTTTCCAGAATTCGTTGGAAAACTACCGTCCGATTTAGTAGCGTCCAGGTTCATTTTAGATGTGTGGAAATGTCAAAGTTTTATGGAGTGGGTCTGTTATTTGATACGACTGGTCCCTGGTCACATTCCACTAAATATAAACTTACTTACGTATATAAAGAAGAAAGTTCCATCGGACTTTTTTCAATTTTTTTTTCATTTGACACACGATGTGTCTTATTTATTATTAGCATAAAAACCTTTTATAGCAAATTGTTAATACTTATTTGAATGGTCAAAGAAAACTTATGATGCGATTCGGCTTTTACACCATAAAGAGAGATTAATCTCTCTAGTAATAAGTAAGTACCTACTCTTTGTATTTCTTCGCAAACTTTTGCTGATGATGATGGAAGTAAGTGAAACAACCTTAAGGACTTTGCAAACATAACTGTTCACGCATCATGCTAAAGATGCCGTGCTAAACAACCGTGGGGACCTGAACCGATTCATACCACCAATTAAACCGTAGTATTATGACGTGATGGTGGGCGCTTGCTATTGGTTTAGACATTATGTACACGCGATAATAAACGCCTCGTATTGGTCTAATATTGTTCCCTACCCCCTATCCTCGAATGCTGTATTTTAAACTAATATACCAGTCGATACCAACTTGGTCTCAACGTAAAAGCTCGTTTTTTTTCTACTCTCCAAAAATCATCAAGTCCAGTTTAGCAAATAAAGTACCGAAACTCTAATCTGTTACATATTGGTCCTTCGAGCCGGATCCTGAATCAGCATCCTGTGGAACTCCTGCTCATACGCGCTATTGCTGACTGGACCCGAAACGCATGAACCTGGAGACAAAGGCGACTGGAGGCTAAGCGCACATTGGACGCGAGCTGGATTGGCTGTTCATCGCAAATTATACGCAGTCTGGTGAGGCCAACCATCCTCTCTTATCCAACCACCTCCTAGTTCTCTTTGTGATACCTGTGCCTAACCTGATTTCAGTGAGATTGACGCATTGGAGTCTTGAACTACCCGAATCATCGGAGCGCGGAACAGGTGGCTGCTCTTTAGGCCACAAGTTAAAGCTTTTAACTGTAAGTACTCCTGTTCTCACTTCCTACCAAAATGGCGAGCGAAAGTGTTAAGTCTCGGGATAAATCCCCTCTTACGCTAGATATAGACAGTGCTACGAATAAATTACGTGAAAAGTCACCTAATCCCGATGCCACGTTACTACGTGACTTAGTCAGAAAACGCGGCGTCATCAAAGGCAGACTTACCAAGTTTTATAACTATTTAAGTAGTATAGAAGAGAGTAAGTTAATGTCTTGTCGCGATCAAATTGATTTAAAATTGCGTATCAAGGGTGCTACTAGCTTATTCAACGATTTTAACGCGATTCAATGTCAAATAGAAGAAATTGTTTCTGATGGCGAGATATCTGAGCAATTAGATAACAGAGAATCATTCGAAACCTCATACTACAGTATTGTAGCTCGCGCGGAGTCCATGCTGACCGATGCTGAGGTCACTAACGGTTCCAATAACCATTGCTTTAGCGAACAATCGCCATCGGTTAAACTTCCAACCATTTCACTACCCACCTTTGACGGAGCATATGAACACTGGCTTGAGTTTAGGGATACATTTTTATCGTTAATTCACAATTCTAAGCGCATCAGTAACATTCAAAAGTTCCATTATTTGAAGTCATCGTTAAAAGGCAACGCTGAATTAGTTATTAATTCCGTCGAATTCTCGTCCAATAATTATCAAATCGCATGGTCATTGTTGCTAAACAGGTACGATAATAATAGACTCTTAGTGCACAATCATGTTAGGGCCTTGTTTACTATTACCCCATTAATAAAAGAATCGCCGGCTAGCATTAGGAAACTTATTGATATAGTTTTAAAAAACCTACGCGCTTTAAAGTTACTCGGCGAACCCACCGACTCGTGGGATACGCTTGTCAATTAAATAATAGTCTCAAAGTTGGATAGGACGACCGAACGCGAATGGGAAACGCATAAGTGCACATTAAACTCGAACGTAGACGATTCCAAACACATAATTAAGGTTGATGTGTTAGTTAGCTTCCTAAAAGACCGGGCGGATATGTTAGAAACATTGCAATTATCACACAATAAACCAACAATTCAATCTGAGCATAAAAAACAACATTCACACAACACATCACACTGCAATGTTTCTACACATAAATCGAACGATAGCCGCTCGCCACACTACAAAAAGACATGTTTAAAATGTAACGCTAATCATCCACTTTATTCTTGCCAGAAATTTATTGATAGTAACTTAGATTCAAAATTAAACTTAGTTCGCGAGCATAAACTGTGTGAGAATTGTTTGCGTTCCGGTCACACTCCCGATAGATGTATGTTTGGGCCTTGTCGAAAATGTAATCGTAAACATAATTCATTACTACACAGTGACAACAGCGATAGTTTAGTTGCATTGCATTCCAATATTACGACTGACTGCCAACCGGTGTCTGCGGTCGCAGGCGCATCGAGTGCATCCTCCGGCCCCGCCTCCTCAACCTCCGTAGGCTCCCAAAGCATTCACGTAAACAAGATACATATGCATAATAATTCTATTGATTCTCACTCGGTATTACTATCTACAGCTGTTGTCGAAGTGCCCGACATTAACGGTGTTTATCATCAAGCGCGCGCGCTGCTCGACAGTGGTAGTCAGCGGTGTTTTATAACGAAATCTTTCTGTAATTTAATTAACGTTCCTATGCTTATTTCTAATTACGAAATTAAAGGTGTAGGTGACTCGGTTATACAATGTTCAGAAACTTGTAACATCGAGATTAAGTCACGAACTGATAATACGTACAAAACACGCATCAATTGTTTTGTATTATCACAGATAACGTCTATGATGCCGGCCTTGTGTCTAACAAAACTAAACGCGCAATTTAATATTCCAAATAATGTAAGTCTCGCGGATCCAAAGTTTTTGGAATATAATACCATAGACATTTTGATAGGCGCAGATAGGTTTTGGGACTTGTTATTAGAAGGCAGAATGAGACTGTCTAACGGCCCTTACCTGCAAAATACTAAGTTAGGTTGGATAATATCTGGCTTAGTTAATAATTCGCAAAATAATAGGCGCGTTCATTGTAACTTAAGTTCCTTAGATTCGCAGCTTCGCTTATTTTGGGAAGTTGAAGAGCTTCCTAAGCTCAGGGATACGCGGACTCAGGAGGAGCGTGCATGTGAAGACCATTTCCTTCGTACTACTACGCGCAATTCAGAAGGAAGGTTTTGTGTACGCATTCCATTTAAAGAGTCACCTGATCTTTTAGGCGAATCGTATACGCAAGCTGAACGACGCTTCCTCGCATTAGAGAAACGTTTACAACGTTCCCCTAGTTATAAATTATTATATACGCAATTTATGAAAGAGTACCTATATCTAGGTCATATGATTCTTTCAAGCGTCCATGCTATTTCATGCCGCATCATGGTGTATTTAGAGAGCAAAGCACCACAACTAAGCTGCGTGTGGTCTTCGATGCGAGTGCACCATCGTCTTCTGGCAAGTCACTCAATGATTTACAGCTAGTTGGGCCTCCTATCCAAGGGGACTTAATATCCATTCTTCTTCGTTTTAGACAGCATCAGTATGTCGCGTGCGCTGACGTCGAAAAGATGTTTCGCAATTGTTTAGTAGCTGAAGACCAGCGCCAGTTTCAAAATATTCTGTGGCGTGATGACCCTTCTAAGCCCTTAGGGACTTATCAATTAAATACCGTAACATATGGTACCGCATCCGCACCGTTCCTTAGTGTTAGGTGTTTGAAACAGTTAGGTATGGAGTCATGTAAACCCGAGATTCAACGCGCTATTTTAGAAGATATGTATGTAGATGATCTAATAATATCACATGATGATAAATTAAAATTAATTGACTTATGTACGAATATAAATAATACTTTGCAATCTGGTTGTTTTTCACTTCGAAAGTGGGTTTATAACTTTCCATTCGATAGTGACAAATTAAGCAACCATTCTATAGAAATTAAATCCAATGAAAATATTAGTTCTAAAACATTGGGTTTAGGCTGGAACAATGTAAACGATGTATTTTATTTTAATACACAATTCCATAACGACAACCAGTTAGTCACTAAAAGGTTTATTTTATCTAACATATCGCAAATATTCGACCCGCTCGGTTTATTAAGTCCTACAATAATTATAGCAAAGGTTTTGTTACAACAGTTATGGCTACATAAATTAGATTGGGATGACAAGGTTCCATCTAACGTCGAGCGAACGTGGAACCGGTTTGTTATTTCTTTGAATGCGCTCAGTACTATAAACGTTCCCCGCAACGTTATAGGTAGTCATTTTATGTATCTAGAACTGCATGTCTTTAGTGACGCATCGCAAACGGCCTATAGTGCCTGTATTTATGTGCGCACTATAAGTATGGATAACGCGATTACCGTAAGATTATTATTTTCTAAATCTCGTGTCGCGCCCTTGAAACCGCTAAGTATACCAAGGCTCGAACTCTGTGGTGCTTTGCTAGGTGCTAAATCGCTTGACAAGGTTCGTAGTTCTTTGCGTTGTGAGTTTAGGAACATAGTGTTTTGGACTGACTCAACCATTGTACTAGGATGGTTGCGCATGTCTCCAAACAAACTAAAACCCTTTGTTCAAAACAGAACGGTAGAGATTCATGAACTCACACAAGATGTTGTTTGGCGCCATGTGAAGAGTAAAGATAATCCCGCGGACCTCGCATCACGAGGTGTTTACTTAGAGGACCTGTCTTCTTCCCGTTTATGGTGGGAAGGCCCGGATTTTTTGAGAAATCCTAGCTTCTCATTAGACAATTTTAGTTATAGTAACGTAGATACAGATATAGAACTGCCTGAACTTAAATCTGTTGTTTGTTCTTTCGTGACCCGTGATTCGTGTGATTTAAGTATTTTTCCATTTTACCGTTTCTCTCAATTTAAGCGTATGAAGCGTGCCGTCGCATATTTACTACGTTTCATACATAATATTCGCAATAAAAATAGTAAACGGAACGGTATTCTTAGTGTTAAAGAGTTGAATGAGTCACAAATAGTTTTAACGCGGTGGTGTCAAATGGAAAGTTATTCTAATGAATATAAACTTTTAATGGATTGCGCCATAATTAAAGGTAAAAATAATTTAAAACGACTTAATTTATTTTTAGATAAAAATAATATTATTCGCGTAGGATTAGGTTAGGTTATTCAAATGAATTTAGTTATAATAAAATGCACCCTATATTGCTATCGAGTAAACATCATTTTACTGTATTGTTGTTTCGGTATGAACATCTACAGCTTCTTCACGCTGGACCTCAAGCATTGCTTTGCCATTTACGTGAAACATGGTGGCCTTTAGGTGGTAGGAGTCTGTCTAGGCGCATAGTGAACGAGTGCGTTATATGTACACGCAATAAGGGTAAAACTTTAACTCCGCAAATGGGTAATTTACCTAATGATAGAATAACTCCTACGTTTCCTTTTTTTAAATGTGGAGTGGATTACTGTGGGCCAGTGTTCATACTTAACCGTAAAGGTAGGGGGTCTAAAACGTCAAAAGCCTACATTTGTTTGTTTGTTTGCTTTGTTACGCGCGCAATACATTTGGATCTCGTTAGTGATCTCACTAGTGAAGCATATTTATTAGCACTTAAGCGGTTCGTATCTCGTCGTGGTAAACCTAAAGTTATTTTTTCTGATAACGGTCGCAATTTTGTGGGGTTGATGAATGATTTCTCTGAATTTTTACGTAAATGTAATTCTGATGTACAGGATTACGTCATTAGTCAACAAATAGATTTTAAATTTATTCCGCCGTATTCGCCGTATTTTGGTGGTTTGTGGGAAACAAGAGTAAAATCTTGCAAATATCATCTTCGCAGAGTAGTAGGAAATGCGCATCTTACATTTGAGGAGTTTAGCACAGTGCTGTCACAGATAGAAGCTGTCCTAAATTCCCGACCACTTTCTCCTCTTTCTTCAGATCCCCAAGACCTTTCCCCTCTTACTCCAGCTCATTTCTTGGTTGGTCGACCGCTAACTGCGCCAGTTTGTGAGGACGTTCACGACATTCCCGAACATCGATTGAAGAGGTTCGAAAGAGTAGAACAAATTCGACAACATTTTTGGACACGCTGGTCCAAAGAATATATTTCGGAGCTGCAGGTTCGAGCAAAATGGACAGACAATAAGACGAATCTGAAGGAAAACTCACTTGTCCTTATAAAGGACATCAATCTTCCACCATTGAAATGGCCTATGGGCCGAGTACTTCGTACCATCCCTGGTAAAGATGGGATTTCGAGAGTCGCAGACGTCATGACAGCTGCGGGCATCGTGCGTCGAGCTTACGCCAGGATTTGTCCTCTCGTTTATGAACACGACGACGAGTGAAGATATTTCAACACTTATATGTTGAAAGCTACTGCTTCCAAGGCCGGGGGTATGTTCACGCATCATGCTAAAGATGCCGTGCTAAACAACCGTGGGGACCTGAACCGATTCATACCACCAATTAAACCGTAGTATTATGACGTGATGGTGGGCGCTTGCTATTGGTTTAGACATTATGTACACGCGATAATAAACGCCTCGTATTGGTCTAATATTGTTCCCTACCCCCTATCCTCGAATGCTGTATTTTAAACTAATATACCAGTCGATACCAACTTGGTCTCAACGTAAAAGCTCGTTTTTTTTCTACTCTCCAAAAATCATCAAGTCCAGTTTAGCAAATAAAGTACCGAAACTCTAATCTGGTACAATAACAATTTATTGGACCGTTTGTAACATTTATTTTAGTGACCAGAAACACTTATTTTAGTGGCCAGTAGGGGCAGAGTCAGTAGATGACACCGCAGCTGCTTGTGTTCTCTCCTCCAAAGCTCGCTTGCAGTTTTCTAGTATTGGGTCTAAAATTTTCGTCACCGTCTGAGCGATCGTTTCGGGGGGACCTTCAGCATTAATCTAAAAAGATATTTAATAATAATCAGTGTGCAAAATGATAAATCTACAGTAAAAGATATTAGGGTGATGAGCAAGAGTACTCATTGAAACAAGGTTGAAAATACCGTAGCATATTGGACAATGCTCTTTTCGATAATTTTGTCAGCCTTTTAATTTTAAACTGCGCCCTGACGCTGTTGTCAGTTCTCTGGTAGATATTGCCTCGGGGGACGAGTTCTAAGACTTCTACGCCTTCTACGGATCAGATGGGGTGGTAATATTCTTTGCGGTTGACACAGCAACGCACATAATATACTAGTGTGACGTGCAGCAGCAGCTTGTGCACATACTTGTGAACTATATGTTACGAACAAATCGGCTAGTCTCTATTGAGACCGGCCGCTATGACTAAAATTCTAAGTACTTTAATTTTGCCAAATTGTTTTATGAAGCAAAGTCACGCAGGCGAACCAAAGTCACCGACATAGCCCGAAGAATTGCAAAACTGAAGTGGCAGTGGGCGGGACACATAGCTCGTACATCCGACGGCCGTTGGTGCAGAAAGGTTCTCGAGTGGCGACCACGAACCGGAAGCCGCAGCGTGGGCAGGCCCCCTACAAGATGGACCGATGATCTTGTGCGGGTCGCTGGAAAATGCTGGATGCGAATAGCGCAAGACCGGTAATTGCGGAGATCTTTGAGGGAGGCCTTTGTCCAGCAGTGGACGTCTTTCGGCCGATATGATGATGATGATGATTTTTTATGAAGTAATGAATTTCTATTTTCGCTGATGTTAAAATTGTGAGTTATAAATTAATAGAGGGTGATACAGATTTGGTCATACTTGCAGACTGCGTTGAGAGAACATGGTGAATATAATGTTGTGTGATATTTATAATACATCCAGGAGTTCAACACAATCATACTACCAACCTTCATCATGCCAGCCAAAGTACGTCCACAGCTAGACAAAAGCCTCCCCAAATAATATTTTTTCTTAATTGATCGTTTCGGTATTACGTCAAATAAACTTCACAATGACATGATTGAAATCGTATTGATCAATCATCATGTTAGATATGCCATAATCGCCACGCGAGGCAGACAGGTTGGCGATCGCAGTTTGATGCTCCTAGTTCACAGAAAAACGCTGCTGCCCGTTTTCTGGTCGGTATTCCCTCGTACGATTTCTACGCCCGCCACGGGATGACATGGGGTGATGATATTCTATGCCGTCACCACATAGCAACCTACCTTGGTCAAGGGCAATATAATTAAAGCTATTTAGGGTAGATGCTCCAGTAAATGAACACGCCCCAGTGAATGAACAAAACGCAGTATTTTCTAATTATTAAGAAATTAAAATATTTGTACCCAACACAGTATTTTTTTTCGTGGTTGCAACTCTTTTTTTTATTATAGTGGCCACACTTCACTGTTTGTTTTAAAATGGCGAGTGTTGAAAGTTGGCAGTGTTAGTGCATCTGTTATTTGTTCAAGAAAAAATTTAGGCTTCGGGTAAGACATAACCTTTTTGATACCACATTGTAGCCATAATAGTGGGACAAACTATAAGTTATTGATGCATTGTATTAAAGCATAGTTATTCTATATGTTTCAAATTGGTTCCATTGCTATTTTAGCAAGTTTTAAAATAATTATTACGTGTCCCAGTACTGGAACTAAAAATTGGTGGAAACCCGGTGAATGAACGACCGTTCATTCACTAGACCAATCTCGATTTCATATTTTTGTTGAAATATGTAATTAATTCTTATACCATAAGATTCAAGTTTTGGGAGTCGTTTTAAAAAACGATTTCTGATCTTTAGGCCAATATTGGGACAGGAATGTTCATTTATTCGTTCATAAAATCTAGTGAATGAACTAACATTTTTTATCATGTTCAATATTAGATTTCGTCATGGAGATGTAACCAATGAATGAACACAACGTTTTGAGTGTAGATTTTATGGGTTTAAGACCTAGATTTTATTAACTTTTTATATTACTGTCCCTTTAGGTTACCATGGATACAAAAAGAAAATACGAAAGATTTCGATATACGCAAGAAACATTGGAAAGAGCTCTTAGGTCAAGTTCTAATGGAGAACTAACTATTAATAAAGCAAGTAACGTTTATAAGATACCCAAATCCACCCTACATAACAAATTAACAAATAAAGTTCCCTTGCAAAGAAAAATGGGTCCTCCATCTGAACTCTCTGTGGATGAAGAGGCTAAGATGGCTGAGTGGATAATAAATAAAGCTAAATTAGGTTTTCCAATGCACCCAGAGGAAGTTTTTGATACTGTTGAAAATTTTTTAAACACCAACAATAGAAACAGCAAGTTTACAGGGAATAGACCGGGAAAAAAGTGGCTTAAATTATTTTTAAACAGGCATCCTGAGATCACTAAAAGAAATGCGGAAGTAATTTCTAAAGGCAGGGCTGCAGTAACTGAAGCATCTATCAGGGCTTGGTTTAAGGAACTAGATCAGTTTTTGACCGAAGAAAATGCTTTAGATATTAAAAGCAATCCTAGTCGGATATTTAACGCTGATGAAACAGGTGTTATGACCTGCCCCAAAACCGGTATTATATTGGGACCAAAGAATTATAGGAATACATACGAAATTGCCAGTGGAAAAGAAAAAGAATCTATAACAGTTCTTTGTAATTTTGCTGCCGATGGAAAGGATGTTCCTCCATTTGTAGTATATCCATATAAGCGAATGCCACCGGCAGTGGTTCAAAGTTTTCCGGATTCTTGGTATATTGGTCGATCAGATAGCGGATGGATGGTATCGAGCACATTCTTTTCTTATATTAAATTATTTTACGATTGGCTTGTACAAAATGAGATTCAACTACAGGTAATACTCTTTCTTGATGGGCATAAATCTCACATAAATCAAGAAATGTTTGATTTTTGTCGAGAAAAGCGAATTATTATATATTGTTTATATCCTAATGCCACGCACATCTTGCAGCCTTGTGACGTGGCTATTTTTGGGCCTATAAAGAAGAGTTGGAGGAAAGTAGTACGAAAAAATAAGCAAACTTCGACATCCTTCATTACGAAACAAAATTTCGCTAAAAAGTTTCAAGAAGCTTATACCACTGCTTTAAAAGTCGAAACTATAACTAATGCTTTTAGAGCATGCGGATTATTTCCTATGAATGCAAATGCTGTAAACTATTCAAAATGTATAAACACTAGAAGAGAGGAGATGAACGAACACAGTTTAAGAAATCAACAAAACCAAATTCTGGAGGAGAGAAGAGATGATATGAGAAGTACGATCAAAGTTATTGAAACGGAAATTGGACAAACTTTAAGAAATGAATTTGTTCAGACTTATTTATCGAAGCAATCTCATAAGCATCCATATTTTTCGTTATGGGTTAAATGTAGAAAAATAATAGATAGTTCTAGAGATGTGACTATAGCAAACAATACCTCACTTGATGTCCCTCTTGATTTATCTAACACTTCTAGTTCCCTTAGACAGTCCTTAAGTGACATAAACGGACAACTGCCTCAAGAAAGTACTGAACTTGAATGTCCTCTTGAACTTGAAAAAAATCCCGAAATAGTTATTGAAATTGCAGATAGTCAAAACAATGATAATACTCACGATATTGATTTAACTGTGTCAGATTTTAATAATATTACAAATTTTTCTAAATATTTTGAAGACTGTACATGGAATTGCAATGAGACAACTGATATAGTGGATCTAATAATTGATAGTGAATTAAACTTGCCAATTGTGATTCCTCTACCATGGTATGACACTCCATTAGAGGGCACAATGTCAGAAAGCACAATCACTAATAAAACAAAACCCGATAATCCGGAATTATGTCTAAGTGACGCGCTGCCTATATCTTCTACACCTGAGGTTTTTACTGAAAGGCACCCGGAAATTGAAAGTAATGTTTCTGCTATTGACGCGTGTCCGATCGACGAAAACAAAATACAACCAGGGATGGATACCAATAGAATCGAAGGATTTTTGAGCTACCCAAAAATCACTTCAAAGAAGAAACCCCAGGCAAAGAAATCTAACCCGATGCCTTTTGGATTAACCGGTCGAAGGTACAAAGAACATATTGAATCGATAGAAGAGGAAAAGAGACTAAAAGAAGAAGAGAAAAGAATGAAAAAAAAAGAAAAGCAGAGGTGAAAGAAAATGAAAAAAAAAGGAAACAGGAAGACAAAGAAAACAAAAAGAAAAAGAAAGAAGAAGAAAAGATTTCGCGAAAACGTAACGGTAAAGACCACGAAGGAAGCTCTGAGGATGATAAAAAAAGAAATCAGGTAAAAAAAGCTAAGCCGAACGACGAAATTGAAGTTGATGAGTCTATACCCATACAGAAAGATTTATATGGCAAATACGTTATGGCAAGGTTCAAAACAGAAAGAAGAGTACGACATTATGTAGGTAAAGTTCTTATGGTGAACGACGAAGAACAGAAATATAAGATAGATTTTCTTGGAAAAAAATCTGTATGTGATAACATTGTCAGCTTTGTAAAACCACTCGTACCTGATGTAACAGAAGTTGATTTTAAGGACATAGAACGTGTGTTATGTGAACCTTCTTGTTCAAGACGTGGCTTGGTCTCTTTTCACGATGTTACATTTAGAGATATAGAATAAAGAATACTAATGCCAAATAATAAAAATGACTATTGAGACTGATTATTGTGACTGTTAATTACTTATAAACGAGGTGGGTTAAAGTTTATTAGAATAAAGAATAATAATTAAAATGACTATTGAGACTGATTATTGTGATTCTAGTTATATTAATTACTTATGAACGAGGGTGATTAAAGTTTAAGAAATGTTTCTCTAAGCGAAGCTTACAATTATGTTACCTAGTTATTTCATACTAGATTTTTTATTATTTTGATATACTTAGTTATATTTTTCATTTTCTTTGAATTAAAAGATATTTAGGTGCCTGATAAGCCTGTAACAATTTCATTTCAAATATAACAATTTCATTCAAATATAACAATTTCATTCAAATTTTAAAATTTCATTTTCATTTCAAATAAACATGTAACGACGATGTTGATTAAAGTTTAAGAAATGTTTCTATAAGCGAAGCTTATAATTATGTTACCTAGTTATTTCATACTAGATTTTTTATTATTTTGATATACTTAGTTATATTTTTCATTTTCTTTGAATTAAAAGATATTTAGGTGCCTGTTAAGCCTGTAACAATTTCATTTCAAATATAACAATTTCATTCAAATATAACAATTTCATTCAAATATTAAAATTTCATTTTTATTTCAAATAAACATGTAAATGTTTGTAACTAATTTATAAGCAAAGGATTGAAGTTCGTTTATTTACTTCATTGTAAAACTGGATTTATTATGATAATAAGGATTTCTCTGAATTGTTAATTAAATAAAATTTATGTTCATTTACTGGTTTTATTTAGTTCATTAACTAGAAAATTTTGTTCATTTACTGGGGTTTTAGGGTATTTTTCAATTTATTTCTAAATATCTAAGAAACTATAAAGATTTTGTCGTAAAACCAATTTAAAAAATATTTATTAATAATATCATATTATGAAAATATAGTTTTAGAACGTATCCCATATAGACTGTAATGTTTTTATGAAGTTCGAAGATTGCTTAAGTGTTCATTCACTGGAGCACTTACCCTACACACCAATTCTGCCAACTCGGCAGTTAAGTTTGTAAACAGCTTAATGCTCACCCTGTTGACTTTATAATCATGTTTTTCGATAATGCTGTCTTTGTGGCCGAAAAAGTTATCAAGTCGCCTCTCGATGGTGACCTCGTTGTCATCTAAGCGGTTCGAGGTTTGAGCGCGGTGCATCAGGCGCTTCTTTAGGGTCTCACGGGTGGCCGAAAAATATAGAATGGTCTGAAAAGATTAAAATATACAAATGTATTATTTCAGTCTCTATGGACGTAGATGTATAAAAAGTTTTAACCACTTTGGAAAGAAGTAGCAAGGCCTAATGCTGCCCAGAGAATCTACCGCCCAGTTACAGTAATGGTGTGAGTAGGTAGTGGTTAAGTTTATACGGAAAAATGTTGCGTAAGGAAAAATTAACAAACTCACAGTGACGGGGGCGATGACTCTTTCGAACGCTTCTCCTTGGGAAGCTTCTCGAGGATACCCATCCACCAGAAATCCACTGCCGGCAGCCAGGTTTGCTAACATTGCTTTCTTCAATAGATCTAGAACTATATCCGTGGATACCAGGTCACCTAGTTCGGATGGATTAAAAAAAATACTGTATTACAAGGAATTGGATTCGGGCCAATACGTCTTATAGATGACCCTAGAGAACTGACAATATGTTTATAATCATTCTTGCTAGGGTGGGGGCCGGAGAAAGATATTGTTTTTGTATATATTATAATATTTATAATAATATAATTTGTAATACTGTGTGTTGAATTGAAATAAATTATTCTTAATCTTACTTCAAGCCTGGCTATAGTCTAGTTTTGAGACGTCTACTATTTCGTGAAACATATGTAAGTATATGGTCTGCTTGATGGTTATCCGTTAGGCTAGGATATAGATATTAATTTTATTTTTTGTAAGGATCCCATTCTTAAGTATCGAAGGATAACCGCAATCGCGGTTATCCTTCGATCCTAGCTGGTGGCTGTGGGAGTAACTTTCTTTGAAACCGTATTTTAAGAGATCCTATAGATTATAATAGTGCGAGAATACCAACTCCAGTACCTCTACCAAGACTCTACATAGTTTACTTACATGGTATAGACATGAAACCGTTTCTCAGTACAGACATTTTAAGTTCATTGAAGTTTCCGCTACGGGCGGTACTAGTTAATGTGCTAAAAAACGTCAAGTATCATTGAGGAAGTAAACTACATGAACTTGTGGTAGACATGCAGATGCGAGAACTGCGGAGATAATTAGAGGCCATGCGATATATTCTGCCCAACACTTGTGCATTTAGTAGAACATTCACAAGAAGACAAAGCTTCTCCTCAAAATTAGGGAATCAATACTCTCTCCAGTAGAAGTATTGATGTCGTAATTATGAGGAGAAGAGATTTGCTTCTAAGGATGCACGTTAAGAATTCCAAGTTTTACATTATCATATGGGCAGGTGTTACCCAAGTGTCAGAAGTGTTCAAGCCGCCCAGTAGGGCTCTGACAGGGCTTGTCGACTGTTGTCTAACGACTACAAACGGGACCGAGAGCTTAACCGAAGCACGGAGACGCTCAGAAATTAAACCACGGCGGTTACCCATATATAGACTGACCGAGGTGCTTAACCTCGCTGAAGACTTACGTGAGAGTAACTGGCTGTGGCTACACAGCCATATTACGCTAACAGATAGAAGATTTAATATTGAATAAAACTACCTTAGACAAAACTTAAGCTAAAAAATAAATCCTACTAATATTATTAAGGCGAAAGTTTGTAAGTATGGATGGATGGATGTTTGTTACTCTTACACGTAAAAACTACTCAAGGGATTTTTATGAAACTTTACAATAATATAGTTTATACGTCAAAATAATACATAGGCTACAATTTATAAAGATATTGTGTGAATTGTCTAAATTATGATGATAACTGTCAAGTAAGTAAGAAATAATCTAATATCTGCGATCTTTGGCGTGCACTGCCAAAACCGCTAGAAGTTACACGTCCTACTAATAATATAAATGCGAAATTTTGTGAGTATAGATGTATGGATGTGTGTTTGTTACTGTTGCACGTCAAAACTACTTTAACGCGGGTGAAACCGCGAGGCATAGCTAGTAATATAATATAGGAACCTCGCGCTATGACATTGGCGATACACCTCGCTCGGTCGGTGCGTTTTTCCACTTCCTCGCGCAATAAGTCCCCGGTGGAGAGATGGGTGAAGTTGTACTTCTTTGAGATGATGGCACATTGAGTGCCTTTGCCGCACCCTGGACCTCCTAGCACCCAAAGTATGGGGGTCACGAGCGAGTCAATTTTGGGCTGAAAATCATAGAAGTTTAAGCTAGGTACTACGTGTCTTAACCCAGATAAACTATGGAGACTTAATGGTTAACTGACTGTATCCTGGATCGCAACCCAATTATTGTTCACACACAAAAGGAGTGGGCTAATTTTATAAGCGATAGACCTGGTGGAATGTTCTGCTTCAGTCAACTTTCCCCGCAATCTTATTAACGTGCTAAGCTTGGTCTTTTGTTACCATCATCATTACAGCCCAAATAAGTCCATTGCTGGGCAAGCCTCCATCAAGAATCATCTTGGGGGGATATGCCATAATCACCACGCTAGGCAAACAGGTTGGCGATCGCAGTAAGATGGTCATAGTACACAGAAGGAAGCTGCTGCCCGTCCTCTGGTAGATATTCCCTAGGGTCGACTTCTACACCCCCCACGGGATGAGATGGGGTGAAGATATTCTAACTATACTAACTGACTGGGAATAACTAACGCACTAAAAGAATTTCCTGTACAACTTCATAAGTACCTTCGTACCAATCTCCAGTAAAATCAAAGCATCAGGTCCTAAGTTGCTTGGGAAATGTTGACAGATTTTATACATGACCAGGAACGGACTTACTCGAGGAAAATACGCATCGCATTTAGGAGACATGCACAGCAAAGGGCATGGAGTGATCTTCTCTATCACCGGCTCATCACATCTCTTGCAAAACTTTTCATCGAATTTAATTTTCTTTTCTTCCATGGTTTGACTACATCGACGTGTGGAAGAGAGTAATTTTTTTGCTAGTCTCTCTGATAATTTGGTTGTGTGGAATCTACAGAGAGCATTGTATTTACCTTCAAAATGTATATTTAGTTACTAAAATTTGTTCTCAGAGAGGTCAAATATTTTATTTATATTAGGGTATCATAGAGCTTTATAGAGGTATATCCACAGAGTACTTATCAGTATGTTTGGAATTTATTTCAACTTGATGTGCAGAAAGAGATTGATATATTTCTCTGTCTTTATCTGCGCCTCACCCACTTACGGAAAACAATGAGGAAGTTTGGATATTTCGCTCATAGGCGATAAATACAATTCACAGATTCTATTGAATATAAAAACGTTAAAAAAAGGTTGACAGTAAACGTAGTTTGTTATATTCCCTTTGGTTGATAGAATCTTAGATTCTCTCTTCATGATTCTGACACATGCCATGCCTATTCAGCCAGCTTAACCTACATCAAAATTAGCGATGTTTTTTATATATTTATTGCTATTTGATCATAAAAAAATAATACCGCTTTACCGTGACATACGTACAAACTTTTTTGTATATTTTTTACATGACCGAATATTTTCCCTTTTCTTTTTAAACATATGACAAGTTTATTGCTTCGAGCATAGTGCTCGAAGGGTTATTGAGAGTTATCTATGTGAGATCAATGTTCGTTTCTACACAGTATACATCTCCTATATACAAATATACTCTGTGGTGTCCATAGCGCCGAATAACTAAAAATCTTAATAATCTAAGATGGTATTCTATATAATTTATCTAAATTGCATTCTGTGACAATTAGGCTATTCCAATGTGTATTAAACATAGTGTTACATACTCTCTGTTGAGCCCTCCTGATTGGGGTAAAAAATTGTGTAATAACTACATTTTAATGAGGTTATAATGCTTTGTGTTCATGGCTTAGAGCACTGTGGGCACAGAGTACATTATACATTGGTAACGGTTTCAATAGATCCAGAATGATTTTGGCAAGCAAGCATGGTTGTAATTCCAAGATTTATTATTGATCCTGGTTTTAATGCATCCAATCAACTGATACTCAAACCTTACAACTTCAAGTTCTGAACAATTATATAATAATAGTAATATGGACTCAAAAAGTTAAATGTTTTTTAAATAAAGAGAATGAATCGCTGTCAGATCTGCAAGAAGCCCGAGGCATCATCAGCACGCGGTACTACATGCCCTTTATTATGTTCAAAATGTCAGGAGTCATACGACCCTCATCAGGTAAAGCTTTTTGCAGCACAAATTAATTACTTAGTCAAAACCATGTTGAAATGATTATTGTATTGTACATTTTTTTATTCGGAAAAAATAATCTATTTGGTGTTCGTAAAATAAAATTAAAAATAACTTATTATCTAGTGTTAGTACCAATCACTCTTGTCACAAACTGTTTTAATATTGGAAAGCTAAAGTTCTCCGCTACAGTTTTCAAAATCTATTTTGACTGCCTCTCACTCTCCTCAGTAATGATGCAGTTTTTTTGCGTATTACCGCATAAAACCCGTCGGTGGTAGTATTATAAATGGCCGAACATATTATCCTACACAGTAACAGTCTTCAGTTTCTGATCAGCATTCACCGCAAAATATCCTGAATTCAATAAGCTTTTGGTCAACCATTAACGGGTATCCGCCAAAGTAGCTTAGTTTCTATGCCTCTCCGTACTTTGGCGGATAATGCTAGTTGCATAGAACCCAAATCCGGAGAGGATCACACCTTACCAATGTTTTAACAGTAGTGTAGTGAAGCTTGTGGAAATATTGCGGTCGCAACAACCGTTGCGCCCTTACTAGGGCAACTATCTTACTGTTGGCAACTATGTTCCTTCTAGAACAACTATCATATGCATAATCAAGCCCATATACAAATCATAAAGGCACTAAGTGACACACATACGTCCATTCCTTCTTGTTCCTGTAATGGTTACGATAAGGTTCTCTTTACTCCTAATATTTCGAGACCTTTACATCATTAATTTATTAACTATCCTTCGAAACCTAGTAATGCTAATCTTGATCCTAATCAAATGGCATCAACAAAACCATTTTCTACGTAATAATTACAATAAGTTTTGTTTAAAAGACACCACAACTGAAGTAAAATTCAAAACTGTCTTTGAGAGAAAGCGAGAAGGAAAATGTGTGCACGTATCTTTCTCTCACGAACTTATGTCTATCTTTCAAGTCTGTTCGCCTCACCCAATCTCATTTTTCGTAATGCTCTCGTCATGCATTCCCCAGATTACTCCCCAAATCAAGCGTGGGTAGAGAAGTTTAATTTATATAATTTGATTCTAGCAAAAAGTGGACCCACCACTACTTACTCCTATATTCTGGGTGCTCGGAGGCCCTGGATGTGGCAAGGGCACTCAATGTGAAATCATCGCCAAATACTACCACTTCACCCATCTGTCTACCGGAGATTTGCTGCGCGCAGAGGTGGCGACGACGGGCAGTGAAAGGGCGAAGTTAATTGCGGATATTACTAAACAAGGTGCTGGAACAAGAATAAACCTATTTTCGTTAATAACTAGGTAGTCTGCACTAATGCTGAGGCAGGGAAGTCATTGGTGCGGGTGATGAATGCATCGATGGGTTAATGGAGCTTGTTCAAACGCAGATAGTGACGCAAAAACGTGTTATTGGGGTTATTTTTATAAGAGAGACATTCAGTGGTAGGTGGAGTCCTTAAGTTGGTTGTATTATGTATATATTTGGGTGTTGTAGATAACGTAAAGTAGTCAGTCCGGCTGATCTCTTCCCGTTTGCGTCGGATATCTAAACCCATCGGATTATGCGAGTGAAGAAATAGAGAGTGCAGCCGTATTTGCGTACACACGTTATTGCGTGCGCTATTATATGTCCTGCGTGGTTGGCTAGTCTATTCTATATTGGCTTCTTTTAATTGCCAAGAGCACTACTACACCCGTATCGGTATCTTCTGGCGTTATATCTCGGGGGCATAAGAAAGTTAAAAAAAAAATTACATATAGCCCGTGCGGTAGATCAAGAACTTATCGGTCCAGCTTCATCAACTGACTTTATTCCATATGATGATTTTATACTCCCAATGAAACCAGGTGACTTGGTGCCGACGCAGATAGTATTGGAGTTGGTGAAGAAAGCGATGTTGGAGAATGTGGGTGGAGGTGTTGGCTTTCTCGTCGATGGATATCCACGCAAGGCCTCCCAAGGAGAAGTTTTTGAACGTGTTATTGCTCCTGTTACTGTAAGTTTATATGTGTAGTATTTTCAACTTGTTGTCTGTCTCCAGTCATTGTAGAACTTTATGCATTTCCACTACAAATTTTATTTTTCCCGCACTCCTCCTTGGCTGCCTATCAGACTTTATCGGTATACTCACATTATCGCAGTTCTATACAGTATTTTGTTCTATCTACGTCAAGTAACGCTTCAAGTTTCTTCATTCAACTCACTGGTGCTAGTGCAGAGTCGACATTTCGAAAGTTAATCTAAATGAAATCTTAAAGAGAATTTAGAAGCGGGTCCACTAGCACTAGCAGGAATCGACCTAATAATAAAAGTATGGACATTACGCCTTTGTTTTCGATCTAATAATAAAAAATATGAACTTTATGTTAAGAAGATAAGGCGGAATTTCTTATTTTAGTAGAAGTAGCTTAATCTCACTCTTATTATATGTGATAGTAGTTTTCGAAGCGCGTCGAATCTGCACTAGCAAGAATATAGTTAATATTTTCGATCTAATATTGATTCTGGACTATGAAGACTAATTACTTAAAACTATATGTTAATACCATCATCATCTCAGTCGAATAATGTTCACTAGTTTTCGCGAAGATGGGATGGCAATATACGTCGCCGTCACCATATAGCCAGTATCAATTACTAAAATGCTAACAGCAGAGTGCTTACCCTGGAATGGTAGAAGCTGCAAATTCAATTCCCGCCAGATAATTTCCCAGTGTTGAGTTTAGTAGAATCAGTAGACTATGCTTCTTGGAATCCATTATACATTTGTTTGTTGCAGTACTAGCTGCTCCTGTTATCTTCAAGGGTGAAGTCAATATCAACTCAAAACTCTGATACTAGACTCGAAATATTTCAATGTCTCAAAATATTTTCAGGCAATACTGTACTTTTCGGCGACCCGAGACACTTTGTATAGGCGTTTGATGCATCGTGCTCAAACCTCAGGTCGTTTGGACGACAACGAGGACACCATAATGAGACGACTTCATACGTTCTTCGAGAACAAGGATAGCATTATTGAAATGCATGCCGATAAAGTGGAAAAGGTGAGACAAATGAAACTGAAAATTAGACGCAATATTTTTTTTTACCATAGCACCTCTCGCCAACCCCAGGAAGTGCGTTGTTACGTTCTAGAGTCAAATGGTCACAAAGGGTACAGTTTTAAAATAAATCTCTTATGTGTCATGTGGGTGTAGAATGTGTGTAATTTTGGAAAAGCTAGGTACAACATAATAATAAATAAATACATAATATCCTGGGAAATTATTTACACACGGCCATCTGATCCCAAACTAAGCAGAGCTTGTATTATGGAAACCAGATAACAGATATACTACATATAATACTTTTCTTTCGTAAATACATACTTTTATAGACCATTAATAAACATGTGACCCTTTAAGTGAAATCCCTAGTGTTTCGCTCTCGCATACGTGTAAAAAAGAAAAAATAAATAAATTTAAGGGTATTCGTATCCTCAAATTATCCATCTTCCCAGGTGAATCAATTTATTTACCGATGAAGCTTTTTTTACTTTTTATAAAAAAACAAATGTGTAGGGTAAGGTATACTCATCAGATTTATTACCTCTGGGTAAGATTATACCTTACCCCACCAAATTACTTTTTATTAACATTACCCTAGTTTGGTACTAACTAGCTCTGCTTAATTTGGGATCAGTTGGTCGTGTTTGAATAATGTCCCAAGATATATTTTATATTTCCAGATATCTAGAAGGGTAGTTGTAAATCGTCGGTCGTTTTAAAATCACGTTTAACTGATATTTTAGATCGATGCTGAAGGTACCCCCGAAGAGATCGCCCGAACAGTGTTCAGAATCTTAGACCCTATACTAGAGAAGTGCAAACGGTTAGCCGAGGAGAGGCGAGAGGCAGCAGAAGTTGCAGCAGCGGTCGTTGCCGCAACTAGCCGTTAATATCCAATAATCCAAATTTATCCCAAAATCTACATAAAGCACAATAAAATAAGGAAGCCCAAATTATACATTATTTCTTTTATGTACTGAATCGTTAATCACACTTACATTATAAAGGCGAAATATTGTGAGTGTGTGAGTGTATGTTTGTTACTTCTACACGTTTAAACGGCCGAAGCGATTTTAATAAAATTTGGTATGGAGATAGCTGACACCCTGGATTAACACATAGGCTATAGTTTATAAAGTTTAACGCGGGTTTAACTGCGGGGCACAGCTAGTTCTATGCTAATGTTAAAGATATTAAAGGAGTATCCAGCGGCTTCCAAAGTCCATGCGCTTCTCCTAAATCCGGCAATAGTGGAGATCTGAGTCCAGCAGTGAAAGTCTTTAAGCCTATATGATGATGATGACGAATAATATATACAATTTTGATATATCTGTTTAAGTTGAAGTGTATTAAAATTTGAGCTTGATGCCTATACTATTGGCCAGATTTATATACCTATTTATATACAGCCATTTTAGTAATCCTACTAATTGAGCTGAGTGTAAAAAGGCTCTTTGTTAGGCGACTCATGTAATTCGTTCCTGATTGTACTCTTCCTGGACGGTTGAACCGAGCTTCTTCACATTTGTCACAGTGGTATATATATGAATACATCAAAACGAAAGGCTATCACTGTCTGTGAGGTTACGTTTAAGAAACTGTGTTAGTTTTCAGATATCTCTAAAGTGAATTGTATAAATTTAAGTGCGGGTGGGAACCCACGACCACTGGGTATCCGGCCACGCTCCGCCACCGCACCATGGTACTGAGACTCGTATTTATACAATCCTTTCTTTATTTCTGTGTTAAAAAATAAAAAAAACAAAATACAAATTATTACGCTAATTGTAAAACAAATTATTACGCTAATTGTGTTTTTTTTACTTAAATTTAAATTTTTATGGTAATTAAAACTACGAAAAATGAATATACTAACGAATTGCAGCCATTCTAAAGTAAACTAATTTCTTAGGCAGTAAATTTTTTATTGCTTGTGGGTAGTTCAAGTGCCAACACCAAAAAAATTGTGCTCTGTTATTTATTTAAATTTAAATATCTTACTTACATTTAATTATGCTTAATTAGTGGTATAGTTAATCTATAACCTCTACTGCACTCACTAAAACAACATTCTCCTGTTAACACTCACTTTCACCATAACAACAATAGAAGATGGATGTATACACCAAGCTCTCTGAACAGATGGAAGAGATGTCTAGATCATTAAATAGCAGGATGGCCCAACATGAGATTGAACTGAAGGCCGCAGTAAGCTCTGAAGTTCCTCACAAATCAATTGCAAGTTTGTCACGGGAATTTACAGAATTCAAAACCTTTGTCTGTAAGACACTTGATGCACTGAGGAGTCAAGTCGAACTTTTGAGTTTGGGGCTGGACCGTCACGAAATGGCGTCTCGTAGGAAGGTGTTGCTGCTACACGGTGTTACCGAAGATGAGGATCCGTTGCCTACAGCCTTGAGTATTTTAACTGACAAGATGCAACTGGCCGAATTAACTTCTACAAATATAGCTGTCTGTCATCGCCTCGGAGCCAATAAGAGCAAGCCTCGGCCTGTCCTGATCCGCTTTTACCAGTACACACGGAGGAGTGAAGTTTGGAACGCCAAAACCATGCTGAAGGGTTCGGGTTATACACTCTCGGAGTTCCTGACAAAACCACGACACAAAGTCTTTATGGATGCGCGCAGAAGTTATGGCCAAAAACAGGTCTGGACATCAGCAGGTATGATCATAATCCAGCTAGCGGGCCAAACGAAGCGGAAGATCGAGACTAGTAGTCAACTTCGTGCTCTCCTGGCCGAGTTCCCGGCCACGCAGCCATCAGCGTGCGATGCTGCTAAAGGAGCCGAAAAGGGAAAGTCTCATCAAGACACCGGCAAAAGTGTAAACACATCCACAGCTACGAGGTCCCGCAGGCCGGCGAAATAAAATCTTCCGAGGTAGCTGTATTCCGACAATGTTTTGTACTACATTCATTGGTAGCATTATATAGTATGTCTCATTCTTATTTTACCACGTTAATATTGTACTCTGACGGTTTTTAAAATTTGTATGTAAATAACTCGGAGGTAAATAATTATGCATTCCGTGTAGAAATAACAATTATGACATTGACATTTTAACAATTTTTTTTTTCATCGACTGTCAATCATACCCCGCGAGACTGCGGCTTTTGGCGCTTATTGTTACGGATGAAACGTGGTATTGTTTGTCTAATATTTAGTTGTTTCGGTTTTATTTTATATTTTTTTAGTAAAAGGAGTGTGTAGGGGTTATTATTACGTTTAGTTAAATACAACTAAATTTTTAATTGTTTTATATATGTTATTTTATTACGCATTTATAGTATTGTTATTATTATTTAGTTTATTATGTCTGCCGGTAGCGATTACGACGATTTTCTTTCATGCTCTTCTTCCTCTACGTCTGAACACTATGCTAGTGCCTTTAGTGATGATGAATCACTTCAACTGCGCGACCAGCTCTATTCACATCTTTCGTTTTCGTCATCTAAATGTTTTAATGTGGTACACATAAATGCTCAAAGCATTCACGCTCATTACCCTGACCTTCTGTCATCTTTTGACTCTGACCTCATTCATGCTATTCTTGTTTCTGAAACTTTTCTTAAACCAGCACTTCCTTCGAAACAGTATGCTATACCTGGCTATAAGCTAGTGCGCAATGACAGAATTGGAAAGGGGTGTGGTGGAGTGGCTATCTATTTACGCATGGATTTGAAGCATAAGGTGGTCGACAAGTCTCCAAGTGACTATTCAAAATTTGCCGAAAATCTGTTTATCGAGATTGCCGTTAATCATTCGAAAATGCTTTTGGGGGTGTATTATAGTCCATCATGTCATATCGACTACTTCTCCTCTTTCGAATCTAAACTGGAAAATCTTGCGCCCCAATATGATAACATAATAATCCTTGGAGACTTTAACACCTGTTTACTTAAGGATGATGCACGGAGTCGTAAGCTTCTTTCTCTGATTTCTTCGGTCAACATGCACATTCTACCACTGGAAGCTACTCATCATGCTCCTCACAGTTCTCCTTCTCTTTTAGATTTAATAATTGTATCCGACCTATCTAAAGTATCTTCTCATGGCCAGTTGCCGGCTTCCTTTTCCTATCATGATCTTGTATATCTTTCATACAAAATTCGCTGCCCTCGACGTAAGTCTCAATTTCTCTTCATACGCAGCTTCAAAAATATTGTCCTGGACCGTTTAAGGGAGGATGCGGGAAGTATTGACTGGTCTCCTGTTTACAACTGTAACGACTTGGACACAAAAGTTGCCACATTTACACACTTAATTTTAAATTTATATAATTACCATGCTCCCATAAAAAAAGTGAAGGTTAAACATGTACCTGCACCATGGCTGTCCGATGAGATAAAAAAACTCATGTCTAAGCGCGACAAGGCCAAAAGACGATATAGAAAGGTTGCTTCGAATGAGAATTGGGACGTATATAAAAAGCTCCGAAATCGCTGCAGTCGTATGTGTCGAGATGCTAAAAGACGCCACATACATAACTCGATTAATAATCTCAGCACTACAAAAGTATGGCATTTCCTAAAATCACCTGGTGTTGGCAATAGTGAAACTGGTAGTGTTACAGCTGTCGATCTCAATGCCCTCAACACTTACTTTTCACAGCCACCAGTCGCATTGGGTGCCACCACCAAATCTTCAACTCTTAGATACCTCTCTAACCTTTCAATGCCAGATTGTACTTCTTTCTCTTTTACAGCAGTTACTGAGCGAGATATCAAAAACACCTTCCGATCTATATCCACCAAAGCTGTAGGAGTTGACGGGCTCCAGCTACAGATGATCTCCCTTATCCTAGAGGAACTTGCTCCTATCATAACTCACCTTATTAACTTCTCCCTGGAGACAAGTTCCTTCCCTTCTATTTGGAAAAAGGCCCTTATTCTACCGCTTCCTAAATCTGCCAATCCTTCTTCCTTATCCCAGTACCGACCAATTTCTATCCTTCCTATCCTATCCAAAGTCCTTGAAAGAGTTGTAAACCAGCAACTCTCTCGGTATCTCTGTTCCGAAGGCCTGCTGAGTCCCTTCCAATCAGGTTTCCGACCTGGCCATAGCACTGCTACAGCTCTGGTCAAAATAACAGATGACATCCGATTGGCCATGGAGCGGAAATCACTAACGGTTATGGTGTTACTGGATTTCAGCAGCGCTTTTAATTCAGTTGACTTTGACATCCTTCTCGGTATCCTGTCCTCTCTAAATATTTCGTCTTCAGTAATTGCGTGGTTCGACTCTTATCTTCGAGGGCGCTCGCAGTCGGTGCGTCACGACGAGGCTACCTCCGAGTGGTGTAATCTTGCTGCAGGTGTTCCTCAAGGTGGCATACTCTCTCCTCTTCTCTTCTCGGTATTTATCAATGCTATTACTAAAATTATCTCTTCTAATTACCATCTTTACGCAGACGACCTGCAGCTTTATCGTCACTTTAAAGTGGAGGATTTTAGTTTAGCCGTAGCCGCCATCAATAGTGATCTTGGTAACATTAGTGATTGGGCCAAAAGCTTTGGCCTTCTGGTAAACCCATCTAAGTCACAAGCTCTCATTATTGGTGGCCAGTATATGCTTAACACGATAGCACATATATGTCCACCTCCAGTAATTTACGATGACGTTCCCATAAATTATTCCAAATGTGCCAAAAACCTTGGAATATTTATTGACTGCACATTGTCATGGTCCGAACACGTTGCAGAAGTAAGCAGGAGAGTATACTGTTCATTTCAGTCCCTAAAACGGCTACAGAAATTCCTGCCTTTTTGCACTAAAATATACCTTGCTCAATCACTTCTACTTCCTCTTCTTGACTATGCCGATGTCTGTTTCCTGGATGCAAATGAAGAACTTCTCAACAAGCTCGAACGTCTACAGAACTTATGTATCCGATTCATTTACGGCCTCCGAAAGTATGACCACGTGTCCGAATTTCGGTCGCAGTTGAATTGGCTACCTATTCGGAGACGTCGAGATTGTCATATTCTGTCACTCCTCTATTCTATCCTTCATAACTCCAATGCTCCCACATATCTCCGTGAACGCTTTGAGTATTTAGTCCCGCGAGAAAAAATCTGTCGTTCAACCACTTCACTTCTTCTTCGAATGTCTTCTCACTCCTCAAGCCGGTATGACGGCTCATTTACCGTTCAGGCAGTGCGTTTGCTCTTCCACATCCAATTCGCGCTACAACATCTCTTGACGTATTTAAGAAAAAAATAAAGGAACACTTTCTTCAATCAATTAAGCAGGCAGGCAGCTAATATTTATGTATATATTATATGTTTATTATATATATGTTATATAATTAGGTATGTAGTTACGTAAGTAACTTAGTATGTAGTATTAGTAAGCAGGTTTATGTATATATTTATTTACCACTGGTAGATTCTGTTTTGTTTTTATTTTTGTATTATTTTCATTACCTTAGTTCATAGTATAAATTGTTGTGCACTGTTTGTAACCCATTACATATAAGCTCTCACTCTAACAAAGGTTTGCTGGAAGAGAACTCATAGTTGAGTTAAGCTCGCCTGTGTACATGATGTATCTAATCTTTTTTTTGTAAATATGTATTTCTGTGTGCAATAAAGTATAAATAAATAAGCCGAACGACGGCCACCGCTGGACAAAGGCCTTTTCTCAAGGATCTCCACAATGGCGTCTTGCGCTGCCCGCATCCAGCGATTCCCGCGACCCTAGCAAGATCCTCGGTCCACCTTGTAGGGGCCTGCCCACGCTGCGTCTTCCGGTGCGTGGTTGCCACTCGAGGTCCTTTCTGCCCCAGCGGCTATCGGTTCTACAAGCTATGTGCCCCGCCCACTGCCATTTCAGTTTAGCAAATTTACATATATAGATGCAGAATAATGTCACAGGCAAACAATGCTAGTTGTAAATATTTTCCATGTGAATTTACTGACGTCAAAATTTAATTAAGTCATACCTTAGGGTGAAGACCAAACTAAAACTAAAATAAAAATAAAAACATGATTTAATAAATCAACAGTTATAAATAATGTAGTTTAGTAGCGAGTATGTACAGTAGTAGAAAAGTTGTGCGTTCAGTTGGCGGCGACGAGCGAGTCAATGATACTCTCCACTTGAGCGAAAATTTCATCTACCGACGCTTCAGCGTTTATCTGGAGATAAATAAAACTAATGTTTAATACCTGGAAACACTGGCATATAATAAATAACAACAGTCGAATAATTAACAAATCAATTTAAAAAAAACAGAGCGATAAATCTGTAATTATGAAGAAACATTGAGTTAAGAAGAATGGACTTCAATCTCCATTATATTCTTTGTTGTGCTCAATGCTGACCTTGTGTGCTACACCGTAGTAAGTTACCCTTTGCTACGCCATAGTCACTGACCTTATCTTCTACGAGAGCTACGTAGTTATTGTAGTAACTATGTTACGAGACTTGTTATTGTTATTCTACGGCGTAGCCACAATCCCGTAGTATGACAAAGTCTATTTATTATTAGTTTCAATGCATAATAATAGGGCCATTTAATATGTTATATCCTACTATAGTATTATAAACGCGAAAGTTTGTAAGTATGGATGAATGGATGGGTGTTTGATACTCTTTCACGTAAAAACTACTGGATCAATTTTAATGAAACTTTACTATAATATAGTTAATGCATCTGAATAACACATAGGCTACAATTTATAAAGATATTGTATGAATTGTCCAAAATATGATGACAAGTGTCAAGTGAGTAGGAAAAAATCTACCATCTGCGAGCTATTCTGGCGTGTACTGCCAAAACCGCTAAAGGACACATCCCACTAATATTATGAATGCGAAAGTTTGTGAGTATAAATGTATGGATGTATGTTTGTTACTCTTTTACGCCAAAAGTACTGAACGAATTTTGATGAAACTTTGTAGTAATATAGATTATATATACAAATAATACATAGGCTATAATTTATAAAGTTTAACGCGGGTGAAACCGCGGGGCATAGCTATGATAATATTTTACCTCTAAATTAAAACATTCCCATTATAATAACGTACGGAATTTATTGTTTAAATAATTGACTAGTTGTAAAAATAATATTAATAACATTTTAGATTCAATGCTGTTTAGCTAATATAGCAGTAGTAGTCTTACTACGCAATGAGAAAATATAAACTCATTTGTGGTGTAGTGTGACTACTGAGCTAGTTAAAGTGAAATATCTGGTGAATACAAGTTGTATGTTAAGGGGAGTAATTTTAACCCACACATTATTGGCACTTGTAAAAGACTTAAGAAACAAGGGAACTAACCGAGATATTATAGACCCTCATGAGGCTTTGTAGTAACAAATAGGTAAAGCATGTGTATATTTACCTAGTATGGGGCAATTTGGTTCTAAGGACTCACCCTTTTGAGTTTGTCAGGATACTGGTCCAGCACTTGCTGGTTGTTGTCGAGGAAGGTCTTGAGCCTAAGTTTGATGGTCTCCTCGTTATCGTCAGCTCTGCCGGAGCTGAGCGCGCGGCCCAGCAACCTCTTTGTCAGGGTGTCTGATGACGCCTCGAAGTAGATTATCACCTGTAACGATTAGTTCTACAGTAAATTAAACAAGTCCATTAATTTTCATAATAATTTTCATTCTTTATTCAGAGACTTGAAGCTTAAATTGTTTACAACCTCTTGCTACTGAAATCACCAGTATAAGTCAGAGCTGAAGAAGCTGATGACAAAATATAATTGCAGAGTTCTCCAAAAATAGATTACTGATATATTTTTGGGCCAATCATCAAACATAGTTTGAATGTTGCTAATAGTCTGCTGGTTGGAGCGATCATTCCAAAATAGGGCGGGTGCGATTGTATAACCTGTGCCTGGAATGTGTGCCGATTGCCGTATTAGTCTCGAGTATTTTAATTATTAAAATTTCGGAAACATGATAAAGCCATTGATTAATTCCATTTGAATGTTACGTATGAAATCATCATTCGCTACCATACTTTTGGTTCTTGGTTTTCCTAAGTTTTTTGATATCGTTTCACGTTTATTTCAGCTAAGCATGCAATTTGCTCTAAATGTTTCAGGAGTCGTATGAGGGTTACTGTATTTTTATTGATGCTTTTGCTGAGTTCAGAATGATAAGATTCAGCCACATTATTACTGCGATGTCTCTCTGCAAAAACACTGATCAATTGGTTAAAATTGTTATTGTTTATCCAAGTACGTTCAATATAAAGTAAAAATGTTGACATTTCATTGGGACATTGTTTATCACATTCCGACTTAATATATTTCCAACCTTCTAAGATCCTCTCAGCTGGCAACAATGGCAATACTGAACAGAGAGACACAATTCGCTTTTCAGGTTTGTTTTTTGTATGACCAGAATCTTTACCTTTTCTCCAAATAGCTCTTGACCAGTGATAGTAACAACCTCGTATTACAACATCAGGAAATACTTCAGCCATAGCTTTAACTGCCGCAATTTCAAAATCAGAATGATATTTTTTTGGTTTCCAATCAGGAATTTGTGATTTGATTAAATTGAATAATGTTTCATAAGTTTGTCTCTTTTTGTCGGTTAACAAAGCGTAAACCACTACGCTAGTACTGTTGTTAGAGCTGCCTATTTCTCCATGTATTGTAAACAGTTGTACAAATGGAGAAGGACAACACTTAAATGTGCCGTCCCCAAAAAATTCTGTTATATTTGCAATAAGTTGTCTCGTTTCACTAGTGCAGAATACCAGAATTCTAGATCCGTTAAAAAAATAATCAGCTAACAGAAATTGGTAATGCTGTAAGGGAACTTCTACTTCATAAGCCGATTTATATACGGTTTTACTCACACCAGCTGCATTGTTTCTGGCATCATATAAAGAATGTTTTACACTGTTTAACGTAGGTAGATTGGATACTAAATCAAATCCCGAATCTTTCAGATGCTCCAGTGACTTTTTATACATTCTTGGAATTGGTTTAACAGATTTTATTATTTTCTGTTTCATTTCATCAATTTGTAGAGCGACATCATTTCTAATAAAATTAGCTTCACAAGAATGGTCACACTCTTTGATGATATTATTGCTGCTCTGTTAACAATGGACACACATGATTATTATATTACATACATTCGTAAAAATACTTTATTCGCAAAAGGAACTATTCTCAAAAATACAGATTCAAAATGATAGAGAAATTTCAATTAAAATGTACTTACATCAATTGTCACCGACCCCCTGCACTTCTCTTTTTTGTAAAGAGAACAACGCCAGAAACTCGAACAGTTCTTATATACTTTTATTTTATAAAATTGCCGCCCATTCAAAATTAACACTTTTCCTCCTTTTCGGTTTACAATCCTTATTTCTGACATTTTTAATTAAATTTGAACGGTTATTGCAGAAGTAACAAAATATTGTTATAGAAAATATTTGATGCTAAATTGCTTCTAATTTTAAAAATAGAAAAAAGAACTAATCATTAATACGATAAAAAAGGTTGGAAAACTCTTTGGTTTAATATACATTTATTTCCACTTTACAATTATATAAGTTTGCATGGAATTAAGCAGATATAAATAAATGTTGATCAATAATATTGATAACCTTTTATCTGCTATTATTTCTAGGCTAGACCACGGGGTATGTTTTTAGTTGTTCCATCGAATGGTTGGTCCAACGGGAAAAAGAAATCCCTTTGGTACAACCAGTTGCGTCAATAGTTTTATAGTTGTACCACAGGGAATGTTTTTAGTTGTTCCACGGTACGGTTGATCCATCGGGAAAAAAAAAGTCCTGTAGTACAACCAGTTGTATCAATGGGTGTACCACGGGGAATAAATGGATAAGATATCGGTCCCGGCTGAAATGACAACAGACGCTAAGCGTCGGACCAGTCCAACTCGAAGATGGCAACTCTGGTGGTGAATTTTAAATGAATATGTTGATGGTGCAGAAATAGTTGAAGCACTAGATTTCAACATTGTTTTTCTATGGAGGAGCATGAAAGTATGGAACGCTTAGATGATATTTTGTGGTACCTAATAGTTGGACTCGTTCAGTGTACGCCGTGCGGACCAGCCTCGCTGTTACATTTACGGAGTCAATACAAAATGTGCTAATGAAGTCGCGGGCACAGCTAGTATACTTTAAATGAATGGTTTAATTAAGTGTTCATCTAGTCTATTTACAATTAACCAGTCGTAGACTATGAGTAAGTCCCAAAGTGATAGGCCATCATATTCTACTGTACTATGAAATTATTTGTAATACCTTAAATGCGTTATCAGGTGATCCACAAATTATAATGGTAAGTTAGCATAGGTTTTACTAAAGACTTATTATATGTTCAATTAATAGATTCACTGATTTCATTGGTAGTTTGTGAGAACTGAGTGAGCGCACGTTAAATAATGTAATAATTTGTTTTCTCTTTTTACAAATACGGAGATTACTTTTACAATTGTTTTAGAATTGAATGAATAGCATTTTTAATTTTTATTTCTGAAGGGTGCTCACTCTATCCACACATACACTGATACTACTACTCTACGGTATTACTTCATACCTATATCTGTGTAACACCCAATGCGTCTACGCATAGATTTGCGGGACTTCATTTATCATTGACCGACAAAATTTTATGAAAACATAAGTGGACTTCCGACTGCTAGCGTACCATCAGTCTCTAACCTCTTGTTAGAGACTCGCAATCAAGTCGCAGTGACATTGATCGGATATAAAAAAATCGGCAGTTATACTAGATTGGCTAAACTGATAGTAAAGAAATAAAACCAGTCAACTCTGTCGGGTCCATAATTCCTTGTAACAATATTGCAGTTAAAAGGGAGTAAGCCCCTTTTAAGCGTTGTAATATGCCGTTGTGACACGAACGGACAGACGGACTGACCTGAGTTACGAACGGATGAAAGAAAGCTGAAAGAAGTTTTGTTATCAAAGCTGTGATATCTGTTCAAAAAAGTTTCTAACCTATGCAGCTTACGAAAGCAAAACTGGCTGCTAATAAAAACTTTTTTCAAAATTTCAAAAATTTAATCATAATGACAAATGACAGTCCACGTCGTTGTCAATTGTCACAAAAGCGCATCGATTTTCGAAACATTTCGAAACAAAAACTGAAAAAACGCATTCATTCCTCACTGAGCAGTCTTTAGCTTATCATCGTGATTATCCATTTTGTTTATTTTATGAATCGTTTTGGCTAAGTATTTCTGTGATGTCAATGAAATATTAAATTGGCAGTTCATGTCAAAGGCGTGAAGTTTGGTGGCGGGAATTCCACTTGAAGTTGATTATTTGGTAAATTCGCCACGCTGCATAAATCCGTGATAAAAGTTATGAAGATAAAACTGCGTAAGTAGGTACTTTAATATATATTTCATAGACTCATGTAACAGGCGTACCTACACAGCTTTGCAATTAAGTTAAAGCTAAGTTATATCTTACTTTCTGTGTCAGTAAAGTTAACTTTATTTTGGCAACTTCACCCCGAAAAGACAACATTGACCTCATATCTTCTGTACTTTGTCTGGACACGGGAAGTTGTTGGATGTTCTCGTAAAGTCATTTTCCCTAATCCTAATTTCTCCCAGTTTTGTTGTACATATATTTAAGGTGAGAGACATAAGTTTGCGCATACCAAGTATATTCCCAGGCTCGGTGTGTAAAGTTTAATATATTCAGGCTTTTCAAACAACTCCTACGACTTTCTGATTAAGCTCGTTACATGAAATATGGCGCAGAAACTTTGCTTTAATGCCATACTGCGTAAAAGTTCTGAGTGAAAGAAGTTTTTTTGTTACGAAGAATATATTGCTAAGATACAAGTCCATATACGTTGAAGATTAAAATATAATCATAATATCCAGGGACATTATTCACACATGGCCATCTGGTCCCAAACTAAGCAGAGCTTGAACTATGGAAACCAGATAACTGATATATTACATATACTACATTTCTTTTGTAAATACATACTTATATAGATATTATACCCAGATTCAGGACAAACAGACATGTTCATGCACACAAATATCTGTCTTGGGGCTCTACCGGCTAAGTCGCCGAACATAGGTATCGTGAATGGCGTTCAAATAAATAAAGGTTAAAAATGTCTTAATCAATCATTAAATCAGCTTCCATGACGTCATAAATGGTCCGGAATCGATTGTTAACGTTGAAACCGATTCAACGATTGATTAAGTCATTTTTAAACATTATTTCTTTGAACGTAATACACGAAAACGATGTTCGGCGGCATAGCCGGTAAAGCCCCTGGGTGGGAATCAAACCCACGACCTGGGCTTATTCCGTTTATCCACCCTAAAAAAGCCACCCTAAGGAGGATACTCGGAAACGCGTGTCCTTCTATCCACCCTGAACGGGGTGGATAACCGTAATTCATATAATATGTTTCTTCCGATTTTTTACCCCAAGTACAGTTGAATCAAATCAATATCTTTTAAGTTTTAATTTAATATTTATTGTTAAGCGAATAACATAAAATAGTCTTAAAATCTAAATTGTAGGTACATGGTACTATAAGATAGAAAGCCGAAGCGGGGCTGGTGGTTTTTTATAAATTTTGCAATATGTCCAGAAAATGACCAACGCTTATTTCATTATTGAGTAGACGTAGTTGCGTATCCTGGATAAATTCGTCCCTTTTAATGTATATTATAGTAAACAAAACTATTTTCAGCTCAAAGAAGAAGGTAAGTATGTACATCTAAAGTATTTTAATGTTCACGAAGTTTCTTGGACTGGGTTTGTGTATGTTTTTGTGTTAATGACTGTACTTAGGCAGGTGAGAAAAACGGAAGAAACATATTATATGAATTACGGTTATCCACCCCGTTCAGGGTGGATAGAAGGACACGCGTTTCCGAGTATCCTCCTTAGGGTGGCTTTTTTAGGGTGGATAAACGGAATAAGCCACGACCTGCAGCCGCTTTCAAATTCTAACTGTAAAGAAAGATACCGTTCAAACTTTAGTGTTTCTTGCAATGTTGACGGATGATTTATGGTGTTTTATAATTAGCGCGAGACCGTTTCCCGTCGACCTCTTCGACGGAGGATAACGAGAGCGGCAATGAGTGGGTAGTGGACGGACGCACTCATCCCTCCCTGGTGCATCAGCGGCAACCGTACCCTCCACCACCACAGGTAATATTGTAAACTAGCAGTGCCCGCGGACTTCGTTCCGCGTTACAAATATTTCTGTCCCTACCCCGTTTGTCCCGCGTAGGTAATACTTCGGGTAAAAAGTTCGGGATATTTTTTTTTTCATAGCCTATGACACTCCACTAGCTGTCTATTGGTGAAATAATTTTGAGAATCGGTTCAGTAGATCCAGAGATTACCCCTTACAACGTCACAAACTCACAAACGTTACCTCTTTATAATATTAGTATTGATATAATTTTATTTTTTAGACATAAGAGGGTCCAGTTGAAAATCAGTGCCACGCCCCTGGGTTGGCTAATGCTGAACTGGATACCTACTTGCTGCAATTGACAGACACATGCACCCACTTGAATATTAACTATTTTTTTTTATATTGACAAGACGTATATGTATTTGTGTGTAAAGTGTGTCTTTCAATGTTAGCAATAAATTTTCTTTTCTTTCTTTCTTTCTTCTATATAATACTAGTGACCCGGTACGTGCTTCGCTACGTTTAAGGCGTTATTAAGTTCATTTATTCAAACATAAAATATTTAGAATTGCTAAAAGATCTGTTAATTTAACACTTTTTCAAGACGTTTTCTAAATTTTCTTCCCTGGACTTCCACGAATAATTCAAGACAAAAATTATCCAAATCGGTAAAGGCGTTGTTGAGTTATAACATCACAACGAAAAGTGGCATTGATTTTTATATATATAGAACCAAGATAGTTAGACCAGGTGTCAGATTCTATATCACTCCTAGGTGTTACGATTCTCATAGATGTTCCCAAACGTATGCGTCTAAAAAAATCTATCAAATAGTTTATACAAAAAGTTTGTTCGGTGTGGGAATCGAACCCGCGACCTAAGATCGGATACAGAGACCTGCATCAGTATTATTATTAAATAGTGTGCACCATGCGATTCTTTTCTAGATTTAGCAGTTTATTGTTGCTTACGTGTTAATTTAGTGTATAACCTATATCCATTTCAAATTAGAACCAAATCCTTTCAGCTTTTTTGTGTGATTGAGTAAAACAAACTTTTACATTTTTAATATTAATAGTATTCGTAGGAGGTAAGATGTTGAAACCGAATCACGTGACGTTTATTTTTAAATTATTGATTGTGTTATTTCGAAGAACATTAGTAACACAAGAGGATTTGCCGCGATATAATATACGAGTACCTACATGTAATATATTATCCTGGGACATATCATGTGTGAATACACACGGACATCTAAACCCAAACGAAGCTGAGTTTGTACTACGATAATTAGATAACTGATATACTACTTTTCTTTTGTAAATACATACTTATATAGATTTAATTATACCCCGACTCAGGACAAACTGACATGTTCATGTACATAATCATCTGCCTTGTGTGGGAATTGAACCTACGACCTGCGGCGTGAGAGGCAAGTATCTAATTACCACGCCAACGGGCACTACATACATCTACATACATACATATGGTTCGTAGAGCTGGAGAAGTTTTAGTTTCCAAGATACATGTTTTATAATACTTACGATTTGTCGTCATACTGTAGACGCGAAGTTGGTGGATATACATTTACTTTGTATATCCACCAACTTCGTGGATTGTATTGTATTATAAAATCCTTCCTGGCTAAGTAATACAGTCGAGAACAAAGTTTATTCACTGAGGCGATGTGGCGTTGACTGTACTACCCAATATGACGGGCATGTAGTATTTTTGAACGACTAATGGGGCACACACATCTCTCGTGTTAGTAGGGTGACTTGGGAGAGCTATTCTTATAGTTATCGTCTTATATCCAGCCTCACCAAGACAACGTGAGTGGCAACGACTGGGATGTGGATGGACGTACTCACCCCGCCTTGACGCACCAGCGGCATTCCTACCCTCCACCACCGCAGGTACAGATCCTTTTATGTGATAACCAAGGTTTTCTGTTCTGGACACGCTAGCGTAATACCTTTACTATTGTGCCTGGAATGAATTGAGTACTGGGTGGCTGACGGCAGAAGTCCCGAAAGAATTTCTCTCAAAAACTGGGCAGCAGCATACTGCGATCGCCAACCCATCTGCCAAGCGTCGCGATAATGGCATATCCCTTGAAAGCCCTCCCTAAAAGCCCTCCACAATAAAGTTGTGACACTATTGTAGAGATCTTTTGGGGAGGCCTTTGTCCAACCGTGGAAGTTATTCGGCTGACATGAGGAATGCCGCGTATAGTATTATCTACTAGTTGCTTTTGTTTCTTAAGGTAACACCACCTAAGTTGATCATAAGATCATTACTATTATGTGTTAATTCAGTGTGTTTACTGAAGTATAGACTGGTTCATTTCATCTAGGCAATTTTAGTGGGCTCTGTTCGAAAGCGGCGCCGCAACCTGCCCAAGCACTCTGTCAAGATCCTCAAGCGATGGCTGTACGACCATCGATACAACGCTTACCCCAGCGACACCGAGAAAGTGGCTTTGAGTCAAGAAGCCAATCTTTCGGTTTTACAGGTAAAGACAAAACAGATAAATAAATCTTCACATAAAAAATATTTTGTTGAAGATAACAACACATTTATCTTGACGAAATTGAGACCAGGCATTACAAAGTGCTTGTGGTGTTCTTTTTATTTTTGCGGATTTAAAAAGGTTAATAGCCTACATTGCTACCTTTTAAACGTAGAAATCATATTTACTATTAGGTACATCGTAATAGGCACGTGGTTCATGTTCTTTCCTCTAGACTCTAGGACCATACCTAAGCACCTTAAGAATCTAGTGAAAAAGTGAGTTGTCTGTAGCGAGAAAACCCTATCCTTATATTGAAATCGCTTTTGATAGCTAGTCTACTGTCCCTTATAAAGTAGCCAGTAATACAACGGGTAGTTTTGTTAACATCTAAATTGTACCACGTTTATTCTATTTACATACATACATAGACTCACGCCTGTTTCCCAGAGGGGTAGGCAGAGACAACGGATTTCCATTTGTCACGATCTTTGCATACTTCTTTTGCCTTAATTACTGTCATTATATTCTATTATTCTATTTATTGTCTTAATAAAGATTTCATTTCATTACGTTTTTACTTGACCTGTCTAACTAATTCTGATGGAACTTTTAGACAATAATTCATAATCTGTTTGATAATTTTTGTGTACAAATGAATATAATTTATTTTTATTTAAGTAAGTTGCCTAGAAGAGATCGCACCCAGTGACGAAGTTCGGTTTAAAAATATGGATGAATCTGTCGATCTATACTGTAGATAGAGTTTATTTTTTAGGTGTGCAACTGGTTCATAAACGCTCGACGCCGCATCCTTCCCGAAATGATCAGGAGAGAAGGACATGATCCCCTCCACTACACTATATCCAGGCGTGGTCGGAAACAGCCAGGCGTCACACATAGTGTTGTTGGACCTATGGTGGGAATGGGTGCTTCGACTTCTGGTTATGGGGTCCCGGCTGCACATAATGTCACTTGGGATGGAGTTGTAGTTCAGGTAAGTAGAAATATGAACAGTCTATGCATCAAACCGAATGTAGTGAAAGCAAAATACCTCTACCTTCTCACTCTACCCTTCATTGTTAAGGAACTTAACATTAGGCATTAAACATGATTGTGGAATGTTCAGGTCCTATGATAGAATTAAGTAGGTCTAATCTAAATATACGATGTCAATTAAATAGTCTGCAATGTGAACTTATACCAATCGGTTCGGTTTTAGAATAATCAGCAACCAGAGCCAGTTTTCTACGGGCAGCGAGTTACAAAATTTGAATATGCAACCGCAGCTGGACAGAATGATGGTGCTTCTATGCATCAGAGACCCTGGACCGCCCCTCCACCACGCTTTGCTCAAACGCCGGTACTTTTCCATCCACTTATAGTGCTGAGCACTTTACTCCATCTCTTTCTATCCAGTTTCTTTGTCTTTATCTGCAACTTTTTTCATGATCTTGTGAATAGTTTTTCTCTTTTATTAAATGGGCTGTGGGCTTACACTAAACGCCATAAATATACTATTATTACTTACTATGTTATACTCAAGGTACATCATTATCTTTCTTCTCCTTTTTTCCAACTCCTTTCACTCTCGCTTCTATTTTCCTGTCTATTTTTGTAATTATATCCCTCTAATTTCTTTGAGACTTACAATAAAGACCTCACCATAGTTACGCATGTTAATCATTGTAAGGTCATCCTGCTTGAATTACTCCCGCAGGCGAGTCCAGTCTAAGTGGAGACAAGCCATTTGCGTGGAACTTATGACTATTGGCGAATGCGCGAACATAAATGTACTTCTTCTTCTTCTTCTTCTGGTGGCGGCTATTTCCAGTCCCCAGAGGTCCTGGTACTGGTCCCCACTGGTCCTGGTTCTCAATACACTATTTAACCGACTTCAAAATAAAATGAGGTTCTCAGTGGGGTTCTCAGCTCGACTGTATTTTTTTTTGATCCGACCTTACTATCTGCAGTTGAATTCGCTACTGTAAAACTATGGACATTACTAAAAGGACCAACTACTACAACTGGCATTTAGTTTATTTTAGATCATAACAAATGTAATGCAAGGTTGCTCAGTGATATTGCTCAGTGTTATTCTTCATTGGCTGGAAGAAATGCTAAGTTTGGTTTGGATCTATGATGAATTTATAAAAATTTGCAATGAATAAGGTTGGTTAGAGGACCTGAGCCCACTTACCAAACAAACTGGTTCTCTCTAGTCTAAGAGATAAAGGAGCTCCTTAATCTCTTGGACTCCATACGCAAGACCAACGGAAACAAGCATACCTACGCATGGATAATACGCTAATAGTAGTTGATCCTCTAAACCTGACTAGGATTAACGATTAATATATATCACCAGAACACCCCCGACAGCCGAGCGCACGACTACGCCGATGGTCTCCTAGTCTACCGGAGTGACGGTGACGAGCTTGGCGAGGAGGGCTACTCTAGTACTATAAGTGAAGAGGAGGTGAAATATGATCCATCTGTATGGCAGTCCGTTATACGCTATGGCCCTGAAGACCATGATTTAAATCCAGTTACAAAAGAGTGAGTGAACTCAGTTTATCATAATTTTGCTAGTAACTATATATATATATAAAAAAAATGCCACTTTTCGTTGTAATGTTATAACTCAACGACGCCTTTACCGATTTGGCTAATTTTGGTCTTGAATGATTCGTGGAAGTCCAGGGAAGGTTTGTACGCAGAAAAAAATTAAAAAAGTCTTGAAAATATGTAAAATCAACATATTTCTATACTCCCATATACAATTTGTACTTAGGTATACTTAAAAGCGTAGTGAAGCACGTACCGGGCTGCTAGTTTTATTATAATTGAAGACTTTGCATGGTTTATTTGCTATCATTTAATATTTCTCTTGCTTTTGCGTTACGACCATTTACTTATTGCTTAAAGCTACGAATTCTTAGTACAATGTCTGTTTTCGTTTGCCTATGTACCCATAAATAGTTATTATTAATGGCTACACCCTTAATATAATGTCTTAGCCACCAAAGTCAGCATCTATGGAAGCTATGCTTAATAGATAAGATTTAATAGAATTCCATGTAGATAAAACTGTAAAAACTAAATAGGTCCTGATTTTTTATTAAATAATTCCTTTCTTTCCTAGCAACACAGCATCAGTTGTCACAGTGACAACTACCGAAGAGATAGTCCCAGAGCCTGTATCGAGCAGTGAGGATTGGCAGGCACTAGGGCATCCCCAACTTGCCCACTTGCCTCAGCTCCCCCACCCCCTGCGTCGCAGGATGCAGGTGAGCCCGCCTCCACAGCCTGCCCCACCAGTGGCTGTTGAACTAGAAGTAGCAACTATTGATATGTGGTGCCATACATAGATGTCTTCACTTGTATTACCTAGGAGTTATTGCAGTAGGCTTGTAACGATTCTCAGTTGTATTTGGCATTCATTTGGTTATATATTGCAACGATAATACATGGCAATTTATTTCACAAAGAAAGACGTTAAATTTTGTTTTCCATTCTATCAAAGTTAAACTTTCTGTTACTAAGATGATGAATTTTACATATTTGAACACTTTTTTGTGAAAATGTCAATGTTATTTTTCACATAGTGTGAGGTGTGGTCGGTGTTAAAACATTAAGTTTCCAAAATGTATGTGTGTCGAGTCGTTTTTGTTTTGTTTTTAATGAGATACGAATTTATGTTGTTGTGTAAATAAAGGCTTTTAACTCACGATGATTTTTATTGTATTAACACCAGTGTAGTTCTTTCAGGTTGTCTGGTAGCTTTGGGTGTTTTAATGCCGGCATCACCTGAAATTATTGCTTTAAATTCAATAAAAACTAAAGTAGCTGTTGAGCGATTTCTAAAATATATATCATTACCCAATTAGAATACATAGGATGTAAAATTAGGTTCTCAAGTTCCTGGTCAATTCGAAATTTTACTTTTTGGGGTGATAACTTCAGGTGGTGCCACAGAATGACGTAGATCCTGACCAGTTCAAGTGCCTGTACCTGCTGGTAGAAACTGCTGTAGCCGTGCGTCAGAGGGAGAAGGAACAAGAGGAGGCCGTTCTCCCGATTTCTAATGTTAAAATGGAGAATCTTTAGGATATCTACCTTTACCTTTTAAGTTAAAATCTGACGTAATTTTGAATCTGAAGTTTATAAGTATGCGTTGATGTTTACAATGGAAAATTCAGCGCAAATTTTGGTATTATTTTTTCAATTTAAAAAGACAATTTGAAAATTTGATTTGCGACATATGGTTGTGGACAGTTTGTTATAAACTCGTATTTTTAATGTAATAAAGGTTTTTAAGTAGGTTAGATATATTAAGATTACATGTAGTTGTATTTAATAATATAGTAACCTACCCACCTACCTGTAAGTGGTAAGAGGAAGAGTGATCCCTTTTATACACTTAAACCTAATTATTACGAACTCACAAAAGGCAAAGCATGGAAACTTATATAAGGGAAAGTATAAGTATGTAAGTAAGTGAAACATTATAACTTATTTTAATCGAGATATTTACTGTTTATTATTCGCACTGTTTCTGATATGATCACAGATTAATTAAAGAATAAGTTGAATAGTGTTTAACGAGAAAATTCGTAATCACCCTAATATTGTTATCTTTCTCCTCCTGAACTCGATCGTGGTTCACGGTATCTAGACTAGAAATTGGTATTTTTCTGCAACTTGTTAGCCAATTTAACGAGCGGGGCCGACCAATGACAAAGAGTTGCCAGGCTCTTGAAATAATATAATATACCTACTAGCGTACTTAACAATGAATTACAACAACAACAAAACGCCAGATGTTGTGTGTTGAGCTTGTTGAATAACTTTGTAAACACTACTCTAAGTGTTTTGAGTAAGAGGGTGTAATTTTAAATTTTTACAAAAGTGACCTTATGATGCGCAATTAACTATTTTTTATTTGATGAAGATACGTTTTTGTTTATTTTATTAGCCGTTAAGCATGACTATTAGTTATTAATATTTTATTATTTAGAGATTAAGATACAATTTGTCTAAAGTGAATCGTTAATGAATAAATGAATTAATTTTAAAGTCATTTTTTATTTAACGTCAAGTTCATATACATTAGTTCATATACAGACATTACACTTCGATAATTATTTTAAGTATTTCTCTTAAGGCGCCTTTTTAAAAATTCTTGAAATAGTATACAATTTTATAATTATGAATATTCTCATAAAATGACGTGTTTTATTAGGTATTTGCTTTAAAAATTACACATACCTACTTATCTTTGAAGGTTATAAAAATGCCAAATAACATGTGTTATTTCAAACTATATAATATTACGTAAGGGGTCAGTCAGTAAATACAAAACTAGTTTTATAAGAAATTATACATTTACGAGTATAAACTGCGTGTACGTTCAGCTGCCAGTTTTAGGTTTTCTAATATTGGGTCCAGGATTTTGACTAGCTCTTGAAATACTACCTCCACCGGCGCTTCAGCATCAATCTGGAAGAGGAAGAATGAGTATAATTCGATCGTCGAAAACAACTAAGCTGTTTTGAATTAATATTGAATAAGATCTTCCATATACCTACTACAATAATTGGACCATAATTTGAAATGTTAACGCCCCACGTCGCCTCGTTCTCTTTTTCATATAAAATAAAACAAAAATACCCAAAATTGTACTCTCAATAAGGTGACTAATATCTTAAACCAATATGACACGATACTAGGATATACCACTGTGACGGACGGACAGGACGGAACTTATAAGCATCGCTGTGACAGATGGAAATAACGACAGACTAAACCGCATCGCTGCTGTGACAGAAGGATGCACCAACAGACAGAGTTTAACCTTTGCTGTGACAGATCGATAGATGGATAAACTGAGCTGCATCGCTGTTATGACAGGCGGATGGACCGACAGTTAAAGCCGCACCGCTGCTGTGATATATACATAGATAGACCGACAGACTGAACTGTACCGCTGATGTGATATATGGATAGCCTGACAGACTGAGCCGGACCACTCCTGTGGCAAATGGATGGTCCGACCGCTGCTGTTACAGATTGATGTACCGACGGTAATCGTCATTTCTATAGATTAAATGACTTGAAGCATTTGTGAAATACAAAGTGGAATATATGTAAATTATGTTCCACGCTATAAAAGTTCCATAGAACTGAATAACTTTTACAATTTCAAAGTGCAATATGATATAAAGTTTGTGATTGTTTGCCTACTTTCTAGAAGTTGCTCAGACCGTATATTATTATAAATTAAGCACCGCGTGTATCCCACGCTCAACGCTTTGGAGAGCACGTTAAATCAATCAAGTCTGACTCAAACCTGTATCCCAGATGACCGAGATAACGCCGAGACTTTCTCTTGCTACGATCCTTACTCACCACTTATACCACTCTACCCTGACATATATATTTTCGAGGTGGTCTCATTTTAAACTTTATTATGTTGTAATAAGAGCTAAAACTAATGAATTATGAACATACGGCATGAGCGATTAAGGGTTAACAAGCGTTTCTAGACCTCTATAATCTAGATCTGTTTACCTTGTGTAACTTGGGATTATCCTTAAGAAAAGAGTATTGTTTACGTTCGTTAAAGGTGTTAAGACGTTCGTTAAACATTTCCTTTTCATTCTCACCATCTAGGGATAGCATTTTGACACGACTCATTTGGCGGTTAAGTAAAGTCTTTGGAGACGCTTCAAGGTAAAATATGCCCTGAAAATATGATCGTAAGTGCTCAATATAATTGGTGCTGTTTTCATGGTTAATTCAAGGTATTGAGACATTTTTAATATGATACGGCAATTGTACATACGCCAGGCCACGTTCTTTAATAGATTTTCAACTTTATCACAAAAGCACTTCACTTTCAATTGGGGAATTTGACAGATTGAGGTAGCTTGATGTGCTGGCGTCTGTATAAACAATATAAGAAATGCTGATGTTCTTCTGGTTGATTTTCATCCAAGGAGCAGTGATGAGTTCTAACTTAGTTTACGTTTTAACGCCATGTAGGAGTGCAAGTCTGTATGTGTGCTCAAATGCAAATGCACTCTCTTTTCTATTACTTGCATTATCCAATAGGCCGGGCAGGCTAACACGTCCACCGAATACACTCACTTTTAAGATTGGTACTGATATTTTTTTCTTTGGTCCGACCCGGGACTTGACTAGGCTTAGGAAACGCCGATAAGATGTACGCGATACAAACGTACAAGAAGACTCGGATGCGGCAAAAGGTTTAAAAGTAAGTTGGAATCGGGCTGGAACTTTATAAATGTAGAGATTGAGATTGTGAACTTTTTGTTTTGATAATATGTATTATTCAGGTGCCCACTTAGCTAAAATAGAGAAGAACGTTAGTACAGATGTCAATAATTTTAACGTATCATAAAATATATTTGATAAATGACTACACTGCAATTCATTACCTCATATAGCCCCTCCAAAATCATTCAACGCTGTCGGTGTTGGTCTTGTGGTTAGTGGCCCTGACTTCTAAGCTAAAGGTCGTGGGTTTGATCCCCGCTCACGACAAATCTTTGTGCGATGTACACGATTATTTGTTATGCATATATAAATTAGATCGATATAATTAACTATAAAATGTTAAGTACAGGTTCTGCCTAGTTAGGGATGAATTTGTACGCCTTTGTGAGTGTAAAGAGTAAAGGTTGTAGTTGATAAATTGCTATTGGAATTATTTTAGGCGTTTAGTTAGTTATTAATTACATTCTGTAATAAAGATTTTCGAATATTTTGATATTAACATGTACAGTATTATTTTTCTATATATCTTTGCTATCTCCAAATATCATCATACCCTATCGAACATGTATTCATACAAACTGAATTTTGTTAACTTTGTTATTTTACTCGAATGTTTGAAAGGCTCGTAGGTATATGAAGACCAAACGTTGCAGTTGATAAATTGCTATTTGAAGTGGTCAAAGGCGATTCGCTCGTTAATTATTATTTTTTATAATTTGTATTAAACAAACCGTTTAATAAAATGATTACCGCATATACAACAGTTGATAATAACTTCATTCAATATAAATAAGAATACTTTTGAATGATTATACATTATTACTTGGTTTCAATTCCCTATTTTCCTTCATCATGAGCCTAAAATCGTCCAAGCCTATGGACATTTTGGGGGAGGCCTGACATAGGCCTCCCCCAAAAGTTTCTATGACGTTGTCATTTGGAGGGGTTTGTCTTAATCACCGCGCTTGACATGCGAGTTGGCGACCGCAGTTAGGTGGAGCTACTGCCCGACTACTTGCTGTATCCTTTTAGGCTTTGCTCTATCCTTTAGGCGGCTCGACATACATACGCATACCCCAATCAAACAACCATCTGTACTAGGTAGGTACCTATAGATCTTATGGTCACCTACATGTATGGAGTAACCCTGCCATATTATTAATATGATATTAAGTTAATATTAACCTTTTTGATTTTTATCTTCTTAGGGAGAGACCATAGCTATAGTTGGAGTTATGTTAATGAATACCCATTCGCTCAAGCCGTCTAGCGAATAAGACTAAGTTGTCCTTTGGGGTTCAAACCTCGGTTCAGGGCGGTTACTGGTTAATGCATGAGAGGGTCGGTTCTTAGGGACGCTTTGTGCAACTATGTTAATAAGTCCGCGAAGATGCGGGCCCCTCGGATCGGAGAAGGGATTTCGCAGATACGACTGGAAACAAGGGGTCGTGAAGGGTGAAGTTAGCTACGCGCTAGTTGGCGAGTACAACTCTCGTGACGCTAGATAGGTCTATAGTTCACGAGTTTCCAATAACATTGACACGTTCTTGGTAAGTCGAGACATCGTTATCCGGACTAGGCACTATACTACAGCTAGGTAACGTCTACTGTATATTATTATGTGCTAGTAGTATTTATAAGCGAAGCGCCTTAAGTACAGACGCCAGCTCATCCAGCTCTGTGAAATATATTTTATAGATTTTCAACTTTATCACATAAGCATAAGGGTCACTTTCAATTGGGGAAATTTGACATATTGGGGTAGCTTGTGATGGCTTCTGTACTTCGAAATTGTCTCGTTTTAAACAATGGAGTTTACGTAGGTAGACATGCTACCAAGTTCTAATTGGAATATACAATAATAACAAAAATGCTAATAAATATCCTTGTATACTCAATGAAGCTAGTCTTTAAACTGTAGGTAAGAGTAGAAATAAGGTACGAGTTTCATGGTTTTTTTTATCTAAAAGGCTCTCGCTACCTATTAACTACTAATCCGAAGAAAGAGAACTTCCGTTAAATTAGCAACTCAAGCAAAAAACTAAACTCAAATGACATAATCTCCTTCTACGATTAAATCAATTTAATATGGAAACAAAGAACCCCTATTACACACGGGTGCGTTTTCACATAATAAGGGTTTGTTCCACTGATGAAGCAATTTGTGGCAATCAGAGGACAACCTCAATTTATCACTGTAATTTCTTTGATGTCGGTAAATCGATAGTTTAGGCGGAATTATGGAGACGTTGTGGTTAGTTAATGGGAAGCAAATAGTTGATTTAGATATGTTATTAGACAGATGGTAGGTAGTAACATTTTGACAAAATAAGTTGATAGTCTGTAGGTCCCTTTGAATATGAAATGAAATGAAATTTATTCAGAACTTGGGTATTAACATACACTTGTACTTGTCAAGGTCACAATGCAGTACATAAACATAGTGGATAGTAAAAATTTACAAAAAAAAAATAATTAGTCCGTGTGGTTTGTTTTATCGCATATATTTTCCGAAATCCTTAAATAAATAACAGTTTACTAATCTATTATTTTGAAATTTAGTTCTATTATATTAAAATTAAAGAATGGAAGACTATAGCAAAAAGACGAAATTCTAAATGAGGATGTGATCACATGCACGGGATCACCGATCACGCGTTAATGGGCCAAAGCGATCCTCGCCGCTGAGGAACCAACCCTAGCTAGCCTGTGGCTTTCTCTAGCTACCTAGGTGGACGACCCGGAGAAGAAAGCCACAAAGAAACTCCGGGCTTGCTTTTTTCGTCTTCTTTTGCTTTCAGTTTACGATTTTTTTTTAAATGTCATGTATTTTACTTACATTGTGATTGGTTGTTATGTAGGCTAATGCACATCATATGCTTTAACCATCGGCACAAATTGTGACCCCTGATTTGGGCTGGAGGGAAGTAGAATTTAGTTTACAAACTATACTTTTATCTTACTTATTAAAATTTTACGATTCAAGATAATGATGTTATCCAGGAGTTTCCAGAGTCACAAGTTTAAACTGGTGGTAGAGAACCCAGTGAGTTTAATACCACCGTATCTTCTCATTTGGGCTGCATTGGATTACTTACCTAGTAGTACCTACCTAGAATTAAAGCAGGATTCTAACATATACACAAGGTACGCTCTAATAATATCTCCCTGTACTTTAATATATATTGGATTATAATGGATATTGGACTAAACAGACTAGATAACAATCGTAGTGATATATATATATATATATATATAAAAACCTTGATAAAAATAAAATATGAAGAGGTATGTACCTACACCTATTTAATTAATAATATAATAATAATAATATCCTGGGGCATTATTCACACACGGCTGTCTTATCCCAATCTAAGCAGGGCGTTTACTATGGAAACTAGATAACTGATTTTTATTTTCTTTTGCAAATACACACGTTTACATATAGATATAATTACACCCAGACTCAGGACGAACCGACGTATTCATGCAGACTAATATCTGTCCTGGGGCTCTACCGGCTAAGTCGCCGAACATTGATTTCTTAAATGCTTGCTTATCGTATGGGTAGTGGGAACCCTAGTGTCAGAGTTGTTTAAGCCGCCCAGTAGGCCTCTGACATGGCATAACGACTGTTGTCTAGTGACTACAACCGGGAACGACAGCGTAACGTGCCCTCCAAAGCACGGAGACGCTCAGAAATTAAACCACTTTGGCGGTCACCCATCCATGGACTGACCGCGAGCCTAGTTGCTTAACCTGGCCGAGCGCTTACGGACCGGTGAGAGCATCTAGCTATGAGCGCCTCGATTTCTTAATAATGAATGAATTAAATTAAATGGCGTTCAAATAAAGACAGTTTAAAAATGACTTAATCTATTTTTAAATCGGCTTCAACGTTGACAATCGATTCCGGACCATTTATGACGTCACATGTGCTCATGGAAGCCGATTTAAATCGACGGGCCGGTTGACGTGGTTTGTTATATATAAATAAGTAGGTACTTAACTAACAACCCACGCTAACCGGCCCGTCAAACTTAAATCTACGTTGATTTAAATCACAGATTTAATCTCAAAATTTATTATTTTTAATTTATGCAACTTTTTATAAGTACCTATTTGCATTTGGCTTTTCACCGTAGATATAGAGGCTGTTAACTTAACTTAACCAATTTTTGAAGTTATAATTAATAGTTCTATTTTTAAACTGAATATGGAATAATAACTTATTATTCCATATTTGAAACTCAAACTATTCATAACCATTTAAAACAGAATCTAACCGGTGCGGTGAATAGAAAACTTTATTTAGCGGTTAGATTGTATGGTTTACACTATTTGGGTAAGTTGAGTTTATGGCTGATATAGAGTAGCTCTGCAGATAAATTTCTATAAGGCTAGTTTTGACCCATGTTTATATACCTATGTCATGTGTCCAGTTCAGAAGTAAGACGCATACCACCTTGGTATCGGAGATTATGTTAATTAAAACTTCATAGTAATAAATTGCCTAACTAGTTGTCACGTAAAGCACTGCACGGTAGATAAAAAAATGTCAGTTATAAAAATTTAAACTTCAACTAAAATCTTTGTTGAGGATGCGCTGACAATGTAATAAGACTAAGTAATAGATTGGAGGAGGAACTGGACGTGACTTAAGATAGCTCTAATCTAAACCCTCTAACAGTTGAAAATATCCTGTTCTCAGTCACTCAATGTTAAATACCTAGGATGGCAACGTCCAACATAAATTGGTACCTTTGTAAATTGGACGTTTGCGTGTGAATACGACGAACTAGTTAAGTCATTTTCTTTTTGTAGATTAAAAAGCAGGTCCCTTTTTCAATGAAGTCTCTAATTGGGGATTTGACATGTTCTATTTGAGAGGCGATTATAAACTGCAGGGATCCTTTGCCCCAACATGTGTATAAGACAATTTAAAACATGTAATTTAGTAGTCAATATCTCTATACAAAAACAAAATTTAATAACCCAATACCTCAAAAATGACTTTACTTGGGAAGCTAACGTACCTAAGTTAAGAGAGAGAAAGTGAGATTTAATAACACAGCCAAATTAGCAGGTGTATCTTAAATGATACACCTGCTAATTTGGCTGTGTTATTAAATCTCACTTTCTCTCCTGGCCTGTCCTGGCCTGTCCTGGCCGTATTTCTAACTATGGCGCCGCGGCGATCAGTCACTGAGTTGTAATTTTATAAACACACACATAAAAGGATACTTTAAAACCATCCGTTAATATAAAGAAATTTCATCTACTAAACACACACATAAAAGGGTATGCTGTTAGGATCCTTTTATGTGTGTGAATAGTAAAATTAGGTACAACTAATTGAAATTAAAATAACGTTCTGATCTAATTCACTCTATGGTTTGTTTACAATATGACATCATGTCAGCGAAAATACGTCCACTGTTGGAGAAAAGCCTCTCCAAAGAATGGGGGGATATGCCATAATCGCCACGCTTGGCAGACGGGTTGGCGATCGCAGTTAGATGGTCATAGTACACAGAAAAACGCTACTGCCCGTTCTCTGGTAAGTATTCCCTCGGTCGATTTCTACGCCCCCCACGGGATGAGATGGGAAGATGATATTCTATGCCGTCACCACACAGCAATACAATAAGAAGATTGATATAATATTGAACTGTCTTACTTATTTTTACTACATTAAGAGGAACCTTTTTTTTTTTTTGTTTAGGCAGAGGGAATGCCTTGGCGTGCCACCCGCAAAAAGTGTCTGCGGGTGGGTATGTCGGACTTGTACCGACTAAACCTACCTGCCGTGGACTTCTCCTGGCGCCTGATGGGGGAGTCCCGGGAACGCGGGTATGCTGCTCCGGTACCCCCCTTTTGCGCCATGTCCCAGATGGTCGGGACACGTACCCTGGGAGGACTCCTTTGGATTGCCCTCCCCTATTGCCGACTCCTGCCAGTACGGCACAGCGACTGCGCCACAGACAGATCGCTGTCATCCCGGAGCTGCTTGTACATGGCGGCAGTAGAGGACACTTCTCACACTGCCGCCGCGGCCCCGAGGGGAGTTGGGCTAACGGCTGCCGCCGCCGCCCCGACGCCTCCTCCGTCTACGAGCGCGATCGGCTCGTTCCCGATCCCGCTCGGCGGCCTCCTTCTGCAGCAAGACTGCCTCACAGAAGGAGACCACGGCGTCCCATTTGGTGGAGTCGCTAGCCAGCATCGCATACACGACTGCTGGCGGCGAAAGATCCCGTCCGATCTCAGCGACCAGGACTCGCCTCTCGGCCTCCCAGGCCGGGCACTATTCCAGTGTATGCTGGGCAGAGTCCAGGTCGCTCCCGCAATGGTGACAATGTGTCGTCACTTCTCGGCCGATCCGGCTCAGATACTCACCGAAACAACCGTGTCCGGTGAGTATCTGAGTCAGTCTGTAGGTGACGTAAGCGCCCTTCCTTCCCACCCAGGCCTCGAGGTGAGGCAGGATAGCACCGACGGCACGTTGGCGCGCGTTTAGTCGCAACTCAAGCCGTGCGCGCCGCCGAGTTAGTACGCGCCGGTGTGCATCCCGTCTATACTCAATGAGCGTCCGGTCTGGCGCCCCCCCGATCCCCTGGCGGATGCGTATTTCGGTATAAACCACCGCGTCGACCGCCGCCAGTAGATCAAAAGGCGGGAGGCGCGCCAGGAGTGTCGGCGCCCCAAAGGATACCGTACGGTATCCTCGTGCGATCCGTATGGCCACCACACGCTGCAGGCTATTAAGAAAAGCCCTGCAGCGGGAGGCGCCCGTCAGGCATTCAGACCAAACGGGTGCCCCGTAAAGAGCCATGGATCGCACGACACCTCCGTAGAGGCGGTGAACTTTTTCCCGTGGAACCCCGAGGTACGGCAACAGCCGGTGTAAAGCGCCGGTTACCCGGCGCACTCGGGGGGCCAGACGCTCAAAGTGCTCCTCGAAGCCCCATCGACTGTCTAGGGTGAGGCCGAGGTACTTCATGTACCGCCCCACCCTGACCTCTACGTCACCTACCCGCATCGACATACTGGGTGGTTCCTGCCTACGTAAGCCGTGGAACCATAGCGCCTCGGTCTTGTGAGGCGCTACCCGAAGGCCCAGTCTCCTTATGGCCGCGACGACACATGCAACACCGAGTTCGGCGAGACGTACCACCCGCTGGAAGCAGACCTCCCGGGCTATTACGAGCGTGTCGTCCGCATAGCAGACGACGCTCACTCCGGGAGGGAGGCCAATCCTCAGGACCGCATCATAGGCGAGGCTCCATAGCAGAGGTCCCAACACGGACCCCTGAGGAACCCCGCAGGAGAGCTCCCTCTGGATCTCAATCCCGTTCCGACCGCACTATACCACGCAGATAGGGAGGCACGTTATGGTAGACCAGTGCCTCCCGTATCGCCCACCAGGGGACGGAGTTAAAGGCGTTGACGATGTCTAAGCTCACCGCCAACGCCACTCCCCCCGCCCGAACGGCGGGCTCCGACAGGGCGCGGACGCGGTTAATCGCGTCCAGCGTCGAACGTCCCTGTCGGAAGCCGAACTGGTTATCCGACAAGTCGGGGCCAACGCGTGACAGATGCTCGCTGAGACGGGCGGCAATGACACGCTCAAAGAGCTTGCCCGCCTCGTCCAGCAAGCAGATTGGTCGGAACGCCGAGGGAGAATCGGCGGTCCTGCCCGGCTTGTGCAACAGCACAAGCTTGGCCTCTTTCCAACAGGTGGGGAATACGGTACTACGGGGGCAGCTTGTGAAAAGTTTCCTCAACCGGTCCCCCAAGACTACCAGAGCGTACACCCAATCCCCTGCCCGGTATCCCATCCGGGCCAGGGGCGGTGTTTCGGGCTGCAAGTCGCCGTACTGCTCGGTCCAACTCTCCCCCGTCACCTCAAACTGGTCGTCCCAATCATGGTGCGACGGTGACGGAGAGTCCGAGGAACTGTCCTGGACCCTAGGGAAGAGGGTGTCCACCACTCTCTTCAGAAAATCAGTGTCCAGGGTACTGGTCAATGGAGGGACCCACGGTCTGAGCTTGCCCAATACCATTTTGTACGGGCGCCCCCATGGGTCCCTGTTCAGTCCCTCGATGAGCTCGTTCCAGGACCGAGCTTTGGCTTCCGCTATCGAAATCGATAGCGCTTGACGGCGACTTTATACGCCGTATGCGCTCTGGCATCCTCTTCAGGATTGGCTCGCCTCCTCCGACGGGCCCGCTGGTGTCGGCGACGCGCTGCGACGTACTCCGATCGGAGTCGCGCGATTTCAGCCGACCACCAATATTGCGAGTCTCGTCTGTCACCCGGACGGATCCGAGGCATCGACGTGTCGCAGATGCGAGACATGATGCCCCGGAACCAGTCCGCTTGTGAATTGGGATCGGACGGGATCCTCTCTCCATCCTCGCTGGCACCCCAGGCAATGGCGACGGCGGCAGCCAACAGCATGTCGCGGTCCAAGCGGCGCAGGGACCAGTGCACATTAAGAGGAACCTGTAAAATTATGTTTGAAGAGCCTGATTATATTAATTCGGGACCATTAGCTAGGTCCCGATATACCTAAATTAATGCTTTGCCGATTACTAAATCACAATGAAAAATTACCAATAATTGTGTGTTGCCCATAAAAATTAATTGCCTACGGTGTCACTCGTGGGAGATTATGAACAAAAACTTGCAACATTGTGTTTTTCAAGATGTTTTGAAATGCTGTTTGAAAATGTTTATGGGGTGTAATTAATTTCATAAGTTCTGTTTGAATAGTTTAGTTAATAGCTCCTAGGTATTGTTTGCTTAACATTGTAAATTGAAAATAGGCGCTTCGTTTTGTGAACTGAGTAGTTTAATCGTGTGTGTCAAGTTATAACTAATGCCATGCTCCTTTGTACGACTTAATGAAGCTTGGCTAATGTTTAGGTTTGAATGCAAGTCGGTATATCGTGGCCTAAAAACTGTGACAGAATATCTATTCTATGAGCAACCTACCTTTATTTGTCAAGGCAGGAGAATGCCTACGCATGCCACCCGCAAAAAGTGTCCGCAGATACTTTTTTTGGCTATGTCGGACTTGCACCGACTAAACCTTAGCTCTTGGTGCCTTTTGGGGGAACACCGGGAACGCGGTTATGCCGCTCCGGTGCTCCCCTTTTGAACTACGAGTATGTTCCAAGTGATTGGGACACGTACCCTGGGAGAGCTTTGGTTTGGCCTCCCGAATTGCTGACTGCGGCCAGTCAGGCACAGTGACTGTGCTACACACAGAACGCTGTCTTCCCGGAGCTATTTTCAAGTCGCGGCAGTAGACGACACCTCTCTTAGGCGATTGGCACACTGCCCCGCATGATGCGGCGTAGGGCGTGAGTGCGTGTTCTAACATTGCTTGTAAGTACTTTTGTTTGTATAGAAAACACGCACAGTCCTACATACAGAACATGCATCTGCATGAACGTACATACGTGAAGAAGAAGAAGAAGAAGTACACTTTATTGCAAAAATACGAAAACAAAACAATGGTTACAAACAAGAAAATAAACTTATTATGCAATTGGCGGCCTTATCGCTAAAAGCGATCTCTTCCAGGCAACCATTTTGCGTTGAATGGACCAGAATTGAAAATAACCTGATGAAGGTAGCAGAAGATGTACTAATTGCAATTACAAGTTATAAATCTAAATTAATCTAATATTACGTATGAATACGTAACAAGAGTCATACGACTATACATATACATAAATAGATACATACATATAAATAGATATGTATAAATATAACGTGAATGTATAGAAAACACGCACAATCCAACACACAGAACATGCATCTGCATGAACGCATTCTGTGTGTTGGACTGTGCGTGTTTTCTATACAAACGGAGATACTTACAAGCCTAACGTTAGAAACAATAGAACACGCACTCACGCACTACGCTGCATCATGCGGGGCAGTGTGCCAATCGCCTTACTGCCATAGCAGCCCTGAGGGGAAGTTGTGCTATAAATTTACTATTATTTAATTTCTTATTTTACTAATACCTAATAATAAATAGCTTTTTGTACAAAGTAAGTTGGAAGTTAGAGCAAAGATAATAAAAGTGAGAGCTTTAACTATAGATGACATTTTTTTATAGAAAAGTTCTTATTTATATAATAAGGTAGTCAGATTTATGCATTACACTTATTCCGGTTGAATTGATTCATATACATATAGGTGTATTATACTATATTTATATTAGTGGTGTTTAATTTGTCTGCCACAATTAGGCAACCTACGTTATAAATACAGGTGCATGATTTATCAAGAATACTATATTTACGCAAATAAATAAATTGCAATAAAATGGCCAGGAATGACCTAGGAAGTGAAGAGAACGTTTAAGCTTTAAAACAAGCTTGTTAACAAATGACTAATAATAGTGAGAGGCGTGAATAGCATACTAATAAAACTTGTAATATACGGGGTTATTGGAAAATACCCGCTAACTTATCTCAAAGAGTATTTGTTTAATTTTTTAGGCACCCGAACGATTTGATACCACCGTAAGTTTAACCGCCATTTTCTGTCGTTATGGCTCCACTAAACTCAAGGTGCACACAGCCGTGCAAATAATTAATAATAATAATATAATTGTTTATTTCTCTCAACAAGGTACAAATAAAAGTACAATTCATGTAAAATTAAAAGTACAAAAACTAACATTAATCAAACCTTTGAGAGAGCTGGAGTCTGTAGTAGGCTCGAGACCTGTGTGACAAATCTCCAGGCTCTCTCCTCCCTGCAGCGATTTAGAATAGATTTTGTTATAAAGTACGTATTTTTACGAAACTAACTGAGAGACAATATTACACGCGTACGCGTACATACAACAATGTGGAAACATGCATGCATATGAATGCTTGTGTGTGTGTGTGTGTGTTTGTGTGTGTGTGTGTGTGTGTGTGTGTGTGTGATTATGAAGTTATAATTAAATTTTAGAATAAAAAAATAATAAGTTGGTTGTAGGCCGAATGATTAAGTTATTAACGCACTACTTAAACTGGGAGCGCACAATTTTTATTTATGATAAAGAAATAACAATGGGATTCTATAAATTAATCTCTAAGTAATATAAACTAAGGCGTGAGAGTTAAAATAGTTCCTTTACTTTGAAGTTAAGCATACAAATATTGGAATTATTAAGCAAGTCTACGATAACCATTGTATTTAGCATTTTTTTATATATACCAAGTAGACTAATAAAGGTTTGATGTAGCTAAATTTGTTAAGATGAAAGTTATGGTTTATAAAAATTGGAGGAGGCTTTCACTGCTTCACCGAAAAATAAAGGCGATGTTGTGTGTCACTCTACGTTAATATGCGAAGACGCGGGCGTCTCATTCGATTGAGGATCGTAGAGGGAATTTCATCAATGTGAGTCAAACATAGGTTGATGTAGGACGCGGCGCGTTTGCGGGCATACTTTCATCCGGCGAGTGTGATATGTCAGTTGGTGTGTACTGTCTCGAGAGTCTCTAATCGTCTTGAATTGGTCTAGGTAAGCAGGGATCTCGTCGTTGGAATTTTCCAAGGTATTTCTGGAACAACGGTGGGGTAATGAACACCGGACTGGCGTAGATCATCATGGGTCGAATGTACGTCATGTAAATTCTCAGAATTTGCGAATTCAGGGGGCAATGTCATAGACTAAGAGCAAATGCGGAACGATTTCACACGGAATTTAGGTGCTCGCTGAAGTGTAACTGTCCTATAATTTAATTTATAATGTGAACAGTTTTATTGAAAACGGTTGTGGTAAATTGTCGGTCCTCCCTACAAGTAAAATGAACCCACTCTGAGTATGACTATAAAAACGTTACTCTGCTAATCTCATGCTTTTAAAAATTTGGCCTTTTCATGGCATGAATAGGTTTCTGGTATTTTGTCTCTAACCCCGTAGAGGTATATCTAATATATTATTTGCAATATCTATTTATAATGCAGAGGTAAACAACTTAATAGTGTTATATGATTTTATGGCCACTAATTACATATCTTGTAATATGTATTAAGTATTTACTAGCAAAGCTGTTAATTGTGGGGGTAATATTGTCTTAAAATGTTGCTATGTTTTCCTTCACGACTTTAGAGCTATCCTTCATCAAATATATCCATCGCATTTGTATAATTCATTTTCTACTTAAAGACTTTCTAGAAGCTATTGTGTCTATTTATTCCAGCTTTGTATCAATGATTTTACGGGTTTCAATCCCGGGGGAATCAATATGTCGAACACATTAAGAATTAGCTTTTACATGGGTTTCGTCCGCATGGTAACTTTTTAGGCAAAAATCATCTAAATCCATATCGTGTGAGAATTTCGAACAATTTCTTTAATTTATATTTAATCTAGTAATAAATATAATTAATAAAAAAACTACTAAATAGCTAAACGTCAAATATGTAAATTGAGATTCATTTGACAATGAATCTCAATTTACATATTTGACGTTTTATTGTCAAAATTTGTTATGTTTGCATCTAAATTTTCAGCCCCTATTTCAAACTTTTTTCTTTTGGGGATTTTAAAAATATCGATACATATTTACGCACATTCGTACAAACGATCTGAATTAAATTAAATAGCTCCTAAATTGAAAGGTGGGGAAGTATGATAATAAGTTGCAATTAAATAATAATTTGTAACAAAACAAAAAATCCTGAAAACAAATTTCTATTTCTAACGCTACTATTTACGGTAAGTTGCATAAAAATAAAAGTTTTATAACTGCTATTTATAAATCTTTAAGAAGCATCGCAAATTATAAACAAAATTCAGGTAAACTTGTCCGATTAGTCGCAATTAACTCCTATAATGTCGGTAGTGTATACTGTGCAAAACTACCTAAATAATCAATCGATTACCGTCGGGACGGAAAATTCGATTAATAACCGTTGATCGAATCGATTTTGCATTTATACGGTAAACGATGGTGCGGCTCCGTACCTATTTTTTATAAGTGCGATACTCCGAGGGCCTGTGCGGTAATTTTATTATGCAAATGCGGCATAAAGTGTTGCCATACATAATCGCTCGGAACTATTAGCCAGAGACAAGAGCGCGGGAAAATTATTGCGATAAAGATGGCAGCGCTCTGTTGACGCGGTAACTCATTTTATTTATCAGGCGACTTGATGCCTTGATCGTCTTCTTTTTAATAACAAGAGCTTAGGTGTTTCGCACATTGTAAAATTTTATTTTATAGACTCCAAACTCGTGTTGTGTGTGTGTTGTGTTCTTTATATCGAATTTATTTTTGTATTTTCCATTTGTGTGTGTACAAAAGAGTCTTTTATATATCCACTACACACTTTTAGTTGTAATTTTATAAAACTGAGTAGTTATTTTATTTAAAAATTGAATACAAATATATTTAGTTTCTAGATGTTGCCGTTATTGAGATAGGGAAAAAATAAGGCAAATTTACACTTTCAAAATAAATATACAAATAAATATTCTGTGAATATTTCAAACGTCTATCTCTGGCGTTATTTATATTGAACAAAAAACGTAAAAAGAACGCATGTGTTATTTATTTATATTTTTTCCGCTATTAGTAGCTAAGAGAATTTGAACTGGCTAGCTATTACTGTTCATGAGATAGAGCCTGGTGACAGACAGACGGACAAGACAGACAGCGGAGTCTTAGTAAACGTCAACGTCTTAGTAAAGGTAAAATCCAAGAATAATGCGAAAATATCCGACAATGAATTAAGTTTTACTGGCATGCTGATTTAATTCAACCATAACTCCAATGCATTTGTTGTTTTTTTAAATAAATTAAGTTATATTTTTTTATCTTTAATTATTTGAACGTTATGATTGGCCCGCAAGACCCAATTGATGCCATTAGAGTCGTATCCAAGAAAGTTCGATTCCCGAGTGTGTTTTGGAAAATAATTCTTTCAAAGTTTCGGGTTTAAAACTCTCCTTTATTTTTAACAATCAAATCTTTGGTTAGTTCAATAATATTTTTTTATATTATTTACTAGCTGAGTTTTACCCGCGTTAACTTTATAAATGATCACAGCTCCTCCCCCGTAAGTGATAGCGTGATAATATGTACTCTATATGTTGACCCCACCTCTTAGTAATAATCATGCACAATTGAAAGTAAATCCATGCAGTACTTTTGGAGTTTAGCCCGGACATACATACAGACAAACAGATAAACAGACAAAAATTCTAAATCTTTACTTTTGGCTTCTATGTCGATAGTAGATCACATCTCAAGTATCCTTTTTAAAAAATATTCAATGTACAGTTTTGACTTTCCTACGATTTAATTATCTGTATAGATTATATTTACATATTTAAGTTTAATGTATCATTAATTATCTTCACATTTTAAGGTAATCTGTCAATTGGGTATTTATAACTACTGAACTTGTGCTAACATCAATAATCCATATTCATTAAATACTTTACAATAAAACCTGTTTAACATAAAAACAGTCAAAGTAGACTAAAACTTCGTTACCAAAACACAAAAGAGGTGGTCGCGTCGTCATTTTATCTCGCAACAAAGGATAATAGCCAAAGCGCTCGCACACAAATTGTCCACCGATAACAGTTTGATAACGTTTAAGTATTGGTTTTGAGCGAATTTAATCAAAAACTGCACTATAACAGTTATTAAAGGTGCAGTTAATTTCAAAATATACGATAAAGGATGGAAAAATAATATTTAAGAGAATTAGGGCTGCCGTTGTGTTGAAGTGTGCAATTTTGTAGATTGCACAGGTTCCGACAGGGCCGTTTTCCGTGAATTTTTTAATTAAATTACGAACCTTGCTGTAAAGTTGATGGGATATATTACAAGCCGCTCGTGACCTCGGCGCGTACGCATAAACTTTTTGATTTTTGTTTGGTTTACAACTCCTAATTGAGATGTTTAATGAGTTATGGCGTGTTAATTTTTACTGACTCATTCTAGAATAAGTATTATTTTGTATTATTACTGAAGTATACGGTAAATAATTTCTAACTCAATTCTAATTTACTGTAACATAAAATGTCAGACTGCAGATCGATAAAATTTCTGGTTTACTTTCCTCTGGTTTTTAATTTTAACTTTTGACACAAAGAGAGGTTCTACAAGTTCCCAAGCTATATCTCTGTGTCTTGTGTGTGTGTATGCCTATGACATCATAGATTCCAAGCGAATTTTAAAATTGAACTTAGCAACTAAATATCGTAGAACTTATATATAGCATTCATAACTTATAGAAGTTTATAAAGCATGAGTTTATATTATAAAGAAGCTGTGTTTATTTATGTATATTCAGTTTTTTAGTTTTTGTTACGATTACGAAAAACCAATTTTGATGGTGAACACTAATTACTTACATAACACCGTCCGTATATTGTACTAGATAAAATAGAGGTACAAAGTGGATATATATGTACGCATGAAAATGAGAAATCAAATAAAGAAAACATATTATTGGCTCCCCATACAAAATGTATCAGCTTGCACGATGGTTATTATTGTATTGAACGTTAATCTTTTTATGTGATTTTTATATTTCTTTCTTTTTTTAATCCTTGTGTCGCGGGTGCCTTACAAATATATAATTGATGCACTCACACCAAACCGGAGTGGCGAGGCGACTGTCGTAACCGCTGCATGTTGACTTTATTCAGTTTCACAAGCAAATTAAGGCCCATACGTGTTACTTAAATAATGGACGTGAATTTAATCTACAATTTAAGAAGCTTTTAAACCAGTAATTATAATGGGGACTCCCGTTATAATTACTGATTGAAAACCTTCACCGGCCTAAATTTATATGGCCATAAGTCCTATTCTTTAAGAAAGGACCTATTCCTTTCTTAAAGAATTTGACTTAGGACTATATAATTTTTTATCAAATTGGTTAATAGAAAGATAAATTCTTGCTTCTTGCATGTGGTAACCAAGCCTGTTCCCTTGTTTAAGGCCGGCAGTTCTGACTTCTCTGGTGTTGCGAGTACCCATGGGCGATGGACATCAGTTGCCATCAGGGACCAAAAAAATCCCCACAAATACAATTTTAACACACGGAAAGAAATAAAGATCAGTTTTCTATTTTATTAAATGTAAATACGTGAATCTTAATAGCTAAATGGGAATGTAAATTCTATTTGAGGCGAAAGTCAAGCACCGGCTCATAAATCTGTTAGGTGGACGTGTCGCCGTGATGATAAAGACAAGTGTGCAAGCGCATATTTCACGCTAAGTGCACCTAATGTAATAATTCTAAGCTTATCACACACTTTGTATTGCCTTCAAGCTCTTTCGTGGAATCTGGATGGACAGATTGCATAATTTTCAATAGACTTAGATAGGTTTAGCTAAATTGAATCCCTAGAAAAACAGCAAACGATATTCTACTAATCGAATAGACTATAGACATAAAATATATAGATCAGATGTCAGTGTAAATTTATTGCAATATTTAATAATAGTATAATTGCAATATTAATATAATGTAGGTATTAATGATATGGGCTATGCATTCTGTGTGGCGGGGTACTTTACAAATTGATGGACACAAAGTATATCCAGCCTCAGATCAACTATTTATGGGACACACAAATAGTTGGCAAGGAATCTGTCTTAACCGCTGCGCCACACGTGGCTACTTTTAAGTTTTAACTGAATTAAAGATATTTTAGTATGTAGATTCTGTACTTTTTGTGATATATTTGGTTGACTTTGTCTTTCAATTGGGTCTTACGGCAACTCTCAAACCCGCAAATTTAAAATCAAATGTCAATTGAACAAATGAAAGTTCTCTATTTGAAATATAAAGACAACATATTTAATACATACCAATAAAATGTCTTCTCCAGTCCTCAATCGGATAAGCGGTTTCGGATCTTCGCGTTTTATCCTAGAGCGACGGTTCCACAAACTCCTACCCGATAGTAACTACCATGAGTCGAGGTACGACCTCGGTACGGGCTATTTAGTTACTAGTATTATTTCAGTTTCAAAGATGGATTAGTCCCTCATTCGCGTCTATTGCTGATGAAGCAGCGAGAGCCTACAAGGTTAACTGCTTGCTCTCTGAGACACCTCTCAAATATCTAGGTTCCAAAACATCTCATGATATTGCATACAGATTTTTCCGGTGCGGCGATTGAACGCCCGACCTCCCGGATCATAAACTGCGGTGATATTAAAACATCCTTCAAATTAAAACCTTATTAATAGTAACTTTTAAAAAAATCCTGTTGTCTTGATTTCTGTTTTTTCTTCCAACATGATTCTTTAAAAGGTTACTATTAACACAAAGAGCACTCAAATCAATGTCTTATTTAGAAAATTATTGGAGCAAATATATTCTCAATTGTTTATTGCATTCCACAACGTATGTGTAAAAATTGGTAGGCATAATAAGTTAGGTATCAATTGTGGACCCTATTAATGATGTTTAAATGTTTAGTTACACAGCCGTCCATCCAATAAATTATTAACACCATAGTATGAGTTAATTATTTAATTTTATATCTATACATACATACATACATACAACTAAATAAAATTGGAGTGTCTGTTTGTAATATTGAAATAACCAGTTTTTACTACATAAATATGAATATATATACGGTACATACACCAAAATAACATTTTTTACAATTTTTGTCTGTCTGTTTGTTCCGGCTAATCTCTGAAACGGCTGGACCGATTTTGACGGGACTTTATTGGCAGGTAGCTGATGTAATAAGGAGTAACTTAGGCTACTTATATTTTAGAAAAAAAAAAACAAAATAAACTAATTAACACGCGGACGAAGTCGCGGGCACAGCTAGTCTTTAATATCAATAAGCGTCTAACTACCCGCACGTTGGCGGCACTAGTAATCCAAGTACAGTACAAGGCCTGTTTACATTATACTAGTTTTGCTAAAGTGAAAAGTCACATTTTTAAGTGATACAAATCTTTGTAAAATAGATTTACACACTTATTTCAAGTACCGCCTGTTTTGTTGGTTAAGAGAAATACTTGATGCCGTGCCTGTCTCGCTTGCGTGGCAAACGTGTGAAAAAGAAAGCAATACTAAAATCAATATAATCGAAGTTTCATATATGTCCTATCCCTACGTACTATTCCTAAATTGAACCGCTTTATTCTTTTTCATTTATAATCGCAATGGTAAGTGATGTGTTATCTATCACCGCCGTCCTTGGACACTTTTAACACCGCAAGTGCGTTGCCGGCCTTTAAGAAATTAGTATTATTAGGCCTTTATTATTATTTTTTGAAGTTATACTTCTTTTGGCTCGATGGAGAAAAATGATGAGAGTGAATTTTTACGATGCGCGCGCACACCGACACCAAAAAATTTAACAGCATGAAGTTAGTTCTAGGTGGTATGACAGTGAATTTTTACGATGCGCGCGCATCTACGCGCGCATCGTAAAAATAACAGCATGAAGTTAGTTCTAGGTGGTATGAAAATTGATAACTATGTTCAAGTTGTATATTAAGAAGTATAACTACTAACGCGTGTACATAAGTACACACAAGTTTTTTTTTTTTAACCAATCGACAAGAGAATATTTATGTGCGATGTATATATTTCGTCAAACGTTCTCACAATGCACCAGGCATTTATCTTCGACCGTTTGAATTAGGCTTTTATTGTTTTCTGAAGGGCCACAAAGGGTTAAGTTACAGAAGTATGTTTATCCACCAAAATAAAATAGTTGAGCATAGTCGTGGCACATATCTATACTGAAGGAAAAACTATTGATTTAGGAAGGAAAATGAGATATATGTTTGTATGGAAAAAAATAAGTTAGTAGTAATGGTTCATAAAGTGAATATACTATATTGCAGTCATTATCTCCGCAATATCGTAATGTTATACATGCACTTTCGATACGACTTGGAAAGGTCAGGAGCTATAAAAGGTTTAAGTAGTCGAGGCACGGGTTTATAACATCGTCTACATCCAGAATATTCCCAATAATACTTTTTGTCCCGACACGGGATTTAAACCCAGGACATCATTATTTACAGTTAATCACGTTATTGATAGACCAACGGAGCAGTTAAGGCAACTTGTTTATTCTTTTATTTATTTAACACCATATAATTTTTTATAACACGACTAATCTAAAACATATCATATTATTAACAAAGAAGATTAATTAAATTTCACATTATTACATTGAATATACATTATAATTAAGTGTCATTATAAAATTATTAAATAACATAAATCCTTACAATTATGTCAATATATATTTAGCACTTCACACCATAACAACTTGTAAACTTGATCGCACAAGCATTTGAAAATAAACAAAATGTAAACCGACCATTACTGTATGTACGAAGCTTAAAGTTAAATGGTAATAAAGAACAGAAGCACTTCTCTCTTTATAAGGTTCCTCGACTTATGAAGGATAATGGAAGAGAACCTCATAATCTTTTATGGGCCCCGTAATGTAGAACATGGAGACCAATTTAGTTACTATGTTGGCAAAAAATGTCGAAGCTGGTAGCGAGGACCGCAGTACGCAGTAATGAAATTATTATGATATAATTTCATACGAAGTTAAGAAATCTTTAGCATATTTTTCAAAATTATAATTGTTATTGTGAGAAATCATTGTTACAAACAAAAGATGGCTTGGTTATTGTTTCACTTTTTGCGTACGTTCGAAAACGAAAGTTTTGATTTGAAAATGGAATGTTTTTTGTTTTTAATGTTGTTATGTAGGTTCAGCATAGGTACTAGAAAAAAGAAAATACAGTATAAATTTTCATTTTTTTTAGTATGCTGAACCTACATTATCATATCAGCCGAAAGACGTCCACTACTGGACAAAGGCCTGCCCAAAGATCTCCACAATCGCCGATTTTTAAACCATTACATTTTCAAATCAACGCTTTTGTGATGTGACTTAATAAAATGTATCGATTGTTCATAAATTAATCGATTAATCGTAATGCCTTCTGTGTAAACTATCGATTCGAAAACAAAAGGATCGCAAAATCGACGATTTATATCGTTTGATATCCGTAATTGTTATTTGGTACGGGCGAGTGCAGTTTTACGATTCGCCTCACTAATTTCTCACAGTTCTATCGAATAATGGTGGTATCATTTCTGCGTTAAGCGTGTAATCATTGCTGTGGGTAATTCGGTGTTAGCACGTCGTAATTCATCACGATTTTCTGATGTAGACTAGATTTACTTCAGCTGTTTTCATTCTCTGCCAGCGCGATTGTAGAGATTTTTATGCTAGCCGATGCCTTAAAAACCGGTCAAGTACGAGTCCGGCTCGCGCACGAAGCCATAATAATACCGTTATCTATAAAAACGCCAAAAAGATACGTTTGATGTATACCTTAAATATTTGTTTTATTTTAAGTATTTATTTTTAAATTTAATGTATAACAAAAATATTCTGTGAATACTTCAACTCAGATTGAGTGCTTTGCAGACCTGTTTATATAGATTGCAAAGAGATTCAAATTCTACGTCCCGTTTTATCTCCCAGTTTTATGATGTATCAGAGTATATAATTAGGATGACAGCACAACGCAACATAAAAATGAAAAATAAAGAAGTTATTTATACGTTAACATTTGAAAAATATGCGTATATTAAAATAAAAAGGAACTAAGCGTAAATACATACATATTATTATGTACATAAACTCACGCCTGTTTCGCAGAGGGGTAGGCAGAGACAACGTATTACCATTTGTCACGATCTTTGCACACCTCTTTTGTTTCGTTTACTTAACTATATTCTTCATACTTCTTACCATGCCATTCTTGAGAACGTCTCCGATCATTGCTTGTTGTTTTATATATATCGGGATAGGGTAAATTTAAATTCAAGGCAATATAGTCATGACAGCACGTTTTCAAAAAAAGCAGAATTTTCAGAAATTTTCCATACTTTTCTAGTAAATTTCTGACTCACTATTAACCTGATAAAATATTTCTAGTAGTTTTTATGCCCTTCTTGTTGCGAAATAATTTGAACTCACAGATAGCCTCCACTTTTCAAGGTCGAAATTTCGCCACTATTTTTAATTTAACAGGTTTCATTATCCATATCCATGAATGTTCCTCTTCATTCCACTACCATAGGCATTGATTGGTAGGAATGTGGTGGGTTATCCAAATTTCAGTTAATTCCGCGATTCGATATAGGTTCGTAAAGTCTGGGAACGTTAGATACTATGATTTTTAACGATATAATAATTATAACAAACGTAGGTACAGCTAATTGGTGAATATCCTGTTAATCTAGATTTTTCGTCGTGTAATAGAGCCTGTATAATGACGTTTGCAACTCTCCGGTCTGAGTGAAACCAGCTCACCTACTAATTTAATTACCTGCCAGTAAGATGGAATTTTTAAATGTGGAGTGATTCTAATAAATGGCAAATTGCTTTTACTGTCCAGATATTGCAGTAACCTGCTGTCTATACGCTGGAATGGTCTTTCAAACAGGTTTTTGAACATCATTCATTGGAATTTTTTGTGACCTTGTGATTGTAATATACAAAATTGCAAATCTTGTTTACTTAATGAGATCGTTTTTACATAAATGTGGAGTGATTCTAATAAATGGCAAATTGATTTTATACTGGAAATGTGTAGCTTGATATGTAGCCGTGTGTACTAACTCAAACAGTTTTTTGAACATCATCCATTGGAATTGTTTGTGGCCTTGTGATGAAAAATAATAAAAATTACAAATCTTGTTTACTTAATGAGTTCGTTATTACAGAGATCCCAATAAGGTGGAATTTTAACCGTGGAGTGATTCTAATAAATGGCAAATTGATTTTATACTGGAAATGTGTAGCTTGATATGTAGCCGTGTGTACTAACTCAAACAGTTTTTTGAACATCATCCATTGGAATTGTTTGTGGCCTTGTGATGAAAAATAATAAAAATTACAAATCTTGTTTACTTAATGATTTCGTTTTTACAGAGAAACCAATAAGGTGGAATTTTAAATTTGGAGTGATTCTAATAAATGGCAAGTTTATTATATACTGGAAATGTGTAGCTTGATATGTATCCGTGTGTACTAACTTATACAGTTTTTTGAACATCATCCATTGGAATTGTTTGTGGCCTTGTGATGAAAAATAATAAAAATTACAAATCTTGTTTACTTAATGATTTCGTTTTTACAGAGATCGCAATAAGGTGGAATTTTAAATGTGGAGTGATTTTAATAAATCGCAAATTGATTTATACTGGAAATGTGTAGCTTGATATGTAGCCGTGTGTACTAACTCAAACAGTTTTTTGAACATCATCCATTGGAATGGTTTGTGACCTTGTGATTGTAATATACAAAATTGCAATCTTGTTTACTTAATGAGTTCATTTTTACAGAGATACCAATAAGGAGGAATTTTAATTGTGGAGTGATTCGAATAAATGGCAAATTGATTTTATAGTGGATATGCTGTGTGGTGACGGCCTAAGAATATCAGTCGTAAGTATATAAAGTCGTCCCGAGGGAAATGTATACACCAGAGAACGGGCAGCAGCGTTCTCCTGAGTACCATGTCCACCTTACTGCGATCGCCAACCCGTCTGCCAAGCGTGGCGATTATGGCAAATCCCCTCAAATGATGGACACAACCAAACCGCGGCCCCCAGTCCCCGGCAGCCCTGCTATTCCCAGCCGTGGTAACAGCCGTGGTTACGGCAGGGCAGGGGGTGCTAAGAATCCCCAGCAGATTCCGCGTTACCAACACCGACGACCTCTGGCCCTGGCAACATATAACACACGTACACTGCGGTCCGACGAGAAGATAACCGAACTGGAGGAAGAATTGAGCAGGTTACATTGGGATATTGTAGGATTATCTGAAGTCCGAAGCGAGCGGGAGGACTCGATAATACTGAAATCCGGAAACCTGCTCTATTACCGGGAGGGTGACCAAATATCCCATTCATAGTCCACAAGTCCCTCGTGAACAACCTAGTGAAAATCGAGAGTGTGTCGACGAGGGTTGCGTACCTTATACTCAGAATCACCAAGCGGTATTCGTTGAATGTTATACAGGTATACGCACCCACTTCGACACACTCCGACGATGAAGTCGAGGTTATGTATGAGGACATATCCAGAGCCATACATACCTCTAACTCGTATTTCACTGTGGTCATGGGGGACTTTAACGCGAAGTTGGGCAAACGATTCCGTAATGAGCTAAGAGTGGGGCAATTTGGAACTGGAGACCGGAACCCCCGGGGCCAAATGTTGGCCGACTTCATGGAGAAGGAAGGACTCTTTATGATGAATTCCTTCTTCAGGAAGCCGGATCACCGCAAATGGACCTGGGTGAGCCCCGATGGTAAAACTAAAAATGAGATAGACTTTATCTTGTCGACGAGACGACAGATGTTCAATGATGTCTCCGTGATCAATGCGGTTAAAACCGGGAGCGATCACAGACTGGTCAGAGGCTCATTGAACCTTAATGTCAAACTCCAGAGGTCCCGACTGATAAAGTCTACGCTCCGACCTTTACCTATCCACGTCCAAAACCCCGAACCATTTCAGCTCGAACTGCAAAACCGTTACGAATGCCTAGCAGACTGCGAGGAAGTGGACTCATACTATGACAGGCTCGTAGAAGCTGTCCATACGGCTGGGTCTAAGGTATTCAAGGCCCGTCGTACAAACAGAACTAAAAAGATCTCTGACTTTACCCTGCAACTTATGGAAGATAGACGGAAAATGGTTCTGACATCCTCAGATGATGCTATCAGATATCGGCAGCTCAACAGACAGATCTCAGTCTTTGACTCGCGACACGCGGCAATTTAATACAATTAGTATTAAAGAGGCCATCGAGCGAAACAAAGGCTCTAAAGTGTTCGCAAGAGCTCTGTCTGTTGGACAGAGCCAACTGACGAAGCTGAAGACTGAGGATGGTAGAATCGTCACGTCTAAACCTGAGTTGCTGGGAGAGATCGAGAAGTTCTACGGACAGTTATATACGACAACACAACCACCTGTCAAAAGTCATGCCTCAGATCCCAGAGCACGACTAACCCAACATTACACCGAAGACATCCCGGACGTCAGCCTGTACGAGATTAGAATGGCTCTCAAACAACTCAAGAACAACAAGGCGCCTGGTGATGATGGAGTTACAGCAGAGCTTCTGAAGGCGGGTGGTACACCAATCCTACGGGCCCTTCAGAAGTTATTTAACTCCGTCATACTAGATGGTCAAACGCCACAAGCATGGCACAGAAGTGTGGTGGTGCTCTTCTTCAAAAAGGGCGACAAAACCCTATTGAAGAATTATAGACCCATCACACTGCTGAGCCATGTTTACAAGTTGTTTTCGAGGGTCGTTACGAATCGTCTCGCGCGCAGGTTTGACAACTTCCAACCTCCCGAACAAGCCGGTTTCCGAAAAGGCTTTAGCACCATAGACCACATACATACGCTGCGACAAGTTATACAGAAGACCGAAGAGTATAACAAGCCACTGTGCTTAGCGTTTGTGGACTATGAGAAAGCCTTCGATTCTATCGAAACATGGGCCGTGCTGAGGTCTCTCATAAGGTGCCAAATTGACTACCGGTATATCGAGGTGATAAAGTGTTTGTATGAAAACGCCACTATGTCAGTGCGACTCCAGGACCAGATCTCGAAACCTATCCACTTGCAGCGAGACGTGAGACAGGGAGATGTTATATCTCCGAAACTGTTCACCGCTGCATTGGAAGACGTCTTCAAGCTTGTGGACTGGAAAGGCTTTGGCATCAATGTCAATGGCGAGTACATCACTCACCTTCGATTTGCCGATGATAGTATATAAGTCATGGCTGAGACTATGGAAGACCTCGGTACAATGCTCGATGACCTCAGCAGAGTCTATCAACAAGTGGGTCTGAAAATGAACATGGATAAGACGAAAATCATGTCAAACGTCCATGTTACACCCACTCAATTGAAAGTTGGTGACTCTGCACTCGAAATTGTAGAGAACTATATTTACCTAGGACAGACCATCCAACTAGGTAGGTCCAACTTCGAGAAGGAGGTCAATCGTAGAATCCAACTCGGCTGGGCAGCGGTCGGAAAGCTACGTAACATCGTCTCGTCCAAAATACCGCAGTGTCTCAAGTCGAAAGTCTTCGACCAGTGTGTGTTGCCAGTGATGACATACGGAACAGAGATGTGGTCGCTCACTATGGGCCTTATTAGAAGGCTCAATGGCACCCAAAGAGCAATGGAGAGGGCTATGCTCGGAGTTTCCCTGCGGGATCGTATCAGAAATGTCGAAATCCGCAAGCGAACCAAAGTCACCGACATAGCCCGAAGAATTGCAAAACTGAAGTGGCAGTGGGCGGGGCACATAGCTCGTAGAACCGATGGCCGTAGGGGCAGAAAGGTTCTTGAGTGGCGACCACGAACCGGAAGACGCAGCGTGGGCAGGCCCCCCACAAGATGGACCGATGATCTTGTGCGGGTCGCTGGAAACAGCTGGATGCGAATAGCGCAAGACCGGCAATTGTGGAGATCTTTGGGGGAGGCCTTTGTCCAGCAGTGGACGTCTTTCGGCTGATATGATGATGATGATGATGATGATGATAAGTAGCTTGATATGTAGCCGTGTGTACTAACTCAAACAGTTTTTTGAACATCATCCATTGGAATTGTTTGTGACCTTGTGATTGTAATATACAAAATTGCAATCTTGTTTACTTAATGAGTTCGTTTTTACAGAGATTAGAAGAGATTAGTAGGAATTTATAGATAATGGAATGAGCAGATTTGTAGGATGTTTTCTATTTTACTTAACTTTTATAAGTAGAATACAAATTTACCTTTTTTAAAATAATTTATATCTTAAAAATCAAGAAACCTTTTTTGCTATGGGATCTATCTCGGATTAGGATTTTCATGAATCTGCAAATAATGCATTACATTATTTTAAGAATACTTAACGTGAAGTGAAAGTGTGATATGTAAACGAAAATGTGATATAATATGTAATTCATCTGCATCTGTGAAGAAAAGTGCGGATTTCGGTCGCCTACGTATATTATTAATCGGCTTATTATAATGTAAAAGGAATAAAAGTAATTATTAACTTATTTCCTTGGCAGTTAACGTACTCTTTATCGCTTTATGACCCTTAATGACTTAATGATCAGGTTAAGGTTTGGAGGAGTTCATCAATAATTCTGTAAAGAGACACGCTGACGTGCAACTTAAAACCGGCCAAGTGCGAGTCGGACTCGCACACGAAGGGTTCCGTACTATTATATGTAAAAACGAGCAAAAAAATTCACGTTTGTTATACATCCTTAAATATTTATTTTATTTTGTTTTTAGTATTTGTTGTTATAGCGGCAACAGAAATACATTATCTGTGAAAATTTCAACATTATATCACGGTTCATGAGATTCAGCCTGGTGACAGACGGACAGACAGACAGTGAAGTCTTAGTAATAGGGTCTCGTTTTACCCTATTGGTACGGAACTCTAAAAACACAGTCGATTGTTATTTTACGAAGATTTGCGTTTTTCAATTGACAATTATATTCCGAAATCTTCTTGCATCTCTATCTATATCTATTTATTTGGTTTTTCAATTGATTTCGACATGGTTTCCTTGTTTCAACTGCTGGCACAAGCGACTTGTCGTGAATTATGCGACAGTCGGCTTTCGGTAGAAACATGTAATCAGTGAGTTCGGTAATTGTATAGTTCGCGCGTCGTATGTCAAACGTCAGAAATGGCTGCGGGCGATCGTCACTCAATTAAAGTGTTGATTGCCACTGCAACTACAATATCTGTGTCGATCAACAGTTCGATATTTTAGACTCCACTATTTCGTCAAGTTTTCATTTCGTCGTAAATTCTAGCAAGTGAGCGACTTCTAATTATGTACGTGTGTGCCTGCGATTGGATGGTTTGGGGAGGAAGAGAGTCAGTCATTCGTGATGCGCGGGTGGCATCTCCTAGAGAAAAAGGAGGAAAAAGGACCTCACCGAAGAAAATTATCGAAAAGAAGGCTAAATACAGTGTTCAAATCTTTGAAAATGACTTTTAACAAGTGCGGACTCCTGGTATGCGGTTCAGAGTGACTCCAGAGTTGGTTGGAAGCTGGATATCTTCAACGTGGAATAGTAGAAACAAGGATATTGATTTTGTCTTTAATATGACGCATTTTTCTCCCTAGCAACGGCGCTTATCGTTCTAGCGTACAACCCCCCTATTTGATTAAATCAAAACCTTAAGCTTGTTTTTCTTAGTATCAATAAAAAAAAACTGCAGCTTTGTGAATTGTCATTATATTATGACCAGCTCACTTATTTGCACGTGTAGCACTACGGTTAAAACAGTCGCTTCGCCACTTCGTATCTCGGTTCTACACAGGACTACTATTTCTGTGACTTATAAGTAGTTGTTTTGAGTCGTGGTGTACTGTCTGGGATTCATTTCCCTAGCGCCAGGGTTATTTTTAGTTAATTACACAGTAAAAATTATTTACGTAAAAATTAAGTGGTCTCTAATGGATTTAATGGATAAATTAAATATTAATTAGTTGAAGTGGCGAGGGGCAGGTCACATCATTCTGGAGTGGTGACCACGTGCTTGCAGGTACGGCGTCATACGGCCCCCACAAGATTGACCGATGACCTAGTGAAGATTGCGGAGAGCTGCTGAATGCAGACCGCACATACTATAACTTTGTAGAAATCTTACAGAGACGATAATGATGATGATGAAAATATTAAAGGAATAGCTTCCGCCTGCGGAATCTGATGCATGGAGTGGTGTTAAGAAAATGAAAGAGCCCGAAAAAGAAAGGCCTCTAAAACTTTTGCTCACCCGCGATTTATTGCTCGGGAACATTACTTTTTTCCTGGACGGTATCTTCATTATGCTACGTGACCATCTTATTAAACATTTTGAATTGCTTAATTTCGTAACCGTATTTGTAGTTTCAATACTTATTTAAGGTTTATGCTTTAGATATTTGAAGTGATTTTTCTTTTTATATTTATTACTTTAACCGTTATTTTAATATAAGCTTCCTATATATATGCTTATGCAAAAGCGACTTTGATTACTTAAGAATATGCTAAAAATGATGATACTTTGCTTGCCTGTGACACATACTAACTTACCAGAAGGCACATAGACTAGCTACTGTGAAGAATATAAAAACTTCGGTACCAAAATTGTTCGTTAATCGTAGGCTACCCCAAGGTAACATGCTGGGACTGTTTTTTGTATTTTGTACCTCAACTTAATTTTTATTATTTATTTTAGTGTGGTGACCATGTACGTTATGATAACCACGAAGGCAAACCAGTTAAGGTTACTTATCTAAACAACAAATACCATACGAAGTTACCTAGTTCTTATTACATGTTATCTCATACACAAAATTCATACCTATCCACTTTGTATTAAAATTATACTGTTTTTGCTACTGGGTGTTTTTTCGTATAATATTAAACCAGTGGTCACTTCGGATAGCAACTGGTAGCTATAAAACACATAATTAGTCAGGTATACTAGTTTGGCCTCAAATAACCTGGCCTCTCAGATAATACCCGGTGTCGCCAGGTCATAACAGTTTGCTATGCAAATTGGTTTAAATAAATGGCCCATAATTTGATTTTGTTTTTATTTATCCCACACCATCAAGTAATAATTCAAATTATTAAAGACAACTGATATGGCGGCAGCACGTAAATAGTAACAGCCGCGTTATTGAAGCACCTTATAATGTTATTCATATGAAATATTTTGCGATGACAGTGTTTCCATAGATATTAAGTTGTTCGCCACGGTGATTATTAATTGGCTGTCTGTTGAGTGATTTGATAGTTAATTATACGTTTATATGGAGTACTTACGAGTTATAAGTTTATAACTGGTTTTAAAATATCCTTTATATAGACTAGTAGCCCTAGACTTCGATTCACAGATTATAGATTTCCACATATCGATTTATAAATCAAACTGTGATTTTACCCTCTAATTAAGTCTAAAATTCAACGCCTAACGCATTTTCCAAAAAGTTTATAAGTACGAGATAGCTAAGTGGTTAGACCGTTGGACTATAGACTGACGACTTTAGACGGGCCTGTAGCGATGTTGGTAAATGCTTGCTTTGCACGCCACAGGTCGTGGGTTCGATTCCCACCCAGGACAGAAATTTGTGTGCACGAACATATCTGTTCGTCCTGAGTCTGGGTGTAATTATCTATATAGGTAGGTATGTTTTTACAAAAGAACAGTTATAGTATATGTATTATATCAGTTATCTGGTTTCCATAGCACAAGCTCTATGCAGTCAGTGGTCTCGGGTTAAAACTCAAGGAGTGCACCACTTAAATTACAAATTTATGTGCGGGGGAACGTACCCAGAAGCCTGGCAGCATTGCCACGTTGCAGCAATGCCTGTTGTGGCAATGCTGATTCTTGATTGTCCAAAATAACGGCCTAGCCTTCTGAAAAGTTACTTGCGTTTTAAATTTGGATATAATAAACTTGGATTACTGCACAACTATTCACGGTAAGATAGCTGAGTCAGCTTATAAGCCGAAAGACGTCCACAGCTGTTCAAAGGCCTACTCCCAAGGATTTCCACAATGGTCAGCCTTATGCTGCCCGCATCCAGCAGCTTCCCACGACCCTTTCAAGATCGGCGGTCCACCATGTAGGGGGCCTACCCACGCTGCGTCTTCCGGTTCATAGTCGGCACTCGAGAATCTTTCTGCCCCAGCGAATCTTTCTACATAGCTAGATGCTCTCACCGGTCTGTAAGTGATCGCCGAGGTTAAGCATCTAGGTTCGCGGTCAGTCCATAGATGGGTGACCGCCAAAGTGGTTTAATTTTAGAGCGTCTCTGGGATTCGTAGGGCACGTTAAGTTTCAGTCCCGATTGTAGTCATAAGACAACAGTCGTTAAGCCATATCAGAGGCCTACTGGGCGGCTTGAACAACTCTGACACTAGGGTAACCACTGCCCATACGATAAGAAGATGATACTATATTTATTTATGTTACTATCCAAATTTAGCCTGTCCTTCTGTTTGACAAACGTTTTCTTCAAATGCCATTAAAAAAATCTGCATAAACGATGTCTATTTTGGCCGATATAACATTTGTAATTGTAAAATAATGGCACCGCTTATATTTTGTAACGAAGTGTGAATACGTATGTAAGCTACACATAGTCGTTAACTTGACTAGATCTTGAAAGATAGTATGATATATGGTTATTGCAATATGCCTGCGACATAAGGATATAGTTGGAAATATATTCCTAATATATTTTCTTAATTGTGCTTATTTATGATATTTCTGTCATGCTCGCGTATCGTGCTTGCATGAAGGACGTATTTTCTATTGTATGTAGTATGTCAATAAAAAAAATCGTGTGTGTTATTTTAACAAAATTTAATATGTTTAAAAAAATTAAACTTCCCCAAAATGTAACGTTTGATTACGAGAAACGCGCTTATTCTACAACATTAGCCTAGTAACATCCAAGTTATAATATAGTGTACGGGTTATTCGATCATCATTATGAATATTAATTTACTTGGCAGAACTACTGGCCTTCTATCAAAAATGGGAATTCATCCATCTATGTATTTCAAAATAAGTGGTGTACAAAACCATATCTATAGACACAAGCTATCCTGTAATACACCGTTTTACTGCGTTAATACTTTATATTCTGTGGTTTTATTCTTGAAAATGCGTTAATAATATTTATTTAAGAACGAACAAAAGTGTAGTTTTACATCGCATGGTATCTATATGTTATGGTGGCTCTCAGTTTAAATAATAATAAAAATATCTTGGGACTACTAACACACTGCCATTACATCCCAAACTAGACAGAGCCTGTATTATGGCAACCAGATAACTGATAAATATACTCATATATTCCTAAATGTATCATAGATAAATTACACCCAGACAGAATAAATAATCATGCTTGCGTGCCGATTTGCCTTGGGTGGGGATCATCTTCCCCATTACACAAATATATGTCCTGGCTGGGGATCGAACCCACGACCTCTGGCTTAGCAGTCACTAACCACTAGACCAACAGGTCAGTCAAATTTGAAATAGTAATATCACTTTTTGAGTGACACATATATTCATCACAATAATTGTTTGAGGCACACTTTCTCACAAGAGAAGTTAGCCTGTATTGAAGTTCTGCATGTGTAATTTCAGAAACAATTGAACTCTACAATAAAAACACATCACACACGTCTTTCCACGCATCACCGCAGTAAAAACTAGTAAATAAATCAAAGAATTACCATCAGACTTGACGGCTCTGGCAGTGCCCGGAGCCCTGGCAATTACTCGTCGCGAACTGCCGCACTACCATTATACAATTTAAGCTAATTAACTACCGGATTTTGTGCTACCCACCAAGTAATTGGCTTCCATAACATCGTGCACCACTGTTATTAGGACCAACTCCGGCCAAGTTCATTTTCTTGCCCGCTAGCTGGGATGTGGGCTTGTAATGGCCGCAGAATTTGTTAACTATCTTTTACCTTCTCTGTATACAATGAAAAGCATGTTGGCGTGGTTGGCAAATGCTTGCTTTTCACGCCGGAGGTCGTGGGTTGGATCCTACCCAGGACAGATATTTGTGTACATGAACATGTCTGTTTGCCCTGAGTCTGGGTGTAATCCTAACTAATATTATAAATGCGAAAGTAACTCTGTCTGTCTGTTACTCTTTCACGCCAAATCTACTGAACGGATTTGAATGCAATTTGGTATACAGATGGTCTAGACCCTGAGAAAGAACATAGGCTAATTTTTATAGTTAGGATAACACATAGGCCATATTTTATAAAGTTTAACGCGGGTAAAACCGCGGCGCACAGCTAGTTATCTATATAAGTATTACTATGTATTTACAAAAAAAGTAGTAAACTCTGTCGAAGCGCGGCAACTTCACACTTGCGTTTCGTAGTAAGCCGATATTTCACATAATGATCATTCCATACTAATCATTCCCACTTATTATAAAAAGCAATCATCATAATATGATCTGAATTGTACTGCAGTTCGTTACATTTTAGTATTAACAAGACTTTACAACATTAGCTAGTATTTTTTTTATTATAGATATGTATAGAAAGGGGGGCTTTCTCCTCAGTATAATAGAAGCAAATGGGGGCTAAAGTAAAATTGCGAACTGAGCAATGCACCAGAAAAAATCCCCTTTAGGGTTGGAACCTCGACTCAGGGCGTTAAGTGACGGTTAGTTAGATGAGAGAGTTGGTTTTTAAAGATGTTTTATGCATCTGTCGTTCTACACTAATGTTCGAAGACGCAAAGTCACTAATGTGGACGGTGTATTTGACAGCAGCGACCACCAAGGGGACTTTTCGTCGCTATTTCGAAAAAGTAATTTTAAAGTTCTACCAAATTAATATACAAGTAACGGAGTTTCCTCGTTCCGACTGCTATCATTCGAATGTAACTTTATCCTGTTCTAAGTTCTTTGGTGGGAACCGTCTTTGATTTGCGTATAATTGTTTGTGTAATTTTGATTAGCGGTGCGTTTGTGTTGGTTGCGTTTTTTCCAATTTGGTAAGTGGAGAAATTGATGATTGCTGTGATTTAATCGGTGGATCAAGAAGCCGTTTTAGAAATTTTATTTTCTTAAGCGAAGCTTTGATGTTTGACCTTTTCATTGTAAGTAGCATAACTCATTGTTAGGGCATACAACGATATAAAAGGAAATGTAAATTTATTGGTTTATGCATTTTTTCAAAATGACGTATACGGCTAGCCTTTTACTGCTTCCACGGACACTTTAATTTTACTTATTTCTTTCATTTTGGCTAAGGAGCTGTTGGTACATTAACCCTGCTGACATCTTCTTTATTTTTACATTTCGTTTTTATTTTAATATAATTAAAGTTTTTAGTATATGTATATGTATTATATTTTTTATAGAAGAAGAAATACATTTTATTGCTAAAAAGCATTATAGAATTATGATTAGTTTACTGATTAGATTTAATTTATCTTTTTTTGTATTATAATTAAAACAACTTTATTATATTTATTTAATAAATAAAGTTTGTTATTGAATCATGTTTTATTAGTTCAGTTTTATTATTTTATTTGCATTTTACTTTCTTTTAATTATACTTAATAATATGGACGATATCATAATTGCATGTATAATACTTTTAATTACTTTAATACACAATTTAGTTTATGACTTTACGTCAATTGTTTTTCGATTTATACGAACCTACGTTTGTGTTAATGCACCCCGGACATTAGAGGTGGTAGAAAGCCAAAAAGTTTACAATATTAAATTAGGAACTAAGTATCCGCGGATACATAAATATAACAATTTGCAAGTATTAAGGCATTAAAGCTCCGGGCACCTGGCCCAGATGTATTACGTAAAGTTACGTACCCCATGTTAAAATACTTTACAACGTAATAATTTAATATCTTTAGTAAAACCCTTCAACTCAATTCTTAAGGCACGGGACATTTTTAAAACGCCTGACTCCCGTGGTGTTGCTGAGGTAGATACATTAAGTAAACCGTCATTACATGCTGCCCCCATTCGGTGCGGAATTATTTAAATGTCAGCTAAATTGCTTTAACAGTCCGAGAGCAGTAATAAGGTGTCCATACAGCCTATAATTTGCTCTCGCATTCAATCACTCAGCCTGTGAGGCGCGTCCGACCATAGAGTATGAGTTACGAACTGTTAAATCACTGCGGTGTTTTGAATTTGGAACAAAATGGCGTGACTAACATAACACGAGATTAAAAAGTTATGAATAAGTTTAAATTTGCATTCCGGTGGTCATATACAACTAGGATTATTTAAGCATTTTGAAACTAAAAACGACGTAGAGTAGGCCCAATTTAATAGATCACATTTCACACTTCATTAAAATTCAACAACGTAACCTTAAACGGCGGGTATAGTATATTATTAATTTTTTCGTAAATAGAACTGCACATATACTTAATTTTTTTTCAATTATGTTCTTAATAATTTCCGAATAAGGTCATCTTACAATTCACTTTACTAGTAACTGACATATATGTCAAATGTGATCTTTTACATTGGCCTTACTATAGTTGAAAGCATTGTGTAAGTAATTATTGTTGTACACTTTTCCTCGTTATTCAAGTTAAACTTACATAATTGAATTCTACACAATCCACGTCCAATTTTGTCAAAGTAAAGTGAGAATTGATTTTCTGGACGGCATTTTATGGATATTCGGGATAGTAAATATGTAGGGACAGCGTGTAACGGGAAAGTGTAATCTGAATTTGTAAATTAATTACATGAGTTACAGTTTTCCACTATATTAGCTCCTCACTTCATTTTCAAGTATAATATAGTTAAAATAATTACTGTGGTGGATCTGGATATCACGTGATAATAGCTAAATATAATTAAAGAATAGAGTAACTTTCCAAATTAACAATGACATGTAGATCTTTCCAGATGTCAAAAACGATTTATTATAACAATGGAAAATGCGTCTAAAGATATTAATAAGTTTAACTATGAAGGTTTATAGGTATTCTCACTGCGTTGTAAATAGTGTGGCATTGTATGAAATCGTCACACGATGTTAATGAAGTTACTTTACGATTGTTCTATAATTATTGCATATCAAATGTGATAAATTGTTAAAGTACACAAGAAAGAATAAGAATCAACGTTAGTATGCCTATAATTTACAGCACGCTCCGCCCGAAAGCAGAGAAAGCCAGCCTAACTGTCAACGTCAAATTGAAAAAAAGTATCTGCCTATAGATATCGATTCTACAGTCAACTCTTTGAGCAGTTGAAGTGACTAGTCTCGTTGAACCTGTCCCGTGGTGTTGTGATAACTTTTAATAGAGGCCGCAATCATAAGACTATTAATAAAGCCTGTAGCAGAGGCGTCTTCTCGCTTTAATCAACATTTTCAATGAGATTATTAAAAGCCGCCACTTCAACATGGCCGCTGCACTGATGAGTTTTATGATGTCCCGTCAATGACGTATTTATGACGATATGGATGTCGTAATTCTTTTGTTTTTTTTATTTTGAATATTTTTGACGTTTATCGATGCGGACACTTGACTTTTGGTTTTGTAGTTATAATTTGTGGGTTGTCCGTGCTGTCGTCGCGTGAGTTTACAGTAAATCATTATTTAATTATGTTGTATACGAGGTTATAAAATCCGCCCTAAATCAAGTTGAACTTGCATTTTTTTGGGCTTGGTACTCAAAGACCATAAAATAAGGAAATCCTTTTACTGACACTTTACTGTCTGTTGGTCCATCGGTGTATAAAGGGTCTCCTAAACGTAACGACTATGTGATCTGAAAATTGGTTATTTTGGGTAAAACGTTAACTCCATAGCTACTATAGAAGTAAAAACAAATTAAGAGAGTGTTAGTAAATAATAAAAGTTACGATATACAAGTCACAAGGTTTAAACCAAATTTAAAAATTTCACAACTGTAACTTACTCAATTTAGGAATAAAATAACCGTAATATATCGACGTCGATAGTACATTGACACCAATATGGTTCCCTTCTCCCTTTGGCAGGGAAAATGTGTCTCATAATTTGGGTTGAAGGAACTTAGGGGCTACCAAGATGCAAGCAATCAAAAATGAAATTCAACCGTGTTGGTGCATACTCAGAAAAAATATCAGGGCCAATCCTAACCATCCCGTGGATGTCGCAAAAGGCGACTAAGGGATACAGAAAGTCGGGCAGCAGCGCGTTCAGTGTACCTAGGTACACTACCACCTAACTGCGGTCACCAACTCGCATACTACACGCGGTGACTACGGCAAACCCCTCCAAATGGCAACGTTTTAGTAACCTTTGGAGGGAGGCCAATGTCCAGCAGTGGACGATATGGGGCTGATGACGTGAAGCAACCAAAGATAGAGAAGAAACGTACGTAAAAGGAACATACTAGGTTGCGTACTAGAATGCTAAGAAATGGGAAATGGCTAATCATCATCATTATCCTACTATATATAGATACTAGATAATTAAACCTACACATGCTCCTTGACAATAACTTAATTAAAGTTAGTTAAATATCGTTACTGTTATAAAATAAATTTTATTGTAAATTATTTCCTACAATCCGTATACCTAAATATCTATATGTAGGTACTCGTACCTAGAAATAATTATAAATTAATTATATATTACCACGAATATGTTCTGACTATTTACAAGCGCTTTTTTAAAGTCTACGTGAATAAAAACCTTTTTTATTTTTTTTTTTATTATGTCAGTCATAAGACATCTACTGTTGGCCTAAGTTCTGCCCCAAGGCATCATGAATGGGATATCCATAATCAACATGCTTGCCAGACGGGTTGGCAATCGCATTATGATGGTCATTAGTACTCGGAAATACGCTTCTGCCCGTTATTTGGTAGATATTCCCTCGGGAATAGGTACTAACAAGCATATTACACTTGACGTAGGCTGCGGTAATCTCTTACCACAAGGCTACCATAATGAAATAATGAAATTTATTCAGCACTTGGGTATTAATATACACTTTTACTTGTCAAGCTCACAATGCAGTACATACATATAGTCTAATACAGCATTAAAGTAACAAAAATATTTTGAGTTAGTCCGTACATGCGATCTGTTTCGTTACATATTTATTTTTTTAATCCTTAAATAAATAATAAATAACAATTTACTAATCCTTAATTAAATAAATAATAAATAACAAGTTACTATAGATTAGTAACTTGTTATTTATTATTTATTTAAGGATAAAAAAAATAAATATGTAACGAAACAGACCGCACGAACGGACTAACTTAATATATTTTTGTTACTTTAATGATGTATTAGACTATATTTATGTACTGCATTGTTATTGTTACATTTAGTACTATAATATAAAAATCAAAGCATTGAAGACCAGCAGCTTAATTTAAGTGACTAATACTTGAGGGCACCCTTCCTACTTATATCTGGGGGGCTACCGCCAAGTCGCCGATCATCGTGATCGTAATCGGCGTTCAATTAGATGAAGGTTAAAAATGACTAAATCCTTCATTCAATCGGCTTCAACGTTAAAAATCGATTCCGGACCATTTATAACGTCACATATGCTCATGGAAGCCGATTGAACGAATGATTTAGCCATTTTTAAGGTTCCGTAACCAAATGGCAAAAAACTGAACCCTTATAGATTCGTCATGTCTGTCTGTCTGTCTGTCCGTCCGTATGTCACAGCCATTTTTTTCCGAAACTATAAGAGCTGTACTGTTGAAACTTGGTAAGTAGATGTATTCTGTGAACCGCATTAAGATTTTTACACGAAAATAGAAAAATAATAATTATTTTAGGGGTTCCCCATACATAGAACTGAAACACAAAAATGTTTTTTCATCGTACCCATACATGTGTACGATGAAACATCATTTGTGTACATCATTTCTTTCTAAACTGAATAGTTTGCGCGAGAGACACTTCCAAAGTGGAAAAATGAGTCCCCCCCCTCTTTAACTTCTAAAATAAGAGAATGATAAAACTAAAAAAATTATATGATGTTCATTACCATGTAAACTAACAACGGAAATTGGTTTGAACGAGATCTAGTAGTTTTTTTTAATACGTCATAAACCGTAAACCGCAATTTACCTTTCATTTAATCAACTATAATACTTGCTGCTACGGAACCCTTCATGTGCGAGTCCGACTCGCACTTGGCCGGTTTTTAATCTTCATCTATTTGAACGCCGATCAAGATTACGATAATCGGCGACTTAGGCGGTAGGTTCCCTGGGGTTCGAGCCACAGCTCAGGTGACCGCTGAAGACGGAATTCTAAATGAGGGTCATATTCCGGTTTACCGACATAGTAGTTAAAACATGACCCTGCACTTATTTTAATATTAAGTACAACAAAAATACGGGCCCTCTACTAAGAACTGCCAATAATTATGACAGATGAAAAAAAAATACTTACAACAGTTTTGCCACAGTGCCAAAATAAATATCCCTTTGAGCACCAACACCAAAACGAATAAATTGTAGGCTTACAAAAGGCTTACAATGTCCACACCAAAACATTTTTAGCAAACTTATAAAAGCAGAAAGTTCTTAAATATGTTGTTTACCGGTCACATAAAGAAAGAGGTTATCAAATTGGCTGTTTATTAAATCTGTATGTATGTTACGAAATTTCTCGGGACGTTCATGAATCGATTTTGATTATTCTTTTTATCCGATGGTTCCCCATACTTTCAATATAGTCACATATTTATTTATTTATTTCAAAACTTTATGCACAAAATTGTACAGAGGTGGACTTAATGCCGTAGGCATTTTCTCCCAGTCGACCTTGAGGAGGTGCAGAGATTAAACAGTGGGTAGTATCATTTAGTTGAAATCTGTTGTCAAGTCATCGGGCTATAAAGATTGTACTTACGGACTGCAGATTCTAAAGCGGAGTTCATACAGTTCATCATCATTATCATATGAGCCGAAACACGTCCACTGCTGGACAAAGGCCTCCCCCAAGGATCTCCACAATAGCCGGTCCTGCGCTGCCCGCATCCAGCGGCTTCCTGCGAGCCGCACAAGATCGTCGGTCCACCTTGTAAGGGGCCTGCCTACGCTGCCTCTTCCGGTTCGTGGTTCGTTCATACTGTTACTGTTAGTTAATTCTTTACAGTGAGCGACAACCTATCAAAATCAGCTCGTACTATGTAATAGTAGTATATAACCCTGATAATACGGGCAGCGTGAGCTCCGCTTTAGAAAATCTCCTGTCCCTTATACAACATGTAACTTAATTAACGCACATCCTGAAAATTGTTTGTTCAGTATGGTTTACTGAATCGCGTTATATCATTTTTAATAATAAAAAATACGGAAATTATTGTCATATTAACCCTGTACAGTCAAAACAAATTAAAATGGACCGTAAGCGAAAGTAATAAGACTTTTAAATTCGCAGTTGTATTCATACAAATTCCATCATTCAATACAAAATATAGAAAAAAATGTTATTCCAAGAAACTAATCTAGTAAATAACAATGCATATACATATTAAATAAAAAAATCCGTGTATGTATTATGATTACAACATTATATTCTAATTGGGGTGTCTAAGGGTGTGCGTTAATTACGTTACATGTTGTATAGAACTCTAGTAATGTGGGTTAATTTCACTCGTACCATATCGGGCTAGTGCTATAATGATCATCATCATAGCAGCCAAAAGACTTCCACCTGGACAAATGCCTCCATAATTGTAGGTTTTGCTCTATCCGCCGCGGTGTATTTGCCATAATCGCCATGCTTGGGCGATCGCAATATGACGGTCATAGGACTCAAAGAACGCTGCTGCCCATTCTCAGGAATATAGTCCCTCGGGTCAACTTCTACCCTCTCCTAACGGGATGACATGGGGTGCCACACAGCACAATGTTCATATTGTAAGTGATTTTTGGTAATCAGCTGATGCTACTGTCCCCAAAAGTTTTATTAATATAATACTTTATTCATAACATATTTGGCGAACTGCAACTAGCGAAAGAAAATAAAGATAAAAACTTTGACCTCTTTAAAAAATTATTAAAAAATATCATTACCAAAAATATTACTTTATTTTAACTTTCGTTAAATGGCACTTGAAATCTACAAATAACAAGTGTATTGCAGAGAGTTAAGTCAGTGTCAAAAATTAATATTACTTATTATAAATGAATTGCTAATAACGAGTTTTTAGGGTTCCGTAGCCAAATGGTAAAAAACGGAACTATTATAGATTCGTCGTGTCTGTCTGTCTGTCTATCTGTCCGTCTGTATGTCACAGCCACTTTTTTCCGAAACTATAAGAGCTAGGTACTGTTGAAACTTGGTAAGTAGATGTATTCTGTTAACCGCATTAAGATTTTCACACAAAAATAGAAGAAGAACAATAATTGGGGGATTCCCCATACATAGAACTGAAACTAAAAAAAATATTATTGTACCTATACATGTCGGGTATCAATGGACATGTCGTGACATATTGAGGTTTCTAATATAATTTTTTTCTGCACTGAATAGTTTGCGTGAGAGACACTTCCAAAGTGGTAAAATAAGTGCCCCCCCCCCCCTGTAACTCCCAAAATAAGAGAATGATAAAACTAAAAAAAAACTTGAGAGGTGTCAATGGACACCCGGATAGACCGAAGTTCCTTTCGATTAATTAGTGAAGGAATTGTAATAAAGTTGTGTTTTTTTTTTAAGTTTTAATAATATTTTATTTATTATTAACAAATATAATCTGATATAAACTTAATCAGTAGGCTCAATTTTAGTAATAAAAAAAAGCAAAAAGTGTCGTTACAACTTTTCGTCTTAATTTTTTCCGTCTAGCCCCCTTTTTCAACGCGCGATAAGGAACTTCGTTCCAAATATATAGTGTACTTTACCATGCAAACTTCCACCGCAAATTGGTTTGAACGAGATCTAGTAAGTAGATTTTTTTAATACGTCATAAATCGTAAACCGCAATTTACCTTTCATTTAATCAACTGAAATACTTGCTGCTACGGAACCCTTCATGGGCGGGTCCGACTCGTACCTGGCCGGTTTTTTTTACAAAGAGTTACTGCGTCGTCAGCCAGGATTGTTGGAATGACATCGGCTGTGTCATGTTTGCAATCTGCCCCCGCTGCGTTTTGCCCGTCGACGACTCACTTACGGACATCGACATCGACACGATTATAAACTGTAACATATGTGTGTATGTATCATGAGGGACATACATAGTGAACCACCACTGGGTTCTTTGAAAGGCCATGTAGTGTTAACACCTTGAAAATTTTAATAATTAAGTTTTTGTTCGATTTTTCTGCTCAAAAACATTCTAACCACACCTCGTTTATTTAATACTAATAATTTTGAATCCATTTATTTCGTTGTGAATGGACGATATTTTTTCGAATTCATGACTGAAATTGTTTTGATATGAGTAGATATTTCGTCAATCTGTGGGTTGCCGTTAAAATTTACGATATATAAGATTCATTATATAAGCAAAAAAGTACCCATTATTTCGTTCGATTAGTTATTTGATTTAAGATTTAATAGCAATTGCTCTGACTCTACTAGAATACAATAATTATTACTTTACATTCACATAGAGATATATACACATATAGATAAAGTAGTTGTGTTCAAAAGAAAAATGGAAATGTTTACATAGGTAGTAATTAATATAAAGGCTATTTTTATTTTATTTAGCCAGTTGCTTTCACTGGTCAGTAAGTGGATTCATTTCCGAGCGTATCTGTGTTTAGGAGGGCACCTTAAGCTTGTTAAGGTTGTAATCGTTTAAGAACAGTCGTTAAGCCATATCAGAGGCTTACTAGGTGGTTTGAAGAATTCAGACACTAGGGTAACCACTGCCCATACGATAGAGTAAAGAAGCTATTTAATAAGTAAATAAATATATATCATTAGGTTGGAAGGTATTTCTATGAATGATGAGTATATTTATTATGCAGATGCCAAACATTTTTCAGTATCAAGAATTATGAAAAATGTAAATAAATATTGATGCTTACGGTCTTTTTTTTTCATCCTATTGCTAATTTACGTTTAGTCAGTTTTATTTCATAGATAATGAATTAAACCATAATTACCGGGATTCATGTGATTTGGATTTTATTCTTATTATTTTTCTATTTCTTTGGATAGTTCAGCTTCCTGTTCTATGATGACGCAAAACCTAAAACGAATTTAATGAAACTTCATGAGATTAAAACCTTATGTGTATCTCACGGGAGCTGGTATAGGAATAAAACTATAGGTTACACTTTGAGCGTTGAATTATTGTTGAAGTCTGGGTAAAATATTACCTCACAAGCCTAATTTGGAAACAACGGAGACTGTCAGAATTCTGTTTCCTAAGGATAGGGAAAGTAGAAAGGATAATCGATTAACATATGCTGTGGCATAAATGTGGATGCTTCAATAGCGTAGATTTTTTTAGTACAGGTCTGGGGACGTAGGTACCTCAGCCTTACAGAAGAAATTCCTTAATAATAACATTAATAATTGAATGTTGTGTTTCTGAGTGTGAGTAAGGTCGCCAGACCCCTATGAGCTCTGGCGACCTGTTTTGTAAGGCTGGCAACGCACCCGTGACTCCTTGGTGTTGCGAGTGTCTATGGCCGGTGGTGATCACTCACCATCAGATGAACCACTTGCTATTTTGTCGCCCACTTATATAAAAAAAATGTAGATATTACTCATTAGTCGTTAATAGGTCATGAATAAGTTGGCCGTCGATACTGTTCCCTGCTGATATGGTGCGTCGAGTTCCTACAAAAAATAATGTTAAATTATATAATTTAGAAAATTTGCTATCTCTTTATTTTGTTTTGTCTTTATTACCTGATGCCTTACTTATTTCTTTATTTGAATATCAGTATTATTATTTCAACGGCCATATTCTATGATCTGTCGGCATTTACCCTTTGCTATTATAATCCATTATTGAAATAGTCCACAAAAACTAGCAGAAACCGTATTTAGAATCAGATACAGCTTCATTACAATTGTGTCTGGCCACAGATTGGTCGCCACGTGATGCCTTTGTAAACGTCAAATAAAAAAACTAGACGGAATCATGATCTCATTTCAAAGACTTTGATATAGTCATAACAGTCATCTTGATACATTTAGCTTTTTAATTGTGGTTAGAAGGTGTTTTGTATGATATGACATGCATATTTCTTGGCTACCATAGGTGCCAGCACAATTATGTTTCTCAACATTGAAACACTGGCCTCCATTTTCACTAACATCAACTAAACAAAATTTCAATAACTTTGTATCACTTTCTAACTTTTTTCTCATGAAAGAGACCTTGTTATTTTAATAATGCCGTGGATCTTCCTTTAAACTGTTGACCAATTATGTCAGACTAATAAAATTGCTAGCAGTTTTATTAGTCTGACAGTTCTAAGTACACATGTAAGTATATTTACGTTAGTTTAATAAAGTAAAACTATACTACCGACTTCAATTTAGTTTCCCAACTAACGATTTTAAAAAGTAATTTGCCGAATTCATTACTTATCGTGTAAAACAAGAATTTATAAAATCTGTTAAAAAGTACAGTTGAATTGATAAACTCTTTTTAAAGTCGGTTGGCTTTTATAATTACTGCTTCAGCGGACAATTTTCTTGGGAGATGTTTTGACTTTGGCTTTGAAATGTTGAGAGAATGAGATAAAACATAATCATAATATCAAGCAATTGGTTTCGCTAATTAAGAAGGTGTGAGCTAATAAATAGTTAATTTTTCAACCTGAGCTGCAGTTAATTACCATCGGTCATAGTCAACGAGGCTGCGTGGAAGGAAATTGTGGTTGTCGATTGGTTCGATTTGCATCAGTACCTTGATATAGGTGACACTGAGACTAAGTGATCTAGTAGTACTAGTTAATTAGTATAGAGTGTAAATGATATGATATTTTAGTTAGGACTTCTACGAGTTACTAATAACTGACACAAATATCTTGATCCACTTAAAAAAAATCTAGGTACGCACGGCAACACATCAAGCTATATATTTCCAGTATAAGGTGACCTCTCATTGTATGGAATTCCTACCCAACGCGAGATCAGCTTATACTGGATATGTGTAGCTTGATGTGTAGCCGTGTGTACTACCTCAGGGCACTCGTGTTTTGGGTTCGAAATATACACAGTGCAACTATTTCTGTGGCACATAAAATTCTGTTCAGAATCTAGGTTGTCTGAGAATTGCATGTTTGTAAACTCCCCCATGACATAGGCATTTCATGATTTAGTGCGGCCATTGTCCTTAAAAAACGCTTCTCCTAGTGACTTATGAAGTGGGGTAGAGCATAACATTCGTTCGTTCTATGAACCCAGTAGAATCCAGTTTGTAAGTAATCGGCAATATAAAGCGGCTAGGGACGCGGTCAGTGTATAGATGGGTGATTGTCGAAGTGGTTTATTTTCTTCGGGCTAAGGTAAAACGTGACGTGAAATAAATCTAACTTGAGTAAGGCTTAGCCGCTGGTCACACTCGTAGATTTTGGGTCCTAACTAGTATAGAATGATAATACTGTCTTTCACAGAGCTAATACACTAACTAAATATAATTTGTAGTAAGCTACATTGTATTCTGATACTATATCCATAAATTTTCAAGTTTCTAGCTTACAAATTAAGTCTATATATATTAAATTGAGTGCAGCCAAAATTAAATCTCACTCCTATTTTACGGAGAATCGGTATGAGCAGTTGAAAGATAGATATGCATACATTCGATCCACTATCGGTAATTATCAGGTCGAGACCGGTAGGCCCTCGACTCCTATTATCAGACCGGCTACCCCTTTAGCGGCCTAAGGGTGGCCGCTATCAGCATCAAAACCATCGACATCGCAAGGTACCACCAGCAAGACTGAAGAAATGCTCAGGATGCAAGCGAGTAACTTCAGGGCGTTGCAACGTACTCTATCAGGTATAGATGTCGAATCGGTGACAGAGATCGGAGCTTACTTAGCAGTTATGCACTCTCGTTACAATGTGATTACATATTTAACCGAAACCTACTCATAAACGCGTCCGCAATATAATTTAACTTAACTGTGATTGATTTGAATAGTCAATGGCATTATAAAGATTAGATGTGCCAACAAAAACTGCCGTTTACTGCTGCTTTCGGTTCGTCTGTACCTAAACTGATATCCATTGGCACACGTGCCCTCTCTAATGAGTTTACTGGAAAATTACACAATTAGTCCTGTCCAAAATAAAGTGAATAAACAGGCATAATATAGCAGTGACTGATAGCCCGCTCCGGGCAAAAATACGGCCAGAACTTTTGACCCTTGCCGTTGCATATACTTGTAGAGAATTCCAACCAGTAGATCACTGAAGACGGATCAGTTTAGCCTGGACGCATTAAGTTCTATGCCCTATTCATTGGCGTTGTTAAAATGATTGACACTTTCAATTAGCGGGGTGACCGGTAGACCTCCCAGCTCCATTCTTAGTTATCAAACACACCAGTTTAAGGAGAGCCCTGCAAGTCTATTATTTCTTCGTTATATTTATGACGTTTCGTCGCTCTTTCAGGGGCGATGGAGGTCTTGACTTACTGGTAGTTTGTAAATGGTAGGGTTATCGTATTGTCTTGGTGGTTTCACTGTTGTTTTCTGCAATTAGTTAACGAATAGCGTGTCTTTGTTTAATAGGCCTTTCAGCGATATACATCGTTGTAAACAGGAATTTGTTTTGACAGTGATATATTTTTCTAGCGTTGGTTTTTTACTTTAACTTAAAGAGACTTTTAAAGATTCCGAGGATAGATAAGTCAAGGAGTTATTTATTTTTTATAAAGTTAGATAGATAGATGGATTAAATTTAGTTAACTAGCGAAAAATTACAGAAATGTTTGGTTATGCTCGTTTATTTTATGCTAGTATAAATAACGAAAAAATATGTTTCATACATCTTTAAAATGAATTGTATTAATTTAAATGTGGGTGGGAATCGAACCCACGACCACGGGGTATCCGGCCCCATGTGCGTTAAATATTAAAAAGTGAATAGGCCGAATTTCACCCATGGTGCTCAGTGTTGAACACAAGCCATCTGTGCGGCAAATTATAGTGTATTAGTGTGTACGCAAACACAATTGCACTCTCTATTCTCTCACTCTTAAGAATCGACACGACTGAAAAGCGGTCAGATACAGGATCGACGATTTACGTGCTCTTCGGGGGTGTAATTGGTGTATGTGTGTTGGTTTTGTGTAGTTGGAGTATGTCCTTCCTCTTCAGTCTTTTGGCATAGCTTTGTCGTGTTAGGTCGGATGCCAGGTCATCAAAATCTAGCATCATTTTGTTAGATATAGTTTCCAGATAGTTTAGTTTAACTTCTTATCTATTCTGTGGTTTAACGTTTGTTAAGTGATGTTAGGTTATAAACCCAATAAACTCATGGACTTGGGAATCAAACCCATACCTTATACAACAAACACACGTTATTATTGTAATTAAACCAGCAGCCGATACAAAAAAATACCACATTAGATATTCAAATACGGAAATTATTGATCACTACGCCATATCATCTCAGTATTATTAAATCAAACGCCACTCACTTTATTTACATTCACAGATGGGGCCATAGACAAAAAAAAGGAGATAATTTGTTCCGATAAATCATAGAGTGGTAATATTTCAAAGTCGTCAGTTTTGAGTGCCTGACGCGTCTCATTACAATGTTAAATGAAATGGATATCTATGACCCACTGACGAATGCTCCATGTTTGGTTCAGTCGCAAAGGTATCTAACAATTTTTGATACTTTTTGGGTACGAATTAATTAACACCGTTTTTTTTTTAATATTCCGTTTAGGAAATTCAAGTACGAATGGCGCAGCATTAAGACAGTCGTCTCGCCACTTCGTGTCATCCCCGATTCCCTCTATTCTGAGTCTGGGTGTGCCAAGGTTCACCCAGAAGCTAAGAATATGCCTATCGAACAGTACCTAAGTAGTCAGGCAGGCCGTACAGTTTTGTCATAACGGTGAACAAACTTCCAAAAGGCATAACAGTAGGCTCGGCGTACTATTGCTATCTTTTGTATTTCATCATCATCATCATATCAGCCGAAAGATGTCAACTGCTGGATGTAGGCTTCTCACCATGTACCGTTTGCCTTTTTGCACCATTTACGTGAAGAAATTAAAGAGAAACGCTAAGGAGTACTGTGGGAATGTTGTTGGATTCGCACTTCTGTTGAGTGTCACACTGTGGTGTCGTTTTTGTCACCATCGGACTTTTATATGCCGCCAAACCATAAAATACCTCGGTGGCTAGAAATGTGCATCGAATAGAGAGGTTAAAGCCGCAGTACTACTAGTAAGTAAACTTGTATTCTGGAGAACATGAAAAAGTGCATTATCCAACTTTCTTTCCTAAACTAGTACAAGATCTCATGTTATTTTTGTTAAATTAGACTACAATAAATTACTGAGGCGCTCATAGGCAAATGCTCTCCCCGGTCCGTTAGTAATTGGCGAGGTTAAACAACTGGGCTCGCGGTCAGTCCATATATGGGTGACCGCCAAAGTGGTTTAATTTCTGAGCGTCTCCGTGCTTCGGAGGGCACTTTAAGCTGTCGGTCTCGGTTGTAGCCATAAACCAACAGCCGTTATACCATGTCAGAAAAAAATTAACGAGCCAAAGAGTTTTACTAAACGAGAAGCTTTTCCTTACTGGGTATAAAGTTATTATTGCATTAATCAAATAATTTTGTAATAATACCATGTACTTATTAACCAATTTATAATAAATACCCGTATACATCTACGTATACCCCTTGGTTTTTAAACGTAATTAAATTATTAATTTGCCTTTGCATCATTGGTTAAACATCCTTGACAACGAATGTTACCGAAACACTTCCATGTTATGTAAATTAACGAGGCATTTAATTATATTTCTGTGATGCAAATATGATTAATGAATTTGGCGAGTTTTTGCACTTTGTTTTCAGAGATAAGTAGCTACGTATTGTAATAGTTTAATTAAAACGTATAGTAACGATTTACTTACGTAACGTACAGACGCCAGCACATCAAGCTAACCCAATGTAGCAAATCCCCATTTGAAAGTGAAACGTATGCTTTTGTGATCCAGTTGAAAATTTATAAAAGAAATTTGACAGAATGGGGTAGCTGGATGTGTTGGCGTCTGTACAAGCAAGAAGCATGTTTCAATACATGCTGCGTACGCTGCACGCCGTTTCGTCGCGTCAAGTCGCGAGTACTCACTATTCCCTGATAAACACTTGTTGGTCGGAAACAGATCCGTAAGGATCTGTTTCCGACCAACAAGTCCTGATGTAAATCAGGATCTTTATATGTCGTATTTATAACTGGAATGCTTTCAGTTGGTTAATCAGAATTGTTATGAGAAACATAAATAAAATAATAATTTAAAAGTTTCTTTGTAGACTCATCGATCTAAACTTTGTCAGCATTCATAATGATATTATTTCTTTTTAAGTTTTCTATTTACTTCTTAAATTTTCACTTGTTCATGAATCACCTTAAAGCAGTTTTATGTTATTTACTAACATATTTCTATTAACAGATTTCCACTTCTACCAACAAAATATATTTTTTATTACTAACCGAAATGATATTTTATTTCACGGGACCATAATAAAAACTATAATTAACTGTTTCTAACGGTGTTGCTGACCTCAATTTATTACTCAAATAAATATATTCCAGGTCATCACTTAGTAATTTTATTAACAAGTTATCAATATTTATGAAATAAAGTCATTTCAATCTATTAATATTTAATAACATCATCAACGTTCAACGCTAGTGAAACGCAAGGAAACGTTCATCTGCGTGGGTTTTTTGTCAATAAACTCGATATTTGCAGGTGCAAATCATAATCGATTTGGTGAGGGTACATCTCTTTAGTTGTATCGACAGACGTCACGCTGCGTCCGCGCACCCCTACCGCTAAACTCGAATATTAGTTCTTTATTAATTTTAAATGATTGCTAGAGCGATTTCGTATTAATTTATGTTTTTATTGGGTAATAGAAATGTAGAGTTTTTAATCGATGTGTTACATCAATGGGCACAAAAGAATCGTTTAAATATCGCTTGGATCAATAACGGGAGGCATATTTTTGATCAGTAATCATTATAATTTGTTGCGCACAACGAATTATAATGATTACTGATTGTCATAAGGAATTCACATAGATGTCATGCTATAGACTACTTTCAATGTATTTATTTAGTTTTTTTTTAAATAGAGTTGTCTTAATTTTTTTCAAAGAGTATGCTATTGTATGTTATTGATAAGACCGGCGTTACTGTTTGACGTTATGTGGAAAGCTTATGGGTTTTCTACAATCTGTTTTATGAAGAATGTGCTATGAGTGCATCACCATGATATTGTCGAATGATAACTCAGGGATCTCCATGATTTAAGACCATCATATGTTGGGAGGATCTCCACCGCTTCGTTGTTGACTTTAAATTTGCCGTATGTAGCTTTGCTTTCTCTTTTACAATACGCACCGTCAAGCTGTACAATATCTTTTCAAACGGGATTCCAGTCGCATATAGAAAGAAAGAAACGTCGGGGTTACAATAGGAGATCAGACTGAAATCAATTTGTTATACATAGTAAACTAAATAAAAACTAGTCACAAATAAAATCCAGAAAATAAAGTAAAATTAAAATCAACGGATAATATTTTTAAATAGAAGCGCTTTAAGTTCTTTGCGGGGATAGAGCAGTGTGATCTGACCCTTTCTCGCAAAACTACTGTTGGTATGGAATATCTATGGCCGAAAGTGACGTCATATGTTAGTATAGAGCGTTCTTTGTCTAACATAATATTGAAATGCTTATACCTTCATTCATTTCACGGAAATTTAATAGTTACTGCGAAATAAAATGCGTACGCAGCCCTATTGTTATGTTTACGATGCTTTCATTATTTTATAAGTGAAATATTGACAAAGAAGTCTTTAATTGATGAGTAGAAATATTTTTGTTAAATTCAATGCAAAACGTACATAAATCTAAATTAAAAATTAAGAACCATATATTAATTAGAATCGAAAACCGAGAAATGGATTTGCTAAGTGGATTCAATGTTTTTTTTTATAAAACATCCTCTCCTCATCATCATCATCATATCAGCCGAAAGACTTCCACTGCTGGACAAAGGTCTCCTCCCAAGATCTCCATAACAACGGTACTCGCCGCTTTAAGTGACTTCCAGCGACCCGCACAAGATCATCGGTCTATATTGTAAGGGACCTCAAATTGGGTAGAGCTGATTAATTAATTTGTACTGTTATAATAGTGCATTTATTATTTTATCAAGTGAAAAAAACAGTTGTGTAACTATGGTACAAAAACTAGATGCTCTTTTTTTCTATCCGACTCAAGCATCAAATATTCAAATGATTACAACCTAATACAAATTGTATTTTTTATATTGAACTCCTTAACTTAATAAGTGTAATTCATCACTCGCTTGGAAGCCAATTGGCTACCAGCGGCTTATTCGTAGACTGATTGAATTAGCTGTATCAATCATTTAAACGAGGATCTGCCCTTACAGCATAAAATATTTTTTTTCTATATGATACCTTCGTGCTTCAACCTGACGCCTGTCTCCTATAGTATTCTATTGTAACAAATTACTGTTAATAATTTTGAATATGGAATAATTTGTATGAGTAAATAAGAATGTGTGTCGTATCAATAGAAAATAATAACCATAGAGACAACGTCAGAGAATTGCCTAGAAGTTTTTAGTTATGGTTTACGCTTTTAAAAAAACAATATCTTGTTTTCCTAAATCGTAAACCATAAAGAAAAAAGTCTAGCCAAGTCTTTGCCTTTATCTCTTTGTTTATCATTTAGGACGTAAAAGTTTCTCATCCCGTCCTATCCTCCATCATAGAAGTGATCTGCCGTATGTATGTACGTATGTCTCATATGTATGTATGTATCTATATTTCATCCGCCATTCGCCAAGCGTGGCTTTTAGTTATGAAATATCCCTTGAACAAAAAAAGCGTGGCTATTAGTTATGAAAAATCCCCAAGAAAATCGATGCTAGGTCTCACGTCTAGGAAAACTCGTTTTTGAAAACTGCAAAAACTATATATTTCAGGTAAGTATTGCATTTTGAATCGAAATTAGGCTATGAACATAATTGTATAATTGATTGAGACCACCTTATTAACAAGAAAAGAAAGTAAAATAACATTTGAGGGACTATGACGGCACATTGTTAATGTTAATTCTTGTTTATAAGTAAGTGGGTGGGTGTATTATTTACACACACCTGCGGGCCATGCAATATTTCGTCACCTTACCTGTCCCTAACGAAACTAAAAGAACGCCTGTTTAAGAATTTTAATTTAAAACAAATGCAGCCCCAATAATGCCTTCGAAATTCGAATCTTAATCCTGCGAAAACAAACTGCCAATAATATTGATTAAAAAAGAACAATAGCGTGTCCACGCATCGTAAGATTATTTCGGGACAGTATTATAATAAATTCCGGTGTTAATTATATCGTGAGTGGGCCGTGCGGCGGAACAAAGAGGCGCGGCGTGGGTACGCGTGTTGATTTTCAGTTTATTTCATTAGATCCGCGCAGCGGGGTGCGCGGGAGTCGGCTCAGTCGACGCCGGGTACTAGAGTGACTATGCGACAGGATAGTTTGAGGAATTATTTTATTGTTTCTCACTCCGCAATTGTTAAAGTGATTTGAGGTAGGGTAGTCAAAATAGAAATTACTTTAAGTCGTTTGAGTACTGCTTAGTATGTACACCATATCGTAAGAGATACGTTGCTTTTAATATTTTTCGACAATAGTAAAATATACTAAAACCATTTATAAAGTTTCATTTTGCTAATTGTGTTTGATTATGTTAAATATTAACTAAAACAAAGTGTTTTTTAATTTAAAATATTCACTAAAGTAAATAAACGAATTTATTAGATGACAGCAATAAATAACGCCCAATTAAACCATACAACTTTATGGTCACTCTTGTTACCGCCATAAGGTTCACCTGCCCGTTTAAAAATGGTAAAATATAGCATTTTTAATGAAGTAACCTTTTCAATTTTCGGCTTTACAACCTTTATCGGCGTGACATCGGCCCTAATCAAGCTCGTTTGCTTGTTTCTAAACGTTTTATTGTTTTTTTGTCTTATATTATTATAATATTGGCTGATTATGATTACCTTTCTTTTGTAATTTGAAAAAGAGTTAAGAGAGGGATAATATTTGGTGATTGAATTTTTGTGACCATTTCATAAGCGGTAAATAGTTTGATTTTGTGTTCATGCGTCGTAAGGTGTAGTCGGTTTTTAGTATGTTTCATCAATTGTAATAAAGTATTTGTTTGACGTTTATATTGACGTAATTCTCTTTGTAGGCACGCAATACGGCAGGTTATACTACTCTTTATCTAAATACTCGTTTCTTGATTCGTTTTCTTTAAATTATTAAATTACGGGATCTAAAATAGTTAAAGCGATTGCCTGAGTTTCACCGCTGAGTGTCTTTTCATTGTGTGCCACTGTTGATTCTGGCTTACAAGAGTGGTGTGCAAGAGGCTCGGTCTAGTATCTAAACGGCATGTAGGTTTTTGTATGTTACGGGCTCTCTCCGTTGCTTATTTACTTATCGTATGGGCAGTGGTTACCCTGTCAGGGTTGTTCGAACCGCCCGGTCGGCCTCTGACATGGCTTAATGACTGTTGCCTAATGGCTACATCCAGAACGACAGCTTAACGTGTCCTCCGAAGCACGGAGACGCTCACAAATTAAACCACTTTGGCAGTCACCCATCTATGGACTGACCGCGAGCCTAGTTGCTTAACGTCGCCAATCATTTGCCGACCGGTGAGAGCGTCCGTCACTTCTAAATTGATTTTGATGATTCTTTATATACACACTAGTGTACTGAACTCAAGGAAATATACAGTATGGCGGAAATATCAATCTTATTTCTATTTCTTTTTTACTCTCATATAATGACGATATAATCACAACTTTCTTTATGCTTATAAAAGTTATAAAACAGTATATTTTTATTTTATGTAAGTAATCAAATTAAATGGAGCTTTTAAGGTCTGGGATGTAAGGGGTCAAAGGTTGAAATGTATTCAATTTTGATGATCGACAGAGGGTTAATATATTTGAAAATTATTCAGAACTACGTGGTGGGCGGGTTGATGCTGGCTACTATGACATGAGTATCTAAGGGCATTCTTGAACAAACGAGGTTTTGTTTTATATTACATTATTGTTTGAATGGATTTGTTACTGAAGTAAATTCTACAGACTAGCAATTTGAATTTGGACTTATTTCACCAACACGGTGACTAATTACTTACAAATAACGTAGGTAAACAAATCTGACGTAGAAATGGCCAAACTTTTAACTTAAATTCTTGTCGTGGAAACGGTATCAACGGAATCCTATTATTAGGCCTCCGGTGGTCGTCTGACTGACAGCGGACTGCATTTCGTGAACCGGTATAGGTAGCAGTTTAAATTATCACTGAGTGTGTATTTCTGTTGTCACAACAACAACAAATAATAATAATTATAAAAATTCTTGCGATAGTAATCATCATCATCATATCAGCCGAAATACGTCCACTGCTGGACAAAGGCCTCCCCCAAAGATCTCCACAATTGCCGGTCTTCGCTATTCGCATCCAGCAGTTTCCAGCGACCCGCACAAGATCATCGGTCCGTCTTGTAGGGGGCCTACCCACGCTGCGTCCATCTGCTCTCTCGATAGTAATAATTGTCCCAAATTGTGTTAGAATCCGAATACTAATGATCATGATGGACTCGCAGATATTGTATTCACCTACTAAATAATTGCTTTGGTGTAATAAGTGGGCCAAATTTAGTATACATGGCCACTTGTGTATGTTCCAGATCGTCTCAACTGGGTTGTGTTGAAACCGGTAGTAGATGAACCAGCTGAGTTTGTTCGTTGGGTCTTCTCAGTTAGGGCGCATTAGATCGATAATCATTCGGCCTCACTGAGAGTAGGTCGATACAATCGATGTAAATAATGTAATGTAATTTTGTTGGGGGTAGCATCATTGCGATCATTTCACGAACAACGTCTAAAGAAATTTTGATAGGTGATTTTCTTTTAAAATTTTACGGAATATTATAATTATGAAGAACAATTTAAATAGAAACCTCTATTTATTCGAAACCCTGTAGAGAAGGATTTTTTAGGTGCAGAATGATTTTATATAAAACCGCTACGTTCTCTTGAGTTGGATGGTAGAGTAACTTACCATTAGTTCGTGGTGAAAGATTCATATATGTATATGTAATTTCATGAACTGATTTAATGTTGTTCTTATCTAGACATTCCGTCGTCAATCCTAGTTTCCACGGAATCTAATAGCTCAGTTGACGTCTTCATCAACACAATAATATCAAAATGATGATATATGCTCTCAGCTTTTTGCTTATATAATAACATACCAAGTTCTTTAACACTAATGCGACGTATAATAATTACTTCTACGATTTAGTTTACTTCTGATGCATCAAATGCTATAAATATAATATAATATCAGAAAAGACAATCCTGGCAGGACACTAAGTAGCGCAGCGCATAACAGGCTACGTGAAAATCTATGAATTAATCCAATAACTGTAAAACGTTGACTGCATGGGTCCATTTTAGGGTTGAGTACCCAAAGGGTAAAACGGGACCCTATTACTAAGACTTCGCTGTCTGTCTGTCCGTCTGTCACCAGGCTGTATCTCATGAACCGTGATAGTTAGACAGTTGAAATTTTCACAGATGATGTATTTCTGTTGCCACTATAACAACAAATACTAAAAAACAAAATAAAATAAATATTTAAAGGGTTCCCATACAACAAACGTGAATTTTTTATAGATAATGGTACGGAACCCTTCGTGCTCGAGTCCGACTCGCACTTGGCCGGTTTTTTATTTTATTTATTCAGGGAACTTTATATTGGCGATATTACTATTGGTAAAAAGTGACTGCCATCTGGGGACATAATACTAGCAGATTTATTTCTACTATTTACTATATCATGTTTAATGTACACAGTAGGTCATTTGCTTCAACCTAGTAGAGCTAGTATTACTGAAACCTTTTTTTTGGTATGGCAGGGGGAATGCCTACGTAAGCCACCCGCATAAAGCGTCTGCGGGTCGGTATGTCCGACTTGCACCGACTACACCTACCTGCCGTGCACTTCTCTTGGCGCCTGAAGAGGGAGCCCCGGGAACGCGGGTGTGCTGCTCCGGTGCCCCCCTTTTGCGCCATGTCCCAGATGGTCGGGACACGTACCCTGGGAGGGCTCGGGATTGCCCTCCCCTATTGTCGACTCCTGCCAGTCCAGCACAGCGACTGTGCCACAACCATATCGCTGTCTTCCCGGAGTTGCTTGCACGTCGCAGTAGAGGACACTTCTCACACTGCCACCGCAGCCCTGAGGGGAGTTAGGCTAGCGGCTGCCGCCGCCGCACCTCCCCGACGCCTCCTCCGTTTAGGAGCGGGATCGGCTCGTTTCCAATCCCGCTCGGCGGCCTCCTTCTGGAGTAAGACTGCCTCACAGAAGAAGACCACGGCGTCCCATTTGTTGGAGTCACCCGCCAGCATCGCACCTACGATCGCTGGTGGGGACAGATCCCGTCCGATCTCTGCGACCACGACTCGTCTCTCGGTGTCCCAGGCCCACTCCTCCAGCGTATGCTGGGCCGAGTCCAGGTTGCTTCCGCAGTGAGTATTACGGAAACCTGATAACTGATATACTAGTTTTTCAGTTGCAAATACATACTCATATAGGGAATTACACCCAGACTCAGGATAAACAGACATGTTCATGCAAACAAATATCTGTCTTCTGAATGCAATCGAACCCACGATCGATCCTGGGTGGGATTCGAACCCACGACATGCAGCATGAAAGGCAAGTATTTACCAACAACGCCAACTACTGGCCAATTACTGCGTTCAAAAACTCAAGTTATATCGACAGTCTGGTTGTTCTGAACAAAAAGAGAGCTTAAAACAACGCTCTTTTGGGTAATTAGGAGAACGCCCCTTAACTCGAAACCGAAAAATAGCTTACTAATGATCATGATGGTTAGACTAGGTGTCAGCTCCTACTAGATTTCTGACTTCCTAGAGTGTGTCCATCATTGGGAGGGATAGGCGCACAATAACTGGGACAAGTATTTTAACGTACTCTTAAAGACACGGAGGTTAAGTACCTGAGCCAACTAAAACATGAAACCCATATTTGCTTTTTGCTGGGGTTTTACGCAAAGATTTGTTCTGTGCGAGAATCAAACCCGGGAGAACAGTGCTCAAAGGTTTACTCCACTCTAAACTTGCAGTTATCAGGTATGCAACTAAAATAAAAAAATATGTAACTATGGTTTGATATGGTAAGAACTCTCAATATCATTAAACTTTATTACAGTTAAATAAATTTTGTTTTATTATAGCCATATAAGATTTTATTCATACTACTTAGACATTCTATAGTAATAACAATACCCTATTTTGTAATAACGTCAAACAAATCATCATCTGTATGTAAAAGAGGGTGATAATAATATATTAAACCTAACGAATATGTTTATACGCCACCGTGTAACTTAAAATTAAAGAGTGTGGGATGCACTATTTAAGTTTAAGTTAGAGTAAAACATCAGTTTGCTAAATACTAGAAATAAAATGTTCACTCCACTCACACAGATACACTTTTGTTTTTTATTTAACAAAACCGGAAATCTAGCATGTTTTATATCTGAAGTTAATTAGGCTATCATATAAGTACCTGAATTTGAAACGATTGCTTATGTTTCGCAAGCAGCTGCCGTTCTAGAGTTAGTAGTTTCTAGAATTAATACATTGAAAATACTGGATAGCTAGTGTGATTTCCGTATAAAATAAAGTATAATCATCGAAGTATACATTTTATTATCAACGAGAGAATTTAATTATTTGTATGAAACCAGTTGAACATTCAATTCAATCCTGTGAAATTAAAATAATTTAAATTTGGTACATTATTATTAAATTATATACCTATTGTTGCGATTGGACCAAATTGAATTTGATTATACATTGTCACCACTATTGCATCGAGAACTCCAAAAGGAAGGCTTAATATTGAAGGTATTTATTATTTAATATCACAAGAATTCATTTATTAAGGTGGTGTTACATAAGGTGTCAATAAATTTTATATTTTGTAGGTTTATTAAAAAGTAAGTGAGTAAGTAATCATAAATTATACAAGTAATATAACATTTTTATAACATTTCTCGAAAATAATAACGTCCAAATGCATGTAGTAAGTCACCCGCGGGTTGCGCGCATTTCGTCCAAAAATAAAATTTCTATTGATTCTATTGGCAAGTGCCGTTATGCCTGCCATTTTTGACGAATATTTTTTCCCAAACAGGAAGTCGATTTACTGGCAGAAAACTCAAAGGAAATATGAAATTTCAAATAACAAATACTTAAATACCGGTATATATATTAATAATATTTAAACTTTTTACACACTAAACAAATATAAACTTTGTTCTGAGACACCCTCTACTTCGGCACCCTCGTATTCTTCCTTATTTCTGCACAGGACATCTATTTGTGTGACCTATGTATAGTTGTTCTACGTCTGGTGTGTGCTTTCATGTTTGTAAACATTTATAGCCCTAGTGTAATAGTAATTTTTGCCTGTTTGTTTACCTGTATGCCCCGACCAAAACTAACCGAATCGTATGGGGCGTCACGACGAAATTACGCTACCAATCTAGTTGTTCTCAATTGAGTTAATGATTTTAACTTCTTAAGCTACATATATTTTAAGCGATATAGGTAAGGCGTTATAGGTAATTCGTCATTATTTGGTGGAACAGTGAAAGCTCTAGGAGGTTTACTTGAAACATAGTGCTAAAAATGTTAGTCATCACGCATCCCATACACGTAGCATACATACATTGTAAATAATAATATAATATCCTGGGACATTAGTTACAAACGGCCACCTGATCCCAAACTTAGCAGAGCTATTATGGAAACCATTTATTATTATAATTTTTTTTTATTTATAGCTATTTATTATTTATTTAAGAATATTAAAAATACATGTGACGAAACAGACCACACGGACGGACTAATTCAAAATAATTTGTTATTTTAATTACTGTTTTTAAACTGTGTTTATGTAATACATTGTGAGCTTGACAAGTACAAGTGTATGTAAATACCCAAGTGCTGAATAAATTTCATTATTTCATTATTTTCAGATAACTGATATATTACATATACTACTTTTCTTTTGTAAATACATACTTATATAGATCATTACATCCAGACTCAGGACGGACAGACATGTTCATGCACACAACTATCTGTCCTGGGTGGCAATCAAAGCCACGACCTCTGGTGTGAAAAGCAAGCATTTGCCAACCACGCCAACAGGCACGTCATTTATGTTGATAGTTTTCACAATCGTTAGTTGCCTTTGCATTTTCCTACGTTCTCACGCTTTTCCGTAGAATACATTAATAATAGTCCACTAATGTGAAAATTCATTATAAATGTAAGCTTATTCACGTGTAATTACTTTCTAACTGAGTAGCTTTTCCTGCGTATCTCTCTGCAATCATATTCTCCGTGTGCTTATCGGATGATGCTGCTTTTAACGAAGAAAAATCTTTGCAAAATTCAATATCTCGTGTAAACTCTTCTTGTTGTCGTTGTTGTTATTCGAAAGTTAATTTTGTAAAAAAAATAAACTTGCCATCGCAGCCATTCTGTAACTTGCTTCAACATTTTCCTGTAACAATGCTCATAGGTAATTTTGATACTGCTTCGACTGGCTATTTAAGGAACCTCAATTTCTTATTGTATCGCGCTCGAAACTATATTCATACATGTACCACCGTGCGTTTCACAAGAAACTTTTTGCCGCGCAATACCACTCTGTGGAATCAAATACGACTTCAAGAAGCGTGCCTATTCTTTTCTTAAAGGGCGGCAACACACTTGCGACTCCTCTGGTGTTGCGAGTGTCCATGGGCGGCGGTGATCACTTACCATCAAGTGACCCGCTTGCTCGTTTGCCATCCTATTTTATAAAAAAAGAAAAAAATATCACACATTCATAATCATAGCTTCAGCTTTCTACTTTTTATCCTTAACACAACAAAACGAACTTTGAATAGTAATGACAAAAATGTCGGGTTCTTATAATGTACCTACAATGTGTACATTTTCGAATTGCTAAAATACGTGGCTATTGTTTAGACTAATAGCAATCGCTCATAGTATTATGATAGCCAGCATCAACAGTATATTAGTAGCCTAAAGTGGAAGGTAAGGAAATAGGATTTCCTTATAGAGGCGGCACCTAATAAAACTTGCTAACATCAACTAAGCTATTGATGCTTTACAACCGCATCACGCTGATATTAATTGTCAAGCGTCTAAACGCTTTTTCGACTCAATCAAGCACCATGCAAATACCTTGGTGTTCGGCAGTCAAATCCCTACACCCTGATCCTCTCCCGTAAGCACCACCGTCCCACGAATGTCTTAGACGAATTGTCAATATCACAACTTATATTATATGTCAACTTATTCTAGAACAAGTTAGAATCTAATTATTGCTATTGTACTTGCCGGCCGTGATTATATGACCCTCTTCTTGCATTCTTAGTCATGAAATGCCTCTTTGATCCTTTGATTGATTAACGTAGAGCGACACATAGATCTATGTAAATCTCCCTTCTATCTCTTGACTTTTCTGTTTTTACTTGAAACTCCGGACATTGGTTCAGAGATCGTTCTGGGGCAGAGGAGCCAGACCTACAGCTTACATTGAATTGTCATAGCGGTTGCATCAGTGGATAAACCGCGTATCTCCAAAATAACCTAAATAAACCTATTTATATTATAATTGACGATGTTTTACGACTGAAATTGCATACAGATGTAAATTAAAGTTAAATACCGTAGACTAATAAACGGAGTTGTAAAATATTTAATAGTTTTACATTGAAATGTTAGCAATAATGTTAAGTACTGGATACGTTTTCTATTAGAACTATGTTATGTTATTATATATATTATTATATTATAGGTTTTAGTTTTAATTTGTAGAAGTAAATAAGTAAGTTTATAAACAAATAACGCAGCGACAATTTTTTTATACAGAATAGCAAGGCAAATGAGCAAGCTACCCCAATCTAAATTAATAATATATATACCCCAATCTAAATCATAATACCCCAAATTTCGTCAATGGAAACTGAACCTTATACTTTTGTGATAAAGTTGAAAATCTATAAATGAAATTTGACAGATTGGGGTAGCTGGATGTGCTGGCGTCTGTAAATTATTCCTCCAGAGAGTATTAGAGGAATAATGCTATTCCATTTATTATTATAAAAAGCACACAAAATGTTTATGATAGATACTACATAGTTACATTTAATTTTGGAATGGGTTTAATTCCTTTCTATGAAATGAGTAAAGAAAGAAAATGTTACGATTTCGGCCTGGTGTAGCAATATTTGACAGTCTCAGAGTTCTAGTTTCCTAAACCTAAATACTGAAACGACTAAAAAAGCGTTTGTGTATCGAATGACGACACGAAAATGGAGTCGACATATCGGTAGTACAATTTTAAGAATCGTTGTCACGTGTACCGACTACGACATTATGAAAAGAAATTAAAAAAATGAAAATCGCCACCTTAAGCTCTAGTTTAAGCGCTTTTCCGCGACAGATTTTGGTATTAATTATATGAACTAGCATAAACATCAAACTCTATGGTCTGACTTTTTGACTTCATAGCGTAAAATCCAACTTTTTTATGCTATATAAATATATGCAGACGGAGCAATTGATGGTAACCAATGGCAGTAGCCCATGGACACTAGCAACATTTGGGCGATCATTTTGAGAAATTAAAAGTGGTTCTGATTTCAAACAGAATAAAACTCAATTTATTAAGGTATATCAACTTTAATACCGAGGTTTTTTCATTAGCACTAAATTACCGTTGTTAGTTTGGTGCAAGGTATAAACCACTATGAATAACAAATTCCATTCTCAAAATGAATTTTAAACTTAATAAAAAACCTTAATTCTGTATCAACATTAATCCTAAACTTTTCAAAACTAAAGACATAACGACGTTCCGTAATCGTTACCGCTCCCCGACTGCGAGGAAATCATTAATTAGTTCAAAAGTTCCTTACGAAGCGATGAAAAAGTCCGGAATAATTTAAAACTCCATAATTGGATATTACAACAAAAATATTGCATTTAAAACTGGCCCATTCAATTTGAACTGGCCTCATTTGTTATTGTTTGTCTATGCTTGTGTCTATGGTGGTTTTGTTTTAAATGTACCTTGTCTTTGGTATGAAATATAGGTAACGATTTATTATTTTAATTTGGAGACGTGGCCGTATTAATATTTGGTTAGATGTTCTGATGTATATGGTAAATCTTAGTAGGTAGAAGGAGATAAATTATTTGTAATTAAGAACGCCAAAAATATGTAGTTTATCTAGCGTTAAATATTATATATATATCCAATATCTATAGCCTACGTAAGACCACCGTCGTAATTTCCGTCAGTGACACACGCACACACACTTACACTTAGGAAATGTGTTTACGACATCTAATAATAATATTTCCACGCTAATGAGTTTGAGTTATAATCCATTTTATCTAAATCATAATTAGAGTAATATGTTTGCGCCGCGCCGTGTTGACTGTAAAAATATTGCCGCCAGCAATTTGATCATTTAATTTTCCACGTTTAATCTTAATATTTAGAGAGAGTTTATATTTAACTTATATATCTGTCTCATAGTTGGTTTAGAGTTAGAAGCCGGTAAAAGTGTTTTGTTTTGATGACAGAATGATCGCCGCGAGATGTGGATATGTTGCCGTAGAATAAATAAAATTCATGAATGAATAATATCCCTGTAAAAGGTGGTCAATTTGGTCCGAATTTCCATATGTCCAAGGGTCTACGTTTTTAAATGCAATCCAACATTATCAGACTAATTAAATGTATTGTATTATAGACAATATATTATATTTAAAGTAAAAGACTGTCTGTTTATGTAAAGTAAAAGTACCTTTAAAATGCAATGTATGATTACATTATTAACATCTTTTAAATGGATTTTTCGGCTCTGGTTTCTTTACCTTCATGAGAAAGAGTTGCCAGCTATAAACTAAATATCAAGTTCTTTCCGTGATCAGAGCATTGCTTGTTCATGAAAAATAATGTTGAAATTCGTTTAGTAATTTAACTTAACCTCGTATAGGTAAATTATTATTGAAGCACTCTTAGCTAGATGCTCTCACCGGTCCGTAAGTGACCGGCGAGGTTAAGCAGCTAAGCTCGTGGTCAGTCCATAGATGGGTGACCACCAAAGTGGTTTAATTTCAGAACGTCTCCATGCTTCGGAGGGCACGTCGATCCCGGTTGTAGTCAGGCCTACTGGGCGGCTTGAACAACTCAGACACTAGGGTATCCAATGCCCATACGATAAGTAAGATCATAATTTAGTCATTGAAATTGTGTTTTATGTTGGCACAGTGAATATTCGTTCAATAACTTAACATAGTAAAGGTTCATCACTATTTGGACGTAGACATTTCCTTGTTAAATCAATTTATTTTATCCAAGTACATGTAAATTATCATTTAACTGTAGAAATTTCATCGTTAAATCATTTCTCTTCAAGTTAACATAACAAATCATGATTAGCTAGGCAGTTATTAGTTCCTGCTAATGCTCAATCGGTATGCCCATAAGACTTTACTACACCTTTCACTCATTCACACTATTGAAAGGCGGTGATGCAAAAAGTTCTAAGTATCTTGGGGATATTTAGTGTTCATTTACTGTTAATGAGATATTATAATAGTGCACGTATAGCACTTTACGATTATTACTTATTTCTTTACTTTACTTAACATTTTGCATCTGTTCCTAATAAAATTGTGATTAGCCATATAATTTTATTAGTGAGCAACATATATAAAAAGGAATTGCTTAATTTATTTGTAATTATAATTAATTAAGTCTTTCAGATCCATCCTTTGCGTTCCCACAATTAAACGTTCCAATCAAATTATTTATTTACAAAAAACTGTAAGTCGTGATCGCTGCGCGGGCGCAGTGCAGCTGCAACGTTGATAAATCATAGTGGCGCTTCTTGATGCTTATGTTCTGGTTGTGGGTTGTTTGACGGTGATCTTTGATTGATGGAGTGAATACCAGGTTTATTGTTCGTTTGTTCGCGTAACACGGTATTAATGAGTTTAAGTTTGAAAGTTATTTGATCTTTGAGCTGCATTTGGTTTGCTATACTTGTGTTTCTTTGTAGCATAAAATATAACAGATTTTTTTTTCTACAGTTGTATGCTTATAGTAAAAAGAGGACAAGAAATATTTATAATATTATTTTACAAGCATGAACGATATATTAATGCAACAGGTCAACATGTTTTGCCCTTAAATGCCCCTATCTAAGCTTGTAGTACATTTTTGTAGTGCTGGTCTCTTCTTTTTCTACCAAATTCGGCAACATTAGTACAACATTTAAACAAACGAAAAGATGTACACAGAGGTACAGTTTTGTTTCTTAACAAAACTTTTTATAAATACGGAATCTGATTAAAATTCCTTCGTCCCGTTTCCGAGGTTCCAAAAATAAATTTATTTAAGAATAGCTCGATTAAAGTTATGAGATAGAAATTACTGATGTTTCACATTGAAATTGCTTACTGCTAAAATAATTTTGTCAAAGTGATTCAAAATTAATATGTTTAATTTTAATATTAAAAGTTTTGTAGCTTGAGAATCACAAAGCGAAGCTAACCCCTATTACTTAGCCACTACCATACTTTAGTAACTGTTAGTAACATTTGCTTAATATGTAACCTATAACTTATATGTTTGGTCTAACCGTTAATGTAAGTTGGTTAATAAATAAATAAATAAACTTTGTCCACGTACATACTCTTGTCAGACTGACTTGTTTTATGGATTATGTTGTAGACGAAGAAGTTCTTGCATGGCGTTACGAATATAAAATTTTATTTAAACAATAATTATAGTTTAAGATATTTTATTGATGAAATGCCCTCTCTGAGCCTCAATCGGATGAAAGGCCCGTGTTTTCGTGGATTAACGTAGACCCAGTTGCACCAAAAGTCCTTATAAAGAAACTCCCTCAACAACTTTAAATGCGGTTCCTGACGTACAGATGTATGAAATATTTACATTAGTAACCGTCCAGAATTGAGGTTCGAATCCCGAATATGGTGCCCTCCGGTGCAGGTACCTTAGTTTGTACTCTTTATTGCTAGACGACTTGCGCCCATGCTCGCCTCTATTCTAAGCTAAGCTTAATTCTAAGTTAAGCCCTAAGCTTCCTAGGCTAATTGTAAACGTCATTATAACAAACTAGATATTCCTTATAAAGTATTTTAATCTGTTTTAACCCCATACATTTTTAATGTATGGGGTTATATGTCAAAAAGGGGTATCATACCATTCAATGAAAAATTACTAGGAAGCTTCACTAATAGTAGAGGGAAGCCATGGGTCAAGCCCATCTAACTCCCAAAAATGGATCTCCAAAGTTTCTAACGCATAAATTCGATTTCGATGTTTACGTAAACAGATAAGGAAATATAAGAGGAAAAATAAAACGAGGGTTATTAACACAGTATTTAGATATCTTCAAAAATACTTCATACATAAACTTAATTATGGGGTCCAATTTTATTGGTTTACAAAGTGACTATAATTTTCTCATTGTCCTACGTACTTTTATTCTATAGAAGGCACATCACCGTTCCTTGGGCGTATATTTTTTAATAACCAAAGATTTTTTCATTATTTTTATTCGTCGTTAATAAATTTTATCTCCTCAATTCGATACACTTATAACGAAGTGTACAGAATCTATTTTTCTCGAATTAATTTTATTGTATAAAATCAACCATCGTTTAGTTAACGATTCGATACGAATATTTGCGACGTCGGTATCTTTCTAATTGCAATCGCACGCGTAAATACCTAATACCTACTTTAATATAGTAGATATCGAACGTGCGTTATGAAGATTTGTAACGAATGACTGTTACAAGTAATCGATACTCGTGTGTTTCGATACTATCGATTTGGCGTATCGATTAATTATGAGAATGGATTAGGTGTAGGCGTGGTGGGACTAACGAGAGCGGCCGATCCCGTGTTTGTTTAATTACTTTGGATTCCGCCTCCCGTGCGGTCTGGTTGGTACGTTGGTACCTCGCTTCTGGTCTTCAAATAAATTATCATGGGTAACTACTACACAAAGTAATGTACGTTTAATATGGAAGCATGGAAGTCAATTAATGTTTCATATTCAATTATGGTTCATGCAGTTATCCGTTCGGAGCAAAGATGTTAAGATAATTGCTTTTGGACTTCAATGATACGATGTAGGATTCATAAACGAAATAAATATTCTTAGAATTTAACAATTAAAGGGTATATACTTAACTCGATTCAAAATTAAGAGTAAGTGCAGAACAATGTTTGGAACTGAGCCACTATGGTGAATTAAACCCTACTTATTAATTATCTGTCTGACTTATAAAATTTCATCATCATCATCATATCAACCGAAAGACGCCCACTGCTGGACAAAGGCCTCCCCCAAAGATTCCGTTTTGGTCTTGCACTATTCGCATCCAGCTGTTACCAGCGATCCGCACAAGAGCATCGGTACAACATGTAGAGGGGCTGCGAAAGCAGCGAAAAAAAATTAATGTCGAAACCAGAATTTATGGATTCTAAATATCACTAAATTAAGACACTTGTATAAATCCTCAAGGCACCACAAATTCTTAGCTTTTTATCTCAATAGTCAGCCATAAAATGATAATAACCCGTCACAACAGCAGACGCCTGTTTCACACACAGAATTCTAGGAGGAGGTCAGCAAATATATAAAAACTATAATTTCGCTTACTTTTTGTGTGAATTCATAATTAGATTTGGCGAGGACCCCACCCTGCAAGGCAACTGGGCTTTGGTTTAAGTTATAAGTTCTGGCGTTTATAGTTTGTCGAATGTTGACTGAGTATATTGCAACATGAGTATTTAAAAATAGTAAAATGACACAATAATGTTAATGCATTTCTGCGTTTTTTCTGCAATCTATCTTACTACTATTATAAATTCGAAAGTTTGTGAGTATAAAGGTGTTTGTTAGTCATTCATGCAAAAACGACGGAACGAATTTTGATTACTACATAATATGTAGATTCATCAAAATTATATTAATATCAAAATTACATTAATTGGTGTTAAATCGTTTTTAACTTAAGGTCTTATTCTAAGTAGCAATTGGGTTTAATTATGCATTTTTAATTATGCAGGTTTAATTATGCAATATGTATGCAATTCCTAACTCCATGGAATACATACTATTAGTACCTATATTTAATATAACATATCAGTGACTCTTCTATTGAATAAAATACACACTGATTTTGTTTCATTTAAGTGAAAAGTATAATTACAACATTAATGAAGTGGCGATGATTCCCAAATTGTCATTTGATATTTTTATGGAACAATTAATCTAATTCTACTGTCTAGCATTTAAGCGCAAGGAAGTTGTATTTTTCAGGGCTTTTAATTGAGTTTAAATATCGGTATAACTCGGTTTTATTATTTCGTAGATTGCTTTATTGCTTATTCAAACGACATCGCTCCGCTCAAGTGTGTGACGTACACCACACATTAATATAAGGCTGTTGGTAGGCGTTTCCGTGTAGATGAGTTCGGGAGGATAAAAATTCGATTACAATTAAATTAACTTTCCTCATATTTATTTTTCATTAATAAGTATCTGATTTTAAAAATTATATATTTTTATTTATGAGCTCATAAATTTCTTCATTGTTATGTGGTGATATGAAAATTTTAAGCACCTGGTCATATTACAAATATTATTTGATATACGATTTAAGATCAGAAGATTGTTTAGATTCCGTTTGTGCAGTAGTTGCCGTAGTTTTGCATTTAAGGTTTATACAGGTTATTATGTCACTATGAGTTTATAGGGATAGGGTGTCAACGCATGTCGCCTCCCACCCCAAAGGCCTACCCAACCTCCTAGACAGCAAGGAGTCCCGTCCGGTTTCTTCACATCGTAGCGTGCCAAGCCGTTTGATTCCAACACAGCTGGGACGCCGGCAATTACAAGAGCCTGACGATTAATGTCGTTTAGGCTGCTATGGCGATATAGCCGGCCCGCGCTTCTGCTAATGACAGGCCGCCATGGTGTCCCAGGTAGTTGACAAACTCTTCACAGAGGCATTTACTTTGGGTGTTTAGTCTTCACTAGAAAGCTAAAATAAATATTAGATTCGTACTTATAAACATGAATTAGCTAGCAAAATATTATGTGTCATTAGCTTCATAAAAAAAATTATACATATTATATAGCGATATCCGCTAAAGATATATTTATTTGTGTAACTCATATGTATCAATTTTTAATGAAGCAAAGCTAATGTCACAAATAATTCAGTAAATGTATATGACGACCAATGTGACTCAAGAGGTAGTGGCCTGCCTTATAATCCAAAGGTTGCGGATTCGATAATAGGATAAGAGTTCATGAATATGTCTATTAGTCGTGGTTTGGATGTTTTCTGCATATTGTATATTGTATATAAGTATTTCTATACTTAGTTTGTGATATATCCCTGATATTTATAAATATACTGTTATTTTCAAAGATAGTAGATTTATGTGTTGTTTATCCGTGTAAGTGCAACGAAAAAAAAAAGTTTTTAATGCTTTTGAATACCTCATTTTCGCCTTAATTCAAAGATAGGATTCTTCGCCTGTTCAGCATTTATACTCAGTACTCGCTACAAAAGTATACTTCTTTTATTTCAGTCCAATGTTCATATTAGAAGCTTATTTATTGTATGCACTTTAGTAGATAATGCTTATTAATGAGTTTATTTTGTTAATTTAAAAGTCAACTATCAACGTCTAACGGAAATATCATACAGCTTATAGCACAAAACAGTTATTTATAGACTTTATCAAATGAGGCTAACTAAATCCAACCATATCTTGAAATAATGCGGCTTTTCTGTTCTAAATCAATTTTCAGTTTGCAGCTTACAAATCCTCTAACGAGGAACCACGTAATTAAGTATAAATAATTAATTTCGCATACTTAATTCCCAAAAACTTCGTTCTATTAGCTTATAATCAGACACAGTCGATTTCACCCATCAACAGAAAGTAGCCATTTTATATTCGACGAAATTAAAAACTAATAAAACGTGAGTCACGGCTTTCTTTCAATCAATCGATGGTAAATCATAAGATAATTAAATTTTAGATTAATGGTTAATCAGAAACCAATCGGATACATCCCACGCAGTACCTAAAACGACTAACTCGACGGCGACTAACAAGTATAACAATATTCACTCATGAAGTCTTACTCTGTCAGACGCACCATCTCCAGCACTATGTGCTGGGGTCCTTCAGTTCATATTTTTTACTTTTTACAAGGCTATGCCCACTTTTGGGAAATAAACCTCTGAAAAGTGGGGGACTTTACAACACAATACAACCAGAACCAACACAATACAGTTAACGGTAAAATACAACCAGATTCAGAATGACCAATGTACGGTCACACAATTAGTTGCCCTATACGGGCATCAAACCCCAAGCAAGAGGGCACCGAGGTGATAACGAGGTGACTAACTTAATCGGCTTGCCATACGTATAGTGAAATGTAAATATAAAAAGTTGTAACACCATGATATGACTAAAATTAAGCCAACAAACAATACTAAATTGTCATACGTTTTGACGCATTTGTGCCTCATTTGATATTTTGGTGATTATTTCGCGGGTACACAATTTATGTATATATGATCGTAAGTAAAATGTATGTAATTATGTTATTGCTAATTTGCGTTAGTTAAGAAAAATCACTATGTTTGTTGTGGCTATGCTTTACAAACGCATATAAATATAGTACATTTTGCTGTTTTAGAACTACTTGACCATTTTTAGAAATTAAACTTACCTTAGTAATTTGGTAGGCAGTAAATATATTTTAAGGATTGATATTAAAATTTCATTCTTCGAAATTCACCACAGCTGACTTTCATTCGCTGACTAGACGTGTATACTACTAGCGACTATTTCGACTGGTAGCGGTATCGCTACCAGTCGAAATAGTCGGTTAGAGAATCGTCTACGAATCAGTTTAAAATAATTATTAAAGCCAATTTGTATATATTTATTTGTAATATTACACAATTTCTGATTATTTCAGTGACAAAAGTGCTTGGGATTGATTTGTTCTGAGTCAACACACATGATTGTAATTAATCTTAAGTATATTTTATTTAAAAAAACATTCCTGCTGAGTTTTGTGGCAGTGTTTCTCAGTAGCTGCCACGTCATGCACTGCACGGAAGGGTAAAAAAATTAAGACGATTCCACATTAATGTAATTTTTTTACGGAATAAATGATTTTTGCTTAGACTTTGACATCTGTGTGTGGGCCAGCCGTAGATTATTATTACTCTCTTCTTAAAATCGGTTATTGTTACTAGTTTTAAAAAGACTAAATTAGATTACATATATAGGATTTAGTTTTAACGCTACATAAATAATAGTGAAATATGACTATGACTATATGACTTAAATCCAGCAGTTTCCAAAACTGCTGGATGCGAATAGCGCAAGACCGGCAATTGTGGAGATCTCTGGGGGAGGCCTTTGTCCAGCAGTGGACGTCTTTCGGCTGATATGATGATGATGAAAGACTTAAATGTTATATGTATACTTCTTAAAATAAAATAAAAAATATCTTGGGACATTAATTGACAAACTAAGCAGAGCTTGAACTATAGAAACCAGAGGACTTATATACTACATATACTACTATTCTTTTGTAAATACATACTTATATAGATAATTACACCCAGACTCAGGACAAACAGACATGTTCATGCACAGAAATATCTGTCCTGTAAAAGGCAAGTGTCAGACAACCACGCCAACTGGCCCATCATCACTTCGTTTTGAGCTTACAAAGTAATAGTCGATAATGGAGGGGTGGACTTTCATAAGTAAATCGATATATATCATCGATTTAAAATCGACCCACGTATTTAAATGTAATTGTACGTTATTGAATTACAATTTAATTAAATTCGATTATGTAATTAATGTTCTTTCATTGTTACGGTTATGATGAATGGTTTGGGAGCAAACGGTTAGCTGCCACAGCCTTCAACTTATGACATGTAATCAGTATGTGATTGATGTGAGGGTATGATGAAAGACGGTCATTTCTTTTAACGAATTGGCTCGACTTATTGAATGTTGAAGGAGTTTTGTTTGATCGATATTTAGCTTACTACTTTAATACGCTATTTGTAATATGGTTGAACATGGGGTATTTGGTTAGTTGTGTAATACTTTGTGATTTAGTAATAATAATAATAATAATATCCTGGGACATTTTTCACACTCGACCATCTGATCCCAAACTAAGCAGAGCTTGTACTATGGTCCTCCTGATCGTATTTCGGCCAGTGTCAATTAATACTAGCAGTATGCGCTTGCACTGTCTATTTCCTCATTCTCTTGATTCAACAGGATGGACTTCATGAATGGATCGTGAAGAGGTCAGGTGCAGGACCTTATAATTTACTAAAGATACAGAAAGCAATCTACCAATTTGTAAAGCTAATTCAAAGCTCTCTAAGTCAGACAGGATTATACTTTATGTTATTAGTAAGTAACATGGTTTAAGGCTTTTTCATGAGTTAGTAAACATCGTGCAGATATAAGGGTAAATAAAAGTCATACATCTTTATCCAAGATTTTGAGAAAGCTTTGCTCAAAGCTTATACTCATACCATTTTGAGAAGCAAGCATTATATATTTCTGACAATATCTTTGTTCTGCAAGCAACTTTTACAATCAATTCATTACATTTATAGAATAATTCACTATTGCATTAGCACCCGGTGTTAACCGCAGTTAAATAATTTATTATAGCCTTTGTTTTCATTACGGGTATAAGCTATGTCCATTCTAAATTAAATCTAAATCAGTTCAGTTTTTTCAGCAAAATTTCTTATTTATTACACAGCAGAATAGGATTAAGTCTTATTTTGCACGAATTTATGACAAATAATATAGAAAATTAATAATCGTCATCATCATGTCAGCCGAAAGATATCTACTGCTGGAAAAAGGAGAAAGATCCTACTGGTAGATTCTGTTTTGCTTATTTTTGTATTATTTTCATTCGTTTTTGTATTAGTTACATTCTTATTTAATATTGTTGTGCACTTTCTGTAACCCTTCACATATCAGGTAATGGGTTCCAAATAGTGCTCTCACTCCGACAAAGGTTTGCTGGAAGAGAACTCATAGATCAGTTAAGCTCGCCTGTTTACATGATCTATCTAATCTGTTATTCAAATATGTACTTCTGTGTGCAATAAAGAATAAATTAAGATCTTCACATGGTCCGTCTTAAGTTGCTCACATCCAGCAGAGTTCCACGAGCTTTGTAAGATCGTCGGTCTTGCGGGGGCCTACCTTTGCTGCATCTTTCGGTTCGTGGTTACTCCTCGATAGCTTTTCTGCTGCAGCAGCCGTCGTTTCAGGGGGCAATGTGCCCCGCCCACTGCCACATCAATTCGGTAATTCTTCGGGGTATGGCGGTTACTTTGTTCGCCAGCGTAAATACGCAGACGTACAAAGTAATTATCTACTATATAAAAATAAGTCGGGTTTTCCTTCCTGACGCTATAACTCCAGAACGCACTTACCGATTTCCACGGTTTTGCATTCGTTGGAAAGGTCTCGGGCTCCGTGAGGTTTATAGTAAAGAAAATTTATACAATTTAACGCGGGTAACACCGCGGGGCACAGCTAGTTATATTATATAGTTGTTTTCCCAGCAAGATCCAATAATCAATAATGAGGAAATCCCCATTACTGATTATTGGATCTTGCTGGGAAAATATATAGCGCTCTAATATTTAGCGGAACAGTAAGCATATTTTTTTGACAAGGATGTTTGTGTTGAGTAATTAGATGAAGTTTTAAAATTTGGTATTTGAGGTAATCTAATATTTTCTGAACTTATGAAAACGTTATTACAGAGTCCGCTCATTGGTGGTGATTAAATTTCTCGTAACACTTTCCTTCAAACGACAATCATCGATTAAAATGAGACAGGCATGTTAGTTTCCTTTAGTGTAAGAATTATTGAAAGTAAACGGCTACCTTTTAAATTAGAAAGTAAGGATTTGATTATGTAAGTAGGTACGTTATTTTAAGTTTTCAGCAAATTTATTCATTCATGGTCTCTTATTTTGGGTACCTTCCTGAGTTGTAAAAGTGACATAGGGGCTGGTAGAGTCCTGCCACGTCGAAACTAGTTCTAATGATCAAAATGATCGGATCCATTGTATGAACTAGTAATTCTAGTAGTTATTACGATATCTACCTTTCTAGCTATCCGATTATATTTTTTTACTTGCTAACTTGTCATATTTAGTTACCAGAAGCATGCATAAATTACACTTCTTCATTATGATAAATAGAGAGATACATACACAATCAAAATTTAACTTAGAAACGTGACAATGTTTAGAATAAAATAAATGTATTTCATAATTATATGCAAGTTCGACAGTCTAACTATCATATATATTGTAATTATCCCGCCGTGTAATAAGTAAAAAGTGAAGAGCAAAACATACCATAATGACACAACAATGTGGGAGTAGTGCACATGCCACCTTTACTTGTGCTTAACAAAATGTAAACAGGTTAAGAAACGCCCCCAGCACTGTAGAGTTATTTTTATTATGTGACTCTACTTAGGCAAGGAAACATTCAGATTCATCCACAAGGCGTGCCCTTCAACCTACTAAATACTCTTTAGGTCATCGTTACCTAATAAAAAATAAGCATCATTTATCCGATATAAGTATTTCATTATTACTATAGTAATAATTATATGTACGGATTCCATTTAGTTAGGATGTACTAGCTAATTAAAGGGTTATAATCAAAATACAAACGTTTGAAAATTCAATATCTTTATTACAAGATAATCCATAACGTCTTTTATTTTTTTAACAAAAGTAGAAGCATAGACACTGTTCTTTGTGCAGCTATTAATTTTTTTTCGAAACGTTGTTGCAATTACAATCCTCTTTGGTGCAACTTAACATACTTTTCAAAAAAACAAAAAAAATCACCTTATCCTTGACAGCTGTTTATAATTCGAATACAATGGCCACCAACACCACACCGATATTTTACACGATTCCGCGCAATCTTGTAAAATTATACAATATTAAATAAATTACTGATAACTTGGAGAATGTATTTTGTCGAATTGAATTGAATATTTGCCTTTACAACATGTTACAAAAATGCATTAAGTTTGAGAACGCATTTGGTATTTAAATGTTGTTTAGTTATTATATAATATTGTTGTTTACTTTTAAGCAAATATGTATTGAAAATAATATTAAATGTTGCATAAATTATGATAGAGGTCGGTACTCTACTATACTTAACTTGTTTTATTGAATATTGTAATGTTTGTTTTTAATATTATAAAGGCAATGAGCTTTCGTTGTAAAAATATATTTAAAGAAACCTTAAAAATAATTAAGTACCTACTTATACTATAATAAATAACAATAAGGCCTATAGTGGACGGATTTGAAGTAATTACAAGGTTCTTACATCTAAGTAAATATTAAAACATTGTTAAAATATAGATATTTAATTTAATAATAGTTATCTTACAAGGCATTTAGCCAAAATATTATTTAGATTTGATGGACCACTGGTATTTCGCAATGAATATTAATGAACCTATCGATGTTTATCCTTTTTTTTACTCACTACTAATATTTGTTAACAAGCATGCATAACCTTCCCGAACGGCAAGCGGTTACCATACTCTATGGCATTTACCATGCACGTACATGAAATAATAAATATCTTGGGACAACTAATACACTGTCATCTGATCCCAAACTAGGCAGAGCCTATACAATGGCAACCAGACAACTGAGAAACATACTTATATATTACTAAATATATAAAAGTTATAGATAAATTGCACAGAAGATACAGAAAAATTAACCGTGCTCATTACAAAAAGATTTGTCCATGGCTGAATCGAACCTACTGCATCTGACTTAGCAGTCGGGATCACTAACCACTTGACCGACAGACATCATTCACGCGTTACTCACTGTTCCCCCCACACTGATGGACTCTGGCGACCTCAGGGCACAGTATATAAGCAATTTTATATTTAATATTTTAACAGTATGGCATATTGCCCATAGATTTCACAATAATCGGTTCAATGACTTTTACAATAAATAATTGATGATTACGCCCAAAAATACTATAAGCATTTGTAGTGTAAAGGAGTTCGTTTCATTGATTAATTCGATGGTAGCTTCCACAAAAACCACAAACGGAACACGTTATTTGGTCACGGAGTCTTGAAAAAAAAAAGGTTTTAAAAAGTTTGAACATGTCATAAAAAATATTTCTTTCGTAGTATATTTTGTAACCAGGAAACTTTATTAACCTGAGATGAGATATATTGAGGAAAAAAGGACTCGAAGCTTTTTGCGTGCCAGCGCTTTCAATCATCGTTACAATTCGTACAAAATAATTAAACGCATTTCATAACAACGATACATATTTTTGTTTAAACAAATAATCTATTTTAGTAGCTAAGTAACCAAAATTTCGTTTTGTAATCGGCTGCTGTTACCAATGGATAATATATGCGTCAATAATTCAGCTATTTGGACTTTATTTTGCAAATCAATTGAGCATTTTGGATAAAGCACAGAATAAATATTACTTCGTATATAAAATCTTATATAAATAGCTGCCCTCATATCGATTATTTACGAGAGTTCTTTTGTTCTGACGATTGCAAAACCAATCTTAGTCTCCTTTTCCCCCGATAAAGTAATATGGCCGGGCCCTTTTAATGTACTTGTGCAGTCGCATCGAGAGTGCCAAGTGGTGCAAGCCTGACCTACTGAATGAGGCAACTCGTCATACCATAGTACTAGCTGTGGCCATTAACAACTTAGCTATAATTATTTAAATGGTCAATTTTAAGTACCATTGTGCATGAAATGAAATGCTTTTAAGGAACCTCTATAATTAAGTAAGAAAAATGGATACAAAGTACAGATTCGGCGCACTAATGCCCCCATAACCGGCCAACAGGAGGAACTCTAGAAAACTTGCAAGTTCAAGGCCAAAGTGAATAAGCTCCTTATAGCTGAGTGCGGCCCATCCTACACCACACCACCTCATTGCAACATATGGTTGTCAAGTGCAATTCCATCACACATTTAGAACATATCTGATAACGTTATCTACGGATATCTTACTTACTAATCAACTTAAAATTAACAGTGGACATAGGAAACTTATTAAAAATATAAGTACAATATTGCCAATGATTTGTCTTCCTCAATAAAACCCTGCGTCTGCAAGTCCGACGTTTCTTCTCAACTGATCAGATCAGTATGATGCCGCTGCCTTAAAATCTCTAATCTCAACTCGTGTTCTCTTGCTGCCATCCTGAGTGCCGCAATACTGGAACTTCTTCTCTCAATCTCTGGTCCACTCGGCTGTGCAGGAGGAGATTCACTTCCGGGGGAAATAGGAGGAGATACGGAGGGAGGGTCGGGCGACTGTCGGGGGGGTGCTGCTAGGCCTGCTAGTAGAGAGTGAAATGGAGGACTACTTGTGTACAGAGGGGCGCTGAAGAGAGGAGGTCTGGGTAGCGGAGCGCCGAGGTATTGTCCACCTAGAACTGGTGCTCCAGCGTACCTGATGGCAAAAAAGTAAATAAAATCACCGTGCCATACACTTTTTATCTTAATATAGTAAAAACTCTTCAAAAAATGCTTAGCGATGGTCCAAATAACTCTTGACAATTAATGTTCTCCATTTAAGAAAGTTTTACCCTCCTATTAAGATACCATAGAATGTTTCACAGAGGATGCAGCTTCTTATATCAACATGATATTTCTAAATTCATTGTTTGCGCCAAAAGGCAACTAAACCTAATACGTTTGAGAATAGAATGGCTAAATGCAATGTTTAGTGTTACTGAAAAATGCAATTTGTATAATGAGAACCCAAAAAGGTGATAAGATTTAAGCGTTTCACGATATAAAAATATAATCATCCAACAAACAAAGACATGGTTTATCTCACCTGAAGGACGCTAAAGCATTCGTATCAAAAGGTTTCCTAAAACCAAACCCTAGTTGTGTGAAAGGGTTTGGCATGGACGCCACCACGGATGGAGGGGGCGCTCCACCAGCAGCTCCCAGATAGGGGTTGTATGGGTGTGCTTGTGGGCCCACCTTCTCTTGCTTCCGCCATTTCGCACGACGGTTCTGGAACCAGACCTGAGGACAAGAAGTAGGATATGGTAAGATTGATTTTAATAAGTCTCCATTATTGACTTATGTTGGTAAACCGATCGCTAGATCACCAGATTCGAGCTATCAGAGTGGAATGCATGGAGTGTTAGTAGATCACGATCTGTGACTCCAGCATATTCTTAAAACTAAAAGGCAACATAAGCAAGAGCGTAACAAGTGCTGCCTTCTTGTATGACTCGGAATGCAGGAGCAAATGTAATCTCTGCAGACAAACGTAAATCATCTATACAAATAAATAAAATTGGAGTGTCTGTTTGTAATATTGAAATAACCGGTTTTTACTAAATAAATATGAATATATATGGTACATACACCAAAATAACATTTTTTACAATTTTTGTCTGTCTGTCTGTCTGTTTGTTCCGGCTAATCTCTAAAATGGCTGGACCGATTTTGACGGGACTTTTATTGGCAGGTAGCTGATGTAATAAGGAGTAACTTAGGCTACTTTTATTTTAGAAAAAGTTTGTTATTTTACTAAAAAACGAAATAAACTAATTAAGACGCGGACGGAGTCGCGGGCACAGCTAGTTTAATAATATAAAGGTATGATGTTCGATGAATTTAGTACCATTCGAAATAAAGTGAGGCAGAATGCAGCTATACGTAATAGAGATAAAGGCCAAGTAGGAAATGGAGGAATTGTATAAAAAACAAGTACTAGAAAAGACGTAAACAGTGAAATTAACTCTAAAAGAGATGATGAATGGACGCCATATTGCTTTGACACCAAATAAATTGGAATACGAGCAGGATAAAGAGATGAGAATCTTAACATCAAGATCAACTCTAGTTAACATATTTAAAAATAATATGTGCATTAAATATTTTAAACAAAAATACCTTTCAAATAAGATTTAAATAAGTAAAATATAGATGTACAGACGCTAGCACATCAAGCTACCGCAATCTGTCAAATTTCTCCAATTGAAAGTGGACCTTATGCTTATGTGATAAAGTTGAAAATCTGTGAAAGAAATTCGACAGATTGGGGTAGCTGGATGTGCTGACTGTACATACTTTTTAAAAATAACGCACCTTATTTTATTACGGAAGTGTATTATTTTTATTCAGCATTATGCATTTTACTGGCTTAGTTCCTGAGCGGTTAAAGAAAACCTAAAACAGTTTTATTTGCAAGCAATTATTAATATTATGTTGGTATGTTATATTATGCATTACAACATTCTTGTCATTAGTCAATATTATAAATGGACATCGAATTGATATGTGAATAATGTCGTAAGTTATTTTGCCATTGTTACAGAATAATGTTAATACAAATTATGATTATTGGAGTTAAGACATTCATTTACATCTGATGATCAATAGTATTGACAGTTCTGACTGCATTACAATATATTAATTATAATGAATTATATATCCATGTTGAGTAGTTGAACATACATTGTGAGAAGAACTTTAAAGTAATAAGATATTGTGTCCATTGGGAGCTACAACAGTTGTTTATTGTATTACAACAAAGATAAATTGTTGTACAAAATTTTCATGTTTTATTTATCATTTCGTTTCTTACATGTGTTTTGTAAAGGATGAGTAACATACGTAAGGAGTATTTATTGACAAAATTGGGCAACTTTATGAAATACCAAATAAGCAAGGCCCACTGATAGTAACCGGTTATAGTAGCCTATAGACGATTTTAATATACCTAAGGGCATCACTCACGCCTCATTGCTAACGCGAATGTGCAAATTACGGTGGTATGACCTTATATTGGATGATGTAGGATTTGTTCTTAATTTCAATCTTCACGAGCTGATCAAATAATCCGATTTCTAAAGGATTTCCTCACTTGAAAGTTAAGAACGGCTTTGTGATGTCTTTCATCCCACAATAAGAACCTTATCGCGTGAGTTTTTTATTCGGACATATTGAGGTCTTTAACACAGATAGCTAATAAATAAATTTACAAAGGTATTTAATTTAATAGACAAATAAAGATAAAAGTTGCATATCACGATTTCCAATAGATTTATTACCCATTCAATGGCTAAGAAAATTATTTACGACTCTATCTCTGTAATCAGCTAGAATTTGTACAGCTATTCACAACTGTGTTATTAAATTTTAATAGCAGCATTGAAACTGACAGCCGTCATATTTATAGCAACAAAATCCAAACTTTTTGCAACAAAAAGTTTACCATTCAATACTTCTGTAAAAGGTCGATTACCATCGCATGTAATATTTATGCACGCACAAAAATGTTACCAGACGAAAAAATCGTCACGACTTGCGCGGCCATTATGTAAACTGTTATTTTTATGGCAATTTAAATTAATTCACTTATGATAAATGGTGTATTGTAAAAAATTAAACGCGTTTCTGTAAATGTCGATGCGGTTTTAGCGGATGCTGTGATAAACAAGAAACGTTTTATGTTTATAGTTGTAATCACCGTTGTAATTTTAACTTTATTGGTTGGAGATAAAGTTGAGAGTGGTCGGTGTTGGCAGGATCTATTAAGTTTACAATGGTTATTACGGATATGACTTCATACGGAGTTGAGGCCGCGAATTTATAAATGTTGTAATTGGTGTTGGGCAGGCGGTATGCGGGCAGGGTGGGTGCAAAAAAGCACCGACTGGGACCCAGGTGCCGTGTTTAATAGCTTAACAGAGTCGCGCATTAAGGTAATGACCACGTCGCGTCGGTTGGCCAGCGTTGCGCTCCACTGTGCTGGAGCGCTAAAACTGTGTAACTATACGATTTAGTTTCTATGGACTGTGCGGCAGAAACACTTTCGGTAATATATAAATTATAATACACTCAAGAATAAATTAAGGTTGTATTCAAAGTGTTAAGTAATATGTCTTCATCGTCCAAGGTATCGTTATTAAATCACGAAGCACAATATCTACTAATCAAATTATAGGTTGACAAAATATGTATCAAGTTGCAGTTGATGACTTTACGGACAAGGAGAAAATAATGAATAATTTAAATGATTTTCTTTGTTTGTCTGAATTTGCAGCCTGGAAATGTCGATAGCACTGATGCAAAATACATGGAAATTAAATTATGAATTTTCCTTTTATAACCTCATTGTTTCTTATTTAATATTCAAGTTGTGTAAGTGACAACAATAAAAAACAGGTTCCGCAACAATCAAACTACACAACACTCTGACCTGGTAAGAGAATTTTACCTTACTGTAATTGTCATTTTGGCATTAGGATTAAACTAATTTTGTTTTTTGAGACTTGTAACAATATTTGTACAAAAATATAAATTCTAACTTTTTGTTGTCTCACTCCATTATATGTTTTGGTAATAAGATAACGCCGAGTTCAACTTTTCTTTGACGTAGCCAACTGGAACAAAATTTAAATGAGACCAATTTTTTACATCACTATCAGTTCAGAAGCAACTGAGAAATAGTGGAACAGACGTACGAAAAAAATACAGTCAAAATGATAAGTACCTCCTTCTTTTGAAGTCATTTAATTTAATAAGACTAAGTGTAAGAAAAGATCAACTGTAGCATATTCTTAGTATGATCAGCTACTAAATTGTATATGATTAGTAACAACGAGGTATAAAAATATTATTATTTCTTGGAACAAAGTAATGTTTCCCTCCACTTAATACTGTATACACTGCAGCGCCGTTTTAACCCCCAATTGGTCATGATCGAATCATTTAGTAATAATACAAGAAAATTGCTAATGATCTCATTTAATAAACAAGCCTTTGAAAAATACGCGCTTATTACACAAATGGATGGTAGCTTTTGAGCTGGTGATGGCCATCATATTTTATGATCGGAGTACTTATATTCTTATGACCATGTTGGACTATAAAGTGGTAGTACACTTGATAATATAGAATTGGATTAGACTTGGGTAATATTAAACGTACGCAGGTGGTTTAGTGATTTTAGTTCCTTGCTGCATAAAATATGATGGTGGTGATGTTTTCAGAAAAATAAACTAAGTTATTGTTTTTTCGTGTTTACAGTTAACTTAAGAGGAGTTAAGTTAAGAGGAGGCTTCCGCTGCTTGAATGGGCTATAGAGCCGAGTATTGCCTCAAGCTAGACAGCTAGCTAGTTTGGGTTCGAACCCCAAAGGGGGTGCCCTCCCAGTATGTGATACCGACTCTAGGCGGTTACTGACATGTAGATGCATGAGAAAGTTTCTTCTTTTTTACAGGGAAGTTTTGTGCAACTGTGATTTTACGTCAATACGCGTGCCTCTCGTCCGATTGGGGATCAGAGGGGACAACTTATCGCTACGAAGAGTTATGGATGCGACGCATTCGCGTACTCTCGGTCGGCGAGTACGATATATCGATTGTATGGATTTGGTCTAGCGGTAGCGAGTTCAACCGCAGAAAATGAGGTTCTGGGTTCAAATCCCGGGTCGAGCGCAAAAGTGATTTTGGGATTTTTCCGTAAAAAGAAATTTCTCAGTATCAGCCTGAAGCCTGGAAGTTGGCGGTATTACACCCCCGTACCTCGGAGAGCACGTAAAGCCGTCGGTCCTGTATCTGACCTCTTTCCGGTCGTGTCGCTAGTTGTCCCACTGGATCATGAGAGTGATGGAATAGAAAGTGCCGCTGTGTTTGCGCACACACTTGTGCACTATAATATGGCCGGGAAGACATCATCATCATCATATCGATTGTGTAGTTATTGTATATTATAAAACCCGCGGTCTCTCATATCATGAGAACTATACTGCGATCACCAACCGTGGTAATTATGACATTTGCCAAGACGATTCATGGAAGGGTCCTTTGTCCAACAGTGGACGTCTTTCGTTTGGAATATGATATAACCCTTTGTTGATGTTATCACATTATATTTAGCACAGTTTAGAATTGAGGAAAAAATATTAAGTAATCAAGTCGTGAAACTATACTTTACATGTGGTGTCTCATCTACTATATAAAAATAAGTCGGGTTTTCCTTCCTGACGCTATAACTCCAGAACGCACGAACCGATTTCCACGGTTTTGCATTCGTTGGAAAGAAAGAAAATTTATAAAATTTAACGCGGGTAACACCGCGGGGCACAGCTAGTTATTTATATATATGTCGCAGGGAAATGAGGATATTAGGGATTTCACGAAATCCCTAGGGATATCACAAAATCCCCATAGATGTCGAATATTCTTGTTTATTACCTCCTCTTACTAAAACTATCAAGTGATATGACAAAACACCAATTTATCGTCAGTGATATGTCGTTTCACTAAACTAAATCTAGTAAAATGTCAGGAAAGTGGCTTAACGCTTGTACTATGCATACTAAAAGACGGATATAAATACTTATTTAGATACCTTTTCTATGTAAATACACCGGTTTGAGCCCACATTCGCCTCTATAGTCCGGTGAAGCAGTGAAAGCCTCCTAGGCTAACTGTATACGTCACGTTAAAAAATATACACATACAATACACACACATTAAATAGATATGTTTATGAGCACAAATATTTGACTTAGGCAAAGATCGAACCCGCAACCTGTGCATCAGAAGGCACGTTAGATAAGATAAGATAATCGTTTATTTCACCACATAACATAAAACTATAACAATAATAGGTGCGTACAGTTAAATGCAATACATTTTTACATAATAAAATTGTTTGTTTGTTACAATATATTTAGCAGTCACTGTGGTGGCTAGCACCTTAGCTAAGTTATTCCTAGATAACTTGTATTAAAGGTGCTAGGCCCAACTTTGTTTATATAGTTCCATCATTATTAACCGACTTTAAAAGGAGGAGGTTCTCAAGTTCATTCATCAATAATTTATAGGGTGAAAGTTAACATAAAAAGAGAAAAAGTAATAATATGAACAAAATACAAAAAAACCTATATTAGAAAATAGATGTTAATAGAAAGCTCTTATATTAGTAACGTTCACAGTCAACTGAGTCACGGCAGCCGTAATAGACGAACTTAATTTGAAAACATTTTTATCCACGGTCAAGTCCTTTGGAGACAATTATTGGCCATCAAAACATCCTAATATGGTGATTAGATTACAATAAATGTAGCGGGCACTAATTGGGTAGTAGGTAACATTGCAGATGGCCTTTAATATTGCCCAGGGGCAAGTAATATTCAGTGATAAAATAGAATTGGTCATGGTGTCGACAGTACAGGTGGCAGTGTTACCATAAGGCGTGGCATTTCGCACCAACGGTTTCCAACTATTAAAGGTAGACGTTTATAACTACTCTGGAGACACACATCTGGAGAAAAGTTATATTTCGTCTATGGTGTTAACTTGTAACTGGTTGCTACTCAAGAAAATGTATGAAGCAGTGAAAGCCTCCTAGGCTTACTGTATACGTCATGTTAAAAAATATACACATACAATACACACACATTAAATAGATATGTTTATCAGCACAAATATTTGTCTTAGGCAAAAACCGAACCCGCAACTTGTGCATCAGAAGGCACGTTCACAGTCAACTGAGTCACGGCAGCCGTAATAGACGAACTTAATTTGAAAACGTTTTTATCCACGGTCAAGTCCTTTGGAGACAATTATTGGCCATCAAAACATCCTAATATGGTGATTAGATTACAATAAATGTAGCGAACACTAATTGGGTATCAGGTAACATTGCAGATGGCTTTAAGATTGCCCAAGGGCAAGTAATATTCAGTGATAAAATAGAATTGGTCATGGTTTCGACAGTACAGGTGGCAGTGTTACCATAAAGCGTGGCATTTCGCACCAACGGTTACCAACTATAAAAGGTAGACGTTTATAACCACTCTGGAGACACACATCTGGAGAAAAGTTATATTTCGTCTATGGTGTTAACTTGTAACTGGTTGCTACACAAGAAAATGTATGAAGCAGTGAAAGCCTCCTAGGCTTACTGTATACGTCATGTTAAAAAATATACACATACAATACACACACATTAAATAGATATGTTTATCAGCACAAATATTTGTCTTAGGCAAAGATCGAACCCGCAACCTGTGCATCAGAAGGCACGTTCACAGTCAACTGAGTCACGGCAGCCGTAATAGATCAACTTAATTTGAAAACGTTTTTATCCACGGTCAAGTCCTTTGGAGACAATTATTGGCCATCAAAACATCCTAATATGGTGATTAGATTACAATAAATGTAGCGGGCACTAATTGGGTAGTAGGTAACATTGCAGATGGCCTTTAATATTGCCCAGGGGCAAGTAATATTCAGTGATAAAATAGAATTGGTCATGGTGTCGACAGTACAGGTGGCAGTGTTACCATAAGGCGTGGCATTTCGCACCAACGGTTTCCAACTATAAAAGGTAGAAGTTTATAACCACTCTGGAGACACACATCTGGAGAAAAGTTATATTTCGTCTATGGTGTTAACTTGTAACTGGTTGCTACTCAAGAAAATGTATGAAGCAGTGAAAGCCTCCTAGGCTTACTGTATACGTCATGTTAAAAAATATACACATACAATACACACACATTAAATAGATATGTTTATCAGCACAAATATTTGTCTTAGGCAAAGATCGAACCCGCAACCTGTGCATCAGAAGGCACGTTCACAGTCAACTGAGTCACGGCAGCCGTAATAGACGAACTTAATTTGAAAACGTTTTTATCCACGGTCAAGTCCTTTGGAGACAATTATTGGCCATCAAAACATCCTAATATGGTGATTAGATTACAATAAATGTAGCGGGCACTAATTGGGTATCAGGTAACATTGCAGATGGCCTTTAATATTGCCCATGGGCAAGTAATATTCAGTGATAAAATAGAATTGGTCATGGTTTCGACAGTACAGGTGGCAGTGTTACCATAAAGCGTGGCATTTCGCACCAACGGTTTCCAACTATAAAAGGTAGAAGTTTATAACCACTCTGGAGACACACATCTGGAGAAAAGTTATATTTCGTCTATGGTGTTAACTTGTAACTGGTTGCTACACAAGAATATGTATTTCGTAAGTTTTTTTTTAATTATTATTATTACATAATTCACACACGGTCATCTGATTCCAAACTAAGCAGAGTTTGTACTATGGAAACCACATAACTGATACACTACCTATACTATTTTTCTTTTTTTGTAAATACATACTTATATAGATAATTTAAACCCAGACTCAGGACAAACAGACATGTTCATGCACACAAATATTTGTCCCGGGTGGGAATCGAACCCACGACCTCCGGCGTGAAAGGCAGCGTATCTACCAACCACGCCAACAGGCCTGTCAAGTTAAGATATATCAAACTCAAAATGTGTAAACAATTGTTGGTTGACTTAATCATCATCATCATATCAGCCGGAAGACGCCTACTGCTGGATAGAAGCCTCCCCTAAAGATCTCCACAATTGCCGTTCTTGCGCTATCCACATCCAGCGTCTTCCAGCAACCCTCACAAGATCATCGGTCCATCTTGTAGGGTGCCCACGCTGCGTCTTCCGGTCCGTGGTCGCCACCGTCTTTCTGGCCCAGTGGCCGTCGGCTTTACGAGCTATGTGCTCTACCCACTGCCACTTTAGTGGGACCTAATAAACGAAATAAAAAAAGTACTCCAAATGGCAAATTTTATTCAAAGGATTATGTTTAAGCGCCAAAATAAATCGGTAAATTGTACTACAGTGTAGGGCTATTCATAAAATACGGATTTGCAACGGATTCGTATGTCTTATTCCAATAAATAACTTGTTAATGATCTCCCTAACCCAATGAATTCGAGTGATTAGCTTCCTCTCCTCACTTTAACAACTTTAAGTATTTACCGCAATCTAGTGGTCACTAGATGGCGCTGAATACTCGTTCGTAGTGTAAGATTATTGTCAATTAGACGTCGTGCTACCTTTATTTTGATACGCTTAATAAATGAACCTGCCAAATGGAATTTATAATATAATAAGTTTAGTATTTAAGGATCTCGAGTGCCGACCATGTCCCCTACAAGACAGACCGATGATCTTATGAGATGAATAACGTGAAATTGATTTTACTTATAATTCTAAGATTAGAATCCTATTTAACCAAAATTATACTATATCAAATAAATAACCGATGACGTGCGAGTTCGACTTGCACATGAGACGTTCCGTACAGTCATTTAAAATGATTGTTCACCCTTTTATTTTTAAGCTTAATTTTATTGTTTATTACTTGTGTTTAGTGCTTATTTATTTGGATAGCAGTAATGGAAATACAGACTCCGTGAAAACTAATCAGTTCAATGAGCCCGCTGACAGAGTTCCGTTTGCAACCTTCGGATACGGGATCCTAAAATGATGCTCAATTTCAGAGAAATTACGTGTATGTAGGTATGCAAATAAAAACATAGCTGCCGTATTCTATAATTGTTGCCCGTAAGTTTAACGAAGTTTAAGTATCCAATAATAATAATAATGTCCTCAAAGTCGAACTTTGGCCACGGCAGCCAGTCTCTATGGAGGCTAGCCTTCTGCGCGGGACATATTGTAGTGCACAAACACAGGGATACTTTCTATTCCATCACTCTCATGATCCGGTGGCACGAATAGCGGCATGACCGAAAATAGGTCAAGTTCAGATCAAACGACTTTACGCGCTCTCTGAAGCTCGTAGTGTGATACCGCCAACTGACTTCGTGCTCATACTGAGAAATCCCAAAAGTTTTTGGCCCCACCCGGGATTTGAACCCAGGACGTCATTATCTGCGGTTGAACTCGCTACCGCTAGACTAACGAGGCAGCCATCTAATATTACTGCAGTTGTTATGTAAGTACAATGAATACCAACTGAATACTCTGTCAAGAGTACAAAGTTGATAAAAATACCATAACGACTGTAATTAACCTACAAATTAGTTAAGTAGGTACTTACCTCTATAAAATTGTTTCTGAACAAAATTCTAAATTCGAAATAATATTTTCGAAATATATTATCATCTATTTGAAATATAGAGTTGTGAACTGACGAAGTATTCGACTATTGTTTTAAATCGATTGCTTTACCGCATACCACTAATTTGTGTTCGAAATACTTGTAATTTGAATAATCACAACTTTGTGCACAAAATAAAGCGCTGCGACAAATAAGTGTAGGTTTCCTCAGGTTATTAAAAGATTGTAGCCGTGAAGCGATAACTTTGTATTAAATATGGAGGAGGTATACCGTAATTCGTTTATATAACTATTCAAAAGCACCTTAAAAGTAATTTTGTTCTGCTGGATTTACGTAGTTGAGGCATTGGATAGAGTAGTATTGAAGGAGATTATGATTACGTATAAGTTTTGCGTACGCAAGACAGTTTTTGCGGGTGGCATGCGTAGGCATTCCCCTGCCTTACCAAAAAAAGTTCACAATAATAATAATTTACGTTTACGTTTAAGATAAATTTGAATCAAATTAAGTAAAAACATGCAAGGCAGTCTTAAGAGACTGTCGATAGAAGTGAAACTGTTTTTACACTTCTAATCGAAATAATCTACAATATAATAGTTGACAATTTAATAAATAATCACAATTTTAATCAAGCGATTTTCAAACCAGCACCGTCTACCACTCCGGGGTCAATTTTAGCATGCCCTTGCTAACAACCTTTCAGAGGATGTGGGTTTTATCCAGGAGCTTATTTATTCTGTGCCAGCGGCTGCGTTATTTCAACACAATGTTTAAGATTTCTCGTAATCTATGATACAGATATTTTGGCTTTTTATTAATCAGTTAAAATCGCACTTGTTCTAAATTCAAAGATGTCAGTTTTGACATTTAGTTTGTCATGACTTCTCCGTCTGTCAGTATGTCAAAAGCATGGTAGTGTGTATACCTAATGTTTTTTTTATTAAAATTATTTACTTCTAATTAGCTTTTTGCACTCCTTCTCCATATGAAATCCAAATTTTATACTCCTCAGTCCGCTCAATTTTCTTAATAAGTGGTAATAAAAAATTGTTTCTCGTATTAATACGAGTATTCTGATGTACAGTAGAAGGCGCTAACCAACTCAAACTTCTCTCGTCAGGCCTGTGGAAGGTTATGTCGTCAGTCTCTCATTACCTTGGTCAGCCACCAAAAGTGCATGCCGGACAATGCGCTATAAATCGTCCGTAATAGACCATCCATCAACCAGCATATTAAGATTAATCTTAATGAAATTTAACATTAACACGTACGTATAAAATAACGTTCTATTTTCAAAATAGGTTATGTCTTAATATATCATAATTATGTCTTCAGAATATATTGTTATGTATTTCTTACTGCTCTAAAAATTTTGGAAAGTCATTTCATATAGCAATAATTTTAGAATTTTGAAAGTTAGTCATTTATGTAATAATATGCTTCTTTTACATCACAGTTACAGTTTATCTCGGAGGCTTTCACTGCTTCATCAGACCGTCCTCCATGACCCTTTGTTTGCATTTATATCGCATCCTCTCCGATGTCCAATCGTACGAGAGGCCTGTCTTTTCACGAATACAAAGAGTGAAAATTGCACAAAACGTCATAAGAATCCAGAACAGTCCGCTCAGAATCAAGGTTCGAATACCCAAATAGTGTGTTAGTATGGATGGTGTAGTGTTCAGCTTTTCCCTCCTACAGGTAAAATATGTACCTCAAATTTAGTCATCATAACAAACAGCCAGAGATAGAATCGTATCGTAAAATTAGTATCGTGAGGAGTTCAACCACTGTTACTTGTTAGTCTAGCGTTTGGGTTCGATCTCTGGACATGACAGCCATATGTGTGACTCATAAAAAAAGCCCTGCGATATAGGGATCTATTCTAATGCGAGAAATGTGTTTTTTTTTAAAAGAAAAACTACTTTCCCTCATTGGTGCTTATGTACTAAAATCTCACATTTGTGTTCTATGCCAGATGTGGCGACTTAGGCGATAATTTTATTACATAATCATGGAATGTGGTCATTCATATTTATTAAACCCTATTTTAAAGTTTATATAAAAATTTATGATTATTTAAATTAGTAATTAAACTAAGTAGTGAATTATAACGTGAGATTTCTTGTTTTCCCACTTTGTTATGATATATGTAAGTATTATTACGTATGCAAACGATATTCTAAAAAGTCATAAGAATTAAAACTGACCAAGTCACCGCAGGGGTTTGCCTATAAATTGTTTATATTAAGCAAATAGACATGTTGTATTAAGAGATATTAATTGATTCATAATATAAATTGAAGGTGAATAATAATTTTAAATGATTATTCATTTATAATTGATCGTAAAGCAGGATAGAGAATATATTTAATGCAGTGAATTAATATAGAATAATTATTATGAGGTTATGAGGTAAACATTCACGATTTGTTGCATAAAATATTTCAATTTTAACAAATTTTAAATAATGTTTACGAATAATTTCAAGACATATAATTAAAATATAGTTTTTATACTTTAGTATATCTGACGTAAAAATATCAAAGAATCAAGAATATCCAATCAAACAAAGAATATGAGAAGGTTTATGACAATATATACATCCGGAGTATTTCTCTTTACAGGTGTGAGACATGAACAATTAAATAATAGTATATAGAGTGAATTTAAATAATAATATTGAGATGGATGTTTTGGTTCTAATTAAAAATGCTAATACCGTTATTGTTACTCCCGGCTCATAAACTACTACTTTCAGACAACATTGCAGAACGATACAAGAATAAGAAAAAACAGACGACAGAAGCAGCATAGACTCACGCCTGTTTCCCAGAGGGTAGGCAGATACAACGGATTTCCATTTGTCACGATCTTTACACACCTCTTTTGCCTTATTTACTATCATTATATTCTTCATATGATCTTGTACGGGTCGCTGGAAATCGCTGGATGCGGATAGCGCAAGACCGGCAATTGTGGAGATCTTTGAGCGAGGCCTTTGTCCAGCAGTGGACGTCTTTCTGCTGATATGATGATGATGATATTCTTCATACATGCTCGCCAGTTTAGGGTACTTCTGACTTACTTTAGGGTAAGGTTAAGTTGACTCTCTTTAGGGTACTTGAGAAAAAAGCAAGTACAACAATACAGATACACACGCGACGAACAAAATACGACTTAGATGTCGCCACCATTCAAGGCTAGCGCTTAACTACTACGAAACTTTACCGCAACGACGGCCATGGTGTCGCGAGACGTTTTCTCGTATGAACATTTCAAACTTTTCAGTAACACCTATCTGACGAATCAAACTTGCAGCATCTAAACATAAATATATACCTTACTTACACCTTAATATAGACAGAACCATTGACAATATGTATTAAAAATATTAGACTTAAACTAGATAATTAAACTTAAACATAATCTCTTGACAATAACTTGATACGAGCTAGTTAAATATCATTGCTGTTATAAAATAAATTTTATAAATGTTTTAATACAATCAATATAATGTGTACCTAAATATCTATGTTACTAGAAATAATAATGTATACAACTATAATACTACAAACATGTTCTGACTATTTACAAGCGGGTTTTTAAAGTCTACGTGAATAAAAACCTTTTTTATTTTATTTTATAAAATATTAAAGTACCTATAGCGCCTCCATCAGAACCTTATACATTTCTATACTCGTTGGTTGCAGTTTATTATAGTTATCACTGGTGCTGTCATTCGATTCAGTCTGGTCTGATTGAGGGTTGCGACAGGTCTTGTGTGGGAATTAGTGGTTTCTGCGACTGTTTCTAGAGATCGTGCGGATTCAAACAAAGCGTTTTTAGTATTCAATTTTGTTGAAATAAAGATTGTTTTGATTTTGTAAGTTTTCATGTCAGGAGTTTAAGCGGTTGTATTTTGAGTTTTTTGTGTCTATGAGCATATCAACTGGCCTACACATTGGTATAGCATACGCAGTGTTTAAAACTACATATACTTGGATAATGCTACGGAACCTGGTTTTTATACCACTTAACTAGATTAAGTGTCGTTGCATCTCTTTCTAATACAGCTCGTATGAAGAGAATAGGGCATACAAAGAACTGTCAAATTACTGAAACAATTATAAGCAGTCTTAGTAGTTTTACAAGATTGGATAGATTGGATGTCTAATATGTTAATATCTTGGGAGAACTAACACTGCCATCTGACCAAACGAGGCAAAGCCTGGACTATGGCAATAATATTATTTTTTTCGAAACATGACGTATGCAGTTTGCCTAAGATGCTTTCACTGCTTGATGCAAATATTTGTGTGATGAGCACGAATATTTGTTTCTGAGTCATGGATGTTTTCTATGTATATAAGTATTTATCTATCTATATAAGTATGTATATCGTCGCCTGATACCCATAGTACAAGCTTTGCTTAGTTTGGGGCTAGGATGATCTGTGTGACATTGTCCCCAGATATTATTATTATTATTATTTTAGGGATGTTTGTGCAACTTTTGCTCTATATATGTTAATACGCAACGCAAATCGATGAATTACCTTCTCCGAACCGGAGGGGCCTCCGGTTTGGAGAAGGTAATTCATCGATTCGCGCAAACTTAGGATCATGGAGGACGCTGGTGGCGCGACGCGTTCACAGTCGTACTCTTGTCCAGCGAGTAGGATGTGTCGGTTGGTGTGTGGTGTTACGAGAATCTCTAATTGTCATGACTCTTTCAAGGTAGACTGTTATCTCGTCGTCCGAAACGTCCAAGGCGTTCCTGGGATGACGGTGCTTACGTGAGATAATCTCACACGGCCATCTGATCCCAAACTAAGCAGAGCTTGTACTATAGAAAAGATTCCCAAAAAGAGGCTCTCTTAATTAACCCTGTTGATAGGTTTAACAAAAACCACAAAATACTAGTAATCTAGGTTCGTTACCTGTATTCTTGCTTCAGTGAGTCCAATTTTCATAGCTAGCTCCTCTCTGGAACAAATTGAAATTTAATTATTCTGTTGTCTTGATAATTACAGTTAGATTTCTTAGAAATAACTAGACTAGCCTACATCGAACTAGCTTGTTAAATTCGGAGAAATACTAAACTGTGTAAGTTCAAGACTTTTAATGTTAATCTGAAGCAACTTAAGAATCACACTATCATACCTACTAATATTATAAAGGCGAAAGTTGGTGTGTGTGAGTGTGTATGTTTGTTACTTCTTCACGTCTAAAAGGCTGGAGCGATTTTAATTATTATGCGTATGGAGTTAGCTGACGCCCTGGATTAGCACATATGTAGGCATAATGTAGGTATTAAGTTTAACGCGGGTAAAACCGCGGGGCACAGCTAGTTAGTAATACGTGGAAACGTCGTGGATTGTATAATTAACCAATGTCACCCTTATCACATTTTGGCTGTAAGATATATTGTACAATTGTTTGTTTCCCAAATAAAATATAATAAAATAATTATATATGTATGTAGAGTCATAGACACAGCATAGAGCGCGCCGAAAACCAAATAATTAAAGTACTTATTTGTAGATAATTAATTGCCCTTAATACACTTGCACTTCCTTCATCGTATAGGCAGTGGTCTAGGTAACGCACCTAGGCACGCGATAAATTTTTAGATGGGTGGCCGCCAACGTGGTTTGATTTCTGAGCGTTTCCACGCTTCGGACGGCACGTTAAGCTGGCGGTCCCGGTTGTAGTCGTTAGAAAACAGTCGATAGGCCATGTCAGAGGCCTACTGGGCGGCTTCAACAACTCTGACAGTAGGATAACCACTGCCCACATTTGTATGTTTGTTTGACATGGATAAATCAGAAACTACTAAATTGATTTTAAAAATAGTTTCACCAACAGTAAGCTACATTATCAGTGTGTAACGTGAACAATATATTTTTTCAAATTAGAGGTGCTTCCCGAAATTAAAAATTGCTTATAAGAGACATTGTTTGTCGTAAAGTACTAATTTAAAAGATACATATCATCTATCTGGTCATGCGTAGCCGGGGCGGTCACTATTCTTTAATATTTAGTTTCCTTGTTTTGTTTGATTGAACTCTTCCTAATAGTTGATTCAGAAAGGTGTTGCGTATGGGACCAATCACGACATTTGAGGGACACCACGATTTTAGTTAATTTGTTATTTTTCTTAATGGAAATAGATAAAATACTATTTTAAGCACTTCCTTCTTAACGAAAGTAATATTTTTTATATATTTAATCCATCTTATCGTCTAAGCTGACATGCCATAGTAAATGTATATAAGAGCGTTTGTGCGACATGGCATTTTAGAAATCAGACATTTATTCGCTTAGAATATAGGTTACAGGATATTAGCGTCAATTTTATGTAAAAGCAATATTTTTCCTAATATAGACATGAAAATTATTTAAACAATATTGGTAACATAGTCAGATCAAGATTTTTCCTATATAAGAAAAGAAATGTTATATATTCTTCTATTCTGTAAAAGCAAATTGTTACCAACCATGTTCGAAGTTGAATTAAAATACCAAAAGGCAACTCTCTAATGTGTTGTCGCATTTGGCAATGCGTTACATGTAGTTATACATATTTATATGACACACATTATTTTAGTTTTCAGTTCTTCGGCAGTACGAAACAACTAATTTAGTCTGAAAATGGAAAATTATAAAGCTATTATTTCCAGCAGTAAGGAAGGAAGTAAATATCATTTATTTTGCTAACCGACTTCAAAAGAAGGAGGTGAATAAATCGTCTGTCGTTTTTGTATGTTCCGCGATTTCTATTTTGATGTTTAATTAGAAAGATAATGTTGTTGGAGGTATCCCTAATACATACTATTCTAATCGCTAGTCAAACAGACATGTTGAAGTTGATTCTATGTTTTATAAAACAGTAATTATTAAGATTTCGACAAGATCCTCAAACTAGCTATTTAAACTTATATAAAGTTCATTTAAAATCGGTTTGTTTATTTCCAACGATTTCGACTGGTAGTAAGACCTGCAATGCTGTATGGCTCCGAGTGTTGGACGGTCAAGGAGTCCCACGTCAACAAGCTACATGTTGCAGAAATGAAGATGTTGAGATGATCAGGTGGAGTAACGAGGCTGGACAAGGTCAGGAATGAACATATCCGAGGCAGATTTAAAGTGTCTCCTGTATCAAAAAAGCTAAATGAATAGCGTATGAGATGGTAAGGACATGTGATGCGAAGGGATGAGGAACACGTAGTACGCAAAGCACTCGCAATTCCCGAAAAGAAGAAAGACAGAGGTCGCCCCTTCTTGACACGTGGTGATCGAGTATGACCAAACATTTAGAGAAAGCCCAGATACCAGATTCGACAATCCAGGACAGACAGTCCTGGCGCAAAAAATTAGGAGAGCCGACCCCACTTAACGTGGGATAAGGCAAAAAGAAAGAAGAAGATTCCAAATTTTTTCATACAATTAATATAATGTGTACCTAAATATCTATGTTACTAGAAATAATAATGTATACAGCTATATTACTACAAACATGTTCTGACTATTTACAAGCGCTTTTTTAAAGTCTACATGAATAAATACTTTTTTTTTTTCACTTTAATCTGTATGAAATGCCGTATCGCATTAACGCTCTTAATTTAATTATGTACTTTGTGCGTAGTGTGGATTAACATCATCTTAGGCCAATTAGTCACTTAAGATTTGATATCAGTATAGAAGTAATTTATTATTTTAATCCTATTACTACCTCGTTATCATTATACATACGTATTTATATTTAGAACCTTATGTTAAGTAATTAATACTAATAAATAATATTATTCGATGATTTTCGGGCTTTAAATTTTGAATCGGATTAACCACGATTTTTAAGATAATGCTAAGTAATTTATATACAAAAAATATATGATCCACCGGAAGGTAAGCAGACATATTATTTATTCGGTATTATCGTCACGATAACACTATTAGGATTGTAAAATTTTTGATAAATAGATATATTAACTCTTTATTGTACAACAATATTAAATTCATACAGTACAGGAGCATATATTAATAAGTATACAATTGGCGGTCTTATCACTAACATGTGATCTCTTCGAGACAACCAAAGAAAGGACAATTATAGAGATTATTTAAGAGGGCAGTTGTCGGTGTACTTAATCTTTGTTAACGGGTAACAGGATACCCATTGGTACGATATACATACATAGATACCTATAATATTTAGATAGATACATATTACAATATTATCTACTTCATTTTATTGTTATGCTATTATTATTAATATTCTATTATATCCGTTCTTAAGGGATTGGATAAGCTGAATGTGTACAAAACACATTATTTTTGTATAAAATTCGGCAACATTATTTAAAAATGTAAACAATGGAAAAGTTGGTCTACACATGTTTTTAAACTAATGAATTAGGCTTCAATTTGCTAACAACAAGATTGTTTAACATCAAATAGTAGCCCAAATCATAAGATGTTTAAAACCTAAACATGTGAAAAGTCTTGGAAACCTATCGGATACAGACGTCGGCACATGCAAGTACCCCAATCTATCAAATTACTTTTATCGATTTTCTACTTTATAATATAAGTATAAGGTTCACTTTCAATTGGGGAAATTTGACAGGTCGGGGTAGCTCGATGTGCTGGCGTCTGTACGTATCTTGCACACATTCAGCCTCTCCAATGCACTTAAGGCGCTACCTGCGGCAATGACCTTGAACGATAGACTTAATCTGTTTACCTCCTCACTCTATCTACAACTTTACGTATTTATCTACCACGATTAGTGGTGACTGGTGCTATATAGCTAATGACAATAACCGTTACTAAAGCTAGTCTCCCTGTCGCCTGCGCAGTGACCTGCTAAAATAATCCCAACGGCAAATTGATTTAATGTAAATAATTGACACAGAATAATAATTTACTATGCTACCTGCACAATTTTGCATGAAAAAGTTAGAAGTCTTATATTTTGGGTACTGAATAGTAATCTAACTATCAACTCATGGGTACAACCCGTCTATTCACTGAAGAATAGACGTGAGTAGGCATTCCCTTTCAGTAACCAGGGTGATTTATAGCATAATCACAACGTTGTACTATGTCGAAGCTGACAAATTAGATCAATATATTATTGTTATTATTCCACTTTTTTTATTTTCCTATTTTGTACATAGTTATTTGTATAAAATTAATATAAAACAATAATATACGAATAAATTACAGTAAAAATCACAGCTCCTGCGGCGGGGTTATGCGCCCTAGGCCGCCGGTGGTCAGGCCGACAGAGTGATGAACCTCCTTACGATGCGTGCACGTTATTATTATTATTAACATTACCATAGCCGCTATCATCTTTCAACATAAAACATTTTTTTACATTTCTTTTACAGTTAGCTCTTAGGCTATCACTGCTTCACCGGACATTAGAGGTGAGCGTGGACTCAAACCACGTAGCAATAAAGAATACCAATTAAGTACCCGCCCCCTAATGCATCCCTTTCAGGATGCTAGATGATAAGCAGACATAATTATATTTTCAGTATTTTCTACACATTTTTGAAGGAGCCCCTTAATTACCTTAATTCAAACACTATTGCTTTTTTATAATTTACTATATCGTATGGGCAGTGGTTCCCCCAGTGTCAGAGTTGTTCAAAACAATGAGCATTTGACATAATAATAATATCTAGAGGACATAATATCTAGGGACAATGTCACACAGATCGTCCTAGCCCTAAACTAAGCAAAGCTTGTACTATGGGTACCAGGCGACGACATACATACTTATATAGATAGATAAATAATTAAATACATAGAAAACATCCATGACTCAGAAAAAAATATTTGTGCTCATCACACAAATATTTGCACTTACCGGGATTCGAACCCAGGACCACCAGCTTCGTAGGCAGGAGCACTACCAACTAGGTTACGGTGACCGTCGAATAATGACTGTTGAGACTTAAAAATTGTTTACAGCGAGGTCTACACACATCAACAAAGTCTAGGGATACGTTATTTTGAAATCAAACATGGCTTTATTGTTTAAAACCTATTTAGTTTCCTTAAAAAGTTTATTTACAGATTTAAACCTTGTCTATTCTTTATTCAAAATTTAAAAATTAAAATGAGAAACAAATGAAAACACGCAAAGCACAGCGCAATCTTGAGTTGTATCTAATTTCAAGAAGTTGCATTAAAATTTTTTTTGCGTGTTAATTGAAGAAAACCTGATAAATTGTTTTATTTTCTTTTCTCAATTGGTTGTGTAAGCTTTTTAGCGTCATGCCACGCCATCATTTGAGTCGAGATGAAATGTTACGGGCAGTTGGCATGTTACAAAACGGTGCTATTCAACGCGTCGTTGCTGAGTCTCTGGGCACAAGCCAAAATGTGGTATCCAGGCTGTGGTCACGTTATCGCGCTACTGGAGATGTGGCAGAACGGCACACAGGTAGATATCGTGTTACCACTCAGAGACAGGATCGATTTCTCCAAATGACCGCCAGAAGACTACCCAATATCACAGCGATGCAACTAGTGCAAAGGCTCCAGGAGGGTCAGCAGCTGCTGGTGAGCGACCAAACCGTGCGAAGGAGGCTGCATGAAGTTGGTCTTCATGCTCGCAGACCGCTACGAGTCCCAGCGCTGCGACGTGGCAATCGCGGTAGGCGACTTTTATGGGCTCAAGAACATTTGACATGGAGTGATCAACAATGGTCATTGGTGCTGTTCACTGATGAGTCCCGCTATGGATTTCATCCAGATTCGAGACGAACACGCGTTTGGAGAACTCCAGGCAGGGTCAGCCGTCTCCGACATCCACAGGAGGTCCACTCTTACCAAGGCGGGACAATTATGGTGTGGGCAGGAATACGAATCGGCGGACGAACCCAACTCATTTGGATTCAGGGCAGCATGACTGCCCATAGATACCGTGAGGAGGTAGTAGAACGTGTCATTGTCCCGCTCAGGGCCCTAACGGGGCAAGAATTTCAGCTCATGCATGACAATGCACCTTCCCATACAGCGCGGCTGGTGAGGGCCGCCCTTCGAGAACACGATGTTCAGGTATTAGATTGGCCTCCACAGTCGCCAGACTTAAACCCAATTGAACACGCCTGGGACATGTTACAGCGAAGAGCATTGAGGGATTTTCCGCCCAACTTGACAACAGAAGAACAACTTTTCGAACATTTAAAAAGAACTTGGGACTGCATACCCCAGCAAGACATTGACACCTTAATTTTAAGTATGGAAAATCGTTGCCGCTGTGTGATTAATGTTAGAGGAGGAAATACCGATTACTGATTATCAGATTTGGTAAGATTTTTATTCATTTAATTCGATTGAATAATTTTATAAGAATAAAATGTTTTTGTTCACTCAGTAATTTTCTATGGCTTAATTAATTTAAGACTTTTATTAATTAGAAAAACAAAATCGCATCGTGTTGTTAATGTTTAAATATCGGCCATGAAATTATCTTTAATTCTTCCATTTACAGTCATAACAAAATGTTTATAGTTTTCTAGATAATCAATGAAATGTTCAATATCCCTAGATTGTGTTGATGTGTGTATGTATAAAAAAAGCAAAGCCGAGTTAAGCGCACAGCCATCAATATAACTGAAAATAAAACTATTTTATTTTTATTTTTTTATTTTATCTATAGCCTGATCGCGTTGCCTAGCTTCGCCGACCACTTAAGGACCGTAAGAAAAGCTAGCCATGGGCGCCTTCATTTGTATAATGATTATAGATTATTTTAAATGGTATTAGTATAATCAATTTTGATTGATTTAGTGTACCTTCTTGATTACCTTGATACGTCAATGTTAATATACAAAACATAATTGGCTTAAGTTTTAGTCATGTCAGTGTCATGTTCATTTAAGAGATTATTGATTTAAATATGTACTAACAACATCGAATTAAGGGGGCACATTAAAAAAACGGAGTTTTAATTTAACATATTTACTTTAAATTATATATAAGTCTTAATAAAGGCTAATTAGGAGGGACTACCTAGGATGGCAGCACGTCAACGATTTTGCGTAATGTGTAATGTTCTATTTATTAGGTATGTAACTACTATGTGTATTTTAGTAAAATAAAGATTTATTTTCATTATTTATTATTATTATTAGGAATTTGAATTGAGTCACACACAAAAAGTGTCCAGGGATAAAAAAAAATTTAACTATAAAAATATCCTTTTAATATTTACCAAGACTACCAGATTGACTTAGTACTTTAATTAAATATGAAGTTTAACAAATTAGTATATACTAGTTTAGGCATTAAATCTATTCGTAACGTAGTTTATTTTCAATAATGTAAAATGATAGTTTTGTGATATTGCGTATCTCCGCTCGGTATTAACATATATTAAATTATCCCGTATAGATCGCACGCGGGGATACGCCCCTTCATTATTGATGTAAAGGTTTAAATAGACGAGGAAAAATTTACTAACTTGAAATTTATCATGATGTAATCTAATATAAAAATTTTCAGTGTTCATCAATTTCAATAAATTTGCTAAATTATCACAAATCCTTTCGCTTAGTATAACTAAGCGATAGGCTGTCAATCAATCAATAGAGTGCTGTGATTGATTTTAATAGTATGTGGTGATTGATTTTAATAGTATGTCGTGATTGATTTTAATAGTATGTCGTTTGATTATGATCATCCATGTACCTGTCACAATCACATCATAATCATCATATCAGCCGAAAGACGTCCACTGCTGGACAGAAGTCTCCTCCAAAAATCTCTACAATTGCCGGTCTTCCATTACCCGCATTCAGCGGCTTCTAGCGATCCCCATAAGAAGGGTCATCTTGTAGCAATCACAATTAAGGCACACTATTCTCCAGTTACTGGGCAATCGAAATCCACTGGATTCTCTCGTGCCTTTTGAAAACGACTCTTCCTAGTTATGTGAACTAGCTAAATCGATATTTTTGCCACAAAAACAGTTACAGAAAACAAAATGTTATTGCTAGAACCCTTTTCCTGGGTCCCGGTTAAAATGTCGGTAGTTACACATTAAAATATTGCTTGAGTTATTATCTAGTGTTCATATTTGATCACTACACTATTGGCGTATTGGTCAGAGACCCGATCCCAGGACAAATCTTTGTGCAGTGAGCACGATAATGTGTTCTATGATGGGTGTAATTTATCTTTAATATATATATAGTATGCATTTAGAAATATAAAGTATATTTATCAGTCGACTGATTGCCATAGAACAGGGCGTGCCTAGTTTGAGATCAGATAGAAATGAGTTAGTTGTCCCAAGTATAGTTTTTATTTATTTATATACCTAATATTTGCATTTAAATTGGGTAAGAAGAAAGGAAACCGATGTTCGTTAGTGCCCAAGCTTTTTAAATGTGAAGATGCTTTTGGGCAGGGAATTCCATTAAAATTAGACTGAAAAAAAAGGAAGAGTAATTTAAGCCAGAATAGTTAGGCAGGCATTGAAGAAGACGCTTATAAGTAAAACGAAGAGTTTTGTTATGATTAGTTCTTAGAAATTGCAAGTGAGTAGTGAAGTAAGAAGGTAAAGAGATGGAATACATATTTATGTATGGGTGGCTAAAGTGTGACTCAAGTAAAATTATATAAAGACCTCTTACCTCGTAAATACATCGGGATAATGTGTCCTAGAGAAAGCCTTTTCGAGCTCTTCAAGCTGAAAGCTGGTGAAAGTAGTTCTATATCTTCTCTGCTTCCTCTTTGGAGTGAACTCGTCTGCGTCGTCGCTGTCTGCGGATCCTGGTGGCGGTCGTTCTGAAGGAGATTGGTCTGCTCTTGATAGTTCCGGAGTTGTTCTCGGAGAATCGTCTTTAGGAGGCTCTGAGACCCCCATGCTAGCGGCGTATTTCTGGTACTCTTGGCTCTGTGTAAAGTAGTCTGGAAAGAAAGTATAAGCTAGGTTATATACGCTGTAAAGGCCAAGCATGACAGATTGATCACTTCTATATGCCTTTAATGACCCTCACACTTCTTTCGTATCAATAAAATGCTCTACTTGATTCTCGAATGAAAAGCCCGCGTCTTCATGTATTAAGGTAATTCGACAAGCGAACAAAACGTCCCTAAAATTACCTCTCTCGTGCACTACCCCATCAGTAATCCTCCTGAGTCGAGGCTAAAACCCCCAAATCGGGTTTTATCTAGTTTGAATTAGTTTGTTTTTGCATCTTGCATTAAAAAACAACGTTTGCTCGTATATAACGTATATTAACCGTGGAATAAAGAATATCTTATCAAAAGTTCAAGGTGCACTTTGACAAGAGTCGTGGATTCAAATTAAATTAGGAAAATACTTATAAGATTTGAAATTATCTCGTTTGTTTGGATGTTGAGCTACGTCATTAAAAGTGTGTCGAAAATTCATTATTGATAATATTGCATGCGTTAAAGGCATTGGATAGGCTGAATGTGTGCATAACACATTTTTTTAAACCAAAATCGGAAATTTTAATTAAAAATAAAACAAAAGAGGAGTTATGCAATAGATTTGTAATTCATTTTAAATTAATGTACGAGTTTGTTGAGAGATGGCGCTATAAAAGTGTTGTCATTATATAGAGCTCGTAGCTATGTAGATTTTCTCACCGGTCCGTAAGTGATCGGCGAGGTTAAGCAACTAGGCTCACGGTCAGTCCATATATGGGTGACCGCCAAAGTGGTTTAATTTCTGAGCGTATCCGTGCTTCGGAGGGCACGTTAAGCTGCCGGTCCCGGTTGCAGCCATTAGGCAACAGTCGTTAAGCCATGTCAGAGGCCTGCTGGGCGGCTTGAACAACTCTGATACCAGGGTTACCACTGCCCATACGATAAGTAAGTACATTAGTAAGAGCTAGTTCTTTAACCTCTGCAGTACCTATAGCTTCATATCAAAGTATAATATATAGGGGGCGGACGTGTGCTTGGGTTGTTGTTTAGTACTGTCATACCCGGAAAGTAGCGCTGTTACGATAAATAACATTTATGATTTACTACAACGGTGGGAAAATAAAGACATATTAAGTGATTATGGCAGTATAGTAGTAGTTGAGTAATTTTTGTGAAGTATTATAAAATAGCGAATAAAAATGTTACAATACATAAAATGACATTTATCTTGCATTCATATTAGTTGATTCTTTATTGTTTTAAGAAAATACGAGAAATCAAATATACAGAATACAATACTCTTTATTATAAGTAAATACATGTCTTTCACGCCGCAGGTCGTGGGTTTCTATTCCCATCCAACACAGATAGATATTTGTGTACATGAACATATTTGTCCTTAGTCTGGGTGTAATTTTCTATATAAGTATGTATTTACAGAAGAAAAGTAGTATATGGAATATATCAGAATAGTACAAGCTCTGCTTAGTTTGGGATCAGATGGCCATGTGTGAATAATGTCCCAGGATATATTATATTGAAATTAGAAAGTTAGGTTGAAATAATAACTAAAATTTAACATAAAACATATTAATCTTACATAATCAGATTTTTTTAGTCTCTATAAACCGATATTCAGTGTAAGTTGAATATACTGAATTTAGGAATATTTAGTATTAGGTAAATAATATGAATATGTTTTTTCAACATGTACAGACGCCAGCACATCAAGCTACCCTAATCTGTCAAATATCCTCAATTGAAAGTGAACCTCATGCTTATGTGATAAAAATGAAAATCGATAAAAGAAATTTGACAGATTGCGGTAGCTGGATGTGCTGGTGTCTGTACAAACATCTTTTTCTTAAAAAATCACTTAAAGACTACTCGGCCATCACGCAATCGTGTCAGTCATTACAACAGAGCTATAACATCTATATAGGAAATCAATTACAATAATTATAATGAAGGGCCAAACACGCAGTAATCGGCTAAATACACCTATTAAAGGCTAAACACTAACAAGAACCGTTTACTTCAGCTGTCAGGTACGAAAAAATGACAGATAATTAAGATTCAATACCTACTTACTGTCGACCTTATATGTACAGACGCCAGCACATCCAGCTACCCCAAACTGTCAAATTTCTTTTATAGATTTTCAACTTTAACACATAAGCTTAAGGTTCACTTTCAATTGGGGAAATTTGACAGATTGGGGTAGATGTGCTGGCGTCTGTACAAACTGCTTTGTTGAATAATGCGCCTGTGTTTATAGATAAAAACTAGAACGAAGACACGCTTAAGTTCAACTTGCAGAGCTGATTCATAAATCTAATCATTTTAAAAGTTGCTCAAGTTTAAACTGAGATTTAAGTGCCTAAAAAAGTGTAACGTAAAATTTGCACATTACATCTCTATTTCTTTCATGTGCTGTCACTTTTCGTTACTGGTATGGGCAATGTCAAAACCCTTGATCTAAGACGCAAGCGAGTTTTAATTATATTCCATACTATGTACTAATAATATCTGATCTCAAACTAAGCAGAGCTTCTGCTTAGTTTGGGATCAGATATTATTATGAAGATAAGACAAAAAGGATAAACTTAAAACGATTGATGACTGATGAAGTTGGGAATCGAGTATACATCATTCAGTGCATCAACGAACCATGTGCGCACTCGTCCGAATGATTCACCCAGGTCCACTCAACTCCGTCACCTACTCGAGTGTGACAGTTCACTCCTTGTCAAAACTCGGCTGAAGAAGTTTCCTATTACTTCCTTTCCTTATCGTATGGGCAGTGGTTACCCTATTGTCAGAGTTGTTCAAGCCGTAAAGTAGGCCTTTGAGTTGGCTTAACGACTGTTATCTAATGACTACTACCGGGACCGATAGCTTAACGTGCCCTCCGAAGCACGGAGATGCTCAGAAATTACCTAACCTCCCCGATTGCTTATGGACTGGTGAGAGTATCTAGCCATGAGCGCCTTTTCCTATTAAAAAATACTCATTTCATTAGTATTCTCTAACAAAACTTACCCATTTTATTCATTGTACTAAAATATACTCGCATAAATTTGCTATCGTGATTTCCAACAATTATAATAGCAATTCCGACCTCAGTTCTAGTAATCAATTGTGTCGTTTAATTTACTTAATGTCATTAAGATAATTAACCACTGATTGTGGTGTTATGTCTTTAATTGATCATGTTGCCTCAGCGGAGGGAAAATAACAAGTTAATATTGCGGTTGAAGACAGCACAATGGACAATTTATTAAATAATTTTAAAATGAATAATTTAAAAATTATGAATTTAATGTTTTGGAATAATATTATAGATATATGTACGTTCAAATATTACTATAACTTTATTTTCAAATTATCTTTTTTGAAAACTGACAAGACACAAACAAAATTCATTTGTAGAGGTAGGACACAGCTTTCATTCGCTCAAAGAGCAGCCCGACTGGGGAAGTACCTCCACCTTACAGAAGACATTCCTTAATAGTAACATTAATGATTTATTGTTGTGTTTCCGAGTGTTTAAGTTCGCCAGAGCTCATCGGGGAGCAGTAAAAGTTATTTGCGGACTCTTTTCACGGCCGGCAACGCACTCGCGGGACCTCTGGTGTTGCGACTTGCGAGTGTCCATGGGCGGCGCTGACCACTTACCATCAGGTGAACGATTTGCTGGTTTGTCACCGTCTTATATAAAAAAATCATATTAACGACCCCGTTCGTTGTCACAAAGTCGTTGTCAAAAAGTCACAGCAAAACAGAACCAGGTACAAAATTTATTTGTTCAATAGATTAGGAGCGAATTGAACCTATAAGGATACTGTTTTCCTTCAGTCGCACGGAACCCTAAAATTTAATTATTTAATTCTCCCAGCTTTATCATTGTCTAAAGAGATTAGAGAGATTTATTATTACTCAGATTTAACCGACATCAAAAGAAGGAGGTTAAAAATCGACCGTACGTTTTTTTTTTAATTTTACGCGATTTCGCCCTTGTTTGTTATTCAATATTGATTATTCTTTTCAAATAGGCCTTATTATTTATTTATTTTTGTGATGGGCGATGATATTCTGACATTCACCGCCGTCACCACACGGCTATCATTATTATTATTTATTTATTGTCTTATATAGAGGAATATAGAGGAGGTGAAATCGTGTTTATGTTCTTTTTTAAATAGTGATTATATAAAACATATTTGTTCTGACATTAATAATAATGTGGTCGCCACTCGAGAACCTTTCGGGCGCATCAGCCGTCAGTTCTACGAGCTATGTACCCTGCCCACTGCCACTTCAGTTTGGCAATTCTTTGGGCTATGTCGGCTACTTTGGTTCACCTGCGTATTTCGATGTTTTTGATTCGATCGCGCAGGGATACTCCTAGCATAGCCCTCTCCATTGCTCTTTGGGAGACCTTCCATGATGAGGTCCATAGTAAGCGACCACGTCTCTGTTCAGTCAGTGTCACTTCCCGCAGTGATAAGTCATCACTGACGAACACACTGGTCGAAGACTTAACTTAACTAAACAATTAAATAGACTTAAGACATTAATAATAGTTTTAACAAATACCGGTGAAATTGCCGGAAATCGACAAAAACTACATAAATCCGTTTCGTACTAAAAATCGCGTGCAATACAATTAACAAATTGCACAAATAAGACGCAGAGCTACACGGAACCGTTTATAATAATTAAAATTACAGAAATATTTGAGTTCCATTCCACGGATTTCATTTTTAATTGAATATAGGAACTGTTATAAAAAACCGGGCGAGTGTGGTTTGACTCGCGTGGAGAAGGCTCCGTACGATGAATTAAGTTTGTATGGACCAAATTAAGAGCTAAGTCTTAATATTTCAAGATCACGCACCCTCTTTTAGTTCTAGCTGTTATTTTTAAGTGTTATTAATAATTAATTAATGTTGTCGTGGCGAATCAGGGAGAATGCCTACGCAAAAAGTGTCTACTGTAGGTATGTCGGACTCGCACCTGCCGTGGACTTCTTATGACGCCTAATGGGGGGAGCCCCGGGAACGCGGGTACGCTTTTGCGCCGTGTCCCAGGTGTTAGGGACATGTACCCTAGCAAGGCTCTAGTCTGCCCTCCAGACTTGCCGTCTCCTGCCAGTCCGGCACAGCGACTGCGCCACAGACAGGTCGCTGTCCACGTGGAGCTGCTTGCACGTGGCGGCAGTAGACTTCTCTTACTGCCACCGTGTCACATTGAAACTTTTAATATTGTCATATCATTGTACACATGAATGCAATTAATTGTTGAATTAAATTGAACTATATTAGTAAATAACTTTAAAACTGTTAAATTTAGAATAGTAAATCAACCGTGACTCTCGCAAGTTGGCCGTTCGTCTTGGCTGTTTGCCAATCTCTTTGTTTTGTTTATTTTCTGATTGCCCCCCCCTCCTACCCCCCGCCAAGAAACTTCATGTTTAGAATTAATTTATTAACATTACATGTGACTATCTGCGCCATACAGATACATATGCGTACCAAAGTTCAACGTAATTGGTCTAATAGATTCCGAGCAAATTCATGGCAAACAGACCGAGTGACCACAAAAGAGTTTTTTAAATCAGTCGTAAAGAACCCTAATAAATGTATAGCGGTGTAAATTAAAGGTTTACCAGACATAGATTTATAAAATTTTTAATAAAGTATGTGGTTTTTTTTTCTATCGGGGCATCCGTATAACGTAGTGGTATACCGGACATGAAAATGTATGAGTTTATTGCTTAGGAAGTTGTAAATGGAAAAAGGTGATATGTTACTTTTAGTGCTGTTTGATTCTGTGTTATACTATTAAAGTTTTACATCATAAATATGTCAATCATTTTCAGTAACTCATGATTTATTATTCTGTGTAACGATTGTATTGCAGAATAGCTTTCTCCGTTTGTTATCAAAACTTTTTACAGACATCGTTAAGTTGCTACTATTAATTTTAACGCATTGAAGACGCTTAGCGCCATCTTACCAAGACCTACACGACTAATGCCCGGTTCCTTTATTTTACGATCCGTCATTGGACCAACGTTACCATCCGTAATTCAGCTACCGATACCGATGCAAAACTAGTGTTCCACAATGCCCTACCTGCGACGAACATCCGTAGTTTAAACCACCTACGACTCGTTCGGCGATGAACCTCTCGCTCCTCTTCACGATTAGTTATAACAAAACGTCTACGTCAATTATGCAACTAAAATCATTTATTATTCTGTAATATTATGTGAGTAATAGTACAAATTACTGTACTTATAGTAATAATTTAATTTGCGTTTTAGGTTTAAAATATTTATAAATCATTAGTATTGAAAATTTGATGTTACGAGTGCATGGTGTGAACAAAACGCGTAACATGAAAGCGCATGGCGCATGCGTCTGTCGTCTGACGTCTGTCCAGGAGTATTTCATGGTTTCTAAATAAGTTTTTAAATTGAGTATTTAATCTAAGGTTTGTGGTTATGAAATCTTAGAAGATAGAAAAATAATCAACCCTTTCTAACGGAAAACAAAGCCATGAATTCTCTATCAGTTTCAGAGCTAGACATCACGGAAATCTCCTCAAACACTATGTTAACTACCAAAATAAAATACAAACGACTGGTAAACCGACCGAATTCGACTAGTAATCAAAGCAGTAACGCCTCGTTATTTTGACAGTTCCGTGACAGTAGAAAATATTTATAGGAACACTTTCGAACGCATCTCCATACAATAAGCTTACTAACGTCCTCCCATCCGTTAGTAACCAGACGTTGGTTATTTGGATAACGACTAGTATTTTTTAGGAACGGTTTTGCGTTACGGCTGGTAGAAATTCTAACTATTCGTAGTAGAAACGATTCGTTTTTGGAATATAGGAACTGGACGTAAGACGGCTAGTCTGCTAATACAAGTATTTTGTTGCAAGTTTGGTAATGGTCCAATTTCAACCATTGTTCACGCATCATGCTAAAGATGCCGTGCTAAGCAACCGTGGGGACCTGAACAGTTTCATACCACCAATTAAATTGTTGTAATATAGCGTGATGGTGGGCGCTTGCTATTGGTTTAGACATTATGTATACGCGATAATAAACGCCTCTTATTTGTCAAATATTGTTCCCTACCCCCTATCCTCGAACGCTTACACAACTTTCAACAAAATTACCAGTTAGTAGCATCAGGCAAATACTTTTAGATACATTTATATTAAAAAAACTGGAAACTGACAAAATCATTAAGTGGGAAAACTATAAACATTTAAGTAAACTTTATCTGAATTTCGAATTTTTTTTAATCATATATAAATATTTTTTTTTCATCCTAACTAATATTATAAATGCGAAAGAAACTCTGTCTGTCTGTCTGTCTGTTACTCTTTCACGCCAAAACTACTGAACGGATTTGAATGAAATTTGGTATACAGATGGTCTAGACCCTGAGAAAGAACATAGGCTAATTTTTATATTTAGGATAACACATAGGCCATATTTTATAAAGTTTAACGTGGGTAAAACCGCGGGGCACAGCTAGTATATCATAAAGATGAGAAATTAAATTTAGTAGTTATGATGTGAGATTATTTTATTTTAATGGACCAACATCCGTGTATCCCTCTTGGACCGTCTTAACTAGGCCGTGTTGAATTCGGTAGTAGACGAACGCTCTGCATTTGTTTCGCTAGGTCTACTCAGTTAGGGCGCATTGGACCCGGTGGCAGCATTAAAGCGCGACTGTCTCTATACATAGAATGTCCGTTATAATAATATTAATAATGAATTCTTACCTCAATATAGACATAACCAATCAGACAACTTAAATTACCATTTTGAAAATAAATTCAAGCAAATAACCATTTGACTAAACTGTAATTATAATAGATTAAATTATAATTCCGTGTGATCAAATATAACTCACGATCTAATAATTCTTATTTATGTTCTAATTATTTACAAGCGCTTTATTAAATTCTATGTGAACCGTTTTTATTTCATTTAAGCATTATAAATAAGTGATTTTGTGGTTATTTTATACACCTAGGAGAGTTTGTATGTGTTTAATATTACAACGTATTTGCTGACTATGTAATAACCAAACCTTTATAACTATCGCCGTGTGTAAATAATGTACCAGGATATTATTATTACTGAACGGCTCTTCAAATTTTATTTAAATATAGCTAAGTAACATTTCGATTAAACTAGATTATACAAGACAATTAAATTATAATCAGTATAGGTTTGGAAGCTGTTCAATGCAATAACCAGATTCACAAAATTACTCGTAAAGGGTTTCTATTAATAAAAATATTTTAATTTATTTACAAACAAAGATATTAAATATTTGCAACGATTTCTATTCTTATATAAATTGTGCGTAAGTAAACACAGTTTCCAATTTTTTACATTTCATGTACCATTTAGGCAATTTTTATTTTTATTCAGAATATATTTGTAGTATTACAACTTTAATATAAATAATTCATTCCAGGAATACGTAGATATATATCTTTAATTTGTATTCAATAGGTTAAAATTAACATTGAGTTTACGATAATAATTCAGTTACCAAATACCTTTTTTATTGAAGTTATTGGTGGCGATTCTATCTTTTATACCAATAAACGAATTTAATTATAATTTCATCTCTCTCTAATATAGCTCATATGAAAAGAACAGGGCATACATTGCATTGTAAAACTACTAAAACTATTTATAATACGCCTTCCATTTATGCGCACCGGGCTCCTCATTAGGCGGCAGGTTCTAACGTGTCGCTTATTTAAACTCAGTATTTCGCGAGTAAGGCGATTGGTACACTGCCCCGCATGATACAGAACATGCATCCACGTGCGATCATGCAGATGCATGTTTAGTGTGTTGGACTGTGCGTGTTTTCTATACAAAACGGAGATACTGACAAGCAACGTTAGAACACGAACTCACGCACTACGCTGCATCATGCGGGGCAGTGTGCCAATCGCCTGAACTAAATGGACTCTACTATGTGGCTGCCGTCATAGAATATCCACACCCCATCTAATACCGTAAGGGGTGTAGAAGTCGTCCCGAGAGAATGGGCAGCAACGTCTCTCTGTGTACTATAACTTTCAAACTACGACAACGACAACTCGTCTGACAAGCGTGGCGTTTGTGGCATATCCCCCACAATGATGGACACAACTTCAATGTGGATACCTTTTGGGGAGACCTTTATCCAGCAGTGGATGTTACACGGTTGATGGACCCAGAATTTAAATGGATACAATTAAAGATGCCCTGTACTTTTCATCACACTAATATTATAAGGCGAAAATTTGTGAGTGTGTATGTTTGTTACGAATTCAAGGCTGAACAGCTGAAGCGATTTAATTAAATTTGGTGTGGAGTTAGCCGACACCCTGGATTAACACATAAGCTATAATTAATAAAGTTTAACGCGGGTAAAACCGCGGGGTACGGGCATCCACGCTAATATTGTAAAGGCGAAAGTTTGTGAGTGTGTATGTTTGTTACGTCTTCACGTCTAAACGGGTGGAGCGATTTTAATAAAATTTTGTATGGAGTTAGCCGACAACCTGAATTAACACATAGACTATAATTTATAAAATTTATCGCGGGCACAGCTAGTAAAAAATATATTCATAAATTCAACAAAATTGGTGACATTCACAAAAGAAAATAATTATCAAAAATTGTTTGGAAAATAATTACCAGTACAGTGTTTCAAGCACATTTCACTCTATATTCACTAACACTTTTGTTTTTACTATAAGAAGCACTGTCAACGATGGGTCGATTATGAATGAATGAAAGATAATTCTATTAAAGCGATGTTAACGATAACAAAAGATAATGCAATTTCCTTTGTGATTCTGTCATAGTCAACTACGGATTACGTGAATATACCAATTCTTGTAAAACTGTTGAGGCGTACATAGCGCGATGGTTTCCCCGGTCCGATAACAACCAGCAAGGTAAAGCGCCTAGGCACGCAGTCACTCAATAGATAGGTGATCGAAAAAATGGTTTACCTCTTCTGCATCGTCCATGTTCGGAAGGTATATTGACCTATCAATCTGGGCTGCAGACATTAGATAACACTTATGGATAGGTATTTAGCGTGGTTTGACATATGTCATACATTAACGATTGAAATAAGCTAGAACACAGGAGTACTCTCTATTCACTGACCAGTAATTGGATTGGATACACTAACCAATATGACTGGAGGGAAGCTCGGTGCAAGACGGTCGGCTTTATATGATTTGCGAGCCACGAATTCAACGCTTCCACTTTTGTGACAGATAATAATGAACTCTAAATATTTTTTAACTTCCGAACTTTTATTATAATGTCTGTAAGGAAAATAATAATATTAAAAAGGAAAGTTTGTTACTTTTTATGTCGCGGTGTATAGTTCTTTTATTCTTTATTGCACACAGAAAACAATAAAAATAAATACAATTTATGATAGAAAGACATGTACATAGGCGAGCTTAACTCAATAATGAGTTTTCTTACAGCAAACCAAACACAGAGGACAGTTTGTTTTACAGGGTAGAACAGTGTACAACATTATCTACTTAAACTAATTTTACCTACCTATATGTATATATTCTATACCTATATGTACCTATAGTTCTTAGGTAAACAGCTTATGATGATAAACGCCCCACTTAGAAGGCAAAAATGAAGTCAACCAAAGAAAGCCAGACGGCAAAAACTAATCCCGGTTGTAAATTCGCTACTGCACAATATGTTCACTCTAACGCAAAAATGAGGTACTGGGTTTAAATCCCAGGTCTTGCCATAAAGTGTCATTGAGACTTTCCTGGTAAAAAACTCCTAGTAGCATCTCGTAGCTTGGAAGTTGGCAGTGCTATTCACCCGTCTCGGCGCTTAAAGCTTCCGGTCTTACGCCTGACTTATTTCGGTCGTATGCGATATAATATATTGTGCCTTACGTAATTGGCTAGTTTCACCACTATTAATATGCTAACACACACACAAAACAGTATAATTAAATCGTAGTAATAACAATATAATAGAATATATGTATAGATACATACGATATTTGCACGCCATGGAAAATGGCAGAAATGTCGTGATCCACTTTTATTTTAAGATCTTGCATGCATGTATTTATTTATTTTTTATTCTGTACGCATACACATGTTTAAGCCATTGACCTATATGTATTCTACTAGACGCGCAATCCCATATTGAGAATTTGCTCACTGAGTTGCAGCGCGGGCGCTACAACTCAGTAGGCAATTTTGACCGCCGCGCGCGCGCCCCTCACCTCGCGCACAGCTGGACTGGGACAGAGTTTTTATTCGAAACAGCGTGTCTAGTTATACATATAAGTCAATGGTTTAAGTAAATACAATTTCTTATTCTTGTTCTCATAAATTATCTAGCGCCGTATGTGTATCGTCACAGTAAAGTGTAAATTGTTAACAAAAATTATTTACAATTGAAATAGAAGAATATCGCAGTCATTTCCACGAGGTTGCGATAAACTTGTTTTCTTCACTATTACGAACAAAAATATCGAAATATGACGTCTTGCATAAGATAAGGCATAATGTAACTACAAAAAAAGAAAAAATAGAAGCAGGGCCTTCCAATGGAATGAATGGATAAAATAACATGCTGAACATCAGTTAGCAAATACGTAACCACTTTTTTAAGTCAATTGGCTTACGCATAAGGTAATATTTTTTTTAGAAAAACCTTAGTATGTAAAACATATTTGCTCTTTTTTGAAGATTTATTTGGCATCGATATATATTCATGTTAAGTTAAATTTAGTAACTTACATAATTATAAACGAGACAGGTTTTTCGAAAAAAAGATCATAGATAAACAATTTCAATTTATAGTTCAAACACTTCATTACCTAGTTTTCAGATATAGGTTATTAGTTAGGGTTTTAGTTTTGCACGTATTGTTATGTTTACTTTATTAATATTGGGTTATTTTTGTTTATTATTTTAATTTGTATGGTACATATTGTCTATGCTCCTCATTAAGCAAGACGGCGTCAAACGTAAAAGTAGGTATTAAAAATAACACAAAATGGGATAGTCCACTTGTCGGAATAGCTTTAAAGAGTGATAGCATATCACAAACATTGATCTCATTCCCAATTATATTCGCCTACATTCAATTACATAAGCATTTATTTATGTACAACGTTGTAACATAAAACAATACTCGTTTAATTTAGATTGGCGATAGATAATCCATAGACAAAAACAATTATTGTTTTAAACATGACAAGGAATTCTATCAAAGAACAAGGAGTTCTTTGTTTAAATTTAAACCAATTCAGGGTTCTATATCGAGATATAAATTAAACTATACGATAGCAATTGTTGTATGTGATTAGACTTACGACTATCTTTGATGTTGAGTTAGTTATTTTTAGAAAATTAAAATTTAAGTTGATCATTATAAAATATTAATTTTTATACTCGCTTCCTAAACGTTATATGTTGAAGTAACAATACCTGAACTGCCTAATTATATTCCAATAAAAAGTTATTCGTTTCCAAAACTAGGCCGTTTTTGAATTGCGAATTCGGTTGACTAAATGTGGAGCAAGTAATTGTCATAATCCGCCTAAAATATGTCACTACTGGATAAAGGTCTCCTCCAAAGGTTCCTACAAAGTCGTCATTTTCTAGGGGTTTTCTGTAATCACCGGGCTTTGTATGCGAGTTTGCTACCGCAGTTAAGTAGCTAGTATACTGATGCCGTTGCCGCGTGAATTCCTGGTGTACCCCTTAGTTGCCTTTTACAACACCCACGGGAAGATGAAGAAGAAGAACGTGTTATTCTTTCTGGGCCGGGCTCCATACGGCATGATAAGTGTGGTCTTCCAAAATTGTACTCCATGATTTACAGATGCCTACGCCTTTAGTGTATTCAGGAAATTTATATACTGTCCAATCTAGTAGAGAGTAATTAATTTTCAAATTAGGTGTCGTTTTAACTGACTTCATATTAACGATGTATTTAATTCGACTGTATGTAATTTGTATGCATGTATGTTACGCGAGATCTCCGCAATATAGGCAAAATGCTTTCGGAATGGTCCAATTTAAATACCGTTCAGATCGATATGATCACAGAGCCAAGGCAACTTTCAAGAAGCGAGCCTATTCCTTTCTTATAGGCCGGCAACGGACTTCTGGCTCCTCTGGTGTTACGACTGTCCATGGGCGGTGGTGATCACTTACCATCAGGTGACTGACTTTCTTGTTTACCTTGCTATCATAAAAAAAATGTAATTTCAATTGAGTAAGAGTGTACCTTTACCAGATTGTTAAGCCATTTCAAGACTGTAATATTTTTTATTTTTGGAACTAATTCCTTATCGCGCGTTGCAAAAGGGGGCTAGACGGAAAAAACTAAGACGTAAAAAATGTGTAACGATACTTTTTGCTTTTTTTATTACTAAAAATGAGCCTACTGATTAAGTTTATATTACATTATATTTGTTAACAATAAACAAAATATTATTATAAATAATATTATAAATATATATTACAATTCCTTCACTAATTAATCTAAAGGAACTTCGTTCCATCCGGGTGTTCTGTGTGTGACACCTCTAAATTTTTTTATTTATAAGGCGCTTCCTTTATTAAAAAAATAACTATGAACTCCGACTTATCATATAAATCAAATAATAAATACATATATCTGTAATCTGGGTAATGCAGTATTCCATCTAATTAATTTAACAAATTAAATATGATCGCATCACAAACGTACCGAGATGATAAGATTTCAAAGATAAGATCAGATATAAGATAACGTTTTGTGATATCTTAATTTTGATGTACTAATTGATATAAAATCTATATTAATTCACTGTTAGTCGAAACTTATATTTACTAGTTACTCGTACGTAATTCTAATGAACTGATTGGCGAAGATATTACTTTGTTTTTAGAGTTCCTTGGCTTAAAAGCAATTATGAAATTTCAATTAATTTTAGTAGTCATCATTTCAGCGGAAATTCATCCAAAGATAATCTAAAGCCTCACCTCACCATTTGGGGGATATACCATAATCGCCCCGCTTGGCAGACAGATTGGCGATCGCAATATGATGGTCATAGTACTCATAGAGACGATGCTGCTCGTTTTCTGGTATTATTCCATCTGGATGACCTCTTCGCCCCCGAAATGGGGTCGTATTGCCGCCAACCATATGGCTGGCGTCTAAATAATTATGTTTTATATTAATTAATTCGCAAAAAAACATACAGCACGTTGTTTTGATATACATGGCACCACTGGCAAGACTTACAGCCTCGTGAGTGATACCACATAGCTACCATATCACATACCTACTTAATTGGAATCGATAAATTCGCTGGAAATCGCTGGATGCGCGGATAGCGAAAGACAGGCAATTGTGGAGATCTTTGGGGGAGGCCTTTGTCCAGCTGTGGACGTCTTAAACATACAGCACGTTGTTGTGATATACATGGCGTCACTGGGAAGACTTACAGCCACGTGAGTGATACCAAATACCTACCATATCACATACCTACTTAATTGGAATCGATAAATTCGCTGGAAATCGCTGGATGCGCGGATAGCGAAAGACAGGCAATTGTGGAGATCTTTGGGGGAGGTCTTTGTCCAGCTGTGGACGTCTTTAACATACAGCACGTTGTTGTGATATACATGGTACCAGTGGGAAGACTTACAGCCACGTGAGTGATATCACATACCTACCATATTATTGCGACATGAGTGTCGCAAATGTGATAGATATGTATTAAAGTAGAGTGACAGTTACACATCCCTAGACTCTCCTGCATCTGCAAGTCATTAACCACCCTGAACCGTAATACGAATCCCAAAGGGAGTGCCGTCTGGTGTGGGGTTACTAAGTTTGTAGTCGTACTTGCTACATGGCTAGAGTTCCCGCTCACCTCTACTTATAAAGAAGATGATCTGACAGATCCGAAACCTAACTGTAAACACGACTGTGTGCTTGTTTGCTGGCTTAATATAAAAAAAAATAACGTATGGAACCCAGTGTGCGCGTCCAACTTCGCCTAGCCAATGCGGTACCTACCAAAAATTTTCATTTATTTTCATTTCGGTTAATTCTTGATATCTTCAAGGAAATCAACGCCGAATCAGTAAAGTCAATTAGAAAAATGAAATTATGATGATAACATTAATTACAGTGGCCGTGTATTATTTAAGTAATCACTCGTGTTAGACACGATGAAATTAATTAAAAATAATTGAAATTAATAATTAGATTTAGGTGATAACAAAACTATGGATGTGTTCTACTTTTTAATATGTACTTAAGGAATAAGCAGGTCAGATGCGCTATTATATGATCAGGTAACCGGAGAGATGGGTCCAACCTGTGTTCAAAGAATTACCCTCGTTGTAGGCTTTCTGGCCATTTTGCCTGCAGGGGAGGTCATGCATTCAGCTTTTAATCTATAGATTTTTATAAAGACAACGCCCGCACTAGGGAATCTAATCCCTGTGTCGCGGGGTACTTTACAAAGATTTAATAGACGGACACAAATTACATCCAGACTCAGAACAACTATTTATAGGTTACACAAATAGTTATATTATATTCGGAAAAGACATTGCTGGTAGGTCTGTCTTTAATACCACACTTTTTTGATATTTAAATTCATTGATATAAACTACAACTCAATTTTTAAATTAGTTAAATCGAGCTATATTAGGAGCTCGTTGAAAATACATAGAACAGTCAAACAAAAAGAACTGCGCATCGGGTGTCGGGTCTAGGGCATCGAGAACCGGCCCTACTTTAGGAACCGGTTCTTTCGGTTCTAAACTCAAGCCGGAACCGGGTCCCCGGTTTTTTCGGTTCTTTCGGGATTTTTCATGAATTGAGTTGAAAAAAGGTATGCTTTACAAGGCTATCTTTTATATAATTTCCTACTATCAAAACGAAAGGATTTCTCTCTCTCTCTCACTCTACAATTGCCAGCTCACTATCGGATAGTATGTGGCATTGCCGGGAATACAACTTTGATTAACATACTATCCGAGGCTGAGCTGTGAATTGCAAACAAATGTCAAAAATTTGAAGGTCGCGGGGTATCCTGGCGAATATACCTACCTTACTTAAAGTTGCCGACCGAATCCCTTAAAAATATCGTAAGTTTCTTAAAGATTCATCAATAATATTAAAATTATAATGTTATTTAATAATTTAATGGTGAAATAACAGTATTTATTCTGTTTGGATAATAACTTGATATTTAGTATCATAGAGATAATATTATTTTATGAGAGAACCGAAAGAACCAAAACGACCGGTTCTCCGATTTACAGAACCGGTTCTTTCAAGGTCCCTCAGAACCGGGATTTCCCGGTTCTTCTGGAACCGGGAAAAACCGGTTCCGATGCCCTAGTCGGGTCGGGTCGGCATCGGGTGCATAATTAAAGTAGGGCCAATTTAATAGATCACATTTGACACTTCATCAAAATTCAACAACGTAACCTTAACCGGCTGACATAGAATATTATTTATACTTTCGTAATTAGAACTGCACATTTGCTTATTTTTTTTTTCAATTACTATTTATCTTTATTGTAATAATTACCAAATAAATTTTACAATTCACTTTACTAGTAACTGACAGATGTCAAATGTGATCTATTAAATTGGCCCTACGATAGTCGGCAGGTTCTAACGTGTCTATTTTCACTCCGTATTGCGTGCCAAAACTAAATTTACTCAAATAAAGATGCCCTGTCCTTTCCATTAGAACTGTCATCATCATCATATCAGCCTAAAGACGTCCACTGCTGGACAAAGGCCTCCCCCAAAGATCTCCACAATTGCCGGTCTTGCGCTATCCGCATCCAGCGATTTCCAGCGACCCGCACAAGATTTGGCACCTTTGGAGAGACCTCAATACGGCCCAAGTTTCGATCGAATCAAAGGCTTTCTCATAGTCCACAAACGCTAAGCATAATGGCTGGTTATACTCTTCGGTCTTCTGTATAACCTGCCGCAGCGTATGTATGTGGTCTATGGTACTAAAGCCTTTAAGAATAAGAACTGTATTAGAAAGAAAATCAATGATAATAAGATTAATTTAGTTGATATTGCATAGAAACGGGGGAATTGGAAACTTTTGAACTTCTCAATCCGCCAAATAAAATGTAGGTCACGACGGAGTCCGAACGTAATAAGCGCAAAATCTAGTTAATAGTTTCTCGCATACCATAGACAGTAAAAAAATATAAATCAGACCCGCATAAAAACTTATTAGAGACGCAGAAAAACATTAAACACAGAGAGATTAGTCTTCATTTAATTTATATAATAGATGAGAAAGTAAAGTCAGTAAGTAATGTTGGCCAATACATAAGTAATGCAAAAACAGCTAAATGGATTTTAATGAAGCTACATAATAATGGAAAGATCTGAGATACGTATTTGCAATATTATCATTAGGGTGTAACGTTATAGAAAGTAACTGTAATACGGAAAATGAAGAGAAATTGTCATTTATGCTGTTGCTTTTATTATTAGATATGAATATTTGCCGCCATTTCCGTAGATCGCAGTGCAAATGATTCCGCGATGTAGATAATTTAAAATTTAATGTAGAAAAATGTGAGCAAGCGCAAGCTGAAAAAAGCCTAGATGTAATAGTAATCATAGAAATGCGAGATGATATTTGCATGCCTTTTTTTAGAATACTATGAAAAGGTCTCTTTATAGACGAATCCAATCCTTTTCGGAGTTTTTATTAACAATAAATGCTGCTTAATTATTGTTAAAGTGTGAGGAGTGTGGCGCAGCGGTTATGGTAGTCGGCTCGCCACTTCTTGACCCGAGTTTAATTCCCGCATAGAACAACTATTTGAGTTCTTCTGAATCTGAGTGTATTTTTTGTCTATCACATAAATTGTTTTATACGTAATGCGGAAGTAGTATTTTTTTTTTAATAATGGTCCACTGCCAGTCACACTAAATGTCCAAAAATGGTAAAAACCAGCATGTTTGATCTATCTTTTTTATATTATGTCGTTACCTGTGACTACAAAACTATTCTGGACAAGCTATTTAGAGTCGAAGTCTAGTGCCGAAGAAGAAGAAACTTTAAATTGTTATTGATACCGACCAAATTTGTAGTTTACCTTTAAAGTAATTAAACAAGTCTAATTTTAATTAACGGTACTGGTATCATCATAATATTAATACGTGAAGCAAAAACTTTTAATCCCTACGATTACCTACGATAATTGCGCGGGTGGATGGGTATGAATTTTGGAACAGTGAATGTTCATATGGCGAAGGAGTTTTATTTTATAACAAATTTAAATAAAAAAAACATTACACTCACTACTATGCTCTCGACACACTGACAAACTAAGTGTCAAAACTGAGAACAGATTCATATTTTTTGATTTTAATAACAATTGACATTAAAAGCAAAAAATATTAATTTGTTCTGTTTTTGATTTTTTGACAATATAACCTTAATAATTGAATTTCGAAATTTTTACACAATTTAATTAAAAATCATATAACTTTATGTATAATGTATTTTCGACGTGGTGGGTATGTATAATTGTTGACTTAACATGGCATGTCATAACATAATAGTAAAATATGACGTATTACATAGTGCACTAAAATTCCTTGAAATATGAATCATAGTTGATACATGTCATAATATATGGTTATATGATGCAAGAGCAGATGTAACTGTACTTCAGGAGTGCTAATTCAGTTTTTAATAATTCTTTGTTATTAATAATTAATAACTTATTTAAGTTCATTACAATTGCTTACACTATAGAGAAATTGAAGAAGAATAGGTTAATTATAGTTTGTCAAAGTAGTTCTAACGTTCTTAACGTTCTCTAACGATACGTATAAATTTTTTTTCTTAAACTACACTGTTGAACTTATAATACTCCGTCTTCCGTTTACAGAATTAAAAAAACTGTTGTGTAAAGTAGAAACATTTTTAGGTGGATATAAAAAGTATAGTCGAGAAACAGAAATGTGTTAAGGAAAAAGGAATTTTACAATAATTACTATAATTTGTTTATATAAGACAAGGGCTTACCTTTATTATCACTTACATTATGTGTCATGCCACTAAAATATATATTTATAAAAAAAATAACTCATAGACCACTTCAAACATTCACTCAAAGATTAGTCACGATTAGATTATACCAACTATACGTTTTTACATAGGATTACGTATTATTTAAGACACATGTAATTAACTCAATAACCCAAGTAATTAGTTTAATGGCGCCACAATTATTGCTTGATTGAGTTCTCAGAATTTAATTCAATTGAGAATTATCGATGGATCTCGTATGTTATCGTAGGCTGAATTATCTGATAAACTATATTTCTATACTCGATGTATATTTTTGATGAGTAATGTTATATTGTCTACAATAATTGATCATTTAAAAGTGATTTATAATCCTTTCAAAATTGGATCGTATTCTTCATACAATAAGAATCAATTTAGAATTGAACTTGCAATGGCCGAATTTTGGCTGCGCCTAAGGATTTGGTGGAATCGGAACTGATATTATATTTCAAGCAATTGACTTCATATTTATACTTAGTAATTGGTACACTTCCAGTCGTTGTGTATCCTCTGATGTGAATGTGTCTGAACAACTGATGTTTATTGAGTTTATCCAGGAGAGATAATTTAACTTACGCTTTAAAGTACAGAGATGTTTGGAAACTGTATTATTTTGGACATTACCATTTCTATAACTGGCGCGCGGTCTCAACAACACAGTTCGTTTACGGAATAGAAATGCTATTGGCTATAACCGCATCTTGCATATATAAGCAGGGCCCATTCAGAGGTTGATGTAATAATCTTTAGTACCATACTTTAATTTTATATAATTTATCACAATTCAAATCTGGGAATTTGTCCTAAGTAGGTTGTAATTAGGTTTGGTCATCATCATCATCATGTCAGTAAAATACGTCCACAGCTGGACAATATGCTATAAACGCCACGCTTGGTAGACAGGTTGGCGATCGCAGTATGATGGTCATAGTACCCAGGGAGACGCTGCTGCCCGATTTCTGGTAGATGTTCGCGCCCCCCACGGGATGAGATGGGGTGATGATATTCTGATATTCGTTGCCGTCACCACACAACATCTGATTATGATACTTTAATTATTTGGATGAAGTAATCACTGATTTCTAAAAAATAATGTGTCTGAGGTACTAACGAATAGAAACGCGTTTCTCGGATTTTCTACGATTACAGAACTGTTTCCTGGAAATGACAGCGCAGAGACAGCTGAAGAAGTAGGGTAAGAAGGTGCGCAGTTTCCTCATGTTATTTACTTCCACTATCATAATCGAATGATACACTTCGGAGAATTATAAGTAGTTGTATGATTCATTTAAAATGTAAATGGTGATGCAATATACAATTATATTAACAATCGATTAACTTGAGTTATGTAGGTTCGGAAGCAAAATAGAGAAGACCTACCTATCCAGATTTTTCGGATTGATTGAAAGGAACTTGGGTTATTTGTTCGGACGGTTTTCTTTTTCATTTCAATAGTCACGAGTGTCCTGATAAGATTACTAAAGCTGATATATTATATCTACTCAGTAATGACAAATACCTGTGAATATGGACTTTCTAACGGCTTAGCGTGACGAGGAGATTGATAGAGACATCAACTCAATTAATGCCTCGCTCACTCGTTTAGATAGCGCACTTGACGTTGTATACTACGTTAAAAGGTGATCATTACACACACAATAGATAAACAATGGCCTTTGGAACTAAAGGAATGCCTATCTTGTTGACGGTGATGAGTTTTTGTACGCACGGATACATATCGAGCTAGACAATTCCAATATAAGCTGACCTGTCATTGTATGGAAATCCTATACAATGCGAGATCAGCTTATACTGGAAATGTATAGCTTGATGAGTATCCGTGTGTACACCTGTCAGTCTATTTCGACCACAACATGGTCTGAACTTTCTGGAACTTTCTGCAAGTCTTCTTTAACTAGAACAACACGCTATGTATCTCTAGTTATGTAAGTAAATCTTGAATAGCAATTACAGAGGCTTTCTCTCAATGGTGTAATTAAATTATCAACATATTTATACGGCTTTATATCTGCGAGATTCTGTTGTTTAATGAATAAAAGTAAGACAATACTTGACAGGCCGGTTGGCGTTATTGGTAGACACTTGTCTTTCACGCCGCAGGTCGTGAGTTCGATTCCCACCCAGGACAGATATTTGTGTGCATGAACATGTCTGTTTGTCCTGAGTCTGGGTGTTATCATCTATCTATGTATTTACGAAAGAAAAATAGTATGTAGTATATCTGTGTTTTCTGGTCTCCATAGTACAAGATCTGCTTAGTTTGGGATCAGACGGCCGTATGTCAATAATTTCTCAGGATAAAAAGTGGGCAGAAAAAATGACATTGGAACTTCTTTTATGACTCTAAAACCTGTAAAAATGTTTTAGCTATTTGAGATCAATAAATCAACCTAAAGTACGGTTCGCAATTTTCCACTCGATAGAAAAATAATACCAAAATTAACATCTAGAAATATTTCCAAAAGAAATCACAAATAACCAGCGCTTCATCCATATTAGGATATGGCTAAGGCTAGTTATGTACTGCTTTTATTATGAAAGATCATTGTAAGTTCATATTTTGCAGCATTTGTTCCACTTGACTCTGTTTGTGAACACATTTTCTCAGTTCCAGTGTTTTTAGCTGTATCCACATGTAAGCTAATATAATCAGCTATAAAATTAAGTCTTATTAGCTTAAGGAAATGCTCTCCTACTAACATTTATTTTACAGTTAATGCGGCAACGGTTTAATATTATCTACTTATATAAAAATAAGTCGAGTTTTCCTTCCTGACGCTATAACTCCAGAACGCCCAAACCGATTTCCACGGTTTTGCATTCGTTGGAAAGGTCTCGGGCTCCGTGAGGTTTATAGCAAAGAAAATTTATAAAATTTAACGCGGGTAACACCGCGGGGCACAGCTAGTCTACTTATAAATTTTCTATTTTAATTGTACCATCTTGTAATTGAAGCTACAATGTAGATAATATGTAGTTAGGATCATTTAGCTTCTAATAGCAAGTTTATTGCACAGAAGTTGTATATGCAACTGGTGTAATAATTACACCAAAGCGACTTTGTATCGAGTTTTTGAGAGCAAATCGTAGGGTATACTTTGTCGGATGCTCGGTGATTGCTTATAATTATTTAATTGCGTCTGTGGGTCGTGACATTGGCGCTCGCGAACATTTTCCTTTGGGTTTTTACTTAATTATGTTTAATCCTAGTGATTTTACAATTTTGTATTAATATAGCTGCATAATTTAACTGTGTAAAATAATTTGCTCGGAATTGCTTTGTATTACTCATACATTTGTAAAAACGAATTTGTTAGCTACGCTCTTTGGTGAAAATACCTTTTATTTTAATATTTTTTTTTTATGGTATGGCGGCTTGAACAATACTGGCAACAGACGTCAGTGTTGTTTAAGCCACCCAGTTTATCTCTGACATAGCTTAACGACAACAATGGCCATTTTGCACCAAAACTAACATAGACCGTATCGACTTACAAGCAGTTTTTTATTTGTAAGGTGTACTTTTATTTGTAATTTGATTTTAAGTTTATAAGCATAGGTTTGTAAGTATTGTTAATCCATTTCGAATATTTAATTATAATGAGTTTATAAGCAAAACAAAAAAGAACTATTTATCCAATTTGGTATACATACATATACAAATAAAGATGTATATTTGATAATGTTTTTGATAATGTTAGAATAAAATATTTATTCAAATTAATGTAGTTGGTATTGCATCGAAAGATAAAAAGGGCTCTGTTAATTTCCCTAAAAATGTTAATATTATTAATATAAACGTATTCGCTCGATGCTCTCACCGGTCCGTGAGTAGACCGCCTAAGTGGTTTTATTATGCTCAGAAATTAACCCACTTTGGCGGTTAACTACAGTGACCGTGTCACTTGCCGACCGGTGACTGCAACTGGCTATGACATTAACACAAATATATCGGCTTATTATATTCGAAACTAGCTGTGAACTATGGTAATTTACAAAATTTAACGCGGGTAAATCGCGACCCGCATTAAATTTTGTAAATTACCATAGTTCCTCCCCCGTTGGTGATAGGGTGATAATATGTAGCCTATATGTTGCCCCGACCTCTTAGTGATATTCATGCAAAATTTGAAGTAATTCCACGCACTACTTTTTGAGTTTAGCCCGGATATGTCTGGGCTAAACTCAAAAAGTACTGACAGACTCACAGACAAAAATTCTGAAAACTATATTTTTGGCTTCCATATCGATTGTAGATCACGCCCCAAGTATACTTTAAAAAAAAAATTCAATGTACAGTTTTGACATTCTTAGGATTTTATTATATGTATAGATAGATTGCGCTCATTTAGTACAGGAAAGTTGTAAGTATCACCTTTTTATTTTTCGTATTATTGATTAATCTTTACGCCTTCCCATAAGTCTTGTCATCATCATCTTCATGTCAATTCAGTCTACTAAAATACATCATCAGCCTGATATCTTCCACTGCTGAACATAGGCCTCCCTTAAAGGTATACCGTTGTCATTTGAAGGGGTTTGCCGTAGTCACCGCCCTTGGCATGCGAGTTGGCGACCGCAGCGCCTCCTACGTACTAACGGCACACACCCGCGGATAGTATGAGGGGTCGTGTTATTATTTCTGGGGCGGAAACCACATGGACCAGTTTACAAAAATAACTACTTAACATTAATTTATTCTCTTTAATATTGCCAAATTTTGTATTATACTCCATCTTACAGATACGCGATCTCTTCTCAGTCAAACACTTCATTAAATATCTAAAATGATTACGTATACCTTTCCCTTAGCTAGTTTCCCTAGCTGTGTTATTGGCAACGAAAGGTAAAAAGTACATATTTGGCTACTGTCAGCTACTTAATATATTAACAACTAGTTGTGCCCCGCGGTTTTACCCGCGGTAAACTTTATGAATTAAGCCTATGTGTTAATCCAGTGTATCAGCTAACTCCATACCTAATTTCATTTAAATCTTTTCAGCCGTTCAGACGTGAAGAAGTAACAAACATACACAGTCACACACTCACAAAGTTTCGCCTTTATAATATTAGTGTGACTATAGTCCACGAGACGACGTGACCGGCAAATTCAAGTATCAAATATACCTAATCTTATTACCATAGAATTAGCTTCCTATTTATATGCCTCAAATTAATCTCAACTGTATATTAGACGAAAAACAAAGAGGATAAACGCTCTGTCGGCGACTTATAACACTGCTGCATATAAAATTAACAAATTGGCATTATTTCCCTCGTAAATTATGCCTTAATAATATGCGGCTTATCTTAGCCTAAGACATCTACCGTTCACCAACTTATCTTTGCCATCACAGAACGCCACATACGTTCTTATTACTATGTCAAATAAGGTTAAATTTTGAGTGTTGTTTAGTTTAATATTTGTCGTATTATCGTGGTATTTATTTGTAATAAAACAAAGGGAATGATACAAGCAAGTTAATTACGACCAGAAATGTAATTAGGTTTAATCAAATAACGTGATCTTTTTATACGTTTTTGCCTTTGACGTGAAACGTTTTTGTTTAGTTGTTTTTGCAACGGGATGTAATGATGTTTTTGTGGTCCCGTAATTGAATTGTGTTCAGATCATTAAGTGTAGTATATTTATAGTATTGAATACTAGGTATTACAATTACTGAGATATATACTAACATTATAATATGACTGGCGCAGTTAGTAAGGTCACATGATTACTAGCACGGTGCCTTTGTCTATCGGGTTAGATCCCCTAACAGACTCATGGTTTGTAAAAAAAATAGTGGACGAGTAGTATATCAGCATGCAAAATACAGGTTGGCCGAGGAGTTGACGTTCAAACGCAAAATTTAGATACTTTATGATGAGGAGTATCAGTATCACCTCCATGTATGTTCTACGATTTTGCGTTTTTTGATACTTTGGAAATTTATGAATCCTGAGCTCAAACCCTAATTTTGAACTTTCAAATAAATTCTAAGTCAGTTCTGCAATGATTAGATATACCATACTTTTTAGGGTGTTAGGTTAAACTATACTTATTAGTTATCACAAAAAAACTGAACTGAATGTTCAACAGAACGAGAAAAAAATCGAAAACTGATCTTAGGTGAAATTTACGAAAAAAATCATTAAAAAGAATTCTATCTCGAAAACTACGCAAAATCGTAGAATATACATGGGGGTGATTCAGATACTCCTCATCATAAAGTATCTAAATTTTGCATTTGAACGTCAACTCCTCGGCCAGCCTCTATACAAAAAATATATTTACTTCCATTACACGAATAGTTCTACCTAGTGGCGGGTAAGAACCGGAACACGCAGAGTAGACAGGCCCTCTACAAGATGGATTTTGTGAGTGTCGCTGAGTGACGCTGGACGCGGGTAGTGCAAGACTGTCGAGATCTTTGGGATACTTTTGTCCAGAAGTGGACGCTATTTGGTTTATAAGATGATTATGACACATGAATAAAGTTCACTTCATACAGTTTGCATGGGGAGCCAAAAAATTGTAACACCCTATTGTACTATATTCTTACAAATAAACTATTCTTTCTTTCATAGTTTGCTAAATATCCTTCAGCCCTATTAATTTAGTCGCTGTCAAATAAAGTTCAAGACATCTAGGAAATTTAAAACCGTATTTTTTCTCAAACACTAGAATCTATATTGTGCCGGCCGGGAAATATTAGAGTGTAAAAGTGTGCGCAAACATAGGTACACACGCCAGCACATCAACCTTCCCCAATCTGTCAAATTTCCTCAATTGAAAGTGAACCTTATGGTTACATGATAAAGTTGAAAATCTATAAAATAAATTTGACAGATTGGGGTAGCTGGATGTGCTGGCGTCTGTATATTTACTATTTCTCATTCACATGTTCCCAAGGTGTAGTTAGCTGTCACGACTGGTGCTCCTGCAGGGGTATATCATATACCACTAAAGTGTTAAGTGCAACAGGATAAGCAAATCTTATGAATCGGAAGCCATCTGTATAAAATTATTATACTAAATCCTTTCATCATATTAAGTAATTCCAGTAATTTGGGTCAAATTATATTTCAGCTTGTAGGGTGCCCAAAAATGCACTTAGTAATTATAGATTGAGGAAGAGATAGCAAACGTATATTTCAAAATGACGTCGTCAACTTAACTTACCCACTTAACTCAGACTCTTAATAATAATTATTTGTCTTCTGGCTTTTAATTGTTGACAGTTTGTATTCATTGGTCATTATTGAATGCTCATTTTTATAATTAAAAGGAAATGGTAAACGTCCTGGTTGCTAACTGTCGCGACAACCTTCTTTTTAAATTGCATTTGGTACACGATTGCGTTCAGGAATCTTCTGCACTTTTAGTGTGCCTCCGGAGATATTCACTAAAAGTGAATTTACCTAGAGGATTCATTTAGTTCTTCAGTTTGTCAGCATTTATTTAGTTATTATGTTCAATTATAAAGTGTTATAACAAAAATATAAACAATGTTTTCTGGTTAGCACACGGTCTTTAATCCAAGACGGTTTTAACTGTACGTGTGGCGCAGCGGATAAGACATTCGCAACTTTGTGTCCGGGTTCGATTACCGCGCAGGACAACAATGGTTACCCTAGTGTCAGTGTGCCCCCCAAATTGTAGGGGGTTTGAAGGTACCCTGACATAAGGGCTACCACTGCGTCCACGATTAAAATAATTCCAATATTTTACTTTGCTAATGAGGCTAAGAAAAAATATTTTCCTGCATGGAGGTACTTGCGAAAAAAGAAATTAACAATTGAAAAACAAGTTCTTAATTTGACTAATATGTTTGATTAAGAACCTTGTGTAAAGTGTAGCAGAGGAGCTAGAGGGTGAACGGTGCCATCGTATCCTCATATATTTCTAATACTCGCTTGTTACTTGGTGGTTACAACATTCTCAGGGAACCCCCTCAAAATACGCTACTGCTTTACCAACAAAGCGTAAGTAGGTACTACTATGATGTTATTAATACTTTTATCTTTTAGATACAAATACCATATTGCTTGGCGCCATTAACGATTCAGATAACAAACCCATATCTTATAGTTTTAACATTGTTTTTAAAACTCCATAATCTCACCTTTTGATTAGTAATGCTGTTAACAAGTTATTGCGTCATAACTATAATTATTATAAATGTTAACTCTATTTAATAACAAGAAATTAGCGCCCTTGTAGCGTTAAGGGGCCGGTGACAGTTGAAGACTTCTACATGTCCCTAGTCCTGCTAATAATTATAGATGTGTATTTTTGTATGATGACAATTACGTTAAAACGGAATATACAGACGCCAGCACATCAAGCTACCCCAATCTGTCAAAATTCCCAAATTGAAAATGAACCTTATTCTTATGTGATAAAGTTGAAAATCTATAAAAGAAATTTGACAGATTAGGGTAGCTGGATGTGCTAGCGTCTGTACATAAGTTATAAGTACCCTATTGACACGTAGACCGAGGCGGGTACAGCTAGTTACAAACAATTTCTAATTACACCTGTGGCTTAGCAGTTAGGACAGTAGCCAAGCCACTCCGTGTTCCATGTTCGAAAATCGTACAGGATAACTAACTTGTGTGAGCCATAAATAGTTGTTTTGAGTCTGTATGCACTTTTTGTCCGTAAATTATCTATTTGTAAAGTACCACGTGACACAAGGATTCATTTTTTTCTATAAAATAGGATGGCAAACGAACAAGTGGGTCACCTGATGGTAAGTGAATTGATCTATCAAATGCGGGAGTTTTAAGCTTGATATTAACTTTAAATTATGATTTGGTGTTTGAGTTGTTTTTAGGTTTTCTCTAAGGTTAAAATTAAAATATTTTGAATTATAAGAAATTGTTGTGACTGTCACCGAGCTCTTAAGTCGCGTCCAACCGTTGAGAGCGCTTATCCTTTTAATAAGGTGACATGCAGGAGTTGTCTTTTTTATAAATGTCACATTAATAAAGTTATATATATAACGGACAATAATTTTTGTTTGTTGCTTAATTTTGTTTCAAGGTTTAATGTCCAGATATCGGAAAATAAGTGAATTGTGGTATTTGAGATTCAATCAACAAAGTTTGTGATGTCTTATAAGTATATATGAATATGATAAAATGCAAAAAAAAAATAGTTTAATTTTTTTTGAAGAAGACGCCTGGTTTTTTAAGAAAACAACACTCATTTATTTCTGTTCCATTTTTAGGGTTCCGTAGCCAAATGGCAAAAAACGGAACCCTTATAGATTCGTCATGTCTGTCTGTCTGTCTGTATGTCTGTTCGTCCGTATGTCATAGCCATTTTTTACTGAAACTATAAGAGCTTTACTGTTGAAACTTGGTAAGTAGATGTATACTGTGAACCGCATTAAGATTTTTACACAAAAATAGACAAATAATAATAATTTTGGGGGTTCCCCATACATAGAACTGAAGCTAATTTTTTTTTTCATCGTACCCATGTGGTTTATTTATGGATAGGTCTTCAAAAATGATATTGAGGTTCCTAATATCATTTTTTTCTAAACTGAATAGTTTGCGCGAGAGACACTTCCAAAGTGGAAAAATGAGTGTCCCCCCCCCCCACCCCTGTAACTTCTAAAATAAGACCTTGATAAAACTGAGATATGAGAATGATGTACATTACCATGTAAACTAACAACGAAAATTGGTTTGAACGAAATCTAGTTAGTAGTTTTTTTAGTGCGTCATAAATTGTAAACCGCAATTTACCTTCCATTTAATCAACTAAAATCCTTGCTGCTGCGGAACTCTTCATGTGCGATTCCGACTCGCACTTGGCCGGTTTTTTTTACTCCGAACAGAAAGCCATAGATTTTGTAGATCTGCATATAGTGCATAAATTGCTTAAGTATGCAGGGTGACCCCAGCTACTTTTTCCGAAAAGCTACGTACAATGCAGACTGGCAACCGATTTCCTTTACGAATTCCTCTTCTAATTTCCTTACTGTGTAACTTTATTGCAAGTGTTGTATATTGGTTGTGTCTGTAAAGTTAGGCCGACTGATATATTCACCATGTAATGTGAAAGATCATATCATACTGATAGTTCATCACAGACTATCAAGTTTTAGTTACTAAATTAAATTTCAACAAAACACCAAGACGAGATAACCTTTTGATTTGACCGTCAGTCGTCTCAAGTTCAAACTACAAAATGTAGTTTATGTGCGTAATAGTAATTAATTATTCTCTTTCTTAAAATGACGAAGGAAAACATCGTGAGGAAATCTGCATGCCTGAGAGTTTTCCATAAACTGTCAGTTACTTACTTATCGTATGGGCAGTGGTTACCCTGGTGTCAGAGTTGTTCAAGCCGCCCCGTAGGCCTCTGACATGGCTTAACGACTGTTGCCTTAACGTGCCCTCCGAACACGGAGACGCTCACAAATTGAACCACTTTGGCGGTCTCCAATCTATAATCTATAGACTGACCGCGAGTCTAGTTGCTTAACCTCGCCAATCACTTACGGACTGGTGAGAGCATCTGGCTATGAGTGCATTTGAAGTCTGCCGACGTGGTGGACTATGGCCTATTAATACCTTTTATTGTGAGAAGAAGCCTATACCTTGCCTCTAGGTGTGTTAGCAATGGACTGTAACATAATTTCTAAAAACACAATTATTTTATAAGGTGTCAAGTTCCATCGGTGTTCCATTGACACGTCTTGACTGTCATATACTAGATAATAAAATCCCTGATTGGGCCAAAATGTGTTAGTTAGGGTTAGGCAGAGACAACGGATTTCCATTTGTCACGATCTTTGCATTCATACTTGCTTTTTCAATCTTCTTTCATCTTTTCTAAATGCTAAAACCTCAGCATACCTTTTTCAATCTTTGTGACCACGTCTTCTTTCACACCACAACTCTCTCTTATATCAGTATTTTGTCTCTAAAAGTCACACCACACATACTTGTCAGAGCTTTCATTTCCATTGCATTTATTCTACACTAGCTGTGCCCCGCGGTTTTACCCGCGTTAAACTTTATAAATTATAGCCTATGTGCTAATTCAGGGTATCAGCTAACTCCATACCAAATTTTATTATAATCGCGTTATCCGTTTAGACGTGAAGAAGTAACAAACATACACACTCACACAGTCACACACTCACAAACTTTCGCCTTTATAATATTTGTTGATTACCATGTTATAAGAGTGACGGAGTAGAAGGTGTACATTACTGCTGTATAATATATATATCCTGCGTAGTTAACTAGTATCACACTATTAATATCTCAAGAAACAGCAGTAACTAGTAATTACCTACTATAATTATATTCATGTCTATTGGCTTGATAACTCTACATAGTACTTATAACGTATATCTATCAATTTAGTTTTACTTATGCAACGGCTGTATCGGTTTTGAAATCTAAATAGACTTCAATCACGATATTTTGGCGATAAGATCGTATCGCACTATAATTACTAAGTACAATCGAGCTACCGATTCAAAGAGTATATTTATATGTGCCGACTTTTAGACATCACCATTTATTTTAAGAACTGCTTCTCTTATTAATTAAATGATAATCCGGCCAAGCGTGACCCGTACTAACAGCCTAAGGGTTCCGTACTATCGCTTCACGGGTAGTAATACTAAACTATAGTAATTTATGATTATTTGAATTTTAAATATTACCTATTTTATCTTTATTGTCATAGCGGCAAGTAGTAAAACATATTCTGTGAAAGTTAAACACTATGTAGCTAATATCTATATCCCATTGAATAGTTACTTTTTACAATTTACTTTACGTAAATGTCGGTTCTTGAGATTTAGTTCGCTGATAGACGGACGGAAAGCGGAGGCTTAGAATCCTAATAACAGATTTTTGAGTACTGGAAAGCTTTTAGAGTTACGTAACAGTTTAGTGATTCAAACATTTAATAGTATGATAATTAACCGAATTAAAATAATAATAAGTTCTCATTTCGACTGTATGTGTACTTAGCATGACCTGTCATGGGGCTCAATATGGTTTCATCGTATGCCTACGGCTCCTGATTACATATACGATATGATCTGGCAGCCATGTGTTTAGAAACATAGGCGATGAAGAGCACCTATATTCTATCTAAGGATATTAGCTAAACAGCTACCCCGGATTGCTAGAGGATACTGCTTCTTTTCCCGTACGATTAAATCTTTGATTTCCCAGTTATATGTTTAAATTAACGTTTTGCATTACAAATAATGCTATAAAACTAAAATTTGAAACAAACGTACAAAATTTCCAACAATCCGGCAATTGGGGTTCGTGACACATCAATACCGTACCCTGAAGATATTGCATGTAAATAACTCAATGTGTAGACTACACGTGTAACAGTTTTATAATAATATAGATATAGAATAGTTCATAGTAACGCACAATATAAAAAAATAGATGGCGTTATTATGAAACGCGTTATTTGTCATTCGTAGTTGGTATCCGCGGAGTAGTTTTTCAATGATTAAATAGTTAATTCCTTGGATTAATTTTTTAATTTCAAATGAATTAATTAGTCTTTGTGTATATGTTATTTTTTAAATTATTCAATTACTTTATAATAATTAATAATTTAAATTTGCATGTCGTCAAATCGGGTAACATGCTGAACCTGTACAATTTTATAAATCTAACATCTTGTAGCCATGTTTCTGGCTGATAAATATATTTCATTTCATTTCTCACAAAGTATTTACTAGTAGAATAAACTATAAGAATGATTAATACAATAAACATCAAAGTACTATAAACTATAGACACTACTTATAGGTCATCAGTGCCCACTCCTCCGGTAACATAGTGGAAAGTAAACAAACTTTGCTAACAGCAAACTTTTGCCTATGTTCCACTATGTTACGTTACTTACCTATTAAAAATGCGAAATGCATGGGCGCGCGTGCATGTGTGTGTGTATGTGAGTGCAAGGGTGTTTGTGTGTGTATTAAGGTAACATAAATATGTTAAAGCTAAAACTATTTATTTTTATATTATAATTGATACTAGAGCGAATGAGTTCCACTTAGTTTAAAATGTTTTGAACTGACATTCTTACATCGGCTGCACATTCGTATAGATATAAGTATGATGACTATTAATTATTGCGTTCCTCTATTAACCGATTAAAATACAATTCAACAGTTATATATCCATATTTATTAAGGTTAATTCAAATTAATTTTATTATACGATGTTACAGTACGTTGAATACTATAACAATACGAACATAATACAAAATAATTATAGCGTAGCAACTGCCATACATGAATAGGTACATAAAGTAAATTGTAAAAAGTAACTATTCAATGGGAAGACAATTAAATTCTCTAGTGCGTGCGTTGTCGCATGAAATTAAAAAATAATTCAATGAGTAGTAATTGCGGAGTGAGGCGCACGTAGGGTTGATTTTATCTACCCAACGTTGGTGAAAAAATTTGATCAATGGTTTTGTTCTTTCGTGAAAATAACGTCATAAAAATCATGACGACCTGACCAAAGAGTATGTAAGCACTAAATTTACTGTTTGGCTCTTACTGTATGTAGAATGTAACGAATATCTTACTGGTTTACCTTATCTTTGGTTCTTTGAAATCCATACACATAGTCATGATTTTTATAACATAATTTTAATATTGCAAGTACTATGAACAATAATATCTTTTGACTTGAAATAATTACCTGAGATGATATTAAATTTTTAGGTAACATCCTAAAATTATAGTCTTATTTAAATTGTATTTTTTTATATAGTTTATAGAAATAACGTTTTTTTTTAATTCTAGTTTAACGGGCTTAATGTTAGGCAAATACCTCTCATTCCATGTTTACTAAAGTTTTGCCATTTTAGGCTAATGTTAAGTCCAGGTAATCAAACCTGCGTTAATTTTGAAGAACCTGATGCGATATAATCTAAATTGCTGCTCAATGCTCAATTTTTCTGGGAGAATGTATGTGTAAAACATGTGAACCTAAGTACGACTTTAGCCTGGGGCTCTACCGGCTAAGTCGTCGAACATCGATTGCTTAAATGGCGTTCAAATAAATAAAGGTTAAAAATGACTTAATCAATCGTTAAATCGGCTTCCATGAGCACATTTGACGTCATAAATGGTCCGGAATCGATTGTCAACGTTGAAGCCGATTTAACGATTGATTAAGTCATTTTAACTTTTATTAATTAGAACGCCATTTAAGAAATCGATGTTCGGTAACTTAGCCGGTAGATCCCCTGGTAGCCTTTGTGCCACACACAATTATTAATATTTTATTATGCACTAAATGTTTGTTTATGCGTGATCTCTATTTACGTGGCGGGTATAAATTTAATTTGTGTTTATCGTACGAATTGAGTCCCCTGACTAAAGTCATACGATAAACACAAATAAAATTAAATGTCATGTTTCAAAGATTAATCTCGTACAAATAGTCCATTAACCCTTTAAATGCCACCTATTATTACACAGGTACAATAAGACGTAACTACATACCTGTTATTATTAATGACATAATTAAACAGTTTAGAATTCGTCGCACGATAGTGTTGGGCGGGCGTCGGCACAAATAAAAATAATTCCATAGAAATTCGATCGCACGTAGAGTTCGTGATAATAAGTAATTACAGCTATTATTAGGTGAGTATATTTTTATTGTTGTACCAAGCATAAGCATTACAGGCCTTATTTGCAATTTCCAACACCTATTAAGGTGCGATTACACTTGTTAATAGCCATAGTATTCGAGTATTAGAATTAGAACAACACACAACTTATTTACACTTTGATTAATTCGTTTTTCTAGCTGTAGTACTAACCAAGGAGAATGAGGTCATGTGTGCTTTTTCCGCGTCGGGACAAAATGTGCAAATGTGATTTTTCTGCACGAAAAAATATCCTAATTATACTATAAAAACAAACAAACGTATACTAGCTATCCAACCGCATGTGATTTTTCTGCTCAGAGGCCACGTAAAGCCGTCGGTCCTGTAGTTGAACTCTTTCCGATAGTGGCAGCTAGCTGTTCAATCGGACTATGATAAATTATGACGACTTTACGTGCCCTCTGAAGGACGGAGGTGTTAGTGTCGTCCTGGGGGGGCTACCGGCTAAGTCGCCGAACATCATGATAGTGATCGGCGTTCAAAAATGAAAGGATAAAAATGGCTAAATGATTCTTTCAATCGCTGCTAGAGCAAACCACCGCTAATAGAAACTGTCATGGCACTATATGTTTGTACATATGTATACTCGCAAAGAATACGACCTAAGATACGCCGCAACTTCCTGTTTATTATAAAAGTGTCTTAAAAGTTAACTGTAAACCTCATGTTAAAAAAAGAAGCAAGAATGTCTTTTTTTTCAGAGTGTGTTTTTTGTCGCTTTTAACAACGATAATAAATACATTTTGAACTGTCAAAAGAATGTGCAGATACATAATTAGTAAGTACCTAAGCGTTTATTGCACTGAACTAGAATTTTACATTTTCCAACTAGCGTCATAAAATTATGTATGTATGTTTATTAGCATTAAGTTTTATAGCCCTAGTAATGTCTAATCGCTTTAAAATTTTTGTTAAGCATAAATACTGTTTTATAGTGGTATTTGCCTATACGCGAGGCGTTCTATAAAATGAAGTGCCAAGCTTTATGAAAATTAAAAAGTACATTACTTATTCTTATTCTTACATACTAGCTACCTAGTAAAACTGAAGTCCCTTTAAATCCAAAAAAAAAACATAAAAATAACTTATTATTACTGAGTTATGATGATTTTTGACTGCCTCGTTGGTCTAGCGGTAGTGTGTTCAACCGCAGATAATGAGGTCCTGGGTTCAAATACCGGGTCGAGCCAAAAAGTGATTTTAGAATTTTTCCGTAAAAAGAAATTTCGCAGTATCAGCCCGAAGTCTGGAAGTTGGCGGTATTACGCCCCCGTGCCTCGGAGAGCACGTAAAGCCGTCGGTCCTGTACCTAAACTCTTTCCGGTCGTGTCGCTAGGCGTCCCATCGGATCATAAGAGTGACGGAATAGAAAGTGCCCCTGTGTTTGCGCACACACTTGTGCACTATAATATGTCCTGCGCAATTGGCTAGTCTCCATTAAGACTGGCCACCGTGGCGGAAATTCGGTCGGGAGGACATCATCATGATGATTTATAATAAATAGGGTAATGGGAGTAACGACGCGTGCTCGGCCGTACTCTTGAGGAGTGTATGTATAGTGCCACGAGAGTTTCTAGAAGAGGTGGCTTGCTCTAGGACAGCCGTGATCTCGTCGTCCGGGGCTTCTAGGACATTTCTGGGATGACGGTTCTTAAGACGAGAGAGGTGCATTTAACTCCCGTGACTTTTTTGTCAAACACTCAATTAAGTACACACCTATGCCTTTATACTGCTTTCTTAATAAACAAGATGTCTTATAATACATACCTTTAATGTATTACTACATAGTTTTTATAGCCCTAGTAATTTCTTTGCTTTAAAATTCCTTCACTAAATTATTCAGAATTATAAGGAACCCAAGAAGCCTTCGGTAACATTGTCGCGTGCCCTTTTCTCTTACAGTGTTTATATTTGCTAATAATTCCCCTATTATATTTCTGTTACAATAGAAAACTTAAATTTATTAATACACCGGTACATATAATTACCATACTTAGTGAAAAGGCATGTGGTTTTAACAAATAATTATCTATTTCTTTACCGTTAACAATACTAGGGTGGTAGAGTGGTTTTTACCAAACATGTAAAAACGGCTTAGTTAAGGGGATTGGATAGACTGAAGGTGTGCAAAACACATTTTTCTTCTTGTACAAAAATCTGAACAATAGAAAAGATGTGTAATTGATTGTATAGATTTTAAAGAAATTGAAGGCAACAATTTACTATAAAGCAACATATCTACTTGCATCACCCTATTTTATCCCGTGGGGTCGTAGAAGTCGACCGGAGGGAATATCTACCAGAGAAAGCAGCAGCTTCTTTCCGAGTACTATGACCATCTTACTGCGATCGCCAACCTGTCTGCCAAGCGTGGCGACTATGGCATATCTCCACAAGACAATTCTTGGGGAAGCTTTTGTCCAACCTGCTGCAATCTTACAGCTGTTATGATAATATTGAACATATCTAATTGTTAGCAAATTGTAGCCTTTATTCTGATTGATGGCAACAATGGCAGAGTTGTATAATAAATTATCGTGACTTTTGATGACATTAATTTTTATTTTTACTATAGAATATATAGTAAAAATAAAAACTAATGTCTACAAAAGTCACGAAAATCTACTATACAACTTTTTTATTGCTTACATTTTTAATTAGTTGCCTATTTTTGTACAAATGAAAAATGTATTTTACACACATACAGCCTATCAAATGCCCTTAAGAGTTGTAATATTGAATAACTTTAACACCCAGACGTTTCTCAATGTGTGTGTTTACGGAAAAATAACTAGTTAATTGAAATATTGTGTGCCCTATACTTAATATATAAAAGTGGCCGCTCTGATGTCATTACAATTAAATAACGATTAATTCCTGCAATTTACAGTCATAAAATTGCTTACGTTGTTTTTCCAAACATTTTATAGAGTTTAATAGTACCTATGCTTGATCATCAATTGAACACTTCGAACTTGAGGACTTGTGACTGCGCAGTCGCCACTGCAATTTAACCCTAGAGCGAGCGCGGAAATGTCAGTCGGCGAAGCGGCAGCTGCGGGCACTTCGGGCTCACTTTCAACTCTGTACTTTCGCGTAACCATAAATTACTCGCGACGTCCGGACATCGCCTTCCCGTGCGGCACTAATTGCAAACAAATATCGCCCTTCGCGCCTGCGCCTTCCACACCCGTAATTATGGGATCGTTTGCTCGCTACGTAAGTGCAGCTTTGTGTAAGGACATTAGATGCGCACGCTGGCTTACATTGATACTTGCCTTTAAGCGATAACCGTTGTGCAATCGACCGGTTTATCTACATATGGTCATTTGTAGAAACTAGAAACAAATTGAATATAGAGGAAATTCATGGAGTTTTACGAGCTGCAACAGCTTAAATGGCATATCGCTAACAATAGATTATTATATTGTATAAACAAACACACGCACCCACATACTTTTGGTATTGTTTCGTTCAATTGTATAATGTGTGATCATCGCACTGATAGCTTAAAAATTGTTCACAATCAAACTAAGTTTGTTTAAAGTTCATTGGTTTTCTATCCGTAGAAATTTACAAGCTTATCTGTGGGTGAATTTATAATGTATTTTATTCCACTTTATATAAGGTGGAGAAAAGGAAGAGGTACATATTAAAAGATTTAAAGTATCATTTTAAGGGTTTCGTACCCCAAAGGTGCTTATGGAACACTATTATAAATTAGCCTCCACTGTGTGTCCGTCTGTATGTCGGTAATAGGCGACAATTGAAGCACAGTTAACAGCGTGACATCTATTGCCGCTGTAACAACAAATCTATACTAATATTATAAAGAGGTAACGTTTGTGACGTTGTAAGGGGTAATCTCTGGATCTACTGAACCGATTTTCAAAATTATTTCACCAATAGATAGCTACGTTATTGTGGAGTGTCATAGGCTATGAAAAAACGGGCAGGGACAAAACTATTTATAACGCGGAACGAAGTCCGCGGGCAGTGCTAGTAATAAATAAAATTTATTGCTGTATAATCTTGTGGCATACTACTTTGTGTGCAAGTCAAAATCGTACGAGTTCATAGCTATTTTGCATTTATATGCTTCCGGGATGGTCAAATCATAACAGCTGAAAGAATTTCACTGCTGAATAAAAGCCTCCCCCCTCGAGTCGACTTCTATGCTGATGATATTCTGATATTTCCTGCCGTTTCCACACAGCCGATTATGTTGAGATAGTCTCATATAAATTTACATATACCTATAGTTAAAGTCAGGTGTATGTTTTAGAAACATCATCATCATATCAGCCGAAAGACGTCCACTGCTGACCAAAGGCCTCCCCCAAGGATCTCCACAACAGCTGGTCCTGCGCTGCCCGCATCCAGCGGCTTCCCGCGACCCATGCGTGATCGTTGGTCCACCTTGCAGGGGGCCTGCCCACGCTGCGTCTTCCGGTTCGTAGTCGCCACTCGAGAACCTTTCTGCCCCATCGAAATTTAGAAATACATTTTTATACAAACAAATCGGCCAAGTAATGGAAGACTTTTATAGTATTTTGAGGAAATACTTTAGCTATTTATCGATTACTTAGAAAACACACTCATACTCGTACGTACTTCTCGGAATATTTATCTGTGTAATGAAACAACTGTATCAATATTTTATTTGTGTAGTGTGAGACATCCATTTAGTCATATGTCATTGGGTTGCTGCGGGCGGCGACGGGCGTATTATCAGCTAATATGCGTCAAGCTTATGATGCGAATAAATCTTGCGAATGGACCGATAGGGCAACAGATTAGCGATGCAGTTCGTCCTAGGTGGCCCATGTAGTAACATGTTAAATTATGTTTTACTTTAAGCTTTATACTTAGACTTCAATTTATAAACGTCGAGTGATATAAAATCAAATAATATTGACTGCATGTGCGCCACAGCGTTTAAACAGTCGCATCCGCACTTCTTGTCTCGGGTTCTGTTCCTGCGCAGGACAGCTATTCGTGTGACAAAAAAATAGTTGTTCTGTGTTTGGATGAACTTTGTGTCCGGCAATTATATGTTTGTAAAGTACCCTTCGACACGGGATTCATTTCCCTTGTGTGAACGTTGTCTGTTTAAAAGAAAAAACCAAATAAATTGTGCTAGTTCCAATGTTACATAAAAATTTTACACAGTATTGGTCTAATCTCTTAAGGCAAGTGTTTCCGTTTATCATTCGTAAACTTCGTAAAATCGAGTAACTTAAACCTATCTCTTATAAATATAAACACACTTTTTAAAATGATTTAATACAATCCAAACGAATGGTAATTGGTTATAAAATATGAATAATTGAAATATAATAATAATATATTTTATGTGTAAACTTTCAAATATTTCATCTAAATTAATAAAAAATATTAATAGTAGTTTGCCATTTGGCGTAGTCAAGTGGCAACATCACTCCTGTACCAATACTTTTGATCTCACTAACTATTATGATCATCATTGCATCGGCTGAAAAACGTACACTGTTGGACAAAAGCCTCCCCCAAAGATCTCCACAATTGGCGGTCTTCCGCTACCGCATCTAGCGGCTTCCAGCGACCAGCACAAGGTCATCCATGTCCCGTAATGTAATGTGTCCACAAACTATTTGTGGACACATTACATTATGCAATGTCATTTGTCTATAAAACCTACCAAATCACTAGCCATTTGACTAGGCTTTTTGTCTTTTTATCAGCTTGTCTAGTGGCTTATAGCGTATGCAACAACAAACCAGAAGACGCGAGCTCTTACATCGTTAGACGGGTTAAATTGCTATTTGCGTAGTTCCTTGATTTCTATTGCGGTTCAGCTATTATTAAATAATTATTACGAATTTTAATTGAATTATTTGAAACCAAATAAAATATGTTTATTCAATTAAGAGATTATTATCAGAACGTTTTTACTCCCACGTATTTTTGTTGATTATTTAATCAATCAATCAATGCAAATAGTTATTTTGGTGTTCAAGCGTAAAATATTAACGGAGTTTTGTTTAGTTTACTAAAGAGAGTAATTTGAATGACCTATGAATAAAAACGATTCAATTGTTTCTTGATTGGCTTTCTACTATGACTGCCTCGTTGACTGACTCATTAGTCTAACAGTAGCATGTTCAACATGACAATGAGGTTCTGAGTTCAAAACTCTGGTCTGTCTAAAAGAGATTTTGGGATGTTTATTTTTCACTAAACGTTCAGCCTTGTCTCCTTTTCCTTTGTTGGGTCGCCGTCCCTAGGCATCGTGAGTGTAAGGGAATAGAAGTTACACTGTGTGTTTGTGCACATATACTTTTATACTAGTATATAATTAATATTATTAAAATTTAATTGTTGAATTCAATTTAATCGTTGCATTGCTACCACTTTCAAAACAATATATGGTATTATTTTTATCTCGCAGAATTGTGTGATGTTTATTTATTATATAATATAGTATTGTGTGATGTCTGTTTATTAGACTAATACAGAAACAAAATTCAAATTACGTATATTTAAGGATAAAAAGTGATGACGGGTTATAGTCTACAATATGTCCCTAGCAAATGGCTTATCTCCATTCCGACTGGCAGTCATAGTAATAATATCCAATTCACGGTGGCCAGTCTATATGGAGTCTGGCCCTACGTGTGTCTATATAATTAATTATATAAATAAACACCACACAATATAATATATGTATACATGTCGGAGGAAGCTATGAGTCTGATTGATTGTTCTTTGCTTGTATAACACAAAATATTCTTTGTTCATATTTCAATTACTGTTAGCATTCTTAATTTAATTTGATTTGTTACATTTTTCTGTAACTTAAAAACCTTATTAATCTTATGAACATTTTTTATTTTAGAAAATACCAAAAAAAAATTAAATTAACTAATTAATACGCGGACGAAGAGCGGGTACAGCTTTTGTCAATAAAAATATAACTTAATTTGGAATAAGTAAAAATAAAATGAAATTAAGTAGGTATCTTAATAAATCAAATACATAAAAATAAAAAAATCGACTGTGAGGCGGAACGAAGTTCGCCGGGTTACGAATATTGTATTTCACGTAACCACCGATCAGAGCAGAGCACGTGAGACGTGCCGCGTGAACGATGCTTCTCCGAAATACATATATATTTATTTTTATAAATCTAAAGATATATACTCTAATTATACTTAAATGTGTAAATAAAACAGAACCCTGTGCAGACTGCCGGGCATTAAGGCGCCCGCTGACATTAATCGGTTTTCTACCGAATAAGCTGATTTGCAAGCATCCGCATTATTCCGCATATGGTTACTTAATATTGATTGCGGAAATTAAATGATGTTTGTTGATGTACTAGCAATTATTACGGCTCATTAATTAATATTTAAATAACTTAACCGTGAAATGTGGAAAACTAAGGCATTGAACCACATCAAGTTGCCTAGAGTATGGATCTCCCTGGCATGGCGAGGACCACGTTGCCACTCTGCCCTTGACATCCGGTGGAAAAGATCAAAATGTCTTTGTACAAATACCGCTATTAAATATCTTTTTTAAAGACAACGCCCGCACTAGCGAATTTAATCACTGTGTCCCGGGGTATTTTACAAGCATATAATAGACTGACACAAATTGCATCTCAGAACAACTGTTTATGGGTCACACAAATAGTGGCCAAGCGCGGGACTCGAACCCGCGATACGAAGCGGCGAGGCGACTGTCTTAGCCGCTGCGCCACACAAATAATTTTATTTATTTAGGTACTTAAGGAAAATCTACAGCCATTTTAATAAATTGTATGCCATTTTTACAGTTACACAACAATTTATTATTATATTATTACAGAGTTCCACAACAATGTTAGATGGACACAATCTTAATTAAATTATATCTAACTAATTAGTCTCTAAAATGGAAGATAAATTTCTGATTAGTTCGTGAACAACTTTGTTTTTAAATACATTTTTAAACAATAAGAAAATATAAACTTTACTAAATTTGACATTGTAATCGTGAAGCAATCGCGTTACAGTAGAGCGGCTACCATAGTTTGTGCGGTGATAAGGCAATAAAATAAAATAAAAAACCGGCTAAGTGCGAGTCAGACTCGCCCATGAAGGGTTCCGTAGCAGCAAGTATTTCAGTTGATTAAATGAAAGGTAAATTGCGATTTACGATTTATGACGTATTAAAAAAAACTACTTACTCACTTCTCGTTCAAACCAATTTTAGTTGTTAGTTTAATGTTAATGTACATCATTTATTTTTTTTAGTTTTATCATTCTCTTATTTTAGTAGTTACAGGGGGGGGGAGGGGGGGAACACTTATTTTACCACTTTGGAAGTGTCTCTCGCGCAAACTATTCTTAGTAACTTTTAGTTTAGAAAAAAAATACATTACTTAAGAACCTCAACATCATTTTTGAAGACCAATCCATAGATACCCCACTTGTATGGGTACGATGAAAAAATATTTTTGTATGGAGAACCCCCAAAATTATTGTTCTTTTTCTATTTTTGTGGGAAAATCTTAATGCGGTTCACAGAATACATCTACATACCAAGTTTCAACAGTACAGCTCTTATAGTTTCGGAAAAAACTGGTTGTGACATACGAACAGACCGATAGACAGACAGACAGACCAGACGAATCTATAAGCGTTCCGTTATTTGCCATTTGGCTACGGCACCCTAAAAAGGTTTTTAATCACGTAGACTTAAAAAAAGAACATGTTTGTAGTAAATATAATTAAGTATACATAATTATATCTAGTTACATAGGTACACGGATTGTATGAAAATATTTATAAAATAGTCAAAATAGTGTTGGGGACAGGGGACGGGATGCAGTGCTAGTGTGCCTTTGAATATGACCTATTTCTCTAGTCGCCATTCGCCATTCGTCCATTTAAAATCATTTTTATTTTCATGTATCGAGTTATATCCGAACTCGTAGAACAAAAGTTGTTGCTTCTGGTGTTAGCTATGAAGTCCTGCGAGGTTGTCGGTGTTTTACAAGTAACCCTGTAAATTGACACCTTTATTTATATAGACGTAAAGCTTATTATGTACAGACGCCAACACATCAAGCTACTCCAATCTTTCAAATTTCTTTATAGATTTTCAACCTAATCACGTAAGCATAAGGTTCACTTTCGATTAATTCATTTCGATCAGTACATTAATTCGCTTTCTTTCGTTACTGTGTGGGTCAGTGGTGCGCGCATCATTAAATTAGCTTTGCGCTATTGCATACTCAACGCAAGTCTCATAGGAAAGCGTATGATTATGAAATAAAAAAAAAACAAACAGGTGCGAGTTTCTTTGCACATGAAGGGTGTCTAGTTAGTATGGTTTAAATACTTAATTGAATTCACGTGTGGCGCACCCCGCCTCTCAGGCAAAGGCCAAACTCTCTGGCTTCACGGCCAAGACCACTAAGCCCCCACCTATCATGCTACTCAGCATCGATAAGTGGGAAGACTTATCTACCGCGCTAAAATCCAAAGGTGTAGTCGCACTTAGCACTACATACATCCTCAAGGAGCAGATGTATAAAATACAGCTGCAGACCCCCACTGAGTACAGGACTACGACGGCCCTCTTTGATGCTCGTAAGGTAGACTACTACACTTACGGCACCGCTGAGGACAAAACACTCCGCGTGGTTATCCGCCGAGTCTGCCGTCACCTTCCCTATCGACTCCATCAAGGAGGACCTAATCACCCAAGGGTACCCCGTGAGAGAGGTGCATCGGATGCGCCGATCAAACGGTGGCGAGCCCTTCGACATGGTGCTGGTCCACCTAGATCACTCGAAGGAAGGACAAAAAATCCTGACCGTCCTAAAAACAGTTTGCGGCGTCGGCGGCATTGTCGTCGAGCCGCCGCGGCGAGGGACCGTACAGGGGCAGTGCCACAACTGCCAACTGTATGGGCACTCGTCTAAGAACTGCCACGTCGCCCCGAGGTGTGTCAAATGCCTGACCCCAGGCCACCACACCTCCGAATGCCCCAGACCGAAAGACCGTAGCGAATGCTCCGAGCCACCTGGTTGTGTTAACTGCCAGTCCCTGGGACACCCTGCGAACTATCGCGGCTGTCCCAAGGCACCGGCGAGGAGACCCGCCAGGAGGCCTCGCAGTAAGCGCAACGCTCGAAAGCCTCAGGCGCAGACTAGCTCCGCCAAGCCCCAAGCAAGCCCTCCCCCGCTAATGTCCTTGGATGTCCAACAGACATCCCTGAGACCAGCAAGACCACACTGGCCTCTGCCAGATTACGTCCCCTCGACCGCACCCAAGGCTGCGGGTGAGGTGGTCGCCCCTAAGGCTGTGCCAGTCCCAGCTAAAGCGGTGTCCCCCAAACCCTCAACCAGCGCGTCCCCTCCCACCCCAGTCCAATCGGGCTGGGCTTACAACCCGCTGACTAAGAAGTCACAGGTTCCAAAGGCCCCGGCCAAAGGAGCCCAGACTTCAAAGTCATCGGCCTCAGCGCCCAAAACCCGGGCGCCCCAAGCGAACAGCAAAGGGCGCGCCTCAGGTTTTGCCGAGCGCATTAAGACTCAAGGTTGGGAGTTGCTCGACCAGTTTGAGGACCTCTCCCAGAGGGCCGAAGCTGATCCGACCAATATCCAACTGGCCATCGACGCGGCTCACGTCTACCGCCGCTTTATCAAATCCCTGCAACCGTAATGGCTGTACACCCGCTAATGACTCCCCAATTCACTTGCAGGCTAAAACCCAGATCTCTAAAGATCGGGTTTTACAATGCAGACGGATTAGCGAGACAACGCGATGAAGTCGCAGAATTCCTCTGCGATCATCAAATTGATCTCTTCCTCGTTCAAGAGACATTCCTCAAACCGAGTAAACGGAGGAGTCCTACAGTTGCCAACTATCGTATAGTTCGCAACGATAGAACCCACTCCGCCAAAGGGGGCACGCTGATTTACTTTAAGAAATCACTGCATTGCGTACCTTTGGACCCTCCCGTGCTGAAGAACATTGAGGTCTCTGTCTGTCGAATAGGCATGACAGGCCATCAGCCAATCACGATAGTCTCGGCCTACCTCCCCCCAGACAAGGAGATGCTACTTAGCGATCTCCAAGCACTGTATGACTTAGATGGCTCTGTCATAGTGGCAGGCGATCTAAACTCCAAGCATGAGCAATGGAGCTGCCGTACGAGCAACTCGAAGGGCCGCGCACTTGCTAATCACTTGGCAATCATACCGTTCGACCCTATAGTCCCTCTCGAACCGACCCACTTCCCCAGAATTGACAGTCACCGACCCGACATACTCGACATAGCACTCCTTAAGAATACAAACCTACGTTTGGCTTCTGTAGAAGTGCTACACGAGTTAGACTCCGACCATAGACCGGTCATACTTAGTCTTGCCTCCCGCACAAGCCACTCTGGCGCGGATAGCAACCTCCCACCCAGATATGTTACTGACTGGCAGAAACTTGAGGGTAAACTCAAGTCAGCCACGTCGGAGCACTTAGATTCGATTCCATCGCTCATAGAGACCCCCGAGCAAACGCATGCAGCCATCGGCTCTTTCACGACTCACATCCAAATCCAAATGAACGAATGTTCCCGGGAGGTCCCAGCGGCTGACGCGTTCAGACGGTGGAAGCTCCCGGAGGATTTGCGTGAGTTAGTGACAGAAGAACGCGGCCATCAGAGCCTTCGACTCCTATAACACCTTGGAAAACCGCACTCGAATGCGTGAACTACAGCGTACTGTACGTGAACGCATGACCGAGAGGCGGGAATCCGGGTGGGATAGGACGTTAGCCGAGATTCAACCCTCGCGGAAGGCCTTTTGGAATCTCTGCAAGCGACTCAAGACAGACACCGACTGGACCATCCCCCCGCTGACGCGTCCGAATCAACGCCCCGCGTTCGATGACGACGAAAAAGCCGAATGCATGGCCGACAATTTAGAGACCCAATGTTCTCCCAGCACCCTACCAGTAGACCCGGAGCACCTCAACGAGGTCGACTCTGAGGTAGAACGTAGGCTCGCCATACCACTCCCTCCGACCCCAACTGCCCCCTCCCGGGAGGATGCAGACGTCGTCGACGACGACGACGATCCCCTGAGGCCAGTGACCATCGAAGAGGTGAAAACTCTGATCAGGAACCTCCACCCTCGCAAAGCCCCCGGGTATGACGGAATCACCAATCGCGTTTTCAAGCAACTCCCGTTGCTTCTACTTAGCCTGATGGTCGCGATTTTCAACGCGGCCTTTTCCAACAACATCTTTCCACACCAGTGGAAACAGGCAAACGTGATTGGTATCCCGAAACCCGGTAAACCCAAATCCGATCCGGCGAATTACCGCCCTATTAGCCTCCTCTGCGCCATGGGGAAACTCTACGAGCGCATCATCCACGCCCGTTTGTCGTCTTACATCCACGCAAACGATATCCTCCCTGACGAGCAGTTTGGCTTTCGAGCCAGACACTCCAGCGTTCACCAGGTGCATCGCATTGTCGAACACATCCTAGTGAAAGCTGCCCGTCAAAGAGCCCACACAGGAGCACTCTTCTTCGACGTGGCCAAAGCGTTCGATAAGGTCTGGCACAACGGCTTATTATATAAGCTGTTCGAACTCAAAGTGCCCCACCGTCTCGTGCACATCTTACGAGACTTCCTTACGGACCGAACGTTTAGCTACCGCGTCGAGGGAAATTACTCCTCCCTCAGACCGATACGCGCAGGAGTTCCCCAAGGCTCAGTCCTTGCCCCCCTCCTGTTCTCGCTGTACACCAGCGACATCCCCAGACCCAATAAGGCTCATCTAGCCCTCTTCGCTGACGACACAGCTCTCTACTACTCCAGTAGGAGCACGTCAGTCATCCACCGAGAACTCCAATCCTCAGCCGACGCCCTCGGCGAATGGTTCAGGAAATGGAGGATCGAAGTCAATCCCACCAAGAGCGCAGCCGTGCTCTTCTCTAGGATAGACCCCGCCCCCACCGCCGATCCCGTCCGAATGTTTGGTGAACCGATCCCCTGGGAGAAGAAAACCAAATATTTGGGAGTGATCCTCGATCGGAAGTTAAACTTCAAGGACCATCTGAGATACGCTCGTAACCGTGCCTCATTTGCCCTTTATCGATTACACGGCCTCCTGAATGCACGCAGTAAAATGTCCCTTGAAAACAAGGTGAGAATTTACAAGACGTGCATTCGACCCATGATGACCTATGCGAGCCCGGTCTTCGCGCACGCTAAGGATCGATTCATCCACCTCCTCCAGGTAGTCCAGAACAAGTTTATGCGACGAGCCGCGGGCGCACCGTGGTTCGTCCGTAACAAAAGCCTCCATGCCGATCTCCAATTGCCTACCATCAGGCAATGGATGAAGCATGCGTCCAAAAGGTACTTTGACTCTGCCACTCACCATCCAAGTAAATTGGTGGTACAGGCGGTCAAATACACTCCTTCCCGACTCTCACGTAAACACCGTCGTCCGAAGAACGTCATAGACGAATCGGACGACGAGATCACCGTATACCTAAACCAAATCAATTCGATTAGAGACTCTCGCAACACTGCACAACCGATATTTCGTACTCGCCGGATGCGAGTACGACCGCGAACGCGTCGCGACCACCAGCGTCCTCCATGACCCTTAGTTTGCATATCGTACCGATAAAAAGCCCCCCTCAACGCGGACGGGGGGCCGCGTCATGTCATTAACGTAGAGCGAAAGTTGCACTAAACTCCCTAAAAATCATGATCTCTCGCCCTCTCCACGTCAGTATCCGCCCAGAGCCGAGGTTCGAGCCCCACAGGGGGCGCCCTCCGGCGCGGGTACTTAGTTTGTAGTTTATATTTGCTAGGCCGGTTAGAGCCCACGCTCACCCCTACTGTCCGGTGAAGCAGTAAAAGCCGAGAGGCTAACTGCACGCGTCACGTTAAAAAAAAAAAAAAAAAAACGTGTGGCGCAGCGGCTAAGACAGTCGCCTCGTAGCTTCGTATAACGAGTTCTGGTCCCGCGCCGGACAACTATTTGTGTGACCCATAAATAGTTGTTCTGAGCCTGGATGTGATTTGTGTCCGTCTATTATATGTTTGTAAAGTACCCCGAAACACAGGGATTAGATTCCTTAGTGCAGGCGTTGTCTTAAAAAAATATTACTTACCTCTGTTGGTACTGAATAAAACAAGTAGTGCATGTGTTAACTAAGAATGATTACATAAGTTGGTGCAACATATGATTGCATTACAAATTTTAACGGCTATCAATTCGATTTATCTTGATTTGCTAGACTTTGATTGAACACTTTTAATTAAACAAGTTCATTTATTACAGGCTTATGAAATGTTCCTAGTAGATACTATTAACTTTCCGTCTTACCATATGTAAATAGTAATTTTATTCTACTATTAAAGCAATCTTTGTATAGTTGTAGACGACCTGTTTAACAGAATATATTTATTACGCTAATATTATAAAGGCGAAAGTTTGTGAGTGTGTATGTTTGTTACTCTTTCAGGTAAAAACTGCCGGACAGATTTTGATGAAACTTTGTACTAATATAGCTTATAATTATGTCAGAATAACACATAGGCTATAATTTATAAATTTTAACGCGGGTAAAATCGCGGGGCACAGCTAGTTCAAATATAAAATTAATCCACATTGCTATATCTCTTCTTAAATACGATGGTTTGATCAATTGTTTAAGAACAATCACACAAATTGATTTGAATCGTTGAGTTTATGGGTGAAGTTGATTTTGATGATTTAGTAGCATTCGAGCAGTCGACGAGTTAGCATCCCTGAAGAATGGTCCGTGGAGGACTGAAACATGGCTGGGTATCGTACCTCCGCATGTAATTTGTATTTTTTATATTGTCCTTGTTACGAGCGCGAGAGCGGTGAATATTGCACCCCGGCTTGATTAAACTGACAATTAGCGCTATTAATACTAAACATTAATTTTGTATTAAAATTTTGTTCGTTAGATAATTGGTATGTGTTGTGGCCAACGTGCGTGCTTATGCCATACAGGATGAAACTTAATTCCTCGTGAAACGATTTAAAGTTCCAAGCTGGTTAATAATATATTTATTGACCATTAGTTCGTGACCTACACGAACTAATGGTCAATAAATACATGAATAAAGAATAAACACATGGAGGTAAAAATTGATGAAGGATTATACAGCCTTCTGTTAAAGTAGAAGACTCGTAGGGTAGAAGTGGGGTTTTTACAGCGTCCATGAGCTTAGTGATAATACACTTCCATGATAAAATATGGTGTATTTGTGTGGTGATCCGCCCAGAACAGCACAGAAGCACAGCAAGAACCAAACTCGAAAGCTCCCGACGACTTTCATGCGTAAAAACCACAGGAAGCATAAGAAAAATGTCGACTGCTACTTTACAGACCGTACTAAACATCAGACCGCTGTAGATGGGGGTTTAATAACAGGCTGCAGCAACAGCCGGGTTAGGTTTACCCACAACTGAGTCCATAAATTGGTCTCTATATAACCTAAGTACGCAACTACTTCTACTACTACTACGTACTGGCCCTATCGGAAGATCAGCACTGCAGAAATGTAGTTCTAGCTGAGATAGGGTCTTTTACATACTAGTACGGATAAAATTAAAAAAAAATAAAATGTATTTCATCGTTGGTGGGGGGAATTCGGTCCTGCGCGGAAACAGTGACCGAACCACCCTATCCAGCAACGCCGGCTCTAGGGTCTCCGTTACTACAATTGTACTGTATTTTTCGTATGTTATGAGAATAAAATTATTTCTTTATTTCAAAATTGAAGATGCTAAGCACACATTATCTTATATTATTTAATTTGATTTCAATCTAGCAAACAAAAGAAAACCTCAAAAACCCCTAAGAGGATAATCCACCCGACTGAGTCTAGGTATCCTCGTTTTCGCGAATCATTAACCGAGATTCTAATGGATTAAATAATTGGAATAGTATTGAATTCTATCTTTCAATCGTTATAAGTAAGTATAACTTAATACAGTTACACGAAAACTCATACCTTACATATCAATAATTTAATACTCGATACCAGTTTTAATAACACAAAAACACACGACTCTTGCAGTATTAAGAATAATCTGGACTCGATGAGAACAAAATAAAAAATCATTTTGACAGCCCTAAAGTAAACTGGCTCGCTACTTTAACAAAGTTAAAATGTTTACATATCATACAAATTTGTTCTTTATTTCTTCCCTGTTAAAGATTACAATGGGTCAATTCTTAAGTTGTTTCGCGATGGGATTTGTCAGTCAATAAATATTGAAGGTAAAATGCAGTGGAGTTTGTTTTGACGGGATACAATTAATGCAATAATGCACTTAAAGGATTTATCTAGTGAGCAAGCTTTATGTGGAGACTGAATCCTTATTATGTTATTCGTAATTGATGGATGAGTGATGGGGGGTCGAATGATAATAAATCAGTGAATACGAATAAATACAATTCATTGGCGAGTGTTTTTTTTGGAAAACTTATCCAGGTTACGTCCTTACTCGTATATAAAGATTTAATCTTTGAACAACACTGTCGTCGTCCTACAAGGTCCAGTCTTTTGGTACCGTGAACGGGAATGATAACTTACACGGATTTAGATATTTTTGTAAACCAACGCCCGCACTAGCTAATTTAATCCCTGTGTCGCGGGGTACTTTACAAACATATAATTGACGGACAAAAATTACATCCAGACTCAGAACAACTATTTATGGGTCACACAAATCGTTATCCGGCGCGGGATTGGAACGCGCAACGCGAAGGGGCGAGGCGACTGTCTTAGCCGCTAAATTATTTGTAATTAAACTATATTTACATGCCTCAAACAGGTTAAATATATTATAAAGACCCTATGTATAATTTAATTTATACTAGAGTTCATAGTTTAATTTACAAATAAAATAAAGATATCACCGAATTATAAGTCCTTATATAAAAATTTACTGTGAATAAATGAAATTGAATTGAGGTAATTGGGCTAATTGGAAGCTGTGTGGTGACGGCGGCGAATATCAGATAGAATATCATCACCCCATCTCACCCCGTGGGGGCGTCGAAGTCGACCCGAGGGAATATCTACCAGAGGACGGGCAGTAGCATCTCTCTGAGTACTATGACCATCGTACTGCGATCGCCAACCAGTTTGCCGAGCTTGGTGATTATTGCATATCTCCCCAAGATGAATCTTGGGAGAGGCTTCAGCCAACAGTAGACTTTTTACAGCTGTTATGATGATGATTTAATTGAGACAGATGCTATGGAAACCAGGCAACTAATAAACACACTTGTATATTAAACTTTTAAGTGTATGCTTTTCTTGCCATCAGACCATAATTTTCTATAATTGTATAATTATTGTAAGCATATTTGTTACGTATAATGTTTGTTAATTAATCGCCTACGCGGCAATTTGCTAACCTTAGCATAACCTTCTAGAGAATTGTGCACGTGCTCGGAAACTGTGTATTATTCTTGAACACTCCCCGTGTTATTTAAGACTTGTTATACAATTGGTTCGTATATTTAAGGGTGTCATTATAATGAATATTTTGATTGTTTTTGCTAATAACCGTATTGAATCCATTTTTTTTGTATGGCAGGGGAATGCTTACGCATGGCGCCCGCAAAAAGTGTCTGCGGGTGGGTATGTCGGACTCGCACCAACTAAACTTACCTGCCATGGACTTCTCAGGGCACCTGATGTGAGGACCTCCGAAAACGTGGGTATGCTGCTCCGGTGTCCCAGATAGTCCGGTCACGCACCCTAGGAGGACTCTGAGATCGGATCATGAGAGTGATGGAATAGAAAGTGCCCCTGTGTTTGCGTAGACACTTGTGCACTAAATATGTACCGCTCAGATAGCTAGTCTCCATTGAGACTAGTCGCCGTGGCCGATTCATGGAGGACATTTTTTATTATTGGAACGAAGTTCCTTATCGCGCGTTGTGAAAGAGACGGAAAAAATCTCACGAAAAGTTGTCACGACACTTTTTGCAGCTGTGCGACGTGCGCATGTTTCACTGTCTGTCTCTCTCTCTCTCTCTCTTATAGAAAGCAAGCCGGATATTTTCATTTCTATTTCGCATTGAACAGTGTGGTGTCGATTATTTTTGTTGAGTGTATACAGGTTTTTTGTACACAATAAATAATAAGAAATAACTTCGTTCCATCCGGGTGTCCCTAGACACCTCTCAAGTTTTTATTATTATTTTATACCATGGATACTTCTCTAAACTCCCCTGATGTTGTTTCATCAAACGTTTGCCATCGCGTACAATGTCATCAAGTGAATTTATCACCAAACGGAGATTAGTATTTATTTTGTACTAGCTGTGCCCCGCGGTTTTACCCGCGTTAAATTATAGCTATATAAATTGTAGCCTATGTGTTAAAATAGGGTGTCAGCTAACTCCATACTTTATTTAAATTGCTCCAGCTCCAGCAGTTTAGACGTGAAGAAGTAACAAACATACACACTCACAAACGTTTTTTTTGTAATATTAGTGTGATTGAAATATCTATAATTTTCATTTTGACTTATGTTTCTCGAGGCTTAAGTGTTAATTAAGCTGGGATTCTTTTTGTGTACCCCTTTCTTGGCAATTAAAGATATTGAAAAAATAATTGTTCACACGCCAGGTTAATTGTTATTGTATTATAGTTTATAGAAATTAAGTAACGAGGAACGAACAATTTAGAGCATTCACATTAATGTATTAATTAAATATTACAATGCGCTAAATGAAAAAGTTGTGATTCAATTACAAACATGGATTTGTAATTAAAATAAAAGACGGTAAAAAGTTAAGTTGATGATTTCCATTCCTGTGGGAATATTAAATGAAATGATACTAGAATGCGATATAAAAACTAACTATTTTCTCACGAGTGCGACCGTCAATGTTTCTGAGTGCATTAGTAAGTTGTCATTAGCTAACTAGTAGCATTTTACTTACTCAAAGAAGCTTCATTACAATAAAGCCTATCGTTTTTAGGGTTCCGAACCCAAAGGTTAAAACGGGACTCTATCACTAAAACTTCGCTTTCTGTCTGCCTGTCTGTCTGTTACCAGGCTGTATCTCATGAACCGTGATGGTCAGACAGTTGAAATTTTCACAGATGATGTATTTCTGTTGCCGCTATAACAAAAAAATACAAAATAAAACAAATATTTAAGGGGACTCCCATATAACAGATTTGCTCGTTTTAGATAATGACTCGCACTTGGCCGGTTTTTTTATTCAACGTAATGCTATATAATTTTTCAGTACTGGTAATACCACTACATTGTACCAACTCATGTTGTGTTTTAGTTTTAACTTAGATTTAAGATTTTAAAATATTTAAGTATATAGTGTAATTGTGATATATACCTTTAATATTAAATAAACGAGCGCGTCTCGCCAACAAGCTTTGTCGCTTGGCGAGGAACAATTTAATTGTAAAAATGTAATTTTCTTTTACGAATAAACGATTTAAAAAAAAAATCCTTGACTCGAGATAAATTTAAATGTATTTCGAACCGTTTAAGCACTAGACAAGTTATTTAATGTATTTCTTGATAGCTCCATACTAGCTCCATCTATGTTTTGTTGTTGTTTTCGACCGTTAGTTTTTTCTACTTTGAAACTATATCTTGGATATATATACTAGAGAAAGCGTGATTCAAAAAGAAAAATAGGAAAATATAATCATATGTACAGACGCCACCACATCAAGCTACCCCCATCTGACAAAATTCCCCAATTGAAAGTGAACTTTATGCTTTGGTGATAAAGTTGAAAATCTATAAAAGAAATTTGACAGATTGGGGTAGCTGGATGTGCTGCCGTCTATAACTAAATAGAAAATGGCAATCAAGAGGTGTTCAAAATTATGTTCCTGGGAAATTACTTCTGTTAGTGGCCGTAGCGTGGACTCAAAATCATTAACGATATCCTCAGTGTCAAAAATAATGTCACGTTTTTCGCAAACTGGTTAGCTTTAATTATACAATTTGTGATATTTGTTCTTTAACATTTTTTTTCTTTTTTATTGATACTGTATTCTTCATGTAGTAAAAATATTAGACTTAAACTAGATAATTAAACATAATCTCTTGACATTAACTTGATACGAGCTAGCTAAATATCATTGCTATAATAAAATAAATTTTATAAATGTTTTCATACAATCAATACAATGTGCACCTAAACTTCTATGTTACTAGAAATAATAATGTATACAACTATATTACTACAAACATGTTGTAACTATTTACAAGCGCTTTTTTAAAGTCTACGTGAATAAAAACCTTTTTTATTTTATTTCATGATATTTGAAAAATTTTGTATGCCTACTGGTGGAACACGGAATGAACTATTGATATATGTGTAACAACCTGTAATACCTTTGTTCACAAAATAAATAAATTTGAATTTAAACTGTTCTGTTTTATGGATAGATAGCGCTCTTTAAGTTTTTTTCCATTTATGTGCCAGTTATCATATATGATGCTAGGCGGTTTGAGCCTAAGCTGGCCTCTATTAGAGAAGCAGTGAAAGCAATAAACATATTTGTGTCATTGTCAAAAAAAAAAAAAAGAAAAAAAAATGTGAATAAAAATGTGGTAGAGGGTATAATCCGACACACAGCGTCCACACGCTGAGATAGTAACAAAGCTCCTGTTAATTATAACGTCCTCGTCATAGTTTAATAACTTGAATAACAGTTTAATTTGCCATATTATCTAATTATGTGTATTCTATAAAGAGTCTCACAGAACCACAATAGGTGTTGACGTTCTTTTTGCTCTCGCTAATTCCGTTTTATAATTGTTCCTTTGGCAATTATTGGAATAGGCTTACCATGATTTGATGATTTTTTTAAATGGAATCTTCTAATTAAGATGCTGGCAATACTCACTTCGTCGTATCACGTCAAGCTCGACCGAACAAGCTTATGAATACGGGTGAAAATAGAGTGAACGGAAAACTAACAAAACACGTTAAAAGTTTTTCCCGTTAACATGTTAAATTAGGAGAAAAATATAGAATTAATGATAAATCTTAGACAAAATAGTCATTTGTATAAATAATATACACTAAATTAAATGTACTTAAAGTTTAACAGTTGTAATTCTGTGAGATTCAATTGTTTTAAGCATTTTAGAGCAGAATTTGTATTTATTTTCTGTCACTTGCATTTGAATTGTGTTTTGGAATCAATAATGTTCTATAAAATATATTCAAATTAGACATAATATGAGTTTTTATTCAAGTAATTTTTTGTATATTAGCTAAAACTTATGAAAAAAGAAAACAAAACCAAAGACAAATATATATCTAAACGATACAAAACGAATATTTTCCCATGTGTAGTACTGAGTCAAACTTTTTTAGTTATCCAGTTAGCTGAAAGCCGAAGAAACGCCGAAGCTATAGCAATCAAGTTGGAAGCGACGGTTCGATGTGGGCCATTCGCGAAAGAATCCACTCGCAATTACGTCAATCAATTATAATGGAAGAGGAAATTGCTCGTTTCCGTGGCCGCTTACACTGAACACTGAGTTGACAAGGCTGCCCTAAGGCACAGGAGAAAGCGGAATATATTAGTAAAGGTAACGTTAATCCTCTTCGTTCTTATATACAAATAAGTACAAATTACGAATTAAAAATACGTGAGTCTGCAGTAGAAAATATGCAAATAAATTAATATATTTGAAGTGTTCATAATATAAATTAATTAATTAATATATTAGAAGTGTTAATTACCTCCTCAAGGAAATCAAGATATTCATTTAGTCACGTAAAAGCCTTAAACCATCTGATCTACATTTTGATTTAGAGTAATGAACCTAAGGTAACTTTTATAATATCCAAATATCGGTACTGATGACATATAAGGCATACTATATATAGAACTCAAAAACTGTTACAGTTTTTATTTCAATCTCTCCTATTTAGAGCTCTAAAAATCAGAAGTCGAAAATTGTAGGTTATATTTTCTGATCTGATCTGGATGACGTGTACCTTATTTTTAATCGGAAAAAAGTCGTTACATCGAATGTAAATCTATAGTCGACTACACTGTACATTGCCTGAAACATTTTTACAAGGAAGTCCCATCAGATATGAGAAAAGAATAATCTACTACGATTCAATGTTATAAGTACCTAAGTATTATGTGTAAACTCTTCAATCATTTCTGAGTTGCGTTTTAATTAAGGACCAAGACAAGAAATCCCCGTGGGATGACATGCATTATTAATAAACCATTTATAATAGGCGACATGTTATATCCCGTATCGATTACTTCACGCCCTAACAATGTGGCTTGATAACCACACAAAAGTGAGACGTAAATAAAAATTGGTTTGAATAAATATTGGATGTACGACTGATATTGTAGGCAGACGATTCCACTACAAGTATGAAATTATTTATATATGACTCTTCAAAAGCGCATTGTTGTACAAGGTGGAACATAAACAGTGGACGTAACTTACGGTTTGTGACGGCTGGTTGGCGTGGTTTGTAAATGCTTGCCTTTCACGTCGCAGGATATATATTTGTGTGCATGTCTATTTGTCCTGAGTCTGGGTCTAATTATCTATATAACAACGTATTTACAAAAGAAAAGTAGTATATGTAACATATCAGGTATCTGGCCTCCATAGTACACACGACTACACATCAAGCTACACATATCCAGTATAAGCTGACCTCGCGTTGTATACGATTTCCATACAATGACAGGTCAGTTTATATTGGAAATGTATAGCTTGATTTGTAGCCGTGCGTACAAGCTCTGCTTAGTTTGAAATCAGATGGCCGTGTGTGAACAATGTTTTTTTTTTGTGAATCATGAGTTCTTTTGGCGCCCTACATACTATCACAATTATAACATTAGTAGGATATAGTTGTTCTATAGCAAGCTTTGCTTAGTTTGGGGCTAGGATGATCTGTGTGACATTGTCCCCAGATATTATTATTATTATATCAGTAAAGGTACAGGAAATAATAAATGGGTAAGCTAGCTAAATATCACTACCATTATAAAATAAATTGTATAAATGTTTTAACATTCCGTGTACCTAAATATCTGTAATAAGTAACTAGAAATAATAACTGTATTACTACAAACATGTTCTGACTATTGACAAGCGCTTTTTTCTACGTGAATAAAAACCTTTTTAATTTTAATTTTTTAATGGGTCGCTAATCGATATTTCCTATTATATACCGCTACCGCTTATCGCCGGGATCATCTCATTCCTGCCGCGCCTAGCACGCGACTACAAGCGTTTCAACGGATCACGGCACTCATCATAATGTGTCCTGTTCACCGGCAGGTTCCAGGAACTGATGCCAGGTAATCCAAGAAGACTTGCTACTTCTTATTTCTATTTTATGCTATTCAAGATCAGTTCCATTTAAGTATCTCAGTGATCTAAAGTAGTCCAGAGTGCTAATTTAATAATTTAGGGAAATTTAAACTTTATCGCTATTTTCTCTAATGATATAAGGTCAAGATTATGTAACGACTTTGATCTGGCTTTGTACTTGAAATGGCAAGTAATAATATTATGTGAACTTTTACGGGGAATATTTTTTACCAATGATCGCTATTAATATGGTTAGGCCGTTCTAGAAGACGCAGCAAACCCCTTACAAGATGGACCGCTGATTTTGTGAGGGTAGCTGGAAATATAATTAATAATAATTTATAAAACTAAGGAATATCTAGAATATAAGTAAACATATTAATGTAATTTAATAGATAGATTAATTAATAGATTAAGTTTCAAAACTATATGTATATTTGCACGACCTCAGGTCAGAATATGTCGGAATATGGTACAAAAGATTGATGAAGATGATGAGGCCAAATTGATAAACTTGGTGTCTAACTATTTTGAAAATATTGAGTCAATTAGGGACAAAAATACTTCAAGATGCACTTAGTTACTGCATCCTAAAGTATTATAGTTTTTGGTAAGAATAGACAAATTTAATGTCAATGTCATTTTCACTGAAATTTATGGTAGCACAATTTGTAACATCTCTATGTTAGTATCCGATTCATTCGGACAGACCTATCAACTTAAACCTATGCATACATATTGCAGTAGCTAACTGTCCCAAGATGTTAGAGATTGTTTACTTAATACTAATTTAAACTAACCAAAGTATTTTTTTGTCTTATGGATTAGCTAATATTAATATACCTACGTGTGTCACGACTATATCGGTGTACTGTAAACTTTATCCACACTGCCAGTAATCATTCTGCCTTCTATTTTACTAAAATTTCATTTAAAAGATTTGTAAATTCGGTATTATTCTGATATGAACATCCCCATATAATTAGACGGGTAATTTCTAAGGTAGGTATATCAGTAGATGGCGCCAACATACTCCATGGAATGTGTTGGGTAATTAATAATACATTTGACTATAACTTAATTAGGAAAGCAGGCATAATGCAGGTTGAAATCCTGATGTTGATCTACAATTGTGATTCTCCAAAAAAAAAAAACACATATTAGAGTCATTTATATGCTCTTTTCAAATTAAAATCGCGACATTTCTAGTAAAATCCTAACAAAAACACTTGTGAAGGACGATTTCCGCTGACTGAGGCCAACAATAAGGTTCCAAGAATTTATGTTCGGAAGCATGGAGACAATTCGTAGGTTGAAGGGAATCCCGTTTTTTGCTTTCAAGGAAATTGACCATGAGACTTCTTGATCTTTGACATTCTGGGTAAATAATTTGAATAGTTTAGAAAGAATCATTTCTGGGTTAAATTATCAAAAAGAATTGTATGTTTTGAAGGTGCATCGTTTTGATTTACATTAACGTTACGAATTTAGGGTTTTATAACAAACAACTTAGGTCAAAAGAGCAAGTTCAATTATTAAATTATTTCGATTTTACAGACTTAGAATGGCTGATCCAAAAATAGAAAAAAACTACATATTGGGCTGTTTTAAATATTTTGAAATTGCTTGGCAATTATCATCAAAATTATTGGAGGTTTGAAATTTGAACTGAAATTAATAGATAGAAAAAAAACTAAACTGGCAGAAGACTGGTTATATCGCCCGGAAGACTGACTCAGGTTGCATAATGGAGTCCCTGAAAGACCAAAAGACCGTTTGTGAAGGTGTTCATAAGGTGAGGATGCCGTCTGAAAAGAGAGAGTAAGAGATATGGTCGCTTACTACTGGTTTCATAAAAAGGCTCGGCAAGATCGAATCAGAAATGTCAAAATCAGCAAGCGAACCAAAGTATACAACATAGTCCAAAGAATTTCCAAGCTGAAATGGCAGTGTGTAGGGTACACAGTTCCTAGAACTGACGGCCGTTGGGGCATAGCGGTTCTCAAGCGGCAGTAAACGGTTCTCGAAAGACGCAGTGTAGCGTAGGCAGGCCCTCCACAAGGTATACCGATGATCTTATGAGGTTCGCTGGAAGCCGCTGGATGCGGATAGCGCAAGACAGGCAATTATCACATAGCACATAACAGTCAGACCGTCAATTGTACTATTCTATCTAATATATATTGTTCTTGTACTGATTAATTCTTACAATAAAGAGCCAAATAATAATAATAACAATAACAGTCTTTGTATGTCATGATGATGGTGTAAGTTGATGTTATATTTTCTTTTGTTTGCATAGATACCTGATTGTGACTTGATTTCTTAAATAATGTCAGTCGCTTATCCAGAAACCATTTTATTTGCTAAGGAAGGACGAGGTTGGAGGAATGCCTATGCATGCCACCCGCAAAAAGTGCCTGCGGGTGGGTATGTCGGATTCGCACCGACTAAACCTAACCTGCCGTGGTTACCTGCCGTAGGAAATAGAGCACAATAGTTCATCACTGGACGCAGTGTTACCAGGACCTCCGGGGACTGGAAATAGCCGCCACCAGAAGAATAAGAAACCTGCCGTGGACTTCTTCTAGCGCCTAATAGGGGGCGCCCCGGGAATACGGGTATGCTGCTCCGGTGCCCCCTTTTTCGCCATGTCCCAGATGGTCAGGACACTAACCCTGGGAGAACTTTAAGTTGCCCTCCCCAATTGCCGCCTCCTGCCATTCCAGCACAGTGATTTTGCCACAAACAGTTCGCTGTCTTCCCGGAGCTTCTTGCACGTGGCAGCAGTAGAGGATACTTTATCCAAAAACCATAGAGTAACTTCAGATTCATAGTTGATAAGGTTGCAATTTCAGTGAGCATATTTGTCAGTTCTCTTACTGAGAAAGGGCTAAAAGTCACTGTCACTGCTACGTCCTCCAAATATCCAGTCCACCCTATTAACCACATTACAAATGTAATAACATCATCGGTACATAATCACCCTGATTGTAGCATTAAGCCTTCAACTCCCCGTAGCCATATTACTGAGAAACACTTTATTTAATTAAGCTAGAGCAATCAGCGAGCCGCCGCGATGTTGTGATACGGCACGAACGGGTACACGTTTATGTGTGTGAATGCGGGTTTGATGAAGAAATTTAATTTTATAAAGTGAGGCTGGTTAACAAACAAATTAGTGTGTAGTTTGGGAGTATGTGTAGATATCGGTCACCGTAGCCTAGTTGGTAGTGCTCCTGCCTACGAAGCTGGTGGTCCTGGGTTCGAATCCCGGTAAGTGCAAATATTTGTGTGATGAGCACGAATATTTGTTTCTTTGTATTTCATTATTTATCTATATATATAAGTATGTATATCGTCGCCTGGTACCCATGGTACAAGCTTTGCTTAGTTTGGGGCTAGGATGATCTGTGTGACATTGGGGAACACCCAAAAATACTCCGAAATATCTATACATATAATAAAATCGTAGGAAAGTCAAAACTGCATATTGAATATTTTTTTAAAAGGATAGTTGGGGCGTGATCTGCAATCGATATCGAAGACAAAAATAATATAGTTTTTAGATTTTTTGTCTGTATTTATTTCCGGGCTAAACTCAAAAAGTACTTCATGGATTTACTTCAAATTTTGCATACATATTACTAAGAGGTCGGGTCAACATTTAGGCTACATATTATCATGCTATCACCTACAAGGGAGGAGCTGTGATAATTTATAAAATTTAACGCGGGTAAAACCGCGGGTAGTACTTACATATTATCTGTAAACTACATCAATTACTCCAGATATTGCCAGTTAATCATCAAAACTCCTTCATGTTGTTCAAGTGGCACTTATGAAGTTGATCACCAATCAATCAATTGATTTATTTGCAACCCTCTAGTTATAAAGGTGGCATTTTTATTAGTACCTGCGTGTTTGTTTCGTTCATATAATATGAACAATTTTAATTCAACCTATGTCATATGCCATTGAATATTGTTGTATACAAAATAGTACGTAACACAAAATACTGGATGACTTGATTTAGGCCTTAAAACATCCATGGAAAGGATTCCATGGATGTTTTAAGTCAGGAGGTGCCATAGAAATGAAATTTAAATGTTAAACTCCAACTTTCCGTGTATATTTTGAGTCTGAAGATGTCATAGAAATAAAATAGGTTTAATCTAATTTAAAAAATAGTCAAAGAAGCCGTAAATGTTTTTCCAATCATAATAATGTACAGACGCCAGCACAGCCAGCTACCCCAATCTGTCAAATTTCCCCAATTGAAAGTGAACTTTATGCTTTTCTGATAAAAATAAAATTCTATAAAATAAATTTGACAGGTTGGGGTAGCTGGATGTGCTTGTGTCTGTACAAGACATTTGTAAGTTTCCACAAAAATAGTATCGGTAATTGAAACTAAAAAGGTAAATGTATCAAAGTAAGATATGTAATAAATATCGCCGAATATTTTCGATGCCAAATGTGCGTTATCATGGCATTTGACTAAATTTAACTAATGAAAGCATTGGGATCATCCATGCAACAATAAATATATCAAACATTTAAATTTTGCTTGATATCTTCTGAGGAAAAACGAATTATTCCGTTAATATAAATTTTCCGACGACGTATTGTGAATAGAAAGTTACCGAATTTATGATTAATGTTTTGTTTTTTATTTGTCGATTAATGATTTTAATAACTATTATTACTAAATGACTGTTCTCGAGTATGATTGAAGTACTTAATATGAATACTTATTTAATTATTCATGAACTTTATGGTAATTGTAGGTACATGAGTGTTCAATTATTGGAATAACTTGTTGTTTTGTTATCTTATTCATTATTGTTTTTTTAATTAGTTAGAAGTGTTGTATTTAATATGTATTTAAGTGTGTTTAACACATATAAGTAATAAAGTCTTGAAGTACATATTGTTAACAGGTACTTCGGGTGTTAAATGGAGTCGTATATATACTTTATACCTACAGTACTTTGTAAGGGGAAACTAATAAATTATATGTAAGTATTATATACCATCAGAATTACCAGCGCTAGAACAATAAAATGTTATAACTAATGCTGAGATGGTGCCATTTCAGGCTTGCACGGACAACTAGTGTCTGTTTTTATTTTATTTTTCGTTATTTAATTTTTTATTTTTGTTGTCTGTGCAATTTTCTGAATAAATCTTTTTCTTTATTTGTTTCTTTCTTTCTTTCGAGTTTGATTAGCGCACTTGGGAGTTCCATGTCATGCCGAACATAAAAAGTATGTGGTAAATACTGCTTTTAAAATACACAACCTATGCATTCTTACGGGATCAAATCATTCGCCAACTAATAAAAAAATATTAAAATCGATAATGTAAATAACAAAGGCACTAGATGAGGGTAAATATGAAAATCCTTAGATAATTAGAAGAACTACTATGGAGACAAAATTTGAGAAGAATGCATACATTCCTTAACACCTTACGTGCAGTTATTATAAATTAACCAAGAAAAAGCACGTTTATTTTTGCTGATTTACCAGAAAGCCAGTAATTAACCGTTGAAAGTATCAAAAAGTGATATTGTCACACTAAAACAATTGAAACCGTTTCAACAGTTAGTGACACATTGTACATCTTTGATATATTTTAATTAGTACCTTAACCTTGTTTATAAGTAAAATAATATAAATTAGTAGGATAATAACGAGTAAAGCTCGCAAAACTCTAATCCCTTGTATGATTCAATCCTTATTACGACGCTTGAAAGGAAATATTAATTTGAATAAATAAAGAAATAAATTAAAATTTTAATTTAAAATAAGAGTTTAATTTATTTAATGACTTATTAAACAAGTTAAAATTTCTTAAGTTTTTAATACTTTTAGTTTTTACTTTAGTTTTGTTTAAATTTTTTACTTGTAATCATATTGTCTGCATTTTTAATCGGTTTCTTATAATCGTAAAGCGTAGTCATTCCCGAAATGTTATGTTATTCTAAATATTAAATTTTCTCAGAATTATATTTCCTTTATACAAAATGTCAAGTTTAATTCTCTTAAATATTGTATTTCCAAATGTCGTTATGTTAGAGTAGCAAACTCTTAATATGACATTTTGTGTGAAGGAAGACATTGTGTGTCATGCTGTTAAAAATTAAAAATAATTATATTTATTTTAAAGAGGGAAATTAAAAGGAGGCTATGATTTTACTTCATGTTATTTTTTTAAATTTATGTTTACTTTTTCCTTCCTGTCCTCTACCAGAATCGAACTAATAAGAGTCAATATTAATGAATTTAATCCTGCATTTTCAATCAAATGAAATACTATTAACTCATAAAGACGTAATCTAATGAAATGAAACCAGACTTCCACAAGATTGTATCGCCCATTTTATCTTTCAAAACAAAAAACAAATGGCGGTACTAATGAAGACACAACAGAATAAACATGAGGCTCATAATCATTTCGCAAAAAGATTACAATCACGAGTGGGAACGGCGGTGGGTGACAAAAATGCAATTTAAGTTATGCCAAACTAAAAACTCAATTCTGATTCGAATCCCTGGTGTAATGGCGGCCGGCCGACAAAAACTGTCCTTCGATCATCCTATGGCATAATTAGTCTCATGCTGAGCTGAGAGAGATGTAGTACTGATCTACAACTCGATTTATATTACTTTTTCATCTATCACATTGAATCTCTTGCGATTCCCATTTTATGTCGCATTATGTTGGTGCTAGCTTGAGATATACTTTTTCTAAGAACAATCAGGTTTTTGTATGCTATAATGATCATTGCAGCGAGATGTCTTATTTATCTCTGTAATTCATATTTGTTTTCTATCTAGATGAGAATGTACGCGTGCCTCTTGCTGATGTATAAGTGTTATAAATGTATGTTATGTGGTAGTGGGATTATATTTCCGGGATTTTTGTTTCCAATTTTGAATACTACAGAAGAAGATTTATTGCATTTAAAAATAAATGTAATAAATCTGTAATAATTCTTTCTTTATCGTATAGATAGTGGTTACCCTGGTGTCAGATTTGTTCAAGCCTCTGACATGGCTTAATGACAGCGACCGAGATTGGCATCTTAAAGTACCCTCAGAAGCACGTAGACGCTTATAAATCTATCCACTTTGACGGTGACCCTTCTGTTGACTGACCGCGTGTTCATGTGCTTTGCCTTCCCGATCAGTTTAGTTTAGCCAACTAGCTCATACCCGCGGCTTTGTTTGAGTATCCCTCAGAAACAGTACCTATCTCCTCGGTACCGCGTGAATGATTTGGTTGGGTAGTTAAGGCGTTTAAACATAACAAAGAAACTCATATACGCATTTATTATGTTAAAGTTAAGATAAGGCATATATTTTTATTAAATATATATGATGCATTGACTCGTGACTACGCCATGCTTCATTGCAAATTAATTTAACCGTTTTATTTGGTTGACTACACATACCTATATATTATTGTACTGCATTATGTGTATTTATTATCATGAAAGAAAATGATTAAATACTAGCTGTGCCCCGCGGTTTTACCCGCGTTACACTTTATAAATTATCACAACTCCTCAACCGTAGGTGATAGCGTGATAATATTCCTATATGTTGACCCGACCTCTTAGTAACATGGAAAATTTGAAGTAAATCCATGCAGTACTTTTTGAGTTTAGCCCAGACATACATACAGACAAAAATTCTACAAACTTTATTTTTGGTTTCGACATCGATAGTAAATCACGCCCCAAGTATCCTTTAAAAAAAATATTCAATGTACAGTTTTGAATTTCCTACGATTTTATTATATGTATAGATTTTGAATATTTCTTAGACTAAATATAATAATAAAATATATTCTAAGTATACATAAATTACTAACCCTGACACAAGCCTCGAGCGTCGAAGTATTCGTCGGCACCTGCAACGTGCCTAGAAGACTAGTGTTGTTTCGACGCTGGATTTTCTCCTTGAAGTTGCACAACAAATCAATTTACTTGTCAGTTGCTAAGTTGTTTATGTTATTTAAGATCGTTTACTGTCTTCTTCGAAAATCTTATGCGAAAACCATTTAACCTTTTGATCGGCCTTATCTCTCTAGGAAATTTGATTTATTACTAGAAGCCGTTATCTCAGACTCTGTAATGAGCAAACTGGATACAAATTGACATAAACATTCTGGACGAATGAGCAGCAAATGCGATTAAGTGTACAATCAATAATTGTAACTGATATTTGAGAGTGTAAGTATGTTTATTATGCTTTCACGCCTTTACTACAGAACTGGTCATCATGGCATTTTGCACCACGTTGCAAAAGGGGTACAGAAAAAGACATGGGCTACGGCCTTCAGGAAGATTTGTGGGCACTGTTAAAGATATAATAATAATAATATCTAAGGACAATGTCACACAGATCATCCTAGCCCCAAACTAAGCAAAGATTGTACTATGGGTACCAGGTGACGATATACATACTTATATTGATAGATAAATACTTAAATACATAGAAAACCTCCATGACTCAGAAAAAAATATTCGTGCTAATCACACAAATATTTGCACTTACCGGGATTCGAACCCAGGACCACCAGCTTCGTAGGCAAGAGCAACTAGGCTACGGTGACCGTCAAATATGTAGGTCAATCAGTCATATAAAAAGATTGATCCAATGCGTACAGCCATCTGCAATTGTTGCACTTATGCAGCAATAGAAGATAGCTGTACTAATTGGAGCAATTTTACTTAATTGGCTAACTTAATGAAAAAGAGTAAATTTGCGTCCATATTTAATTTACGTGGCACTAATGTTTTTCGGTGCACGTACATGATTTTAATGTTTATTTATCAAACTAAGTTGGAATGAGCACACGTTTTTGCACTTTGATAGCAACATACATTTGGTAGTGCAATGTCATGCGGCTTAATATTTTTGTAATTTTTTTTAGTTCATAAAGACGTTGGTTGATTCTCTGAAACTCTTCCAAATGGCAAAACTAAACCTTTGGGGGAGGTCTTTATCAAGTTGTGGATAATATCAGGGATGGTTGTGGATGATGAATGATGCCATGCACCATAGACCTAATACTATAAAATGTTCTACTTAAATTACATTCACAGCTTGAGCCGCTTGTACGTGGCGACAGTAGAGGACACTTCTCACACTGCCGCCGCGGCCCCGAGGGGAGTTGGGCTAACGGCTGCCGCCGCCACCCCGACGCCTCCTCCGCCTACGAGCGGGATCGGCTTGTTCCCGATCCCGTTCGGCGGCCTCCTTCTGCAGCAAAACTGCCTCACAGAAGGAGACCATGGCATCCCATTTGGTGGAGTCGCCAGCCAGCATCGCATACACGACTGCTGGCGGCGAAAGATCCCGTCCGATCTCAGCGACCAGGACTCGTCTCTCGGCCTCCCAGGCCGGGCACTCCTCCAGCGTACGCTGGGCAGAGTCCAGGTCGCTCCCGCAATGGTGACAATGTGTCGTCGCTTCTCGGCCGATCCGGCACAGATACTCACCGAAACACCCGTGTCCGGTGAGTATCTGAGTCAGTCTGTAGGTGACGTAACCGCCCTTCCTTCCCACCCAGGCCTCGAGGTGAGGCAGGATAGCACCGACGACACGTTGGCGCGCGTTCAGGCGCATGTCATAATCACCATGCTTGGCAGATTGGGTTGGCCATCGCAGTGTGATGGTGCTAGTTTACAGAGAGACGCTGCTTACCGTTCTCTGTTAGGTATTACGACGGGATGAGTTGTACGCATCTCTCGGGATGTAATGGGATCACACAGTATACTGACACACATTGACAACATTCAAAATACGATAAGTATTTTGAATGAAGTCAATTTTATGCTAAGTTGTTGACAACATTCAAAATACTAATCGTATTTTGAATGTTGTCAATGTTGTATGCTAAGTTGTTAATCTTATCTAAGATTGTTTACTATTCAAGTAATCTTATGCGAGATCTATTTAACCTTTCGATCGGCACACTTAATCTCATAGGAAACGTGATTTATTACTAGTAGCCGTTATAACAGACTCTGTTATGAGCATAATGGACACAATTTGACGTAAACATTTTGGATTAATCAGCAATATATTAGATTAAGTGCACAGTTTATAATTCTGCCTAATATTATCAAATCTAATGTGATTTTGTTTGTTATGCTCATACGACTTAGTAGTAAAATATGGAACACACGTATCGTATATCCAGACGAAAAGTACGATTAATGAGCGTAACGGCGTAGCGAATTCTCTGGCAATATGCTGGTTTTTACTAATATTCTAAATACAAAAGTACATATCTCAGCTCTATACACCACTAAACTAATTTAAATGTCATTACATCTCTTTCTAATATAGTTCGTATGTAAGGAACAGGGCATGCAAAGAACTGCCAAACTACTGAAGCAGCTTCATAATTATATATCGGGCGCATTATAATTGGTCGACAGGTTCTAAGATGTCGCTTATTTTCCATTTATTTTCTCTCAGTATTTCGCGCCAATACTAAATTATATTTCGTCGCTGCATCCTCGAGATTTTCATATAACACAGTAGTATACTCTTCAATGTGCTGGACATCGAACACTTTTTTAGAGCTTGCAACATTAAAAAAGACAAAATGGCGCCTCTGCACGCCACGTGGCCGGCTGGAAAACTTCATTCGCTCTTAGTGTTCGGACCTCGAAACACCAATTCTTTTTTTTTTATTTTCAGTAAACAAGTGTTATAATTATATTATAGTGACATTTAATGTGAATTACTGTATTGGCCTATAAAAATGGGCTAGTTTAAGTGCACGAAGAAGGAATATGAAGAATAATTTGGTGCCGATTGAATCGCAAATGCCGAGTGTCAGCAAAAAATGTAAGTACATACTTACTCTCCAGCAAATATGAATATTTTTCGAATTCTTTTTCTATTCGTTATTGATCATGCATATTAAGGTAACCGACTGTTACAACGATACTATCATTTTATTTTATTACCAATTATGATTACATTACACACCCCCATGGCAAACAGGCGAGAGTCAATGTATAATTAGATTTTAGTTTTACTAGCTGAATGTTTTCTGGTATTATTAGGTTATTCTAACCTATTTTACAGTTAGCCATTCTATGGAATAAGACCTACCCTTTGTGTCAGATAGTACAAGCCCTGTTTTTACAACAGGTATGTACCGTTTGTAAAAACCCTAATAATTACAATGCCCTGGGGCAATGTTTGGGTTAAAATCATATAAACATCATCATCAAATCATCACAACTCCGATGATTTATTATTTACAACCTGATTACTTTACTTACACAACTAACCTAAATATCTTTCACGTGTTCTCTGAACAATGGGGGCAAATTATAATGGATGCACTCAGCAAGGATAATATAGGACTGAATCCTGAAATAGAAAATTTCCAGTTCCAGGTATTCATTAATGCTATAGAGGTTAGTTTCATTCAACCATTCAAATAGCTTTATTCTAAATAATCTGCAATGTAGTTTCTATTTAGATTAGTAGGTAACAGAAACGTACGCACATAGCCAGAATGCTTTTATTATATTTGATTGACCAAGTACACGTACAACTCAAGTACAAGTCCCGATGTTGATCCCGTCGACTTTTGGCACATGTATTAGTAACATGGGTTACCAGTATAGCGAACATGTGATTGATTTGCTAGTTTTGCAGACATGGTTTTTTCCAGTTTAGTTGACTGTGATTTCTGTAAAAAACTTGTGGAAAATATAATTTGTATATGGTGAACGTGTATTAGTTTTGTTTGATATCAAGTATAACAGAAAATGTTGTTAATTGTTTGTCCATTAATTTGAAATGGTATTAGTAATTTACTACGTAACTAAGTAGCTGTAAATATTCGATCTATTAATTTGGATATTATAAGTTAATAATACAGTATATTATATACATAATAACAATAAATAAATGTCTTGCCATCTCATCCCAGACGGGGCAGAGCCAGTACTATTGCAATAGTGTGGCCAACAGACAACTGATAAATATACATGTTTATTATTAAATACATACAAATTATACATAAATTGAACCCAGGTACGGAACTAATAATCGCGCTAATCGAACAAATATTTGTCCCGACTGGGGATCGAACCCACACCAGTATTATAGTTAGCAGTCAGGAATATTAAAATTAACCATTAGAGGCCAATATTAAAATTAAATTTAAAATTATCGTGTATTTTGACACGGGTACTCGTTTTGTTAGATGCATACACATATTTACTTTTATTTAGTATGCTATGTTTAGCAGAGAGATTGGGCTCCCCAGATCTAGACAACAAGTTCAGGCCTACTTTTTAAATGAAAAATGACCTTGATATACTTACTGGAAGAAGGATCGTAACGCTTTCGACGTAAACGTTTACCCCTAATTGGAAATACTTTTTCTCTTGCTTGTTTCCTCCGTTTTTCACCTATTTTGAAATGCTTATGCAAGATAATAACCTGGCAATAGATTTTATTGTCGTTCCCCACTGGCCTAGTGAGACATGAATCCAACATAATAATCTGGCGAAGTCAATAAAGAGGCGTTTTCGTAACAAGCACTCAAAATGGAGACAATTGAATTAATGATTTCATCTCTGTCTCACAACACTTTAAAACAATAACGACACAGCGTGTAAAAATTATGGAAATTTGGTCATAATAATAATATTGATGATTGCTTAAAAAAAAAAAAAAAAAAACAAAAATCAATCCTGTAGCATTAAACTTCATTACATAACAGTTCAGGTTAGGAGCTACTTTCTCATCTGAAAACACATGCCGTTCAGCACTTTCTCCCATATTGAGTAAACCAGATTTCGTTCAGATGCTAATATCAGGATATGGCTTAAAGGTATTTACAAAACTCAATACTGTGGAACTTGTGAACTGGTGCCCAAACGAAGGAATACCATTGGCAATTAAATAATAATATTAATAAAAATATATATATATATATATTGACATGTCTAATCGCGTTTTCGACTGCACAACGAATACAGATAAACTGTATTTATAACAAGATTCCTGATCAAATTAAGGTACTTCCAATGGTCCGATTCAAAAAGGCTTTACGCAAATGGCTAACTGAGATTTCTTTCTGTACAGTAAAGGAATTCCTGCAGTTCAAAAAAAACAAAAAACAAATATATATATATATAGTACCTGTTGTGTTACCAATGTTCTTACATTCACTTCTAAAACCATATTTATTTGCAAATAAATCGTTGACTTTGACTTTATTATAATGTATATTTTAAAGAGTCGTGAAGTGATTACGACCGAATACTAATACCATACCAATATAATTATTGAACCGTAATCCGATTACGGTCATTTACTCACATATGTATTTTATCTGATGCAGATTAGTAGCCTAAACTGTCGTCTAAAAATGTATATTTTAAAGAGTCGTGATGCGATTACGACCGAATATACGAATACCATACCAATATAATTATTGAACCGTGATGCGATTACGGTCATTTACTCACATATGTATTTTATCAGATGCAGATTAGTAGCCTTAACTGGCGTCTAAAAATGTATATTTTAAAGAGTCGTGATGCGATTACGACCGAATATACGAATATCATACAAATATAATTATTGAACCGTGATGCGATTACGGTCATTTACTCACATATGTATTTTATCTGATGCAGATTAGTAGCCTTAACTGGCGTCTAAAATGTATATTTTAAAGAGTCGTGATGCGATTACGACCGAATATACGAATACCATACCAATATTCGATTCCACATAAAAGTATTTTTTTTACGGAATAAATGAATTCTGATTTATAATTATTGAACCTTGATGCGTTTACGGTAATTTACTCACATTTATATTGTAATTGATGCAGATAATGAATCGGAGCATTCATTTTCATCATACCAGCAAATAAGCTCCGTCAAATCGATATCGTTGGTCAAGGTTAATACCCATAAAATTAAAGCGTCATGATTAGATTACCGAATATACGAATACAATACCAATATTATTTCTGAACCGTGATGCGATTACGGTCGCTTACTCGCATAATAATATGTAGGTATGTTTTCTTATAAAGATAATGTATCTGAAGATTCATATTTATTAAATCAGGGAATTCGCTCCGCCGCATCGTTGGTCAAAGCTAATACGAATAATATTAAATAGTTGCGAGGCGATTACAGCTGAATATACGATCACCATATCAATATTATTTCTGAACCGTGAAGTGAATACGGTCACTTACTCACATATATATTTTTCTTATGCAGATAATGTATCTGAGCATTCATTTTCATTAAATGTTGGATGGAATACGCGTCGTATTGATACTGTTGGTCAAGACCTATAAAGATTCGTAATTCGATTATGACCGAATATACGAACACAATACCAATATAAATAATTGAACCATGGTGCGATTACGGTCACTTACTCGCATGATAATATGTATTTTTCTGATGCAGATAATGTATCTGAGCATTAATTTTCATTAAATGTTGGAATATGTTCCGTCGTATCGTTGGTCAAGGCTAATACGCATAAAATTAAAGAGTCGTGATTCGATTATGACCGAATATGCGAACGCCGAATAATGCATGTGAGCATTCATTTTTAGCTAATTAGGTTATACGCTCCATTGATATCGAATAATATTGACCCGATTACTCATACTCTTGATAATGTTGTCGCTACGCACGATCCTACCGCTGATATTGCTACCCCGACCACATAATCTAATAAAGATGAACTCTCAGCATATGAGCTTTGGCCGCAGGCCTTTTGGAATGCCTTAAGTGTATCCAAAATTAAAGTTTAAATTTTTAAACCCAAGATAAGATACGTTGTTTCAAATATTACAAATAACGATTCCAATATTTAAAATTCTTGAAAGCAAGGCCTCAATCGCATCTAATTCTTGTATCACAATTAGAAGGAGATATGCCCAGAGAAAACCCTGATAGCATACATAGAACTAATAGGACCGTTTAGAGACACGTCTAATGCCGAAAGGTTAATTCCGACCACTAAAAAATTATACCACAACGCAACCGCATCTACAATCAGATGCTGTATCCAGCAAGTATTGCAAGAGAGCAGATATTGACGCAAGAATATACTATGCGCATAACGCTCGCCACGCAGAGACGTCCGTGGATGCGTTTCCATTGAAGTGATTAGGAAGGCAGCAGGATGGTCATGAAATTCCCGCGTATTTAGTAAATTTTATGACAGATCTAATAATGATCCTGTATTTAAAAGTGCCAGTTTATTACTGTTAAGTATAGTTAAAAATGATTAAGTTAATTAGATAAAGCAAATTATTACATGTAACGATTCGTTTTTGGGTATTGGTTCAATACTCTTACTAACGATTTCCCTAAAGCTCTAAACATCTACTGTGTTATATGAAAATCTCGAGGATGCAGCGACGAAATATAATTGAAGGTTAAACAAACTTACCTTAAGTGAAGTTTGACCATAATTATATGAGTCGCTGCATCCGAAGAGATTTTCGGTCCCTCCCGCCCTTAAAGTATTCTTGTGAATACTTTCTTCCCGTTATTTGTTTTTAATGCTTTGCCTTTAGTGAAATCTTAGGTAGATACTGAGGACTCTGAAAAGAATGAAGTTTTCCAGCCGGCCACGTGGCGTGCAAAGGCGCCATTTTGTCTTTTTTAATGTTGCAAGCTCTAAAAAAGTGTTCGATGTCCAGCACATTGAAGAGTGTACTACTGTGTTATATGAAAATCTCGAGGATGCAGCGACTCATATAATTATGGTCAAACTTCACTTAAGGTAAGTTTGTTTAACCTTCAATTGTCACAACTAAAGATGACCTGTTTTGTTACTAAGAATTATGTTCAAAAATGGAACGATGATAAATTAGTTTAATTGTTAATGTATCAGTAAGCAGTGAATCAGTTGTGACAATACTTAGTAAGGAGGTAGATTGAATCCCGTGAAAAGTTATGTAAGTTACTTTTGATCCCATTGTTGGGCTCTTTGCGATATTAAATATCGTGGACTAGATTAATACAACGGGCGGAAAACTTGAATAAATATGTTGGATTATTATTTATCCTGAAATATTAAAAAACAATGTTGTATCTAAGTTGCAAAATTGTCAGCTGCAAAAATATCTTCTATGTTCCAATAGTATTATCGACAAATGGCGATAATACTATTGGAACATAGACAAAGCTAGGCTAAAAATTTATGTATATCAAACTAATATCATAAAGGCGAAAGTTTCTGATTGTGTGTGTGTGTGTATGTTGTTAGTTCTTCACGTCTAAATGGCTAGAGCGATTATAATAAAATTTGGTATGGTGTTAGCTGACACCCTGGATTAACCATATAGGCTATAATTTATAAAGTTTAACGCTGGTACCCCTGGGCACAGCTAGTCTCTGTCAAATTTTGGCTCTAATTCTGAACTGATACAGATTATAATAAAGTATGAGTTTGAAGACAATTTGTCATATGGGGGAATTTTATTACTGATGAAAGTAAAGCGACTAGCTTAGGACAATTTTTATGGGTTAGGGGGGCAAGTAGACCCAGTTCAAAACTCGGACCAGGGACCGCTTCTACCTTTTCTAATTTGGTAATAGGTTACTGGGCCCAAGTAAGTATAACTATTGGGACCTTTTCTGTTCTGAATATTCTCAATAGGTGAACTGGTCCTAATAAAGTGGTACTAGCTTTGGAAGAGGGAAATAACCCATAAGGGAAGGTTAGTTGGTCTCGTTCATTTAATGTGACTTTCTCCAAAACTAAACCAGTTAGAAACTTTAAATTTAATATGAAGCTAGTTACTATAAGGGATAGCTAATATAGTTTTTTTTCACTCTAAGTGTTTGGAACTTTCCTGGAATAAGATGCGATTTGCTTTAGGCCGATTTTTAGTTATTTTTTATTTCACTGTAAAGTAGGGAGAAGTACAGACGCCAGCACATCCAGCTACCCCAGTCCATCAAATTTCTTTTACAGATTTTCAACTTTATGACATAAGCATTAGGTTCACTTTCAATTGGGGAAATTTGACAGATTGGGGTAGCTTGATGTGCTGGGCTCTGTACTATTTCTACAGTTGGTACTTCCCTTTAGTTGCCAAACAATGGGTTGGTAAAATGTATGTGCCTATGAACGCTAGTCAGCTATTAATAGAGATCATATGATTAAAAGCTGTTATACAAATATATAACTACTAACGATCGACATTCAAAAGGTAATTTATCACAATTTACTATATTTGCATTATCAAGACCACCGCGGAGCTGAACAGGCCATGTGTCCACCGCCGTACCTAATAAAGAATGCTTGTCAATATGTTATTTTGTGTGCTATAACCAGAGCTGGCTCCCTGGATTCTTCGCAGAATCAGTCACTTTAGATCGACCAGTTTTTGCTTACTCGCCGGCCTCATACTGTTCTTATACGATCCAAAGAAGGTCGTAAGTACAATATTATTGATTTGCTCTTTACGATATTCCCTTTCAATATTGAACAGTCCCCTCCAGCAGGGTGGCAAATTACTTCTTTTAAAATACCCCCAACTGTATCGACTGCAGGAATTTATAATATGGCGAAACGTTGACGTGTAGAAAAACCAAATTCCATTTAATTATGGATGATTTTTGAAATCTGTGAACAATGCCCGCCATCCTTTGTGGTCGTACGACATGTTTTTATTGTCGATATAACTAATTTGATAATTTCTTATTGAAATGCTGTCGCGACTCGATGCTGAGCGATGGATACCTGTACCTCCATAATTGGGTTACAAAAAAAAGTGGCTAAAGGAACGGAGTACAGAACAATATGAATTCTAATTAATAGAATCAGGGATGCGCGAACTGTAATGTGTTTTGTTGGTAATCGTCGTCGCAATCTCAGATGTGGGAGATTTATTAATACCATTCGTAAGACAGTTCTATGCACTCAACCATATCTTACACCTTTTGCGATGCATACATTATTGATGGAATTGAATTTACAAATCAGGCTTTTGTGTAATAATTTCTTCCTGGTCGAATTTCAATCATGGTGGCTAGTTTTAAAAGAGACTACCCATTTGTGCAAGACAATAGGTGTACTATCTCTATCATTGACTTTCATGATTAGTAAGGACAGGCTAGCTTCCACGACTGGAAAATGGTCTGGCGGACCAACGGCTTTACGTGCTCTCCGAGGTACGGGGTAGTACCACCTCCAATTTCCAAACTCCAGCCTGATAATTAGGTATTACCTTGACAGCAAAACCCAATATAATAGATTGGTAGACCTAGACAAGGTAGGTAATGAAGAGGCAAGAATGAAGGTAATGAAATAGTATACGTACGCACATATTCATAGCCATATATATTAAAGTATATATGGGTATAAAATTAAATCTTTTTACAATTTAATTTAAATACAGAAATACGTTGAATGAAATCTTCTTTTTTTAAATAAATAAAATAAAATAAATAAATAAAATAAATAAATAAAAAAGGTTTTTATTCACGTTCTTCTCATTCCTAAGCAATTTTATTAGTATAATAGTTTGAAAACTACTACTATTTGGCATTAATTTGTTGATTGACAATTTTCTGAAGTCATTTGGAAGTTTGTTGTAGAAGCGTATTCCCCATAAAAGATTTACTGATTTTGTGGAGACGAGTAGCATGTACAACAAGATTATGCTTATTTCGAGTACCTCTATTATAGGTTTCACTTTTCTTAAATTTATCAATTTGAGTATGAATAAATTTTCTACTATATTAAGCTATAGTTGGAATGTTTATTGCTCAAACAGCTGTTTATTGCAATATAAAATGGACTCTATGTCAGCAGAATTTTCCCAGATAATAATCCCATAGGACATAATGCTTAGAAAATAACTAAAATAAACGATTCTAGTAATTCTAGACGTTTCCACATACGTGAGCCTTTTTATTGCTTTGAAATGGACTCTATAGCCTTTAGTACACATGGCTACATATCAAGCTATACATTTCCAATATAAGCTGACCTCTCATGGTATAGAAATCCTATACAACGCAAGATCAGCACATAATGGAAATGTATAGCTTGATATGTAGCCGTGTGTACAATACCATTAAATTGTACATCAGTTTTACATTGTTTCACATTAGGCTTGGGGAATTTAATCACTATAGTATTTTTATTATTGAGTAAAAGATTATTAACATTGAACCAATAAATAACTTTCAAGAGTGTATCGGTTACTTCGTACTTGTAAATTAATTTTAAATGTCAAGGAAGTGTAATTTGTGAACAATAGAATCCCTTGGCTATCCCTTACGTAATAATTCATTTATATGAACTCAAAACCAATGGTCCGAAATTGAACCCAATAAAAATTGATGTGATGTTGAGTATAGTTATTTTGGGCTTGAATTAGCAAAACAGGTTTTACTCCAGTTCGCCTTATGCTGTGACTCCCTGTTAAGGCAAGACCACCCAATTTAATTGTTTGTGAGTAACAGAATATTACTTTTCTTGCAGGTGCTTTGAGCAGTGTAGTTTAGTAATTAAAAGAAATACACTGTTGGCGGCAATGAGCCTGGAAGAGGCAGTAACTTTGTCTCTTTTACATTTTATAGTCCATACTGATTATCAATAATTATTTAATGAGTACGTAGTTAAACGAAGCCCAGTAGTTATTTAAGTCTTTTAATACAATTAGCAAAACTGTCAAAAAGGTTGATTTTTTAATCAGTTAAGTTTGGAACGACTGAAACGATTTCCTTAAGAAATTTATCATATAATCTCATGTAATACTCTATCTACATACATGCTATACTACCATATCATTTAAATTATAAAATGAGACGGTATAATCAATGTTTTAAGAAATAGTTATTCTCATTATAAAATAATTAAAAATACACAAATTTTAGTTATAGCATATATTTTGTAAATTTCATAACATTGTACGATTTAAAAAAAAATTGACATTTGATATTTTTGTAACAACTAAAATAAAAACCAAATGGCTAAAACGATCTAACCAATGTAAACTATGCTTTAGTATCAATTTAATTAAATCATCCTTATCTCAGTGAATTTCATTCTCATTATCAACACTAACATTCGCTTCTAATCTCACCACAATTCGCAACTATTAGTTAGATTTAAGTCCGTAACTTGGTGAACACAATAATAGCATTAATAGCATGGTGGTATAAGTCTCTCTATAATTTGGTAACATTTCATAAAAAAAGACATTTATCTTCGATTTCATTGGTTAAAGACAGTACACAAACTTTTCTACACAATACCATAGTATCGGCAGCAGCCTTAATCTTACGCAACCCATCACCACCTCTTTCAATTGTTTCAATTCTGACCACCTCCCGCGAATTAACGGTAAGATTTCTAAATTGCCCATAACTCAGCTAACCTTAGTGCCGCTAACATCGTAGTATAGACGGAATTATTATATCATGTGACCGAAAAGACAATTTTCTACGATTTTATAACAAAAGTAAAAAGACTTGCATATTAGCGATCCATCACCATTTTTATCAATCTTATCAATTTTATCCGCGGAATATGTTGGGGGTCGAATACTGCCACATAGGTTTTGGCCCTAGGAACTCTATACGTGACCCTGGGTAGCACTAAATGGTAGTACTAACATTTAATGCATATAATAAATAACGAACATTGTGAAGTGTCATACTGAAATCCTAGAGGTTTACGTAACGCTATAATTATATAACGTTTTATGTACGTATTGTGTTTTGGTAATTGATGGAAACAAAGAATTGAGGTATATTTATATATGTTAATGTTGTGGTCCTTCCCAGTATTAATCGGGGAGTCGGAAAGATCAAAAACGCGTGAGTGTCATGGCTATGTAATAATATCACCAGGAAGGCGGTATGTTTGTTTGTCGACTTGATAGTATAAAAATACAGCGATTATATTGATAAATAGCTCTTTATTGCACAAAATATACATAAATGAGTTTGTAAAAAAATTACATAAATGAAAATAGCAAAAGTGGTGGCTATCGCAAAGCAAACTATTATTAGTAACAAATATTATTACTAACCCGTCAAATTCTTTATAAAGCCGATCAATCGCTTCGCATCTGACCACAATCTGCGAACTATCAGTATTATTAATATATTCGCAATTAATATTAGTGTAGCGTCGTCCTTCGGTGATACGTTGAGATTTATTGGGAATGTCAACGGCTAAAAGGTTTGAGACAGACTGGATAAGTAGTTGTGTTGTGTATAATTAGTGAAGGGACACGCGACCACCAAAACTGGCTTTGTAACAGTGATTCACAGGTTTACTAGAGATAATAATAAAAAAATAATGTCCTTTGGTTGAATTTGGACAGTGGCGCCCAGTTTTAACGAAGATTATCCTATGGTGTATGGCAGGAGTCTAACAGAGAACCGGTAGCAGTGTCTCTATTTGTACTATACCATCAGACTGTGATCGGCAACTGTTAGCCAAGCGTAGCTATTATGGTAAATGGAAGAGCATTGAGGGAAGCCTTTTTCCAGCAGTGGATGTCTTTTGGTTGTCGATTCAAAATACGATATGATTCCCCTTTGTCTCAAGTTTTTGATTATAAACAATATTAATATGTGACGGTCACCGTAGCCTAGTTGGTAGTGTTCCTGCCTACGAAACTGGTGGTCCTGGGTTCGAATCCCGGTAAGTGCAAATATTTGTGTGATGAGCACGAATATTTGTTTCTGAGTCATGGATGTTTTCTATGTATATAAATAAGTATTTATCTATCTATATAAGTATGTATTTCGTCACCTGGTACCCATAGTACAAGCTTTGCTTAGTTTGGGGCTAGGATGATCTGTGTGACACTGTCCCTATATATTATTATTATACTATGATCAGCAACTGTTTGCCAAGCGTAGCTATTATAGTAAATGAAAGAGCATTGAAGGAGGCCTTTTCCAGCTGTGGACGTCTTTTGGTTGTCGGTTAAAAATGCGATACGTTTCTCCTTTGTCTTATGTTTTTGATTACAAACAATATTTATTATTTACTAGCTGTATAAATTATAGCCTATGTGTTAATACAGGGTGTTAGCTAACTCTATAACAAATTTACTACAGTCGCTCCAGCCGCTTAGCCGTGAAGAAGTAACAAACATACACACTCAAAAACTTTCACCTTTCTAATATTAGTGTGATACATCATTACGTTAAGACTGACAAAGGTAGGAAATATAGACAAAATCGTCACATACTGAGTTATACAGTCCTGTTTTAGTGGAATAAGTGTATAACTTTATATATGTCTAACGAAAGCCGCGGAACCATCAGTACACGTGTCCGACTCACACTTATAGTATGTTAATTATGATCTAATAACGTATCTGAACAAGTATTTCGGAGAATGAACTATAATTATCCCATTAAATTAAAATCTATTAAAATTACTTTATTTTCGTAATTTATTTATTTATGAATAGCTGTGCCTGCGACTTCGTCCGCGTGTTAATTAGTTTATTTCGTTTTTTTTAGTGAAATAAAAACTTTTTCTTAAATAAAAGTAGCCTAAGTTACTCCTTATTACATCAGCTACCTGCCAATAAAAGTCCCGTCAAAATCGGTCCAGCCATTTCAGAGATTAGCCGGAACAAACAGACAGACAGACAGACAGACAAAAATTGTAAAAAATGTTATTTTGGTGTATGTACCGTATGTATATTCATATTTATGGAGTCAAAACCGGCTAATTCAATATTACAAACAGACACTCCAATTTTATTTATTTGTATAGATTTTGAATTTTCGGTCGAAACGCTAGGAACGTGAGGTCCGAGTGCCCGTAGTCTCTATCGCCAGATTTCGAAGCGTTTGGTTGACGCTTCCCGAGACAAGAGGGCTGGCCTTTTCTTTGGCAAAAGAATTAGTTTGGCAATTCGACGAGGTAATGCGGCCAGTCTTCTGGGCACCATCTCTCATGGCCTGGATTCGGAGGAATACTACGACGCCATCTGTAGTTAGTTATTATTTATCTATGTATATAATTTTTTTTTTTACATTTAGTCTTTCTTTCCAATGTAGGTAGTTCTATATATTAATAAGTATATTTAGATTATTTGTTATTATATTAGTTATTTTCGTAATTTAATTATTAAAATTATTACAACAGCTGCAATAAGTTTATAAATCGATATATCGCGGGGAATTTTACAAACATGCAATTCACAGACACAAAACATACCAAGACCGGGAACGGCTTGCATTTGTGGTGCTGTCGCTAGAGTGGTCGCTCGCTCGTTGCTTCCTCAGCGCCCTTGTATACGGGATACTTAATGAAATAATGAAATTTATTCAGCACTTGGGTATTTACATATACTTGTACTTGTCAAGCTCACAATGTATTACATAAACACAGTTTAGAAACAGTAATTAAAGCAACAAAATATTTTGCATTAGTCCGTCCGTGCGGTCTGTTTCGTCACATATATTTTTAATATCCTTAAATAAATAATAAATAGCAAGTTACTAAGCTATTATTGTTACGTTTAGCAATTGTATATTAAAAATAAAGAATTGAAAACAACGACCAGTTGGCTGGCGCAAAAGGCTCTCAACCAGTAGCTTAATTTAAGCGACTAATACCTGAGGGCACCCTTATGGGGTTCGGGCCATAGCTCAGGCGGCCGCTGAAGTAAAAAGATGGAATTGGAAATGGGGGCAGATCACTTGCACGGGATTACCGATCACGTACTAAGGGGGCAACGTGATCCTCGCCGCTGAGGATCCTACCCTTAATCAAGTGACCCATATATAGTTGTCTTGAGGGAAGGTTCTGCTTTGCATGTCCCCACGAGACAGAGATTCATTTGCTTACTACGGGCGTAGTATTAAAAAAAGGATTAAATATGGATCACACTGACTGCATCTGTGGCGCAGCGATTAAAACAGTGGCCTTGCCACTTCGTGTTCCGGGTTCGATTCCCACGCAGGACAACTATTTGTGTAATCCATAAATTAAACAGAGGCGACCACCCGGACGTAGGGTCGAATGTTTCTGTTAAAAATAAATGTTACGTGTTCATGAATAAATTAGATATTCCAGATCATGCTATTCACCAATAAGCATTAGCATGTTGAATCACTCACAACGACATTGCATGGCATGTGTGTTAGCTTACGGGCCAGAGTTTAGTAACGAAATCGCTAACTTAATACATTAGAAACACTTACTGTCATGTACAGACGCCAGCACATCAAACTACCCCAATCTGTCAAATTTCCCCAATTGAAAGTGAACCTTATGCTTATGCGATAAAGTTGAAAATCTATAAAAGAAATTTGACAGATTGGGGTAGCTGGATGTGCTGGCGTCTGTACGTAATGGAAAGAATGCCCTGTTCGATCTTCAAATACTCTTAATCGGATGACAGCTTCGCGTATCACACTAATATTATAAAGGCGAAAGTTTGTGAGTGTGTGTTTGTTACATATTCACGTCTAAACGGCTGGAGCGATTTTAATAAAATTTGGTATGCAGTTAGCTGACACCCTGGATTAACACTTAGGCTATAATTTATAAAGTTCAACGCGGGTAAAACCGCGGGGCACAGCTAGTTACATATAATAATGTCCTCGTAGCCGAATTTCGGCTACGGTGGCCATTCCTGGACACTAGCTCCTGCTTATAGTGTGTGCGCTAACACAGGGGAACTTTCTATTCCATCACTCTCATGATCCAATGAGACGACGAACGACACGACCGGAAAAATATTAGGTACAGGACCAACGCTAACTGACAGACTACAAACTGATACTGAGAAATTTTCTTAACAGAAAAATCCTCAAATACCTTTTTGGCAAGACCCGGGATTTGAACCCAGAACCTATTTTGTTTATTTTTTAACTTCTCTTGGCCCCTAGCGGGTGGAGCCCCGGGAACGCGGGTATGCTGCTCCTATGCCCCCCTTTTGCGGCATGTCCCAGATGGTTGAACCCAGGATCTAATTATCTGAGGTTGAAAATGCTACCGCTAGTCCAACGAGGCAGTAACAGACAGTTGCACAAAACCTGAGTCAATGTTCGACTCCCAAAGGCGCCGGTTGGTCAGTTTGTCTTGCTTGTATTGTCCCGTCAGAAAGTTAAAGCGTCTTAAGCGAAGTCAAACGTCAGTATAAAGAAAAGCCATACAGGTACAGACGCCAGCACATCCAGCTATCCCAATCTGTCAAATTTCTTTTATAGATTTTCAACTTTATCACAAAAAAATAAGGTTCACTTTCAATTGGGGATATTTGACAGATTGGGGTAGCTTGATGCGCTGGCATCTATACTATGCAGTACTATGGACGTTGTATTACATGTGTAGGTAGTACAATACAAGTACTATCATGAATTATTGTCTTGTGAAGCAGTGTAAGTCTTATAAGGTAACTGTAAACGTCATGTTCACAAATAAAAATAAAGTAACTGTTGTGAATCGTCGTTTCCAGTTTGCTTTAATATCGATAAAATGCCCTCCCCAATTCTCAATTGGGCTTCTCATCTTCGCTTATTAACGTAGAGTTACAGCTTCACATAATGACACTGAAAACCAACCCTTACGTGCATCTTCACGTCATTAACCACCTTGAGGTAATCAAACCACAAAGGCGATGCCTTTAGGCGTGTGTTAAATTCTTTGTACTTTTATGATGCACGATGGCTTGACTGTGCGGTGTGGCTAACGGCAAAAAATATCACAACACCATTTCGACCAGTGTAGGTGTAGAAGTCATCTCGAGGAAATATCTTTCAGAGAACGAGCAGCAGCGTCACTTTGTGTACTTTGCGATAATACTGCGATCGCCGATTATTGACGGTCACCATAGCCTAGTTGGTAGTGCTCCTGCCTACGAAGCTGGTGGTCCTAGGTTCAAATCCCGGTAAGTGCAAATATTTGTGTGATGAGCACGAATATTTGTTTCTGAGTCATGGATGTTTTCTATGTATTTAAGTATTTATTTATGTATATTAGTATGTATATCGTCGCCTGGTACCCATAGTACAAGCTTTGCTTAGTTTGGGGCTAGCATGATCTGTGTGACATTGTCCCTATATATTATATTATGGCCTTGGTATATCTCCTAAAGATTGACACAATATATTGTTGAAATCTTTGGGGAGGTCTTTGTCCAGCAGTGGTCGTCATTCGGCTGACATGATGATATAATATATATAATAATTAAAAACAAAAAGATAAAAATAAAAAAATAAAAATAATCAGTATCTGATATCATCGAGAAACAAATCCACAGTGTGTGTTATTAGAAATAAAAAAAAAATATTGTAATGTTGTATGACCAAATAAGGTTATTTTTAAATTTAATTATAAAATTATGATTAGTATTAGTATAGATAAGTAAGGTTAAAAGATTGTAAAACGAGCGCGTCTCGCCAATAAACGTAAAAGTTTGGCGAGTATATAGTTTTAATTGAAAAATTGTTATGTCTGTGTTTATATAAATAAAAAAAAATATGGCTTGAACCCTCAGTCGGCTTCATTATCCGGTGAAGCAGTGAAAGTCTTCTAGAAAAACCTATGTTAATTTAAAGCTTAAGTTTAGTAATATATCACCAGGCTAATACAATACAAACACTGTCAATGAAGATAAAACGGGTCTTTGATGTATAGTTTGCACGCTTCTTTAATTCTTCATCCGGTTTGCATCGCGTGAGGCCAGCAGCCAATCAATTCCGCGGTAAAATATTGAAGAATTAGCGCAGAGACACATGGCGTGTTCGCGCCTTTCACTGTCAAATTGACACTATAATACCACTATGACATTTCGCATTATAAAATAAAAAAATAAAAAAGGTTTTTATTCACGTAGACTTTAAAAAAGCGCTTGTAAATAGTCAGAATATGTTTGTAGTAATATAGTTGTATACATTAGATATTATTTCTAGTAACATAGATATTTAGGTACATCTTGTATAAAAACATTTATAAAATTTATTTTATTACATAAATGATATTTAGCTAGCTCGTATCAAGTTATTGTCAATTATATATTTACACCTGTTCAAACATATTACCAACAAAAATAATCAGTAAATTTTCTGTATTACCTGTATAATATATTGCTACTAAATTAATTATAGTGTTAATTTCTATAAAACGTTGGTGTATTGCGTGTTGACCCTACGTCTGCTACCCCGGTTGACATTCCGGCGGCATGCCGGGGCCTCCGCGACTAAATTGCCGCCTTTATCTTAGGCGCCTTCGACAAATTACGTCGGCCCCAAAAAGTCAACGAGCTTATCACAAAACGTTAGAGCGTGTGTTAGTTGCTTGTACGTCGCTGCTTTTAATTTCGCCCGTAGATTTTTTGTTATGTCCTCATTTTAGGTTTATCTTGGTAGGTAAGGCTGCGTGCCTCTGTCACATATTTCCGTCTGAGGTCCCTTTTTGGAATTTTGTTGGTGGTTCATTGTGTTGATTGCGTGGAATGTTCGTTATAACTTGTTCCAATTTTGGATTACAGACTTGTGTTAATGAGTTTAACGTATTTTGACTACCACATTGGTTTAGCTTAATTCCCAGACAATTTTACTGTTTTTTTAACAGAACAAAAACAGTAGCAGCGTGGAGTAAGGATATTGGTAGTGTTACATTAATATGCCTTAGAGAACACGTAAATCTAATGGTCCTGCACCTAATTCCTCTATACTTCGTGTGGCACTCTAATTATTTAAACGAGTACGAGTAGTTATTTTGCGATATATTATCACCATGGAGCTAAATCTAAAAAAAAACAGGCATTCATACGAGTCTATGACTGCGAGTATAAAGATTAGTTGTTCGGTGTAGATATAAATGACTCTCAGTAATTATGCCGGTCACGCAGGTGAGTCTAAGGCGCCATTATTTAAAATAAGTAGGTATGTGGGTAAGCTTGAAAGAGTTGTTCCTTATTTGTGGCAGTAGTCACCACAATCACCATGTAGCTAACTCCAAAAAAGAACCACAGAAATTCTTACGAATCTTTGAATGCGAGCATGATGATTGGTTGATCGGCGTAGATATACATGAGTTTTAGTCATTATGCTACTTACGCAGGTGAGTCTATGGCGCCATTATTTAAAATAAGTAGCTATGTGGGTAAGCTTGAAAGAAAGTGTAACAATAAGTGTTTAAATGTTAAGGTCAGTGGGGTAAAAAATTTACAAGTTTATACTGCCAGCGTAGAGCTGTTGAGTTTTATTAATCGATTGTAGATAGCGGTTAATGTGTGCATTTCTTTTCGGTGCAGACCACCGTGGTTATATAGACACTGTTATTCACTTCACTAGTTTATCAATGTAGTGATGGTAGCGTTAGATTTTAATTATCAATATTGTCTTATAACCTTCTGTTTTATTTTATAATAATAATGAATACTTATCCGAACTATTGTCACATTTAATGCGTTGAAATCTTTTGTATGGCCTTTCCGTAGAGTATAAGAAGCTCATAAAGCTTTTTGATAAATATAAACTAGCCAAGTACGAGTCCATATTAAAAACGGGGTTCCGTACCTGCATAACTTAAAACCTTAGCTTTTAATTTAATTTTGAATTAATTAAATATACTTAGATATTTGTAAAACTTAATTACAATTCATTAACATTCATAATTATTTCGGATAAAGTGCTCTACAATCATTGAAAATGACAGACACGAAGAATGCTAATGTCAAATTCTAAAACAGGTTTTGTACTATGACAGTAGACACGACACGACAAAATGGGGACGACATGTAATTGTCAGACTCGTTGAAAGTCTTTAGCACTGACGACGACATTGTTAGCATGTAGCGACGACAGTGTCGTGTCGTCAAGAATAAAAATGACTATATTATAACTAAGGCAATTAAAAAAATACCATTATGATTAAATTGTTAGGCAATATATGAAATAATTCTATTACGAACTAGTAGCAGTTTTTGTTAAATTTCGTGAAACCTTATCTCGGGCTTTTTGCATAAGAAAAAGAAAAATGTTTTTAGTTCTGATTAGCTAGGCAGTACTGAGTATGTAGTGAAGCGCTCTAACTGGTTGCACTCACAGGCCCGAGTTGTACTATCATAAATGTACAAATACTATAGTTATTTAGCCTTTTATAAAGCAGTAGGTATGTTTCTAATTTATTGGTTTTGAACTTTACAACAATCCAATAGAGTTCTAAATATGGTAATGTGTGATTACTATATTGTACACATGCCAGCACATCAAGCAACCCCAATTGAAAGTTAACCTTATACTTTTGTGATAAAGTTGAAAATCTATAAATTAAATTTGACAGATTGGGGTAGCTGGATGTGCTGGCATCTGTACTGTGTATTAATCATAGCGAAATTGAGCTCAGTTTTACACATTTCATTAATAGGTTGGTAAAATCATAATAAATTGATTTTAGACTGGCCTATACCTTAATAATATATTTTACTATACTTTAAAAAAACCCATTATTCCTGTACGATTTAAGATCGTTTCCCAAATAAGTCACCTTAAAACGATAATTGTCACAAATTTGTTTAAAGTGTTTTCCTTATACCAAAAAAAAAAATTAACCCGTTTTTTTATTTAAAGTATTTTCCTCATAAGAAAAAAAAATGATTAAAATTAACCCGTTTTTTTTTATTTGACCTTAGCTAGGAGCTTATAAGGGCGTGATTTACGTAAGGCAATAAAATATTACCTTGTCAGGTTCTAAAAACTATACATTGATATATTGAAGACTAAATATGTCTGAAATCTCAAATATGGCACTAAAAACACGTAGTTCGCATAATTCAACAATAAATTTTGCATTGACCGTGTAGATAATTCCTATAACTGATTTATTTATTATGTTTACTAGGCAGCACGCAACAGTTTGTATCAATAGTACTTACCTTTGCCAATAGATATTTTAGATGCTTTCTTTATCTATAATATGCATTGTTCGATGATTTATATTGCTATATTAATTATTTTTTATAATATCCTGGAACATTATTTACACACGGCCCTCTGATCCCAAACAAAGCAGAGCTTGTACTATGGAAACCAGATAACTGATATACTACATAATACTAGGTACTTTTCTTTTGTAAATACATACTTATATAGATAATTAACACCCAGACTCAGGACAAACAGACATGTTCATACCCACAAATAACTATCCTGGGTGGGAATCGAACCCACGACCACGGGCGTGAAAAAGCAAGCATTTTCCAACCAAGCCAACAAGCCCGTCAAGTAGGCCTGGTATTTTTAATTAATCAATTACAATTTCACATAGAATTCTTCGAAGTATATTTACGTTATTGTAAATTAGACTTCAATCTAATTAAATTATGAATTCTAAAAATATCCTGAACGTCATTGACTGGCTTGTTGGTCTAGCGGTTAGTGACCCTGGCTGTTAAGCCAGAGGTCTTGGCTGCGATTTCCGCCTAAGACAAATATTTTGTGTTATGAGCACGATTATTTGTTCTGTGTTTGCGTGTAATTTCTCTATAATATATATGTATTTAGAAATATATAAGTATTTTTATCAGTTAATCGGTTGCCATAGTCTCTTACCCTTAGGCTGCCTAGTTTGGGATGAGATGACAGTGTGTTAGTTGTAACAAGATATTTATTTATTACTTGCTGTGTCCCGCGGTGTTACCCGCGATAAATTTTATAAATTATAGCCTGTGTTAATCCAGGCTGTCAGCTAACTCCATACCAAATTTTATTATAATCGCTCTCGCCGTTTAGTCATGAAGAAGTAACAAACATACACACTCACAAACTTTCGACTTTATAATTTTAGTGTGATTCAATCAACTATTTGAAGCTTTTTTTACCAAAAGCTTTTCGAGAGGCAATGCTGTCAAAAGCAGAGGTCGTAGCATCGTTGACTGATATGTTACGTCATAAGTAAATAAATAATATTGGTAGGTGTTTCCAATACACATCACTCATGTGATCATTGACCATAGACTACAAAACTTAACCAAAAACTTACACCCAAGGTTTTCAACCCCCTTAGCCCCCATATAATTATACATCCCATTAACTGATACTTTAGCTATATTTGATACAGTGTTACATAACTATTTGTCATTGTGTATATTTAAAAAGATACTGTAACACTTATTGTTCTTTGAGCAGTACGACTAGTAAGTTACTTTCTACTTTATATCAGACCTCAATCTTACTGGTTGCAGCTTGCTACCCGAATCATTTGACCGACGGCCCTCCAACCTCAACACCAAAAAGTAACTTGGAACTAAGAAGATCTTAGATTCTATTTAGTCTTACTCTACTGGACAGTTTAAACCGTTTGGGCACTAAAACAATTAATAAATGAAATTCGGATAATTTCCAGTTTCAGTTAATAGAAATTTTATCTACTTTTTAAATTCTCAGAGATACTACATTGAGTTAATTTTACTATTTTGTAGCAGAAGGAAAAAACTGATATACTACCTGTAATACCTTTCTTTTGTAAATATATACATACATATATAGATAAGTATATCCAGACTCAGAACTAATAGACATTTATTTTATTTATTTATTTATTTCAACATTTATACAAAGAAATGGGTCTTAAACTAGGCGTAACATAAACTCATTAGAATTTTATCTGCACACCAAGTTATCGATATTAGTTTAAATCTAAATCTATTACTAACATTACAAGTTAATTGTACAAACAATATAATAATAACGGGTGGCTTGTTAATTTGTACCGTGCAGCCACAGAACAAAAAAACTCAACGCACTATCTGTCTCAGTCCCACGTGCGGCACATGTCTGCACACAAATCCTGGGTGGAAATCGAACCCACGACCTGTGACAACAAATGCAAGTATCTACCAACTACGCCAATTAGCCCGCAAGTACCTTTACAAATATCTTTACATATAAACAAATAGCTCTGATTTAATATTTTTATTTAATGTTTAGGGACAATGTCACACAGATCAACCTAGCCCCAAACTAAGCAAAGCTTGTACTATGGGTACCAGGCGACGATATACATACTTATATAGATAGATAAATACTTATATACATAGAAAACATCCATGACTCAGAAACAAATATTCGTGCTCATCACACAAATATTTGCACTTACCGGGATTCGAACCCAGGACCACCAGCTTCGTAGGCAGGAGCACTACCAACTAGGCTACGGTGACCGTCAAATTGATTGGTAAGCCGATTGGTAGAAGAAACATCCGACGTACTTCGGAGAGCACGGTAAATCTTTATTCCCAATCATGAGAAGATCAATGACAGTCGTTACTAGTAGCCAAAAGCCTAAAAAAAATCTGACCATGTCCAAACATCTTAATTTCTGGTAACTAGCCGCTTTGGATTAGACTGGGATCCGATCTCAAAAGAAATGGGTAATGGCAAGTAAAAAAGAGCTTACTTAAGATACACAATAAAATTTTCCATCTCATATACAATTTAAAGTTAATTAGGTTACAGCAACCAATAAGGTTGTATAACTAATTAATCTATTCCAATCAATAGTCATAATATCATTTGGAATCATCAAAGTTTTTGTAATATGTAAATTGTATACATATAAATTAATAAACAACTTGATTAAGCATAATAATTGTTTCAACTCAATAACATTATTAGGAAAATAATAAGGGAATTTGATTTATTGGTTTTGTGTTCTCATGCCTTATAATATGATTTATAATACAATGATAGGTAATAAACTAATATGTGTGTACATTAATGTTACCTAAAAATAGAAATCAATTAAGAAATGATTTATTTTTACTTTATGTATTGTTCCGTCGGCATTTGCTAATGAGGTAATTATATTAATATAAAATATTAGTAACTTCAATTTTAAAAATCTTATTAGTCAAATGCTGCTTTTAAGTATCACGAAATATTTCTATTTATTTGAATTGATTTTAATTTAATTACCTTATACAATTATCAAAATTTTGTTATTATAAGGCAAATTGAAGTTGTTACATATACCTTATCATCCATAAGTATTTATTGTTATGAAATTAATATAAAATATTTACGAATAAGAAGAACAAATAATTAGACTAAACAATTTGTGATACTATGAAAGTATTAAGTAGAAAATTTTGCACTCACAGTAAGATAGTAGGCGACGGATGATCTCACTAGTGAATCACTTAGTCTATTTAAGTCAAACACTTAATTTCAAATATTAGCGAGTAATTAAAAACCAGCAATTAAATGAAAACATCAATTAATTAAAAGGGGAGAGGCGAGCGGGCGCGAGGCTGCGGCACTCACAACTGGTTTAAGAAACGAACGCAGCATGCCTCATCCATAATTCAAATAAAACATGGGGCCCAAACCCCGCCCCTGCGGTACGCGGGCCAATAGCCTACACATCGAGCACTCTCCGCAACTCCGCCTGCTATAAACTTATTTCCCCACCTCTCCTATTTTAAATTAGCCCTATTCGATTTCGTCAATAAATTAATACGTGCCGATAATACCATCCCGCCGCGAACAGCGCGCCGCGCGGCAATGTCGGACGACGCAGATGTAATTGCTCGTGGGTGCCGATTGATTATTTGCAATATTCAATTAATAACAAACGTGATTTCGACGATCACGACCGAGCCGGTCTTTCGACTATAACAAGAGTAATTTTAATGTCTTAATTGACAAATTGAATTTCTGAGAAGATAGAAAGCAATTACAAAGTTCGATTGATTTTTTCAAAGTGGGTAATCAATTTCGAATCTTTGCTGCTACCGGTAAAAAAAACGGTCGATGTGGTCCGGTAGCAAAACTAATTTTGTTTTGGACTTAGTAGATATCATTCAAATTAAATCAGCGATCTGTTTTGACAAGGCAAGCAGGAAATTCCTGGCTCCGTCGCGTTTATTGCTTTATCAGCACCAATATTTTACAAAGGCGAATTGACATGAAGATAAAAATGGGAGTCTGTCCCGAGCTCCGGGTTCACCGGCGGGCCAGTCACGAGCTCGACCACTTTATGCACATTAACTAATTTATTTTCGGATATTTTGCTTGACGACTGACAGTCGACTTAGTCCTCGCTGATAAGGAGATTGAAATGGTTAAAAGGATTTTGATGCCTCGACCACAACGCGACCTCGATTGTTTGACTTACACAATGTCTGCGCATTAAGTTTCATTAAAAATACAAAAAATGATTATTTAAGCGTTTTCGTGATCGATCTTAGATGATCCGGACGACTACGAGATCACCACTAACCTAGAACAAGTCAACAAAACCGATATATCTTACTCTCCGGTCGAGAGTATGCCCACGAATGCGCTGCGTTCAACGGCGTTCTCCATAACCCTTTGTTTACATTAGTATCGGCGAAATTCCCTCTCAAATACTCAAAAGGACGAGAGGCTCGCGTCTTCGTGTATCAGAATAAAGAGGCAGTTGCACAAAATGTCCTTAAAACTGTGAGATTAGCCCAGAAGTGAGGTTCATTTTCAAAAGAACATTTTGTGCAACCTTCCGCGCGGGTAGTTTTAAATAGCTAACCCACGCTCGCCTTTACTGTCTGGTGAAGCAGTGAAAGCCTCCCAGGCTAACTATAAAGCTTGTATAAAAAAATAAAGGATTATCCGAGCCATTGTCTCCTTCGCTGTATTCATACCGTCTTACACATGCAATTGTTACAAGTATAATATTAAATTGTTGTTTCAATTTCAAGTAATACGTAAAAGGGGTATTAAGGACAATGATAAATAATGAATCCTTTATCACGAATGCTTCATTGTCATTTCGAGCCACAAAAGGGTTGCAGTAGGCAATTACTCGCTTACGTAAAGCTTTTTCTTTGTTGGCACCACTAATTCATTTTCAAGGGAACTTTTTTTTTCCATTTGCATTGTTTGTTGGTACAATTTGTCAGTTTGTTGTCCGTTTGAGGTTCACCCGATAGACGACGAAAAAAATGTGCGCCTTTTCGGAAGTTGCTAATGATAAGGCGCCAGTAGCTTTGCTATCTTTTTTTTCGTCTGTGGTGTGAATTAGAACTATGATTGCCTCGTTTTAATTTCTTACTGTCTCACTGTAGTCGATTATCGTCCTTATATGAATGAAATTTCTGCAGAATTAGTAGATCAGATCAATGAGTGCGGTTTCTAGTTGATGACACGTAGTGGCGAAGTCAAAATGATGGCGGCATTTAATAACAGAGCGGAGACTACTATTGGTGTGGTCCGGAAGTCTATTTTGTCATCATGTAATATTTTAGAAACATTTTTATTACTCGCTTCCGGAAATTAAATTTTGTATTACTGATATTCATGTTAACGGCAGAATAATGTAATGTATTTTTTATTATTTACCATGGGATCATGAAACCGTGCGAAGTTCCCAACATTAGCGTTGGGAAAATAGTGATAAACAATTTTGTGCAATAACTTACACACTATGATCATGTAAATTTAATAGATGGAGTAAAGATATGTATATATTTGCCTAATAGCACTCAGGAGTATACAACATTAGCAAATGCTCATGTTACTCATAATTATACTGTAAAACAGGATGTACTGTGTTTATCAACGTCATCTGAAATCAAGGGTACGAATAATTACAATAATTTAAAATCATAATCAATGTTGGCGCGTAATTTTAGTTGTTTAATATAGTGTTGTAATGATATAAGTGTAAATAGATTATAAACGGGAAGCGATCGTCGTTCCCTGTGGAATTAGTTTGAAACGATTACACAGATAGGCATCAGCACCCTAATAATTGTTATTTTTACTGTCGTTAACGCGCGCTACCTAAATTTAGACACGAAACGCCACCTCATTTACTTCCAACCCCTCAATGTCATTTACGAACATGATAATTTCATTTTCCAAATTACATTATAGATTTTTATCTTTAACAACGACAGTGGTAATAACATTACGAGGATAAATCGTGGGACCGTTAAAACGGTCGGCGTTGAACCGACACAGCGTTAAAAAGATGAGGAAAATCAAACTCATGGTTACTTACTGAAGCGTCACTAAATGTAGTCCAATAAAGCTTGTATAAGCCTATGACGCGTAGCTGAAGCGGGTATGACGCGGCGCAGGCGCACGCCGCCCCCGCGCTCATCCGTCGCCCCGCCGCCGCTACGCTACCGTTCCGCTAAACAAACTTCACGCAGAGACGCCAAATCGATTCTCCGCGATCGCATCTCCGCCGCATCGCTCACCTAATAATACTAAATCACTTTTTTATCATCACTGTGATATTGTTAACGGATCGACTATGAAATTATGCCGGCAATCTCCGTCTCATTGTTTCCTTCGTGCTCCCAGAGGAGAGCGCCTCAAGGAAATCTGTTAACTCATAAATTCATTATCTCTAAATCAGTTCTGCATTGTTTCTGATGAACATCTTTGTTCGACAAATTACCGTGGTCGAATCATTTTTGGAATAACGGCAGATACTGTTCCGCCGATTTTCTGAAAATTAGATTTTGGTTATAATACAGAGACTTTAGAGTGAAACCAAATGGGATCATGATCAGGTTAAAAATGTGTAGGTAGTCAGATGTGATGATGTGGGTGTTCCGGTGATATTGTAATATATACGCAGTCATCTAATGATCGAAAATTGAAAAACTTTTTAATGATTGCCAAGTTTATTGAACTCAAGTTTAATCAACGATTACTGAAAGATGGAAAAACGAGGGTAGATAAAAAACAAAGATGGCGGTTTGCGGGCAATTTGAATGGTCGTCCATTGAGCGGAGTGAAATGGAGCGGCGCGCGCGCCGGTGACACGAGCCACGTACCAGACAGAGATTTGCAACATTTTTTCTCTAATAACCATTTAAATAGAGCCCGATTTAGTTGGATCTACATTTGATGCGCTTTATCTATGACGAATCGTATAAAATATCGATTTCTTTCAATTCGCATGAAGAATAAATATTGTGAATCATTCAGGTGATCTATTTCGTGACCAATGAGAATTTAGTTAGTAATCTATGTGGAGCGACGCAATCTGCAATTTATTTAATAGTTTGGGAGCAAAAAAATGTGTCTACACTGTTATTTAAATGAGTACCTACTAATAGTAGCGGTATCACAATTGAACATTATTATGACTGGTTTTAGTAAAGTAAAACAATTTAAATTACGTGATAACATCTACTAATTTTAAACTCTCTGTCTCATTTTTTGTTCACAAACGCAGGTATTGTCAATTTTACTAGTATTAGATTCAAATATTCATTAGCCTTTGTTTGATCCGTATCGATTCAATGAGATATCCGATGATCAACCGGATGAGCGGCTCGTCTTTGCGTACTAACTGAGAGCGAAGGTACTATAAAAACTCCCAAAATACAGACCTGTCCCTTTCCTACATCTCCACTAGGGAGCAATCCGAAAGGGTTGCCCTCTGCCGCAAAAACTTAGCTTGTAGTCTTAATTTCTAAACGACTTGGGCTTTTAGCTAGGCTTACTGTTAAAGTCACGATAAATATATTGTTACTGCTAAATTATTTTATAAATATAAACCAATAATGATCTGGTTGAGATTTTGTCTCATGGTAGAGTAATTATAAGTTTGTGTGAAATTGTTGTACGAACGTACGTACGTACGTAACTATAAGAAAATAAGATTTTAAGGAGATTTAGCGGCTGAAATACTATTAATAAAAACTAGTTTTAGGCGCTAAACCTCGTTAAAATCTTATTTTTATTTTCATTAAGATTCAGTAACAAGTTTTAAACATATATGTTCGTATTAACGAGTGTAGATAAAATCAACGATGAGGTTTATTTAACTTTAAACTATATAGAGATATATTAATTTATATTTAACAATAACCAACAGTGCGTTTGAATTTGAAATTGAATAGATATGAGAACATTTTTTAAACGACAAAAAAGATTTTATATTTACTTTTTATAAAATGTTGACTGCCTCATCCCGCAATCAGCCAGCAATACAAACACATTTTACATTGAAAGCAGAAAGAAATGATTTGAGGTTGCGCGTACGAATAGAAACAGTTTTTGTTGCGCGCGCGCCGGATGCGGTCTCAAGACGCAGTAATGTGTATATAATATTAAGTTAATTGCAATAAATAACTTCATAATATATGTCATTATAATTGTATCAGAAACAGTTTAAGATTTGATGACTTTATATTAGAAAACGGGATGTAATTAATATGTGTACGTACTAAAATAAATTACTTGTCTTTAGTTTAAATCACTCAAAAACGTTGTAAAAGGTCTTAAAATTAATCTTACTGACTGTGAACGGATTAGAAAACATCACTTTCACACTGTTTCACAGTGTTTTTTTAATAAACATAAAACAAATTAATTAGTTTTATGTTGGATCCGATCGAATCGGATTTGTGCGTACGGCTCGTGCAGTCGTGCCATCTTATTCGCCCTGACGATGATCTCATGAAGACATCGAAACTGTTAGTAAAATCTAACTTAAAATTAATTACGTGAGTTACCCTTTACAATTTATTACTATGTTAGCTCGTCACGTCAGTTTTAATTATAATATTACTTTTAATTCCGCATCACTTTGTACACAGTGCTCACATTTAAATACTAGATGAATTAATTAATATTTAATTATTTACCCCAGATCTATCGAACGGAAATTAATATCAGCTAACAGTTCAAATAATCTACATACACTATAGTATTTTTTTACCGTATTTTCCTCGATTCGAGCGTAGTTTAAATAAAAGTCAAGTAAAGTATTTAGGTATAAAAATAATGTAACTAATTATATTAATTTGCATGTAAAGTGAACCTTTAGTCACATTATTCTTTCGTGCTTTCCGCTCATATGTAAGAACTTCTATAGTCGCATGCAAACACACCTCTAAATAAATGATTAGACAACCAACAATTCTTCACTAACACAATAGTTTACATTTTCACAAGTAGGAAATATTATCTTGTTCACAGTATATAGCGTGTAATAAATATTAAATTGTTATTGCCGCAAGTAAGATATTCTATCCGTGTCTAAAGCCCATTAACATATATGTAATATGTCTAATCCCGGTCAAGTAATGGCTCATTTTGTCAGTCCCCCATGAAATGAGGTTGCGTTACATATTTTTTACGTAATCGATTAGAGAATTAATAATTGGCAGGTGTTCAGGGTGGTGTAATTCGCCATAGACGATAAATTTTCACATTTAATGAAAAAAAATATTTTTAAGTAAAAAAATATTTTTACATGTAGACAAAAAATTAAAAAAAAAACAAAAGATATCGAAAAAACTAGCAAAGAGTTCGGAGCAAGCTGGCGAGGACCGCTTTGGCTCCCATCTCTATAGTCTATGCCATCGATCCCAACCTCTCAATGGATGTCTAATCTATACTTCATCGACACCGGGTTGAGGTCCATACCTAAAGGGGTGTCTTCAGAAGGGTGTTGACAATGTTTGTAAAACTACTGATTGAGAGTCTACTGTTCTTGCCACTCGGTCAGTCTTTCAGTATAGTTAATGTAAATGTAACACTTTATAATATATAAGTTTAAAAAAAAAGTGTTTTAATACTTACATAGATATATGAAATCTGACTGTCACGTTGGTCTAGCGGTAGCGTGTTCAATCGCTGATAACGACGGTCCTATCCCGGGTTGGACCAAAAATTGCTATTAGTATTTTTATGGAAGAAAAGCACCTAATAGCTGGAGTATGAAATCTGGAGTTATACGCCCGTGTCTTGGAGAGCAAGTAATGCTGTGTGTGAGTCCTGCGTCTGAGCCGTCCAATCGGAGTGCGCCCGTGTAGACACAATACATATGTAGTGTATGTGTACCTGTGTAGTTGGCTTGTCTCTATGGATATTGGCTGTAGTATCCGATACTTGACCAGTAAATAAATATATGAATAAACTTTGGATGATGAGCTGGGATAACGGCAGCTTACATTCAGTGCGATATGACTATTTTTTTTAATAGGCTTCTCCTATTAATAATAATATCCTAGGACATTACTTACACACAGCCATCAGATCCCAAACTAAGCAGAGCTTGTACTATGGAAACCAGATAACAGATATACGACATATACTACTTTTTGTAAATACATAATTATATAGATAAATTACACACAGACTCAGGACACTGTTTGCCCTGTCCATGTTCATGCACACAAACATCTGTCCTGGGAATCGAACCAACAACCTCCGGCGTGAAATGGAATCATTTGCCAACCACTCCAACAGGTCCGTCAATCATACTAATATTATAAAGGCGAAAGTTTGTGAGTGTGTGAGAGTGTATGTTTGTTCCTTCTTCACGTCTAAATGGCTGGAGCAATTTGTAAATTATTTGGTAAGGAGTTAGTTGACATCCTGGATTAACACCTAACACACACATTTTAACGCGGGTAAAACCGCGGGGTACAGCTAGTATCATAATAATACTATGGGTCTACACTCTAATTGTATACTTCCCGCATAATCTCTTCTAAACTACTTTGATAGCCTCAATAAAGTCGTATTATGGAATCCAATAGCCATAACAAACTTTCGAACAATAACTATGGAACATTATTGAGCAATTTCGGCTGCCCATTAATCCAATAACAGTGGAATAACACAAATAACAAATAACATATTTGATAACAATGTTATTAGTAAATAGGTAGGTACATTGATCGTATTACTATGATAACTAGATTGGATTGGTTTGTGATCGGTTATGATTATGTTATTTCGGTGGATCGTTATTTTGCAACTTTTCGTAATTTTAAATTTTTTATTTTGTAAAGGGCAGAGTGTAACTGTTACTTTTGTAATCGGTAGACGTTCTCTAGTTAAAGCTCAGAATTCTGGCAGATTTAAATGATTTATGGGATACTAGCTGTGCCCCGCGGTTTTACCCGCGTTAAATTTTATAAATCATCATAGCTCCTCCCCCGTATGTGATACCGTGATAATATGTAGGTACCCTATATGTAGACCCGACCTCTTAGTCATATTCATTCAAAATTTCAAGTAAATCCCTGCAGTACTTTTTGAGTTAGGCCCGGACATACATACGGACAAACAGACAAAAATTCTAAAAACTATATTTTTGGCTTCAACGTCCATTGTAGATCACGCCCCAAGTATCCTTTTTAAAAATTATTCAATGAACAGTTTTGACTTCCCTATGATTTTATTATATGTATAGATTAAACAATTGTCAGCACTTTTGAAGATTTTGTGTCGGTTATTTTCATCATCATTATCATCATCATTATCATCATCAGCCGAATATCGTCCACTGCAGGATATAGGCCTCCCCCAAAGGTTTCCATAATGTTGCCAATTGGACGGGTTTGCCTTAGTCACCGCGTTTGGCAGGCGAGTTGGCTACCCCAGTTAAGTGGAAGGTACACAGGTGGTGCTGCAGCCTGACTAGCTAGTGTTTCACTTAGTCGCCATTTAAGGCACCCACGGGATTTTATGTTATTCTTTCTAGATTGGAAACTACACGGTTCGGTCATTATATAAGATTATTTTACTGACTAAGTTGGTAGTGAACATGCCTCCTGATCCAAATGTTGTGTCGTCTATTTATCTTGGTCTGTGAGTTTTCTATGTATTGTTTCTACAAAAGTATATAAGAATTGCTATCCGTTGTCTAGTTTCCATAGTGCGAGCTTTGCTTAGTTTAGGCTAGAATGACGTTGTGTAATATGTCCCGAATATTTCCCAATAGATCAATTTCTGAGCGCCTCTGTGGCGAAGGGCACTAGCTGTCGTTCCCGATCGTACTGATTAGACAACATTTCTTACTGAATATCCGAGGCTTACTTTGCCTACGGCTTGAACAATTATGATACTAGGGCAACCATTGCCTATATCAATGAATGATGATTCCGTTTTTTAAAGACCACGCCCGCAATGTTTAGCACTTTAGATGATAATACTTACTGCTTACTTATCGTCTGGGCAGTGGTAACCCTGGTGTCAGAGTGTTCAAGCCAGACGGCTTAGTAGGCCTCTGACATGGCTTAACGACTGGACATGGGACCGAGAGCTTAGCGTGCCCTCCGAAGCACTGAGACGCTCAGAAGTTAAACTACTTTGGTGGTCCCCACCTAAGGATTGACCGCGAGCCTTGTCGGTTAATCACTTACAGACCGATGAGAGCATCTAGCTATGAGCGCCTCAAATTTGGTCCGGACAAAAATTATTTATCTTAATACTGTGGAAATGTCGGGTTCTGGTGAAAATATGCTACAAAAAGTGAATTGAAGTGACGTGCAACAAGCCGGAAGCGGGTCGTACGCAAGCTTTGCGTTATTAACTGGGCATAGCAATATTACGCACTATTGATTTTTATTGTAATGACCAGCCATTTACACGTGTCTATCAGCCTATTCCTTATTCCGTATCGTGCCTGCTCAACTAAGTGTTAGATTAGCGGTCAATATACAGATAGGCGATCTCCAATAAGGTTTCATTTTTGTGCATCATCATGCTTTGGAACGTAACTAAGCCAGCTTCGTTGGGCTAGTGGAAGCATGTTCAACCGCGGATAATGAGGTTCTGGGTTCAAATCCCGGGTCGCGCCAAAAAATTTTTGGTTTCAGACCGGTAAAACCTTTACATCCTTGTGCCTAGGAGGGCACGTAGAGCCGTCGGTCTTGTACCCGAACTCTTTCCGGACGCGTCAACTAGTCTCGCGCAGTTGGCTAGTGTTCATTGAAACTTTCCGCTTTGATTGAAATTTGACGAGGAGGATATACCGGCGCTGCGGTTAAACCAGTTACCTCGCCACTTCATGTTCTGTGTTCGATTCCCGGACAGGACAACTATTTGTGTGAGCCATAAGTAGTTAAACTGAGTATAATTGGCACAAAAAACACCCATACTTTGTGTCCATTATATGACTGTAAAGTATATTCTGTGTGGTGACAGCATAGAATATCATCAGCCCATCTCATCCCGTGGGGGAAGTAGAAATCGACCGAAGGAATACCTACCAGAGAACGGGCAGCAGCGTTTTTCTGTCAACCCGTCTGCCTAACGTGGCGATAATGGCATATCCTCCCATTCTTTGGGGAGGCTTTTGTCCAGCAAAGTACGTCCAGTACTTTGGCTGACATGATGATGATGAAAGTATATGTTTGTAAAGTACCCTGCGACACGGGATTCAATTTAATAAATACATTTTTCTTAAAGACAAAAACCGCACCGTTGCTTTAAAAAAAGTAATAGATCCAAGGAAAATAAAATGTAGAAAGGTTGAAACAATACATTGCATAAACGCAAGCATACAATTAACTTCTTAACGGTATTTAACCGTAGAATATAAAAACAATTCACACAATAATCATTTTCGTTACATCCCTACTTACTCATGAGCATTTTATAACAACTTAAGATTATTTTTTTCATTTTGCCCAACTGGTCTCAAATGTAGAGTTATGTTTTTATAATCACCCATAAAACTTCATAATTTGATCATACAGGTGTAATCGTCCACAGTTACCGTAAAGCAACCTAATGTCGTTTTAATACTCGGCTCTGTACCGCAATTTGGTTGACAAAAAAGTCATTTGGGTGCTTTTGTACTGTGTGGGGTTTGATGTTAAGTTAATTATTTTTGTCGCCATTTTGGAAGGGTTAAGTAGGTAAAACTTGCGTGTGTTCTCGTGGTGTGTGGTTTTTTTATATTAAAAACTGGTCTACTGTATCAGCGACGGTACGTTCCAAATATCATAAAAGATACGTCTAGTACTTTTATATTTATAAATACATCACATCACATCATTATAGATATTTGAATGCCTCGATATTTGCCTAGATATTTGGTCTAGCGGTAGCGTGTTCACCCGCAGAAAACTAGGTCCTGGGTTCAATCCCGGGTCGGGCCAAAAGTGATTTTGGGGGATCCTTTCTGCAAAAAAGAAAATTTTCTAAGCATCAGCCCGAAGTCTGGGAGTTGGCGGTATTATACCCCCGTGCCTCGGAGAGCACGTAAAGCCGTCGGTACTGTGCCTGACCTCTTTCTGGTCGTGAAAGGCGACCCATCGGATCATGAGAGTGATGGAATAGAAAGTGCTTCTGTGTTTGCGCACACACTTGTGCTACAATGTGTACTACAATATTTTCCACGCAGATGGCTAATCTCTATTGAGACTGCCCACCGAGGCCAAACCTCAACTAGGAGGAAATTATTATTATAAATTACATATACAAACAGAACCAATAATCATGCTTATCACACACAGATTTGTCGTGGGTGGGGATTAAAGCCACGAACTCTGGCATAGCCTTCAGGGTCTCTAACCACTACAATCTTATTTAATACGTAATTTTAATGCATAGAAATGATTTATATTTTATGACATGCTTTTTTGTAATTTCTATTTCTCTAATCAGTATAATAATATGTTGATATATTGTTTAATTGTTATAAAGACACATTACAGTGTTAGTTAAACCTCAACTGAAAAGCTAAAAAGTGAAGTTTCTGTAAATCGTAACATTTATGAACAACAAGTGAATTATGACTACCCTCGGGATCAATGACCCTAGTTTCCATTCGTATCGACAAATGCCCTCCTCGATCCTCCATCGGATAAGTGGTTTCGTATTTTCGCTCATTAACGTAGAGTGACATGCGACAGTTGTACTAAAAATCCCTTAAAACCGATCCTCTCATACATTAACACATCAGTAACTGCCCAGAGTCAAGGGACTCCTTCAGTAAACCCAAAGAGGGTTCCTCTTTCCTCTGGAACGAGTAGTAATTTTATAATGCTTAGACCTCACTTGCCTCTATTGTCTGATGACGCAGTGAAAGACACTTAGGCCAACTGCGAACATTTTCAAACTCCTCCTTGATTGATTAAATTCGTTGTGGGATCCAAGACAGTTAAAGTGATTCCGCGGGACATGCCTGAGCGTCACCGCTCAGTGTCATTTCATTGTGTGCCACTGTTGATCCTGGCTTACAGGAGTTGCAGTGTTGGGTAAGAGGGAGGGACTAGTCCCGTAACTGCAAACGTCATACGTATAAAAAAACATGGGTCATAAGTAACTAACACAAGCCATATGTCGTCAGAAGTAAGGTAATTGTATTACACACTAATAGTGATGTGTCTATACAAAGCTGTAATCAACGCTCCGCGTTTACGGATGTGACACAAATTGATTTTCATTATAGGTTCCGTACACATTAGTTGAAGCTTTTTTTCGTTTGGGTAATCATGCTTATTAATATGGTTTTCTTACGACACAGCCATGTGGGATTTCTCGACAGAGAAATCCCACATGGCTGTGACACAGACAGTTAAATGAGGTCTACGAAAAAGGTGTGAATAATTTTACGATGTAGGATAATGACAGGACAAATCCTGGCATGATTAGCACTATTATTTGTTCTGTGTGTGTTGTTTTTCTTATATAATAATTAATAATTCCAATGTATTTAAAAAAATATAACTATGTTTATCAGTTGTCTGTTTGTAGTACAGACTCTGCTTAGTTTGGAATCAGATGGCAGCGTGTTAGTGGACACAAATATTTTTTTTATTTGTTTTTTACAAATACAAAATAGTCCTTGGTCACAAGCAGCATCTGTAGAAAAAAAACAAATGGCTACTCTATGGTAAGATAAGACTTCACTCGTCCATAACAAATTCATATAAGCATCTATGTGTATGTGGACAGGTTAGTTAAGTAATTCCTAACGGATACCGGTAGGTGGCGTTAACATTCACATTAAAATGTGTTAGAGAAGGCATGTGTCATTTAGATAACAAAAGGATTTGTCGTTTGCTAATTGGCAAAATATTGCAGTCTTTACAAAATATTACTTTCTTCCTAGATAGTCGATGGCAATCGACATATGGCAGACACTGCCCAGGAGTTGGCTATAAGGATCGCATTGTCAGTAGCGTCCATCAGATCTTTGAGCGTGCATTTGTAAGAGGCAGTGAAACATGATAATAGGTGCCCCATGGTTTATGTGACACATTTACATTCCAGGCTGCGATCGATAATATATTTTCTTGGCTACGACTAACCTGAGTTCGAATCCTATTTATCAACTTCCAGGCTAGCTAAAGCAGTTTCCTTCCAGGAGCAAGACTTTCTGATGGTGACACATATAGTGTAGGCAGTATGCCAGCTATGGTGAGGGTGTACCCCTCGCCATATCTGGTATATAGCCTGTGAGAGTTCTCCGCTCAGTGGAAGAACGTACTTCACAAAGCTGTGTCGACTTTTAAGACTTTGTAGCACAAGACTGTGATTATGTAACACTACTGGTTCAAATCCTGTTGGTGTTCTAAATTTATTACGCTCGAGAATTTAATTTAAAATACGTGTATATAAATAATTAATTTAAAACATTTGGTGACAAAAAATTATATTAGCTTGCCTTAACAAGTGCTTGCTTTTTGCGTCCGTTACTTCAATATTTCCTTCCATTTTATTTTATTAGCCTATTTTACCACCCAACACGGTAGGTATTATTTCAAATTAGTCACAGATGTTTTTTCACGTCATCGATCGACTTATATATTTCAAAAGGAGAAAAAAACACGTTAGCCAAACATAATGCTTCCTATTTTAGTCCATTGTATTTTAAAATGCCAATGTATTTTTTAATAGATAAACCTATTTATTTAAAGACTATTTATTAAAAAAAGTATAAAATCATTTTTGATGGCATAAAAAACTAATAAACTTTGCTTGCTATTGAAAAAAGGTGTCTAGATTCAATTTGCTTTTCGTAGAAACACTGCACTGGCGAGGAGTAAAAACTGTACTTAACCAGTAAACATTGAACTGACAACGGAAGCAATAATAAAGTGGTCGTATGTGGTATGCCACTTTGTCTTTCCTAGTATTCGTTTTTATAATGACAAGTCAGCAGACAAGTATACAGCTCATCTGGTGATAAGTGGTTACTGTAGCCTGTAATTATATAACAACATAACCTCAAATATAAAAAAGCTACACTCATACAACGCATTCAAACACACACACACACATACACACACAATAACTATAATCGTTACAATTGTAAATATTTGGAATTGTATTTGTAAAAAAAGTACTGTTTAGAATTTCCGGAGAGTGACTGGAGTTCTGTAGCACAATGGTTACCGTAGCTTGTAAATTTACAACAAAATAAACTCACTTTATAAATATGTTTTTTTATTAATTACTAGCTGTGCCCCGCGGTTTTACCCGCGTTAAATTTCTTATATTATCACAGCTCCTCCCCCGTAGGTGATAGCGTGATAATATGTAGCGTATATGTTGACCCGTAATATTCATGATAATTTTTTTAGTAAATCCATGCAGTACTTTTTGAGTTTAGCCCAGACATACATACAGACAAACAGACAAAAATTCTAAAAACTATATTTTTGGCTTCGATATCGATTGTAGATCACGCCCCAAGTATCCTTTTTAAAAAATATTCAATGCACAGTTTTGACTTTCCTACGATTTTATTATATGTATAGATAATTTTATTTAAATTGAACATTTTGTCGTTATCAAATGTTGCATTATAATTCGTTGAATAATAAGGCATTATGATTACTCATAACGAAAATAAATAACCCGTTAATAGAAAGATAGATAAGGACACTCTATTGCACACCACAGAATAAATATGTAGATATATAGACATAGTTTCAATTTATGTACAAAATATGTTTGACCAATAAAACTCCTTTGATTTTTTTCCTATGATAGTGTAACTGATTACAGACATTTGACACTTCAATGTCACAATTAAATAATGGAAATTCTGTTGTTTAATTAAGAGTTTTCTCGATTACTCTAATGACGTCAATACTCAATAGTTTATTGCGTCCCATAAAGTAATTTACAGATGTTGTGATATTGAAGTATCAATTATGGACCCTGCGGGCTCAGCGACATTCAATAACGTCATTGAATGTTCAGTAAGAAATAATAAAACATATTTTATTAAAAGAATGAATTAAAAAGTCATAAAGACAACATAACGAGATAAATTCGATGAGCAATTTCAGCGAAATATTTAAGCGTATTTCGAGAAGAATTGCAAAACTGAAGTGGCAGCGCGCGGGTCACCTAGCTCGTAGCACCGACGGCCGTTGAGGTAGAAAGGTTCTCAAGTAGCGACCACGAACCGGAAGACGCAGCGTGGGCAGCCCGCCTACAGGATTGACCGATGATTTTGCGCAGATCGCTGGAAACCGCTGGATGCGAATAGCGCAAGACCGGCAATTGTGGAGATCTTTGGGGAGGTCATTGTCTAGTAGTGGACGTCTTACGTTGATATGATGATTTCTAGAAAAATGGACAGTCCCCATTACCTTTATACATTTATTTATGACCTGATCTATAACAAACTTCAAACGTTCCGAACAAAATACATAGATTTAGGTATGTAGGAACAACGGCCTCCAATTACATACATCCATTAAATAAATAAAAAAACAATAAAAACCCAATTATGGGACATAAACAAAACAAATGTGCAATAGTCATTACATCGCCATCGCATTTAATTACAGACCCGACTTTAATTATGTTCACTCTTGACACTAATTCTACAAACGTCACAGAATAACAGAAAGACAATCAACTGATACCAATCTGTAGCAGTGTGACAATAATATAAGACTGCGTACATGTAGTCTGTGCTAAATCGCATTTTAATTAGCCAGATAAGGTTCGCCATTAGCTAGCAAATTACCCGCGGAGCTGTTTGTTTTATTTTATTTCTGCTTATCTGTTAATGTTGCATCTTGTCCGTCAAATTACCGGAAAACGTATGGGGTTCATGTGCGAGCGATTACGACGGTTTTTGGGAGATGTGAGCAGTAAAACTAAGTGATATTAACAAATTTTTTTAACATAAGGCAATATAATAGTGCTGGGTGAACGTTGAGAAAGATAAAAGATGGAGCATAGTTAACTCAGGCTTCGCAAAAATATATCGCGACGATATATGTAACTTAACATTGAATTTAAATCAGTTGAATTAATGAAATAAATACCCGTATAACGTGTGTATAATATAAAATGAAAATAAGCATGTAGGAGTTAAAGATAACGATGAAATACTCTCTCAGCTTTCAGCAGATAAAGAACAAATTAATGCCAATGCAACAGTATGGCGACTTTTAGTGCTAATAGATAAAATTGTGTTACCTTATTCAATATAATATTTTCACTACTTCTGTTTTACCCTGGGTTCTGGGTTGTAGAGATTTTTATAGTAACAAAACTTGTTACCAGCAGTCCGGGGTCAGGAAATAATTCATGTTTTGAAAATTTTAACGTCTCGTCCATTTTGCACCTGACCTGTTTCTAGACATGTCAATTGGGACGTCCCAATCGTACCATAAAATTGAGAGACAAGAGAGTATATCCTAAGGTATATCTTCAGTTTGTTTACACAAATCACTATAATATGTCTACCGTTGATAGCCATGGCGAGAATAGAAACCACCAGTGGCACTTCCCGCCATGGCGACAATAAAACCCGAATATGATTAAATTGAATAATCGCTTCGCTTATAATGGGACCCTACTTCAAGATGGCGGGCTACCACAAGATGCGTTCATTTTACAATACGTACTTATACATTACAATTGTGTAAATTTTTTACACCACTTAATTTCCTGTACACGACGGATAATATTGAATATACATATTTTAGTGGCTGGCATAATTTACGGGCTGTACTAGGGAATTCATTTAATTTAAATTATGAATTGTTAATTGAAATTAGTGATGTTGAAATATAAATAGACATGTTTAAATTTTATTTGTTAATTCCAAGGCGTACAGTTTTTGTATGACACTCTCGTCGTTAACACTACAAAAGATTAGAGTGTAATACAATACAAAAACCGTAGAGTTAGGAATCTGATGATTTTATTAGATAAGTCTAAATTTTAGTTTTTTTATTCTTACTTAATAAAAAAACGACCACACCACGAAAATTTATCCCTGTATCGTATTAGATATAGAAACCTTACAATTTTTGGCTTGGTGTTATGTTATTTTGGAAGTGTTCTAGAAAGCCTACAGAGAAGAACCATCGAAGAGGTCTGACTATTCTTTCTTTTTTAAAACAACGCTTATATTATTAAATTGAATGACTTTACAAGCATGTTTTTATCAGAAAAAAAAATACGTCCAGACTCCATGTAATGCGGGGATTGAATCCCAAAACCCGAGGGCGCAGAGGTAGTAGTGATACGACTACCTTACTTGAAAAGCCTATTGGTTTAGTGGTTATTGACCTTGACTGCTAAGCCAGCGGTTGTGGGTTCGACAGTATTATTTGTTCTTTGTCTGAGTGTAATTTATCTATAATATGTATGTATTTGGAAATATAATAATAATAATCTAAATAAATAAATAATCTAGGGACAATGTCACACAGATCATCCTCGCCCCAAACTAAGCAAAGCTTGTACTATGGGTACCAGGCGAAGATATACATACTTATATAGATAGATATATACTTATATAAATAGAAAACATCCATGACTCAGAAACAAATATTCGTGCACATCACACAAAAATATGCACTTACCGGGATTCGAACCCAGGACCACCGGCTTCGTAGGCAGGAGCACTACCAACTAGGCTACGGTGACCGTCGTGTCGACGTGATAAATATGTTTATCTGCTTGTGGTACAGTTATCTGGTTGTCATAGTCATAGTCTCTCTATGACCTGATGGTCTCTACTAAGTCCCAAACTAGATAGAGCCTATTGGTTGACCCTAGTCCCTACATATTTATTAGTATTTTAACAACAGGACCACACCTGCAGCCAGGTCTCATGCCTGGATAAACTCACTTCACTCACAGCGGCCTATGCGTAGCACTCATTGTTTTTGTTTCGTACCCCTTGTCTTCATAATACTTCAGAGAGAGAGAGAGAGAGATAAATTACCAAAATGGTCGCCCACTAACTAAAGCTGTCACTAACATAACGAGTTGAGGAATATAGTGTATAATCCCCAATTTACTAGAGTGACGTCACGAACCCCTAACCAGACGTTTCCGGGACTAAATTGAACACTCGAGACAGGTGAGGGATAGAATCGATCAGTGCAGTGATCAATAGCGTAGGGTGATATATTATTATTTGGATACATAAGTTGATACAAAATAATTAAATTTATTTCTACACTTATTACTACAAAAAGTTTTATTGCCTATGTTAGGTATAAAACATGTTTTTATTAATAAGTAATGACATCTCTTTGTTTTACTTCAACATACAATATTAAGAATCTACAATTTTTTTTCGTTATCTGTAATTTTCCCGTTAAACCCGTTTAGCCGAATTTAAAACAAGTAGATTAGCAATGCGACTGTATTGTTTTTGTATGTATGTTACATAATTTCTCCGTTGCTTGTGAATCGATTTTTATAATTACTTTTGGAAAGTTCACCTACAAAATTATTTTAAATAGGTTGCTATTTATGAATTTGAAAAGTGATTTTTTTTATACTAACTATTAAATAAATTAATCGTGAGGTAATCGTGATGGCATTTAACCGTAATCGTTATTAAAAGATCTTAACAAAGTAACTACGTAGGTACTTTGCAATTTATACCCAAGACTCGGTTATTTTGTGTGGCCTTTTGATTACATCAAAAATCGTTCTCACAACCACCGTTCGATTTTATTAACGCCATGTTTAGAGTTAGGCTTTCACTGCCTCACCGGACAGTAGAGGTGAACGTGGGTTTAAGCCGTCTAGCAAATAAAACGTAATACTTGAGCTCAATTCTTGGCGGTTACTGTTATGGGGATACATGAGCGGATCATTTCTTAATAGGGACGTTTTTTGCAAGTGTTACTCTACACTTATACGGAAAGGCGCAGGTTATTCGTCGCATTGAGGATCGGAGAGGGCATATCATCAAAACAAATGCAAAAAAACGTCATGGATGACGCTGGTAGTCACCTCCGCGGTCTAATTCTCAACCGGCGAGTGCGATAAATCAGTTTGTGTGTAGTGTCACGAGAGTCTCTGATGGTCTTGACTTGCTCTAGGAAAGACCCAGACGATGAGATCACTATCACGTCGTCCGGGTCGTCAAAGGAATTACTGGGTCCTGCAACTGCAAAGGGCTTGGACGAATATTTGATAAATTTAACGTATATTTATTTAAACACATTTATTTCCAGGGTGAACGTTTTAAACTCCATATTACATTCCCATTTTATGCTTAAATTTGTCAATTTTACTTAAAGTGTTAAATAGTTTAAATACGAATGGACAAATTTTTTGTAGTATAATTATGTTAATAAATATGTATATATATTCTGTGGTAAATATGGATAAATGACATGCGGTTAATATTTATTATATATGATAGAAGACGAAGCAAGGGGCATAGCTTGTATTATACCAAACCATTGTTCAGTTGAATAGATAATCTCTTTAAAACAAAATGGAGTGTTGTAATTCTATAATCAAACATGTCCAACGTGACAATACTCTGAGATCAACTTTAAGGACCTTGTCACGACCAAAGACAATATCGAGATCCTATCTTTTTAACATGCGTCGCACGGGCAAATATTACAAGCCCACACGGTGTTATTAAGCTATACTTATCGACTTTCTAAGCGGGCATAAACGTAAAATAAAAAAGGTAAATCACAATTAAGAATTTTTTTATCTTCTACAAATATTATACTTTTTATATTAGATGAAAAACGAAGATTAGGTGAAAAACTACCAAAGGTCAACTATTAAACTTATAAGAGTCAGAAAAACAGTGTTGCTGACCCTTCCCCCTACACCCATGAGCTTTGGCGACCATACTCACACGCTGAAACACAACACTTAAGTTATTATTAAGGAATGTCTTCTGTGGAGGTACTTCCCCAGTCGGGCTGCTCTTTGAGCGAATTAACGCTGTGCCCCTACCTCTCTAAAATTTTTATAAAACTGATGATTTTATTGTTTCAAGTATTTTTTTGTCATTTGTGTCGAATGTGTTAGTAATTGTTAGTAGTTGTTATTGTAATTGTAATTCCTCCATATTTTTATCTTATAAGTAAGATATTCGCATATTGTAGAATGATTATTTTCTAAATTGCCAAGTAATCATTCACCCCAGCCCCTCCAACGCAAACTTGTCAATTCACTGGTGTACTTTACATAAAGTGACAAAAAATTGTCTGCGTGTTCACCAGCTGATGACTAGTAGTTAGTTTGATGGTAGATCTATATTATATAATTACCAATAACAATTAACACGTTTTTCCTATATGGGTACACCAGTTTAATAGAATATTTACATTGATCGTTATCCCATGTATGGTCATCAAACAATTAACTTTGGTGTTCCTAAGATCGGTTGCAGATGTTCCCGAGGTCCTGTCTAGAACGACTTTTTCCTTGTACTTTTTTACAAACAGCACACGATACCCATAATTAACATCACAAGATGAATATTAATAAACTAAAGTCCGCTGAAAGAATGCGGTCCTGACGTCTGTCAATACTTATATAACATAAAATTCAGCGATATATTATAATATTTACTATAGACATAACAATATCTCAAACCAGCACATCTATCAATTTGGGGTAGACCGTCCGCCGTTAATCTGCGAACTATAGACACTGGTAGATCAAATTTAACATAACTTTTCCAACACACTTATTGTAAAAAATTGTGAGCACGGCTGTATAGATGTTTGTTATTCCACACAAAGACTGCCGAAAGGATTTTGATGAAACTTTGTAGTAATATAGCTTATTATATATATTCGGATAACACATAGGGTATAATTTATAAAGTTTAACACGGGTAAAACCACATAACAATAATTGTATAAGGCACAACTTGTGCCTTATACCATTTATAATATACAAGCTTAGCCTCCCAGTTTATTCGTTTTTAACTGTTTTTGCATTGTACCTACTTGATTTTAAAGCGAGAAAAAACGAGCGGGGTCTCTTAATTGTATGTGTGTTGTGTTAGTGTTTCTACTTAAAAAGAGTGCACTGAGTACTCTTTTTAAGCATAAATATTAATATTATCGTCGATGTAAATTAAATTATCATAATGTTATAAAATATAATGTTCGGTGTAAAATGAAGAATAAATAATTAAATTTGAATAAGTATTTAGTTAATAATATGTAAGCATTGTTTCATTAGAATACAAATAGAATATCATATTCTAAAGGTCTAGCTTAAGTATGCATATATGTGAGCGCGCGTGTATATGTGTGTGTATATTTGTATGCATAACTGTGTGTGTTTATGTTGGTGAATTATAAATACTTTAGACCCAAAAAAATCTCAGAATAATTATGAAATACAATATATACCATAATTTTAAAACATATTGAGAAACTGATCAGTCTGTCATCCAAATGTCAAAATCTACACAAACAGTTGTCGTGGGTGGGGACCGAATCGCAGACACGAAGGCGCTGAATTTATTTTAATACGCGACTAAATCATTATCAATTAAATTACTGTATAAAAGTTCATTGAACTAAACGTAGCACCCGTTACCCAGCGGCATAGGTGTTCAAATGTAAAATATTATTTTTTATTTACTCTACCACCTTGTATTAATTTCAAGGCAATCAATCCAAATCAGCTGTAAAAGTTATTAATGCGATGAATATAATTACTTCCACAATTTATTTAACTACCCGTACTTAAATCTAGTAATTATTCCTACCCCCATAACTAAAAACACGAAGACAAATAATTTCAGTTGCAATTTTAATATGGGGTGTAAGTAACGACTGACTAACGCAAATATGTTATAATACACTTAAATATCAAAAACTCCAACTTACCCCAGATATAACGGATAGAAAGACTTCTGCTCTATCGGTTTAAACATGTAGAGTAGGGCGTTAACTTTAAAAAAAAGGCGAGCCACCACCTTTCTTGCTTTATGTTACATAACCCGGATATTACCGACAGCACGAGCTTTGTCCTAACTACTCTGTTATCCTTTATAAAGTGATCTAGGGACAAGTGGGTTAAGCTAAGTGTCTATAGTGAATAACCACCTGTCCTCATATTGACCTCGCTCTATGTTACATAACCCGGACATTACGGACAACCGAGCTCTATCCTAGCTACTCTGTTGTCCTTTATAAAGTGATCAAGGGGCAAGCGGGTTAAGCTTTTTTTAAAGTAATCGATCGCTTGTCATCATATTGTGCTCGCTCTGTGTTACATAACCCGGATATTACGGACAGCACGAGCTCTGCCGTAGTTACTAAAGGAGAATAGGGTTATTGTCCTTTATAAAGTGATCTAGGGACAAGCGGGTTAAGCTAAGTCTTTATAGTGAAGGACCACCTGTCCTCATATTGAGCTCACTCTATGTTACATAACCCGGATATTACGGACAACTCGAGCTCTATCCTCCTAGCTACTCTGTTGTCTTTTATAAAGTGATCAAGGGACAAGCGGGTTAAGCTTTTTTTAAAGTAACCGATCGCTTGTCATCATATTGTGCTCGCTCTGTGTTACATAACCCGGATATTACGGACAGCACGAGCTCTGCCCTAGTTACTAAAGGAGAATAGGGTTATTGTCCTTTATAAAGTGATCTAGGGACAAGCGGGTTAAGCTAAGTGTTTATAGTGAAGTACCACCTGTCCTCATATTGAGCTCACTCTATGTTACATAACCCGGATATTACGGACACCACGAGCTCTGTTATAGTTACTCTGTTGTCCTTTATAAAGTGATCTAGAGACAGGCGGACTAACTAAGTGTTTATAGTAAACGACCACCTGTTTTACCATATTGAGCTCGCTTTATGTTACATAACGCGGATATTACGGACAGCAGGAAACCTTGTCCTTTGTAAAGAGATATAGGTATTAGCGGGTTAATCTAAGTGCCTAAAGTGAGCAACCACTTATTCTTGTATTGAACCCGCTATATGTTACATAACCTGTTCATCCCTGAGTCATTCATGCTCTTCAATATAATCTCAGACAGTAAGATTATAGATAAGGTAAGATAACTGTTTCAACTACTGTATGGCTTTCTAAAAAATATTATAGAAAAAAATACTCACGTAGACTTTAAAAAAGCGCTTGTAAATAGTCAGAACATGTTTGTAGTAATATAGTTGTATACATTATTATTTCTAGTAACATAGATATTTAGGTACACATTGTATTGATTGTATGAAAACATTTATAAAAAATATTTTATAATAGCAATGATATTTAGCTAGCTCGTATCAAGTTATTGTCAAGAGATTATGTTATGTTATTATTATGACGGACCTTGTGTTCGGACGGCTCTTAGTACTATCATAATAAAAAAAGCAACAATATATTTCTGAATTTATGGTAACAAAAAGTCTGCGTTAGGCTGTCCCTTACACCTAATGCCGCTGTTATTAAGCCACAGCTAGCTTACGGTTCCTACTACGGCGCGCAGGCGCAGGTGCGTACGTGCAATCAATTAATATTTCACTATACCCGTATAGCATGAGTCATTCGATTCCCTCACTTAAGGCGCTGGCAACAGCCAAATTGGATTTCAGGAAGTTTTGTAAATTGTAATTATAAATACTAATAAGTTTATGTCGTTTAAAATATAGATGCCAAATTTGATAATATTTAAAAAAATGCATTAATTCTAAAAAAAGTAAAAAAGATTTCACTTCTGATCGAATCAATTGAAAAGAACCATTAAGTCACCAATAATGCTTAAATAAAAAAAAGCCTTGTATAGACGCCAGCACATCAAGCTAGTGCTAATCTAGCTAATCAGTCAAATTTCCCCAATTGAAAGTGAACGTTATGCTTTTGTGATAAAGTTGAAAATATATAAAAGAAATTTGACTGATTGGGGTAGCTCGATACATGTAAAAGCCTTATATTTTGACATATTTAATGCTAAGCCAAGTACGCCGGTTACTTAGTCAAGCCTTTTTTTTCAAAATATTCAAACTAATTAGGACTTCTATTTTTTTTTTTGTAAGAATGTACACACTAGGTCATAAGTAATGTAAAATAAGGACCTATTCGTGAAGTCCTGTTATTGATATTATGTCGTTAACTATATTGTTATTTTTTTACCATTGCAGCCTACCATAGCTGTTGGTATTCTAAGAATAAATAAATGTTGTGCATTTAATTATTTGTAAAAGCTTTGTTTGTCTTAAAATTATCATAACGTTTATATTAAGTTTATTGGGAATTACTAGTTTTGTCAAATTTCACCCAAATTTTTTACATCTTTTGCTACTTTTCTGTTCATTTCTGTCTATTTTGACCCGTACAAATTGAGTGTTGTCAGCATCTAAACAACATTTTAAAAATAGTACCTAAAAGTCTCACCCGTAAAAAAACAAGTTCTACACTTTTTATAGAAAGATACCATTGCTTTTTGATTGGAATAACTACGTGACATTTAGCAGAGGTTGAAATTGAGTTCATTTTGAGTGAAATATTATGCGATGATTCACATTGCGCTAAATAGATTTCCTCAGAATTTTAATACGCTTTCGTCTAAGAATTATTTAAATTTTAAAATGTTGGTTAAAGTCAAAGTTATAAATATTTTACACCAAAACTCTCATATAAAGTCCATAGTGATACTATTTATATGTTTTTGTTAATATCTTGTATGGTTTTGTTGACTGCACGTTTGGCGCAACGTTTAGAGCAGATTTCACCGTTAAAATTAAACGCGATCAATTAACGCTAAACTCAGTTACAGGTAGCGGAACCGAGTTTAGCGTCCATTGATCGCGTTTAATTTTAACGGTGAAATCGGCTCTTAATAAGACAGTCGCCTGACCACTGCGTGTCCCGGGTTCAATTCCCGCGCAGGACAACTATTTGTGTTAAGTTTGGATGTACTTTGTGTCCATCAAATATATGTTTGTAAAGTACCCCGAGGTATAGGAATTAATTTTCATAGTGCGGGTGTTGTCGTTTTCACATAAAAAAAAAAAAATCGGTCATTGTGAATATTAACTAGTCAGTCTGTGGATTTACTTCCAGTATCTGTGTTTATTAAGGTTCTGTACTATTGCACAGAAGTGATTCTCAACTAAAACTACTTTATACGCACACTAGCAGTTCCCGCGGACTTCGTTATAAATATTTTTGTCTCCGCCCGTTTGTCCCGCGTAATACTTCGGGTTAGAAGTTCGGCATAAATTTTGGTATTTTTCAGAGCCTATGACACTCCACTTTAACATAGCTTTCTATTGGTGAAATAATTTTGAAAATCGGTTCTGTAGATGTAAAGATTACCCCTTACAACGTCACAAACTCACAAACGGTACCTCTTTATAATATTAGTATAGATAGTATAGATTACCTAGGTATTCTGCAAATCTAGCAAAATCTGAGAGAAAAAGTTTATTGTAATAAGAATACGTCTGCTATAGCCAACCTATATAGAGGAACTAGCCAAGAAGTGAACATGGATATCCTAACTTGACTGCCCTGTTGGTCTATATGTTAATCACCCTGTTAAGAGTGTGCTTAACTTTGCTTAGTTACTTAACTGCCTGTGCCTGTGTTAAACTAGGAAATACACACATAGCACTTTTGGTATAGACCCTCACGAGCTTTTTTTTTTAATTTATGCTCATAGCAATCGTTTTCACTAGTCCGTAGGTGATCAGTAAAATTGAGCAAATACCTAGGCATTTGCATGTGGCAAGTGGTTTAATTTACGAGGGCATCCGGGTTTCCGAGGGGCATCCGGGTTTCCGAGGATTGTAGTCATAATGTAAATACTAGATATAAGAATAATTTCATATTACATACTACCCGTCTCCAGAAAATAAGTAACTCTTTTATGGGCAATGTATAAGATTCTATAACAAACTTCCCAATGATATTAGAGAATTGTCTACGAATAAGTTAAAAAGAATTATTAAAGCCAAATTGTGTAGCAGGGCATATTATAAAATATCAGATTAGTTAAGTGATAAAAGTGCTTGGGATTGAGTTGTACTGAGTCAACACACATGATTGTAATTAATCTTTAGTATATTTTATTTTAAAAAAGGATTCCTACTGAGTTTTCTGGCAGTGTTTTTCATTAGCTGCCACGTCATGCACTGCACGGTAGGGTAAAAAAATATGACGATTCCACACAAATGTAAATTTTTTACGAAATAAAGAATCTTTGACTTTGACATAAGCAATCAATAGTCGATGATTGAAGTCACAGGTCTATCGGGTGACATAAACAAATCTGACACTACGCTAACACCCACCAGCTACTTTATTATAAAGAAGGTTATTGAAGCAAAATGGCCCCCTGAAGTTGCGGATTCAATTAATCTACACATTACCCAAGTAATGTGTACAATAACGGTTAAACGGACGGTTAATTTACAGAATATTTTAGCTATATTCTATGCCAACGTGCATAATACATAATTACCATGTTACTATGATTAATAATGGCATTATTTTATGCCAAACATAGCCATAATAAACTAATTAACATGTTAATGTAAAACATAATTTGTTGTTAAATCTTATTTCAACGCCATTAATTTAAACAAAAGGTGTGTTCAATATTAACGAAATAAATGCAACGGTTTTCATGTGAACAATATACTATTATAAAATTTTCTATCAAACAATTCTTTTATTTTTTAAATTCCCGTGCACGACTTTAATAATGTAAGAATATTGCAAATATGAGTAACAGATACCAATCTAAGTTGACCTTTTGCTCACAATCAATTCCGAAAACAACTTGAAGTTATGAGGGGTCCCAATAAAATGGCCGTCAGAAAAATATGCGTTTTTGAAGAAATATTCCAATACTAGTCTAAAGAATTCTAATTATGTTCGAAGGTATCGCTTAAAGGTGTTTCCTACATACGTTTAGTAATTATTATTAGTAACGTGAATTCTTCATCGCAGACTGAATTTAAGTCCGATAGATAAAATTATCTAAGTACATGTAATGGTCGACTTAAAAGCATGTAAAATGGATAATTGCTGGCGTAAATTTAATGACTACTTGGTTAAGATACTGATAAAAATAGCCAAGTGCAAGTTGATTTCCATATCAGAGGGTTACATCCCTTCTTCAGACCTATATGAAGATGTATAGTTCTCCATTTACCGCCTAATACAAATAAATAAAATGTTATTTTTGGACATTAGATTGTAGTGATGCATATGTTATCCTCGATTCTTGTATTATTTTTGGACTACACACGGCTACATATCAAGCTATACATTTCCATTATAAGCTGACCTCTCCTTGTATTGAAATCCTATACAACGCGGGATCAGCTTATTTTGGAAATTATAGCTTGATATGTAGCCGTGTGTACAATAAAGATATTTCATATATAATTTTATCTCTTAATTACATTTTTTTACGTAACGACATGAAAATAGGCTATGTTTAAACCGTTTCAATTTTACGCGTCGGTCTTGTACCTAACCTCTTTTTGGCTATGACAGCTAGCCGTCCTTCCCACCATAGGACGGACGAATAGAAAGTGTACGAGTGTTCTTTTAACTAGCCGTGTGGTTACCACGCGGACCCAGACAACTGACCGAACGACAATTGGTCGACATGACAATTAGTCGACAGTCATTTGGTCGACAGTAAATTCATCGACATTGATATTTAGTCGATGCACGTTAGTGCGAAAAGTATTCCACATCGTTTGGGTTAGGTTGGGTTAGAACGGTGACCATTTGGCGCGCGAAGGCGAGCGAGCGTAGCGAGCGTGCCGCGGTAGCGGCCGCCGAGCGCTAGAAAAACATTAACCATGGATATCTCCATAATGGCATGCCTTGCTTTGCCTTCGCACTAACGTGAGTCGCGTTTCAGTACTTTAGGGCTGCAGTTCATCGCTATTTTGAACTTCGAAATACAGTATTACAGTCCATAGGATCCATGAAGGTAGATAGTAGATCGTTACCTTGGATAGATTTGTCGTCCAATTGATTTGTCGACGAATTATGAATTTCGACCAAAATAAATGTCGACTAAACATTTGTCGACTAATTGTCATGTCGATCAAATATTTGTCGACCAATTGTCGTGGACCCGTTACCACGTCCATAAAGAATAACAGGGCCACTCCATACAATCCCGTGAGTGTAAAAAGCGACTAAGCGTCGAAGCCTATACCAGCTACAAACTAACTGCGGTCACCAAATCGCATGCCAAGCGTTGTGACTACGGTAATCCCTTGGAATCCTTTTAGTTGGAACCTTTTGGGGAGGCCTATGTCCAGTAGTGGACGGTATCAGGCTGAAGATGATGATATCTCCTGTGAACTTCTCATATCAGCCGAAAGCCGTCCACTGCAGGACAAAGGTCTCCCCCAAAGATCTCCACAATTGCCGGTCTTGCGCTATCCGCATCTAGCGATTTCCAGCGACCCGCACAAGATCATCGACCATCTTGTAGGGGACCTGCCCACGCTGCGTCTTCCGGTTCGTGGACGCCACTCGAGAACCTTCCTGCCCCAACGGCCGTCGGCCCTACGAGCTATGTGCCTGTGAACTTGGTCAGTCTATATTGAGACTGGTCTCCACAGCCATATCAATTGTATTATTATTAGTATACTACACTATTATTATTTATATCGTGCTCTATTGTGACCGGGCATAAAAGCCTCGATCATAAAAACACGTTTCTGTCATATAGAGGTCATCTTAATTAATAAAATTCAAGATGAATACGAAATTAATAACTTACCAACTATGGTTAATTGGGAGAAAGAATATACTCATAAATAAGTGAAAGTTGGTACTTATACTTTATATGTATTTTTGAGAAATGTCAGCGATTCATCAATAAAATGAATTAAGTTAATAAACTCATTTGTCTGGAAAATATCATAACGGCAATAATATTACCCATATTTAACCTTCGATGTAAAAATAGGGGTGACATAAGGTTGTCGTCAATGTCTGTCTGTGTGTGTGCGCGTCTGTCGGTACCGTAGCTCTTAAAGTGATGGACCTATTGCGATGCAGTTTTTCATTTGAAACCCAGTTTTCTTGCAAAGTGAGGTTGAAACTCTACAAATTTATGATATCCTTATTCTCCTTAATTATTATTTTCCAAAATATCTTAAGTAGGTACCTATACAAAAGTACGTTTAACAACAATAACTAAAAACCGTACGAATACGACCTTTATAGTGTGCTTAGAGTGCTATGAATTTACTTCCAAGTTAAGCGAAGTGTATAAAAGATATTTAGCAGGCATGCTCTGATTTTCTTCAGTTTATTAAAACTGTGCTATGCTATGTATAAAAATGCTTACTACTCAAAGTACAACTGAGATCTATTGCTCCCAGTTCTATGTAATACCAACACAAGGTTTAATTCCTTTCTATCATGGGTCTTATGAAAAGAACCGGGCATCTTTTTTTTTCCCATAGATCATCTTAGCCCCAACCTAAGCAAAGCTTGTACTATGGGTACCAGGCGACGATTTACATACTTATATAGATAGATAAATACTTATATACATAGAAAACATCCATGACTCAGAAACAAATATTCGTGCTCATCACACAAATATTTGCACTTACTGGGATTCGAACGCAAGACCACCAGCTACGTAGGCAGGAGCACTACCAACTATGCTACGGGAACCGTCAAATCTTTAGTTGGATCAATTTAGTTGTGGCGCGAAATACTAAGGAAAGTTACACGTTAGAAACTGTCGACTAATTAGGAGCCCGGTGCGCGTACTATATGCAGTTTTAGAAGTTTGATTGTTCTATGTATGCCTTGCTCTTTTCCTCTTTTCATACCAGCTATATGAGAGAGAAGTGTAATGACATTTAAATTAGAGAATGACCAGCTGTCTAAGGTTTTATTAATTAGCAATTTGTTTCATATTACTAGTATTGCTAAAAATGTGACCTCATCTGAAATTTCCTTGATATAAAAATGTTAAAATAATTATTATTTCTTCTTTTTCTAGTAATCACATTCACACGTCATCACATTGTTACTAATTAGTTTGAAAAATTGTATCAAGTGTAGTAAATTACTATAACAAGTTTCACAAAAACAATATTTATTGGTAACTAAATTTGTTTAAGAAAAATATCAATACCGTTTTCGTGAATTCGCACGCAGTATAGCCATCTCACAATACACGTTTATAAAGTAATTATACTATTCCTCTCAGATTGCACGTGGGTACATCATCAATATTTCATGGTTTTCCACCAATAGGACACTTTCCTTCATTTTAAAGGTAAGGCCCTTGAACTTCAAGGTCATAACGTTACTTATAAAGTAAGGTTTTAAAGTAAAAGCAAAGAACAATGTGATTGAAGCTATGATTTTGTTTACAAATAAAGCCAAAAATGATATTTGTAATGCAATTTTCAAAAGTAAGTGTAATTTAAGTTTAAGTCAAAGTGCACTCACTCTACACTAGATTGCTCCTATTAGCCTCAAACAATCAAACTTAAAAGTGTCTTGAACAGACACGTAAGACTCTATAAACGTAAATTTTCTGAAACAATAAACTCAGCACATATAAAGTTTAGATTTCTCTTAAAATTGTGCTCAGGATCAGTTTCTTTATTATTTATTTAAGTAACATGCATCTGACAGAAGTTATCAGTTTGTGTTTGTATACCCTGTATATATGTCTAGTTTTAGGTGTCCCTTCAAATACATAAAACGTCATAGTAGATACTACTTAACGTAAGTCAATAATGCATGTAAGGAACAACCTTTTACGCAGGACCTTATTATCACTTAATAATTTACGAGCCAGACAAAACATTCCAAAAATCCGAAACATGCACAGCATGAAAAAAAACCAAAACATTGATATTCAGAAAATCTTGACGCTAAATAAAGTGCTGATAACTAAACAAATGACTTATATTCTTGGAATTTAAAGTACTACACTTCTTATAAAATATTCTGAACTCTATAACCTTGTAAACAATATTCAAAATTGCTTGTGTTCGAAGTGTTGTTTACGATGAAACATGGACGTGTAGGGTTTAAAAGTGAGAGTTATCACGGGGACCCATTTGGAGCGCACGCGCGGCCCCACGTACTAAAAAAGAAAAAAAATGGATAAAGCTCGTAAAAATAATGCTGTCTGACCATTCCATGTTTGATGGAAGGACTCCTGTACTAGGTGATAAGGAAAGTGGGCAATGTTTGTTTGGAGTAAGGGTTTAGTTATTAACAGTTGTTTTTCTTTCGTAAAGCGCTACTTTACTTAATTGACTTTAAAAGTCCTTGCAGTACACGTATGCACTTAATTCATATGGCTTAGTTGGACGATTAAATTAGACAACTTGAAAGGTTGCATTTATGGCGTTTGCGAAGTATAAATAATTATGATTTTAAGAAGAAATGTGTTTCGTAAATAAACGCACATTAAGTACGTCAATTATGTAACCATTTATTTTTTAAATTTTCTTCTGAATAAAAGATAGTGTATGTACATTTCTGTACCTCTGATCGGTTGGGTAGTTGAGGCGTGAAAGCGTAACAAAGAAACTCACAATCGTATTTATGATATTAGTCGATAAGCAAGTCATTTTTAACCGACTACAAAATTGAGAAAAAAAAGTTTCCCAACCACCAATTAATTATATCAACTTTATTATAAGGTGTATTTGGAATTGAAACTAGCTTATGTAGAATTCGTAGCGTCCGTCCGATTTATTTGGATTAAACGAAAGTCTAAGAAAAATCTGTGAGAAATGAAGCTCGTTTAATTCTTTTATACGTGTAATTTATGCGTATGCGAGGAAACTGGCGACATACTTAATACTTTATTCTTTGTTATTTTCCCAAACATTAGAAATAAGCCCGTGTTTGTATAGTCTACAGTACAATCCACTGTATGCTAAAAATAACCAGGTAAATAGTGTTAGTAGCAATGGCATTTTCACGTGCAAGATTGTCCTTGGTAGATGGTCCCGGTTGATTTCGGTGGAACTTGATTTGGGTTGGTTGTGTGGACAATGTACTTGACTTTCACCATATCTTAAATATATAATGTTCAGTACAATTTTTTCATGATTCACCATAAGATGGTTTTAGAAGATAGAAGTGAATTTTCTATCTTTCTCCAATTGATCGGGTATTATAAGTGAAACTCTATGGGAAATATGATTATTTAAAATGTTAAATTAAAAAGACACGAAAGATTTGTAGTAAATGACACCTATATTCCCTAAAAAGATTTAATCACTTAATGTAGAACGAATGTCTCTTAAAAGTATTTATCGAGATTCAAAAAATATTTGTATGACTCTTAAAAATGCTTATCGAGCTTCAAATAACCTTTGTATGGTTAAAAGTGATTATAGAGACTCAAAGATTTAAAAGCTTTTGTATGTGAATTTAAAGTGCTTATTGAGACTCAAAGAACCGTTGTTTGTTTCCTAGAAGTACAACTAGTTATATTATTTATTAATTAAGTAATCACAGATATTTACTGTAAATTATCTTATATAATTGGTGAGCTACTTTGTATTTTATATTACGCCATAAACCGTCAGTCAAACACTTAGTACAAAGTTTCATAGCAATCAAAACGCAGATGTAACAAACAAGCAATCATATATTACTTTTGTATAAAGTTGTATAAGTATCGATTGGGATGGCCAGTGGTTAATTAAACGGCCCAGTAATAGGCCCCTGACATGGCTTAATGACAGTTGTCTTAGAACTACAGCCGGGACTGACAGCTTAACGTGCGCTCCAAAGCATAGAGACGCTCAGAAATTAACCAGCTAGGCAGTTAAATATTTATAGATTGACGGCCTTGGTACTTAAGAAGAGTCTCCGTGAATTTATGTTAATTGGCACCGATATTCTCAAATAAGCATACATGCAATGAAATTTTTACATAAGCGGATGATTGCCTAGTTAATTTTATTTCCTAATACAAGGCAAATACCTACTTGATTGGGGCATATTCACTCTACTTTTTCATTACTAAGTTATGCATGTTTTGTAAACTGTATAAAAATTCTACTTGATTCTTACCAGTAAATTAAACACAAACATTTATGATGACTTATTTCTATATACATATATATCTCTTGATTGCACACCAAAGATATAAACGAATAAAATCTGCCACAACTAATACCTCGTAGTCTATTTATCTGAGTGCATAGGACCATATTATGTTGAGTATAAATCGACATTTACATGACGTTGTGTGGAATCATGTTTACCTTTTATTCAAATAACATAATTAGCACATTATTATTAAATACAATATTTACAGACGCCAGCACATCCAGCTACCCCAATCTGTGAAATGTCTTTTATCGATTTTCAACCTTATCACAAATGCATAAGGTTCACTTTCAATTGAAGAAATTTGACAGATTGAGGTAGCTGATGTGCTGACGTCTGTACATAGGATCATATTATTATTAATATTATTTATTTCGGACAGTATACATTCATATAATTTTAGTAATTGTTAGTATTATAATAACTTAAAACTATGTTAGTGTAGTCTTAGTGTAGTCTTTTGACCTATCTGTATAAAATTACAGATAGGTCAAAAGGCTAATAACCAAAATATAACTTTTGTATAAATAAATTTGAATAAAAACTAATTCGCTTAATTTCGGTTAACAAGGTCAATGCGATTGAGGATAACCAATAATTGATGGTAATGAAATAAATAATTTATTATTAAATCAGTTTGTATCAAATATACTGATTGCACAGCAAATTTACCCAAGCGTAACTGAAAATGAATTTCTCTACTAGAAAAGTAGGTTAGGTTAGAACTACCACCATACAACGCGCGAACCGAGCGAGAGATTTGAACATGCCGCGGTAGCGACCGGTGAGTGTAGAAACAAATTTATTTATACAAACAATTTATTATAATATTTACCAATTAAATTGGTGCTAAGATTATAATATTTTGAGTTAACTATTTTGCTGTCCGTTTGTGCCAGTCAATGAGTGTTTTTGCTTAGGATACAGTTTTTTTTTGTAATACAAAAGAAAGATTTTTAATTTGCAGTTAAATTTTACCCATCAAATATATCCTACGTGCTTATTAATGGTCCTAGTTCAAGAAACTTAAGTTTTTTTGTCCAAGCTCTTCACCAAAGTTTTCAGAGTTTTTACTTCCGTTGTTAAGGTCAAAGATTTTGGTGCCAGAAAATCATTCACATATGAATATGTGTTATTTGGATCTCAAAATTTTAATTTTAATTAATACTAGCTGGTGCCCGCGACTTCGTCCGCGACAATTTTGAATGATCACCAATGTAACTACTTACTTCTAGCTTAATCTAAAAAAATACTTTTAAAAGAAATAAGCAATATAAATTTAAGAAAACCTAACCTATAAATAACCTAGTTAAGAAATAAACTAAAGAATACTTTGCTACTGTTATTTTAAAAAAGACCCGATATCATAAACCCAAAAATATCAAAGAATACATATCAATTGTCCTTATGTAAAGTCAGTAAGTCAAATAAAGTAATATAATAATCAACGATGCAATAATCACAAAGGTAACTCCCATTAGCTTAGGTTGCGACCACGGCATTGATAGGTCTAATATCACATTTTGTGAACGTAGCGCGATCTAAAACGATGATTACACCATCTACTAACAAAAATATAAACTTGTAAAGCGGTAAAATTAAGTTGTGTGCATATTTTGTGGGTGAGATTTTGGCGATCATCTTTTGATTCAGTTTTGGACTACCTTTTACTTCAAGCATTTATTTATTTTAACCGATATGTCAAATGAGTTCTGCGATCTGAAACGATATAAACGCCATCTAGTTACAAAATTGTGAACTTGTAGATCAGTAAAATTAAGATGATATTTTTTGGGTCTCTCGACACGAACAGTTTATACTACGCTAACTCGAATTTTGGGTACCTAAATTACTTTTTATCCCAATTTTATTAAATTGACCTTTTTTTAATATGTTATAAAAAATACCAAAAAAAAAGAAGTTACAAATGTTATGAAACGCTAAATCTTTACTTAGACAACAATAAACACGACATTTTAAGCAATAAGAAATGAATTTCTCTATAATTTAAGTTAGCGTACATTTTTGGTGTTGACCTATTGAATCAGTTATGGATTACCTTTTTGTAACAACAAATTATTCCCTTGATTGCTTTATTTTTAACTGATGTTGACCTATTGAATCAGTTATGGATTACCTTTTTGTAACAACAAATTATTCCCTTGATTGCTTTATTTTTAACTGAAATACCAATTTACATGCTTGTAACTCCGAAAAAAACAGATTTTCTTACAAACTTACATCCCCTATTTTAGTCGTCTTTAGGGGTGGAATTTCCAAAAGTCCTGATGATATATTTATAATGTTTAAACGAAAGGTGAAATACTAATTTTCATGCGTTTACCTTAAAAAATGTCACATTTTTCATACAAACATCCCCTTTTTGTCACCCTACGTGGTAGAATTTTCAAAAATCCTGAAATATATATTTTTTATTTTTAACTAAAAAGCCAAATGCTAATTTTCATGCGTTTAACTTAAAAATTGAGACTTTTTTCGTACAAACTTACATCCCCTATTTTTTGCCCTAGGGGGTGAAATTTCCAAAAATCCTGAAACACATATTTATTATTTTTAACTGCAAGGTCAAATACCAACTTTCATGCCTCTAAATTAAAAAACGACAAAGTTTCATACTAACTTGGCACCCCCGTTTTACCCCCTTAGGGGTTGAATTTCGAAAAATCCTTCCTTATTCCTTGTCTACATTATAAAGAAAACATCTGTGCAAAATTTCAACTTTCTAGGGCCAAGGGTTTGGGCTGGGCGTTGATGAGTCAGTCAGTCAGTCAGGACTTCTCTTTTTATTTATATAGATGGGGATTATTCTTCCTCTTTTCCTTTTGTCAGTTTTCTTAGTCTTAAGGTTACGCAAACGAAGTTTAACTATCAAAATTTTTAATACGAAATTTAATATTACAAAGGTTATATGATTATGGCGCTAATTTTCAAGATGTCATTAGTAAGCTAATATTTGTGTAAACAAACTCAGGTTCTATTATACGTATCGATATATTTAGCCATAACATCACTGTCTAACATAAATCATAAAGACATCCTTAGCTCACGTTTTTTAATGATTTAAGGCCCTTTGACATTAACTAAGATGCAAAGAAGTCATAAGTGCTGTCTTTGATTTATGTTATTATTTCTAGTCCCTTATGATCTATTTAATTTAAGCAGAATTCAACGAAGGGGCAATTCGGTACCTAAAGCAAGTGTACCTGATATTCTTTTTTCAGATCATTTATGCTTATAAATGTCAAAATTGAGGAATTTTGACATTTATAACACAATGCTACTTTGGTGTAGTATAAAGATAGTTAAGTTAACCGAATACTCGTAATGAATACGTTAAATTAAGCCAATAACTCTAACAAATGTTTAGAGCCCATTCTTCAGAGCAGACATGTTGCTGGTACATTTATATGTTCTAAATATTATAAAGTAATTGTAAACACTCTCTAAAAATAAGCTTCAGCCAACTTGGTAGCTTTTTCAGCTTTTTGCTCATGCAAAAGCAGAATGAGCAGTTGGTCCGCTATATTTTGGTGAGTGCAAAAAAATATCAAAATGAAGATTTGTCCTCGTTCGAATACTTTTGAATATTAGTCTCAAAGGATGGCTGAAGTACAGACGCCAGCAGATCAAGCTACCCCAATCTGTCAAATTTCCCCAATTGAAAGTGAACCTTATGCTTTGGGACAAAGTTGAAAATCTATAAAAGAGATTTGACAATTTGGGGTAGCTGGATGTGCTGGCGTTTGTACATTTTTAATTGGTATTAAAACTGGTTATTATTGATTAAAAACTTGAGAAAACACTTTTTTGTCTATTATATATATTCCTTAATTTGGGGGGGGGGGGGGGGGGAATTGCTATTCCGCTATTAGTTTAATCTTTATGAATAACAAATTTTATGGGACTGCGTGTTAGAACTAAAGATCAGGAACCAATAATGCAATAAAATAAATATGATTTGGTTAGAAGTATATTTACACTCACATATTGGTATAGGGTGCTTTGCACATGGATGCAAATAGTTGTTTTAGTGATCGGATTGGTAATTTACCATGTGGCTGACGGCGCAAAATATCATCACCCCACCTCATCCCGTGGTGGGCGTAGAAGTCGTCCCGAGAGACGACGATTAACTTTCCAAATGGAGGAATGTATTTGAATCCGGCTTATTTCATTTGGAAGTATGTTTAGGATGGGTTTTAGTCAAGTTACGCCAAATTACGCTACTATTTACGGTATAGAATATCGTCACCCCATCACATCCCGTAGGGGGCGTAGAAATCGTGCCATAATAATATATCCCAGAGAACGGGCAACAGCGTCTCTCTGTGTACTATGATCATCATACTGCGATCGCAAACCCGTCTGCCTAGCGTGGGATTATGGCATATCTCTCCAAATGATGAACATAATTCATAGATCATTAGTTCTAACACGCAGTCCCATAAAATTTGTTATACAAAAAGATTGCGTCTCTCTGTGTACTATGCCCATCATACTGCGATCGATCGCAAACCCGCCTGCCTAGCGTGGGATTATGGCATATCTCTCCAAATGATGAACATAATTCATAGATCATTAGTTCTAACACGCAGTCCCATAAAATTTGTTATACAAAAAGATTGCGTCTCTCTGTGTACTATGACCATCATACTGCGATCGCAAACCCGCCTGCCTAGCGTGGGATTATGGCATATCTCTCCAAATGATGAACATAATTCATAGATCATTAGTTCTAACACGCAGTCCCATAAAATTTGTTATACAAAAAGATTGCGTCTCTCTGTGTACTATGACCATCATACTGCGATCGCAAACCCGCCTGCCTAGCGTGGGATTATGGCATATCTCTCCAAATGATGAACATAATTCATAGATCATTAGTTCTAACACGCAGTCCCATAAAATTTGTTATACAAAAAGATTGCGTCTCTCTGTGTACTATGACCATCATATTGCGATCGCAAACCCGCCTGCCTAGCGTGGGATTATGGCATATCTCTCCAAATGATGAACATAATTCATAGATCTTTAGTTCTAACACGCAGTCCCATAAAATTTGTTATACAAAAAGATTATACTAATAGTGCAATAGCATTTTTTTCCCTAGGATTATGGCATATCTCTCCAAATGATGAAATCAACATAATTGTTTCATTGGCTTACATGATGACGATGATGATGATGATTAGTCATTTAATAAAAAAATATAATAAAACATTATTTTTATTAACATACGTGTGTTAAAGTGTTAATATAAATATTGTTTTATATTATTTTTTTTGCACGGAGAGCGTGATAGGCTTGGTTTTAAGGTTTTCCCTTAATACTAAAGATTTTTCTTTACTAAGCATTTTCTGTTCAATATTTCATAAAAGTTAAAAAGCAGTTCTCTAAAGACAATTTATGGGCAGCAGACAACCGATAGAACTATTTTTTTGTGAATATATGTAATACAATAGAAATAACCGGACAAAGACAAGATAGTAATGTTCATGAACACAAATATTTGTCTTATGCAACGGTCGAACCCGCAATATTTTAAATGGAAGGGAGTATAACTACCTGCTGAATCACGGCGGTCGTAATGTACAGATACCAGCACATCAAGCTACCCCAATCTGTCAAATTTCCCCAATAGAAATTGAACCTTCTGCTTTTGTGATAAAGTTGAAAATCTATAAAAAAAATTGGTAGATTGGGGTAGTTGGATGTGCTGGTTTCTATACTTGACTCTGCTTAAAGGGCTATTTTTATGAACTAGTGTTATGGCGTATGGCGATGGCGGCGAATAACAGAATATCTTCACCCCATCTAGAAGTAGACCCGAGGGAATATCTACCAGAGGAAGGGCAGCAGCTTTACTCTGAGTACTATGACCATCATATCGCTGCGATCTCCAACCCGCCTGCCAAACGTGGCGATTATGGCATATCCCTCCAAGATTATTCACCGTAGCCTAGTTGGTAGTGATCCTGCCTCCGAAGCTGGTGGTCCTGGGTTCGAATCTCGGTAAGTGCAAATATTTGTGTGATGAGCACGAATATTTGTTTCTGAGTCATGGATGTTTTCTATGTATAAAAGTATTTATCTATCTATATAAGTATGTATATCGTCGCCTGGTACCCAAAGTACAAGCTTTGCTTAGTTGGTAGTTTTTGTCCCCAGATATTATTATTATTATTCTGGGGGGAGGCTTTTGTCCAGCAGTGGACTTATTATAGTTGTTATGATGATGATGATGATGTTTGTTGTGTATATACGACTGACTTAACACAGTGCTTATTATACGCGTTCATATATTTTACTGCAAATGATGTCACTTAACCAATCAAGTCCTTAAATAATTGTATGCTACATTGTGCATTTAAGCATTTATGGTCATAGCTTAGCTATAAAAGTATTATAAAATCAACGCAATAAATGGCATATGATCTCATCTAACCGCTGCGCTCTTTACAATGTCAAATACAAAGGTATTTCAAACTATATATGTATACTAGGAATTTAAATCACTATTAATTAAATTAATAAAATTCCTTCAGTGTTTATTACTTATAATTGACGAGCCTGTGGGCGTGGTTAGCAAATGCTTGCATTTCACGCCAGAGGTAGTGGGTTCGATTCCCACCCAGGACAGATCTTGTGTGCATGAACATGTCTGTTTGTCCTGAGTCTGGGTGTAATTATCTATATAAGCGTGTATTTACCAAAGAAAGTAGTATACGTAGTATATAATATCAGTTATCTGGTTTCCATAGTAATAGCTCTGCTTAGTTCGGGATCAGATTTGAATCGTTATATCTAAAACCGGTAGCTCTTAAGTATTAAGAGGTTTTTTTAGAAAATTATCTTATCTACAATGTGTTTAAGCTAATTTTATGATATTACTTACCGTTTTGCAGAAACTCACGAAAAACCCGTTTTTGTGATCTTTGACCTCCAATTTTTTTTTTTTGCACGTGCCGGATAGATGACCTCTATTCACATTTCCTTTATAATAGTGTGATGAACGATTCTGTCATTTTCAGCCTAATGGAAATTATTGAAACCGGGTAAGGTTACAATAACCTATTATTTTGTCTAATTGACCGGACTATTTCTTACTTTGCCTCAGTAATGTTGACGTAATTGGAACTCTAAAAATGCTATGTACTATAAAAAATCAAAATTCATTATAACATAATTTATAATACGCATATATACGCATGCCATCCGCAAAAAGTATCTGGGGATGGGTATGTCGACTCGCACCAACTAAACCTAACGTGCCGTGGATTTCTCTTCGAGCCTGATGGGAGGTGCCCCGGGAAAGCGGGTATGCTGCTCCGGTGCCCCCGTCTTGCGCCATGTACCATGATGGTTCGGACACGTAACCTGGGAGAGGTCTTGATTGTCCTTCTCAATTGCCGACTCCTGCCAGTCCGGCACAGCTATAAGGCGCAGAAACTGAAGCAAATTGGTGTTTTCCAATATTACGAGGTAAAAAAACATATACACCAAATTTGGCCACACAATCCAGCTTTTTTCAGAAAAAAATCACTAAGTCACCTCTGAAAATGTTTAAAATAAAATAATGTCAAAAAAGTTTTGCTAATCATAAAATGCACTACAAAGTATAATAACAATTTCAATTAAGTTTTAAATTGAAATTGTTATTATAACTCGCAGTGCAATTTATGATTAACAAAAACTTTGTTATATAAGATTTGTCACAAAGCTTTTTGTTATATTCCACTACGTAAAAAGATACGTGACAGCAAGTGTTAGTAAATTATTTAGTCTTATAAACTATGTTAGTGGCAAAGTATTGGAGTTTAAAAAGTAAATTAGAATACTTCTTCATATTTTTTGTTCCTCCATTTGGGAAGTTACGTTAGCACACACAGATAAAGACAATACAAATAAACTTCAAACTTACAGCACTTTAATTTAAAGTCGGGCGTTAAAATAATTAATTTGAACGACGAAGTTAATAAAATAAAGACTTCCTGACAAAATATATGAAACCATTAACGGTTGTACATACAAAAAAATGGAGACAGGTGTACAATTGGACCGTTAACAATATAATTATCCTCTTTGGCGCAATAATCCGGCCACTTGCAAAGGTCAAGGGCCAAGACCGGTTGCAATTTAAGCAATTTTGCACACCCCTAGACACTGAAATGTCCATACATAGACTCACGCCTGTTTCCGAGAGGGATAAGCAGAGTCAACGGATTTCCATTTGTCACGATCTTTGCACACCTCTCCGCAATGTCCCAAGTTCAAAAAATTCTGTTATTCTGACAGAATGTTACATTTGTGTGGAATCACCAATATTTTACCCTACCGTAGATGGCAACTACTACGAAACACTGCCAGAAAACTGGCTTAGAATCCTTTTTTAAAGTAATTTTTCTATATGTATATATATATATATATATATATATATATATATGAATACATGGGTACAGACGCCAGCACATCAAGCTACCTTAATCTGTCAAATTTCCCCAATTGAAAGTGAACCTTATGCTTTAGTGATAAAGATGAAAATCTATAAAAGAAATTTGACAGATTGGGGTAGCTGGATGTGCTGGCGTCTGTACCTACATCATGTTTATCTAAACCAATACTATGAAGAGGAAAGATTAGATTTTTGAAGTAAAACTTCTTATAATATCTCTATTGTATATATAAGCAGTGGAAGTCTCCTAGGCTAAATATAAGCAACGTATGAAAAAAAGCAGTATCAAAATAACGTAGGTCTTGGACCATTACAAAACAGAACTAATTTGAGGGTACATAGCGGTATAGATACGAGGAAGCTAATTAAACTACCTGTGGGGCAAAGGTCAATGACCTTAAGTGTGCTGAAAGCAGTGTATGTTTCTTTAAGTAAATTCATGAGTCTTGTTTATACCAAATATAAGCAGGTGTAGACACATATTAGAAGAATTATGTTTGGTTTACAATCACTGTAAAGCTATTAAATATAAAGTAACCTTAAGAATTCCTAGAACCAATATAGAAGTGAACATGTTTAGTTCCCAACCGCTGTGAAGGTACCGAGTCTAAGTTTACAATACCTTAAATATAAGTAGACGCAATTGAGAAGAAATCGAATTTATTTCACAACCACTGTGAAGCTTCCAAATCTAAACATATAATTACTTATTATACCTTAAATAGATCGAACCAATTTGGAAACAATCATATTTAGTTCCAATAACTGTTTAGCTATACAATGAACTATAAACTTCATCGTATCAGTGTAATGACGTCAACTGCTGGACAAAGGCCTCCCCAGTTGTGTCCATCATTTAGAGGGTATGCCCCAATCGCCATGCTTGGCAGACGGGTTGGCCATCGCAGTATGATGGTACACAGAGAGACGCTGCTGCCCGTTCTCAGGGAAATATACCCTTGGGTCGACTTCTGCGCCCCCCACGGGATGAAATGGGGTGACGATATTCTATACCGTCAGTCACACATTTATACTTATACTTACAATACTTAAAAATTCACCAAATACTTAGAAACAATCAAATTAATCTATATACCTACATATATTTCAATAATTCACTAAGCAAGTTTAAAAGCCTCCTAAGACCTCACCTAAGTTAAGATTATTGCAACATTACTTTTATTTATAAAATTATTTATATTCTGTGACTAAAATGCACTATATTTAATTAATTGTTTGTAATTTTATACTATTAGTTTGAATTTGTTTCCTTAATATTAATTGCCATTATGATATGTTTTAGTGTGTAAATTAGTTTAACTTTTTCTTCTGTCTGTATACTCTTCGCATGCTCTGATTTCCTGTAAGTGAAGATGCACAAGATCTTTTTACCGTGCCAATGTAATTTGTATGTATAATGTAATCTTTGTTGGAAATCTTAATAAAATAAAATAAATAAAAATAAAACACCAATCAGGTATTTTTTATTTCAGACCAACTGTACAAAGACGTCTGACATTTCAATTATATCTATTATACAATTTCTTGGTCTGAAAGATTGTAAGAAAATAATCATTACAAAGTTAGTTGGTAAATTAGAATTCTGTTTACCAAACATTTATAAAAACCGCTTTAAGTAAGTGGCAAAAATTAGGCAATTAACATCTCCAAATATTGAGGAATGCATACAACTTATTAAACTCAGTGGATACTTAAAACACCAATTATCAAATTAACCATAACACACTAACATCATCAGCCTGATATCGACCACTGCTGGACATATGTAGGCCTCTTCCAACCCTGGGATCGCTGGCGTTTGGACGAAGAGCACTCCACTCGTCTTGTATAAGCGGTCTCGGGAAGAGGTAACCTACTGTAGCTCAGGTTGCCTAAACGCGCTTGTGCGTGATGGGGAGGGGGGGAGGCATTCGGGCCCCTCCCGACCCCGGCGGAGAGTCTCAGACGCTCAGTGTACAGCGGAGGTACTGGCGTGATCGTTCACGAGTACCCAGAGCCCCCGCTACAGGCACTGTGAGGCTGGCTACCGTGGTGGTTTTAGTGGGTCGGCCCTACACAACGTGCGAATGGCATTTCCACCACGAAAAAAAAAAAGGCCTCTTCCAAAGGTTTCTATAACGTTACGTAACGTTGCGAGTTGGCGTTCCAGTTAGGTGTTACTATAGCACAGGTGGCGCTGCTGTCCAACCACCTAGTGTATCCCTTAGTCGCCTTTTACGTCACCCACGGGATGGTATGGGATGGCTCTGTAATTCTTTCTAGGCCGGAAACCAGACGGCGTACATAGCACACTTACCTACTTATTACTAAAATATTATAAAAGAGATAGCAGCTAAAGCAGAGCATAATATCTGGATTATGTAACTCAGAGCAGGTTCCATATGGATAGATAGTCGCTCACTATTTCACTGCAAACACCTAACCATCTTATTCATCATCATCGTCATCAGCCTGATATCGTTCATTGCTGGAAATATGCCTCCCCCAAAGGTTCTATAAAGTTCTATAAAGCCATTTGGAGGAGTTTGCCTTAGATCGCGCTTGGCATGCGAGTCGGCGACCGCAATTAGGTGGTAGCTAGTCCACAGGTGGCGCTGCTGTCCGACTACCTGGTGTATCCCTAACGATGGTATGGGATGGCTCTGTTATTCTGCCTAGGCCGAAAACCACACGGCGTACATAGCACACTTACCTACTTATTACTAAAATATTATATAAGAGATAGCAGCTAAAGCAGAGCATAATATCTGGATTATGTAACTCAGAGCAGGTTCAATATGTATAGATAGTCGCTCACTATTTCACTGCAAACACCTAACCATCTTATTCATCATCATCGTCATCAGCCTGATATCGTCCATTGCTGGAAATATGCCTCCCCCAAAGGTTCTATAAAGTTCTATAAAGCCATTTGGAGGGGTTTGCCTTAGATCGCGCTTGGCATGCGAGTCGGCGACCGCAATTAGGTGGTAGCTAGTCCACAGGTGGCGCTGTTGTCCGACTACCTGGTGTATCCCTAACGATGGTATGGGATGGCTCTGTTACTCTGCCTAGGCCGGAAACCACACGGCGTACATAGCACACTTACCTATTCATTACTAAAATATTATATAAGTGACAGTGTCAGCAGGTCAACTAAAGCAGAGCTTCCATAATTTCAGGGTTATGTAACTTAGAGCTGGCTCAATATGAGTATAGATTGTCGCTGATATCGTCCATTGCTGGAAATATGCCTCCCCCAAAGGTTTCTATTAAGCCATTTGGAGGGGTTTGCCTTAGATCGCGCTTGGCATGCGAGTCGGCGACTGCAATTAGGTGGTAGCTAGTCCACAGGTGGCGCTGCTGTCCGACTACCTGGTGTATCCCTAACGATGGTATGGGATGGCTCTGTTATTCTGCCTAGGCCGAAAACCACACGGCGTACATAGCACACTTACCTACTTATTACTAAAATATTATATAAGAGATAGCAGCTAAAGCAGAGCATAATATCTGGATTATGTAACTCAGAGCAGGTTCAATATGGATAGATAGTCGCTCACTATTTCACTGCAAACACCTAACCATCTTATTCATCATCATCGTCACCAGCCTGATATCGTTCATAGCTGGAAATATGCCTCCCCCAAAGGTTCTATAAAGTTCTATAAAGCCATTTGGAGGGGTTTGCCTTAGATCGCGCTTGGCATGCGAGTCGGCGACCGCAATTAGGTGGTAGCTAGTCCACAGGTGGCGCTGCTGTCCGACTACCTGGTGTATCCCTAACGATGGTATGGGATGGCTCTGTTATTCTGCCTAGGCCGAAAACCACACGGCGTACATAGCACACTTACCCACTTATTACTAAAGTATTATATAAGAGACAGCGTGAGTAGGTCAACTAAAGCAGAGCTTCCATAATATCGGGGTTATGTAACTTAGAGCTGGCTCCATATGAGTATAGATTGTCGCTGATATCGTCCACTGCTGGATATAGGCCTCCCCCAAAGGTTTCTATTAAGCCATTTGGAGGGGTTTGCCTTAGACCGCGCTTGGCATGCGAGTCGGCGACCGCAATTAGGTGGTAGCTATAGTACACAGATGGCGCTGCTGTCCGACTACCTAGTGCATCCCTTATTAGCCTTTTACGACAGCCACGGGATGGTATGGGATGGCCCTGTTATTCTTTCTAAGCCGCAAACCACACGGCATACATAGCACACTTATTACTCAAGTATTATACAACGTGTAACGTAATTAACGCACACCCTCAAACACCCCAATTAGAATATTGTGTTGTAATCATAATACATACACTGAATTTTTAATTTAACATGTATATGCATTGTTATTTACTAAATTAGTTTTTTGTAATAAAGTTTATTTTTCTTTAGTTGGTATTGAATGATGGAATTTTTATGAATACAAATAAAACTGCAATTTTAGGAGTCTTATTATTTGACTTACGGTCCATTTCAATTTATTTTGGCTGTATAGGGTTAATATGACAATAATTTCCGTAGATTTAATTATTATGGAAAAAAAATACTTATATTAAAAATGATGTAAATCGATTCAGTAAACGATTCTGAACCAACTATTTTCAGGATGTGCGTTAATTAAGTTACATGTTGTATAAGAAGCAGCAGGTCAGCCACAGCAGGGCTTTCTTTTATTCAAAGGGACTAGTCCCTCTGTTTTACCCACCACTGCAACTCCTGTAAGCCGGGAGCAACAGTGGCACACAATGAAATGACACTGAGCGGTGAGGCTCAGGCATGTCCCGGGGGCAATGGGCTTAATTAAGGGTAAGGGTAATGTAACTTACAGCAGGCTCAATATAAGTGTATACTGTCATCACCATCATCATCAGCCTGACATCGTCCACAGCTGGACATAGGCCTCCCCAAAAGTTTCTATAAATTTGCCATTTGGACCGCACTTGGCATGCGAGTTGGCGACCGCAGTTAGGTGGTAGCTAGTACACAGGAGGCGCTGCTGACAGACTATCTCATGTATCCCTTAGTCCCTCATGTATACCTTTTACGACACCCACGAGATGGTATGCTATTGCCCTCTTATTCTAAACGGAAACGACTACCATCTTATTACTAAAGAGATATACAGGCTAATGCATAGCTCACGCTATCCCGGGATTAGTTATTTTGCCGTATCTTATTTCGCATAGCACTCCGAACCTTGAGGATCATTTGTGAGAGCCCCTATTCCTTTCACACTTCCTCAAAGCCTGTGAAAATTTTTTGCATGTAAAGATTCTTAGTAAGGCCTTAGTATCCTGTTTCTCTACACTATAGTCTATGCTTTTCTATATCCTTCCAGAGCGTTGCATTTGCTAAATATTTGCAGCATTGACATGTTTTGTCCTGAAAGGTTTTGCAGATCGGGCTTTCTAACAGGCCCATTATGTTGGACTCATTGGTGGAAAATTTTAAACGCCGCCAACATTAGTCGCAGTCTGCTGAGTTATGGTCCAGCTCTTGGTTTATTTAGGTACTATAGGACTCGATTCATATTTTTTCGAAATCATAGATGAAGATAAAGAATACATCTAAACACACTTACTTTCTTCTCAAGATTTAGCGTTAATTAATTCTAATTTATCGCCTTTGTGATTCACACTAGCCATTAAATTAATCAACACGTATTTTTATATGATCACTTTAATGCGGCAGCTTTGTGCAATCACGACAGTCTCTAAATAATTTTATGACGTCTGCGAAATCTAAATTTTATTAGCGCCAATAAATCTGATTGGAGTCTTAACTTCTGTGTCGTATTATTATTCGTAATTTAAAGGCTCACATTAATTAAAATACGAGGAAATTAGAAGTTGACCCGGTTGTTCTTATAAGAATTATTGTACGAGCGATTTATCGTAATGACTTACCATCACTAGGGTGTGCACTCCCGTCGGCAGATCGATCCGAGTCCTCGGTACCGACGAGGTTCCGTATGCTGAACGAACTCGTCTTCTTCGATGTCGTCACTTCCGCAGTGACCCCGCTGACGTCACATCCCTGCGTTCCATTCACTAGTTCCCTGCACACCTGGTCAGAACCATTCAGCATAACCTCCGTGCCGTTGCCCTCCAACATCTCCCCACGACGAGTGGTCAAGTCCATCTTCGATTTCAGTCTTGTCGCACAAAAAATTCAAACTTGGAACAGTACTTTTGTTTTTCTTTGACATTTTTGGTCAGGCCGTAAGGAAAAGTTTGTTACGCAATTCGTAACTGGAACACATTTCAGAACGTTTCTTTTAATTAAATGAAGAAGGTTTTATTGTTTAATCATGAACTCACTGGCCACTGAGTTTTTGTCACAGTTTCTAACGCCTATTTTTATTTTTTGCATGTCATATTTGAGCAAATTTGCACAGTTTGTTGGATATGTATTTATTGCAGTCACAGTCTAATCACTTCAGTCACTCTAACGTTAAGATAAGGATAAAAATCGCACTAAATAGAAGTCACGTAAATTCCTTTCCGGCGGCGTGTTATGCGCGAATTTTTGCGACAGTCGCGCGCAACGCGCGGTAACTCCGCGGTAGTGAAGGCGACTGGTCCTCCGTCCTCCTCGCGCGTCGGACTCTCGCGGCCCTCCCTACGCCTCTAGAGGCGGAGCCAACGCCCCTCAATACTCACAAAGCGCAATTGCAGCTACGATTCACTATGATCGAGCTACGACTTTTTAGTCGTCAATTATAGCGATTTTTTTCAGCATCGATTTGTTGTTATTAAAGGTTATAAAATACACTGGTAGATATAATTACCTTAATGTGTCGGATCTGTTTTTGTCACAGTAAATTTATTAGATGTAGTACTTGTGTTGACATAATTATAGCAGTAATATGTGTCATTGTAATTATCATAATTAGGCAGGACAACCCACGTGTTTCTATGTATGGATAATAATTAATAAAGGTAATTTAATGACATAACTCGCCAGTAGTTTTGGTTAATTAATTTTTAAGGTAAAAAAGAATTTGCCTTAACTATTTTTTTACTCGCAAATTAAAATGAATGTTTGTAAAGTTTTTGTTCAGTAGTTTCTTATACGTAACGTTCATTTCATTAATTTGTGGTTATTAATTGAATTGGTGAATTATTTTGTACTGAGTTTTAGGAAGGCGAGTATAAAATAAATCAAGGAATAAAAAAACGGTATGTATTGACGTAGGCTTCAAAAGCGCTTGTAAATAGTCAGAACATGATTTTTTAATACACGTTAACCATACATCATTAATTCTAAGTAGGAAATATCTGCTTTTTCCTACTAAGAATTAGATCTGTGATTCTTATCTAATCATTTAGAATTATTATTTAATTTCCATACATAGCCAATCTATTTACGTTAAAGTCAAAATAATATCCTGGTATATTGTTCACACACGTTCATCTGATCCCAAGCTAAGAAGAGCTTGTACCTACTATGGAACCACATAAGTAATATAATACACACATATACTACTTTTATTTTGTAAATACATAGATACTTATATAGATAATTACACCCAGATTCAGGAGAAACAGACATGTTAATGCACACAAATATCTGGGTGAGAATCGAACCCATGACCTGCGGCGTGAAAGGCAAGTATCTGCCAACCATGTCAACCGGCTCGTCGTGGTTATTTTAAGTTTAACTACACATGTGGCGCAATGGTTAATGTGGTCGCCTTGATACAACTTCACCATCGAGCGTCTCGGGCTCAAGATCCTAACAGGACAACTATGTATGTGTGCCCCCTTTTTTTTTTTTTTTTGGTAAGGCAGGGGGAATGCCTTCGCATGCCACCCGCAAAAAGTGTCTGCGGGTGGGTATGTCGGACTTGCACCGACTAAACCTACCTGCCGTGGACTTCTCTTGGCGCCTGATGGGGGAGTCCCGGGAACGCGGGTATGCTGCTCCGGTACCCCCCTTTTGCGCCATGTCCCAGATGGTCGGGACACGTACCCTGGGAGGGCTCCTTTGGATTGCCCTCCCCTACTGCCATGTATGTGTGCCCCCTAATTTATTGTTCTGGTTCTGGGCTATTTTATGTCAGTTAAGTCCCTGCGATACTTTGAACATAAAAAATAATTAAAAGTATCATTATAATAAATATATTTCTAGTATTTTTAGTTATACTTTAGATATATGAATGGTTTTGTTAAACCATTTAGTTCTTACTGGATACATAAATGAAAATAGAAGGCATAAGATTTTAATAAAATATGTCAAATAGACAGGCTATTAATAATTTGATGAATATTCCATGATGAATTAAAAAAGCACCGAAGAAATGACAAATAAATAATTAGTTGATTCTAGAGATATTTACTACGTTAAACAAACACGTATGTACATATTAAAAATGTATAATTCCAATACTATAAAATAAATTATTATTAACTATCTTAAAGCAGTGACATTTAATTTATTGTTTAAATTAACTACCTAAATTAGTTAGTAGCTATTAAACTAACTAAATTAGCTTAGATTTTGATGGTTAATGAAGTAAGAAATGTTAACTGTGACAGCCCTACAAAAGTTCTATCGACTGATTTAATGCATCGGAATATGGATGGATCGTGGATACTGTAATATTAATGAGTAACAATAAAATTATAAAGAATATAGCACACTGGTTCAACATTTGTTTGTTTTTTTTTAATTACTCAACCATGTTTAATCTTGTCCACTCCATCAGTACTAGGTATATCCCCTGTCAATGACATGTCGCGGATGGTACCTTAGGCAATCAATCGTGGTGATGCTCGATGTAATTGTAAGAAAATAGTATTTTCAGTTTAATTAATGCTATTGTTAAGTTGAAAATACTTTTTTCTTCTTACGGAAAACTTCTTACGCTTCTTACGCACTTAAAGCGCAGATCTCCTGAAAAACTATTTTTCTCCTACCTAGTTATTTTTTAAGCATACAATAATTAACTTAGCAAATAATCAACAAAACTTTCCAAAAAAAATATGGAGGTTATGTTTGTTATTTTTTTTTATGCTGAATGGGTTTGCGCTTGAACACGATCTTACCTGATGGTAAGTGAAGATGTGGTCGAAGGTGGACCGCGCGTACCTATAAGATGCCTGTTCACCCTAGCCTTGAATAAACCCATGTTGTATAAGTTTATATATATCTATGTTTATATGTTAATTAAATCAATAATTACATATTAAGATCACAGTTCCCTACATATTTCCATAGAAAGCGGACGGGGGTGATAATATCTTAATTTTTCGCACTCATTCTCTCTCTCTCATACATCAAGAAGTACAAATACGTCGGATGCGGATAGCGCTAGACCGGAAATTATGGCCAATGGCAATTATGCCTTTGTCCAGCAGTGGGTATCTTTCGGCTGCTATGATGATGATGAATTGATGCCAAATCTAGGTAACCCTTAAAAAATAATATACTATAGAAACCTTGCTATGTTCGTCACTAACTATAAATTATAGCTAAGACTCTATCTAAACGAATAAATAACGTCAAGATTAAAATGTCACGTCCCTTAAAACTACAAGGTATACAGGGTGCCAATGTGCCAATGTTGCCTATAAACTTATTCGTTTTGAAAAACGGCTCTATCCTATTGGATAGATTCGTTTTTTGTCATCCACCGCAGAATATGGGCCTCCCCTAACTGCTGCTTTAGTATATGTACTGGTTCGGCAGTACACACACTAACGCAGAAACACGTTTACTTATTATATAGTTCTAACCATTTTACCTATTAAATCAAACCAATTTACATATACACCAGTCTGGTACAAAATGCGATAAACTTAATAAAGCACATTTATGCAGGTACATATGTAACGTACTTTTTCTACTAACACAAAATGACGACGCTCACGTCATACCATTCGAAAATTTCGAACGGTATCAGCAGATTTATAAAAGTACCGAAAAATAACGTAGATAGATACCCGTATGTATTCGTTACTATAACAATCAGTACTCGTTGTTATCATATCGTTACCGAGTATTTTTATAAGCCTCGCATGATGCAGCGTAGTGCGTGAGTGCGTGTTCTAACGTTGCTTGTAAGTACCTATCTCCACATATCTTGTAACATGCATCCACGTACGTAATATTATAAAACCACTCGATACTTAGCTCTATGTTGAATACATACAAAAGTAACGAGTAACGTAACGATACGATAACAACGAGTACTAATTGTTATAGTAACGAATACATACGGGTACGCTATTTTTCGTTACTTTTATACCTCTGCTGGATATGGATGGCAATAAATAATAAACTAGATATCTATAGTGTCTTCTCAATTGGACCGCATTGTAGTCGTTTGTAAAATAGACCACGACCGTCGATATACATATTAGGTAAAAAATATATAAGGTTGATATTGTTTCAAGCGTCGTATTTTTCTTTATATATATATATAAGGCAACCCCGCAACTGCTAATCTCCTTCTTTGTCGTGGGGTACTTTACAAACATATAATAAACGGACACAAATTACATCCAGACTCAGAACAACTATTTATGGGTCACACATATAGTTTGTCCGGCGTGGGACTCGAACCCGAGACACGAAGCGGCGAGGCGACTGTCTTAGCCGTTGCGCAACACGTCATAAAATTAAAGTACGTCAATAGAACATATAATAGGTATATTAAGCACCTGTTCAACTACATTAAAGATCAATTAAATCGGTAGTTTAATCACAAATTAAATGCCAACAATTAATTTCAAGAATTAATAATATTGTTAATGTCGGGCCGCTCAAATAATGCGCCTGACGTCTGTCAGTTGGTTATGACTTCTTATATATTCAAGATTCAATTTAGCAAAATAATGATATTTTAGTCAGTTTTCAATTAAATTTAATATTGTACTAAATTTAATCAATACGGACTTGACTGCACGCGCAGCGGATAAGACAGTCACCTCGCCACTCCGTAACCCGGGTTCGATTCCCGCACAGGAAAACTATTCGTGTGACACATAAGTAGATTTCAGTCATCTTTTTAAATGAATTGTATAAATTAAATGCGGGTGGGAAATACAATTAAATTTATACAATTCATTTTAAAGATGTCTGAAACTTGTTTTCTGTTTAGCACGGGTAAAATGCTAAAAGTCATAAAATAAATGAAAACTATATTCGTAATTTAAGAAGTATTCAAAACATAAATAGATGTTCTGATTCTGGCTATGCCTTCTGTTAGTGAACTTAAGGTTTGTAAAGTACCCGCAACATAGGGACTAAGTTCTCTAAAGTGGGTGTTCTATTTTAAAACAATATTAAATTAAATAAAAAGAAGTGTATTTACTTCATAACACAACTAAACTTTAATGGCGATTTTAGAGTTGTTTTTTTTTGTTTGTTTAATGCATTTAATAAATATTTGCAATTATTTTTACATACCAAACTGCAATGCAGTTTGTAGGCGATACGCTCGGGAATTACACAAAATTACCATATTTCTGTAGGTTAGGTATCTTTGAGATATCCGGAGCAGCAAACCCGCCTTCCCGGGACTCCCCCATCAGGCACCAAGAGAAGTCCACGGCAGGTAGGTTTAGTCGGTGCAAGTGCGACATACCCACCCGCAGACACTTTTTGCGGGTGGCAAGCCCTTCCTAATAAAAAAATAAAAAAAAAAAAAAAAAAGAAGGTATCTTTGAGATGTTTGCACCCTTTCTAGTCCTCACAAAACTAGATCAACTTCCTATATTTGTCACCGAGTAATAACTTCTAGTTAAGACCTGTATGCACTGGAGGCTACGACTGATTCTCAATCCATTCGCAACATTTATTGTTAAAGTAATGGACATAGGAATAATTGCAGCGTTTGAGTAACTAGAATTTATTGTTTTAAGTCGTGAGTAGATATTTCTAGATAGTATATGCAAAGTTATAATGTAGCCGCCACAAGCAACTTGCTACGGATACATTAGTGTAGAACATTATCGACTCCTAGCAAATTTTTACTCAGAAATTTTCCTTATAATCTGCAATGGCAGTTAGGAAGTTGAAATCCTGGGAAATTATGCACACATGGCCATCTGATCCCAAACTAAGCAGAACTTGTACTATGGAAATCAGGTAACTGATACACTAATTCTTTTTTTTTAAATACATACTTATATAGATAATTACACCCAGATTCAGGACAAACGAACATGTTCATGCACACAAATATCTGTCCTGGGTGGGAATCAAACCAATATGGGCAACGATGTTACTACCTTTTGCATCCCACGTCATGAAGGTTCAATCTCGTAATAACAGATCCCTTAACCCTAATATACTATACTAGCTGTGCCCTGCGGTTTTCCCACGTTAACCTTTATAAATTATAGCCTATATGTTATTCGGATATAAAACCTATATTACTACAAAGTCCCATAAAAACCCGTTCGGTAGTATTTGCGTAAAAGAGTAACAAACAAACTTTATAATATTAATGTGATGAAAATGTCCGTATACTCGTTATATGTATTCGGGAACTTTTCAAATTTTGGGTGTACTGGCTAACAGGGGGAAAATCCAGACTATCCATGGAAAGCAAAATAATAATATATAAAGCTATCCTAAAACCGATTTGGACCTATGGTATTCAATTATGGGGAACTACTAGTAATAGTAACATCGAAATCCTTCAAAGATTTCAGAACAAAGCACTACGCAAAATGCTTAACATCCCGTATTATATTAGCAACAAATTGATACATATGGATCTGAAACTCAATACAGTCAAAGGGGAGATTGCAAACTACAGCAAACAATATCAGAACAGACTGTCGTGACACGTTAACCAACTGGCAACTAGACTGGAGGGCACAGGATGTGTGCACTTCAAGAGACTTAAGAGGCAAAGCATTCCTGCACTGACTAGCAGGTTTGATGACAACATATGAAGGGTCACCAGAGGAGCGTGCCTTCATTAGAAGTATACCACCACAACTTGACGTGGCCAAATAAGTGGCTCATTGTGATTTATCACAGATCGCCATGTTCCAGAAATAATAATAAAAAAAAATTGGGTGTAGTTAATGTCCAGTAAAAGTCTCCTCCAAAGAAATGACCAAGAATGTAGCGTTCTTAAAAAAATACATACATATTTGCATAGCTTACGTCTGTTGTCTAAAGGGGTAAGCAGACCTAATGTATTTACACTTGTCAATACGGTACTTGCACACAAGTTTCAAAAAAATATTGTGCTTATAACTTATAAGCACAATATTTTTTTGAAACTTGTGTGCCTCTGGGTGGTTATAAGTTATAACCACCCGGAGGGGGGAGGCGTCTTTAAGCCTGATTACTATCGTGATATACAAAGTGCAAAATTATTTTTTATTAATATCTATAATATTTTTTTAATTTAATTCTAGTATTTTCATTATTTGTAGTTGAAAAATTAGATAAAGCCGTTTAACAACAAGTATTTTATAGGAACATCAAATAATATTCATTTATTCCACATAAATAGGGTACATGCGCTCTTATAAACTATTACATTGATCGCCTGTTTTGTTGCTTAGTTTGATTGGGCGGTCGTATTAAAATAAAATAAAACAATTTATGTCAAATTATTGTCACATTTTAAAAATTATTATATTATAGTTAGTTGTAGTTATTAATTTATTTTACTGTGAGGTATTCCAACATCGAATCTTTTTTTTATTTTTTTATTATTAACCAGTTATTTCAGACCATTTTTCAGTCCATAAGATGTAAGTTCCAAAAATGTTTTTTGAGTCCACGCTGCCACTTACTTTTCCTAGCCTTAAAGAACTCTATTGCATTTTTGGCCATAATCCAGGATCCCATTATTTGTAGTTGCAACGTAGCACACTCTACTGCTGGACAAACGACGCAGCTAATACCTTAAAATGGATCCATATTGGCTCACCTAAATTTCTTTACCCGAAATTGTTCTTCCTAATTATTTGTAATTCAAATGATCACTCTTCCTAAAATGTTTCATCCTAAAATTTTCATTCATACTATTTGTAGTGCTACCGGCGATGGTCATAACACTCATGTTTCCGAAAATCGTAATGAATAATATCATTAATGTAAATATATTTAAATTCCTACTGTTTTTTTATCATAACGCTTTTATCCCTAAACATAATTACCATAATATTTTCACTCATGTGTAAATTGGACCGATTCGGTTCTGGCCGTTTGTTTTGGTTACAGTTCTAACCTAACCTAAACCAATCATTATGAATAATAATAATAATAATATCTAGGGACAATGTCACACAGATCATCCTAGCCCCAAACTAAGCAAAGCTTGTACTATGGGTACCAGGCGACGATATACATACTTATATAGATAGATAAATACTTATATACATAGAAAACATCCATGACTCAGAAACAAATATTCGTGCTCATCACACAAATATTTGCACTTACCGGGATTCGAACCCAGGACCACCAGCTTCGTAGGCAGGAGCACTACCAACTAGGCTACGGTGACCGTTACATAATGTTTAGGGCCGAATCGTTTCTGGAACTTGACTTAATGACTAAATGTATATATGAAAACATGTATTTAACTACTTGTACCATGGTAAATAACTAAAACTGTAAAAGATTCACAAAATTTATGTATATAATACTGATTATTATAAATAAAAAGAAATCTAAACAAAAAAGATATGACTGTATAATAGCGTAAAATGGTTATGTTGAGAAAATATAGGAAAACAAATATAAGTATAATAGATGTTTATTGCTCCTGACATTATGAAGTTGAATGGTTCGGAATTATGAACATTAGAGGCAGAGTAGTCAGGAATTGTGATTGTAAGGATGAAAAATGTTAGAAAGAATATTTTCGTATTCCCAATTATCGGGGTTGAAAATTTAGGTGAACTTTGGCGCACCCCCTTAAAATACAACGTTAAGCGAAGGATTTGGTGTTGCTGTCCTCAATGTGTCATAATTTATAGTAAGTTTATTATGAATTTTCTATCTTCGGATATAGGTTCCATTTACCACCGCCATTTAAACTTTGAATAATAGCTGCTTTTGATTGTTTTATTTATTATATCGGCGGTACATTAAGCAATATTTGATTGTATTTACAATAGCAAGGCAATAATGTTGTTAACTGATTTGATTGGTTGTCCGGTATTGGATTGGAATTAAATGCTTGTTTTGCTGCCGTTTCGAAATTAGACAAAAGAGTACGACGTTTATTGTAAATTATGGTGACCAATGGATTTGCAGGCTGTTAGCAGTTTGCAGTGTAAGACTTGCTAATTATAAGAACGCCCTCCTAATCGAATTTAATTTAATCGAGTTTGGGGCGTAAAAGTTACGAAGGAATATCTCCCATAGAACGGCTACGATCGCCAACCATTTGCCAAACGTGGCAGTTATGGCATATCCCCCATTATTGAAGGAGATTCTTGTCAAGCAGTGGAAGTTTTACTGCTGATATGATGATGATGATGATGACGACATGAATTTGAACATTCAGTGGTACGCGTCTAGAGTTTGAACTCTAAACCACTGACTTTATGATCAAACAGTCTAACTACTCAGTCAGTACGATAGTCATAGTTTTCAGAGAAACGCTGCTACCCATTCTCTTGTACATATATATTCCCTCGAGTCGACTTCTACGCCCGCCACGGGAAGAGATGGGGTGGTGATAATCTTTGCCGTTAGTCCCGCGGGCAGCGCAGTGATCTGCATGCTTAAGAGATCTGCAAAATGGTCTTGATGTGAAGCCTGCTAACATGTTCTAGGCTAATATGTTTGACTATGGCCTCTCATTGTGAGAGGAGGCCCTAGCCTTGCAGTGGGGCAGTAGTGGAATATGCCATAATTAAATTGTTTACCTTTTTCCATAGATCTTTTGATTTATCTAAACTTAATAATAGGTCTTTACCTATGAAATTGCCGTTTTGTATGAAAAAATTTAAACGAATTTTTTTCATGAATTTTTTTATTTGTATTAATCGAAGTAATCACCCATGCAATCAATGCATCTTTGCCATCGCAGTGGCGGTTTATTGATGCCCTTCTTAAAGAAATCAGCTGGACGGGAGGCAACAAATTCTTCAAAGGCATTTTGTACTGCCTCTCGGGTATTGAATTTTTTTCCCGCCAAGAAGTTATCCAAATTCTGGAAAAAGTAGTAGTCTGTAGGCGCAAGTTCTGGTGAGTAGGGCGGATGACGGAGAGCTTCCAACCCCAGTTCTTGCAACTTGGAGACCGTCTGCTGTGCAGTATGAGGTCGCGCGTTGTCGTGCAGGAGCAGCGGAGACGAGCGATTGACCAATGCTGGTTGGAGATGCGCCAGCTTCTCCATCATTGTGCTCAGTTCTTCACAGTACACATCTGCAGTAATGCTCACCCCGTTTGGTAAGAAGCTGTGATGAATCACACCGGCGCTAGACCACCAAACAGTGACCATCACTTTTCTAGGGGTAAGTTTTCGTTTAGGGCATTGTTTAGGTGCTGAACCAGGATCCAACCAACTTGCTGAGCGCTTGCGGTTATCAAACAGAATCCATTTTTCATCGCAGGTAACAATGCGGTTCAAAATTCCTTCATTTGTGTGTCTGTTGAGCAGTGCAAGGCACGTCTCGACGCGTACTTCGCGCTGGCGATCATTGAGTTCGTGGGGCACCCATTTGTCAAGCTTTTTTACCTTGCCAATTTGACGCAAATGGACCAATATTGTTTTGACGCTAACGTCGAAAGCTGCTGCTAATTCAGCCGTAGATTGTGTATCATCAGCTTCCACAACCGCCTTTAATTCGTCATTGTCGACCAAAGTCTTCGGACGACCGCGAGGTTCATTTTTCAGGTCGAAATTTCCAGAACGGAAGCGAGCAAACCAATAACAGGTGGTGCGTTGGTTTGTAGTGTTAGCTCCGTAAACGTCGTTGATGTTGCGTGCCGCTTGTGCCGCGTTGCTGCCACGACGGTACTCATATTCCATAATTACTCGAATTTTTAACGTATCCATGATGACGAAAACGATTGAAATGCGATGAAAATGTAACACTAATCAATAAAGAAATGACTACTTTTGGAAAAAAGAATCCATGTTTTTTAAATAAAATTAATTTGAAATTAGAATTCTTAGCCAAACAAAAATTATTTTGATTTGAAATGGCCAGTACTGCAGAACGGCAATTTCATAGGTAAAGACCTAATATAACACGAGAAACGATACAATATCTAAGGATTTGAGTCAAGTTAAAAATTATTTTGTGTATGATCTAAATTTTCCCATATGTTTACTGTTTAAAAACATATTTAGGGTGCGCTGCGAAAACTATTGAAGACCCCAAAAAATGTACTACATATTGATAGTACCCATAACTACTCGGAAAATCATCCGTAATATGTCTTACTATTATACTTTTAGGGGTGAGTTAAATGCTTGCTTTTCACGCCGGAGGTCGTGGGTTCGATTCCCACCCAGGATATTTGTGTGCATGAACAAGTCTGTTAGTCCTGAGTATGGGTGTAATTATCTAATAGATACTTTTCTACTTTATCTAATAGAAACATTTCATTTTAAAAGCTCTGCATAGTTTGGAATCAGATGGCCGTGTGTAAATAATGTCCCAACAAAAGTTGCTTTTAAAATTAGTTGATTGCATGAATTTACATAAATATTGATTACGTGCATTTATTATTTCTAGAACGGTAGTAAGAAGTATTAAACATCATAAAAATCTATGAAAATATGATATAAAAAAGATATTTTCACGTGACACTATTATACGAAAACAATAAAGGTTATAATAAAACTAATTTAGACGCAAATATCTAAATTTAAGTAGATAACTCCGCTTCGAGTACACACAGTTTGTTAAGATAGGTGTAAGATTTTTTTTTTTACAATAAAAATAAATAATTAACCCATTGAACATTATACCAATATTGCTATTTATCTGCCAAATATGTGTGTATGAGTCTTAACTAAAAGAGAACCAAAAGAGAATTCATATCAAACTTATTTATATAAAACTGAATAATATTTAAAAAGCTTCATCCTTTATGTAATGGCTGTATTCGGTAATCAATATTCAATTTAAGCAAGTCCAAACACTGGTCCACACCGCCTTTTGTAAATCAACACACACCGCCAATGCTATAAGTTCATATTTACATTTATAGAAAACTTAATATTTTCCTAATAAACAAATAAGTCCACTTTTAATCACCAATGACCAATATTTGTTGAGCAATCATCCAACATTCACATATAAAAGTTAATACTTTTATATTAGTAAATGGAACCAAGATGGAAACCGCTTAACCACTCACACTACAAAGCGCTGAGTGGCAATTTAAAAGATTGTAACTCATCATGACTTTGTAACTCATCCAAATCGTTATATGTAACTAATTATCAGTTTTATTTATATCGTAATAATAATTGATTCCCAGCCACATTGCTGCTTGGTCGGGCAAGCGCCTATCAATGGGCGAATGCACGGGATGTCTTAAAATTTCATTAAAGATTGCAACCTAAGATAGATTTATGCTCAGTAAATATTTAGCGCTACACCGCGCTTAGTACGTACATATATAGTTAATGAGAGTGCAATTGCCTCGATCTTTGTCCCTATAATACAAAAATATACCTTATGCCTAATTAAAAGTTTAGTTAAATAAAAATCAATAACTTTATACCGTACACCATCAGTAATTTGATACATTTATGGATTTGTGTTGCTTTGTATTCTTGCAGAAGTTGACTTAAAAAGAAGTTATTATGGAATTCTCGCCTAAATTATACAATAAATTAAATATTATAATACATAACTGGATTTTTATATGCTGTACTCCAATTAGTAAATTAGTAAATTAAAACACTTAATAATTCCTTTTTTCTAGTATAAATTGTTATTATCAGCTTCACTTTGTATCATTATTGCCAGTTAAGGCCTTCTCTTAGCGTTACCTGCATCCCAGTATAAATTGCAGTTGCGGCTATACAAAGGGGCAAAGTCAGCGGGGTGCTCCATCCAATTATTCGTCTGAGCCGAATCTATTTGTATGGTAATGCACTCATTACTAAGACAAAAAGGAGGTATCAGGACCAGGTAAAAAGTTAGGGGAGCTGATACCTGATTACGTTAGGATCATAGATTCAGCTTTTACTCCAGAACGATAGGTTGGCTACTATTTAAAGTTTTGCAGGTGGGACAGTTTTCAGGCACATCTTCACATTATCAGCCCGATATCGTCCACTGCAGGACATAGATCTCCCCAAAGGTTTTTATAAGTTACCAAAGTCACTGCGCTTGGCATTTTTTTTTTAAAGACAAGCCCGCACTAGGATAATAAATCCTTGTGTCGCGGGATGTTTTACAAACAGATAATTGACGGACACAAAGTACATCCAGACTCAGAACAACTATTTGTGGATCCCACAAATAGTTGTCCTGCGCGGGAATGAAACCCGGGACACGAATTGGTGAGGTGACTGTCTTAACCGCTGCGCCAAACGAGCAATAAATCATATCATAATTTATAAGTCATTATATAATTATAACTGTTATATCACGACCTGATTTGAATTGTCCGTTTGATTAGGCCTAACGGCGTACAAGACGATATAGATAGGGTTGGTTTCGAATATGGTTAAAAAAGGACAGCAATCTAATACGGCCATTAGAACAAAGATCTTCTGTCACCACTTTGGCTCTCGCGGTGATTGATTTACTGGGGATCGTTGTTCGATTTGATCGGGAATCAAATATAACAGCTCACTTAGGAATTAAAGCCTTAAATTGTTCCTCAGTGCTTTTGCAGCTGGCTTCTCTAGTTGCGATTCTCTCGTTTTATGAGGCTATAGCCTCTTTATATCATTCTGTCTTCCGCTTTGCTCTGGAGGAAAGTGGAACTATTCATTTTCTAACTCCTTGTTTCTTTCTGATTCAAGTCATTGCGGGATCCAAGACATTTAAAGCGATTCCCCGGGACCTGCCTGAGCCTGACCGCTCAGTGCCATTTCATTGTGTGCCACTGTTGATCCTGGCTTACAGGAGTTGCAGTGGTCGGCAAAAGGGAGAGACTAGTCCCGTTAAAAAAAAGCTATATTATATAAAGGTATGGTGAAGCTTTGCCAATTTTGCTCGCCACTTCTAAGGCATTCGAGAGGCTTACAGGAGTTGCAGTGGTGGGCAAAAGGGAGAGACTAGTCCCGTTAAAAAAAGCTATATCCTAAAGGTATGGCGTAACTTTGCCAGTTTCGCTCAACTTAAAAGGCATTCGAGAGGGTATGCCATTATTATCTGCTCTGCAAGTTTGCCTTTATGGACTGCCTACTGGTATAAGTGTCTGCATCTTGGATTTCTTGAGTGTGGTCTATTCGAGTAGTCATCGATGGCTGCTCATTAGACTATAAGGTTATTAATATAATAATAATAATTATTTATTTATTTCACGTAACATGACTCACATTTGTTAGTAACAATAATTCTTACTCCTATATTAGTATTCCTATAACAACACACACACATCGACAAGCGCAACGTTTTCTCATAGTTGTATAAAAACAATCAACTCGTGCATCCGCAAACATCCCTGATGCACTACTAAAGCGGGGCAACCCCATCAATATCCTGAACGCATTATTATATTGTATGCGAAGGGCGCTGTACGATTTCTGCGTATAATGAGCCCACAGACTGCACGTGTAAAACGAAGTGCAGTATGCACGAACAGAGTTTTTTTAACACCCGGTGAACAACGTGCAAATCTGCGAGCTATCATATTTGCCCTAACCGACAGCGCCCTTCGCTCACGCTCAATATCCTCATCGTCTTTCATGCCAGCGGTCCAGATTAAGTTAATACCGGTATTCCTCAACGATCTTTTCTCTCTGCTACCCTGTTCTTGGTAACAATTGCTGAGCCTATGACATGGAAGGCTATGCAAGAGATAGCACTAGCACGAAAAGACACATATCCGATCCACTGGCTGGTGGCTTCACAATAAAGTATGTACCTATGTGTTTCAATATACCTAATTACGAGAACAAGCCTCAAAGCTCCTCATTGTCTGAAATAAAATTCGGAGTTTGCTTCAGCCGAAGAGGGGCCAAATTAATAATAATATAATGGCTTACTAGCCGCATATCAGCCACGGCGGCCAGTCTCGATAGAGATTAGCCATCTGCGCGGGACATATTATAGTACACAGGTGTGTGCGCAAACACAGGTGCACTTTCTATTCCATCACTCTCATGATCTGATGGGACGCCTAGCGACACGACCGGAAAGAGGTCAGGTACAGGACTGACGGGTTTACGTGCTGTACGAGGCATGGGGGTATAATACCACCAACTCCCAGACTTCGGGCTGATGCTAAGAATTTTTTCTTTTTACAGAAAACTCCCAAAATCAATTTTTTGGAATAAGTTGATAGTGTTTATTTAGTGCCCTAAATTTATTTAATTGTTGCATTCCCAGTTGCGTGTCGTTTTTTTGATAAAACAAATAGTTAAATAAAATAAATAAATATCTGACACACTGCCATCTGATTCAAACTAAGCAGAGCTTGTAATGTGGCAAAAAGGGCTGATAATCGTACTTATATTCGACGGTCACCTTAGCCTAGTTGGTAGTGCTCCTGCCTACGAAGCTGGTGGACCTGGGTTCGAATCACGGTAAGTGCAAATATTTGTGTGATGAGCACGAATATTTGTTTCTGAGTCATGGGTGTTTTCTATGTATTTAAGTATTTATCTATCTATATAAGTATGTATATCGTCGCCTGGTACCCATAGTACAAGCTTTGCTTAGTTTGGGGCTAGGATGATCTGTGTGACATTGTCCCTATATATTACTGTAACTATTCTTCACACAGATATCACACTAATATTATAAAGGCGAAAGTTTGTGAGTGTGTATGTTTGTAACTTCTTCACGTCTAAACGGCTGGAACGATTTTAATCAAATTTGGTATCAAGTTAGGTGACACCCTGGATCAACAAATAGGCTATAATTTATAAAGTTTAATGCGGGTAAAACCGCGCGGCACAGCTCGTATTATATAAAGAACAACACCCTGATATTATAAAGGCGGAAGTTTGTGAGTGTGTATGTTTGTTACTTCTTCACGTCTAAACGGCTGGAGCGATTTTAATAAAATTAGGTATAGAGTTAGATTAACATATAGGCTATAATTTATAAAGTTTAATGCGGCTAAAACCACGGGGCACAGCTAGTATCATATAAAGGTGAAAGTTTGTGAGTGTGTATGTGTGTTACTTCACGTCTAAACGTCTGGAGCGATTTTAATAAAATTTGGTATGGATGGATGAGACCCTGGTTTAAAATATAGGCTATAATTCATAAAGTTTAACGGGGGTAAAACCGCGGGGCACAGCTAGTATTATATAAAGAACAAAGAAGAAATAGATATGTTATATTCAAATATGAGACAACCTACACATAAGTTGTTTTGAATAACGTTAAAATAAAAACATTTTTTAATACAACATATTTTATTTTTAATATAAACATAAACAATATGTTCATGTTTAAATTGTTCTTAAACACGAAATGATCAACACTTTATTATTATGTAACGTCATTTTCATTGAAATTCAGATTCTGACCTTAGATCTCCCAACACTTGTTTATTATTTAAAATGAATATCAATATATAAATATTGGTAAATGTGTTAATAGTTTGGACAGACCTCCGTCGATGTTTCTATTACCTTATCTGTACATAATTACATAAATTTTCACTTTTATGTTATTTTACTTTGAAATAGACGTGTGGTATATATAAGTCGATTACTCCCAACGAGGTTAGAGTTTCGATTCACTCACCAATACATTCTTTGTTCAAATAAAAAAAAACTTGTGTGTACTTATGTACACGCGTTAGAAGTTATACTTCTTAATATACAACTTGAACATAGTTATCAATTTTCATACCACCTAGAACTAACGTCATGCTGTTATTTTTACGATGCGCGCGCACGATGCGCGCGCATCGTAAAAATTCACTCTCATACCACCTAGAACTAACTTCATGCTGTTCAATTTTTTGGTGTCGGTGTGCGCGCGCATCGTAAAAATTCACTCTCATCATTTTTCTCCACCGCGCCAAAAGAAGTATAACTTCAAAAACTGTTTCGGACTCTTTAATTGATTGACTCCCCTTTACGCCCCAAAAATAATCTGAGGTTTGAGCCGTACATAAATTCGTGATAATGGGAGACTTGTATAGGTAGGTCTCCTCCGTTGGGGCGTATTGGATCCGGTGGTAGCATTAAAGCGCGACTGTCGTTATTAACACAAGGTCCGTCATAATAATATCACCTTAATATAGACAGAACCATTGATAATATGTAGTAAAAATATTAGATTTAAACTAGATAATTAAACATAATCTCTTGACAATAACTTGATACGAGCTAGCTAAATATCATTGCTATAATAAAATAAATTTTATAAATGTTTTCATACAATGTGTACCTAAATATCTATGTTACTAGAAATAATAATGTATACAACTATATTACTACAAACATGTTCTGACTATTTACAAATTTTAAAGTCTTTTTTAAAGTCTACGTGAATAAAAACCTTTTTTATTTATTTATATTTATAGTCAGAAGACAAAATATGATGCTTTCTATAGTTTATACTTACTTATCGTATGGACATTGGTTATCCTAGTGTCAAAGTTGTTCAAGCCAACATAAATACATCATCTGTCATTTCAGCTGTCTAGTTATCGCGATTCATGCGTTAAGACTTGTGACAGACAGTGGAGTCTTAGTAATAGGGTACCGTTTTAACCCTTTGGGTATTGAACTATAAAGACCTAGTCTATGCTTCTATTGCCTCGTCTGTACATAATTACATAAATTGTCGCTTCTATATTATTTGAGTGTAAATTTTATGCAGGAATGTTGACCTTAACGGACGCGCCGACGGTTTAAACATTCTTAAAATATGTACCATATTATGTAAACTAATATTTGAGATAAATAATGCTTTTATATATTCACTATAAAAGAACAATAGAACGGGTTATAACGCGCAATTACATAATTATTAGCACATAAAACTTAAGTACCTACTGGCTTTATTACATTTGTTTGTAAAATAATAAACTATTTTTGCAATTTTACCTGCAAGATGAATCAGAATAACTGAGATCCGCAGGCGGAGCATCCAGTAACCCACAAAGAGAACAAAAAAAAGACATAGCCCGAAGAATTACAGTGCTGAAGTCGCAGTGGGCAGGGCAGAAAGGTTCATGAGTGGCGACAACGAACCGCAAAACGCAGCGTGGGCAGGCCCCCTAGAATATAGACCGGTGATCTTGTAAGGGTCGCTGGAAGTCGCTAGATGCGGATAGCACAAGACCGGCAATTGTGGAGATCTTTTGGGGAGGCCTTTGTCCAGCAGTGGGCGTCTTTCGGCTGACAGGATGATGATGACTGTTTTTAACTGATTTTAAAAGAAGTTGCTGTGTTTGCGTTTGTATGGATTTTAATTTGAATTTATGTTGTTTCTCTGTTGTTTGTTAAGGAATTTTGATAATTCTTTGTTAAATGTCTTCCGATTGTCCATATATGTTTGTTGTCATTACATGTTGTCCAGTTCAGATGTTACATAGATAATATCATGATTGTTATAAATAATATTGAAGTCGGTTGTTCAGTTTTTAAAACAGCAATGGTTTTATTTTATTTACTTTTCTATGATTTAATATTTAATGCACTGAAATGCACCTGAGAGATCGTGCGTTTGATGCAAAATGGCAAAGCAATTAAAAAAAAACACGAAACCGGCCTTAGTAGACTTAAGTCTACTATTTCATGGTTTCATGTTTGTTTTTCATCATTTATCTTCATCAGCTGTAAGAAGTCTACTGCTGGACAAAAGCCTCCCCAAGAATCATCTTGGGGATATGCCATAATCGCCACGTTTGGCAGACGGGTTGGCGATCGCAGCATGATGGTCATAGTACTCAGAAAGAAGCTGCTGCCTGTCCTCTGGTAGATATCCCCTCGGATCGATTGCCCCCACGGGTTGAGACAGGGTAAAGATATTCTAATCTTTGCCACCGTCACCAAAATAAAATTTATTCAAAATTGTCATCATCATCATATCAGCTGAAAGACGTCCACTGCTGGACAAAGGCCTCCCCCAAAGATCTCCACAATTGCCGGTCTTGCACTATTCGCATCCAGCAGTTTCCAGCGACCCGCACAAGATCATCGGTCCATCTTGAGGGGGCCTGCCCACGCTGCATCTTCCGGTTCGTGGTCGCCACTCAAGAACCTTTCTGCCCCAACGGCCATCGGTTCTACGAGCTATGTGCCCCGCCAACTGCCACTTCAGTTTTGCAATTCTTCGGGCTATGTCGGTGACTTTGGTTCGCCTGCGGATTTCGACATTTCTGATTCGATCCCGCAGGGAAACTCTGAGCATAGCCCTCTCCATTGCTCTTTGGGTGACCTTGAGCCTTCTAATAAGGCCCAGAGTGAGTTAAAAATTATAATCTTTTTTTTTCTGTTAGGTTCACTTAACAGACGAAACCACTTTATTCATTTAAATTACACTACACTAATATATCATAAGTATTTCGCCTTCTAGAAGTGAACACAGCATTCATTACACAAAAAGAAAGTGTACAGGTGAAAATCTTTAAAAAGAGTTGTATAAATTAAAGTGCGGGTGGAATTGAACCCACGAACCACGGGTTTCCGGCCCCATGTGCGTTAACTGCTTCGTCACCGCGCCATGGTGTTCGGACTCGAATTTGTACAATATATTTTTATGTATCATATTTGTGTAGCACATCTATGACTCACTGTGGCAGGTAGCTGAAAATCAGCGTTACAGCCACAATGTGGTTGTAACGTCATGCTGAGCTACTAGCCATTTGAGCGCACAAAAATGTTTTAGTAACACTAATGGAGTATTTTGTGTGGTATTTATTTATATTTTATGTCGCCATTGTTACTCTAATTGTGAATTTTTTGTATCTTTATTATGTGTGCTCAATAAATATTTTTTTCTTCTTCTTCTTCTTCTATATTTGATGCTCTTTTAACTTACCAAAACCTAAACGGCTAAGACGGCCAGAACCATTACCAACAGAGATTCTTGTTAAATTACCTACTCCTTTTTAACGACAAAAAATAAAAAAAAGTCGCTCATAGCCAGATGTTCTCACCGGTACCTAAATGATTGGCGAGGTTAAGCAACTAGGCTCGCGATCAGTACATAGATAGGTGACTGCCAAACTGGATAATTTCTGAGCATCTCCATGCTTTGACGGGCACGTTAAGATGTCGGTCCCGGTTGTAGCCTTTAGACAACATTCGTTAAGCCATGTTAGCCTAATGGGCAGTTTGAACAAGTCTAACACAAGGGCAACCGCTGCCCATACGATAAGTAAGTGGCAAGTTAAACTGGACTTCATTCCCAATTCATATGGCATAAATACAAAAAAGAATCAGAATAAGTAACAGGACTAGATTGAATTCTAATAGGTAGTAAAAACCACTAACTTAAGTTATAATGAACTATTAAAATTTACATATATACGCGGCAGCTAGCTGTCTACTTATTTACTTAATTTAACGCCATTTTATAACGCATCAATTTCTTATACGGTTTCATGTCCGTTCAATTTACGAACTACTTCCGAAGTACAAGAAAAAATAAAAAGCGTACCATCAAATATACGGCTATAAAGTCTATTGAAATCAAAATAAAACTAGATAGGTATGCCTACTTACAATAACACGAACCGATATCATTATATTGAGGTTATATTAGGAGACTTTATAAGTATAAAGAGTCATATATCGGACATTATAAAGCCGCATGCAGACTATCGACGGTAAGAAAATTGATTAATTTTCATTTTATAACAAAATATGAAAGACTAAGTCCACTCACACGTCCATAAGTTACTGATGAGGCTTAGCACTTTAGGAGATGGGTGACCGCCTAAATGGTTTAATTTTTTAGTGTCTCCCAGCTTTGGAGGGCATGTTTAGCTGCAGGTCCCGATTGTTTGTGGTGCAGTCGCTGTGCTGGACTGGCAGGAGTCGGCAATAGGGAAGGGCAATCCAGAGCCCTCCCTGGGTACGTGTCCCGACCATCTGGGACATGGTGCAAAAGGGGAGCACCGGAGCAGCATACCCGCGTTCCCGGGGCTCCCCCCATCAGGCGTCAAGAGAAGTCCACGGCAGGTTAGGTTTAGTCGGTGCGAGTCTGACATACCCACCCGCAGACACTTTTTGCGGGAGGCATACGTAGGCATTCTTCCTGCCTTACCAAAAAAAAAAGGTCCCGATTGTTACCGTTATACAACACTCGTTAAACTTTGTAAGGACCTACTGGGCGGCTTAAAGATCTCCGACACCAAGGTAATAACTTCCCTCGAACTTTTTCAGTGTTTGTTGCATTTAACACTATACTATTTTCAGTGATTTATCACTGTACAAATTATGGTAGTCACTCTACTGTATCGCGAATGATTCATACTTACAATATTAAATTGAGCAAATTTTATAAATATAAATTTTGCAAAACAAATTGATGACAAAATGTTATTGTTAGACTATAAGAAAATTCTTATTGTCTAAAAATGACTTTAAAAACACTTCATGATTTTATCAGGATTTTATATCATTCTGATTACAATATGCGTTACTTATTTACGTACTTTAGATTATAGAGACTACTTAGATATAAGTCGATTAAGTTTGTATCCATCTTACATTGTTGTGGAACTCTGCAATAGGCTTACTGTATTCGGATTGTAAAAAATTACATCTATTTTATTCGTTTTTGTGATAGCTGTAAAGTTGCCTAAAATAAATAAATATATAACAACAAAGAACCGCCTTATATGTCTGGAGAAAAGGAAAATGAAGTATTTATGTTAAACATTACACAGAAATAGTAGTATATATCAGCGAAACCTAATAAACTTCTCCATTCTCACAATATTGGCTGTCGGTACTTACTTTATGTTTGTGAATTCTATGCCTAAGTAAATAAAGGGTGTAACATCAGTCGTATAAAAGTTAAAGAAATATTCTGGGCTTCAGAAAATGTCTTTTGTGACTTTTTTATGTTTAATGACAGTAAACTAAAAACTGAATTATACCTTGACATTTTTTTTCTCTTCTTTTGTAGTAATTTTTATACACACGATAGTACACTTACAACTACCGCCTTTTCCGTCTTAATTTTCTTTCTACACCCAACGGTTCTCTGGAAGAGATCGCTACAAAACAATAACACCGCCAATAGTACTGTATTTGCTTATATTATGACGATTTATTGTGTTTTCTGGTGCAATAAAGTGTACTCTATCTCTGTCTAATTAAAAATAAACGTGAAAATAACAGTAACCTTCAGTAACCTTCATTTTAACGCAAAGTTTAACATTCCGCTGAAACCGTATAGTTGCAGCTACAGATCTTACCGCCTACGTAATAAAAACGCTGTTAAGGTGAAACTGAAATCCATGATTTTAAGAGAATACGATGATTGCTCTTTTATTTGTTTTTAAGTGAACACAACTTAAAGCGCTTTTTTCTGAGGAGTGAACATAAGTCATCCGTCATGTTTGGCTGGGTGACGCCGCATCGTGCTTACTCGGCTCCACTGGATCAACATAATAGTCTTAAGCAAAAATTTAATTACATTCAAAGGAAGCCAGTTCGTTGAGTATAGTTACATTTTTTTTTTGTATTTTTAAGGACAGCCAGTAATTGTTACATTTTTCTAATTACTAATATGAATAATCCAATCCACAGATCCTAATGCACAATTTTTAACTTCTGCACTATCATCAGGTACTTCCATTTATATCAGTAGATCTTATTACGGATTAAGACTTTTCCACGACTAAGTTACCACCCTGTACGGTCCCACGCAATTCGGGGTTTATTTCGATGAAACAGTTTTTTTAAAGAAATATACGTGTGTGGCTCGTGGGCGGACACCTTAGAATACAAAATTCCTCCCCACATGCTGCACGGTAAAACAGTTTCTTAGAAATAAGGCAAAATTCCCTTTGTAAAGACTTACTCCAACTTAGGTACGAATAACAGAAAGTCATAGTAAAGATTCAGTAGATTCCTCTGGTTCTTTCAGTATCGAAATTATACTTGAGTATCTTTAAGAACTATTTTGAAGCTTAATTATGTTGAAGCTAGAAATATTGCGCAGGGTTCCGTTAATCCATGCAAAATTTTGAAATTTCCTAGAAATTTTGCATGGAATGTAACTGAACGTAATTTTATTTTAACTAAAACGGGGGAAATAGTATGAACCTTTTCTTTTAATTCTGGCAAGGTTTATGTTATGCCCTACAGCAAGCTTATTCTGTTGTCATATTCTACTATTATTCTAAATTTGAAAGTTTATGACATAAAGATTGCTTACAGGTGTAGATGTTTGGATGTTTGTTACATAATCAAACAAAAAAACAGTTAAACTGATTGGGATAAAATTTGGAATAGAAATACATAGGTTATATTCTAAATTTGAAAGTTTGTTTCATAAAGATTGTTTACAGGTGTAGATTTTAGGATGTTTGTTACATAATCACACGAAAAACATTTGAACTGTTTGGGATAAAATTTGGAGTGGAAATAGGTTATATTCTAAATTTGAAAGTTTGTTTCATAAAGATTATTTACAGATGTAGATGTTAGGATGTTTGTTACATAATCATGAAAAAACAGCTAAACGTATGGGGATAAAATTTGGAAGGCTAGGTCTGAATTAACACATAAGCTATATATTCTTAAATCGCGAGTAAAACCGCAGGGCGCAGCTAGAAATATTCCTTTTTTTATAAGAAAGGGGGAATGGATACGCATGTCACCCGCAAAAAGGGTCTATGGGTGGGTATGTCAGACTCGCACCGACTAAACCTAACCTGCCGTGGACTTCTCTTCGCGCCTGATGGGAGGAGCCCGTCTTTTGCGCCATCTCCCAGATGGTCGAGACACGTACCCCAGGGAGGGCTCTGGTTTGCCCTCCCGTATTGCTGACTCATGCCAGTCCGGCACAGCGACTGCGCCACAAACAGATCTAGTTAAAAATATTCCTACCTCTGAACTGGTCGAAAGTGTGCCTATAACCTAAAACAGAAAGAACCTACATTCATCAACATTTAGTTACTCTAACACAAAGGAGCCGACGTTTTTACAATCAACTACCGTTGTTTGTTCGGTGTTGTGGTATGGGGAACACCGCGGAACTACTATTGAATCAATAAATAGATTAAGGCGGACTTTGTAAGCGATAGCCGACTAAATTAAGTAGGTTTTAGGGGTATGCAGTCGTTGGGGTGTTTGAGAAATTACATACCAGATGACAAACTATTTTTATTAGTATATACCTATCATTGACTAGTGGAATATACTTTTTTTATTGCTCATGGAGGTAGACGAGCTAGCGGCCCGCCTGATAGTAAGTGTCCATGAGCAGCGGTTACTGTCCATACATTCGCAGTGCCAGGGGGCACAGCAAACCGTTGCCTACAATGAGGGCATGTCGTAGCGCTAAAGAAACACCGCAGCCGGTAATTCGTTCCAGAGCCTGCACGTACGTGGGATGTATGAACGCTGAAAGCGAACCGTACTTGACGAGATCACTTCCAGGTGGTTCCACTTGTAGAGAGAAGAGCTGCCAACCCGTCTGCCAAGCGTGGCGATTATGGCATATTGCTCCAAAGGATGGACACAACTCCATTGCGTGAGGATTATGCTTGTGGCCACGGATCAATATACAATGTAAAAAAGAGTCAGTGGTTGATTTTCGAGACCGCCAGTGCAAACGATGTTCAGATGAAGTAAAAGTGACGCTCTTTAGAGCGTACTGTACATCACTTTACACGTGCAGCCTGTGGGCTTACTACACTAATAGAAATTACAGCGCCATCCGCGTCCAATATAATAACGCGGTCAGGGCGGTGATGGGGCTGCCCCGATACTGCAGCGCCTCGACAATGTTTGCAGAGGCGCACATGGACTGCTTTCACGCAACCTTGCGCAAGCGCGCTACGTCCATGGTGCGACAAGTACGGGCCAGTTCCAACACCATTTTGAGCTTGATTGCGCGAAGGCTGGATTGTCCTTTCATCCGGCATTGTTGTGACAGGCACATTGCTGTACCAATGCCGGAGAAAAAGCTTTAATATAATTTTTATTAGTATTTGTTTTTATTATTATTAATTATTATTTGTTTTATTGTATGCTTTTATTATTATTATTTCTAATTTATAAATTTAATTTAATTTATTATTATGTTATAATGGGTGTAACTTACCTGAAATAAATGGATTTATTATTATTATTATTGCGGATTTTGTTTGAGGAGGCCTTTGTTCAGCAGTGCACGTCATTTGGGTGACAATATATGAATAATAGAATTCATCAGTAGTCAGTAGGTATGTTTTCCTCATTTAAACTCTTAACATCACCGATGTTCCGATTTTTAACACCCACCTACTTATAAGATCTAGTATTACAAGACTACAATAACACACCATGGAGTGTAATATATGGCAAAGAGAAAATTATCTCTAATGTATATTGACTGACAGTAACAGACAATCTATATATATATATAAATCAATGCCACTTTTCGTTGTAATGTTATAACTTAACAATGCCTTTACCGATTTGGCTAATTTTGGTCTTGAATTATTCGTGGAAGTCCAGGGAAGGTTTGTACGTAGAGAAAATTTAAAAAAAGTCTTGAAAAGGTGTAAAATCAACATCTTTCTATACTCCCATATACAAACAATTTGTATATGGTACTTAAAAGCGTAGCGAAGCACGTACCGGGCCGCTAGTTAGTATTAAAAACCTTAAATACCTAACAATTTTGACAAAGTAAACTAAGTTAGTTCGTTCCGTCTTGATTCACGCCATCACGCTTTTAAAACATTATATTATTCCCTACATCCCGTCTATAAAATTAAATTCAACCCAAATTCAAAAGGAAGTCAGCAGATTGGCTTCTAATTTTAAGTAACGGAATATCATAACTTTTGTATTCTGCCAATAGCCACGACCAATTAAACTCAGCACAAAAAGCCTAGAAAATTAAAACATTCTTCTCAACAATACCCCATTTTCCTGCAATTTGAAACAAAACGTGCAGAACCTTCTTGGTTAAATGCAAGTTAGTAGTGTGTCTAATTCACGGAGTATTGCCAAGGCGCCAACAACGCGCAAGTCACTGGTAGGCAATCATGCGCCCGCGTCGCTTTGTTTCACCGGCCTATGGCGCCGCCACAGCTTTGTGGATCAAATGGGTTACCAGTTAGGCGGTGGTGTAGCAAATATTTTTGGTAGCTACTATGTGTGGGTAATAAATAATAAGCGACTATCTTGTTGATCAAGCAGTAACGTGAACAATAGCAAGAAAGAGGTCCTGGGATCAAAAGTAAGTACCTAGTTAGAAGATGGCGACATGGTAACCTTCAAGAATCGAGCCTATTCCTTTATCAAAGGCCTGCAAGGTACTTGGAGGCCTTTGATAAAGGACCCCCCTGGTGTTGCGAGTATCCATTGGCCGCGATAATGACTTGCTTTCAGGTGACTTGCATGATTGTAAAGTATTTATTTGTAAAGTATGTATCAAAAATATAATGTAATTTTGTTCAGCCTTTGTTAGCCGTAAATATTTATTAAAGGTTATGGATATAAGAGCCATTAATTACAACGTTGCTGTACAACAAGTAATCAATCATAAAAGTAGTACATTGAATAGATCACCGATATTACCCATCATTGCGATGCAATCATTGAAAAATTAAATGCTGCAATGTAATTACTTTATGCAATCAGTCTCTCCAGTACATTTTTTCAATTTGTTATAATCCTTCCATCTTTTCATGCTACCAGGGTGGCATTAAGGGGATATTTCGAAAAGCTACTAAGTTTTTAATCACAAAAATGGGTGACCCATAACTTTAATCGTCCGGTGGGTCACGAAAACCAATATGGGATATCTTTCAGTGGTTCTGCCATTAAGCTACGAACGATACAATTCTGGCAGATCAAATTAATGATTCCATTGCTAACACCCTTTCGGAAGATATATGTGTTATCCATCGGCTTAGTTTTCTAGAGCTGAATGATATTTATATATACATATAAATTCACAGTTGCTATATTTCATGAACGCATAACTAGTCAGAAACGATGTAGCAAAATACATATTTAACTATAAATATTTTTATACTACTGATAACTAATTTAAAAACAACTTTAAGTAATTTCAATTAGCTATTTCATTAAATCACAAATAAAAATGACGTATCTAAATATTGGCATGTATAATGAAAAGTTAACTTCTAATACTACAAACATGTTCTGACTATTTGTAAGGGCTTTTTATAGTCTATGTGAATAAAAACAATTTTTATTTAAAGTAAACATAATAGTGTGAATTGAAAGTAACCTATCAATATTTCCCTTTTGCCTTGCCGTCACTATATTTTTACTAATTATTAAATAATAGTAATAATCTATGATCGTATACAACTTACCCAAAAGCATATTTTGTACAAAAAGTTTCACAGTTTTATCTTTAATAAATAATTATTTTCATTGATTTGCTTGCACGAAACACTTTTGTGAAATGACTGACAAAACACATTCACCTACGCTGGGACATGCCCCCTTCATTTTCGAGATAGGCCTTTAACTGTGTATATTATGCGGTAAGTAATTAATCCCCTATCAGTATCTGTAGGTTAACTTATTGACAGATACTTGTTTCACTGTAAAAACAGCTTAGCTCGGATAAGTGCGTACAGAATCAACTGTAATGTGTATTCTGTATGCATTTCACCGAGTCAAAATGTGTATAAAATTTAGCTCCGAGTGTTGGTAACGGTGAGTTAATATGTACATATGTGTCATAACTCATAAACGTTATAAATTAATATAACCGTTGACGATCACATGGGCCATATACCTGCTTGTCTATTTGGGGGTATAATATAATAGGAAACAGTTATTAGCCCAGTTTCTATATTTACAATAACAAGAAGCAATCCCAATTCTTTCTTAAAGGCCGGCAACACTCTTGCGGCTCCTGCAACAATTCTCGCTTGCCTAGGTATTCGATAAAAAAAAATTAGTATGTTTTAGTTTAAATATTAAAGCTAATATTAATAAATTAGTATGTTTTAGTTTAAATATTAAAGCTAATATTAATAAATTAGTATGTTTTAGTTTAAATATTAAAGCTAATATAACTATTTTTTTTTATCGTATACCTAGGCAAGCGAGAATTGTTGCAGGAGCCGCAAGAGTGTTGCCGGCCTCCTTATCGCTTCGTTTACGTTATCACTTGTAACAACACTTTTTACTGGAAGTACTTCCAGAAAAAAAGTATATTGTGTTGGAGTACATAACAGTACTCCTGACAATGTGTACCTATGCAAATTTCATCACGATTCGCTGAGTAGTTAAGAAATGTACGTAACGAACTTACAATCGCATTTATAATATTACTTAACATCACTATCATAATAATCATATCAGTCGAATGGCGTCCACAGCTGGACAAAGCCATCCAGGCGATCTACACAATGGCCGCGCTTTGGATCCGCTTCTTTGACGCATGCAACGGCATATAACAAAATATAATAACAAAATCGAATCGATGTCGCTAAACTTATCACAAACAGCGTTTTACATTTTAATTAACTGCCAAAAGATATAAAGAAAAAATATGCTGAAGAGTTTTAATATGTCAAGTATACATTATCAAGTTGCAGTATCTCGTACGTGAGCTGAATTGAAATGAGGTGACGTGTCAAAATATGTGCGCGTAATGAAGGGACTGGAACGATATCTACATTCTGAATACTGCGGATCATGCAGAAATTAATTGGCTATTATCATTCTTTAATACAATAATTGCTGTGTGGCGACGGCGGTGAATTGCTATGTAGTGACAACGGCAAATATCAGAATAATATCCTGGAACATTATTGACACACGGCCATCTGATCCCAAACTAAGCAGAGCTTGTAATATGGAAATCAGATAACTACATTACTACTTTTATTTTGTAAATACATACGTATATTGATAATTACACCCATTCTCAGGACAAACAGACATGTTCATGCACACAAATATATCTCCTGAGTGGTGAATTGAACCCACGACTTGCGGTGTGAATAGCAAACATTTACCAAGCACGCTAACTGGCTCGTCAAATATAATATCATCACCCTATTTCGTCCCGAGAGGGGCGTAGAAATCAACCCGAGGGAATATCTACCAGAGGAACGGCAGCAGATTCCTTTTGAGTACTATGACCATCTTACTGCGATCGCCAACCCGTCTTCCAAGCTTGTATTCCTCTAACCAATCATCATAATCATCATTAGCCCGATATCGCTCACTGCTCAACATAGGCCTCCACCAAAGGTTTCTATTTGCCGTAGTCACCGCACTTGGCATTCGAGTGGGCTACCGCAGGTAGGTGGTAGTTTCTCACAGGAAAGGAAAAGGGGAAAGGAAACTACACTAATAAAATATATAAATAGGTACATAAAATTCAGAAAACCTTAAATTGCACATTCCAGCGCACTGTTCCATCTTTATGGACAAATCATTTGCAGTCCAAGCAGCTCGTTTGTGGAATGAGTTACCATTTTCTATTAAATGCTCTCAGAATATATTTAGCTTCAAAAAACTTGTGAAAGACCACTATCTGTCTCTATCATAATAATTATTAATTTATTTTATATGAATATAGTAATTTAATATAGTATAGTATAATATAGTATTTTATTTACGTATATGTATGTGTAATAATAATATGATCATTAGCATATTTTTAGTTTTTAGTATACCTTCTTAATTATCTCCTTTCTTCTTTTTTATCTATGTACCACACTTTGTTGCACCATCCCCGGCATTTTTAGACATTTAATTCCTATCCATCCAAAGCTTGTCTGGAAGAAATCGCTTTATGCGATAAGACCGCCCATTGTAAATTATAATTAATGTTTCATTATTAAATATTATATAGAGGTAATTATTAACCCCTCCGATCGTCAATTGAACGGACGACGACGCCGCGACGGCCCGTTTTTTCTGGTATTAACATAGTGCGACAGTTGCACAAATGTCTCTAAAAACTGACCTCACATGCATCTATGCGTGAGAGCTCTTAAGTCATTGAAATATGATTTCCAAAGGGGATGGCCTTAGATGCGGGTTAGTTCGACTGTAGTCTTATACGGCAATACTCTTTGCCATTAGCCACATACCAAGATTATGAGAATAATGGAATAGAAAGTACACTTATGTTCTATAATATTTTGGCTCAGATGGTTAGTGTCCATTAAGACTGCCGGCCATTTCTATAATAATAATATATCATGGTACATTATTTATACATGGCTTTCTGATCCCAAACTAAGCAGAGATTGTACTATGGAAACCAGATAACTAATATACTACATACATACACTATTTTTCTTTTGTAAATACATACTTATATACATAATTACACCCAGACTCAGGATAAACAGATATGTTCATACACACAAATACCTGTCCTGGATGGGAATCGAACCCACGACCTCCGGCGTGAAAAGCAAGCTTTTGCCAACCACGCCAACAGGCCCGTCAGTTCTAGAACCTCGCCGATAACTTACAGAAAAAAGGTTATAAAAGCCTCGTTATACTAATTGATTCTTTTCCTCATATTCCTTAGTACAATGATATCACAATAATTATTTTTCATCCTATTAGTTTGAACATTCGCTTCCGTCCCCGTGTGGTCCGCAGTGGTTGTTCAGTACCACACAAAGTACACGCCCACTAATTTAATTTACATTGCTCCATGATGCTGTACAGTTACACACAAAAGTGGCTTAGGAATCTGATTTATTTTTAACTTATTCTTTTACAAAACTTAAAGCTACAATACAGATGAAACATAGAATACAAAAGAGGGCCAATTACAAGTTTTCACGGATATACACAGGTTTAGAATAATAATATAATAGGTATTATGGAGAGGCTTACCTAAAACAATACTAGATAATTAACAATAATACCAACTAAACTAAAAAAAAAAACTTGTGTGTATATACAACTTAGTTATCAATTTCCATACCACCTAGAACTAACTTCATGCTGTTAAATTTTTTGGTGTCGGTGTGCGCGCGCATCGTAAAAATTCACTCTCATCATTTTTCTCCATCGCGCCAAAAGAAGTATAACTTCAATAATAAATAAATCCCTATATCGTTCAATTTACGGACACCAAACACGCCGACGTAGAACAACTATAGACAAGGTGTAACATAAATAGTGAACGTAACTTAATAAGCGCCATCTACCTATGAACTAATAAAAAAGTTTGCCACCCTAATACCTACTAAATGCATCAGCTGATATTCCCCAAGATGATTCTTGGGGGATATGCCGTAATCGCCACGCATGGCAGACGGATTGACGATCGCAGTAAGATGGTCATAGTACTCAGAAGGAAGCTGCTGCCCGGCCTCTGGTAGATATTCCCTTGGGTCGCCTTCTTCGGGTGATGATATTCCTATATTCGCCGCCGTCACCACACAGCACGCTGCGCTACACGTGTAGTAGAAATCTAATGTGATGAGTACCTACAAATTTATTATACACTAGCTGTGCCCCGCGGTTTTACACGTGTTAAACTTTATAAATTAAAGCCTAAAATGAAATGAAATTAGGAAATTTATTCAGCACTTGGGTATTTACATACAATTGTACTTGTCAAGCTCACAATGCAATACATAAACATAGTTTAATACAGCAATTAAAATAACAAAATATTTTGAATTAGTCCGGCCGTGCGGTCTGTTTGGTCACATATATTTTTATTAAATCCTTAAATAAATAATAAATAGCAACTAAGCTATTATTGTTACATTTAGCAATAGTATATTAAAATTAAAGAATTAAAAACAACGAGCAGTTGGCTAGCGCAAAAGGCTCTCAACCAGCACCTTAATTTAAGCGACTAATACCTGAGGGCACCCTTATGGGGTTTGGGCTACAACTCAGGCGGCCGCTGAAGTAAAAAGATGGAATTCGAAATGGGGGTCAGATCACTTGCACGGGATTACCGATCACGTGTTAAGGGGGGAACGCGATCTTCACCGCAGAGAAATCTACCCTAGTTAGCTTGCGGCTTTCTTTAGCTACCTAGGTGGTTGACCCGAAGAAGAAAGCCACAAAGAAACGTGTGTTATTCGGATACAGATAAAATTTCATCAAAATCCGTTCGTTAGTTTTTGCGTGAAAGAGTAACAAACATCCATACATCTTTACAACGATACTCACAAATTTTCGCATTTATAATATTAGTAGGATAAGTAAATCACTTAAGCACATGACTGTACAATGTTTTGAATAATAAACGACGATGATTTGCGAAACCTCGACTAGCCAGACTGAGTCGGGGCGGGACACGTAATACAATAATTACCTTCAGCGCTGGCGCCACCCTACGGAGACTACTGGGTGTCGACTAATTAAATATGAGTAGTCAGTTACCGAATAACGCTACTAAATAGTATACCCACTAGATAGAAATTGTGTTATTTTCATTCAAAGGATCATGTGCTTGAACTTTAACTCAAGGGGGCATTTCCTCTTGAGAATGTTTTGCAGAACCATCTCGGTGGTCAAGGAAGGAAGGAGAAGACAAAGCGAAACAAACTGCACAGTTTGTTTTGCTTGGTCTTCTCAGTTGGGGTCCGTTGACGCCTTGCGGTAGCATAATATGGCTGTCGTTATAGACACAAAGTCTATCATAATATTAATATTGAATTCTTATGTCAATATAAACAAAACCAACCAGAGACGGTGTAGTGTAAATGGTTCGTGTAATATTACACACGGCGCTGCTCGCCAGTTCTGTTACTTGAACTTGGCTTGACACGCTGCTGTGTGTCTAGATATCCTAAACTACAAATAAAAATAATGAATACCATTTAAACTTATTATAAGACCATATATAACTTAAGTAAGACTATAAGGGTCGGGTGGCGTGGTGGGTAGATACTTATCTTTCATGCCGCAGGTTGTAAGTTCGATTCCCGCCCAGAACAGATATTTGTGTGCATAAACAAGTCTGTTTGTCCTAAGTTTAGGTGTAATTAACTATATAAGTATGTATTTACAAAAGAAAAATAGTATAATTATGTTGGAAATTAGTTATCTGGTTTCCATATTACAAGCTCTGCTTAGTTTGGGATCAGATGGCCTTATGTGAATAATGTCCCAGGATATTATTATAACTTAAATAATCCAGCTAAGTGACTTAATTATTAGTTTTATAAATTAAAATTTAATTTTAAATAATTCAATATAAAACGCAGATCTAAAGGTGTCTAGAAAATATGTATATTAGCTAGGTATGTTTAAACTGTTTATAAGCACTGTTTTAAGATCCAGGTGAGTAAAGACCTTTTCTTATATAACCTATATCCTCCTACATCCAATTCTCACACACCCACCTGTTACAATTTGGGGAGTACGCTACAAACTCTCTAACACTCTCTATTCGTCTTGTTCGTTTGACAACTTATTTAAAACTAGCTGTGCCCCGTGTTAAACTGTATCAATTATAGCCTATGTAATTTTCGGATATTCAAGCTATATTACTACAAAGTTTTAACAAAATCCGTTCTGTAGTTTTCGCGTCAAAAAGTAACGGTACTTACAAACTTTCGCATTTATAATATTTGTAGGAAGTAGGATTTATTTTGTATTTTATATCAGTGTATTTAGTGTTATATTTATCAACGCGTTGATAAATAGAAAGTTTGAGTTGATAATTACAGTGCTACGTACTTACTATACAACTACCGATGTAATACACTCCGTAGCCGCATCGTCGGAATCTTTCTAGCACCGGCGGCGTTAGTTGTCCTTGAGCCAAGCGATTCAACTCACGACTATGGGAAGTGACCAGAGAGAATGTCGTTTTCATCGTAGAAGATGGGAAGGCCTTTGGTGTGGGACGCTACATGCATTTATTGACACCCTTGCACCTTCTCATTCTCCTTACATTTCAGGATCAGCCGGTGCTGCTGTTGCATCAACTGAGGAAGTTTTCCACGCCCAGTTCTAGTAGAAATTATTTTTTTTATATTTCAGAGTGACAAACGAGCAAGTGGGTCACCTGATGGTAAGTGATCACCGCCGCTCATGGACACTCGCAACGCCAGAGGAGTCGCGGGTGCGTTGCCGGCCTTTAATAGTCAGCAAACATGTGTTGCTGACCCTTCCCCCCACCCCAATGAACTCTGGCGACCTTACTCACACTCGGAAACACAACATTAAATGATTAATGACACTGACAGTCACCGTAGCCTAATAGGTAGTGCTTCTGCCTACGAAGCTGGTGGTCCTGGGTTCGAATCCCGGTAAGTGCAAATATTTGTGTGATGAGCACGAATATTTGTTTCTGAGTCATGGATATTTTCTATGTATTTAAGTAGGTATTAATCTATCTATATAAGTGTGTATATCGTCGCCTGGTACTCATAGTACAAGCTTTGCTTAGTTTGGGGCTAGGATGATCTGTGTGACATTGTCCTTAGATAATATAATAATATTAAGGAATGTCTTCTGTAAGGTGGAGGTACTTCCTCAGTCGGGCTATTCTTCGAGCGAATGAACGCCTACCTGCTAGTAGTACTTTAGTACGTATTTTTATTTAAGAGTTGCATGTAAGTTTACATGTAATTTATGTATCTTATTTTTTAGGTAATAGGTTTGCAATCCCTTAATACGGCGGTCAGAGCATTTGTGCAAGCGTGACGCAAAATATTTACGCAGGAGTGAGTGGTTAATAACAAATAATTATTTCTGTTCTTTACTAACCAAAATGGTTACACCTTTTTTTGATGAGAGGAGCTACCGGCCCACCTGATGGAATGTGGTAACCACTGCTCATGGACATTCGCAATACCAGGGGCACAGCAAACCGCTGACTACCGTGAGATTAGTACTCTTTTTAAACCTTGTTTTAAGAAGAACACGTCGTAGCGCTGAGTATCTGGTGTCAGATTCTAATAGGGTTTTGAGTAACTGCAACTATTGATATAGAGACTGACGGCTTAACGTGCTCTCCGAGGCACGAAGGGTAGTCAGGAACACTGATACATTTACCTAGACTGATACTAGGAGATTTTATTGCCAAAAAAATCCCAATAACATTTTATGCTACCACGTGGAATTTAACAACCTTGGACCTCATTGCCTGCATTTGAATTATGCTCCCAGTAGACCAAAGAAACTATGTACAAAACTAAAAACAAGTAGCTTCTTGTAACTGGTACCCAATTAGAGGCCATGAAATATCGTTATGTGGTAACTCCTAATCGTTTGCTACAAGCTTGATTGAATTATTAAATTAATTACATATTGAAATAACGGAATGTATGAGAAAGTTACATTACTTGATACTGGTCGATTAAATGATTACTTTGTACTTACAATGTATTGATTTAATCAAAAATACCAAGTCCAATCTAATCCCATCGGACCACAAAAGCTGTTCAGTTACTTAATTAATCAGAGGTTATGGTGCGAACGGATTTTATGTGTTAAGTAAATTTTATAACAAACTTAAGACGTTTATGCACCGAATGAGGACTAGTAATGAGAAAACGGCGCCGGCGCCGAGGAATCCGTTGTTGGTTCTATTTGTAAAACAAGAATATCGCTACAGTGTACACGATCTTTACTGATTTATACAAATAGTACAACTGACACGTTGACACCGCGCCGTTTTGTCGTTTGGTGCACAAACGCATTTTTTAGGGTTCCGTAGCCAAATGGCAAAAAACGGAACCCTTATAGATTCGTCATGTCTGTCTGTCCGTCCGTATGTCACAGCCACTTTTTTCCGAAACTATAAGAGTTGTACTGTTGAAACTTGGTAAGTAGATGTATTCTGTGAACCGCATTAAGATTTTCACACAGAAATAGAAAAAGAATAATAATTCTGGGGGTTCCCCATACATAGAACTAAAACTCAAACATTTTTTTTTCGTCGTATTCATACATGTGGGCTATCTATGGATATGTTTTCAAAAATGATATTGAGGTTCCTAAATATATTTTTTTTCTAAACTGAATAGTTTGCGCGAGAGACACTTCCAAAGTGGAAAAATTAGTGTCCCCCCCCCCTCTGTAACTTCTAAAATAAGAGAATGATAAATATATAATTATATATATATATATATATATATATATATATATATATATATATATATATATATATATATATATATATATATATATATATATATATATATATATATATATATATATATATATGATGTACGTTAACATGTAAACTAACAACGAAAATTGGTTTGAACGAGATCTAGTAAGTAGTTTTTTTTAATGCGTCATAATTCGTAAACCGCAATTTACCTTTCATTTAATCAACTGAAATACTTGCTGCTGCGCAACCCTTCATAGGTGAGTCCGACTCGTACTTGGCCGGTTTTTATCAAATTACTTTTCCAGTTAACCTAGAAGGCTTTCACTGCTGGGGCGGCGGGGGGTTGCCAGTGATGACTTACTGAACAGAGGCTCACTATGGGCCTTATTAGAAGGTTCAGGGTTTTGCAAAGCGGATAACGCAAGACCGGCAATTGTATAGATCATTGGGGGAGGCCTTTGTCCAGAAGTGGACGTCTATATAATAAGGAGGGACTCCTACTATAAAGAACATTGAAATTGATCAAATATAAAAAAGATAAGATTTAAAAAATAAGATATTAGTAATTATCGATCTATTGCTTTCTATCTCTCGATTGCTGTCCGTCTCGCACTTGGCCGTTTTTTTATAAGTTTGTTGCGCGATTTCTCTCTTGTTTATGAACCGATGGGAAATGCTGTCTGTATGGTCTCATATAAATTTTATTCAAATCGTTTCTTACAAAGAGAAGCTTACAACGGTTCTGTATTTTTTAAACGGTAATTATGTTCACACAAATTATATTAGGTATAATCGACCCGGTAAACGAGAGATACTGGATAATCTTCGGATTACTCGTCGGAGCTATATATAATAATAATAATAATATCCTGCGACATTATTTACACACATCAATCTGATTCCAAACTAAGCAGAGTTTGTACTATGGAAACCAGATAACTGATATACTACATATACCTACTACTTTTTTTGGAAATACATATTTATATAGATAATTACACCCAGACTCAGAACAAACAGACACGTTCATGCACACAAATATATGTCCTGGGTGGGAATCGAAACCCACCACCTCAGGCGTAAAAAACCGGCCAAGTGCGACTGGGACTCGGCCATGAAGGGTTCCGTAGAAGCAAGTTTTTCAGTTGATTAAATGTTTAATTTACAATTTTCATTAACAATTTCAGTTTACGATTTATGACGTATTAAAAACAAACTACTAACTAGATTTCGTTCAAACCAATTTTCGTTGTTATTTTATATACATATATGATGTATATAGTAATATACATCATATATTTTTTTAGTTTTATCATTCTCTTATTTTAGAAGTTACAGAGGGGGGACATTCTTTTTACCACTTTGGAAGTATCTCTCGCGCAAAATATTCGGTTTAGAAAAAAATGGTATTACAAACCTCAATATAATTTTGAAGACCTATCCATAGATACCCCACATATATGGGTATGATGAATATTTTTTTTGCGTTTCAGTTTTATGTATGGTAACCCCCAAAATTATTGTTCTTTTTCTATTTTTGTGTAAAAGTCTTAATGCGGTTCACAGAATACATCTACTTACCCAGTTTCAACAGTACAGCTCTTATAGTTTCGGAAAAAAGTGGCTGTGACATACAGACGGACAGACAGACATGATGAATCTATAAGGGTTCCGTTTTTTGCCATTTGGCTACGGAACCCTAAAAAGCAAGCATTTGCTAACCTACCAACCACGCTAACAAGCCCGTCATACAACAATATACAATGGTGATGTTCCTATACTGTTACTCAAAGGCTTAACCTTGCCCGAACGTTGTGGAATGTAACCTTGCAAAAAGCTCGAGCACAAACATTAGACTAACATCATTAGGACTGAGAAAAGAAGGGATGACTTAGTTCACTTGGAGAAATTGTCACATAATAATCACAATACTTACTTTATCGTATGGGCCGTGGTTACCCTTTTGTCAGAATTGTTGTTAAGCTCTCGGACGTGGCTTATCGACTGTTTTCGAACTACTACAACCGGGACCGACAGCTTATCGCGGCCTTCGAAGCATGGAGACGCTTAGAAATTTAATTTTCAACTTCAGTGTTCACCGATCTAATAGACTGACCGCGTGCCTAGATTTACTTTACCTTACCGATCCCTTACGGAAATCTCTCCCGGTGAAAACAACTGGCTGTGAGAAATAAAACTGATACTGAATTATATTTGTCGTAATACTATCACAATGTTACTATTAATCACAAATATAGTAACACACATACATTCTCGCCTGCTTACCAGAGGGGTAGGCAGAGACAACGCAGGTTAGCTAGGGTAGGCTCCTCAGCGGCGAGGATCGCTTTGGCCCCTTAACACGTCATTGGTGATCCCGTGCAACTGATCACACCCTCTCTTAAAATTCTGTCCTTTTGCTTCAGCGGCCCCCTGAGCTGTGGCCCGAACCCTAAAAGGGTGGCCTCGGGTATTAATCGTTTAATATAAGCTACTGGTTAAGAGCCTTCTGCGCTAGCCAAATGCTCATTGCCTTCAATTCTTTAATTTTTATATTGTACAACTAAATTTCAAAAAAATAGATTATTTTTTTTTAGACTAATTATATTTTTGTAATTTTTATACTGTGTTCGACTATGTTTGTGTACTGCATTTTGAACTTGACAAGTAAACGTGTATGTTAATACCCAAGTGCTGAATAAATTTCATTATTTCATTATTTCAACGGATTTCCACTTGTCATCTTTGCACACCTTTTTTGTCTCGTTGACTATCATTAAATATAAACATACTTCTGACCTGGCCTTTCTTGAGAACGTCTCCTATTTGGTCAGATAATGTTCTACGAGGTCTTCCCCAACCGGTTGTACCATTCATTCAGGCCAGTTATACTTCTATTATCAATCTTCTTTCATTCATTCTTTAAATGACCAAACCACCTAAGCATACCTTTTAAATAATAAGAAAACTCTACAAAAAAGTTATACGGTGTTAAAAGAGTCGCAACGTAAGTGAAATGCTTCTATTTTGCAATCATCCATAAACTACGGTAAACCAGAATCTTCATATAGGCCTTTTAGCATATTTTAGTACTTATTTATAGTTATCAGTAATCTTCTAAAATACATAGCTTAATCTAGTACTGCGCGTTTAATTCTTTTATATGAGTTGAGTGGATCCGTGCCTTAGCAAAGACCCAAGAGGCCTACGGTGCATTTATTTAATAAGTCATTAATTAGCCGTAATTGTAGTATTATTCGATTCCGCGATGCGCACAACAGCAATTTGCGTGATCCATAAAAAGTTGGACTGAGTCTGGATATACTTTGTGTCCGTCAGTTAGGTGTTTGTAAAGTAAAGTACCTATAGTGCAGACATTGTCTTTTTTAAAAGAAAAGAAAGAATGATGTGAGATACTCTGAACATGTGTCTATAGAAAGTAGTAAAAATGCTGGTGAAAATAGAAATACTGCTGAATGCTTAGGCTTACTCTCACGTTACGAAAAATGTAATCGGGGGGGGGGCGAACGGAAGTCGAGATATTAGTTAGTGGAGATAGAAAATAAAATAATAAATATTTCTGTTGGGGCAAGAGAGATAGATGTGATTTTCTTTCTCCTTTTCTATAATATTCAGTTACGTGCAAAGTTTTACTTTCGTCGTGTGGTCTAAAAGCATACTCGTTTTTTTTATTTATTGGAAGCTATTCGATTTGTTAATATCCAAGCGTACTAAAATATGCATGAGCAACGTGCAATAACGCCAACTGATTGGCATAGACATCTGAATTAGACTAACCGAATATTTTTACCAACGGCTATAATCTGGTGTGCCCACGAAAACCCATCCAGATACCCAGCACGCGTCATAACGTCACGTCTACCCAAAACTAATTAAGAAGAGCAAGGTAGCTGCACCTATTATCGGCCGGCAATAAATTGGACTAAATTGAGTTATCGACAGAGATCTGAGTTTTTTGCCGTTTCGTCATTGTAAGCAAGGGTTGTGGATCGAATCGACTTTTTGTCGGAGTTTAATGACTTCGGGCTTAACCTTGAAACGTCGCTGATTGAATTTCTGTTTAGATATTAATGTGCCTTGGAGTTATGTAACCTTTTTTGATGACGAGTAAAATTAATCCATTGATCTAAGATGGCATGTAAATAAAAAAAGATTTCTATTATGAATGAAATTAAATACCGTAAATAGCTTCTAGAATGCAGTTATGTTTTAATATCTAAATTATGTTATTTTTTTCAAAGCATTGTAAGTTATCTAAACGAATACTACTTCGAAAATATATTAAAAACGTTAAATTAAATCTATATAATTATCACAATACGTTCGATGATTAAGTTTTTTTAGAAAATAACCCAAACATTTCTTCACTTAATTCTTCCTTAATTTTTCAAATTAATGTTATAAATACCTGATAGCCCTTAATACAACCCAATAAAAAAGATATGGAACGGTGGTGCTGATAAATCTTGATTAAGCTTAAACAATGTACAGCTTTTATGAACCTGTACAAACACTGTTGGTATTATATTATGTTCGTATAAAATAATAAAAACAAAAAAGCATGGTATTTCAAGACATTTTTAAATAAATTCTAATCAACTTTTCAACAAATTTTCAATCCTATTTAATTACAGGCATACATTATATAAGTACTGTTTAAAAATATAATACCTACTTCAACTTTTCTTTGAGACAGCTGTTTAGAACAATATTCCATATCGATTAAAAACAGAATTATCAAAATCGATACACAATCCGCGTAGAAATAGCCTAACATGGTATATGATAGGCACTATACAAACAAAAGTCAAAATAATAACCTTTTTTTCAAGCCTGTTCGTAATTGTGAACGCAGGCAAATTTGTCTCCAATTTCATTGCCTTGATGTGAGTGAGTGCAAAATATCTACATATTTTTTCCTATATACTTATACAATTATTCCAAACTTTTACTATATACCCTGTTTCTCTTTATACTTACGGTTATGAAACAAAAGACATGACATTTATGCGATGCAATGCAAAATATCTAATTTTAATTATTGTAAGATAATATCTACATATATGGAAATATTGCTATGGTATATTTTATCTTCACGACTTCAGTCTACTAAATAATAATAGTAAATTAATTTGTTATCAAACGAAAACTAGGATCCAACTTAGTAATCATAAACTTCACATCAATTATTGCAATACAAAGAGAAAAATAATGTAAATTTTAAATCTAAAATTAAAAATATCGTCGCTATAATTTAAGATTTCTCAGAATATTGTGTATAATTTGAAACGAAATCTACACACGGAATAAATATCGATTAAATCAAACACTCGATTGTGTTTCGATTCGATTAATCGTGAAGCACTTTAAATTCGCTCACAACACGCAAATAATGTTTTAATTCAAAACACTCTTTGGGAATTCGATAAAAGGTTTAAAAGAAACATCGAAACTCGAAGCAAATAACCTGGGCTGATAACGTTAGCTAATACTCACGTCAAACCATCCTAACTCCACACTGAACACAAAATAAAATATTTTTTAAAGCCTTAGAAATAAAGTTTATACTAGCTTGCAAGCTTAGTTCGTGACAGTTCTTAATTTTTTTTCGAAAACGAATCATTGGGTAAAGCTTTCCATTAGCGGGCACGCGCCGACGTCGACAAACAAATGACATTTATAAAGAACTCGATTTAAAATTTGTTTGAAATTCGAACGTCTCGGCCGATACAAATGGCGTCTAGACTTTTGATAACGGCCACGTAGCCAAGAAATAATGGACGTCATTTTAAATGTTTGACTACCATAATTATGTACAGAGTGAATGTAAAGTTAAGTTACGTAGTTTTTCCGATTATTATATGGATACAAAGTCATAGCCATTTGCAATGACTTACTGTCCTGATCTCATTATGATATATCCTAAGCCTTATAATATGGGATTCACTCCGAACTTCACTTGCGCACGAATTTAAAACAAAATTAAACCAACTTAAGTACGAGAATTTAGGAACTAAATTCTCAACAAACAAAATTCAATTTGATTGCTTTAAAGTACTTTAAACCAACTGCACAAATAATGATTTAACATAAACATCATTAAGGTATTTGTTATAATAGTACAGGTACATTGTGTTCTTCTCTATAGATTTTATTTTTCGATATATTACACTCCAAAATTCAACCTAGCCCAGTGGGTATTTTTGACTTGTTAAATAAATCACTAAAAGTGATGTATCTATCAAATCTATTCGAAATAGCCTCATTAAATATACACATAAAAATGAAGATAATAGCATAAACATCATATATTTACCTAATGCAAAAAGCGCGAACCTTTTTAAACCAGCCTCATTACAGCATGACCATAGACTATAGAGCAGCCATTTCACACCATAGATAATGAGGGATAAGAGCAAAAGCAAACAAGTAGTTACGACCAATTGTTAGGAACAATTGTTGTAAACCATTTGGTCCGATTGTGGTTGGAGGAAGTCGCGTGCGATCGCAATTGATCGCGGTTGCCATCGTAATCCTCGATAGAGCTATGAATGCTATGAATCGTAAATAACGAGTTTTTAACAGACAAGTTATCAATTTTACTGTATTTTTTTATTTGTATTATGCTATTTGATTTCTCCGTTATTTTTGAATAAGTTGTATTATTTATGAAGTGAAAACTTCTTTAGGCGTGTGGAGCTTTTTATCGTTAAACAAAAATCATGGAACTCGTGTCATCATCACGTTACGCTTTCCATGAGCTATATTTAACCTGTGTATAATATGTATATATACTTTAGGTTAAAAAAAGCGTGAAACTCGTGTCATCGTTAGGCTTCCTACGAGGTAAAATTATGTATAACAATTAATTTAGATTAGAAGTATAAAAAATAGTTTTCACTTCTATCGGCAGCCCCCAAAGACTGTCCCGCATGTTTTTTGTTATTCGGGAAATACTTTATATATTGTATATCCTTATATCTTTGTATGTTACATAAGCTAGATATTACAAACAGCACATGCTCTCATTTAGCTGGTCTGCAGTGTCTCGTAAAGTTCTCTAGTAACGAGCGGGTTAATTTGTATTTGTATAGGCTGAATGTATACAAAACATTTTTTTCTTTTTGAACCAGAATCGACGACATTAATTAAAAATGCAAACCATAGAAAACTTGTGCAATAGAATTGCACGCCTATTGATAGCTTTAGATTTTAATGCATCTTTAGAATTGTACAAACGTGATAAATCAAAATACTTGTTAGCAAATTGTAGCACATATCTTAAAATAATATTTTTGTCTGCAACTGTGAAGCAGTCAAAACCCTATCTGTTTAAAATAATAATATTTACAATTTTTACAACTTCATCAATTTTTTGCCACAAGAACAGTGCTTGCAATAATCCACTTTAGCATAAAATAATTTTTACAATTTTAATTTCCTAGACATGTATAAAGAAAGAAAGAAAATCCCTGCTCCCATCAGAATTGTGATCGTCAACTTGTACCGTTGCAACTTGATTGCAAATTGAGTATAAAGTATAATTACAAGTTTCTAATTCATTTTAGACACAAACGAAAGTAGTTTTAAATGAACTTTTATTTGTCTCAAGATATTTATTTATTTATTATGTGATAAAATTCTGTTGACATGGTCCCGCCCGTGTAAAGAAGTGTTGAAGATGTATGTACTTTATTTAAGCAATAATAGTTATAAATAAGTAAAAGTAAACATAAATTAGTAAAGCAATGGGTTTGCCTTTAGTTAGCATGATCGCAGCTTAAGGGAATGGAATTATGAAGGATAGATTATTGTTGCTTCATAACTCTATCCAACAAATTAGGAAACTGTATTATTTACTTTCATCACAGTTTATAAAAACTAACAAGTATTTTGAAATCAATCAGCGAGCCAAAGAAACAATTTAGACAAAGAAATGCCTTTTCTATCCCAACGTAACTCTAAAACCGCAATACTATAACTATATTCTGTTTGTGAATCGATCCGAAACAATCGCCATTAGAAATGTCATCACCTTAAGACATAAAAGAATAAGTCGTGATATTTCAAAATTGTGATAACTGCCAAAGACACTAATTGAAAATGATTCGTTCTTTCTTTGAGATTATTGATATTATTAGTTGAAGATTTCACTATACAATACTTATTGTATAGTAATTAATGATATAATTCTTAACAAGTATTTTATTAATTATGGTCCTAAGTATATCTAAATCTAATACGAAAATCTCGCTTAAAGTTAATACTATATTCAAATAAAATATAAGAAGACCAGAGATGACTTATTTAATGATTTAGTTTGAGCGTAAAACACGTATAAAATAATAATCATTTTTTCAAAAAAATAAAATACCACTATTTTATATATATAAAGTACTAAAAAATTAAGAATTATACCCATTTTACAAGATTTGCTCATTTGGGCCAATTTTCATTATGCAGTAAATGGAGATCTTTTTAGCTTTTCTTCGTAACATGAAATAAAATAAAATTGTCATCTATCCTTACACACTTTTATTTATTTAGTCTATATAATTATTCAGTATTGATGCATCTACTAATCCAACACTCAAATATTTATTAAAACGACAAATTGACGGTCACCGTAGCCTAGTTGACGGTCACCGTAGCCTAGTTGGTAGTGCTCCTGCCTACGAAGCTGGTGGTCCTGGGTTCGAATCCCGGTAAGTGCAAATATTTGTGTGATGAGCACGAATATTTGTTTCTGAGTCATGGATGTTTTCTATGTATATAAGTATTTATCTATCTATATAAGTAAGTATATCGTCGCCTGGTACCCATAGTACAAGCTTTGCTTAGTTTGGGGCTAGGATGATCTGTGTGACATTGTCCCGAGATATTATTATTATTATTATATTATTAAATGTCATAAAGTAACCTCATGCTGTGGAATAGGTTTACTTTAAAGCTTGTCTCTAAAATTACGTTTTTAAACTTACGGTGTTTATCATTAAGCGCCCTTTGTTAAGACTAGAAATTATGATAGAAATTATCGTTATGCAAACTGATCATTTGAAGCTATTGCCATCTATTGGTGTTGTGCAATTGCTGAAATTATTTTATGCTAAAGTGGATTATTGCAAGCAATGTTTTTTTGCGGCTAAAATATGATGAAGTTATAAAGGTTGTTAATATTATTATTTCAAACAGATATATGGTTATAACGTGGCTGTTATTGTGGAATAATTTTGATAGAATGTTATTCAATAGTATAGCTTGAAAGTACGTTATTAGTAGGTATATACTCTCTTGCCAAATCATCCATGTCATGAGCCCTACTATATACAACAAATTACCGGATGCCGTTAAATCAGCTCCTACCTTGAAAAGTTTTAAAAACCGTCTTAAACGCTGGCTTATTGAGCAAACCTTTTATAATTGTAACGAACTATTGAATTCCAAGTAAGCGACTAAATATACGATTGTATTGTGTCAATTGACATTTAATATTATTTTAATTTTACTTTGTCTTTTATAGTTTGACTTTTATTTGAATTCTATTTTGTTTCATTATTTAATTTTAGTATGTTATTATCAAATATTATAAGTATAGACAAGTAAACTGGTTTTACGAAATAAATGAATATCAATATAAAGAAGAACATGTACCTAAGCATTATCCCCGATTCCAAATATCATATTATGTTACTAATCAACGAAATAAACTTTAATATTTTCATGATAACTACGTGTAATTTTTGCATGTCAATGATTCTAACCTGACTTACATTTTTCTCTTCTTATTTAATTGTCTACCATTGAGCGATGAACGATACACATTGGCAGATCAATTTACAAGTGTTACCTACACACTTGTAAATTGATCTGCCAATGTGTATCATTCATAGCTCAATGGCCATCAATCATCCTTCAACTTTCTTTCTAAAATATATGTTGACAGTACCATGTAAAAAATAATATTATATCTATTGGTAACAAATATTATTATTTATTCTATGAAATAAATAAAAATAATTGTAACATAATAAAATAAAATAAATGGTTAGAACATATTAGTTGATTTATAACTTAACTATAAATACTTAATTTAGGTAAAGAGACAGGTTTTTGTAACTTCAGTACAATTTTACTGCCTCGTTTGTATAGCGTTAGCGTGTTCAACCGCAAATGAGATACTGGGTTTACACTACACGTGTGGCGCTGTGGTTAAGACCACTTCGTGTCCCGGGTTCGATTCCCGAGCAGGAAATCTATTTATGTAAACTAGTTGTTCTGATTCTGAATGTACTTTGTGTCCGTAAATTATATTATTATGTTTGTAAAGTACCCCGCGACACAGGGATTAATAAGATTAATAATACAAAGAAAACCCGGGTCGGGCCAAAAAAGTGATATAAATAATAAATAATATCGTGGTACATTATTTACACACGGCCATCTGATTAGAAACTAAGCAGAGCTTGTACTATGGATAACAGATAACTGATATAATACATATTATACCTACTATTTTTCTTTTGTAAATACATACTTAAATAGATAATTACACCCAGACTCAGGACAAACATACATGTTCATGTACACAAATATCTGTTCTGGGTGGGAATCGAACCCTCGACCTGTGGCGTGAAAGACAAGCATCTGCCAACCACATTGACCTATATGTATATAAGTCAATGGCCAACCACGCCAATCGGCCCGTCGCGTCGCGGCGTCGTCATATTCAATATTGGGATTATTCAGTTTAGCAAAATGATCAGTCTGAGTCTGCTGTCTGAAAGTTGCCGGTGTTACACCCCCGTTCCAAGAAGAGCACGTAAAGTCGTCGTTCCTGTACCTGATATCTTTCCGGTCGGGTTAGCAAACCGTCCCATCGGATAAAGACATGAGGGCATAGAATTTGTTATTGTGTTTTGCACCGCCATGTTCGAAACACGACCATTATCATCAGCCTGATATCTGCTGGACATAGGCCTCCGCCAAAAGTTTCCACAACTTTGTCATTTGGAGAGTAATGCCGTAGTCACTGCGTTTGGGAACCTTAAAAAAAAATAAAAATCAAAAATTCTTTATACCGTAAAAATTTTACATTTATGTGGAATCGTCATATTTTTTTTACCCTACCGTGCAGTGCATGACCTGGCGGCTACTGAGAAACACTGCCAGAAAACTCAGTAGGAATCCTTTCCTCGGTCCCCCCCCCCCCCCCAGGACAGATATTTGTGTGCATGAACATGTCATTTTGTTCTGTGTCTGGGTGTAATCCCACTAATATTATAAAGGCGAATTTGTGAGTGTGTGAATGTGTATGTTTGTTACTTCTTCACAGCTAAAGGCTGAGGCGATTAGTTAGCTGACACCCTGGATTAACACATAGGCTATAATTTATAATATTTAACGCGGGTAAAAACGCGGAGAATAGCTAGTTATCTATATACAAAAAAAAAGTAGTATGTAGTCAGTTATATGGTTTCCATAGTACGTACGTTTTGCTTAGTATGGGATCACATGGCCTTGAGTGAATAATGTCCCAATATATTATTATCTGACTAGGTCGGGAACCACACGGCTAACTCTCCAGGCGGACATTATCTTTGAATTGAATTATACAAACTTTTATTTATTTTGTAATTATCATGGTATTATATAGGTATTGCTGATTGTATTATTCTATCATTTACTAACATAGCGCTTAAGTACAAATTGTTACTAACAAGGGCCACGTAGTCTGCAATATTTATTTATTTATTTATTTTTATTTTATAAATCTTACAGAAGACATTCCTTAATAATAACATTAATAATTTAATGTTGTGTTTCTGAGTGTGAGTAAGGTCGCCAGAGCTCATCGGGGTGGGGGGGGGGGGGAAGGGTCAGCAACACTTGTTTGCTGACTCTTAAAGGCCGGCAACGCAACCGCGACTCCTCTGGTGTTGCGAGTGTCCATGGGCGGCGGTGATCACTTACCATCAGGTGACCCACTTGCTCGCTTGTCAACCCGTGACATAAAAAAAAAAAAAAAAAAAAAAAACACCAAAATGTGGTGACCCAGTTCCATCTCATTCAGCAACTTTAGCTAATAAGCAAAGTGTTGCGGTTCGTACAAATTGCCGTAGTACTTAGATCATTACCTGTGGTTTGACTACTCGGCTCTCTGGAACTAATCATGGTGATTATATTCTGTGGTGTCGCGATTTGACGGAGGTGCTCTTGTACCCGTCTTTTCCTTCATACTTAAAATCTAAGGCTCTCACGGGTAGGTGCCAGAGAATTAAAAAAAAAACAATAATTAAAAACTTATAAAATTGTAAGTAGTAAGATGGAAATCAAGTAAATAACATTTTTTTTTTAAAGACAACGCCTCCACTAGGGAATATAATCCCTGTGTAGCGGGGTACTGTACAAATATATAATAGACGGACATAAATCACATCCAGACTCAGAACAACTATTAATGGGTCACACAAATAGTTGTCCGGCGCGGGACTCGTCCCCGCGACACGAAGCGGCGAGGCGACTGCATTGCAATAAATAATCATCATCATCATATCAGCCGAAAGACGTCCACTGCTGGACAAAGGCCTCCCCCAAAGATCTCCACAATTGCCGGTCTTGCACTATTCGCATCCAGCAATTTCCAGCGACCCGCACAAGATCATCGGTCCATCTTGTCATCCAATAAATAATAATACTAAGAATGAATTATAAAATAAATAATATTAATTAATTTAATTTGTAACGTTGGTTGACTATAATGGAACACAGGAACAATACTTAATTCCATATCTTTATAATTTATTATAATTCGGAAGATGTTGTTTAATTGCCCTGTAAAAAATGTTATAAACTGGTACTATCCTTCTATATAATCTAGTCGGCGATAAAACATTGTAATTATATAAAAACCTAGATAACTAGTACTGACGTAAAACTTCAAGTTACTTAACTAATGCAATAAAGACGTTATAAAGCAATAACAAAAACTCTGGCCGCTTGTTGCTTTGAGTTGACAACTTGACATTTACGTCAAGACTGTCATGTAGCATCGCCATTGACTTTTCTTGTGCTTTTGCTGTAAAAACAATATAAAATGCAAAATAACATGTTATTGAAGAACTGAATTAGGTTGCTATTAGTAGGTTTTATTGTTGCTATATAGAAACACTTGTAGCCAGTTGCTGTCACCGGTTCGTAACAATTCGATGAGGTTAAGTATCTAGTCATGCGGCTAGCCCATAGATAGGTGACCGCCAAAATGTTTTAATTCCTGGGAGTCTGGAGAGTCATGTTAAGTGACCTGTCCCGGTTATAGTCATTAACTATCTACTACTATCCACGTTTATCTTAATGTTAAACATAAAACGCTTAAGTATCTATATAACCTACCCATTACAATAAAAGATCTTAAAGCTTAAAATAAACCAGTGGTCAAAGTTCTATCGCATCGTATTCTCACCATCTACCAACTGAATACCATTCAATATCACATATCACGATCCAGTGGACTAATAAAAGTCTTGTTTGGGAACCATCACACAAGCGCCATTCCATATTTTTGATAGTTTTCTATTATGAATTCAATCAACATAAATTAGTTTTAATTTGGCCGATGACGACTTGACTACGGATCAGGCTCGGTTATTTGTAAAGGTGCGGCCAGATTGTATGACTTAACACTAACAGAGACTTTTGAGATAGGAAAATTGTTATAGCTAGTATTAGAATAATTTCCCTATAAGAAGTATTTTACTTTCTGTATTTTTGACGCAATACGGATGATTTAATAAATATCTGATCCCAAACTTAACAAAATCAAACCAAACCAGTACACTTCCACACATACAGACTCATCTCAACACGTACATTCACACACCCACACATACACCCTGCCATATACATACTTATTAGGATCCTTTCTTTACACTGGTAATTAAATTGTAAGTTTCAATTATGCACCTACTTACTTTTTCATGAGGGGGAACTGGTGACCTGTGGCACAGGTTTTCGCAACCTATTTCAGGCACCAGTCCTTCACAAATGAAAATCGTATCAACTAAGTATAATTATAATCTAGCCTTAAGTTCCAATTTGTGAAACGAAAATAAACGTCTTTATTATTATTAAAAAAAAACTACGTCTAACTAACACGTGTGGCACAGCGGCTAAAACAGTTGCCTCGCCACTTCGTGTCGTGGGTTCAAGTCCCGCGCCGGACTACTATTTGTGTGACCCATAAATAGTTGTTCTGAGTCTGGATGTAATTTGTGTCCGTCTATTATATGATTGTAAAGTACCCCGCGACACAGGATTCTATAGTGCAGGCGTTGTATTTATAAAAAAAGCATATTTTCTAGCTGTAAGATTTCAAAAAAAAATTTGCTCCTTTTTAGAAATATAAGAACATTTCCTAAACTGAGCCTATTTACTTTTTACTTGTGTCACTTATTGGAATTGTTTTCTTTTTTACACGTATGTGGGGCGAGCAAGACCGCCTCGACCGTAGGGTATACTCTGAAATATGTGCTTATTAAGTCGGTCGGCAGGACATGCAATTGCCTTAAATTATTATTTGAGTCATATCATCATCATCATCATATCGGCTGAAAGATGTCCACTGCGTGAATTATCACGGCCATTTAGGCCTCTCCTACAGATCTCCACAAATACCGGTGTTACACTACCCCCATGCAGCGGGTATAGTAAGACCGACAATTAGCTTGATTCATATGTACAGACGCCAGCACATCCAGCTACACCATCTGTCAAATTTCTTTTATAGATTTTCAACTTTATCACAAAAGCCTAAGGTTCATTTTCAATTGGGGAAATTTGACAGATTGGGGTAGCTTGATGTGCTGACGTCTGTACTTCAAAAAAATTTGATATCCTACCCCTAATATATGTATCGTCTTTAATTTTTTTTAATGGGCTATAACTTATCAATAAATTCCATACATACTTTGTAATCCACACTATTAAACATCTACCTAACTTATTAATATTCTACAGTAGATCTACAGTAAAAATATGTTGACTTGGTCAATTCTTGTATCGTTCATGTAAAGCTGCCCTAAGCTGATCATCCGTTTTTGTGAACCCAACTTGAATATTATGAGTAATATTTTTTGTTTATTTAAAATTTAGTATCAAATTAAATATAATTGAGTGGAAAATGAATTGCGTAAATCTGATCAATGCCCTTCCTTAAAATGAAGGTAATTGAATTAGCCAAAGAAACCTCCCAAGCATGCTAGGTATCAATATAGATTGCATAAATCATATATTATAAAATATTTTTATTTTGTCATATTCCTTTATTTTTTATAGCTGTGCCCCGCGGTTTTTCCCGCGTTAAACTTTATAAATTATCACAGCTCCACCCCCGTAAGTGATAGCGTGATAATATGTAGCCTATATGTTGACCCGACCTCTTAGTAATATTCATGCAAAATTTGAAGTAAATCCATGCAGTAGTTTTTGAGGTTAGCCCGGACATACATACAGACAAACCGACAAACAGACAAAAATTCTAAAAACTATATTTTCGCTTCGATATCGATTGTAAATCACGCCCCAAGTATCCTTTTTTAAAAATATTCAATGTACAGTTTTGACTTTCCTACGATTTTATTATATGTATAGATTATTTACATAAATATACCCAATTATATATCAATAGGCTACTAAGGTTTATATTATATTAGCCCTTCTGGCGTTTGTGGACTGAACGACAACACGATACGAGATAAAGGTGATGGCGTGTCATGTCAATCGTGTCGTCAAGAATAAACATCACCATTAGTGTAACAACGCTATGAGATTGTCATTTCTATGCGTTAAACCTTATAAATTATAACAAAATGTGTTATTCACATACATAAGCTATATTACTACAAAGTTTCATCAAAATCCGTTCGGTAGATTTTGCGTGAAAGAGTATCAAACATCCATATATATACTCACAAACTTTCACATTTATAATATTAGTAGTACTACTCGTATGAACGCGTTATTTGCCATTTAACTTAAAAGTTTGGTGGGATGCCTTATATTGTGACATACTCATAGCTTCTACCACGGCACCCCCGTGTTAAGAATCGCACCTAACGAGAGCTTGAAAGTACGTAGGGTTAAGTTTTTAGATAAAGAGCGCGTTTCTCGCCATTTAACTTAACAGTTTGGTGACATTTCTAATATTGTAATTCTAATATTTAATTATTATTAATATTTAATTATAATTCTAATATTTAAGAGAGGCAGGGCATAACGTTCATTCGCTCAAAGAGAAACCAGAGTGGGTAAGAGCCTTACAGAAGACATTCCTTAATAATAACATTGTTTGCTGACTTTTTAAGGCTGGCAACGCACACGCGACTTCTCTGATGTTGCGAGTGTCCATGGGCGGCGGTGATCACTTACCATCAGGTGACCCACTTGCTCGTTTGTCCTCCATAATAAAATATAAAAAAAATATATTGTGTACACACATTTTGCAAAAATAAAACAAAACCGTAGCCTAGTTGGTAGTGCTCCTGCCTACGAAGCTGGTGGTCTTGGGTTCGAATCCCGGTAAGTGCAAATATTTCTGTGCTGAGCACGAATATTTGTTTCTGAGTCTAGTCTAGTATTTATCTATCTATATAAGTATGTATATCGTCGCCTGGTACCCATAGTACAAGCTTTGCTTAGTTTGGGGCTAGGATGATCTGTGTGACATTGTCCCCAGATATAAAGATATATATATAAAATAAAAAATAAGTAAAAAATGTGTGTGACTCTTATTTAATTGTTCTGAGTTAGTGTGGGCTTTCTATAAATGAATTTCAGCTTTGTCCGCGCGTTACAGGGTCTTATTTTCCTAGTGTTTATAATAAGTATCTATTACTAAATAACAAAGGAATTTTAATTTCATACTTAACTCATGGTCAATGTTCAGGGCAATGTGCGAAATAACCGTTTAACGATCGGTCACAAAAAACAATAAGTTATACAATGTTAATGATTTTCACACTAGTTAATGATGATCCTAAACTAACTATTAACGATGTTTCGCTATTTTTGCTATTAGATACGTGTTACTTACATAACTAAGCACTAACTAAGTAAGAATACGATGATTCGTAAGCGTCCGTTATTATAATAAGTTTGCATTCTGATAATTTATTTCTTATATATTATTAAGCCGATTTAAATAAGAGATGTTATAGATTTGTAGCCTACTTATGTGTATATGCGTGTCTGTCTGTGGTTACTATATATATTTATATTCATGGGAGCGTCATTCCGTTTTAGACGAGAATCAGAGAATCTTCAATTTTATGTATAGTAATACTATTTTCTTTTTAAAATTATGCGTGTAGCATAATATCTAGGGACAATTTTATTATATAATATAATATCTAGGGACAATGTCACACAGATCATCTTAGCCCCAAACTAAGCAAAGCTTGTACTATGGGTACCAGGCGACGATATACATAAATACTTATATACATAGAAAACATCTCAGAACTCAGAAACAAATATTCATGCTCATCACACAAATATTTGCACTTACCGGGATTTGAACCCAGGACCACCGGCCTCGTAGGCAGGAGCACTACCAACTAGGCTACGGGGACCGTCAAATGAGCATGAGAGTATCCACAGTAGCCATTCCACTTACCCCCAGTTATTTGACCGTTTAACCGATTTTTATGGTAATTCTTATCCCGTAAGAGGCGTAGAAGTCGTCACGAAGAAATATCTAATATAGAACATAGCGTCTCTCTACCAACCCGTCAGCTGCGTGGAGATTATGACATATGTATTTGTATATCTGTGAAAACTTTTAATTGGTATTTATCTTCTATTCTGTGTGTCATTTCTATTCTAGCTGTAAGTTTTCCTTAAGTAATAAAATAAAAATAAAATAAAATATTAATGAATCATTATTAATAATTTTGTCCCGTATTGTTTATTGGGTAAAAGCTCAATATTCTGCTTGACAAGCGGACTTGACTAAGCGTTTGATGGTCGTACTTGGTGGATATAACTGGATAATCTTGGAGCTCCACAGTCTTCTTAATACATAAACAATAACGGCAGTTTTTGTCGTGCAAGAGTATCCAGAGTTCAAATTGACTGTACCAAGTTTCAAACTATTAAAGTATACAATACGAGTTATACCTATACAATTAAAGTAAAATATACTTCTCTAAAACTTCTTATGTAATCATCATACTCTCATCACGAGACAAAAAATCATCAGGCCTTACTAATGTTCTCTTAACGAGGGTCAATTATTGCACGAAAACTGATTACAAAATAAACAGGAAATTATAACAGTCCCTTTTACCTTATGATGTGCATATGTTTCCATTAGTTACAGCGTAAGCAGCATATAGACATCTCTATCCGCTCAAACTGTCTACTAAAATTTTTAAGAGGGCCACATTAGAAATATATTATTTTTATTTACCTTTGCTTGAATTTTTTATACTTCTTCTTTTTATACGTCTCCTGTAAAATTTTGAATATTTTTAGACTAGTATGTGGTGGCTACTGTTGTTGTCTTCGTAGAATCTTCTATGTAATCCTTAACTGTTCAGGTTTCAAACATGGAAGACAAACGCACATTTCGCATAGACTGGGAAATACATTGTGCACCTGCGTGTCCTTACTACGTATTGTTATGTAATATTTGTGTACAGATGTACAAAAAGTTTTGAGAGGATCACATTAGAAGTTAGTGTTTTTTTTTTCTATAGTTCCTTTTTTTGTAAGGTCTCCTGTTAATTTTGAATATTTTGGACCAGTATGTGGCTACGGTAGTTATCTTCGTAGAATTTTCTATGTAATCCTTAACTGTTCAGGTTTCGAACATGCAAGACAAGCAACCATATTTGGCATAGACTGAGACGCCACCATTGTGCACCTGCGTGTCTTTGCTACGTATTATTACGTAATATTCTTTTATTAGGTAGGTATTGTTTTTGAAAAACAATAGGATTTTAAATCGAAATAACAACTATAACTATTTCAAATAATGTAAAATGTATATGAAATCAAGAACAATATGACACAATTTAAAAAGACACTTACACGTAATTCTTATGTAGTCTCTAATATTTAAATACTATCAAGCTATAAAACATTGACTGTACGTGTGGCGCAGCGGCTTAGACAGTCGCCTCGCCGCTTCGTGTACCGGGTTCGATTCCCGCGCCGAACAACTATTTGTGTGATACATAAGTAGTTGTTCTAAGTCTGGATGTAATTTGTGGCTGTCTATTATATGTTTGTAAAGTACCCCGTGACACAGGACTTAGATTCCCTAGTGCGAGCGTCATTTTTAAAGAAAAGAAAAGTATTTAATGGTTAATTTGCTATTTTTCTTTTCATATTAATATTTTTTATTTAATATAGGGTACTTAAATATGCCTCAGAGTGCGGCTAAAAACTATTCATAGTACCTACACATGTTGCGTCATTAACATAACATCAGTCACCTCATTTGCTTCCTACATCGTATAACTAACAGCTGCATTCGTCCTCTACAATTACACTAGCTTATTCATCCTACGAATAGTGCTAACTAGACATTTATAGCACATTCATTCCGATACAATAATAGATATAAATAGAAAATCGATTAATTTCTATAAAATGTTAATTCGATCATCAAATACAACTTACTCGTTATACTAATCAATGTATAGTGCCATAAAAATTGATATAAGTGACTGTCGTAAATAAGTTTACGACTAATTGGGACCGGGTTCTATTCTAATGTATTTGAGCTATCAGTTTTGTATTTAATTGCTAATTATTGTTTATAAAACTATTATATGACTTTATTGGTTTATGATTTAGCGCAATATGGTGGTTTTATATGGCATGTCTCTTATTATATTATTGATTAGCTGTATCATTTAATTCTAAATTATTTTTACTGCCAAGGAGGCAATAAAAAGCATGTATTGCTCACACATTGCCATCGTTCAGTGATGGAATGTAAGCCTAAACAGATATATGTAACGTGTCATTTAAAAAAATCTCACGCTTTGCCTGCGTTCCCTACTTCCCAATATGCTTACAAACTTTTTCACGTGCAAGGCAACATTATAATGTTCTTAATTTAATGAAGTTATGGTAATGACTTAATTAAGGTGAACTACTTATAGTTCCATTTAATTAAGACTGTTGCCCTCACCAGTCCAGAAGCGATCGCCAGAGTTAACCCGCCTGTTACTAGAGTACATCAGAAAACGTAGATGTAGTTTTATTTCTGACCGTTTCCGTGCTTTGGAAGGCACGTTATGGTGTCGCGTCTAGCTGTAATCATTAGAAAACAGTCGTTAAGCCATACTAAAGGTTTACTAGCCGGCATACGAATAATGACAGAAAAAATTGAGCCATAACCACCCTGTTAAGTGGTGATATTACTACACTTTCGAGCTACACATAGAGTGGAAAGCACAATACGTGCTTTCTCTTTCCTTTTTTGGTTATGTTTATTAACAAAAAAGGAAAGTTTAAAACAACTTATGTATAGGTAGAGACTCAAAACTGAACATAATCCTAATCGATAACTATAAGATTTATTTACTTAGTTATAAAAAGCACAAAACCCTACCCTTTTTCAGCTGGGTAAGTGATGGTGTTATTTCTCATTGCGTTGACTCCTAATAGAAGCTAGCTAAATATCATTACTATTATTAAATACATTTTATAAATGTTTTCATACAATCCGTGTACCTAAATATCTATGTAATCAGCAATAATAATATATACATAACTATAATACTACAAACATGTTCTGACTATTTACAAGCGCTTTTTAAAGTCTACGTGAATAAAAACCTTTTTTATTTATATATTTTATTTATTTATAATATTTATCATAGAGTCGATACTCGAGGACTTTAGTTATGTAGTTTATGGCGACTTAAGGACGGTTATTTGGTAGACTTAAGGACTCAAAATAGAACACAATCCTAATCCAAGACCCTATACCTATATAGAACATGTTTACTTAGCTATATAAAACCACATCAGGTAAATTCAATACGAAGCAAAATAAAAGATCTATAAAGGTTATCCTCTGGCAAATAAAAATAAAATAAATAAATAAAAAAGGTTATTATTCACGTAGACTTTAAAAAAGCGCTTGTAAATAGTCAGAACATGTTTGTAGTAATATAGTTGTATACATTAGATATTATTTCTAGTAACATAGATATTTAGGTACATCTTGTATGAATTTATAAAATTTATTTTATTACAGAAATGATATTTAGCTAGCTCGTATCAAGTTATTGTCAAGAATTTGGTCCATTGAGACTCTCGTAACACTTCACACAAACCGATATATAAGCGGGCCGGTTAGCGTGTTGGTAGATACCTGGCTTTCTTGCCGCAGATCGTTGGTTCGATTCCTACCCAGGACAGATGGTAGGTGGAAGGTGTAGTTATCTACATATATAAGTATGAATTTACCAAATAACAGTAGTATATGTAGTATATTAGTTATCTGATTTCCATAGTACAAGTTCTGCTTAGTTTGGGATCAGATGGCCGTATGTCCATAATATCCCAGGATATATTATTATTAAAGTATTCACCGGCCGAGAATAGGACTACAAAAGCTTTGCGACCACCAGCATCCTCCATGACACAGGTTTGCAATCGCATCGATGAAATGCTCTCTCAGACGACAAGCCAGCGCCTTTACGCATTAGAGTAGAGTAGAGTGACAAAGTGTCGCTAAAGAGCTATGACCCTCTTATGTTTTTATATCAGTAACCTCCCATAGACGATGTTCGCACCACAAAGGGGATGTACTTGGTTTGTAGATTTATTTATCTAGTCAGCAAGTGAAGCAGTGAAAGCCTCCTTTTTGCCGGGGTGGAAAATCCTGCATGTCCTCCGCCTTGGGGGAGGCGGAGGGGTCTGTTAGACTCCTACTGACTAAAAACAACCCCAGTGTTCCAACTTACAACTGCGCCGGGGATCGCGGGAGTGGAAGCCTCCTAGACTAACTATTAATGTCATGTATTAAAAGAATAATAAATAATATAAAAACGGCAATCTGGTCAGTGTGTGGAGAGCTTTGAACTTTGAGTATATAAGACACAGTGGATGACACAGTTCCTCTTGTTTTACTAATAACTTACGAAAACTAGCTTTATTGCGACCTACATTGATAATTTTTCGCCCTCGTAAGCCATAATTCTGTAAATTTTATCTAAATTTCTCCCTAAGTTAACCTATAACAAAGTCTTGCCAGTAACATTCAAATATAACTTGAAAACATGTGTATGTTATTATTAACATGTAGTAACTACTGAGAATGACAATTTATAGAGACCAAAAAAATATAATGCGTATTTTTCAAGACCGTTTAAAATATTAAATGAGTTAAGTCTTCAATGTTTTAAATGTACGTACACATACTAAGAAATGTTACCAGATACATATTTCCCCAGTTCTGTTCACCCCAGCATCGTATGATCGAATCCTATCAGCTGAAAGATATACACTGTTGGACGAAAGCCTGACTACAATGTCATTGAGTCTAATATTTGAAGGCTATGCCAAAATCGCCACGCTTGGTACACGGGTGGGCGATCGCAGTATGACGCTCATACACAGAGAGTCGCTGCTGCCCATTCTCTAGTAGATATTCCCTCGAGGCGACTTCAAGGGAAGAAATGGGATTGTGATATTCGTCACCATTTCCACACAGCAAACCCTTTTATGGAGAGAAGTTAATTTTAACCGTATACGGAATCATCAATAAAATATTTAAAACGATTTGTCACGGCTGGAAAACCAGTTTGTATTCATTTCCATTTAAATTTAATTTTCTAATTAGCAGTTAAACAGATAAATTTTAATAAAAATTTTGTTCAAAAGAAAATGGCGACAAATAGCCCTCGTTATAGTCCGGAATAAATTATGATTTAAATTAGAAAATATATTTGTGAATAATTTATGTTGAATTAACTTTCTGATTGAGCTAATGTCGCGTCATATTTTATATTTCTTTTATTGATAATGTTAAAATTATTTAAAACAGTGATGTAAATCTTGAACGAGAAGAATATATCGAAGTTTTTAAAGTAAACAAACGCATAAAGTTAGATCGTGACACATAACGATTGCAAATCGAAGTAAAATTGATTCACCATACAAAGCGAATACTGCCGCATTAAACTGTGAGTGTATTTAAAATAATTTAAATGGAAACGTCCCGGCTCGTAGCACGTTCACAAAACGTCTTTATTCGTTCACATAATTTACGACAAGCTATAAACTTTGGTACCTAAAGATCGGCGAATAAAAGTTGGCGAGGCGCAGGCGCTTGGCTGAAACCTCCAGCACTAAAAAACTCAATGCAGGTAACCATTATCGATAATTGTATCGATAAACATTTGTAGACACGAATGGTCGAAGAAATCGATTTGATACGCCACTTATCTCAGTTATCTATAGTTGTTAGACAATTCAGTTATAATAATTGAAGTTTAAATTTAATTAAGGAAATTGTTATTGCATTCAGTTTTTGTTAGGGTATGGAGGTACGTGCAATAGTTTGCATCTCAAGTTGCTTGTGTAGATTTTTTATTTTTTATAACCATATTATAATGACTTGGGTTTTGTAATAATAAGTCCCACGTGAAAGAACAGTTCGTAATGGCATTCTGATACGTGCTAATCATGTGTGTACTATACATGAGAGTGTTACTGTAACTTAATTGTTTCACCTAATACATACATTATTGTCTCATATTAAATTTAAATGACGTCGCTGACTTTTAACCGTCAGATAAAGAGTATGTATTCTTTTAACAGGTTTTTTTGGTTCAAACAGAATTAAGTGTACCACAGATAGTATTGAAAAGATAATGTTGAAAATGGTATTACAGATGTTGAATTCTTCGTATTAAAACTCAATGTAATTTTATTTGCTTTTCTATCTGCTGAAATTGCTAAATAATACAACAGACTTTAATTTGACTCCAATTTTAGTACCCAAGATTGTACCTCTGAGGCTACCAACCCATTTGTTCAACATGTTCAATAAAATTTTATTATTATTTAATTTACTTAATTTTGTAGATGCCTAAACAGATTGAAACATTAACTAGATGACCTAAAGTATTCATACTAAACTACAAATAGTTCGTAGTTCTATATCTAAAAATATTAAAAACATCGACAGTAGCGCATCACTAAACCTATACCACTGTCGGACAGAGCCCATAAAATCTTATGATAAGAACCATTATCATCACAAAGGATGCGTGTAATTGTTTGTCAAATAAATACTAATAAAATTTTGATGTTTATTAAATATAATTTTCAAAAGGACCCTTTATGTAGTCTTGATTGTCGTAAAGAAAATAAAGGTTTACAGGGCCGGCGTTAGAACTGAATTAGAGCATTTCTCTTAGAAAAAGTCATCCAAATCTATAATTTAAAATATAATAAGCCAATTCTGGTAAGGAAGTTAAAACTTTGTCTGAAGAAAGTGCGAGTAAACCTGTTCCGTTGTAAAGAAAATAAATTGCAATGGCGGCTTTGGTGGGAACAAGAACCTCAGCAAGGATGCCTAAATGAAACGGTACTGAAGGAGAAAGTTAATATATACTTAATTTCATATTTCTACCACAAACAAGACGCAGCATTTATATATTTATGTATAATACATAAGTTATAAATAATTCTACAAATTTAATATTAATGTATTAAGTAAGAAGTAAGATTATAAACCATACCCAAATACAATTGCTATTCCAAAATAAACAAAACAATCCATATAAACTTTCCATTTACCTACTGTAAATGGAAAGTTTATATGGATGAATAAATGGATGTTTGATACTGTTTCCCGCAAAAACTTCGGAACTGATTTTGATGAAACTTCATAGAAATATAGCTTATACATCCGAGTAACACATAAGCTATAATTTATAAAGTGTAACGCGGATGAAACCGCGGGGCACAGTTAGTATTTTTATAATTTATCACGAGAAGAGCCTTTTTTTCTCCAGGGCCGGCCCTGGTAGGTCAGTTATTACGTAGGCATGTGAACGCTTGTAAACGTGAGCTGTAATGTTTTACGAGCTATAAAATAATGAACTGGAAAGGTTGAAGCTTATAATAATTTGGTGATGATGAAAATGAGGGTTAAAAGAATGGTTATATAATGATATTTTGAACTCATTATAAACTACACTCTCTTGGTTGAATTTCGGCTATGGTAACTACTCTTAATGGAAACTACCCATCACTACCATCCAATCTCATGATTCGATAGGATGGGCTAGCCCCTATAGTTTCAGGCAAAGGATGACCGCATCCAAAAACCACATCCATCCTAAGGAGAATAAGAGACAGTAACAACAGCATTTAGAGAACGGTTGCTGAAAATTACAGCTCACCTATTGTTGGAGAGTTTGTGCAGAGGGTAATAAAGTAAGGGTGTTTTATTGCGTTCTGCACAGACAAAGTACCTACCTTAATTTATAATACCTTCTCACCAATTTTCCTTACTAACATTAGTTCATAAGTCACTTTATTAACAAATGGATCTGTATTGTTGTCCGAAATAAAAGTCATTTATTATTATTTATTACTCTACGGTATATCCCGCCTGACGTCAGAGGCGACTAAAACAGTGTAAAACGAAAGAGGTCGGTGAGCCTAATGTCCCGCCACCCCCAAGTGTTTTGAGGCTACCTTGTGTCGTAAGAGGAGTCTAAAGGCACTTACCAAATTGCTTCGGTAAGGTCTGCAGGATGTTGCAGTCACGAGCTGTACTTAAATAAAAACCCAGTGAGAGCACCGAGATGTTGCAATATAGTTACCAGTGTTCTTCCAAATGTGTCAAAGTAGGTCACCGTGGAAATTTAGTCGATAGCCCAACATGACACGTCTATCTACCGAAGGCAAAGTGTTATCCATGATAGCTTTGCCCAATGAAATAAAGTGACGGGCTAGCTGGTCCAATGTTCAAGCCGCCCAGTGGGCCTCTGGCATGGCTTAACGACTGTTGCCTAGTGGCTACAACCGGTACCGACAGCTTAACGTGACCTTTGAAGCACGGAGACGCTTAGAAATTTAAATCACTTTGATGGACACCCATCTATGGACTGACCGGGGGTCTAGTTGTTTAACCTCGCCGATCTCTTAATGACCAGCGAGAGCATCTAGCTATGAGCAATACCTGTTGATAGTTATAATGATTACCTTATTACTTGATATTTAGTATAATATATAGTGCAAAGTTAAGTTAACATTTATCTATCTATCTTCTATACATATAATAAAATCGTAGGAAAGTCAAAACTGTACATTGAATATTTTTTTAAAAGAATACTTGGGTAGTGATCTACAATCAATATCGAAGCCAAAAATATTGTTTTTAGAATTTTTGTCTGTGTGTCTGTTTGTCTGTATGTATGTCCGGGCTAAACTCAAAAAGTACTGCATGGATTTACTTAAAATTTTGCATGAATATTACTAAGTTCGGGTCAACATATAGGCTACATATTATCACGCTATCACCTACGGGGGAGGTGCTGTGATAATGTATAAAGTAAAACGCGGGTAAAACCGCGGGGCACAGCTAGTACATATAATAAAATCGTGGGAAAGTCAAAACTGTACATTGAATATTTTTTTAAAAAGATGTTTGGGGTGTAATCTACAATCGATATTGAAGCCAAAAATATAGGTTTTAGAATTTTTGTCTGTGTGTCTGTTTGTCTGTATGTATGTCCGGGCTAAACTCAAAAAGTACTGCATGGATTTACTTCAAATTTTGCATGAATATTACTAAGAGTTCGGGTCAACATATAGGCTACATATTATCACGCTATCACCTACAGGGGAGGAGCTGTAATAATTTATAAAGTAAAACGCGGGTAAAACCGCGGGGCACAGCTAGTTAAAATATAAAATTAAACAAAATTGGAAAGAGGTAGGAGTAGGTAAGGTGTAGGACCGAGATCCTTATGCTTCTCAGAGCACGTAATGCTCTCAGACGCATAGGGGTGTAACACCGCCGACTTTTAGACTCTCCGGGCAGTTTCTTAACATAATTATCACAATATAATTTTTTGGGTTCAACCCGGGATGCTCCAAACCCAACCCTTATTATATGCGATGGAAGACGCCTCCGCTAGACCGACGAGGCAGTAAGTTGTTAACTTATATATGTGATACTTAAAACATCGATTGATGATTGATCAACTGAAAGCAAACATTTGCCAACCACGCCAACATGCTAAAATAATACCAAATAAGTAACCCACGCCGTAGGACACCCCGTTTGGGATTTGAAACTCGACTCAGACTGGTTAGAGACATAGAGATGAATGATTTTTTTAGTTTGGTTACACTGGGAATGATGCATGAACAGAGGACCTACCGCCTAAGTCACAGAACAGCGAGATCGTGATCTACGTTCAAATAGATGAAGGTTAAAAATGACTAAACCATTCGTTCAATCAGCTTCCATGAGCACATGTGACGTCATAAATTGTCCGGAATCGATTTTCAACGTTGAAGCCGACTGAACGTATGATTTAATCATTTTTAACTTTCATCTATTTGAACGCCGATCACGATCACGATGATGATGATACTTTAGAAACATTCAATAGACGGAAACAAAGTACACCAAACTTAAAACAGCTACTTATGGGTCACACAAATAGTTGTCCTGTGCGGAATACGAACCTGGCATTTGAAGTTGCGAGACGACTGTCTGACTGAACCACTGATACAGTCAATATTTACAGCTACGAGTGCAATCGTGACGGTTTTACTTTTAAGTCTTCAATCGCAGCTTGACATTTTCCGGTATTGATTTAAAACTAACTGCTAATCTAAGACTCATTTATTAAAGGCAAATTCGCTTTAGCATTTTACTACGAGTCTATTTACCTGATTATTATAAATCAATTAAATAAATCTGTATATTTCATCCCAATATTAAAAGTGGTCATAAAATGAGACATGATGTATCGGTCGACTAATCTCTCGGTTCTAATTAAAAACTGGTTCATTCCAATTCACCAAATAAACGTTTTGAGAAGTTAAATTATAATTTGGTTGAGAATCAAAGTATTATTATAAATATTGATGATGATGGATGCGACTTCATGGGAATGAGACTTTCCTGTGGTTTTAGCAAAATCGAATAATAATCGCTAATCGAGCTTATCAAGTTGAGGTTGGATAATATTATGAAGCCTCGATTACCTGAGTAATAACTGGTAAAGTATCTACGTATTTTTAGTTAATTTTATCAGTGATTATTCCATTTAGGTATTATCAGTAGCTACGAAGATGTTTAAAAGATTTTTGTGGTCAATGTTATATTCTCGTATAATCATACCAATTCCAGCCTATCCAGTATTTCACTTAACTCCATATCAATCAGGCTAAAAGTAAATTAATGTTGTAAAAAGTTCTTGATTAGTATACTGAACTGTGTTGCTGTGCCCTTACAGGATCCATAATTGTTACAATAATTCTAAAGAAACCACCTGTACTTTACATTATGGAATGCAATAAAATATCGAGTATTAAGGACAAATTATGTGGGATTTCAATTCAGTATACCAAGATATTGTGGGACATTGTTTACACACGGCCATCTGATCCCAAACTAAGAAGAGCTTGTACTATGGAAATCAGATAACTGATATATTACATAGTTATACATTTTTTTTATTTTTAATAAATATATACTTATATAATATATAATTTCAATCAGACTCAGGACAAACCGACATGTTCATGCACACAAATATCTTTCCTGGGTGGGAATCGAACCCACGACCTGCGGCGTGAAAGGCAAGTATTTACCACCCACACCAACCGGCAATATTTGATCTATTATAAAGATTAGGCACTTGATCTGTGAGCCTATGTTACTTGACTAAATGATCTAGTAACACTAAAAATTAATTTATCACTAATATGTATGTATTTTGGATATACATAATTATGTTACAATATAGTACAGGCTTTACCTAGCTTGGGATCAGATGGCAGTGTGTTAGTCGTCCCAAGATATTAAAAAAATGGGAATCATAAAATTTAATAGGTGAGTAACAATAAAAAATTAATAGGTATATTTACGAAACAGCTCTTCAAATATCCATGACAATAATTATTTGTTCTGTTTCTATTTATAATATGTTTGAGCATATTAAGAAATATATAAGTATGTTTATCAGTTATCTGGTGGCCATAGTACAGGCTCTGCTTAGTTTGGGATTAAATGCCAGTGGATTATTTGTACCAAGATATTTCCTTATTCATTTTATTAGCAATGCATTCCTTTTGTATATGTCTATACTTCTGAATTGTACATGACAATGAATATGTTTTGTCCTCATATATTATGTTCCCTCCCCTATTCCTCAAAAGTTTATAAAAAAAATTGTACTCACTAAAAGCAACTAGTGGTATTTTATTTTACTCCGGTTAAGATAAACCTCGGATCAATTTGGAATTCCGTCGCGATTAGCTGATTCTGATGACTTCGCAGCCTAGTATTAGAAATTTTAATTCGTTCTCAAAACACGACTTACCAAAACATACTTAACAAAGCTATTTAAGTACAATCTAAAGTGAAACCGCAGGCTGTGTGAGGTCAGGCGGTAATGATGGCACGTCGCGTCCCTTCACCGGCCTTGGGTGACTAACGCCAAATTGTGATGATTGTGTGTGATTGAAGATGAATCATTGCGTTGATGCTACGACTTAGTGAGAGCGAGTAGCGGAGATACGAGCGACAATACTAACGCCAAAATTTGGCTGAGATTCCTGTCACAGCCAACAGCCGCAATCAAATACAAACTTTCGATACATCGCCACGAAAGGCTAAAATAAAAAAATGAGTAAGTTCTGCACTCGGCAAATAATTTTTTTATTTTCTTCTTAGCCCGAAGGGCGGTTAATCGTTTTTTAACTACATTTGTAGCAAATTACTTATCTATACAGCCCACATTCAGCAATGGATGGATACCTATATTACATAATATGTAAGAACACGCACCGCTGCAGCGCTGTGTGTGAGTAAGTAGACTGAGTTCCCAATACGCCATCCACCCCTATCCTAAGCTGGAGTAATCAACTTTCATCCCACTAATTTTTTCATGCTATGTAATCATTTTAGATACACAGATAGACTCTGTATTGTACACGAAAGGAATAACAAATAAAAACATTTAAAACCGTATACAATGGGCGAAAATATCACAACATTTTCTTTTGGATTAGAACCTTGCCGAAAACCTTTTAAATTTCGAGTATACTTACACAAAAAATTGGATTCGGTTTTGTTTAATTGAATTAAATTATTGCTGATAATATTTTTCCGCACTGAGGATATCCCTGTATTTCTGTAATTCCATTGAGGATAGCGCCACACTTCGCGGAAGGCGGGGCGAGAAGCTTAAGTTCCACCGTACAACTCCATATGGTGCTCGCTCTCTTCGCCGCGTTAGGTGAGACCACCACCACCGTGAATCGCGCTGCCTCATGTGGCGCTTGACGCCCTACGTTTGTTAGACTTACTGCTAACTGCACGGGAGACAAAAATGTAAGATGTGTAAAAGTAAAACTTACATTTATAAATTTAATTTAATTAATATTTAATTTTTACTTTAATTTAAGTTTTACTTCTTTTTCGAGTTTGTTTGACGACGAAAGTATTCGCTGTGCAAACAGCGAAGGTACTCCTAGTAGACTTTATTATTACTATCCATCGATGATCAAATATTTTATGTCTTCCAGATAACGTCATAACACCATACCAGAGTTATCTTGACCTTACTAAGTATTCGTATTGTCATCATCATATCGGCGGACAGCGTCCAGAGCTAGACAAAGGACTTGATTGACAGGCCAGTTGGCGTGGTTGGTAAATGCTTGCCTTTTACGCCGCAGGTCGTGGGTTTGATTCCCATCCAGGACAGATATTTGCGTGCATGACCATGTCTGGGTATCTACATAAATATGTATTTAGAACAGTTATCTGGTTTCCATAGTATAAGCCCTGCTTAGTTTGGGGTCTTGTGTAATAATGTCCCAGGATATTATTATCTAGGCTAACACGGCATCTTTTGGGGATATTACCCGCCATGCTGTTACCACGGGAGAAAGCTCCTGGGGACTGGAGCCACAGTCTAATTGTGTCTACCATCTTGGGTGAATATACCATTATCTCCATGTTTGGAAGACGGATTTGTATTCGTATAAGCATGACAAACGCCAACTGCTGATTTTACAACCGCAGCCTTACCTAATGCTCAGTTGAACAAATTGGACATAACCATATTTTGCGGATAGCAAATCGTTAAAATTAATTATATTACACTATCATGGCGGATTTTGGGATAATAATGTGTTTATCCATCATCTATGGCTGGATGCGCGTGATCTATGACCATTGAGTCATTCATCTTTGATTGAATTATATTTCATGTTGTTGGTTTAGTCGGTTTTCAGAGTAACTATATATTTTCTATTGAAAATAAATTTACTTATGTTTTATAAGGTGACTTTTGTTGTATGGCCGCATAACGTATTAAATTACTATTACTTTTATTATTAATCTAGATGTTTTTCAAATTTACTATAACTTTTCTGTTGGAAATAAATCAAGCATGTTGGTTGATTGTCAGTGAATAGTTTAACATAATTAATTACTGTACCTTTTATTGATCTAAAGTAACCAAATAATCTTGTGAGGAATAGTTTACCGCTGTTAGATGACTTTTAGTGAATTGTCTCAATACTATATATAAAATAATAATACGTATTACTAATTACTCTTACGTTCATCATGACTAGGTTAGTGTACGTTTTTATAGTGTAAGGTCTTTTATGAGGTTTCTCATTAGTCTTAATTATTGATTACACTGTAACAGTAGGCCTGTGTTACTCGGCACATGCGATACGAATGAATAAGTACATCAATGAGTTCGGGCGCCCCGGTTTGAACCGTGGTACGTGTTACGTATTGTAAGAAGGGCAGAACAATCATACGATGCAATACGATAAAAAAGCGACTGTGCTAGCAAATTAATACATATAAAATTAATCATAATTTATTGCCTCGAGAAATGAGTAGGTATTTAATTAAGAACTTCCGTAAGTTCTATATTAGAACGAGTATGCAAAGCGGTATTGTTAGGCTCTTACCAAATTTGGCTAGTAAGAGGGAGGAACACTGAGATACAATGTAGGTGAACGTTGATGCATCACAGGGGCCCCCATTAAACCTACATCTAAGTCACAAGTCTCAGACCTCTCCTCCCTACCACACGATGGACCCGGTTTCCGCACGGTGAATGAATGCTAAGAATTAAGTCTTCTCTTAAGGAAAGTATTTCTTGAATAACTAATCTTTATATCATGATTATTCTTATTTCTTTCTTTCTTTACTCATTATATTTTCTTTTTTTTATAGTAATATCAAACTAGCGTTACAATTTTTGGTATTTACTTTTTACTACCCACAACAAATATAGATAATACTGATAGAAAAATGTATAAACTCCTGAATAAAAATTACGAATACTGATTTAATAGGCGAAAATCTCAGCATGTTATCTTCTACGGAAAATGTAGTCACGGCAACCGTAAGACTAAACAATTTATAATAATAATAAATAGTTTGCTCAATATCTATAACTGAATTGAAGGCTCTAATCTGCCATATATTCCTAAGGTTTCAAGTTAATGAAATATTATCTTGGTTATAAGAAAAAAAACCAAATATATAGAAATATAACTTCATTTATTTGCCTTATAAGTACGAATAATTACTTACATTAAAAATAGTGGACGGTTTTAAGAATACTTAAACACTAGAATAACATGCCAAATTCACTTTACTTATTTACAAATTATGGAATCTATACTTAAATAATACAAAATCATCATAGCAAAACTGTGAGTTTAAAATAAGCCTAAGGTATTTAAACTACAATTTATTTACAATTATAATTAATATGTTCCTGTGTACATACCTACTTATTATATAAAAATACTATTATAATCAACAAATCAGATCTGCTCTTTGTCTTAATAGTTCCAATCTTAACTCATGTTCTCTAGCTGCTAATCTCAAAGCAGCGATACTGGAAGTTCTTACGTCTTCCATTATCGGGTGCATATGCAAGCTCTCGCTGCCCGGTGAAATTGGCGGTGACATGGAAGGTGCAGGCGATCGAGTAACCTCGGGTGACAGTCGGGAATGATTTGACGATGGTCGGGAAAGATCGGGCGATGGTTGCGAGATCTCGGGCGCTGCTCGGGAACGTTCCGGTGATAATCGGGGCGGCTCCGGAACCGCTAGGTTGGCGAAGAGCGAGTGGAAATGTGCTGGGGATGTAGCGTAAAGCGGGGCCCCGAAAAGTGGCGGGCGCGATAGTGGAGGTAAATATTGAGCGCCAAATAGTGGTGTGCTGGCATACCTGTTGGCAAAATAAATTAAAATTAGTAACGATATTAGCAATGCCTACTTACTTCTCGTATGGGCAGTGGTTACCCTCGTGTCAGAGCTGTTTAGGCCACCCAGTAGGTATCTGACATGGCTTAACGACTATTGCTTAATGGCTAAAACCGGGACCGACTGGCAGAAATTAAACCACTTTGGCGGTCACCCATCTATAGACTGACCGCGAGCGTAGTTGCTTAACCTCACCAATCACTTTCGGACCGGTGAAAGCATCGGGCTATGAGCGCCTGTGATATTAGCAATAACACATTATTTTTTATGCCAAATTATTTTCGTCCAGGCATTCCTTATAGACAAATTTATATCTTCCAGAAATTTATTATTTTCCTAATAGAAATGTTTTTATCCTTTACGCATTCTTTAGGTATTGGTTATCGTAAATCTTACCTAAATGAAGCCAACGTAGCCGCATCAAACGGCTTCCTTAGCCCAAAGCCGAGCTGACTCAGAGGGTGTGGCGGTCCTGGCAAGGCAGCCGACGTTGGCAGAGGCTGGACACCCCCAAGGTACCCACTGTAAGGGTGCGCATGAGGGCCAACCTTCTCTTGTTTCCGCCATTTGGCCCGACGGTTTTGGAACCAAACCTGGTGACAAAGAGATTAGTCGTCAAGATACATCTTGAAATTGAAAATTTATCTTAGAATAACAAAAATAACTCAAAGAAATAATGAGCCTCATTATTTCTGTCCATACGATAAAAAAAGATAATGCTTCCTAGGCGCAGAATTTCTGACGGGGCGACTGACTTATTTAAACTGTGTGCCACCATATCATCTAGCCAGGTACAGTTTATCATAAAGAGTACCAACTCAACATAATTATATTACATACTTACTATAACCATTAAAATCAATCATTGGTTTTAAAGGTTTCAATAAGTTTATAAAAACATTCTACCAGTTGGGCTAAGAGTTGTTTAGATTTTATAAGTATACTAGCTGTGCCCCGCGGTTTCACCCGCGTTAAATTTTAGAAATTATCACAGCTCCTCCCCCGTAGGTGACAGCAAGATAATATGTAGCCTATATTTTGACCCGACATCTTAGTAATATTCATGCAAAATTTGAATAAAATCCATGCAGTACTTTTTGAGTTTAGCCCGGACATACATACAGACAAACAGACAAAAATTCTAAAAACTATATTTTTGGCTTCGATAGCAATAGTAGATCAAGCCCCAAGTATCCTTTTTGAAAAAAAATCCATGTACAGTTTTGATTTTCCTACGATTTTATTATATGTATAGATTTATTGTTACATTAGATTTCCATCGGTTGCATATTAATATTGGTCTAGTGGTTAGTTACCCTCACTGCTAAGCTACAGTTCATGGGTTTGATTCCCATCCTGGACAAATCATTGAGAGATGTGCACGATTACTTATTCTGAGTCTAGGTGTAATTTATCTATAATATGTATTTATTTAGAAATATATAAATATGTTTATCATTTGTCTGGTTGCCTTAGTACAGACTCTGCCTGGTTTAAGATCAGATGGTAGTGTGCTGGTTGTACCAAAATATTTATTATACAACATGTAACGTAATTAACGCACACCCTCAAACACCCCAATTAGAATATTATGTTATAATCATAATACATACACCAAATTTTTTATTTAACATGTATATGCATTGTTATTTACTAAATTAGTTTCTTGAAATAAAGTTTATTTTTCTTTATTTTGTGTTGAATGATGGATTTTGTATGAATACAAATAAAACTGCGATTTATAAGTCTTATTACTTTGACTTACGGTCTATTTCAATTTGTTTTGACTGTACAGGGTTAAAATAACGTAACTTTAATTATTTTGGAATAAAAATTACCTATATTAAAAATGATATAAATCGATTCAGTTAACCATTCTGAACAAACCATTTTCAGGATGTGCGTTAATTAAGTTACATGTTGTATATTATGTATTTATTAATACAAGGGATGGTACAAAGCTTTCACATGAAGTGGGTCCATACATCCTCTATTAATTATACAGTCTAGTCTTAATTTACAACCAATACCAATATGTTTCCATAAATTTAGAAATATGTTTTATTTTATGTGAAAACGATAATTAATGAAGTATACGCTTAATTAATCCTTGATGAGAAGAATTACGATTTATTTTTATATTTCTTAACAAAAACATTTAAAATCAAATAAATTTTACGTTTAAATTAAAATTCTGTGGTTTATTTATTACATATTTGATTGAGAATAATGTAATGCAGTGTAAATCAGAATTGATTAGGAGTCAGGCTGCGTGTTACTAGCAAAATCCTAAATTGGACTGGCATGGAATTTCTAGTCATTAGTTAGCCGTTTACGTCCACAGCAAAAAGTCTTTAATCAGAGCACTATAAACTAGGAAGGTTACTTTTACAAATGTGTTATGTACAAGTTAAATTGGTAAAGACTCCGATTACTTTCAACAATAATTGAATCAATTTCAATATAATAAAAATTGCTAATTTTATTTATTCGAGAAGAAAATCTAAAGCGTCCATACAGAAGGAAATACGCATCAAATTTGTGCTACGTGGAGTATTAAAATTTATTTATGAACCCGTTAGTCCATATACTTAAATTTAGCGCCCGGAGTCCATAGAAATTAACGTATAATTTGATAGTTAAAACAAAGACACTAGTTTAGCGACACAGACTAGTTTCTTCTATGAAAATGTCTATGGACTACGGGCGGACAATTTAAGACAATTGACAGTTTTCAAAATCCCTTTTTAATACGAACTTTTGTAGGAACAAATGAACTATTACACCATACTTCCACAAATCACGTTGGCATTACACATTTTACATGAAAAAAGTCATTTAGAATACAATAACTAAAATCTTAAAGAAAAACTAGTTTTGAAGCATTTAAAAAATATTAATGAATAATATTCATACTATTATATAATTAATGAATTATATCCATACTATTCATGGAAGTTCAGTGTTTAATAGAACTGAACAAATTTATTTTATGTCTTCTGGACAAGATAAATCCTTTGTAATTATTGAATATGATATCGTTCGCTAACCCGAGAAACAGACCTAAAATGTTCTGTTTATAAGAGCTATCATATATTTATAAATTTATGAAAACATGATAATATATTTATGTAATTGCTATTCGGACAACGTAATCTAGTAATAGCGATCAAAATTACAATAAATCCATTGATAAAAAAAAAATCATATTGGTATTTTTTTATGAAATATGTACTTTAATGTTTGTCATTTTCCATTTGACTAGTTAATGTGTAATATTTTTTCTAACATAATTACTTTATCAATTTAATAAATAATTATTACATTCCAAACTTGTATGTAACGCAACGATAGAGTGGTGCTTATGGCGCATGTTTAGTAACTTCTGTCAATGAAACCGGTAGATTTATAGATTTAATTATACACGTGATTTATTATTCCTAACAATCTTCCACAATTATAAAATGAAGTTTTAATTACTGTTTACTAATACTTAATCAATTTTAGTATTATATTTTTAAGAAACTATAATTGGCTGTTTGTATAATTATTTGTGTAAGTTAATTAAGTAAAAATATTTTTGGATACCTAATATTTTGTGTGAACGTTATTTCACATTACTGCTACTGTACAAGAATTTATAGCTTTAAAATAGTTTTTCATTATATTGTCTCAACTCAACGTGTACTGCCTTTATATGGAACCACTTAAAAATACATGAAGGATATCCTATTTGTAAAAAAATATGTAGTTATTTATATCATGCTTCAATCGATTATAATCTATGTTAATAAAAACAAACTCATCCCATTAACTCTATAAACGCCTATCAAATAAAAAAAACATTGACGTTTTCTAAGTAATTGGTAATTTTCAACAAAGTCGTATTTCCAATTTTGCAGTGACTCGGACATTAATGAAAACATCCGACATCGGGACTGTGATTAAGTGATCATTAAGGTGTCGTTACACCACTCCGTGTAGAGGCAACCCCGCGTTTCCCCACTTCACTTATAAGGAATCTTGATTTTGTACTGTGACCATACTTTAACGTTTAATGACAGATATTAATCGTTTTAATCTCTTATAATAGGGCACTTCGAGTAAAGTGACAAAAAATTTACTAACCTTTTCGGTTGTTTAAATTATGGTTATCTGTTTGGGGAATTTATTTCGAACACCATAATAATATTACTGGTAATATTTTTTGCGAATTAAAACAGCAGCTTCATAATTACAGGAAATGAAAGTAGATAACTTTCAATGGTAATAGTAACACGGCCGATTAACTTACTACGCATAGTGAACATAGACCACTAGCTATATTTAGTAATATATTTTAAATGTCACTAGGTTAAGTTTACAGCTATTTATGTATTGTATGTTTTACTTTCAATGCATTTATTCATGTCTGCTTTACCACGCATGACGGTTGACTGGAACTAAAGTGGCATAGTTTTACACATAACGCCTTTCGACTCCAGGTAATAACAAGTAGCAGGTAGGGTTAGCAAGAAGTAAATTTACATGAATTAAACACTAATCATTAACCTAAAAGCCCAGCTTGCTGTGTGGTGACGGCGCCGAATAGAACAATATCATCACCCCATCGCATCCTGAGGGGGGCGTAGAAGTCGACCCGAGGGAATATCTACCAGAGGACGGGCAGCAGCTTCCTTCTGAGTACTATGACCATCTTACTGCGATCGCCAACCCGTCTGTGAAGCGTGGCGATTATAAAGAAGATGATTTTTGGGGGAGGCTTGTCCAGTAGTGGACTTCTTTCAATGGTAATGATAATGAAGCCCAGCGTTCAAATATGGAAAAGGTATAATCGTAGAAGTACAGTATATTGTGAGTTCCTAATTAATAGATATGTTACTAACTGCACACTTTGTTAGGTGTGATAGTGCAGTAGAGTTATTATGACAGTAGAGCCGCTCACCTACGTTAAACTCATTAAATTATGGATTCATATATCACATGATTATATAGCCAATTTTCTGTCTTCTTATTGCACAAACGCTGTTGAGAGACGGCTGCCCTACCATGCTAATAGATTAGATCTCGTTTAAATCGAAGGAAATTTCGAGAGATACAGTCACAGTAAACACAGGCAATTCTTGGGAAAATTACAAAATTCCTTATAAATTGATAATCTGGAAACTTACGATTCAGCTGTATTTGCTGATAAAAGATAGATATTATGTATTGAAAGTAGAATAAATATTAGTGCGCGTTCGAAGCATGATAATTATCATTGAAACAAGGTTGAAAATAGCCTTACATAAACCTAGAGTTCCAAAATAATACTTTTTAGAACAGGTAGTCATATCGCGCCTCAATTGTTTGGGAAAACAATATATTCGTAACCAGCTGAAGCTGTAGTGATAAATGAAATATAATTTCAACAATAATATAAAACTTTATAAAAAATATTAATTATTTAGTTACGTACATGTATCCCATTTCATTAAAGCTAATATGGTCATCGTATAATTAAGAACAGCTGTCACTAACGTGGTATAAATGTTTGATTTTTATTAAAGTTCCAATTTATTTAATTGTGTGTTAGATAGCTTACTAAAAAATAAGTTTTTATAATTGTAGGATAAATAGAAACGGGTTCTGCCGAGGCTATTATTTTAAATATTTTTATTTCAGGCCTTAAAATCATTATAAATATGTTAATGTGATTGGTTCTGCGTTTAACGTACCTATGTTCAGTTGATATGTTTATATGAGAGAGTCCCCAAAACGTCCTCTTTAGGGGATTTCAGGGTTCATTTTATATTTGACGTTTATAGTTAGCCTATGAAGCTTTCACTGCTTCTTCGAAAAATCGTTCTTTCTATGTCATATTCGTTCTTATTCGTATGATATCTCTCCTACTAACGAAGGTTGCATTTCGATCCAAATATACTCCCATCTCTTATGAAATGAATCTGAAGCTATAGACGTCAATATTTTACTTTGTACTTCATCATTACAGCTAAATGAGTCCACAGCTGGACAAGCCTCCCTCAAGAATCGTCTTGGGGGGGGAGATGCCATAATCGCCACGCTTGGCAGGCGGGTTGACGATCGCAGTAAGATGGTCATAGTACTCAGAAGGAAGCTGCTGCCCATCCTCTGGTAGATATTCCCTCGGGTCGACTTCTACGCCCCCCACGGGATGAGATGGGGTGATGATATTCTGATTCCGATATTTGTCGCCGTCACCACACAGCAGTACTTTGTACTTATATCCAGTTTAAAATATAAATTAGGCTCATCATCATCAGGTCATCCGAATGACGTCCACTACTGGAAAATGCCTCCCCAAAAGATTTCCACAATGGAGTATGTCAGTATGCCATAATCAAGACGACTTATACGCCTCCCACGGGATAAGGTGCACATCAAAATGGTCTAGTTCATTAAGATTATTAAATTGATAAAAAGGCCCAAATGTTTCCAGGAGAATAAGCCATAGTTTTTTTAAGTAATTACAATATTAATCTTAGATGCAAAACGAATACTAAGCGGCGCCTAATTTGTTTTCATCTTATATAACAACAATCAAAAGAAATCAAAGTTAAACAGTAAACTTTAACGAAGAAGTTTTATTAACTTCACGGCCACCATATTAAAATAAATATAATTTAAATGTTATAAATATAAATCCACAATTAATTTAACCTATTAAGTATCACATGGGAAGTATCGCCACATAATTTTCTCCCCTCATTACTTCCCTTCGAAAACGATCACCGTTTACAAAAACTTATAACCATATCCATGTATTATCAAGATAATTGAATTCGAATAGTAAATTCAAGTAAACTACTTACATCTAAATTTTATGTGTTATATTAATAGCTAGAGGAATGTGTAAACTAGTCAAGGGAGCGTGACTTGTGAGGCAATAGACACCCTGTCGTGCGTCAGCAGGGGTCGAGACGTGCAAGTTTTTGTCACAATGCGCAGTCTACGTGGTTCAAACGTAGTCCTACTAACTGAATAAGACTAGCATTCTAGTTAAAAAAGGAAATACATTTCATTTGTTTTTGGACTGTAATAATTGCTGAAATAAAATAACGTATTTAGAATCCAGCCAGTTGTACACACGGCTACATATCAAGAAATTCATATCCAATATAAGCTGACCTCTCATTGTATCGAAATCCTATACAATGTGAGATCAGCTTGTACTGGAATTGAATAGCTGGATATGTAGCCGTGTGTACTACCGGAAATGCCTACTAACAGTATAGGTGTAGTATTACGCTATTAAAAAAAGGAAATATTTTTCATTTGTGTTTGGACTGTAATAATTACTTAAATAAAATAACTTATTTACAATCCAGCCAGTTGTACTACCGGAAATATCTACTAACGGAATAGGACTAGGATTACGCTTTGTAAAAAAATAAATAGTTATCATTTGTTATTGGACTGTAATAACAGTGAAATAAAATATTTTTTTATATGCAATCAATCCAGTTGTTTTCATCGGTATGTTAGTGATTAGCGAGATTAAGCACCTAAGCCCGCGGTCAGCCACTAGACGGGTGATCGCTAAGTTAGGTTAATATCTGAGCGTCTTCGTCCTTCGGGAGCGCGTTAAGCTTTCGGTCCCGGTTGTGGTCATTAAACAAGTCAAGCCATGTTAGAAGCCTAACGGATGACCTGAATCCGAAACTGAAATAACCACTGCCCAAACTAAATTTATAATCAAATTTATTAGATACACACATGTTGGTTATGCTACCTTTTACACCACGCAACTGGAGTAAAAAATATGTATCTCTAATATATACAGCTTATAGGAAAAGCCAGAGCATGCTTAGAAATATCTAATTAACAAAACTGCTTGCCCAGAAAGGATAATTGGTCAACCACTTCTAACTTACCGCTTACTTTCCCTACATTTCGCGCCATAACTAAATTGACAGAACTAAATGTCACTGAAGACGTCTTGTCCTTTTCATTAGAACTATGTTTGAAAGAGATGGAATAATATTAAAATTTGTTTGGTTAGTATTGCATTAAATCGAAGGCACTGCGTTATTATTTAACTTAGTTACTTATCGTATGGGCAGTGGTTACCCTAGTGTCAGAGTTGTTCAAGCCGCCCAGTAGGCCTCTGACATGGCTTAACGGCTGTTGTCTACTGGCTACAATCGGGACCGACAGCTTAACTAAACGTTCACAAATTAAACGACCTTGGCGGTCACCCATCTATGGACTGACCGCGAGCATAGTTACTTAACCTCGCCAATCACTTATGGACCGGTGAGAGGATCTGGCTATGAACACCTATTATGAAACTAAACTATTATTATCAATCTGAATTCTAATCTATAAAAAATCTTATTTGAGTTAAAGTTAAACATAATTAAGTTTAGTAATGTTATTAAATTATAATTTATTTCAAAGTATTTGACTACTACATTTTATGTTTAGTCTATTAACGAATACTTCAATTAAGATTACGTAAGCATTTAAAACGTGTTCTTTTTTAATTCGAAAGCTAATTATGATTAAGTAATATTAACTCAATTTTAACTAAGAGGTTATTCAAAATAGTTTTAAATTTAAAATAGAATCAATTATGCGGTGAAAACACATAAAAATGTTTCGGATAGAGCTCTGTGGTCCGAATTGGGTCGAACTAGAAAATGGTGAAAAGAAAATAAATAATTTATTTTCAAATCACTTACGGAAAATGCATAACAATTGTAAGTAGTATATATTTTTAAATTGTATACTGGTATGAAAAATAGCTCTATCTCAGCTAGTACATTTTTGCAGTGTCAGCACAGCAGAAATGTAGTAATAGTGTATTGACAAAACGAGATTTCAACGTTGTAATAGACAATTAAATATATATCAATCTATCTTAATCTAATGAAACAGAACAAAAGTCCTTTATCCATCCAACAATAATCACACATTGTAAAATATGATTCTCACCTGTATTCTAGCTTCGGTGAGGCCAATTTTTAACGCGAGTTCCTCTCTGCAACAATGAAAAAAATACTTAGAATTCATTATTTTACAACAATCTACATATAGTTTAGCCTATATTCCAAATAGTATTATTTATATATTAAAAGTTAACGGCTTATATCTAAATATGTTGTCCAAAAATAGTGGCATGAATCAATATTCATACAAAATATTTATATCTTCTGAATACATGGCAACCAAGTACCTCTAGAACACAAACCAGTATATATTTTTTCTTTTTGTATAGGGCTCAAATAACAATGTCTGCGAAACTACTAAGCTATAGTAGGTTGCTGGCAGTATCAAACACAGGTGAAAATGTGACAATGTGGTCAAAATATGACAACTGCTTATGAGGGTTTTTTTTGATACAAAGAAGCATACGGCCTTTAAGTTAAAAGCTAGATTGAGGTTATCAGGGCTCGTCAAGGAAGGGGTAGACAACGCGTGAGTGATGCTATCGATGTAAAACGCAACCTCAGAAACACGCCACAATGTTAATGAAAAATAATATTGCAGGTGTAGCGTATTCTGCATCGAACAGACCGACCTATCCGTAGAATAAAGTTGCTTCTGCATAATCGTTACTTTAGAGGAGAGAGATTTGAAATCGCGTAGTACAGCTATTCTCTCTCCCTCTCTTACATAAGCAACAATCAACAATTATGCAGAAGCAACTTTATTCTACGGATAGTTCGAACATTTTCCCAGTTGACAGGTACGAGCATAAGTAAAGCAATTAGCTACTCGTAGTAAAGAGCCTAACACTCACCTAGTAAACACGTCGGGATAATGTGTCCTCCCAAACGCCTTCTCCAGTTCATCAAGTTGATAACTGGTGAAGGTCGTGCGGTACCTCCGCTGCTTTCTCTGAGGAATGTCCTCGTCGTCCAGTCCGCTACCGGAGCCAGGCCTGTCGTGCTCCGGCAGGTCGGGGGTCGTCGAGGATCCCGGCTCGGAGACACCCATGATTGTGTACGGGAAGTAGAAAATGGTAGAGGATAAGGAATTGAGTGTCTGTAACAAAAAAAGATAAGATAAATACGTATTATTCCCATAGAATCTACGTTATCCGCACGTGCCTATTTGAAGTGAAAATTGATATTCGGTATTCTTATAGACATTTAATATAAAAACGTAATCCTATAAATATAAATAGCATGTGATGTTCTGACTTGTAACTATTGTTATCAATAAATAAATGAAATGAAATGCAAGAAAAAGTACAAAGGGTTGGCATTTCGCAGTCAACGACAACAGTGTACAATTATCAAATCAATTTGACAATTGGCACTACAATAATTTCATTTAACCCACTCTGGGAGTTCAATGAGGTTCATAAATACAGTTGAAAGAAGTCCTCTGCTGGACAAGCCTCTCCCAATCATCTTGCGGCGAAATGCCATAATCGCCACGCTTGTCAGACGGGTTGGCGATCGCAGTAAGATGGCCATAGTACTCAGAAGGAAGCTGCTCCCCTAGTAGATATTCCTACGGGTCGACTTCTACTCCTACCACGGGATGAGATGGGGTGATGATATTATTAACCACACAACCTACACACAACTGTTGAGTTGGTACTTACTCTTTATGATAAATTGTACCTGGTTAGATGGTATTGTAGCACACAGTTTAAATGAGTATTTTGGATAATAAAATGTCTTTGGTGTACAGCATAATATAAGTATTTTATTATATATGGATCTTTCAGTATACTGTACTGTGCATAATGTGCTTCAACAACCTGTCAAGAGGGTTATTGGGGTGGAAATACATGCGCATGAGTAACCTCCTTTAACCCTAGGGCACCTACATAGTGCCCTCTGGCACGGGGACTTGGTGCGTAGTCTTATTTACTATATAATTTGAGTTCTTGCTCACCTAATTGTTTGATTAAGCAGTAAACTTAGCTTAGTATAAAATAATACTTGGTTGACGTAGTTGGTAAATGCTTGACTTACAAGCCACAGGTCGTGGGTTGGATTCTCACCCAGGATATATATCTGTGTGCATGTCTGTAATCCTAACTAATATTATAAATGCGTACTTTCGCATTTATAATATTAGTTAGGATTCTGTCTGTCTGTCTGTCTGTTACTCTTTCACGCCAAAACTACTGAACGGATTTGAATGATATTTGGTATACAGATGGTCTAGACCCTGAGAAAGAACATAGGCTAATTTTTATAGTTAGGATAACACATAGGCCATATTTTATAAAGTTTAACGCGGGTAAAACCGCGGGGCACAGCTAGTTATCTATATAAGTATGTATTTACAAAAGTATAAGGTTATATCACTTATCTGGTTTCTATAGTACAAGTTCTGCTTAGTTTGACATCAGATGGCCGTGTGTAAATAATGTCGCAGGCTATTATTATTGTTATTAATTACAGAATGATCTACCAGCGTTTAAACTATACTCCTGTATGTAAACTATAATTAGGTATCCTAATAACAGGTAAACTTTAAACAGTCATATTTACGCAGATCTAGATACAATTATATTAAAGTTAATGTAACGTTATTAGACCAGCGATCCGTAGCAGTCGGGAACAATTAACTATATCACTATTGCCCATCTAAATTGCAATATGCTAACATCCGCTTTCACCCGACTTTGTTTATAGGTAGTAAGTGTTGATCAGATATTATTTTACCCGTTTGAAAGTAAAGGATATTAATATAATGGGTCATTGACGTATTCTGTCATTAATTTATTTTAAAAGAGAACTCCCGCAAAGCGAAATTAACCCTGTGTCGCGAGGTACTTTACAAACATATAATACACGTAAACAAATTACATCCAGTACCATATCTCTTTTTATTCTGCAAATAGAGACAATAACCAGATATTAATACTTTCCACAATATAACGTGGTAGGTAGATACGCTGCCTTTCACGCCGGAGCTCGTGGGTTCGATTCCCACCCGGGACAAATATTTGTGTGCATGAACATGTCTGTTTGTCCTGAGTCTGGGTGTAATTATCTATATAAGTATGTATTTACAAAAGAAAAATAGTATATGTAGTATATCAGTTATCTGGTTTCCATAGTACAAGCTCTGCTTAATTTGGGATCAAATGACTTTTATAAAAAAGTGAAATTTCGTGAGTGTGTGAATGTGTATGTTTGTTACTTCTTCGCGTCTAAACGGCTGGACCGATTTTAATAAAATTTGGTATGGATTTAGCTGACACCCTGTATTAACACATAGGCTATAATTTATAAAGTTTTACGCGGGCAAAACCGCGGGGCACTGCTAGTATGTATATATTTAGAAATATAGAAGTGTGTTTATCAGTTGTTTGGTTGCCATAGTACTGGATTATCTAGTTTGTGAACAGATGGTCTGCTAATTATTTCAAAATATATATTTATTTACTACTAGCCGGTTTTCCTAATAATTGTCATTTCCGAAGAAATGCAAATAGAAAATAATACGTGGTTTCCAAAACTTATTCGCAATACAGACGCCAGCACATCCAGCTACCCCAATCTGTCAAATTTCCTTATGCTTGTGTGATAAAGTTGAAAATCTATAAAAGAAATTTGACAGATTGGGGTAGCTGGATGTGCTGGCGTTTGTACGTATTCTGTATTACTTATAAATAGTTGATTTTTATATATGTATTTGTGTAATAACTCTCCAGTTATTATCTAAATGATCTTTATAACTAACAATCAATATATACTATTTATTTAAGTAACAACCGTTTATTATTAATTCTAAATACCATAGGTATTAATTTACTGTTATGAGGACAATAAACTTAAGCAGCAATAAAAAGGAAATAAAATAAACACAAGTAATGAGAGGTTTTTTTCGTATAAAAGGAAGTTTATTTTACTTATAAACAGCTAATGCTTCTATAAGTACAAACATATATTCATGATTCATTTGTTTCGCTTCGCCGATCCAAGTTACCGCAGTATACTGGTATAGAAATTATCGCCATTAGAAGCAAAAACTTTACCGTGTAAGATTATATTTCTACTATAAATTCTACGTCCGTAAACAAGAAGAAATTAATAGAAGTTGATTTTTATTCGTATGGCCAGTGGTTATACTAGAGTCAGAGTAGTTCAAGTTGCCAGATATAATACTATGATATAAAGTCAGAAATTAAACCACTTAAGCGATCAGCCATTAACAGACTGATCGCAGATCTAATTGCTTAACCTTGCCTACTTCTTCTAGTTAATATCATATTTTTTGTCAAAAAGAAGAGTCATTAGAATTAAACCTATGTCTATGTGTCTAGCTGTCTTCGGTAGCACATGTTCCAAATTTATGTATGTTTGAAAGTTAGTCATTATTAGTTATACTCTGAACTATGTTTCATGAAATTCCATGTAATCTATACATATAATAAAATCGTAGGAAAGTCAAAACTGTACATTGAATTTTTTTTAAAAGGATATGTAGGGGCGTGATCTACAATTGATATCGAAGAGAAAAATATAGTTTTTAGAATTTTTGTCTGTTTATCTGTATGTCCGGGCTAAACTCAAAAAGTACTGCATGGATTTACTTCAAATTTTCCATGAATATTACTAAGAGACCCGACAACATATAGGCTACACATTATCACGCTATCATCTACGGGGAAGGAGATGTGATAATTTATATAATTTAACGCGGGTAAAACCTACATACTAAGCTTTTTCGTAGTTGGAATAAAATTGAACTTCATAAATGCCAATTTTTATTTTATTGTATTTAAGAAGACAATGCCAGCACTAAGAAATTTAATATCTGTATCGCGAGGTACTTTACAGACATATAATTGACGGACACATTATATTATTGTCTTGACAAGTATTATTGTCTTCTTCTTTTTTATCTTAATCTTCACATAATCTTTGGATATCATTATAAGTTAAATAAATTTTACGTAATAGCAATGATTAATATTTTAATTTTCACAAAAAAAATGCAAAATATTCAAATTTACATTAGATACACAGTTCAGAACACTTAAATGCCCTACCTAGCTTGTACTTGATACCCGCTTAGTACAAAGGTCAAATGCAGTGAAGCAAACATGCTTCTTTCTAAGTAAGACATTTGAAAACATTTTGAAACTATTTGAACTACTGAAATCAGACAGCATAAAAATCATATCTGGATCGACATTAACTCTCAATAGTACCAGGAGTCCAATTCGGTCTTATATAAATAGAATAAATTGTATTGTTATTAAAATCTGACTTTTAAACTGGATTGGACTGGGCTAACCAATTCAGTCTCTTCAAGACTACTATATATACTATAGTTAATTACATTACTATACTTATATATACATCTACAAGAGTTAATTGTATATATACTTTGTCCTAGCCTTGTCCCGATATTTGATATCCAGATGTTTGGTATGTTGATTTGTGTATTCGAAATTTTTGATGTAATGTAATGTCTGGAACGCTTCTGTCATGCCCGTTGGATTATGTGATCATATAGTCCTCTCATGACCTGCCGTTTCAACCTTACTCTTATTGAAGCTATGTTTGCTAAACTGCCTTATACATATATGATGGCCCAGCGCATAATTCTGATCAACTAGGGATGTTCTATTATCTTTACGTCTCTCTCCTTTTACAATGGTTGGTATCTGTCAAATTAGTTCTTTCGCGCACTTATGAGTAGAATTAAGGTTCATAATAGAGCATGTCTAGGAGTGGTGAACTCGGGATCTTTTTTGTTTTTACTATAACAAAAAAGATAGGTACTTTTTGTCTCTGGTAAAAGACGTGTAATTAAATTTATATAACATTATTACTTACTCATCAAATAGCAAAGACGATATGTTAGAACAAAAAAGGTACGGTTTATTACCGTAATTTCTCTAATCAGTCACATTTTTCTATGCGGACGACAACAGCGATTCGCTTTATCCAAGAAACAATTAGCACAGTTAATCAACTGGAGAGATCCAATTAAACAAGTGTTTAATTACTACTCAGTGATAATTAAACGCTTTACTTTATACTCTTACCTACACTTAAACAATACTCTAATACACTCATCATAAGGCTCATTTTCTCGTATCAAAAATATTATAAAAAAGTAATTAAAGCTTCGTGTAGACTAGCTATCGTCTTTTATGTGTATAAGTAGTTTAAGTAGCGCCTTTTGTCGTGTACACGATTTCTGTGTACAGATAAGGCCACGACTACAAGAGTCATAATATTTCCATTATAATTTCGTTTTTATATGAACTACGCAGGTTATGTATAGTCATGTAGCTCTATAAATTATGACTCTTTAATTGTAGTGTTCTAATTTCTTTTTCCTTGCTTTATCAAACTTCAGGCTCGTTGCTTCGAAATGGAAATAATTTCTTAAACTTTGAATAGAAAAGCATATATGCAATACAAATACTATTTATAGTATGATAAGTATTACCCATATAGTAAACAATACACAATTACGTTTTATTTTTTATGTTATGGTATTTGTTTGAATAAACAAATAGTTTTAATTTCTAACAAATAATAAGCTATTAAAATTTTATGCACGTAGATTTATTATCATAGACTGAGGAGAGCGCGCCTCATATTAAAACCTATCTATTAACTATGCACTTTTGACTTTAGGAAAGTAATACCAATATGTATTAAAATGCACTATTTTGAAAATATACTTTCCTTTCGGGCACAATGAGAGAATTTGAATTTTCCATTAGCAAATTCATTCAGTTACTGACAAACGATTAATTAAAATTATAAATTCTAATTTCATCCGCATTGTTTTGAATCAGTCTTCAATAAAATCAGTAACACTTCACGAGCGATTGGTCAGTAATGGGCTAGAATTGTTGTATGGTTATAGTCAGTCTTTGCGGTATCTACGGGGCATAACGACACCTGCGCTGCGCAGGCGCATCTGTCGCACGCGCCGGTAATCGCGATGCGACTCAGTAATAAGCAAAGAATAAAATTCGTGCCAACGAAAGGGCACTGTAGAGCATCAAATAAAACTAGGATAGATGTGCATACACGGGTATCAAGCTAAAAGCTATTTACAAATGTAAATTCTCATTAGTTGCCAATTTCCTAAGTACTGATAAAATAGGTACGTTTGAATCTTTTGATACCCAAAAACGCCAACTTACAAATTTAATTATTGGTTACGTAGGTAAGTCAATTACTAAGGACGCATCAGATCACATTTTTAAAATAGCACCGGTCATTTTAGCTATTACTACAATTCAATTATTTAATTAAATTCTAGATTTTATTCATTTCTACGGAAATACATCTGTCTGTTTGTGCTGACCCAAACAATGTATAATATAATAAATAGTAGCTTATTTACTAAAAACAAATTAGTTCATTATTGTTATTTTAAATGGGACAAACTGAGCTAATGCTTATGAATACCAGACAAAAAATATTATGACAGTAATAAAAAGATACATTAAATTTTTAAATCTTGCGTTATTTAAGCACCGACAATTCGTTGCTTCCATAACGCTAGACCTTCAAATTTCATGTTCAGGCAAATTAACGACACTTACATAAACAATTTTTTACATCAAAAAATTAATTAAAATGTAAGACACGTCACATCAAACTGCCGTTTCAGCGATGCATATAAATGAATTCAGTTAAAAACTTAATTACATTTCACAAATAATATAAAAATACCGAAAAAAAGCTCAGTGAAAACTGATATCTGGCGAAAAAATAAATTAACCGCTGTTACGGTCCACGTTTCCTCTTTGCTATCATAAAAAATAGTTTGAGTAAATTAAATAAAGCAATCGAGATGCAAATTTTAACGGTTGAGCGGTCTCGCGGTTTTATTGACGAATATTATCCGCTGATTGGCTCTGTCGAGCGAATAATCGACATATTGTAAGACAATTTTTTTGCTGTCGCCACCTAGCGGGACTGAGTTCATTTGCCCCCGAGCCTGTTAAGTGTTAACTGTGTTAAGTAAACCTCAACTTTTTAACCCTGTACACAAAAAATATAATATACTTTGAAGTTAAAGTTCGTTGCTTGCTACAAGTTTTCTGTGTCCGTAACACCGCAGCTCCAAAATTGATGTGCTAATTAAATTTTTTCCCCGACTTCATAAAAAGGAGAGTCGTCAATTCGACTGTATATGTTTTTGTACGTATATCACGCGATTTTCCGTTATTTGTGTAGTGGTTTCGATAATTCTTTATATACGTATCCAATAGGAAATTTTCTCCAGGACAAGAACTTCTTGAAATCTTAATAAATTAGTCGTACTACTCTATAAATAGTAGTTAATAATAAATAGTAGTTAACTGATAATCTAACAATGTTGGAGAATGCTTTGTAAGTCCGATTGAAATTATGATGTCAACTGTAATACATGACATAATGTTAATAACATACTTTTAAATTTGTTTTAATTTTCTGTAACATTAAGTGTAAATTAATAATGTAATCCTTTGTATGCCACATCAGGCAGAAAGTAGTAAACTAAGCACTTTGTTATCTTATATACGAGTAGTACCTACCTAAGTTCAGCTTTAAATGATTGATTGATTATATGATCGAAATTTGAAGTCGGTTTACGTTTATTTTAAATAGTTATTATATAGCAAATTTCCATACTAGTTATAAGTTTTGTATGTCGTTGCATCATAGTTTCAAAATATTCGTTTTAATGAAATTTTCAGTAATACGGTAGTTTAAGCTTGAATCTGTCATACCGTGTGTTCTTAATTCTTTTGTTTTAACTCTTATTAAAGCACAATAGAGTCTAAAATGAGGTGGTAAATATTATAACATTGTCCGATTAAGGCTTAACCGATATGTTTGGACGTGTGGTTAAGGCAGTCGCCTCGCTACTACCTCGGTGTCCTCGTGCTTTGGGTGCAATGCATGCACAGGACATCTAATTCGACAGTCCGGTCGGCGTCATTGGTAGATACTTAGCTTACACGCCACAGGTCGTTCGCACGCCACAGGTTCGATTTCGTCAGGATATTATTATTATTTTAATATTATTTAATTTTTGTGGCCTCGTTAACTTGAGTCTGGGTATTCTTTGTGTCCGTGGATTTCAAGTTCAATCTACAAGATACAGGGAAATATTTAATTAGTGCGGGTGCTGTCTTTAGAAACAGAAATGATACTTATTCACGTTATACGTTCACGTACGTATCACATTGTTAGTGCATTTTTTCTGCTTAGTTAAGGAGTTTACACGGTAATATCGTTACACCCAATTTTCAATTAAACATTCTATACCTCGCTTTCGCAACAAAAAAACACATCAAAAGTATAATTAAAATTGTGTTATATACAAGTTTATGCTTAGTTATTGTTATGTATACACAGTAAATTAATTACGAATTCAATTACATGACCAACGCTTGTATACTCCAATTAATTCTGTAGCAATAAATATTGGCAAAGATCGTAATAATTTAATAAACCATTGAACGACGTCGTTATGAAGAATGTAAAAACTTGTAATGTCAGAGTTTAGTTCTATAATTGGGCATGTTTTTGGAATTATTAATGTACAGACGCCAGCACATCAAGCTCTCGCAATCTGTCCAATTTCCCCATTTGAAAATGAATCTTGTGATAAGGTTGAAAATCTATAAAAGTAATTTGACAGATTGGGGTAGCTGGATATGCTGGCGTCTATACAACAACGTCTAGCGGTTATGTTTGTACCTTAGTACCTTAACAGTAGCGCGCAGCGATATAATTGGTAACCATATTAGTAAGTATAAATTTTATTTTTACGGCAAAATAATTTATAAATTACGTTTCACGTAACTCGGAGTAAACTTCTTGAGGGCTGTCGATGAAGCTGTCGGTGCTGGTTGTTTTTGGTGGTTAACAGTTTTTAAGTCATGTCAGAAGGCTACTGGGCGTCTTAAACAACTCTGATCTCAGGGTTACCACAGCTCATACGATAAATAAAGAAGATAGAATCATGGTCTATGTTCAGAAAAAAACCATTTGCTTCTCTATTTCTGAATAGTTTTTTATTTTAACATGTTTGCCTTGCTTTGTGTTACCTCTTGATACAAAAAGTTATTATAATTTGATTTAAACACAACCTTATAGAGTTAACAATACGGTGTGAAATTAGCAATGAATGATTTATAGAAACGTTGGGATGCACTACTATACTTTATGTTCGTTACACTTCACTGATAAGTTGTCTGACTAACAGCGGAAAATTATTGGTTAGCTACAAAGAAAGGTACCTAAATTATGTCTAATTTATAAAATACTGACTGTCTTCTTAGTCTTGCTCTTGATTCGGGTCCTGGTTTCAAATTCCAAAATTGGGCCAATTGATATTGGGATTATTCTCTTTCATGTTAAGAAAAATTCTTAGTATCAGCTCAGAGATTGAAATTTGGAGGTGTTCCACCTCCGTGCCTCAGACAACCCCTGTCCAGTACCTGACCTATTTGCAATCTTGTCGTTTAGCATGCATTACAATAAAGGAAGAGCGTAGATGGCTCTACTTCCATTGCGAATTGATATCAGTGCCGAAAGTAAACCGAATTTTAGAACGTTTATTATTTTAACTTGGAGCTATTCTTGTAGAACAAGTACAAGCCTAGCGATTGCAAATTTAATGCCATCATTGCTTTTTAATTGTAAATTCGCACCAACGGTACCTAATATGAATTTACAAAAAGCAATCGAAGTGCAATTATTGCGCCTATCTCGCTATCACTTGTCTTCTGCAAATTACAAAATATCATGTGGCAAGATTAATAATCAAAAAGTAAGTATGCCAACTAGAACTTGTATAATTTAATTTTTAGTTAAGAAGATAACATTAGTGAAGTATATATATTTGTCTCAATTTTACCACGTACCAACGATACCTAATACGAATTTACAATTAGTATCGCTACGTATACGCTATCGCTTGTGATTAATAACCAGAAAGTAAATATGTCAACCATCACATAGATAACATTAGTTCTGCTGGTTTTAATCTGGGAATGCTGCGAAGCAGAAAGGCAAAGCCTAAACGTACTCTGTTAAGCCATGTGGTTTCCGGCTTAAAAATAATACCAGACCACCCCATACTACCCATGGGTGCCCTAAAAGGCGACTAAGGTAATCGGGCAGCAGCGCCAGCTGTGTATTAGCTACCACCTAACTGCGGTCGGCAACTCACATCCCAAGCACGTTGACTACGGTAAATCCCTCCAAATGGCAACTTCATAGAAACCTTTGGGGAGGCCTAGGTCCAGCTGTGGACGATATCAAGCTGATGATATAAACGTAATCATTGAAACTAATAGCATAGGTACTTATTTAGTGATGGGATAATTTAAGTGGTTTTAATTTTTGATCATTTTTTATATTTACTATTCGATTTAAGTAAACTCTAAACTTCTGGACAACCAACTAAGAGTACCCTCTATAGTCATCTCATTATCATTAGACCTACATTTTAATATTAACTATTTTACCTCAATAAATAACTAACAAATAAACTGCAAGTTTATGTTCTACGTAGTTCTTAACATTGAATAAAAATATAATGCTCAGTATTTTTATGAAGTCTCTATCAATTCCTAGTATTGCCGCGAGGTCTCCATCGCTAATTTAATTAAGTCCTATAAAATTTTTACTCGTTTACTAGTATAGAATTATGTAACAGCACACTTTAGTGCTATGCCATATAAAGAAATGAGCACAGAGCCGTCGGCAAAAAACCATCATGACGAAGACATAAATGCATTTATCCATAACCAATATTGTATAAATGATTATTAACAATAACCTTGCAATAGAAATAACCTGAGCCATAACGTTGACTTGTCGTCGTTACAACCAATTACAATGAAACGCAATAAAATACACAATTGCATTGAATAAAAATTATTATTAACTCAATGATATAAAAATTAACGACAATTTCCTGTCTTTAGAAATTTTAATATTCGCAGAAAGTATAATACAAAAACGAACAATGAAAAACAATTAGTTGCGTTGATCTTCTGATAAGCTACTTAAGAGTTCTAATATATGCGTTAGATAACATTACTTTTAGAAAGAATTATAATAGGATTAGATGCGATATTAACTATCAGGCGCCTAGCGGCTTAAAGTTTTTTGTATCTGTATTAAAATTGGAGGTAATAGAATGGTAGGTGTTATTAACTAAACAGTCGACATGTTTATAGGAATACAATTATAGGCCGAGTAAATGATTTTATTCACTAAGATAGACTTTAGTTTAACTTTAACTTACTTGGACGATAATACTCAACTCCGTCTTTTAAAAAAGTCTTTGTACCTAAAATCATTTTATTTGTTTACTTTAGTTTTATGACTTACGATTAATTTTATGTAATTATGCAAATAAGAAAAAATTGCGCCGTTAACTTTCATTCTTACCTTACCTTTAACTTACAATAAATTTTTATTTTACCGACCACAATAGAGTAGCCATTGCCCATATTTCTAAACGCTGTGTTTTCTGGTTTAACTATTATTATACCACTTCAAATAAGTTTTGAATTAAATACTTTAGTTAATTAACTATATCTATTAAACTTGTTTCCAAATCTGCCTTCATCCATTTTATTGATATCAAGTATCGACTGGTGTTTCAAAAATTAGATGTCTTTTGGCATAGATTAATTTGGTCATAGCGCAGTCAAATATTCGCAATACAAATCGCAGTAATAGTGCAATTTTAAAATTAGATAATTGTTTAAATTTGTAATTAGTTATATATCGTAACTTAAAAAACACCCAAAACACAGTTTATATAAAAAAATTGCATCCTCAACGTCACGAAAAAAAAACAAATATTTACTCAAACGTTGAAATCTCCATTTTGCACTTTATCGTCTGCTCTAAGAATTGAAGGATTATACGTTTTTGTCCATTAGGTCTGGAGTTAAGTGTTAATGGAGTTTCGGATTATATCGCTGAGCTTCAGATAACAGCAGAAGGTGTCTGAGTCATCCGTCCCTGACTGATGTCTGTCTGCTACCTGATAACCCTGACATTACCACGCTAATGCTATTATTGTAACTTCGAATTCCTTTCAAGTACCATCCTTACTCAACGTCTTATTAATCATGCATAAATGTATAACAATAACTGCATATGTAATGAAATAACTTCCTCATATTATGATTTATTTTATTGTTGAATAATCATTCTTTTGTTCCTTCTAGTATATGTGCACGTGTTTTTTCATTTCATTCTTTATTACTCCATTGTCGGTAGATCTATTATTATCACTACTAATACCATACATTTCTACATAATTTGTTTCCTCAAAGAAGTAGAGTAAAAAATTATATAAACGTCTGCGCATCTAATAACATTTCAAAAGCTAATATTATTTATCGTAATCATAATCTCAATAATATCCGATTCAATTTCATCACCCCATAACGAACAACGGAGAATCTCCAATTTTAATATTATGAACATTAAAAAAATAATCAAGATACGAGTGGTGTAGAAGTAATGGACATTCCTATTATGAATGCGGCTAGTAGCATCGAGTAGCGTGTAATGAGAAACCAGAAATGTTAATTAAGATCTAATTAAGTCTAATACAATCAACAATGCTGCTCGCGTTCCGGAGGCATCCGCAAGTCATCATGAAGGCTTTTTGTCTACTGTAAGAAGATCTCTGACCTTCGATCGCAAACCTAGTCTCTGATCGTTTTTTTCTACGTCACGGGGCGGCATCGGGGGTCTTCGTCACTGGTGATATTAATCGAATTGAGATCGGTCAACCCTTTGGTAAAAAGTCGGTTAAAATCACTATTTCTAAAGGCCATTGTGATGTGAGAACTCAATTTAGTGAACATTGCAGCAATGTAGACGTGAGATCAATTGAATGGGTAATAAAGATATCTAATGTCAGCCAGATGGTTACAAATTATTTTGAAGTGATAATTGAGGGTTTATATGTTGGAAAATAATTTTCCAAGAAATCTTAATTACTAGTGATATGGGTTTCCTAACCTTAATACAAGGTACAAAATATGCTATTCAAATATACTAACAATTGGCATTTAAGTTTTATTAAGTTTTCTATTGATAAATTAGTATTTTACGTCATCTATATGCCTGACAACTTCTGGTGAATTTGAATGTTTATAGACGTTAATTTACATGCTAATTCGTTCTGGCTCACACTATAATCATAATTAAATAAGACTAAATGCTTAAGTTTATGTCGTATAATAGAAATTCTACATAGAATTTACATACCCCCCGTCGCTGCCGCCGGCAAAAAAGATATTGTAAGTATTTTATCGTGAATTTGATTGCAATTAAATAACTATTTTGTAGTTTTATAATTAACATACATGTAAATTTGACAGATTATAAGCACCAAAAAAAATTCGACCACAAACAGAAAGCAATAAAATAAACTTTACACTACAAGAGATCGTACGTATAAAAAAACTAAAATGACCGCAACAGTCCGCCGTGGAAACTAATAAAATCAAGATCAATAACATAAATACGCTATTGTTGTCCATCTTTACAATATCTAACAACTTTTATAGAGCTTGAAATATGGGAATAACATTCAAAGTTGGCCATAATACAAGCTATAAACAAAATTAACAACACAGGGACCCCTGCTGATTTCAATTTTGAGCCTGACATCGGCCCTAATTCAATAAAGCAATAAAATTCACCTAATTATGCAAATGCTTTTAAAATATAAGGCATTATGCCTTTTTTGACTCCCAAAAAATATGTTGCGGCCCATCAAATAAGCTTTGGGTTTTGATTAATTAATGCCGATCCTAGTTATGAATGTGATACTATTATTATATTTATTCACTGATACACTTAATTTGAAAAATACAGACCATATAACCATAGCCTAGTATTATATGTAGGTTTATAAAATTAATATAATTTAAAATATATTGAAATAAATACTATTTGCATAACTTTAAATATATATTATGTAAGAATAGCTCTAAAACTTTATAAGGTACAATAAAATATTATAAATTTAATTTATAGGACCTGTTATTATAATATTTATGGACATGATACATCTCAAATATGTGAAAAATAATGTTATGTGATTTTGTGAAAATAAATAGATATATATAAAATGTATGTCGATAAACAGTAATAAAAAAGGACTTAACATTCATAAATATTGTGCCTCAATATTCAATTATTATTCGTTAAATTAAAAAGTCAATTAAATGATTGCAATAAAATAATAATCAAAAACACTTACCACACTCAATTCACACTGATGATCTCCAAAATAAAGTCCTTATTAAGCACGAGAGAAAAGATAGTGAACACGAATAAATTGCCGTCAATAAAAGCCACAATTTACATGATACCCCGTGACGTTTGAAACGACAACAGAGCAATAAACTATAACACACCAACGCCTTCAATCGACTGGTAGAGAATAAAGCCGGCTACGGTCGCCTACGTACCGCTCGAAAAAGTGTAACAAAAAAGTGGCGGCCCAAGACCACTCCCCTTGGGCACGCCCGGTCGTCTGGCCAATAGCGTGGCGCTGATACCGCCGCGGCCACGACGGTGGGCTGAATCACTTGATACGGGTCCCTACTTCGATACCGCTAATTGACTTTATCAACAAACTGACTTTACTGGCCGGAGTCACGATATATGCGTTTGTCTGTCGTGTCAAAAGCCTAACTGTGGCCCACTAGCGCTGTAATTAAGTAACTGCGCCTAAATGGATGATTTTAACAAGGAAGTGAAACATTATTTTGTACCGCTTATAGAGCCTAACTATAAGTTATAATTTTATTATGTCTTAATATAAAAATACATTAATAAAACAAACAGCAATATCTACATTGGTTAATTAAGTTTGTAATTCAATTCAATTTTATTATCTTGCCAAATAGTACTTAACATGGACTAGTTTATCATTTAATTTCTTATAGGTATGTGCAAATGTTGTGACTAAGTATATATTTACATTAATTATCCTGAGTTAAGGTTTCAAAAACAGCAATAAAGCGAGCTTAATGTCTTATATGCCTCCAATTCAGGCGATACCCTTAATTCATTATGTACAATTATTTCTCAATCCGTAAGACGCATAGTAAACATATTAGGATCCAATTAGAGGCTATGAAATCTTTATATAGTTGTTGAGAGTACTATTTATCTGCTAGTGTCGGCGTCTTTGAGCTAATTGCATGTAGGGCTATAAACCGACCCGTATATTGCAAATAGCTGCAACTTAGTTAGCGGATATAACTTTGGCAGTCAAATAAATTCACGCAGTGGTATAAGTTTTATAGTTGATAATAAAGAGAGCCTAGGTTTATTGTTCTAACGTAATTGTACGTTTAGGAATTTATGGGCTATCTTCAGTATTGTAGAACCAATAATTTTAATGTTGCTTTTATTTATCTGTAGGTAATTTAATCTATAGAATAATGTAATTGAATGTAGTTATACAGCAATAATCTCAAGTGTAACAAACAATCTTTTAATAGTTTAAACGTATAATTGTCAATTTTAGTACTGTTGGTACTACTATAATAATTATTTGACGAATAAAAGTAGTATTTTGAACATTGTATGTATTAAAGTTTAAATATCTATCAAAATTCTAAATTATTATTCTAATAACTTAACTAATAGATTGGAAAATTCATGGTTTACTTAAGTGATTACAAAATAGTAAATAACAAAATTATTTTCAAACTTATCAGATAGGTTTAACTTGAAACAGACTTCTAAGCGAGTTCTGAGATTATCTCTTCTCCGGACCCTTGAAACAGAGACATCCAGCTAGACTAACTTTGATACGTAAAAATGAAACACATGTGGCCGCGTGATATATAAGTCCAAAGTTGCTTTAAACAGCGTAATTATAATATATTAAAAAGTAATTTTACCAATTATTTGGTAACAATTTATGTGTAAATCATTTCTTAAATCATAAGCTACATGTGAATGAATAAATAAGTAATAATAAAGAATTGATATTGGACTCTATAATATGTACCTACATACATATATATACCCACTGATTTGTACCGTTTACGTATTAAGGTAGCATATCACACACACACACACATGTAAAAAATAAAAATTAAACGAATTCCAATTATAATATATTCAAGAGGATATAACATGCATGAGTCAAACACGGAGCTATCAAAAAGAGTTAAATCATGGAAATAAAAAACTAAACTTGTCAAATAAATGTCAGCATGATTTTCCTGATAAAAAAATACACACAAAGAAATTATTTGTTTATACATATTTGATTTATTTTGTTATAATTATAAATAAATACATAAAAAATAAGTATTGGCTACAAACTTACGTTAGGCAACCATTTTGGCTTTTGTAAGCGCTATTTAAGATATTTTAGTTATTAGTAAAATACGCGTGGAGTGAGCCCCAAGTACTTAGGGCTGAAAAGGTTTTGCTTAGCTATTCTCTATCCTATTCTATCCATAATACCATGTAATGTAACATTTTTCTCATTAGTGTAATTTAAGAATATAATTACTTGAAAAGATTTGTTTTTGTAGTAAATACTTATTTAAAATAATCTCCACTTAGAAATGGCAGGTTGGTCTTTATAATCTAATCCTTAATGCCTTCAGAAATATAAAATTAGATTAGGTGAGTATTTAAAAATTCTGACGTTAAAAAATGGTTGTGCAATGTTTTTTACAATTTGTAAGGGTTTTTTTCGTAAATAATATTCGTAGTTAGTACAGGTTGTGTTTTCTTTCTTGTTGTTATTTTATCTGCCACCGAGATTTACATTTCTAGTCCCTTATATTACATATACGATATTGATAGAATGTGAAGCTATCTATTAAGTAACTTAAAATTAAATCCTTACTTGTACACGGTTAAGCATTAAATCTTTCTAATCTTAAATATTATGTCACTTCGCTACAGAAAGGATATGCATTTTAGGGCTTAAAAGGAAACACGTTATTTATAACTCTACTCCTCGGTTAGTTAAGGATGTAAAAAACAAGATGTAATAATATTTACCGATGTTTGTTCGTTTTACTTCGAAGTTTTTGTTCAAGTATTAACTTTAAAATATTCATTAAGCTTAAGATAACTTAAAGTGAAAACGGGAACATAAAATATACAATTATTCTAACCATAGTGTGAATCAACTCATAAACATTATATAAAACTATCACAAATCTAAAAAACCTTAACATTTTCAGGGAGGTAACTTAATACGCTTGTAACTGCAGTACCTAGCTATATTATAAAGGACAGCAGACTTGCTAGTGCAGAGTTCATTCTGCCCGTTAAGTTTAGTCTATGTTAAAGTACGAGGTAAATATGAAAATAGGTTGAAGTTCATCATACACATTTAACTTAATCCGCTGGTAACTAAAGTAATAGGTATATAAGGGTTAGCAAGCTAGCTAAAGCAGAGCTAATGCTACCCGTAAAGTCTAGGTTATGTTAAAGTGCGAGTTAAATATGAAAATAGGTTGAAGCTTTCCATAGAAATTTAACATAATCCACTTGTAACTATAGTAGTAGGTATATAAGGGTTAGTAAGCTAGCTAAGACAGAGCTAATGCCGCTGTTAAGTCTAGGTTATGTTAAAGTGCGAGCTAAATATGAAAATAGGTTGAATCTCTCCATATAGTCCAGTCATTATAGTAAGTTCACCTCGGAATGCGAGATATCCAGCTGTAAGTATGTAAATACTTGTATATTGACACTCTAAAAGTTGTCTCAAAACCTCCATATGGTAGGGTGTACGCAACTTTTAAATTTCAAGGTCAAAGGTCACAAAAATCGGATTTTTGCGCTTTTTTTGCAAATACCTCATTTCCTATGGGTTTTTTGCTATTTGTATTGATATCAAAATCGTAGAATACAAAATTTTCTACGAATTTTGTTTAAAAACATTTTTATACGGTGAACCGTTTTCGAGCTACAGGGCGGAGAGCGCGCGGTCACAGCATCACTTCAGGTCAACCGGTGCCTCCGGTCAAAAACGCGCCATATATAGTGGATAAACTATTTAAAAATCAATGATTATAAATATTTGTCAACTTTTATTAACTATTATATTACATATAGGAATTATATTTGAATTTTAACTTAATTAATAATAATAATAACAATTATGTTTTTATTAATAAATATTTTTCAATACATTTATATATAGTAAAGGGTACACAATACTACAATTTATACCTTTAATCATCTTCTTCCTCTCCATCGTTGTCTTTCGACTGCCTACCATATGTAGGTTTTTAGACAACTTTTAGGGTGTCAATATACAAGTATTTACAGACTTGCAGCTGGGTATCTCGAATTCCGAGATTCTTACCTAATTTAAGCTTAAATGACTGGAATAATAGCCTTTTAACTTAATCCGCTTGTAACTAAAGTAGTTTATCAGATCAGTTAAAAATAATCTGCTAACTAGCCAAATCAGAAATCATGCTGTCCGTAATGACTAGTTTAAAGATAATTAGAACTTTTTTCTTAAAAATAATCAATATTAATTTATTAAACTTACGACTAACTACAGCCAGTGAATTGGACAGGGAGATGTCGTACTTTCAAGAATCACGAATTATACGTAGCACAAGAGGTGACATCTCGGTTACTAACGCCATCTATGAAAAAGTTTCGAAATTAATTGAATACTCAAACTTTGCATCAATGACATTTTTCAATATAATATATCCCGTCCCATTCAAAGGGGCGTAGAAAAAAGAATAGTCAGTATTTATTGATATGATATTGAGATATTTGCGGTGTAACTTAGTGGACGAAACTTAAAAAGAGAAAACAACTTATAACGAATTGAGTATATTATAGATGATGAGCTGTTTTGTAAAAATAAACTATTAAATATGTATTTTGGTTGTATATATTATTTTCGATTATTATAATAATAAACGCAAATTTTATTTTAATAATATTTAGATATTTACAGGATTTTGATATATTGTATGTACCTTAAAATATAATACCAGGTTTTTCATGTCCTCTAAAAGGATTTCAATCGTGACCTCTTAACACATGCCCCTCAAATTGCTTTTTGACTGGTGTGACCTTGACAGAACGGATGTCGGATTGTCGCCTATTATTTTTTTAATAAATAAATGCGAATTTTATAAATTATATTCACAAAGTTCAGTCGACTAATCTATGTGAGCTGTCTAGAGTACACAAAACTGATAAAAAAAAAGATAAAGATAAAAAGTCATTTATTTGCGTGAATAAGGTGACAAAAGTTCTTAACATAATACAAATAGGTATCTCTTACTCTACTTTTCAGCATGCAAATATGCATTTTAATACAAAAAATTACCATACAATTTATACTTAATTCATTATTAATAATAATATAGATTAAAAAAAAAAACACACACAAGGCTCACAGCTTATAGTCAAGGTATTCCTGTATACTATAAAAACATTTATCCGTTAAAAATTTGGTTAAGTAACGTTTAAATTTGAAAAATGGTAGTGCTTTTATGAAACTGGGCACTTTATTAAATAATTTAATGCACATAATATAGCTGTTGTTTGCTGTACAAGTGAGATTCGTTTTCGGTCTGTATAGCTTATTGGCATTAACAGACCGAGGTGCATAGTGAGGCGTTGCTTGCGGGAAAATTGACCTGTTTTTAAATGCAAATAAACAACATTCCGATATATATATATACAAGGTAAGGTCATTATATTATATTTTCTAAAGTATGGACGACACGAATCTATCTGTTTAAGGCCAAATATAGCTCTTACACACTTTTTTTGCATTATAAAAGCTTGGTCAATATCAACACAACGACCCCATAGAATTATGCCGTACCGGAGATTGGCAGATATGTAACCGTGATATGCCGTGATTGCAGCATCTCTCGAGGCTTCACAACTAATACGCGTCAAAGGATAGATAAAACTGTTTAATTTGCTACAAATTTCATTAAGATGATTTTTCCAAGAGCAGAAATTATCTAGCGATATCCCAAGAAATTTTACCAGCCCAGTTTCGGACAGCGGGATGTCTTTATAGGCTATGTTTAGTTTCAGTGGTTTTGATCTATATGTGTGAAATTGCATTAATTTAGTTTTACTAATATTAACCTTTAAATTGTTTACTTCCAGCCACTCGATAGATATTTTTAAGAATGACGTATAGAACATTAATTTGAAAAACACATGAAAAAAAATCAGCTGACACAGTTTGTTTAGTTATGTACCATGGGTAGGCTACACTCTTTATTTTCTACACCATTTATGATACAAATTGTATATTTGTTGTGAGTACAGGTGTGCTTTGGGTCTGTGAATTGCAAGTTTGTAGATTGTAAAGGCCCGCAATTTAAGAACTTATAGCCCAATTTTTGTCTTGTCTTTCATTTGACCTGTTTTCGAAGTTTTCTTACATAGTAAGAGAAATTAAGTTATACTATACTAAATGTTTGTAGCATTTAGTATAGTATAACTTAATTTCTCTTACTATGTTCACTTGTAAATAAAAATCACCTGTCATTTAAATATAAACTCACATCATGCCCTCCCAAGATATAATTACCCGACAACTTTTTTCTCTAATATTCCCTCATGAAGGAAAATCTTCCGCAACCACATTACAATCTAGTACCCAACAATCATCTAACAATTAGCCTCTGAGATGTAATTAAAACTATTAAAATGACATTTGGCGTAATCTAGGTACTCCAAGTTCTGTATGTAATCATTCGAAATCGCTTTACGGGTTGTTATTCTGATATAAAGAGCAGATTTATTGTAGACATCACTTTACCGTCACATATTTTTCGGTCCCTACTTAACTGCATGGCGACGGTGTATGACTTAGTACAGACGCCAGCACATCCAGCTACCCCAATCTGTCAAATTTCTTTTATAGATTTTCAACTTTATCACAAAATCATACGTTTCACTTTCTATTGGGAAATTTGACAGAATGGGGTATCTTGATGTGCTGGCGTCTGTACATAGAGATTGGTCGAATGCCGTAGAAAGACATGAGTCTTCGTCATCAGGCTAGCTACACTGCTATTCAAGCAGCAATTGGAATATAGATAATTAGGGCATTAAATCTATACGAATAAATACTAAGAGTCTTGGAGGGCAATTGTGGTCGTAGTGCTTTATCGATCGTAATCTCGGCCGGTGAGTCGACTCGAATCGACTCGTGGACTTATGGTTGGACTATGTCCGTCCGTCCCATTACATATTTCAGCAATTACTATTGCTACCATACTAATACCGTTTACCGTAACAATAGTCGTTATTACTATCTAGAAAGGGAGATAGGGACTAGATGTTTACTTACTTGATTTAATGGGTTTTAATGCCAAATCCATAACAGGTTTTTTTTAATAATTTATGGTATATTCCCTCAAGGTTAAGAGAAAATATACACAAATTCTATCCACATTACATAATTTTCCGATGTTTGATTATATTTGAAAAGTGGGTAACATATTTGTACACTCTAATCATGATAAAGATTGATAAAAACGAATCGAACGATTGTCTTGATTTTCAAATCTTATAGTAGGCAGCTGAGGTAATTTACATTACATTTAATGTTAGTGTTCTGTGCACTAACATAATAATGCTTGCTTAACATAATTTCAAATTCAAACAAAGGAGAACGGCAAGTAAATTGCCTTAGAAAGTAAACTATACACCGTTTACATAGACGATTAAGATTATTTTTTGCTGTGTGAAACTTTGAGTATGATATTTACCTCATCATGTTCAATTTTGTAGTTATTTTGGGTATTCATTTGCACGCAGTGAATGTTTCAAGGTAATTTACTTTAGTTCAATTCTTTTCCATTGAGTTTCCCGTAAATGCAACAACGTTTTCAATAAATTCACTATACAAGATGTAGGATAAATAGCGGATGTATTTTAGAGGGCTTAATTTACTTCTGAAACTGTACAGCACGTAGAAAATTAATCAGGAAAAATGTCGATCGCCAGATGAATTTAACTATTTAAATTCCCCCATAAAATATAAAAGTTCTAAACAATCTGGTTTATTGGTTTTATTTAATTTCTTCAGTTCATGGGTAGAAACCTCTCCCACCATTTATTTTCCAACTTACAAATATAAAGTTAAAATAGCTGGCAGGCTGCGGTCAGTAAGTCGATGGGTGACCACAAAATTTGATTATTTTCTGTCAGTCTCTGTGAGTGGCGGGAGTCATGCATATAGACGACAATTGCTTTGATCTGGAAGCAAGTGGAATTATTTTTTCTAACTCCTTGCTTCTTTCTGATTAAATTCGTTGCTGAATCCAATATGGTTAAAGTGATTCCCCGGGACATGACTAAACTGAGGTTCAGTCATTTCATTTTGTGCCACTGATGATCCTCCTTACAGGAGTAGTGGGTTGCAGGGGCAGAGAGAGGAACTTAAAAACATATATATCGACAACAGTCGTTACGTTATGACTAAGCCCTACTGAGTAGAAATAAATAATATTAATTTAGCATTGGATATTAACAAAATCCACATACTAAAGTGCAAGTGTGTGGTTGTACTTGGCGAAACTAGATTTAAGCTAATGGCCCGGTCCGATTATATCGAATCGACAAATAAGTAACATGTACTTCACAACTCCATAAATTTAAATTAAATCATCATCATCATCATCATATCAGCCATAATACGTCTACTGCTGGACAAAGGCCTCCCCCAAAGACTAATCAAGAAGGTTATCAGAATTTCGCTTGCGAGATTGAATTAGAATAATAATTATTTAAATAGCACGAAATTCTACAGCTCGAAGAGTTGCCAATCTGAAGTGGCAATAGGCAGGGCACATACCTCGTAGAACCGACGGCCGGTGGGGCAGAAAGGTTCTCGAGTGGCGACCACGATCCGGAAGACACAGCGTGAGCAGGCCCTTACAAGTTGAATCGATGATCTTCAGATTCAGATACTTTATTATGGATTATAGGTAGGTACAACATCTTGTGAGGGTCGTTGGGAGGCTAGGCGCTGGATTCGGGTACCGCAGGACTGGCAGTTAAATTTGATAACAAAATATAAATTTTAAGACACCAAGCAAGTGAGGCGAGCGCAGAAGTCACCTAACCAGTAGTTTGTTAATTTAAGTGACAATCACTGGACAGTACACTTATGGGGTTCGGGCCAAGGCTCAAGGGGCCGCTGAAGTAAAAATACGGAAATCTATATAGAGGGTGTGATTGCTGGCACAGGATCATTAATTTGGTATAGCTTCATGTCGGTAAGATCGCGATTTACACGTTAGCTACCTAGATGGACGACGGCAGATTGCACACAGCTGCTTTCCGATCCGGTATGCCATAGCAACCTACAAGAAGCAAGGCTATTCCTTTCTCAAAGACCGACAACGTATTTGCAGCCCCTCTGGTGTTTGGCGGCGGTGATTACTAACCATCAGGTGACCCACTGGCTCGTTTGCCTTGCTATTATATAAAAAAAAGAACAACTACTCGCATATATAATATAAAAAAATTACGCAATTTACATACACGTGCTGTTTTTACATCAGATCTACTACATTTACTATTAAAAATAACATATAACCGACTTCAACCAATTTTTAAACTAACTGGTTGGAACAAAATATAAGAATATTCCGAAAAATATAAAAAGAATTTTGAAAATTGGTTCGGAAACAAATGAACAAAAATATAAAAAATTACAACCTCTTTATTTGAGTTCGGCCAAAATATAGGAGTAGGTATTTGCAGGAGTGCTGGTATCTAATCTAAATCTTCGACTTAATATTAAAATAAAAATGTATATTTCTCAATTTGGTTTATATCTAATTACTCACTATCTTTATTTACCCACCTTAAAAATTATTAATAGTACCTAAATATTCGAGATAAATTTCCCAGTTTATACTATTCATTACCGAACCAAACTTATTTTTTTCTTAAAGTAAACTTGGGTATGATACTTAAAATACTCATCGACACAAAAAATCGATTATTCTCATAATTACGTATTTTTTTATTACAATACCTAATACTCATATTCAAATAAATATAAATGTATTATAATGAAACACAATCATCATAATAACGTTAGATAAACAACCAGTGGAAACTGATTGCGCATTACCTACAACTGATTACTAACAACAAGGATTTCCTCCCACGAGTAATTACACTACCGACACAAATTACACAAATGACACAAATTACAAAAATAACACATGAATAATAAACAAGCGAGCACATACGCCATTGCCTATACTCAGCACTCCGAAATTGTAAATAACCACGTAATTCCCGCACCGAGAGCAAATTAGCCCATATTTAATTTTGGGAAAATGTAAAAATAAACGTTTTTATTTGTGTAAATAACACAATAAAACTGCCGGTGCTATTACGGACGGCGACACGAAATTTGTACCGCGCACCAAATTACACAGATAAGATCTGTTCACTGTAATTGTTATTTGAGTGTCGTTAGTGCCCCGGATCGCGTAAATTCAGTTAGGGAATATGATTTTATATTTTTCAAATTCAATATTTTAACTTTTTGTTGTGGCCGGAAACGGACATGTGAGAAAAAATTACGCACATCCGGACGGCAGCTTTTGCTTTTGCAATAACAGTAATTAGTTTTTGATGTGAATGTGATAAAAAATGATGCGTTTGCCATTAATGTGACAATATTAAAGAGTATGCGAACTAATACAGAGGTGTTGTCAACTCAATTTAAAGCGGTTGCCACAGGAAAGCAATTCTAATCTACCACTATATACTTACTACAATGGCTTGGACTATTCGGGTCGGATACTCCACTAATGTGTCGAACGGATGACCAATTGTGTCAGTTTGCGGTTTACTAAATCAATCAGAATTATACTCATTTTTTCCCGGCTCGACACCGATGACTCTTCGCTCCGGATGTGACGGCACCTTGGCTCCAGTCACGGGTTTCCTGCGTTTTTTATTTCAACACTTTTAAATAGATTACTTAGGAGTTCGGACGTTCACTCCGTTTCTTGTCAGATTTCTTGTGACTGTGATTTAACTTTGTTTTTTTAACAATCGAACAAATGACTCGATTCCAATGCTTTGTATTAAAACAAAGGGTGCGGTTAATTGGCTAAAGTCAACGGAGTCACTGACTCTATTCACAATTGGCGGTCAAAGGAAACGCGATTCGATTCGGATAAACGCTGCAACTTTACAACTGTTAATCTAACTAGTTTCTCGTTATTTAGTTGGTTTTGATAACTCTATTCATTAATTATTCGTAGAACCACGAGCTTAATTTGTGTTAATCGATTTGAATTTTCTTCATTCGTTTATTTGTTTATAGTAGTCAATATCATAATTTTTCCTTCCTTATATCACGATTTTTAATTTATTTTTAATTTTTCTATTAATATACGGCTATATAAAAGCACTAAATCATTCTAATCAAACGCAAATAGCCGCCGGTAGATAACTAAGACCGGCTTACATCTGAGAATAAACCCTAACTCAATATTTGTTTTAATAACGTCGGTAATTGATTATGCACGCCCGAATCGTGTATCCTCTTGTCCCGAAAACCGTCACGACGACCGAACACGACCGAGAAATAACTTACTAACGAAATTTAGTTACTTTTGTATCAAGAGAACAAAAAGCAAATCGAGTTACAGCTCGAAAACAGAGAAAATCAACAAACAAATACCATTACCACGGCCATTTTCGAACGGGACGCGCTCGTGATGATGGTGTTTTTCAGTGCATCCATCGATACACAACATTACTGCAATTATAAATGCATTATAAAACGTACACAACGTCCATGGCCGAGTCTCTATGAACGCTGTACCTTGCAGCGGTACTAAGCCAGCATTGGACTAAGCACAATTAATATAAACTCAATTCAATACTTTTTCGTTTCAATGCCATAGGGATTCAATTCACGACTCTTCTTTTTAAGCAGATTCGGTTGGGTTGTGAGCTAAACAAACTTGGAGACTTGTGAATCGATTGGTCGCGGGTGAGCACTGCCGATCAAAAACTAACATAGTTTTTTTTAAGTAACTACGTTTAGTACGCGGGTGGGAACTAGTGATCCAAAAAGGAAAGAAGTAAGTATGCCATTAAAATGAAGAGTTAGGTACGGAAGTTTTTCTGTCTCGGTTTTGGGAGCAACGCGTGAGGTATAAGGTTTATCAAGTTAACTTCCTGATAGCTTACCGCTTCACTGTATTCATTAGGCGTTAGGCGTCGAAAACTGTATCATATCATGTTAATAAAAAGATAACAAAATAGACTGGCTTTCCTTGCACGTACACTCTTATTGTCTAATAATCAACGCACAACTGCGGTTGGTATAATAAAACTTAAATATAGATTTTTCCACAAAATGGAGACATTCGCTGTAGAAAATTGTAGCAAATTTCTTTTAATATTTGTATTAGTAAGAGTAGTGCCCGTTTGGGTCTACTGGCGCGTTCTGATGCAGCAGGTCAGGTCAAAGAAAGGTATTTACTGTGATTTTTTGGTTAAAATAAAAAAATCCAAATTCAAAAGCAAATAGTTTCTGTACCTATACCTTAAAAGATTGAAAATAATATTTTTTTTTTTTATGGCCGTGAGTAGGCCCCCTACAACATTGGCGGATGATCTCGTGAGGGTCGATGGAGCCACTGGATGCGGGTAGCACAAGACCGGCAATTCGGAAGATCTTAGAGGGACGCTTATATTCCGCTGTGGAAGTCTTCTTTCATAGTTCCAAGGATTGTGTAGAAAAGTATTATCTCCATAGCTCAGGCAAAAACAGCAAAGTTCACTTCTTCACCCGTCAATAGAGGCGAGTTCGGGCTGAAGTCGTATAGCAAATATCACTACAAATTAAGTAAACTGCGCCTGAGGATACCCTCTTAAGTGTTCGAATATCGGCTTAAGGTGGTTACTGACGTAAAGATTCATGTAAACACTCTATTAGAAAAACATACTAGCCAAGAATACTAAATTAAGAGTTGAATTGTTCGCCGGACTCTTAATACTCCAGCATTCATCAATTCGTCTTAAGTGTGCGTGTACACTAAAACAAAACAGAAGTGTAAATAAATATTTAAATACATACCTCCTTCTCCTTAATGACTATAGCCAGTAATTACATTTTTTTATTCCTAATTCGGCAAGCCATTAATTTCCAAATCAAACAAGCATCGATTAAACTTAACTAGCCGAATACGAGGTACTAATTACAAAAACGTACCCCCAATTCTAATCGGAGCCATTTATTATCTATCTGTCACTAAAAACATTAATCATAGACAATCATAGACGAACATAGAGTAAAAAGGATTCGCTCGGTTAGTTATGGAACATCGTTTGCGTTAGGTGTCGGTTGACATTAGAAAGCCCGCGCTAAATCGACTTTTAATTAGTCAGATAAGAGGCTCATTACTTCGACATTAGTTGTGCCAACTAACGTTTCTTATAGCGCTATTTTAGGGTACCGTATATTAAAAATACAACATATAATAATTATTTACGACATATACAATCTTCTTGGGTAGTTAAAATCCTACCGGAGCAGATTTTCCACGTTTGCGGGGCGTTTCGTAGGCGCCAAGTGAAGTCCACGGCAGGTTAGGTGCGAGTCCGACTTAGCCATCCGCAGTCACCTTTTGCGGTTGGCATGCGCAGTTTAACTTTTTCTTTATTAGGCATGGGTAAAGCCCTGTCTAATTAAAAAAAATAACATCCTGGGTATAAGAATGGTGCTGTAGAGGCCAATATAATAGAGGCATATCTAGCGTTAGATCGTTGACCACTGTAATGACTGCCAACAACCAAATAGTTCATTTTCGCCAAGTTATTATCCCTTATTACTAGATAAACTTTCCTAATAAATATATATACATTTAACTGTGTTTTGAAAAACTTCATTCATCCCAAAATTTTCTAAGTAGGTAATTTACTTAAGGAGTAATACGTACAACAAGGAAAAGTTTGGGGTTTAATCATTTTTTTCATACTTTTAACAAAAAGTTCATTTTAAGATACTCCTACTAAGGAGTAGGAGTATCTTAAAATAAACTTTTACATTTTTTAAACTTTTTGTTGATTTTAAGATACTCCTACTCCCTTCCTTCTCCTCTTTCGCACGCCGAAACTACTTCAAGGGTAGTAGGTGCTGCCGCGGATCTAGTAAGGCCCTCAAGCGGAGAAAGTATGTTTCCATCGGTGATGGGTATATTTTATACTTTATTGCACACAGAAATACATATTTACAAAAAAGATTAGATACATCATGTACACAGGCGAGCTTAACTCAACTATGAGTTCTCTTCCAGCAAACCTTTGTTAGAGTGAGAGCTTATATGTAATGGGTTACAAACAGTGCACAACAATTTATACTATGAACTAAGGTAATGAAAATAATACAAAAATAAAAACAAAACAGAATCTACCAGTGGTAAATAAATCCAAACTAATATTATAAATGCGAAAGTAACTCTGTCTGTCTGTCTGTCTGTCTTTGCTTCACGCCTAAACTACTGAACCGATTTGTGTGAAATTTGGTACAGACATAGTTTGAAACTTGAGAAAGGACATAGGATAGTTTTTATTACAAAAATAAAATAAAAATAAAATTTATTCCGGACATACAGCGCCATCTATAGGTCAAGAGTCGGCATCAATTCAGTACTGAAAATTCATCGGAAAAATGTAAATAAATAGTAAAAAGGTATGAAAATATAATATAATACAACTTTTAGTTGAAAGAAAATGCTCTAACGGAGTATAGATAATTCTATTAGTACTATATGTCGAGTTGGTGATCGCGCAATGGTGCCGATCGTTACAAGAGTTCGGTTCATGTTATTGTTTTAATTCATCGGAAAAAAGTAAATAAATAGTAAAAAGGTATGAAAAAAATAATATCAATATAATAAAATTTTTAGTACAAAGAAAATGCCCGAACGGAGTATAGATAAATAATCCGAGTTGTCACTATGCTCGATAGATGGCGTTGGGAGGAAATGCCAGTTTGTAACATTAGTAAAAGTAGTGAGCGTGGAAGAATGTTACAACAATGTAAACTGCTGGTTTGGGATGAATGTACGATGTCCCATAAAAGAGCAATCGAAGCACTTCGTCGCACGATGGAAGACATAAAAAACAATCAAGGTATTATGGGAGGAATGGTGGTTCTATTGGCCGGTGACTTCCGGCAGACCCTGCCGGTTATAGCAAGGGGCACACCGGCAGATGAAATCAATGCCTGTTTAAAAGCATCTGTGCTATGGACACATGTGCAAAAGGTTTCACTGTCGACGAATATGCGAGTATTACTCCATAATGATTGTCAAGCCGGGCAGTATGCTGCTGCTCTTCTGAAGATCGGCGAGGATCGTATGCCTACCGACTCCGAGAGTATGATCACGCTGAGCAGCGAATGATGCCAAATTGTGGATAGCACATACAATTTAAAAAATAGTGTCTATCCGGATTTACGCGCTAATATCGAAAATCGGGAATGGTTATGCGAAAGAGCGATATTGGCGCCAACAAATGAAATAGTAGGCCGGATAAATGACCAAATTATGTCTGACGTAGAGGGAGATGTCATTGAGTCGTGGATACCGAGCAAGTTACCCAACAGAGTTTCTCAACTCCTTAGAGTTATCAGGAGTGCCTTCTCACAAGTTGAGGCTGAAAGTTGGAGTTCCTGTGATGCTTATGAGAAACCTAGATCCACCAAGGCTATGTAACGGCACATGGTTACAAGTAACCTATTTAGGACGGAATGTCAAATGTCAAATGGCAAAAGTCGAAACTGTAATTATTCACCGCATTCCCATCATTCCAACTGATTTGCCATTCCAATTCAAAAGAGTTTAGTTTCCACTGAAAACTGCGTTTGCAATGACCATAAATAAAGCCCAAGGGCAAACGCTTAAAGTTGCGGGGGTACATCTTGAAAAAGCCTGTTTCTCCCATGGACAACTCTACGTTGCGTGCTCAAGAGTGTCAAAACCACAAGACCTATATATTTTTGCAAAGGATGGCAAAACTAAAAACGTGGTATACAGAAATGTCTTGGTGTAAGAAACTTTAATAATCTTTAAAGCCTAAAATAATAGAAAATTTGTCAAGGGAGAAACAGTATTTTTTTCTGAAATGGCAAATCAAAATAATATTTTGAAAATAAGGGAAAAATATCATTTTCGCCTTTTTCGATCGGCAATAACGGCTTTAATGCCCTAAGTGAGTATACATATCTTCAATTCAAACGCAGAGCTCATTATGTTGATTTTTGAAGAGTTCCCTAGAATATCTTCCACATTTCATTTTTGAAGAGATCCCGCGAGATAGGGAACTATGTGGGTAAAACCAAAAATCTGCCGGAAGACACTATTCCACGCGAACGAAGTCGCGGGCAAAAGCTAGTATATACATAAACCTGCTTACTAATACTACATACTAAGTTACTTACGTAACTACATACCTAATTATATAACATATATATAATAAACATATAATATATACATAAATATTAGCTGCCTGCCTGCTTATATTTATCTTCTGTTTGGGTACTAAACTATGGGTTTTAAATTTTTTACGTTCAGAAACACGCAAATTTGTAAAGAACTTGTCCAGAGGCCTTGTTGAAGCTTGACAATTAAAAATACAAATAATAATAAAACACAAATTATCTTAGTGTTAGTTATTTTTAGATCCACTTGGTGCCACTTCTGTCGACCTAACTATCAATAATTAATCAAATCACTTAAAATTTTTGTAAATCAACTGGTATCTCACTTAAATATTAAAACCTCTGCTAAATTATAACTAGGTCTCTATACACTGTTTAAGCATCATTATCGATATATACGATATCGTCCACTGCTGGGCATAAGCCTCCCCTACTGATTTCTATAATGTTACCATTTGGGTTTACCTTAGTCAACTCGCTTGGCAGTTGGCATCCGAGTTGGTGACAGCAGTTAGGTGGTAGCTAGTACATGGGTGACGCCCACTACCTGGGGTATACCTTAGTCGCCTTTTACGACACTCGCGGTATGGTACGGGGTGGCCTTGTTATTCTTTCTTGGTCAGAACCACATGGCTTGTTTAAGCATATTATATGGAAACTAAATGAGGAGGGAAATCCGTAACAATTATTATTATTTGATTTTTTTTAATTATGGTTTTTTCACGTATGTTTCGCCAATCGGTTAATGCAGTTTATAGGCAATTCGCTCAATTAGCAACAGATTTACTTTCTTATACCTTAACTTATTCTAAGTATCCTACACACTACTTTCTAACAAATTTTTCATATCCCAAAACTTTAAAATTTCTTCTTTAACTTCATCATACAATTAATATTTATGTCGTCTCATAACGCACTCTATAACCTAGGTATGCTATATTTTCTTGTCCTTTTCCCATAGTAATTATTTTTCCGCAATTCTTCCAGCGTTCTCTTATATTGGGAGCTTTCACTGTAGTTTTGTGTATGTAGGTTTTTTCTTTTTATGCTCTTCTAAATAATATGGCTCTAAGGCTATTTAGGTATTGAACTTTTTCATGAATTGGTAAAAAGAATAAAAATTGTAACCCTTAAACATTCCCTGCAGAACCACCACAACTATGCTCAACACTTGACGCCGCTCCAAATTACGTCAACTTCATAATATTAGCGTTTCCGAGCAGGGGAGCGTATCGCGGCATAATGTTGTTTTAACAGATGGTAATACCTTTCTTTCTTTATTACCGACCGTGGAAAAACATCCAATATTTAAGGAAACTTGGAAAGTATTAGATAATTATTAACTCCTAACGGGATTACCGACAGCCTATTTTATATCAAACTAATTGCAGAAATTAAGTTAACTCCACGACCACCATTCTAGGTACACACTTATTTTTAACTTGTTGAACGTTTTCATCATCATCATATCAGCCGAAAGATTTATTTATTCATTTGTTTATTTATTTATTTGTTCACAGCTGGACAAAGGCCTCTCCCACATTTCTGCACTATTACCAGTCTTGCGCTCCCCGCATCCAGGGGCTTCCAGCGATCCTTGTTTAACTTAACTGTATTAAAAAGACAACACTCGCTCTAAAATAATAAATCATACACAGACTATTACCAACCTACTCTTAAATACAACAAAATTCAAAATTAGAATTTATTTTCGTACGGCCTTACAAACGTGAAGTAGGTATTCGAAATTCAAATAAATTTTCTCTTAAATTCTCATTTTAAACAAGAATTCAGAATCAGCCAGTTATGTAGCACACAAATAATCGTAATTTCGATAATCGGATAGTACCACAGACAGCCTACCACAAACTAATTGCTCAAGTTAGGTTAGCTCCACTACTACCATTCTAGCTAGGATTGTTAGGATAAAATAAATAAAAATAAAATAAAGATTTTTACTTCGTACATAAGCTTTAAAAAAGCGCTTGTAAATAGTCAGAACATGTTTGTAGTAATATATACTTAACTATATGTAGTAATATAGTTAAGTATACATAATTAATTCTAGTTACATATAGATATTTAGGTACACGGATTGTTAAAACATTTATAAAAAATATTTTATAATTGTAATGATACTTAGCTAGCTTGTATTAAGTTATTGTTAAGGAGATTATGTTTAGGTTTAATTATCGATCCGATATATCGTACTCCCGCCAGATTGTACGACTGCCATCACGCCGGGAGTTCCAACGCCCTCCATGACCGGTATTTTGCAATTCTATCGGTAAAATACGCCGGTGATCGGATGAAAGGCCCGCGTGTCGTGTATTAGAGTATATTGACAATTGTACAAGATGTCCTTAAAACCAAACCTCACAGACGTCTTTTTTATGTCATAGGGCGACAAACGAGCAAACGGGTCACCTGATGGTAAGTGATCACCGCCGCCCATGGACCCTCGCAACACCAGAGGAGTTACGGGTGCGACCTTTAAAAGAGTCAGCAAACAAGTGTTACTGACCCTTGCCACCACCGCGATGAGCTCTGGCGACCTTACTAACACGCAGAAACACAACATTAAAGTTGTTAATATTATTATTAAGGAATGTCTTCTGTAAGGTGGAGGTACTTCTCCAGTCGGGCTGCTCTTTAAGCAAATGAACGCTGTGCCCTACCTCTCCTTCCTGAGCCGAGGTTTGAACCTTCAAGGTCCCTGTGGAGGCTATCTGCTACACGGCTTGATATCCTGCTCACCACTACTGTCGGTTGAAGGAATAAAAGCCACCTAAGCTTACGCCAACGCTGCGTCTTCCGACTCGTAGTCGCCACGCGTGAACATTTCTTTCTTTCTTTCTTTTAGATTAATTTAATTAGTATTAATAAAAAGCATGCGTACTTTACTACCGTAACTGTACTCCGATTTTATATACGAGGATTGTTCACGGCAGACCTCAAAAAACGTTTATTTCTAAAAAAACCACTAATGCGGTTACCCTTCGATGGTTGAGGTTAAGCATCTAAATGTGCAGTCGGTCTATGACTGCACATTTAGATGCTTAACCTCAACGATCGTTTCAGAACCGATGAGGACAGCTTACCTATATTTCATGCTGCAATAAAATAGCAGCAGTGAGTCGTCGGAGGCTAAATAGCCCACCAATAATAAAAAAAACTTGTGTGTACTTATGTACACGCGTTAGAAGTTATACTTCTTAATATACAACTTGAACATAGTTATCAATTTTCCTACCACCTAGAATTAACTTCATGCTGTAAAATTTTTTGGTGTCGGTGTGCGCGCGCATCGTAAAAAATCACCCTCATCATTTTTCGCCATCGCGCCAAAAGAAGTATAACTTCAAAAATAAACGAAACAACTACAAAGAAAGAGTCATGGAGGGTAATTTTACCCGGTATAGTTACACAGGCGCTAAAATAAATATGATTGATGATCTAATAAATTTACATGATTATTTTCAAACGCGTCATAAGTGTAACATTATTCATTTCAATTTACTTAATAACTGCCAATTGTTACTTCTAAACAACCACTATCCAGTTGCTGCCTGCAATTTATTGCTAAAACATTCCATAGAGTAAAACAATAAATAATGTTTCCTTCAAAACCATATTTGTCACATTACCATCGAGCTATGGCAATTACAATACTCAAGACCTGTTTTTAAACTATGCAAATAGCACCGCAAAATAGACGCAATCCATCAACTTTTATAACGTTGAAATAAATTGTTGGAAACTTTTACTATTTTTGCGACGTGCCAGTTTTATTAATCCAATTTTAAACATCGAACACAACAAATATTCATAATTTATCTATGGAATCACAACAAGAATCAATATAATATAACGGCTAATTCAAAGATTACGCCCCATTACACGCACTTAGGCTACGAGGGATCGAAGCAAATGATATGTTCGCGCAGTCCCACGGGCAGGTAATCTCGCCAACACATTACGGGACGATTTTCACGGCTAGCTATAATTTAATATAATCCAAAGAAATAGTTGCATTCGTAACGTTGCTTAGCAACGCTATACAGACTATATCCAACCTACTCACAAATACAACAAAATTCAAAATGAGAACAATTCTTTTCCTACAACCTTACATACGTGGAATAGGGTTTATATTCGAAATTCAAATGATTTTTTTCTTAAAGTCACCTTAACGTCATTTTAAACAAGGATTTTGAATCAGCCAGTGATGTTGTATACAAATGATCGTGATTTCGATAATCGGATAGTATGTTATCGATCACGACGCTCAAGTTTCGATTCGTTTTGATTGTGGACCAATGCTTGTTTTGATTTCCAATTCGCGCTTGCGTCGTTTGGTGCTAAATAGCGTCACGTAGCCGGCGTTCTCCTCTCTTATTACGTATGCTCGCAATTTTCGTTCAAATTGGAATTGCAACTTGTATGATTTTCGGTATGTAAGTAGGTACTTAAAATAATTTACGGACACGGGCGAAGTGCGTGGAATTTTAGAAGAATGTCAATACCTCGTGCGTCTGTGCCATGATAGTCAGCCATTAAGAAAAACGTTTTGTAAGTTTATTTCATAGCCTCTAGAACATTTTCAATGGCACGAAACGCTCGTGTGTGGTTTTATTGAGTTGTTTCAAACTTTATCATTCCGTTACTAAGATAAAGATATTTTCATAAAAGTATGCACACCCTTTTGCGTTATTGGTGGTTTAGCATATATTGTTTTTAAATTACGCTGCGTAAGAATAGCCGATTTTGGCAAAAGAGACCGCCAAGATGAAGTAGGACTAGGCTGGACATACTTCACGCTTGCACCTAGATAAATGGGCACTAATCACAACCAATTGGGTACCTCAAAAATGTGCGACATCGATGTGGTAGGCCCAAGTAGAGTTGGCGTGATGAACTGGACTCATTTGTACCGATTCGCCTTAAATTGCGAAAACCGGGATCTTGGAAAGGCCTTATATCAGTAGGAATACAGATACAGACCTAGGATGACATGGTCCATCTCATGATAAGTAGTTACTGCGTGTGACACACATTATCTCTTTAATATCAAGTTAATTGCATGGAATTTTGATGAGCATAGAGAAGAAGTAGCATAATTTAAAACCTTATTGTAATCATTCCTACATACAACTAAAATTAATAAAACAAAGCAATATTAATTTCCTAATTCCTGTACATATTCAAAGTGTCGTATAATCATAATTTAAATGAGGATAATTGCACATTCGTGACACATAACCGACACAAATAGAACATTAAGAACAAAAGGTGACCTTACAAAGTGACAGCGACTACCAAAGCAATTTAACGTGGAACTTAACCTCCAATTATTTCGAGTCAAACACACATTACCGAAATGAGATAAACGAATCGAATAGTCCTGCTTGATTATGAGTTATACAATAGCATTATGTGAGCAATAAACTATTTTTTTCGAATGAGAAAACTTTTCCCAATCGATTCTAATCTTTATGTCCCAGCACTACGGACATTTTAGCCGCTTAGTTAATTTTTACGTTTGTAAATTCTGTAAATGGGTGTATTTTCATAATGCCGGTCTCTGCGGCCTTATGTTACGATAACAGGTTAAGTAAATGACTCAAAATGGCCGCTAAAGGCAATAAAAAATAATTCGGGACGGACATCTCTTATTACTTTTCAAAAATTCAATTTCATTGCCGCGCTTGTGGTAGGTAGGTACTTTTTTAATGTGTCCCTCTTACATATATTAAACTCAGGAAACAATTGGTGAAGTCAATTTAGTTTTTTGTTTCGATGTCTTCATTTTAATCCAACATTAAATTCAACCATTAAAGACACATTTAGGTAATTCTGGCCTTAATCATTGTACTATTAAGTTAGTACGGCAAAATGAATAATTTCAGTGAGATCTTACTTTCAAAGTATTGACAACGGGAGTTCAGGTTTATTAACGTGTAACGTATATATTCATAAAACCCTCGATAAATGTTGTTGAGGGCGTTATAAATGTTGTTACATTGCAAAAGCCAACAACCAACTAAACTAATTTTCAACCCCCGACAAAAAAGAGTGGTGTTATAAGTTCGACGAACGTGTGTGTGTCTGTCTGTTGCATCGTAGCTTTCAAACAGATGGACCGATTTCGATGCGACTTTTAATTGCAAAAAGCCAGTTTCCTTGCGGTGGTTCTTAGCTTTGTTTCGTTAATATCGTTTCAGCAGTGTAAAAGGATCAGCTCTTTTCCAAAATGATGTAATTAATGTTGTAAGCGGTGTATTTGTGGGTCACTGCGCTAAGTGGTGGCTTAAATTACCAAATAACCAATGATTGCCGACAATTGTAGACGATTTTGTGCTGAGGTTTTAAACTAGCATGTCATTATGACAAAGACTTATTAACATTCTAATGAAATTAGTAGCAAAGCAAGTATACTTGCTACAACATTTGCCCTCCTGTGAGACAGTAACAAGCTTCAATATTTTATGCACACAGCAACAAAATCTAGGGACATTTTTTATATTTCATCAAATATCTAAAATCTATGGTACCTATTTTCTGAGAGCAAATGGAAAAATCTTCTTCTTATCGTATCGATGGTAAGAATTATATTCTATCTTCCCAAAATTGGGCAACGCTGACCCCTTTGGCTGAAGCGTCATACAAGTCCTGAAGGGAACAAGGGACTGGACAGGAGGGACAATCGGATAAATGTGCCATACTTTGGGGTGACACGCCGCACTCGCAGATGTTTTGTGTTGTGGGAATGTAACCCCATTTGCACATGTTTTCTTTTGATCTACCAACCTGGGTACGTAGTCTATTAAGAGTCCTCCAGGTTGGCCATGGCAAATTATGTATTATGTATGGAAGAATGATAGGTTAATTTAAGGATTTTGATTATAAATAAAAAACATTACGTGATATTTTTATTCTAAATGTAAATTTTATTTTTTTAATCACCGTGACAAGATTAGAAAGATAAGAAATTACTATGATATAAAAACTTACTTTCTTCACTTAAAACTATTAAACTAAATTAAAAAATCAATGTCTTGCCGCGAGAGTCCTTGCAAGTAAGTAAAGCGGCCGGTAGCTTTCGCCAGTATGTTATAAGTGAAATCATGTTATCATCATCATGACATCAGCCGAAAGACGTTCACTGCTGGACAAAGGCCTCCCCAAGTATCTCCACAATGGCCGGTGTTGTGCTGCCCGCGTCCAATGGCTTCCCACGACCCTTGCTAAAACGTCGGTCCACCTAGTAAGAGGCCTGCCCACGCCGTCTATAATGGTAATCATGTTATTCAATTATAACAGAGACTTCACAGACATAGATCTTTTCGATAATACGCTCAATAGTCTTAAATTAGAATTAAAACGTAGATTTAATATTACTTGACATCTTATATATAATTTATGTATCCTCTCTTTTTATCATTTCTTTTTTTTATTAAACTAATCTTGTCATACGCGTCCTTCCAAATTAAGAGTAAAAATTTGTAGCATTACTGAATTTTTTGTTCGGCACTGTAGGTTTAATGTAAAAAGCCATATATTTATAAGTATTGTAAATGTATATGCCAATGTTTGTTGCCAAAATAGAAGAAAAGAAACAAAAAATAAATATATAAATATCTTGTGACAACTAACACGCTGTTATATGATACAAAACTAGGCAGAGCCTGTATTCATATATAGTATAACATACGTCAACAGGCATCTGTTCTACCTCGTTCGACAGGCTGCCCAGCGCGTTCATTGGCGTTTCACTTGGACTAAGCATGATAAAATATTGGCAAAGGAATCTGATGGAAAGCGCACCTTTGCGATTCGAACAGAGGCTGACATCCGTCGTGTTTTTGGCGAGCAATCGTTTGATAAAGAAGCATAATGTTGTGAAGAAGAATAATGTAAAACGTGGTACTATTACTCCTCTTAATGTGATTAATCTTAGTGCTGTCTTTATATCATATGTACAGTTTAGGATCTGCATATACACCATATTTCACCTATTGAATATATCATGTTTGCACAATTTAGTTAAGAGTGGCTCATATAAATATTTACAATTACATTATATTATTCATTTAAACATTATTCTTTTATCTGCTTATTGTCAATTTTCTAAATTAATAAACATAGGGTTTAACTTATATAAATATTTACAATATCATTATATTATTTATATAGATATTTTCTTGACTACATTGTGTAAATTGTCTAAATATATAGACATAGGTTATAGCTTATTCTACATACAGTTCACATTATTGGTTATCACTCAATACATCTCATATCAATACACACATAACTTATTATACACAAATGGTTAAACAAAAACAATTAAAAGTTGGACTTTTTAACGCGGGATCACTCGGAACACGGCATGAGGAATTTATAGTAGCCATGGAGAATCTGGATGTGGACTTAATGGCAATAAACGAAACCTGGATCAAAGCGGGAGAGGAAGGTAGGGCACCATTCGTTCCTAACTATAGACTACAACACATGCCACGTACAGCTGTCTCGGGAAGGTCGCGAGGTGGCGGCGTTGGGTTTTACGTGCGTCAGGGGCTGCGAGTCCGCGCGTTGCCGCACCCGTCTGTACCAACTGTAGAGCAGATGTGGCTCCGGCTGAGCGTGAACACGACCACCGATTGGTCGTCGGCACCGCGTACAGGCCGCCCTGGCTCGATGTCAGCGTATTTCTTGACGCCATTACTGATTCTGTTACTTCCTTCCGGAATGTTGATAAAATAGTATTACTGGGAGACTTTAACATTAATTTACTTGATACCTCTGATAACAAAGTGAAGCTACTCAACTGTTTTCTACACAGCACCAATCTCATTAATATAATTACGGAACCAACTCATTTTACTGATCACAGTGCGACCTTGATTGACTTGATTTGTACAGATGCCTCTGTCCGTGGAGTATCAGTAAACCACATACCTGACCTTGGACATCATGCTATAGCCACAACTGAACTTAACTTTAAGGTTTATAAACCTGCCCCTTTCTGGGTAAGATATCGGCCATTAAATGACATACTGCAAGACTTATTCCAGTATGACTTAGGGTGTATAGACTGGGACTCCATAGGCAAGCTAGGAGATGTCAATTGCATGGTTGAGACTCTAAACAACTACATTACAACTTTATTTGATCTACATGCTCCAGTTAAAAGAATTTTGATTAAAGAAGTATCTTATCCCTGGATCACCACCACTATTAAAGATATGATGCAAATAAGGGACAAACAGCACACTAAGTCTAGGCGGACCAAATCAGACATTCATTTAGAATTCTATAAGAAACTTAAATATGAAGTAAGGGCAGCCATAGACAGAGAAAAAACTGCTTACTTTAAGACTCATATTAACAGCAAAATTAAACAACCTAAAATATTATGGAAGTCCATTAAGAAAAATTTAACAAAGCACAAAACCCAAAGCCATGATTTACCACAGCACTGCAACAATCCTGAACTTTTAAATATTCACTTTTTAAATATACCTAGTAGTGATGAAGTAACTATATCCCATCTTACACAGTTTGAATTCGACAGGTTTGGTTGTGGTAGTTTTCAAATTCAGTTAGTCAATGAGGAGCAGGTATCAAAGATTATCCATAACCTTAGGTCTAATGCCATGGGAATAGATGACATATCACTAGACATGTTAACACTGACACTGCCACAAACACTGTCAACCCTCACGAGAATCATAAACAGGTCAGTGTCAACATCAACTTTCCCCGACATATGGAAGACTGCTATTGTAAGACCAATACCTAAAAAAGATAGTCCCAATGATATTAAGGATCTTCGCCCAATTAGCTTATTGCCATGTATATCCAAAATTTTGGAGAGGGTGGTATGTGACCAATTAAGCAAATATGTAGAACAATTTGGTATTTTACCTTCAAGGCAATCAGGCTTCCGTAAAGGCCACAGCACTACTACAGCTTTAATTGATGTAGTGGATAATATACTACAGGCCAGGGACCAGGGCATGGGAACAATATTAACTTTACTAGACTTCTCTCGTGCATTCGACTGTATAAATATTTCCCTTCTATTGTCCAAACTGACATACTATGGGTGCAATGTGGAGACAGTTAAGTGGTTTCATAGTTACCTTACGAAAAGATACCAATTAGTACGGATTAGTGGTGACAAAAATAGTCATGAAGCTTCATCCTCGCTTCGTCAAGTAAACAGGGGCGTGCCACAAGGCTCAATACTTGGGCCTCTGCTGTTCTTGATTTACAGTGCAGACATTGTCCATTCCATAACTTATTGCAAATTCCATCAATATGCAGATGATCTGCAACTGTATCTCTCATGCCATCCCACAGACTGTCTTGACTCTGTAACAAAAATAAATTATGATTTAAGTAAAGTATCTAAATGGGCATGTGAAAATTCACTAGTCCTAAACCCATCAAAATCAAAGTTTATGGTTATGGGGTCAAAAAACACCATAAGTCAAATGGAGCAGTATCACCCTACTATTAAAATTGATGGAGACTCTATAGAGCAGGTATATGAGGCTCGCAACCTGGGTGTTATTTTCGATCCACTATTACAGTTTGAAAAGCACGTAGCAAGTGCAGTTCAAAATTGCTTTTATCGCCTCAAACTATTGTATCGAATAAGACCTTACATAAACACCGATATACGCATATTACTATGTGAGTCACTAATCCTCTCTCGCCTAAATTATGCAGACACTGTGTATGGAGCCTGTCTACTGGCTAGAACACAACGGCTAGTCCAGCGGATACAAAATGCCTGTGCCCGTTTCTGTTTTAATATACCACCACGAACACATGTAACATCGCACATAAATAGTGGCAACATGTTAAAAATGTCAGCTCGTAGACTACTTCACTTGGCAACTCTTGTATTTGGTGTGATTGCCAACAAAAGGCCTGAGTATCTGTACAAGAAATTAACTTGGTCAACAGATGTCAATAGTTATAGAACCAGGTCTTCAGCTCACCTGATCCTAATTCCGAGACATAGGACTGCAGCTTTTCGTGGATCTTTTAAATATGCCGCCGCAAAGGTCTGGTGCAATATACCTCCTTCGTTGAAGTGCCTGCGAACAGTATATACATTTAATGCCAATTATAAAAAAGAATTGTTGACGCGACAAAAACTCAGTTCAAATACTATTTAATACTTTTTCAAGGCTGAACTTACCCATCTCTTTGCACACTTTTGTAGGAAGGAGTATCGTAAGACACACTATTAATGAGCTCAACACAACAATGCCCAGACGCTCATGCAGTGAAGAACTCCGTCACAGTAGCATCACCATTACTCGATCAATATTGTTTTCATACATATTTCACTTTTATATCGAAAATTCACAATTAAGTACCACTTTTACCCATACATCAAACATATTTACGCTATAAACTTAGTATTAAGAAGCATAATAATTTACTGTTCATAATAGATTTTTCAAGTAATTCAATTTCCGCGTCCCTTTTTTCTTCACATCTGTCTGGCAGTCAATCCAAGAGCATATAATTGACCAACTCAGCTAAAAAACATGGATTAAATAAATGTAATGTATGTATATTGATTGTGTTTTAATAGAGTCATTTTTCTTGGTGCACTTATGTATTGTTATGGACAAGTTATGACAAGAATGTCGACATTATAACAATTATTTTATATACTGTCTGTGTTATGCATCTCCAAATTGGTGTTAATTTATTAATTTTTATTTTTTAAGTTCTTTTTTCCATACATTTATTGTTTAAATTAGCTATAAGTTATATTTTGGTGTCCAGGTACTGTAAAATTCTAACTGCGAGCTGTACACTAATTGTTCGTGAGTTATTTTACGTGGTTCCATCATATCATTACCAGCTTATCGTCGTCGAGTAGTCGAGTGAGTCGGTTGTTAAGCAAAAACTTTCTTGATATAAAACATTTTTACCTAAAATTACCGTGTTTTAGGCTGGACAAACTATAAACAATTTCATAGAAGTTACAGTTCTTTGTGTGTGCATAATAATATTCAGTGGAGACACTGTTTTATGGTGTAAATAACGAAAAACTATAAATTTAACAAATTCATTACGTCTACAAAACTAATAAAGTTGCGGTGGTGACGATAACGCGTAAGCGACGTAAAATGCACGGCGCTTAGGACCTTCTGGGCGCGGTGTCCATCAGCAGCAAGTTAACATTCAAGCAACGGCATCGCTGGCGTACCAACAACTTATAGGCTAAACGGATTACCGCTTATCGTGGCTGCAGCGCTTTTATTTACTTGGATCAAAAACTGCAACTCACGTTAATGAACAAAATGTCTTCTAAAACGCCGTCCTGTGTTGGTTGTTTAAACAAGATTTCGAATAAAGAATGTCTATTTTGCACTTTCTGTAAAGATACATATGACATTGCCTGCGCCAATGTCTCTCGGCAGCGTTATGCTGCTATGGACAAGGAAAAGAAAGAAAAATGGTGTTGCCGTAAATGTCAAAAACAGGAGAAACAAGGATCTAGTGTTCCCTTGCAATCTAGTTCATCTCTTCAACGTGACGGCGATAAATTTGATGAATCGGGTGACGCAGAAACCTCAAATATAAATATAACACAACGTAAAAAGACATTGGTTTCACCACACAATACGGATTTACCTTCAACTGATCCTTCAATTCTGGCCGCAATAAGAAACGAGATCCAGTGTTCTTTCAACAATTCTCTAAAAACTGTGATAGAAACAACTATAAAGAATGAACTTGCACCTATAAAACAAGACTTGCTCATTCTCCAGGATTTAAAATCAAGCATTGATTTTTTAAGTGGGGAATATGATCGCATGAGTAAGGAACTCAAGGACTCTCACGAGAAAATATCATCTCTGTCGAAGCAAAATACGATACTGAATGGAAGAGTTGATGAACTTGCCGGAAGACTCAATTTACTTGAACAACACTCGCGTGAATCAAATATTGAGATTAATGGTGTACCAGAAAATACTTCTGAAAACTTGGTAACTACTGTGAAACAACTTTGTACCAAAATATTAAAACCTATTCAAGATACAGATGTTCTTTCTTGTACACGGGTAAGAAAAATTAATGAATCCAATAACAGACCCAGAGCCATCATAGTGAAACTTCCAACTACCAGGATGAGAGATGACATTCTATCAGCAATTAGCAAATACAACAAAAATAATCCGAAGGATAAACTAAATTCTGCCCACCTCGGCTACGGTGGAACAAAAACACCAGTTTTCGTGTCTGAACATCTTGCCCCATTTTACAAAGCTTTGCACGCTCGTACCAGACTAATCGCACGTGAAAAGGAATATAAATACACGTGGATCCGCAACGGACGCATCTTTGTAAGAAAAGATGACCAATCACCCGCAAAGCTTATTAAGTGTTACGATTCACTTAATAATTTGTGAATAAAAAATATTTGAGAGATACCCGAAACTAGACCGTATTTAAGTTTATAAAATTCAAGATTTACTATCAAAACTTTAGAGGTTTGAAAACTAAAACAAAAGAATTTAGCTAAGCAGTATTGTCGACGAACTATGACGTAATCGTTGGTACAGAAACATGGCTTGATGGTGGGGTTCAAGACAATGAATTATTTGCAGGCAGATATTATGTGTACAGGAGAGACCGTGAGACTACCTCTCTAAAAGGAAAAACTGGTGGTGGCGTAGTCATTGCAGTATCTAAGAATTTATCCTCAAGAAGAATACAACATTTTGAAAGCTCGCACGAGGACTTATGGGTGTCAGTGAAAAGCTACCTTGATGGTAAAGTGATTAAAGAATTATTAATATGCGCAATTTATATATCTCCTCCAGTTAAAGTTGCTATATTAGACGCTATATTAGATAATTGTAATGCAGCCTTGCAATCGTACTCCGGTGATATAGCCATATTCGGAGATTTCAATTTACCTTTTATAACTTGGACTCAAGATTCTACGGCTTTATCAAATTTAATACCCAATAACTACGATTGTAACTTAGGTTACAGTTTGGTCGATTTCATGTCCTTGAATAATTTTATGCAATATAATCATGTAAAAAATCATAATAGTAGAGTTCTGGATTTAATTTTGTGTAATTTCAGGGGTATTTCTACTGAGAATTGTCTAAACCCCATTATTAAATTAGATCCAAACCATCCAGCTTTAGAAGTAAATATAGATGCGAATTATACTTGTTCCAATTCAAAAAATAAACAGTTTGCAACACACAATTTCAAAAAGGCTAATTATAGTCTTGTTAATACAGAGCTTAGCAAAATTAATTGGTACTCAGAATTAATGCCCTTGGAGAATGTCAATACTGCCGTTTCAAAATTTTACGAGATTATCTATTCCGTTATAGAGTCTACTATTCCTAAAACTAAGCAACGAAATAAGAAATATCCCCACTGGTTTACACAAAACTTAATAAAATTAATTTCAGAGAGAGAAAATATTCGTAAAAGATACAAAATTTATAAAAACCCTAATGACCTAATAGAATTGAAACTTAGCAATAAAAGAGTAGATTCTATGATAACCCTTTGTTATTCTAAACATGTGCAGATAACAGAGCATTCAATAATTAAAAACCCAAAAAAAATTTGGTCCTTCGTTAAGCTTCAACGGGGCGGACTTTCCGAATTACCAGGGGAAATGTTTTTGAACGAAATTAAGAGTAAAAATGGGGAAGGCATAAGTAATCTTTTTGCGACACACTTTTCCTCGGTCTATTCGTCCTCTGGAAATAATACAGTACCTGAGCTACAAAACTGCTTTCCACAGTTATCATTAAGCAAAATTGATACAACCGAGAATGCAATTATGAAGGCCATCAAGTCACTGGATGGATCTAAGGGAGCGGGACCTGATGGAATACCACCATTTTTTATAAAAATGTCATATAAGCAACTAACACTTCCATTAAAAATTATTTTTACAAAATCAATTGAAACAGCTACATTTCCATCAAAATGGAAAATCACTAATGTAGTTCCAATTTTCAAAAAGGGGGACAAATGTAATGTAAAAAATTACCGTCCTGTTTCGATATTAAGCCAATTCCCTAAACTTTTAGAAAAAATTATCTGCCCGATTATAACCAATCACCTTGACAACGTCATTTCTGATTCTCAGCATGGTTTTCGTAGGCGTAAATCAACTCTTAGTAATCTTCTCAGTTATGTGTCAGATATAGCTATGGCTGTCGACAAAAGAGTTCAAACTGATAGCATATATACGGACTTCAGCAGCGCTTTCGATAGTGTCAACCATTCCATACTGTTATCAAAATTGAAACACTATGGTATCCATGGAGAACTGTTAAATTGGCTGGGTTCGTACTTAATAGATAGAATGATGAGGGTTACAACTAACGGTTTCATTTCGTATTCTTTTACTCCCTCTTCCGGGGTACCACAGGGATCGCATCTTGGTCCAGTACTCTTTCTGGCCTTCATAAATGACATATCACACTATATATCAAGTAGTTGTTATTCGTTGTTTGCCGATGACTTAAAATTATATAAAAGGATAGATTGTCACAACGACGTTATTCTTCTTCAAGCGGATCTTGATGCTATTCATGCCTGGTGTAAAGATAATAAAATGGCTCTTAACCCTACAAAGTGTCATTACATAACTTACACAAGAAAAAAAAACATGATTCCATCCTCCTATGGTATCGATAACGATTCCTTAGAAAGATCTATCTTGGTTAGGGATCTCGGCGTCTTGGTGGATAGCAAGTTGAGTTTTGTAAAACATATCGATGACATTGTTTTAAGATCCTGGAAAATGCTCGGTTTCCTTAAAAGAACTTGCAAAGACTTCAGAAATCCTGCATGTATACTTACCTTATACAATGCCCTAGTCCGTAGCATACTTGAATATGATTCTCCTATCTGGAATCCTCAATATAAAGTGCACTGTAACAGAATCGAACGCATCCAACGCAATTTTACTCGCTTTCTTGCCTATAAAGATCCCCATTGTCCATACCGCGCTGATTACAACACAAGATTACAACATTTCAAAATGGATACTTTGGAAGCACGACGTAAAACCAACGATATGTTAACACTACATAGATTGCTACATGGGGGGCTACTATCCCCAGAGACGCTTATGCATATAAATTTGACTGTTCCTCATACTATACCTAGACATCCAATAACTAGATCTTTCCAGCCAAATAATAGCCGAACCAACTTAGGACTCAATGCTCCTACGAACAGAATAATGCGTACTTACAACGAAATGTTATCCTACGACGGTAGTATTGACATTTTTCATACGACCAACATAAAAAAGTTTAAAAGGGTAATACTGTATATTCTTAGTCAGACTACAAATAATTAGTTTCTCTGAATATATTTTTTATTTTAATGTTTTTTTTTTATACATATATAACACTGATCTAACTTCCTTTATTCGTTTTAGTTTCTATCTTTAATTTAAAACCAAACTTTGGGTAATATAGTTTTTAAGTTTTTGTTTTGTTATAAAATTGTAAATGTTGTATACACCTGTAATGGCAAACCACACAGTACTTGTGTTTATACATAAAAATAATTTTAAGTTGCATTGTGAATTGTCGATGGTGTGTCATTTATAAATAAATAAATAAAACCAGCGCTGCAACTGTTAATGTTGCAGCTAGTGCTGAGATGGGACCAATTCGGACTCACACAGATAAGAACTAAGGACTTCTGTTTGTGTACATTTATATACATTGTTATTATTATCTGTGTCAGTTTACTGAATAAATGGATTTTCTTTCTTTCTTTCTTTCTATTATGGCAACCAGACAACTGATAAACATACTTATATATCTGCATACAATTAGTCCAAAGCACAAAACAAATAATCGTGATCACACAAAACTCTTTCTTCTGGCTCAGCAGTCAGTCAGGGTTACCACTAGACTAAAGGACCAGTTCATAAGTATTAGACAAAAATATTTGTTGCTAGGATTTTTTAAATATTTTCTTTATAAATGGGCGTACTGTATAAAATAATGCTTTGAGCGATGAGAGTAAGGCCGGGACTCCACCAAAGCGGAGACGAGACGAGCAGAGAGGAGATGTTTTTTAAACATCCAATAGAATTGTGTTATTGACACATCTCCTCTCCGCTCAGCTTCAGTGAGGATCGCTGTGCGGAGATGTGTAATATTTGCATGGCACGACGGAAGCGGATATGTGAGCTGTGCGTGGACGACGCGCAGTGGTGACGAGAGATGTGAGGATCTCCGCTTTGGTGGAGTCCCCCGAGCTGAAAAACATCTCTTCTCACACAGCACACCACACACATCTCTAGTTTGCTGGAGTCCCGGCCTAAGGCGTCTAGTTGTATGTAATCTATCTATCTATATATATATAAAAATCAATGCTACTTTTCGTTGTAATGTTATAACTCAACAACGCCCTTACCGATTTGGCTAATTTTGGTCTTGAATTATTTGTGGAAGTCCAGGGAAGGTTTGTACGTAGAGAAAATTTAAAAAAAGTCTTGTAAAAGTGTAAAATCAGCATCTTTTAGCAATTTAAAATATTTTTTTGTTTGAATAAATGAACTTAGTAATCATTTTTTTTATTACTATGCCTTATACGTAGCGAAGCACGTACCGGGCCGTTAGTATTACTATAAACACAAAGTCAGTCAACCAACGTCCGGGTGCCAAGGAACATTAAATGTAGATAATATTATAACCCCAACTTCCCCGATACTTCGTAACGAGAACCGATACGTGACATCCGCTCTAGCAAGCCTACTCCTTAAATCGTTCCCCAAATGATACAAAAATTACAGAGGAACGCAAGAAATTGATTATCAATATTGCATCCTAATTTGACGTGATTCCTTTTATTGATTCATATATTTTCTGAGAATTGCGACGGCGAATTGAAAAGATTGTTGGCAAGTGAAAACTGGGAATTTATACTTCTTATCACACTAATATTATAAAGGTGAAAGTTTGTGAGTTCCTCAGATAAAAAAACCGAACAGATTTCGATGAAACTTTGTGATAATATAGCTTATACATCTATGCAACATGTAACGTACTTAACGCACACCCTCAAACACCCCAATTAGAATATTATGTTGTAATCATAATACATACACAGATTTTTTTATTTAACATGTATATGCATTGTTATTTACTAAATTAGTTTCTTGAAATAAATTTTATTTTTCTATATTTTGTATTAAATGATGAAATTTGTATGAATACAAATAAAACTGCGATTTAAAAGTCTTATTACTTTGACTTGCGGTCCAATTCAATTTGTTTTGACTGTAAAGGGTTAATATGACAATAATTTACGTAGTTTTAATGATTTTTTAATAAAAAATTACCTATATTAATAATGATATAAATCGATTCAGTAAACGATTCTGAACAAACTATTTTCAGGATGTGCGTTAATTAAGTTACATGTTGTATATCCGAATAACACATAGGCTATAATTTATAAAGTTTAACGCGGGTAAAACCGCGGGGCACAGCTAGTTTAATATATATGTACATTGATATAAGAGGTCGTAAATAATAAATATCATCACTATATCTTATCCCATAGGGGGCGTAGAAATTGTCCGAGGGTTCGTTCTCTGGTAGGTACCAGAGAACGGGCATCAGCGTTTTTCTGTGAACTATGACCATCAAACTGCGATCTCCAAGCGTGGCGATTATGGCAAATCTCCCATTCTTTGAGGAGGCTTTTGTCCAGCTGTGGACGTACTTTGGCTGACATGATGAAATAATAATAATGCGGCAAAATCTGAATTTGTTTCAAAAGAGAAGTGACACGCACACAATAAACACTAGAAATAAACACAAATTGTGTGCCGAATCTCATCGTTTACAAAAGGTTCATTCTTCTTTTGTCGGACTGAGTATCCGAATATATAACAGAATACCGACAAATCTTCAGAAACTGTCCTATGCTAAGTTTAAGTCAGAGGTCAGGAATATTTTAATGAAAAAGGCCTATTACACTCTCAATGATTATTTAAACGACAAAAACGCTTGGTCGCTTGGTTGAACACGAGCAACATCTTAATGTTACATCAAGGACATACATTTATATTTTACTCAACTGACTATAGAAATAATTCTGTAATATCATAGATTTTTAGATGCATATTGTTATTATTAAACAAATGTATATTATCTCGAACATGTCAAACGCTGTTCGGCCGAAGGCTGTTAACGACTTCAATATGAACTACCCGTTGTAAGTTCGTCATGCTCCCATTGTGTGTTAATGCTTGCGGTGGCGTTGTGGGTCGGGTCGTTTCCTTCCCTCTAATATGGCGAGGGAGACGATGGCTGGCCCTCACGTCATACTCGTGAACGGGTGCTGCTTGCGGTAACTGGTCGAACTGCTGTTGGGGTACTCATAATATTTTATTTTTTCATACAGTCCTTGCCTCTGGTTGACTTCGTGTGACTTGTTAATTTTGTAAATGTACGCGGATGTACCCACCGTTTTCTCATCTAGCAAGAGGTTATTCTAATTGCTTGAGTGAAATTTAATGTTATTGTTTATTATCTCACAATTTTTTTGATTCATTAGATGACAACGGTTCTGTACGTGCATTAGCCTACATAACGCCCATCACAATATAAGAAAATACATGATTTAAAAAAAAAAAAGAACGAAAACAAAAAGCAAAAGAAGACGAAAAAAGCAAGCCTGGAGTTTCTTTGTGGCTTTCTTCTCCGGGTCGTCCACCTAGGTAGCTAGAGAAAGCCGCAGGTTAGCTAGGGTAGGCTCCTCAGCGGCGAGGATCGCTTTGGCCCCTTAACACGTCATTGGTGATCCGTGCAACTGATCACACCCTCTCTTAGAATTCTGTCCTTTTGCTTCAGCGGCCCCCTGAGCTGTGGCCTGAACCCTAAAAGGGTGGCCTCGGGTATTAATCGTTTAATTTAAGGTACTGGTTAAGAGCCTTCTGCGCTAGCCAAATGCTCATTGCCTTCAATTCTTTAATTTTAATATTGTACAACTAAATTTCAAAATAATAGATAATTTTTTTTAGACTAATAATTATATTTTTGTAATTTTTATACTATATTCGACTATGTTTATGTACTCCATTGTGAACTTGACAAGTACAAGTGTATGTTAATACCCAAGTGCTGAATAAATTTCATTATTTCATTATTTCATAATAATATCTCTGGACAATGTCACACAGATCATCCTAGCCCCAAACTAAGCAAAGCTTGTACTATGGGTGCCAGGCGACGATATACATACTTATATAGATAGATAAATACTTATATACATAGAAAACATCCATGACTCAGAAACAAATATTCGTGCTCATCACATAAATATTTGCACCGGGATTCGAACCCAGGACCACCAGCTTCGTAGGCATTGTCCCTAGATATTTATTTATTTTATTTATATATAAAATATATTTTTAACATTCAATCAACTGAAATACTTGCTGCTACGGAACCCTCCATGCGTTAGTCTAATTCGCACTTGGCCGCTTTTATTTTGTATTCGGATATTTTTTACCTGAGGTATTAAAGTTGGAACGACGATATGTTATGATAAAAATAAGATAATATTAAAATAGGTATACCATAATTAATAGCGCGCACCTACCTACAGTATTGTCTGTAACCAATGTGCTAATTCAGAGTATAACCGATCTCCGTAAAAATTTCAGCCAAATCCGTCCAGCCGTTTCAGCGTGACAAACATACTGACATTATTACATAATTATTAGTAATATTATTTCACATTAGTAACATTGCCTACCCCACATCGTACAGAAATAGAATTACAAGTTGCATAAAATACATTCTACTAAAATAACACCGTGTCGCTAGTTTTTTGTTTTTGTGGGTATAATGAATATCTTGATGTAAACTTCTTGAATGCGTGCACGCAATGCTACTAATACGACTATTTGCCTACATTTACAAGCGATACGCCACTCAGAACTAAAGCACTTATTTAATAACTAACATTCTATCTCGCTCGCAGCCCAGGCCTGTCTTTCTCATACTAAGGAGGATACGTGCAGTGCCATCCCTTTTTTATAAAACTTGGGGTCTACATTTTAGTTTAACATCGAACACTGAGTGCGCGTGTTCATCGCTAATATTATACATTATTTGCACATGCATCGCATTACATTCCCACTACATATCTATTGAATACTATCAGGTGTCAATTCTGTTTATCATTTCCTTGTTACTTAGATGCCTTTTTAATAAAATGATAATGTTTAATTGCATTAAAGTCACGCACTCTAGATACGAGACGGCATGCATATATTTGCATAATTTGCATACTGGTAACAGTGGGGAAGGGTTATTCCTACCAATAGGTACAAATAAGTTCAGAATAAGATTTAAGATTAGCAAAAACCCCTAAAATATAGGTTCAAATCCTGTCCCTGGTATTTGTTGTTATTTCGTAAGTACTAAACTGATGAAACTAAAATACGTTAAAACTGAAAAGAATATTAAAACATATATATATAAGTGTTACGCAAAAGTAAATAATTATTTATTAATATGACATTTCTTTTTATTTCATCAAATTCACGTATGTGTCTAACATAATTATGTAGATATTATTCGGAAAGCTAAGTTATATAATTACAAAGTTTCATCAAAATCCGTGCGCTAGTTTTTGTGTTTAAAAGTAACAAATATCCATAAATACACATTTGCATAGGATTCAGTTTTCAAAGAAAATGCCAGTAAACATCTTGTGAAACCGTAGTAGAAAGGACAGGTTTGACCTATTTTATTGTGTGTATTTTTGTTGCATAAATCCTAATCCTAACTAATAAATATTATAAATGCGAAAGTAACTCTGTCTGTCTGTCTGTTACTCTTTCACGCCAAAACTACTGAACGGATTTGAATGAAATTTGGTATACAGATGGTCTAGACCCTGAGAAAGAACATAGGCTAATTTTTATAGTTAGGATAACACATAGGCCATATTTTATAAAGTTTAACGCGGGTAAAACCGCGGGGCACAGCTAGTTATAAATAAATAAAAAATAACACCCGTATCCATTAATTGTGGACACAAAGCGCACGTAGACTCACTTGCTGCACTCACTTTGGTACCAACTGCAAATTATCTGCGTTCCATATTTAACACAACGTAAATCATGCGCAGGTTTTGAGATACTTCCAGTTGTTCTTTTTGACACATTCAAAATTTATGAATGTGTCAAAAAGAATTAACTAATAAAATTTTGAACTTGATAAAAATTAAAAAATAAACTTTTTCTTCACCCCATCTCGTAAAGAGAAGAAAGAGATCTTCGATATCTGAGTGGAACAGTTGTTTTTTTTCTAGAGGTTAAACTAAATTTGAAATTAGAACATCGTGTGCACCAAGTTTGTGAATGCAAAATATTAGTAAACCTATCTACTTCTACCTCTATGGTGCCGAATTTTTCATTCAACTTTTTTAATTTATTAAAAACTAAGACTCGGAACCTTCTTTGTGTACTTTTTTAATTGTTTTGCGCAATATTACTGTTCTATTACATTCAAACTGTAACAACGTTACTTTCAGTTTTTCTTCATTATACCTAAGTATTATTAGTTATAATTAAAAGATTGTTCTGTAATACTTACATATCATAATATAGTAATTAATTATAAAAGTATTTATGATAAGTTTTTTTTTCGCATTTAGTCATTTCCTCGCTGAGATGTGATGAAAACTTACGGGTTGCACTCAAGTGCAAAGATTTTTCGTCTTGTGCTCTTTTGATTTCCTCGCTAATGCTCAGGATTCTAATTTTAGAATCCTTCGCTTGCTCTGTTATCAAAATTGAGCACGCGGTTAAAAAGCAACTTTACACTCTTGTATAACAAATAACTATTGTTTTTCTATCGGTGTCATGTGCCTTCTTAAAGTTCCTAGAGGGAACGACAATAACTGTAGAAAAAACATAGTATTGTGTTCAGAAACGGAGTCTTTTATCATTAATGAGTTAACCATATAATTAGAAACATGGAATATATTTAAACTTAGAGATTATATTTTATCATCACATCCATCACATTATCAGCCTGATAATGTGTCGTCCACAGATGAACATAAGTTTCCCACAAAGGTCCATAACCTTGCCATTTTGAGGGGTTTGCCGTAGTCACCGCGCTTGACTTGCGAGTTGGTGACCGCAGTTATAGTACACAGAGAGGGATACAATAGGTGTGTATCCCTTAGTCGCCTTTTACGACACCCACGGGATGATATGAGGTGGCCTGTTATTATTTCTAGGCCGGAAACCACACGGGTCATACTATTAAAGTTAGATGGTTGCTTGCTTATCGCATGGACATTGTTTACCCTAGTGTCAGAGTTGTTCATGCCGCCCAGTAGGCCTCTGACATGGCTTAACGTCTATTAGCTACAACCTGGATTTTTATTGAGTATGGGAGTCAGACGACCATAAGATAAATTCTTTGCTTAATTATCGTATGGGCAGTGGTTAACCTAATGTCAGTTGTTCAAGCCCCGTAGGCATCTGACATGGCTAAACGACTGTTGCCTTATGACTACAACCGGGACCGACAACTTAACTTGGCACCCTAAACACGGAGATGCTCAGATTTTTTTTTTTTTTAGTGGTCACCCATCTATGTACTGACCGCGAGACTAGTTGCTTAACTTCGCCGATCACTTACGGACTGGTGAGAGCATCTAGCTATGAGCGCCTCAATCAAAGTTAGATATTTTATCAAAGTTAGGTAAATTACAGAAAGCTCCTAAATACTTTTATAAACTTTTGCGGACCGCTTTATACCGATCGATGACTAACTTGACCAACTTAAATAATAATGTCCTCCCGACCGAATTTCGGCCACGGCGGCCAGTCTCAATGGAGACTAGCCAATTGCGCAGGACTTATTATAGTGCACAAGTGTGTGCGCAAACACAGGGGCACTTTCTATTCCATCACTCTCATGATCCGGTGGGCCGACTAACGACACGATCGGAAAGAGGTCAGGTACAGGACCGACGGCTTTACGTGCTGTCCGGGGTATAATACCGTCAATATCCAGACTTCGGGCTGTCACAGAATCCCAAAATCACTTCTTGGCCCGACCCGGGATTTCAACCCAGGACCTAATTATCTGCGGTTGAACACGCTACCGCTAGACCAACGAGGCAGTCAACTTAAATCAATAAACCAACTTAAATACGAGTACGTCAAAGGTACGAAACATTCATGTGACTGGCAGTTGACAGATATTTTATTAATGTTACGTAACGAACCCTAAAATATGAGGTTTTATGAGCTGCGCAAGCTATCTATTTGTCATTTTTTATTGATTGATCGGTTCAAGAAGTCATAAATAGTGATTGCAGCTGTTACCAATAATACCTAGAGGTTATTTAACCCGAGCACAGTTATCGAATGGCATGGCCCAGTGACTTTAACTTTCATTGTTATACGTACCAATGGTGACTTCAGTTAAATAAATATACCGACTGTTACCCATTAGGGATGGCACTCCATACGCTGTAGCAACTTGTAGAAAGAAGGAACAACTTCCGTGCGTTTAAGCGCTTTTGCCATACCTACTATTGGAATCAAATATAACAGCTCACTTAGAATAGTACCCTTAAATTGATCCTCGGTGCTTTTGCAGCTGGCTTCTCTAGTTGCAGTTCTCTCGTGTTATGAGGCTATAGTCTCTTTATACCATTCTGTCTCCCTCTTTGCTCTGGAGGGAAGTGGAACTATTCATTTCTAACTCCTCCTTTTTTCTTTCTGATTAAATTTGCTGCGGGATCCAAGACAGTTAAAGCGATTCCCCGGGACATGCCTGAGCCTCACTGCGCAGTGTCATTTCATTGTGTGCCACTGTTGATCCTGGCTAACAGGAGTTGCAGTGGTGGATAAGAGGGAGGGACTAGTAACTCCATACGCTGGCGTTTCGGTCTTTTACGCCAATAATTTGAATGACTGTTTTTTTAATGACGTATGCAGTTAGCCTAGGTGGCTTTCACTGCTTCACCGGACTATAGAGGCGAACGTGGGCTCAAAATGAAGGAAAAAATTTAATTTTTACATCGCTCTCTAATATAATGTCCTCCCGACCGAATTTCAGCCACGGCGGTCAGTCCTAATGGAGACTAGCCAATTGCACAGGACATATTATAGTGCAAAAGTGTGTGCGCAAAAACAGGGAACTTTCTATTCCATCACTCTCATGATCCGATGGGACGCATAATTACACGACCGGAAAGAGGTCTGGTACAGAATCCACGGCTTTACGTGCTCTGCGAGTCACGGGGGTATCATATCGCGAACTCCCAGACTTCGGGTTTATGCTGAGCATTTTTTCTTTTAATAGAAAAATCGCTTTTTGGCCCGTACCGGGATTTGTTCCCAGGACCTCGTTCTCTGCGGGTGAACACGCTACCGCAACGATGCACTCAAATATGTATATATAGTATATAGCTAGATGCTATATATACATACATAGATATAAGTATGTGTAGCTAGATGCTCTCACAGGTCCGTAAGTTATCAGCGAAGTTAAGCAACTACGCTCGCAGTCAGTCGATAGATGGGTGACCCCTGAAGTAGTTCAATTTCTGAGCGTCTCCGTGCTACGGAGGGCACGTTAAGTTGTCGGTTCCGGTTGTAGTCATAAAGCAAAATTCGTTAAGCCTACCGGGCTTGAACAACTCTGACATTATGGTAACCACTGCCCATACGATATGCAAGTAAACCACTATATCTCATGGTCGTTTGACTCCCAAACTAAGGAAAAATCCTGTGACACTTGTCCTTCTAAGGGCACGATTAGACAGGTACATAAAGAAGGTATGTATGCAACATAAATTAAATGAAATGTCGATGGTTTAAATTAAAATAATACAGAGCATTTATATTCAATTGTTTCATTTTAAGTTTACATATATGTATCTTATTTTATGATATCGTATTTTATCTATACATATAATAAAATCGTAGGAAAGTCAAAACTGTACATGGAATATTTTAAAAAAGGGATACTTGGGGCGTGATCGTCAATCGATATCGAAGCCAAAAATATAGCTTTTAGAATTTGTCTGTGTGTCTGTTTGTCTGTATGTATGTCCGGGCTAAACTCAAAAAGTACTGAATGGATTTACTTAAAATTTTGCATGAATATTACTAAAAGGTCGGGTCAACATATAGGCTACATATTATCACGCTATCACCTACGGGGTGTGAGCTATGATGATTTATAAAATTTAACGCGGGTAAAACCGCGGGGCACAGCTAGTATTATATATGGCCTTTGCGTCTGTTACAGACGATTTACGGCGCATTGTCTGAGAGACATTTTTTTCGTGGCTAAACAAACCGATGCGAGAGCGACATAGCCTACCGCAGGCCTGACAAGAGAATTTTGTGGTGATTGGTGCCGAGCCGCTTTCATGTCTCTTATCAGCAAGTACTCCAAGCCAGGCTTCGTCACAGATCTTACGACCCTCCACTACACGTTTGCGCCATTCAACTCTATTTTCAGCGAGCTTTTCCCAGCTACAGTGGTCAATTTTAAAAGAGGCCATATCCCGCTTGGTGGAGTCTTTAAAGCGAAGCAGAGGTCTACCGACATCGCGCTTCGCATTAGCTACCGCACCCAACAGAACACATCGTGGTATTCGAGTGGGTTCCATTCTGTGCACATGCCCCAACCAACATAAACGCTTCTGTTTAAGAAACGCTGTCAGGTTAGGTAGCTGTGCTATTTCTAGAACTCTCTCGTTAGTGACCCTATCTTGCCATGTAATGCCGAACATCTTACGGAGACAACGCATGTAAAAGGAACCCATTCGGCGCTCGATTTTATATTATTATAAGAATTTTCAAATGGAGGATTTGAGTCATTTATTATTTTCGGTATTTAGAGTATTTAGATCCAAGAGATGAAATACGGCACATTAAATTACTATGCTTTAAAATTACTAGACGATGGTAGCTAACCAGGCTGGATCTAATTTAGGTTTAGGTATTACGACGGTTTGACAGCCCTAGCTGCTTATAGACACGCAGTTTAAACATACAATGAAGCGGGCACGGGGGGACCCACAGAGGTGTGAATTGCTCACGCGCACAAAAATAAAAATAAACAATCGTTACAGGAACCACGCTTACTTGCGAACGAATTACCCGACCTTATACAAACCCTGTTACAGTTTATAACAAATTGATTTTTTGTTGCTACGACATTAGGCTCCATTGAGGTTGGGAAACCATGGTTGACATCGGTTGCCCAGATTAAATTATAGACGCATCAATATTAACTTGACTACACGTGAATGTAGTCGCCTCGCTACTACCTCGGTGCCCTTGTGTTTCGGATGCGATTCCCGCTTCACAGGAAAGCTTTTCGTGGACTCATATTTAATAGTTCTGAGTCTGGAATTTGGATGTGTGCTTTTTGTCTGAAAATTGCGTTATTGTAATGTCCCCTCGATACAAGTATTTATTCTACAAGTGCGAGCGTTGTTTTTTTAATAACTAGTTCTTGTATGTTATTCCCAGGCCGAATAGTATTTTCCGCTGAAAGAGAAGCCAATTAATTTACTACTTTTCGTTCTTGAGTTATGCCGCCCAAGCTGATGTTCGAGTATAAAAATATCAAAAGGCTACTCTGACACTCTTTGATCAGGCATTACTGCTGACTTGTTTTTATAAACAACGCTAATGGGTAATTAACAACTAATGTCCTAAATAATAGTTTATCATTTATCGCCATACAGATTGGCTATCCTTTTGTTTAGTTTTTATTTTGAATGCATGATGATCTTTATTTATTCACATTTCTGCAAGGCTTATCAGATGTCAAGTATATTCAAGTGTATGTTTAAAGAATAACAACTGTTAGTTCCCGTTATGATTGGTACATCATATTGTCGACACCTATAATGCAAAGTCTGCTTAATCTGGCCTTTATCACCCAAACTAGTGACAATTTTCGAGGATTTTATTTGAATTACCATGCTTTCAAATATACATTAAAATACGATTACGAGGTTGTCGGTACGTTAAATATAGTGTTGAGTTTCAACTGACAAATAATATTTACTACTGTAGTTATTATATAGATACTATATAGAAATATTGTTAAATTATAGGTAGAGTAGACTTACAAAAGTGTTACCTTATAAGTAAAACTATCAGGTGAGTTGATGTTGGTCTGTGTTATAAATTTAAACATATTAGACACCTCACTGATGTTAAGCAGCTAAAATAGTCTATTTGAGATATTTTTGTAGTATATTTTCCTATGGAATTTTCTCTCTTTGTTATAAAGAAATGCAAAGAAAATTGGTTAAGTTTATTTTTTTATTTTATTTTTAAAAGTTACTTTTAAGTGGCAATTGTGTATCAGAGCTAGAGATGTAAAATGACTGAATATGACTAGTCACAATTGTCATAACCCTCAAATGACCGGTCATTTACTGTCAAATTCAGTCAATTTGACTGAAATATTATTGTGTATTCTTGACTACCACTCAATTATTTATTTATTTAGGTACCCAATTTATATTCAAGTTTAAATGAAGCAACGTTTTATTTTGTATTATTCATGAGAGAATAAGATGACATCAAAGTCGATGCGCGAGGCGATGCAAAGTTGCCATTTTGTCTTAAATGCACGCATGATTAGAAATGTAACATGATTAACGCTATATAATAATACTATAAGTCATAAAAAGCACTTTTTTGTTTCAATTTAGAAGTTGTAGACTTTTAACAACGACAAACTTAAAGGGTACTAAAATATTACTGAAATCAAATTGACTGAAAATGACCATTTTTGACCAATTTGACCGTAAATGACAGTCAGTCTAATTCAGTCACTTTAGTCGTTATCAACACTATCAGAGCATATAGCATAACAACAAAAATAATTGGTATTTAATATCACGAAGTCAAATTTACAATTTACTAAAGCTGTATTAGCTATAGTAAATTTTAAATTTAATTGCAAGTTCCTTTTATTCTATTGACTTAACAAAGAACACCTTTCATTGTTTTCTTTTAACGCTTTCGTACTGAATTTATTAAGAGTTAATCTCAGTAGCTGCCGCGTCAAGCAATTATTCTTTATCGTATAATCAGCGAACCTGGTAACGCAGTTGTTCAAGCTGCCCACTAGAACTCTGACAACGACTGTTGTCCAACTCTCTGTGTCTGTGGATACTTTACAAACATATAATTGGCCAAGTCTGTACACCCAGACTCAGAACTACTTATAGGTCACTCAAACAGTTATCCTGTTCGGACTAAGCGGGCACAAAGCGGCGAGCCGGATGTATTAAACGCTACGCCACACGTGCAGTCAAATTAACAACTATGACTTATTATACTATGTAATTAGTAGCAAAACTGAAGAGTATTGCTACTTATAAAAACTACCTGGCATAGCGTTCATTCGGTCAAAGAGCAGCCCGACTGTGGAAGTACCTCCAATTTACAGAAGGAATTCCTTAATAATAACATTAATAATTTTAATGTTGTGTTTCCGAGTGTGCGTAAGGTTGCCAGAGCTCATTGGGGGGGGGGGGGGAGGGTCAGCAACACTCGCTTTTTGCTGACTTTTAAAGGCCGGCAACGCACCCGCGAGTCCTCTGATGTTGCGAGTGTCCATGGGCGGCGGTGATCACTTACCATCAGGTATCCCACTTGCTCGTTTGTCACCCTCTGATATAAAAAAAACTAGTCCAAAATAGCTCGATTAATTAAATAGAACTAAACAAACTAACTACTTGTTACACGTTTTTATCTCATCGGTTTTTCTGTAAGGAAACAATTATCTACTGCAGATATGAACAAACGAAATAAGTGTTAATTAACTTAATGTTGTTATGATCATATTGACTATGTAACGGATATCACTACAAAGTTAAAAATACTGTCAACTCACATACTTAAAAACCTTATTCCTATGAAGTTAAAGACGATTATTCAATGGCGTCTGCTTTAAGAACAGTATGCGGTAGTTGGTTTTTCCTGAACAACACAAGTGGCGACGGCGACCTTTTCAAAAGAAGGAAAAAATGTTGTGGGACAAGTATGCGAATGGTACATTCGTGAAATGCCAGCTGCTTATACAACATGTGACATGAATAGAATGCATTACGAAATCTACTATGTACAAATGTAACTGAACACCAACACAAGAAAATCAGTGTGCGTATACGAAAATAAATCCATATATTCGTACTTTATACATTTTAGAATAAATAAAATTATAAATAAAGTTAATATCTTGGGACACCTAACACACTGCCATCTGATCTAGTAGACTAGGCAGAGCCTGTACCATGGTAACCAGACAACTGAATAACGTACATATACAACATGTAACTTAATTAATGCACATCCTGAAAATAGTTTGTTCAGATTCGTTTACTAAATCGATTTATATAATTTTAAATATAGGTTATTTTTGATTCCAAAATAATTAAAACTACAGAAATTATTGTCATATTAACCCTGTACAGTAAAAACAAATTGAAATGGACCGTAAGTCAAAGTAATAAGACTTTTAAAATCAATTTTGTATTCATATACATATAATTCCATTATTCAATACAAAATAAAGAAAAAAAACTTTATTCCAAGAAACTAATTTAGTAAATAACAATGTATATACATGTTAAATTAAAAATTCAGTTTATGTATTATGATTACAACATAATATTCTAGTTAAGGTGTTTGAGGGTGTGCGTCACATGTTGTATATTTACATATCAGAACATCATATACAGAAGAAATAATGGTGACACACAAAAATTTGTCCCACATTAAATTAATAATGTTTGTAACCCGCTACAGCTCCGTGAACCACGGCCCAGAGGAGTTAGTGGGATGAACGCGTAGTTCACCTATCGCTCATATATGCTTAAACTTAATGAGCGGTAACGGACCAGCAGAAACACCAGGATGGGAGGGCCTAATGATTTACCACATTTCACAAATAAAAGCCGCACACGTATACAATTTCTATTATAATGTACAGACGCCAGCACATCAAGCTACCCCAATCTTTCAAATTTCCCCAATTGAAAGTGAACCTTATGCTTTTGAGATGAAGTTGTAAATCTTTAAAAGAAATTTGACACATTGGGGTAGCTGGATGTGCTGGCGTCTGTACAACATAAACATCGCACGAATACCGGTGATAATATTCGCGGGGAGTCCCACCTGCTAACTGTTTGATACGCTGAGCTGGAACAGTATAATGCACATTTTTCTTGTGCTACAAAAATCAGCAACATTTGGCAACAAACAGGTTTGCACGTCTACTATACAGACAATATACAACATGTAACTTCATTAACGCACATCCTGAAAATAGTTTGTTCAGAATCGTTTACTGAATCGATTTATATCATTTTTAATATAGGTAATTTTTTATTCTAAAATAATTAAAACTACGGATATTATTGTCATATTAGCCCTGTACAGTCAAAACAATTGAAATGGACTGTAAAGTCAAAGTACTAAGACTTTTAAAATCGCAGTTTTATTTGTATTCTTACAAATTCAATCATTCAATACAAATTAAAGAAAAATTTACTTTATTCCAAGAAACTAATTTAGTAAATAACAATGTATAAACATCTTAAATTTAAAAAATCAGTAAGTATATGTATTATGAATACAACATAATGTTCTAATTGGGGTGTATGAGGGTGTGCGTTAATTACGTTACATGTTGTATAACTATTAATTGAGAAAAAAATCTGTCTATTATTGAAAAATACGCCTATTTCCTTCTTCAAAACTAGACCATTTTTTTTCTGTATTAATCAAACTAGAATAAACTATACAAGAGTGTTTTGTTTATTTCAAGTCTAGAGGTAAGTGGCGGTGGGTTCGATCTCCACCTAGCACAAATTATTTGTACTATATCTGGGTGTAATTTATCTATAACATATGTATTAAGAAATATATTAGTATGTTTATCAGTTGTCTGGTTGCCTTTGTATAAGCTCTGCCTGGTTTGGGATCAAAGTGCAGTATGTTAGTGGTCCTAAACATGTTTTTTTTCAGCAGTTTGAAATATGCTTTATGATAAGTTCTTAAGTTTAACTAAAGTTCTACAAAATAGATCGACGTAGGTAATCGATGTAACATTTATTGACACATAATACTTTTTAGTTAGCGAAGTTTCCAACCATTTTGCAAAATATAACTATCAAGTAACCCACGTCATAAGGCAAACTATTTGAGGTTCGAACCTTGACACAGGGCAGTTACTGATAGATGCATGAAGATCGATTTTAGTGACTTTATGGGCAAGTGTCACTCTAACGAGTTCGACATGTCGGATTGTGTAAATCGTCATGAGAGTATCCAACAGTATTTAATAGCTGCAGAACGATGTGAAAATATTAAACCTTTTATAGATAAACTCAAAAAATGCGAATGGCAAATAACCATCCGTCATCATCGAAATGCCACTATATACCGTCAAACCGTCATTCATTCTACCTACACTTGACCAACCAATACTAGGTACCATAGTAATAAAAAAAAATTGGGATCACAGGAGATTGTGAGTGGTCCTAAACATGTATTTATTTTCAGCAGTTTGAAATATGCTTTATGATAAGTTCTTAAGTTTAACTAAAGTTCTACATCGACGAATAGATCGACATAGATAATCGACGTCATATTTATTGAAAAAAGTACTTAACAGTTAGCGAGGTTTCTAACCATCTTGCCAAATATTACTATCAAGTAACCCACGTCAGAAGGCAACCTATTTGAGGTTCGATTTTTAGTGACTTGTTGGGCAAGTGTCACTCTGACGAGTTCGACATGTCGGATTGTGTAAATCGTCATGAGAGTATCCAACAGTCTTTAATTGCTGCAGAACCATGTGAAAATATTAAACCTTATATAGATAAACTCGAAAAAATGCGAATGGCAAATAACCATCCGTCATCATCAAAATGTCACTATATACCGTCAAACCGTCATTCATTCTACCTACACTTGACCAACCCTAACACTAGGTACCATAGTAATAAAAACTAAATTAATACATCACCCAGAAGTCGCAGGGTTGTCAGCTAACAATGCGTAGGTACTGTTGTGAACCGGACATGACGTGTCAAGAGGATGTCCTACTTAACGGCTTTACTGTGCCTCCTTATACTATATGTGTACCTTATAATTAATACACCTCGGAATGTATGCTGTATTCTTTATAAGGTCATGGAAAATTATACAGATAGATTACACTGAAACAACTGAAAAAAAAACAGAAAAAAATAAACGTATATTCTGATGGTACTGTGGGGTTGTGCCAAAATGCTAAATATAATGTAACTTTATAACTAACACTTTATTAGGCATTATATTTATATTATTATTAAAACTGACGTGAGGAGCTGACATAATGAAAGATAGTAACGGGCAACTCACGTAATTATTTTTATGTTGGATCTGGCCAACAGTACGTAAGTACTATTTATTCTGTGCCAACAGTTTCAACTACTTCAGGAAGTCGCGCGTTGGCCAAATCCAACATAAAATTAATTAAGTACGTGAGTTACCCGTTACTATCTTACACTATGTTAGCACCTCACATCAGTTTTAATAATAATATAAACATAATCTATACAAATAAATAAAATTGGAGTGTCTGTTTGTTATATTGAAATAACCGTTTTTTTCTACATAATATGAATATATATACGGTACCTACCAAAATAACATTTTTTAAAATTTTTGTCTGTCTGTCTGTCTGTTTGTTCCGGCTAATCTCTGAAATGGCTGGACCGATTTTGACGGGACTTTTATTGGCAGGTAGCTGATGTAATAAGGAGTAACTTAGGCTACTTTAAAAAAAAAACAAAAACATTAAAATAAACTAATTAACACGCGAACGAAGTCGCGGGCACAGCTAGTGCCTAATAAAGTGTTACGTGGTATACTTAATGTACTCTGATGCACAACAAATGATGACCTACATACATTGGGACCTAAAGATGATTCGAAAATAAACCTCAGCCATATATAGGATAACAATATATGTATGTCTAGATATAGGATTCACCATCATGTGAATGTCGAGGCCATACACCTATGCAGATCTATCGATACTGCAGAGCTAGTGAGACGGTTGAATAAATCCGAAACTCTATGAACTAGTGTCGTGATTAGTGATAGAAATAATATTATTATACGAAAGAACGAACGAATAAGGAATGACGATGAATTGATTCTAAGATTGTATGTTTAAGTAGAAGTTTAATATATAATAATATACAGTATAATAGTAGAACATACATGGGGGTGATACGGATACTCCTCATCATAACGTATCTAAATTTTGCGTTTGACCGTCATCTTCTCGGTCAGCCTGTATATTTAAATGTTTGATTATGTCATAACAAGTGTATAATATCACTACAAAGCCCAAGAATATCTATCTTGCCATAGACCATATTCACTGCCTGCGTTGTCAGCGTGTCAGCAGTGCGTTTTATAATAAAAACTCCTTTGAACGTAATCATATTAACGGCTAATAGTCTCCTTCACCCTCCAGAAAAATACTAATGATATGTTACACTTACAATCATACATACTTAACGTCATATTTACCCCTACATATTAATCTTTAGTTATTATAATAGTCACTAACTGCATACATACACAGGATCGCGTGCAGCCCCCCATTACGGCTCACCACAGATTGGTTTGACGTCTCATTCGCATTTCACGTTATCGTCGTGATAAAGGGAATAACACCGTAACACACTGTTTAATGCGTCTACTGATAAGCTCATACTAACACCCATATTGATAACGTTTTGCTAATATGAATAGCTGGTAGGTAGCACGCATCCTACTGATATTGTGAATGTGAAAGTTTGTATGTTATCTTCTCGCATGTTTATTACTCAATCACGCAAAAACGAAACAATGGATTTGAATAGTAGATACATCGTTGGTCTAGTCCTGGGTTCAAATCTCGGGTTGGGCCAAAAGTGATTTTGGGATTTTTCCGTAAAAACAAATTTCTCAGTATCAGCCTATTATATGGTATAACACCTCCGTGCCTCGGTCGACGTCGGTCCTGTACCCGACTTTTTCCGGTCGTGTCGCTAGTCATCCCATCGGATCGTGAGACTAATGGAATAGAAAGTGCTCCTGTGTTTGCGCACTATAATGAATCGTGCACAATTGACTAGAGCCTGGCCGCCGCCGCGCCGTTGCCGCAATTCGGCCGGTAGTGCGTTAGTTGTCTCCAGATATTATTTAGCTCCATACCACTGCTGCCATATGGCAATTTTTGTCCAGTACTTGGTCGTCAGTCAAGATCTTTTCTGCCCCAACGGCCATCGGTTCTACGAGCGATATGCTCCACCCACGATCCCTTTAGTTTGGCAATTCTTACTTTGGACATTACTGATTCGATAGCATACGCTTACTCCGAACATAAGCCGCTCGGATTGAGTAATCTACTTTTAGGGTCCTATGGGCCTTTATAAGAGGCTCTTAAGGCTCATAAGCGTTGAAGAACTCATATTCATACGATAATTTTATACATTTTGACTGCGTGTTTCGTAGCGGTTAAGACAGCAGACAGGTTAAGACAGACATATTAAGACAGCATCGCATTCCGGGTTCAGCATAGGACAACTATTTGTGTGGCTCATAAATAATTGTGCTTCAGCACAATTATTTATGAGCCATCATTTAGATTCATCTAAATGTACTTTGTGTCCGTCAATTATACAACCTCTATGTTTCTAAAGTACCCCGCGACTCGGGGATACAGCTCTCTAGTGCGGGGTATGTCTTTAAAAAAATCTATAGTTTGTATATGCATAATATAACAAATAGGATACGTATATGAATGGATGAAAATATTTACAACTACATTATAATTCAACTTGTTATTTTAATGCAAAATGGCTGCAAATGTAGGTAATTAACGTCGCGTAAATTCAGATATATAGTAGGATAATAATTAATTAATTCAACATAATTAATATAACACACACTTAACAATTAAAGAAAATATTATAATGTAAATAACATGATGCATAATGTAAACGTTATGAATATGGATAGAAGGCATTATAAAAACGAATGAGTTATTCGCAATAAGCACATACATAGAAACGTGTAGGTACAATCCTACAATTTACTTTTGCAACCAAGCTAGTAAATCAAAATCTCCCAAAATAGCTCAATAAAATTTCAATGCTCTTTCAGTGATCTTAGTCTTCTTATTAGCAATGGACCACGTCTTTTGTTCCAGTTACATAGCTGGGGCAGAAAGGTTCTCGAGTGGCGACCACGAACCGGAAGACGCAGCGTGGGCAGGCCCCCTACAAGATGGACCGATGATCTTGTGCGGGTCGCTGGAAATCGTTGGATGCGGATAGCGCAAGACCGGCAATTGTGGAGATCTTTGGGGGAGGCCTTTGTCCAGCAGTGGACGTCTTTCGGCTGATATGATGATGATGACATAGCTAGAGATAGTTGTATTCGAGGTTCATATTTATAATCCAACAGAGCTATGCTGATTAATCTGCCAATTAAGTCGCCAAGTTTTAGTGAAGTATAGTTGAGAATAGAGTTTTTATATTTTTATAAATGCGTACCCCAGACTATTACAAATTTCTGTGTGTATAATATGAACTACTCTTCATAGTATTACAGCTTGAGTTTTGGAAAACTTTATGACGGCCTGGAAAGCGTTAAAACGTAATTATCGTAAAGTTGAAGTCACAGTTTTTGTTGTTAGTGACATTTAATCGCTCGCACCCTTGTCTAAGCTCAAGTTAACTAAACTTTCGTCAGTTTTTGGAAAAGTTAAAGTTAATTTTATTCGTGTTTCCTCCGTTAAGCTATTAGTTAATTCTTTAAGTTAGTCACGCGATGTTAAGGTGAGATAAGTACAGAAATTATCTCAGATTCTTTAGACATTTATAATCTCGTATATTTTTTATTCATTAATGCGATTTCGAATATTGTAAATATATAAAGAATATATAATAGGTTATGTTGGAATTTGGAATTTTCAATTCATAATCCGAACACACATTTTTGTGGCTTTAAGGTTAATTCTATGTTGTTTAAGATACCTTAGAACGTTATCCTTACGTTGCTACGGTATTCTGAGATTGATATTGAATTTGTATCTCGCTATACATATTAATTTTGTATTTTCATATTCGTCCATTGAAATCTGATTGATTAGATAAATTTGAGTATCCATGTATGCTCTCAGTATTTCTTCCCTTGGAATATTTTTTGGTTACGTAACGTAATAGCGTAAAAATAATTTCAATACAATTTCAGGTGATATAGCGCCTTAAGTTGTTAACTTAACTGGTAGCTTGACTCAAATCCAATGGCTGTCATTGGAGTTTTTCTGTTTAACCGTTAGAGAATGAGTGTTAAGTTGTTTTTGTTTAAGTTTAATACTTTTGTTTTATTTTATTGGAGAAAAGCATGCCACAGTCCGTTGTTCCAGCTTGGCTCTAAGTAGGTTGAGTACGACGAATAGGTACATTTGCAATAATATGATTGCCTTTAATGGTTTGAATGACAATATAATAATTTATGTCTTATCACTGAATAATACATTTTACAGATTAACTTTTGGAGTTTAACCGAATAGACTACAGAATTTAAAAACATGGCAACCTTCAAGAGGCGAGCTTATTCCTTAGGCTGGCACCGCACTGGCGGCTCCTCTGGTGTTGCGAGTGTCCATGGGCGGCGGTGATCACTTACCATCATATGACTCACATGCTCGATTGCCATCCTATTTTATAAAAATAAATACAAATAAAATTGTGATATAAATACAAGTTATATGTCAATAATTGGTTCAAATAGTGGATCAACTAAGCCTTGAAATAAATATATGATGTAGTTCATATAGTTTTTGTATACACATTTAGGACAAATTTTCGCTTTAATATAGGTAATTTGTAGACACCAGAAAATTTACTGTCCCAACTTTTATAGACACTAAAAAAATCAAAATGGAACCTTGTGCTGCATATTTCGGAATATTAATCTCGCTAGATGACTAAGGCTCTAGACAGACGGACCGCATTTCAACTGCAACTGCAATTGAACTGCAATCGGACTGCGTGTTTGTTCCATTGCAGTCGTGTCAACTGCATTCAAACTTCACTTGAACTGCAATTTGCGGTTGAATTGCAGTTGAAATGCGGTCCGTCTGTGTAGAGCCTAAAGCACATGTTTTAAAGTGAATAAGTTAACCTTTAATCCCATCCTACCTCCTACTAATACTATAAATGCGAAAGTTTGTGAGTATGGATGTTTGTTACTCTTTTTCTACGCGAAAACTACGGAACGGATTTTGATGAAACTTTGTAGTAATATAGCTTATATATCGGAATGAAACATAGGATATAATTAATATAGTTTAACGCGGGTGAAATCACATATATATATATGTACATGCGTGAGCGTTATAATGGCGTGCTAATTTCTGGGCCTTAACTAATGAATGCAATGTGATCCTCAGCGGCAAGGATCGCGTTGGCCCCTTGGCGATCCAATGTTGGATCGAGTGATCCAGTGTAAGTCATCACACCCTCATTTAGAATTCCGTCTTTTTACTACCTCCTGAGCTGTGGCCTGAACCCCATAAGGGCTCAGGTATAAGTCGCTAAAATTTAACTACTGGTTGAGAGACTTCTGCGCTAGCCAATTGCTTGTTGTCTTCAATTCTTCCTTTTAATATAGTATTACTAAATTTATAAATAATAGCAATAACTTGTTATTTGTCATTTATTTAAGGATTTTCAAATATAATATGTAATAAAACAGACCGCAAGGACAGACTAATTCAATTTTTTTTTGTTATTTTATAACTATATTCAACTTTATTTATGTACTGAATTGTGAGCTTGACAAGTACAAGCGTATGTTAATACCCAAGTGCTGAATAAATTGCATTATTTCATTTCATAATGACTAACGAGCTATAGTACAATTATAACGTCTAAGGAAAAATATTATCCCAAATTAATAATGTATGTTACGAAGTAATCTTATGAAACATGTTCCAGAAAGTGCAATATTACACGCAAACCTGCTTAGTACAAATTTTCCAATTAAAGTTAGCGTGTTCTAACGCCCGTAGCAAATTTAATTTGTTCAACTATTTACCTGCAGCACCAATGTGTTCTTACGTTATTTATCTTTAAATTTAAACCACATATCATTAAATAAACAAATACTACAAAACATCATCATATCAGCCGAAAGACGTCTACAGCTGTACTAAGGCCTCCCCAAGAATCTCTACAATGGCCGGTCTTGTGCTGCCCGCAAGATCGTCGGTCCAGTTTTCGTTTGCCCCAAACACTTCGTGTTCAATTAAAAAAATAAATAAAAATTTGTTGACCACGACTAATTAGGGACGTTTCAGCAGGATAATGACCCGAAACATACCGCCAATTTAGTCAAGTCGTTTCTTACCAGTCAGTCTGTATCGGTGCTAGATTGGCCAGCTAATATCCCGGACCTCAACCCAATTGAGCACCTTTGGAACGAAATCAAGAAAAAAGTTGCCACTTATCGTAATACAAATTTAGATGAACTTCATGAAGCTTTTTGTGAGGCATGGGCAAACATTCCTGTCGAAACATGTCAGAAACTGATAATGTCTATCCCACATCGCGATCGGTGTCAAGCGGTAATTACTAACAAAGGTTTTACTACTGGGTACTGATTTTACACGTACTAAAATGGAGCTGTTAAAGATATTATAACACTGCAGATTATAAGTTTTGTTTAACTGTATTTTTCATTATACTTTACTGTCCTTAATTAAATCTACACTACAGAATTGTACCTTAATATTTAATACATGTTTAATCTTTGATATTAAATACTTTTCTATTTATTTAATCTTTTATTTACAGCCATTTATAGCATAATAATCGGACCACATTATGCAAATAATAGGTGCTGAGAAATCAATAGGGTTTTATATTTATATGTACACAACCGGTTATAGCCCTTCACTATCTTGAATGTCCCTAATTAATTGACCACGATATATATATATATATATATATATATATATATATATATATATATATATATATATATATATATATATATATATATATTAATAAAATAAATAACATAGGCAGATCCTGTACTATGGCAATCAGACAACTGATAAACATACTCATATATTTCTAAATACATACATATTATAAATAAATTACACCCAGACAGAAAAAAATATCGTGCTCAACACACAAATATTTGTCCTGGGCGGGCATTGAACCCAAGACCCTAGGCTTGGCAGTCAGTGTTACTAACCCTTAAACCAACAAGCCAATATATACTACAAGCCAATACATAATAGCCAATCTATCACTATATAAAGTGTTTCATTAACAGCGCTCAAATTTGATCATGCCGCAAGTTTTGTTGTTTTAAAGGTGGTTATTTGATGACATTGTGTATGGAATATAAGTTCACTCAGATTTATGTGTGTATCCTGATTGAGCAATTTTTGATGACATCTTCACATAAATGGCGCTCAATTTCAAGTGGGTCATTGCCGGTAAGTGGTCACCGCCGCTCATGGACACTCGCAACACCAGAGGAGCCGGAAGTGCGCGCGCCTAATAGGCTCGCTTCTTGACGGTTGCAATGTCATACCAGATCGGAAATACCAAGATAGCCGTTATGCGCTGTCAAAGTTCGCGCGTCCCTTTTGAGATACCCTTTATATATATATAATATGTAAATTTTATTTATTAGATATGTAGGGAAAAGTAAAACTATAACTATAAGTGTTTCTCTGTAAATAGAAAAACAACATTAAGAGCTATTGTTTCACTACTTTCAGTTCTTATAAATTACTTTTATTTAAGTATTGTAATAATATTATTTTAATGTGAAATTATCAGAATCTCCATATTTTATCATGCTGCCAATCCGTCAATATAAACGGCCAGTCCCTTATACATAGACAAGTTTGTAAACCAAAAAGTTATAATACGGAAAACTATAAACTAAATGAAGAGTCACTTCGTTTACATCTCCCCCCCCTCTCTAAGCTACAAAGTTTTACTATTTTATTCTACTACTGGAATAAGTTTTGTGATATGAAAGAGATTTGACTCTAACTTCTTGTGGCCCGTGTTTACTTTGTAAATTGAATTGGATATTTTGTCTACAATTTGATAAGGTCCTATTTTCAATTCATCTAATTTTTTTCGGTTTAACCGGTTTCCATTTTCAACATATACAAAATCACCAACTTTTAGTTTTCTTTGTTTATTATAATTGTGGGATTTCAAACTATTTTCTAAGGCAATTTTCCGGTCTCGCAATAGATGATTATGTGTTATATTTTGTTTCAGTTCATCTGGGAGAATATCAAAATTTTTTCCCTCCAATAAGTATTTTGGAGAGAAACCTGTTACACAATGTTCAGTTTCGTTATATTTTTGAGTACATTCATGAGCAATAGTTGTCCAAGCAATTTTATCTCTTCTTTCATTAATCTTGCACCGGATTTTTATTAACCAACGTTTGGTTTAGCCTTTCGTTCAATCCATTTGAAAAAGGCGCATTTACTGCAGTAAAAACTACAGTGATATTTTCCTTTTCTAAAAAACATTTGAAATCTTTTGAATTTATGCCTGGATATTGATCTGATAGAATTAAATCTATTTTATAATCTTTTGTTACTTTTTGGACAAGTTTTATAAAATCATTCGCACTCTGGGTTTTGGATGTCAAAATATAGGCGTAACGAGTGAAATGATCTACTAAAAGATGTAAATATGTTTTGGTTGAACGAGCACCACCAAATCCCCCTATGGTGTCTATTGACACTATTTGAAATGGATAGGTAGCGGGACCTAAGTGACACATTAGTCCAAACTTGCTTTTCCTTCTAGATTTATTTTTTATACAGATATCACAATTTTCGCAATATTTCTTTATATTATCCAATAAATTTATAGCTTGATAAAAAGGTTTAATCTTGTTTTCCATTTGCTGTCTTCCTATGTGACAGTAGTAGTGATGTACATGTTTTATTATATCTTTACTGAACTCTTCAGTTAGTACAATCTTTTCATTTTTTCCTATCTTTTTATAATATATATTATGTTTGAAAATAAGTTTATTTCTATTTTGTTTAATATCCTCATTTTTATCTTGATCGTTTAGTATGTCTTTTAATTTAACAAAATTCACTACTTTTATATTACTATCTTGATTTTCATATGATTCTAACACAGGATTTCTGCTCAAAGTATCTGCTTCTATATTATATTTGCCCGGAGAATATATTATTTTAAAATTGAACTGCGACAAATAATATGTCAAATCTCCCAGTTCTTCGTCCGTTCTGGCCTTAATATTAGTTTTTTCTAAAGGTTTGTGATCTGAAAAAACCGTAAATGTTTTTCCTATAAGCCAGTGTTGCCAGTATTTAACCGCCTCTTTTATTGCCAAACATTCAAGATATATGGCTTTTTTCTTTTTTTGGGTTTCGTTTAATTTTTTTGAAAAATATGCGCAAGGCTTTTCCTCACCGTTGGTTTGAATTTGTTTGAAAATCGCACCTATACCTTGTATACTAGCATCTGTATAAATATGTATTGGCAAATCTGGATCAAATATAGCTAGAATAGGTTTTGAGCAGAGTAGTTTCTTTATAGTATCAAAGGATTCTTGACATCTATTGGACCAAACGAATTTTTCCGCTTTTCTTAATAAGTTATGTAAGGGATCCAGTATAATTGAAATATTTGGCACATATTTTCCATAGAAATTAATTTTTCCTAAAAATTGTCTAACATTTTTTTGTGTTTTTGGTATTGGAAATTCTTTAATGGCAATCAAGTTATCTTTTAATGGAGTGACAGTATTGTTTTTTATTATGTGCCCTAAATACTTCACAGAGTCCTGTGCAAAGTTACATTTTGTGAATTTTAATTTAAAACCTTCTTTTAAAATCGCTTCCAATAACAGAGATATGTGTTCAATGTGTTTTTCGAACGTTTCAGAAAATACTAAAATATCGTCGATATAATTGACAGTAAAATTTGACAGTTTATGCTTTCTTATAATGCTACTCAAAATTCTTTGAAAAATAGCAGGAGAAGTTTTTAAACCAAAAGGTAAACAAGTCCATTGAAAGTGTGCGTCTTGAGTAACAAATGCAGTTTTGTGCCTATCTTCAATTTTAAGAGGTATAGACCAGAACGCTGAGTTTACATCAAATGTTGAAAAAAATTTACATTTTCTTGTTTTAACCATTAGATCCTCAATTAGCGGAAATGGTTGCGATTGAGGGACAACAATTTTATTTAATTCACGAAAATCTATACAAAGCCTAGACTTTCTTCCGTCTTCTTTTTTAAATGCTAGTGTTACTGGAGCGGCAAAAGGGCTATATGACTCCTCAATTAAATTATTTTTTAGTAAATTTGATACTTGATGTTCAATTTCTTTCATATCCTCAATAGAGCACCTATACGGTCTTTTACAACAGTACTTATCAATCAACAAATCAATATGGGCTTCATATCCTTTTACAGTACCTATATCATATTTGTCTTTAGCGAAGACTGAATTATATTTGCATATTAATTTATCAATAGCAGTTTTTCTATGTTGATCTAAATCATTTACTGAAATATCAAATTTATCAACACTTATATTTTCATTAAAGTTTATTTTGTACTCCTTAATGCTAGTTTCTTTTTTATCGTTTTTTGTAATATCCATGCCTTTTGTGTCATAATATATACCTTGTTTATTCCCTATGTCACTACCTGAACTGCCAGGAATTTTTTTAGTGTTTATAGGTTGCTTTTCTTCAATTTTTAGGTATTCTTTATTATTATTGCTGAGCACATTTTGGATGATCTTTAAATTCTCATTTTGAATTAAATTAAATTTTTGTATACAGTCTAATCCAACTAGAAAGTCATAGTCGAAGTTATTTTCATCTATAACAAAAATATTAACATAATTTTCAATTTCAAAAATTTTAATTTTTAAAGTTACCATTCCTATTGTTTTTTTTACGCCATTAATTGTTTTTAAATTTGCATTATTATCATAAGTAGGTTTTTTTTTTACAGATAATAATCTTGAATTTATTAAGGACACATTAGATCCTGAATCATAGATTCCTGATGTTTCCAAAGTGTCATTTATTAGTAATTTAATTTTTATTAATGGCGGCACTATTAGTTTTTTGGATCCATTTCATTTAATTCTATCTCTAATTCAGAATTGTTAACACTCCTTATTAGATCTTTTTTTAGCCTATCATTATTTTTAATTTTGAACCAACATTGGTTTTCAGGGTGGTAACGTATACCTTTATTCTCTTTTTAACAAATTTTACACGGACTAAACAAGGACTTTACATTTTTCTCTTTAATGCTACTTTCGGAAGTTACTATATTTTTATAAAATCTTTTTTTGTTTATCATATGTTCTAAACTTCTTAAATTATTAAATAAGTCTTTAGTTTCCTTTAAAGTATTCCTATCAATGTTATCTGCAATAAAATTAGGTAATCCAGTGGCAATCAGATCAATTAGAGTGAGTGTATCTATGGACTTATTTATCTCTAATAGTAGTCTCTCTTTCTTTAACGCATACTCCAGTAATGAACCCTGTTTGTATTTAAATAACATTGCATACCTGATTGGTGACCAACCCTTATCCGCATATGTTTCGCAAAAGTTATTTTTCCACGTTGCCCATTCTGAGTTTATTGTATGCTTTATAAGCATGGAACTGTACCAATCTAAACAAGAATCTTCTATAAATAACCTAAACATTTCAATTTTTTTGACATCTTCTTCTATTCCTATACGGACGCATTCCGCTTCAAAAGTAGCCATCCACTGGGACACATTAGTTATCTTGCTATTGAATTTTTCTATAATAAATTTTTCTACCATTTTCCCCATATTAAGTTTCGATGAATCTTTTTTCATTTCAGCGAAGCTTTCCACGATTCTTGCTAGAGATTCTTCTGAAAGTCCTGTTGTAGAAGTTTGTGGTTTTGTTTGTTCCTCCAATAGGTATTCCATAAACTGTTTATTTCCATCGTCATCACAATAAACCGCCTTCATCTCCGGGGTCATGGAAATCCACACCTGTCGTTTATCATGTCGTTTTTGTAAGGTAGCCTTTACTTTCTGAAAGATTTGGGTCTGTACTATTCTGTCATGTAATTTTACAGGTTGTAACTTATTTGGGATCGCAAAGGTCCGGCCATCTGAATCCTTGATTGTCGTTACACAAATAATATTTGTTTTTACATCATCACTGGCTTTGAGCATGAACTCAAATCGTAATTTTTCCATTATTCGTAGTAACCAGCTGTATAATGTTGTTTTATAATATGTAAATTTTATTTATTAGATATGTAGGGAACAGTAAAACTATAACTATAAGTGTTTCTCTGTAAATAGAAAAACAACATTAAGAGCTATTGTTTCACTACTTTCAGTTCTTATAAATTACTTTTATTTAAGTATTGTAATAATATTATTTTAATGTGAAATTATCAGAATCTCCATATTTTATCATGCTGCCAATCCGTCAATATAAACGGCCAGTCCCTTATACATAGACAAGTTTGTAAACCAAAAAGTTATAATACGGAAAACTATAAACTAAATGAAGGGTCACTTCGTTTACATATATACAACATGTAACGTAATTAACGCACACCCTCAAACACCCCAATTAGAATATTATGTTGTTATCATAATACATACACTGAATTTTTAATTTATCATGTAAATGCATTGTTATTGACTAAGTTAGTTTCTTGGAACAAAGGTTATTTTTCTTTATTTTGAATTGAATGATGGAATTTGTATGAATACAATAAAACTGCGATTTTAAAAGTCTTATTACTTTGACTTACGATTCATTAATTTTTTTTTTTGCTATACAGGGTTAATAGGGCTTTAATTTCCGTAGTTTTAATTATTTAATTATATAAAAAAATATAGAAATCGATTCAGTAAACGATTCTAAACAAACTATTTTCAGGATCTGCTTTAATTAAGTTACATGTTGTATATACATATATATAGGGTTAATTGCGCCAATTATTATCAGTTAATCACAGCTGGGATGCAGATTGCATCACCCTCCCGCTCGCAAAAAATATGCACAGGCCAATATAAATTAGCAAATTACATGCATCAACCAATTACCCATCACGTATTTTAGTCCACCACGGAAGATCACCAAGGGGATTAACACGTTGAACGGCAAAGTATAACTGATTTGATTATAGATTCCCGCTAAGTAACAGCATGTTCCATTGCTTTTATTAGTAATTCGAAATATTTATCACCAGCGATGTGGGAGCAAGGTAAATGATGCTATGCGATCTTAAAAATAATAGTATAGCAGAACGGTCAAAACATGCGAAGCATGGTCTTTTCAGTTGTGCAATGGTGTTGCTGCTATGTGGTTTATTTATTTATGATATGGTAAACCAACAATTACATATTAAAATAGAAACAAAACAATTCGAGAGTCACAGTCTGATACGTATGTCAATTACAGGCGTATACAACATTCTCATTAACACAGCACAACGTGCAAATATGTAGGTTTATTCCCACCAATCCCTGAGTGATCGGCGATGTTAAACACCAGCACGCGGTCAGTCTAAAGACAGATGACAGCCAAAGTGGTTTTATTTCTGAGCGTCCATGGTCGGGCTTCGGTTCTGGTTATAGTCATTAGACAACAGTCGTTAAGCCATGTCAGAAGGCTAATGGGTGGCTTCAACAACTCTGACAATGTGGTAATCACTACACATACGTTAAGTAAATATATTCTTTGCGTCCCTTGCTTGTCTTAAACGTACAAATACCTTGTCCGGGTGAAAAAGGACTTTCTATCAGGACTGCGCTGAGCAGGGCTGGGGAACTAAACACATGTGGAAAAGCAGCCTTAAACCACAAATAACCTCGGTTCATAAAAATATAATCATAAGAAAAATACAGTAAACCACATAGTTAAACATTTTCTCATTAAACTTTCAGTATTAGTGGCAAATTAAATTTGTTGAGCTGATTAGCGCAGTTCATGAAGTTATTCCACAGTTTATCGTTAGTTTGCATGTGCTAGCTTTACTCGAAAACTGTTCGGCGGCGCCGTAAATATTGGTGTAGGGTACATGTTACAAGAATTTATACCGAAGATTTTCTTTATTTTATTATAAGTACCATGAGAAGACAGACAGTGGAAGGACTGTGTAAAAATATAATAAATTAAATAAAAGATTCTGTAACATGTCAATGCTTTGATTAATTAATAGAAAGCAAGTTTCACAAAATGTTCTGGGCGTTGTAGACTTTTACAACACGCCTGTATTTTTTACTCCAGTGTAAGTATCAAGGTTGTATTATAATCTTTCCATATAAGAATAAATAGATCATTAATAAATAAAAAAATAAACCATGTTTGTTTGTATAATAGTCGCTAGCAACGTTGGTTACGTCGACAAACATGATTATTTTTTTTCATCCTTCTTATTTTTATTTAACGTTTGTTGTAATTAATCATTCTGAATAACTAATCCGGACAGTCAACAGTACTTACTTAAAACCTTGTACATCGTTGATGCTTTTTTAATTACAATAAAATTCAGACCCTCTTAAAGTTCATACCTTGTACCCCAAAGCTTTCCTTGTAATTGGTGGGCTAAGTCGGGCCGTTCTTACAAATTGTTTATTTCGGTGTAACGAGGTTACGGGCTAGCTACGAGCTCGTCTAATTATGTAAAGTAGTCGAGTTATATGGCAGTAACTTGTTGGCTTTAGGCCAGCCGTGAGAACCATGGCTTACGACTTATTTACTTGCCCATTAGATTTACGTGTATATTTAAAAAAGATAAAAAAACATTCTTAACCAACACAGATACGAACTAATGAGCCCATCTTTGTACTGCGTCCCAGTGTTGGACAAATAGGACCACCTCACCATTACCTACCATACTTTGTTGAAGCACTGATCTTATCCGTTTGCTTACGAAAGAAGATACTATCAATATCATCATATCAGTCGAAAGACGTCCACTTCTGTACAATGGCCTCCCCAAGAATCACCACAATAGCCAGTCCTGCGCTGCCCGCATCCAGCAGCTTCCACGGTCGGACTCTTGCACGGTCGTCGGTCCACCTTGCAGGCGGTCTGCCCACGCTCCGTCTTCCGGTTCGTGGTCGCCACTCGAGAACCTTTCTGCCCCATCGGCCGTTGGTTCTGGCTCTGTGGCTGACGGCCATAAAGAATATCGCCACCCCCTCTCATCCCGTGGGGGAATGTAGAAGTCGTCCCGAGGGAATATGTATACCAGAGAACGGGCAGCAGCGTTCTTCTGAGTACCATGTTCATCTAACTGCGTTCGCCAACCTGTCTGCCAAGCGTGGCGATTATGGCAAATCCCCTCAATTATCAATATCGTAACCGTCAAAATCCATCAGAATCCGCAGGCGAATCAAAGTAGCTGACATAGCCAAAAGAATTGCCAAACTGTAGTGGCAGTGGTTGGGGCACATATCTGAACCGACGCCCGCTGTTGCAGAAAGGTTCTTGAGTGGCGACCACAAACCGGAAGACGGAAGGGCAGGCCTCATATAAGGTGGACTGACAATCTAGCAAGGGTCGCGGGAAAGTGGTATAGGCATATATTCCTAAAACAGGTTAACTGCTAGTAATTATTGGTGTACTATCTGCAGTTTTAAAAGCCTGTAATATTTCTAGCTTATCTACTAATTGTTTGTACCTTATGTGAGATAAGCGTTTCTTATAATAGTTCTAATAATAGCGCACACTCACACACATACTTTTTTATTCTAACAAATAGCCAGTTGGACTCACCGGTCCGGAAGTAATCGGCGAGGGAAAGCACCTATGTGTGCGGTCAGTCCATAGATGGGTGACCGTCAAAGGGGTTTAATTTCGGATCGTCTACGTTCTTCGGAGGGTACGTTAAGCTGTCGATCCAGGTTGTTCTTGTTAGAAGACAGTCGCTGAGCCAATTCAGAAGCCTTTTTTTACGGTGGTGGAAATGCTCAAATTGTATTTCCGTCGCTTGGGGAAGCGACGGGGTATGTGGGGCTCCCCACTAAAACCACCACGGAAGCCAGCCTCACAGCGCTTGTAGCGGGGCTCTGGGTACTCGTGAACGATCACACCAGTACCCCTGGCCTGCACTGCAACCTCTGCTTGACTCTCACTCGGGGAGAAGAGGGGAATGAATGCTTCCCCCTCTCTCCAGCACGCACAAGCGTGTTTAGGCAACCTGAGCTACAGCAGGTTACCTGTACCCGGGACTTCTTATACAAGACGAGTGGAGTTTCCCTCCTCCAAACGCTAGCGATCCCAGAGGCAGCGCCCATCCGCCGGGGAAAAGTCAGTCGGGCACCGCATACTCTCTCGAGCTGGGATTAACTCTCAGCGCCGGATGTCGGAGGCCTACTGGTCGCCTTGTACTACTCTGACACCAGGCTAACCACTACCCATAGGATAAAGAAAGCTTCTATCAAATGTCCTGAGTCTAATATAAATGTATTTTTATAACATAGTATCCAGTTTGTATCAGCATAACAAGTTCTGTTATGATGGTAAATTAATAAGAGGCTGGTAAGGTCAGCAACAAAAACTAATTATAATAGTCCTATTATTATTAAAACTGACGTGACTTGCTAACATAGTGAAAGATAATAACGGGTAACTCGCGTAATTAATTTTGTGTTGGATTCGACCAACCGTTTCAACTTCTTCTGGAAGTCATCTTCAGGCCGAATGCGACCCGCACGACGACGACGGGACGCGACGTCATAAAATTACCGTGAATCCAACATAAAATGATATACGTGAGTTACCCGTTACTATCTTTCAATAATAGTCCTACTCGAATTTTGGCTAAGGCGGCCAGTGTTAACGGAGACTAACCAATTACACTGAAACTTAAAATGAAGGAGATTTTGCGTAAACCCAGATACACTATCTATTCCCTCACATTCATAATCCAATAGGACTGCTATCCGACTCGACTGGGGAGAGATCAGAAAGTCCGACAAATTCTAAAGTATGGGCTGCTTCTGGGTGTGTCTCTTGTCAGAAAAATCTTGATGATACTTTTTGGGCCAACGCGGGATTCAAACCCAGGAACTAATTTTCTGCGGCTGAAGATGAGAGAGAGAGAACATTGAGACTGGCCGCCATGGCTGAAATACAACCACGAGGACATTATCAATTATTAATTTTTGTTGCTAACTGTACTAGGGTAGGGTGTTTATCTTAAATTAGTTTAATCTACATAACAGCCGATAAAACCGTACATAGGCTACGGAAACCACTTACCATCAAATGGGCCGTACGCTGGTTTGTTGACTTTTACATTAAATTATAACTACAGCAGGATTCCCATTGATTAAACAACGTTTAATACGCAGAGAGAAAACAGAGAAAGACATTCTTACAGTTCAACTCATTTAATATCTGCACCATTAAACTGTAGCGTAACAAGTTAATGAGACTAATACCTACCTCTCTAATATCCACCCCTGCCTGCAACTCCTGTAAGCCAGAATCAACAATAGCACACGATTAGCGGTGAGGCTCAGGCATGACTCGTGGAATCACTTCAATTGTCTTGGATTTCACAAAGAATTTAATCAAAAAGAAACTAGGAGAAATTAGAAAAAGTAGTTCTACTTCCTCCCATAGTAAAAGCAGTTTCACTTGCATCCAAAGTGGGAGACAGAATGATATAACGAGGCTAGAGCCTCATATAACGAGAGATTTGCTACTAAAGAAGCCAACTGCAAAATCACCTAGGATAAATTTTAAGGGTACTCTCCATTCAGATATTATAATGGTTCCAATAGTAAGTATGGCAAACGTGCTTATACACACGGAGGCTGATCCATCCACGGATGCACCCACCGTTTTTTCGTCCAGCAAGAGGATTTTCTAATTGCTTGAGTAAAATTGAATGGTATTGTTTATTTATTTTATTATAATTCACTGGATGACAACGGTTCTGTGCGTGCCTACATAACAACCAATCACAATATAAGTAAAATACACGACATTTAAAAAAAATCGTAAACTGAAAGCAAAAGAAGACGAAAAAAGTAACCCCGGAGTTTCTTAGTGGCTTTCTTCTCCGGGTCGTCCACCTAGGTAGCTAGAGAAAGCCGCAGGCTAGCTAGGGTAGGTTCCTCAGCAGCGAGGATCGCTTTGGCCCCTTAACGCGTGATCGGTGATCCCATGGATGTGATAACACCCTCATTTAGAATTTCGTATTTTGCTTTAGTCTTCCATTCTTTAATTTTAATATAGTAGAACTAAATTTCAAAATAATACATTAGTAACTTGTTATTTATTTAAGGATCTCAGAAAATTAATATGCGAATAAACAAACCGCACGGGCGGACTAATAAATGTTTTTTGTAACTTTTATACTATCCACTATGTTTATGTACTGCATTGCGAGCTCGACAAGTACAAGTGTATGTTAATACCCAAGTGCCGAATAAATTTCATTTCATTTCATGTTCCAAAAGTATGTGGTTAGCAGTTTGTTCATATTCGGAATAGGAAGTTGAAACAAAGGTTGATTGGTGAAGGTACTAATTTGAAAGAAAGTAATTTACTTTTAAAATTCCAGGGTTCAGTAAGAAACAATGCCGCACAATGGTCTACGATTAGCCAAGTTTTATTTAACCATTCGCTAACGTCTGGGAATAACTGTTTTGTTTTGTTAATACATACTTACATAGATAATTACACCATACACAGGACAAAACACATGTCCATGCACACAAATATCTGTCCAGGGGCTCTACCGGCTAAGTCACCGAACATCGATTTCTTATATGGCGTTCAAATAAATATAGCTTAAAAATTACTTAATCAATCGTTAAATGGGCTTCAAACTTGACAGTCGATTCCGGACCATTTATGACGTCGCATGTGCTCATGGAAGCCGATTTAACGATTGATTAAGTAATTTTACCTTTATTTATTTACGAAACCGATGTTCGGCGACTTAGCCGGTAGACCCCCTGGGTGGGAATCAAACCCACGTCTTGCGGCGTAAAAGGCCAGCATTAACCAACCACGCCAATTGGCCCTATACAACTATGTCCGATTTCCGGCAAATTTTATTTTATTAAGATTGCACTACAATAAGCAGTCCGTACGTTTGCTGTGTTTTTTGTGAGTTTATTGGTTGAAAGCTTGAGGGAGCCATGAGCCTTCGCTGTCAGCTATTATTGCGGGTTCTCAATACAAGCGTACAGACGCCGGCACATCAAGCTACCACAATCTGTCAAATTTCCCCAATTGAAAGTGAACTTTATGCATATGTGATAAAGTTGAAAATCTATAAAAGAAATTTGACAGATTGGGGTAACTTGATGTGCTGGCGTCTGTACAATTTTTGTTTCCGTAGTCACTTAGTGTTCACTCGGGGCACCCAGACGGGTAGGCAGAGACAACTAAGTTCCATTTGTAACGATTCTTGCACACCTCTTTCGCCTCATTTACTGTCTTTTTATTCTTCATACATGCTCGCCGGTTTAGGGTACTTCTGACCTGGCCTTTCTTGAGAACGTCTCCGATATGGTCAGGTCTTCCCCTTCCGGTTGTACCATTCACACAGGCCAGGTATACTTCTTTTGTCTATCTTCTTTTATTCATCCTTTCTAAATGCCGAAACCATCTCAGCATACCTTTTTCAATCTTTGTGACTGTATCCTCTTTCACACCACAACGCTCTCTTATATCAGTATTTCCTAGTCGGTCTATCAAAGTGATCGAATTTTATACCTATAATTTTTGTTGATATCATAATATATCTCTGTTTTGACAGATGTTATAACCCTGAACCACGACCGTGCTGTAATAACATTACCACAATAAACATCGGAGCAGTGAGCACGCACCGCTGATGGCCAACTTAATAAAGCCATAATATTCCGCGATATAATTACACCCGTAATATTGATTATTACTGCTGTAATATAACGTCTAACAAATGTAGCTGCACATATTTTCACAGCGCAATTAAGATTATAATAATAATAATAATAGATCATTAATTTCTCTCATATTAGGTACACTAGGTAACCTTAAAAATCTTAAATTTAATTACAATTTGATAGCTTAGATTTAGACCTTTGTGAGAGCTGGAGTCTATACTGAGTTCGAGACCTGTATGACAGATTATATAATTATTATTGTCCTTCAGGCCGAATTTCGGCCACGGCGGCCAGTCTCAATGGAAACAAGCCAAATGCGCAGGACATATTATAGTGCACAAGTGTCTGCGCAAACACAGGGACATTTTCTGTTCCATCACTCTCATGATCCGATGGGACGACTATCGACACGACCGAAAAGAGGCGCGTGATCGACAATAGTGAAGGTCTTTGGGGGAAGCCTTTATCCAGCAGTGGTGATGACAATGATAGAGTAGTATAAGATTAATAATTAAGAGTTAATTAAATTAAAGATATAAGGCTTTCCAAACATGATAGGTATTAACATTATAAGATAAAACTTATATTATTAAGTAACAAATTAGCAAGCGAAACTTTGCAGGAATGTTTAACAATAGCAATTATTTTTTAATATGTTTAATTAGTCTATTATCGAAGTTAGGTATCGATAATCGATTAACACATGAATAGCTTAATATCGTTTAATACTTATTGAATTTAACGAAATTTAGAATTTAAGTGGCTGGTAATAAATATTTAGAATATAGTCCCGTAAGGAAATTATTATAATGGCAACCTTCAAGAAGCGAGCCTATTCTTTTCTTGAAGGCCGGCAACGCAATTGTGGCTCCTCTGATGTTGCGAGTGTCCATTGGCGGCGGTGACCACTTATCCTATTTTTCACATCCTATTTTAAATAAAAAAAAACAAAGTATATACAACGTTTTAGTATAAACTTATATATTTCTTTAAACGTAGTATACAGAAACTTCCAAGAATCAAACCATGATTGACGTATTTTGTTTGTACATCCAAGCTATCAACTTGGCCGAGGTAACTCGAACTTTCAGGCGTCTGCACAAATCCTATAAACATATTTTTAGTTCAGTTATTTATAATTAATAGAATTAGTTATTTCTAATTCTATAACTTAACCTAAACGAATGATAACTAGTTTTAACCTAAAATAATTATAATAAATACGACAAATCACACAGCATATATACATAATTAACAGAAAACATCCATACCAAGACAATTAGATATGTTGACAATTGTATGATGTTCATGAACAGAAATATTTGCCTTGAAGATATTATAGATATTACGGGCGTAGTTGTCACATCCTTGCAGGTCGTGGGTTCCATTCCCACGCAGAACACATATTTTGTGTGCATGAATATGTCTGTTTGTACTGACTCTGGGTGTAATTATCTATATAAGTACGTATTTACAAAAGAAAAGTAGTACTTGTATGTAGTATACATATTACTTTTCTTTCAATATTTTTTTCAGTTATCAGTTATCTTTCAATATTTTTTTTTTTATTTAATTATTAATGTACACACGGAAAAGGAATACAGAAAATAAATTTTAAAAGAAAATAACATGAACAAAGGCTGCTTATTTCAATGAAATTTCTTCCAGCAGACCCGCGAGAGGAGAAATTAAAAGAGATATAATATAGCGTGTGTAGTTTCTAGTAATACATATATACATACACTACATGCTAATATACATAAATACTTATAAAATACAAAGATAAATATCTATATACACATACATATACATACAACTAGGATGACGAAGAGAGATAATGTGCTTTGACACGATTTTTAAATATTGAAACTGTTTTACATTGGCGAATGTTAGGGGGAAGAGAATTCCACAACCTGACCGCATGAACCGTATAGGAGTAGGAGTAAAAATCAGTTTTATGTTGAGGGATTAGGAGAAGAGATCGACGATGGGATCTGCAGGGAGCATCGGAACAATGAAGATAGGAAAAACGGTCCCGTAGGTAGGAAGGGGATAAGGGATTGTGAAGGATATTGAAGAGGAGACACAATATACGAGTATTCCTGCGAAGTCGAACGGGAAGCCACTTGAGATCCTTGCGAAAATTGGAGACATGATCATATTTCTTAAGACCGAATATAAAACGAATGCAGAGATTTTGCAAGCGCTCAAGTTTATTCAACAGCTCCTCGGTGACATCCAGATAGCAGCAATCAGCGTAGTCTAGAATGGGTTGTAGAAGAGTTTGAGCAAGAGAGATTTTCGTTTTCAAAGGCAGAAAGTTTTGGAGATGACTTCAGAGACATGTGCCTTCCAAGAAAGATTACAGTCGAAGGTTACACCCAAATTTTTAGCAGTTTCGGTGTATGTTATTGCATAGCCATCTAAATAAACAGCAGGAATGGACGCGATCTCCAGATATCTTAACATATGCCTGCTTCCAATGATCATGGCCTGGGATTTACTCGGGTTAATTAAAAGATCATAGGACTTAGCCCATTGGTTTATGTGTTCCAAGTCAGAATTTATAGCAGAGATGGCGGCAGTAACATTGTTATGGGCGAAGGACCTGTAAAGTTGCAAATCGTCTGCATACAGATGGAAGTTAGAGGAGATAACTCTTGTAACGGAGTTTATGAAAATGGAAAAAAGTAAAGGAGAAACAAGCTCTGCTTATTTTGGGATCAAATGGCCGTGTGAGAATAATGTCCCAGGTTATTATTATAGAAACCGGAACCTTTGAACAGATAGGCAGTACCATCAACCGAGTTACAGAAATTGTAAAGAGATCTTTTAAAGTATTCGCAGCTATTTTATTACTCGTTAATTCATTACTTCGCTGTAATAACGCACAACATAGTAGATACTAACATTAGCAGGGTAGTGATTCGATTTAATAACTGGGTACTAAGTCTATGGTTCATTTATAGAGAATTCTAGGCTTATTGAAAAACAGCCATAAACTCTGTTATGTCTATACTTTCTGGTTTTATTGAATCTATTACTTTTAAAGGAAACATATATTTTTATTTACGTACAGTGCGTGCCGTTTATGGTGACATCGAAGAGAAATTTGGTAGAAACATTACTTACAATGTGCTACGGGCATTTTCACGTTAACATTGCTATAATTATGTGTTTTATGTGTCATTAAACTTACCAAACCTCATTAGGAAGAGTTTGACCTTTTTTTAACATGACGGTTACAAGAAGCCTAGGAGGCTTTCTCTGCTTCCAAATAATAGCATTTATAGTAGGTGGACCAAAATATAAATATAAATAGCCTAGATGGTAGTGCTCCTGCCTACGAAGCTGGTGGTCCTGGGTTCGAATCCCGGTAAGTGCAAATATTTGTGCGATGAGCACGAATATTTGTTTCTGAGTCATGGATGTTTTCTATGTATATATTTATGTATCTATATAAGTATGTATATCGTCGCCTGGTACCCATAGTACAAGCTTTGCTTAGTCTGGGGCTAGGATGATCTGTGTGACATTGTCCCCTGATATTATTATTATATTATTAATAATAATATCATCATAATATTATTAATAACATAATAATATTATTATTAATAATATAATATAAATAGTTTATTAGAAATTAGAATAGTTTATTTTTACATTAGTCATTAGTGGTTTTAATTCTTTAGCTATGTATTGAGTACTTATACTTAAACTTAGACACAGACATATTGCAAGTCACAGTAGTCCATAATCAGCTCAATGTAGTTTGATTTTTTTGTATAATTCATGTTTATAAGTATAATAAATAAATAAATGTTATAAATATCTTCATTATCTTTTGTAGAATTACGTTATTTGCAAGACGTCATTTTAAACTAAGTATGATATTATAAAGTTTATGGACATCAAACTTCTTATCATAATGACGTCAGTTATTATATTACTAGCACCGCTTTTATTGTCTTGAAATAAAAGCGGTACCAGTATAAACGGCTTCTACTGTACTTCAGTTAAGTAAAATTAAATATCCTTCAAACATCTCAATATATTTACATAAGTGTCGAACGTATTGCTTCGAGATATTACAGCATTATAAATATTAAGTGAGAATTAACATAATTATCTAGGTATGTACAGTAAATGCACATGTTTGTTGCACATAACATACATATGTATAAGTAGTAATTCCGCTCCTTACCAAATATCGGCTACGCATCAATTCTTAAAGAAGACCATCAAACTACGATGGATACATGATAGTGAGAAAACACAGTTGCATTGTCCATTCGCTGATTCTCATAATACAATGGGACGACTAACTGACACGGCCAGGGAGAGATCAGGCGCAGGAGAGGCATTACATGCTCTCCAAGGCGCGGGTGTCTAACAACGTCATCTTCCGGACTTCGGGCTGTTACTGGATGTTTTTGTTGCCAGAAAAATATAAATTAAACATTTGGCCCTACTCAGCATTCGAAGATAAAGATAAAGATGCATTTATTTGTATGAAACATATGTTACATATTTTACATGTGGTGTTACAATGATAGTTATAGTGGTATCAACATGTCCTGCCGAATCAGGCGTACAAATGACTTAAAATTTATATATGTAAAATAGTTTGCCGCAATTCAAAACACAATAATTTCACATATTTGGCACAATAGACTTATCTAGTAAAAAATCATTCACACTATAGTACCCTTTTTTACAAAAGTAATTCTTTAAATTTCTTTTTGAATAAGTTTATTGTTAGGGTTTTATATGAAAAAGGTATTTTATTGTAGATTTGATTTTATAGTATTTTATTGTATGTTTAACTTTATCAACAGCTCTTGAACAGACCACCGCTACAAAAATGCGGGAGTCAATTCAATACATATATACAATAATATTCCTGTTACAACGAACAGATACCTACCCACAAATTATTATTTTTATTTAAAGTGTTCATTTATTTCAGAAACACACCAGTACAATGTTTGGGATATGCAGAAACTATTTATTAATTTTAAAGTACACCAAGTTGCGAACAAATTGAAAATATTTTTTATGCATGCATTAAGTTGTTTGGCTTGTGATAATTCCAAACCAAGCGACATTGTTTGCTCTTTATCTGTGTCACAGGTACTTACTCTTAATTTCGCACACAATTTCAACGGCGCCGTGGCTTAGTTGGTTAAAGCGCCTGTCTAGTAAACAGGAGATCACGAGTTCGAATCTCGTCGGGGCCTAGTTATTCTTTTTGTGTATGAAAATGAGCTAAATTGTCAATTCCAAATGATTGTATTAAATTATCTTATCTGTTTAATAATCCCCTTCATTGATATTCATTTATGGCATATTTATATTACATGTCTATCTATCAATCTTTAGAATAAAATATATCGAGCGTGAATATATTTTAAATATTTAGCTGTGTATTTAGTAAAACGTTTACAATGTAAAACGTTCCGAAATAAATTCGTAAGCAGTGAGTTTATGAATTTATTTCAGAACGTTTATCGACAATGTTAATATTATATATTATAATTTTTTGGTCTATGAAGGTATAGTTGATACAAACTGCGCCTCATATTGAAACTGTTAATGCTACAAAATCCACCCTTACTGCATATGTAATTAAGTTGCTATTCAAGGTCGTAGTAAATCCATTGCATGGCGTTTACTGAACTATGCAAATGTAATGAGTAGATAATGAATAGTATTCTGCATTTTTTAGGGTTCCACTAAAATTTTAACCCGAACAACATAGTTTTGTCTGTATGTCTGTCAGAGCCAATTTACTCCGATTCTAAATGGAACCCATCATAAAGCAACACGGCCCACCGGCAGACCGGAGTCTGCCGGTGGGCCGTGTTGCTTTATGGAACCCATTAAGTGAAAGTCAAGAAGTTACTGTGTGGTGAAGGCGGCGAATATCATAATATCATCACCCCATCTCATCTCGTGTGGGCCATAGAAGTCAACCCAAGGAAATATCTACCAGAGGACGGGCAGCAGCTTTTGAGTACTATGGCCATCTTACTGCAATCGCCACCCCGTCCGCCAAGCGTGGCGATTGTGCCATATTCCCCCAAGATTATTCTTAGGGGAGGATTTTATCCAGCAGAGGACTTCTGACAGCAGTTACGATGAAGTAGTTATACCTATGAGTTGCTGTGACCCGAACGGAACACGTGGGAATAGTTATATGAACAAATGAATTTTGAATATCGATATCTCTTTTAAAGGGCAAATTGCAATATAATAAGTAACTCACGAAAAATACGGTGTTAAACCAAATGAAAATAGTGAATGATAATAATGATCTTAAAAATCTATTCTTTTTGTAGTTTTAAAATCAATAGGTTAAAAATAGTTCGAAACTTAACTATCCTGTTGGTCTAGTAGGTTAAAAATAGTTCGAAACTTAACTATCCTGTTGGTCTAGTAGGTTAAAAATAGTTCGAAACTTAACTATCCTGTTGGTCTAGTAGGTTAAAAATAGTTGAAACTTAACTATCCTGTTGGTCTAGTAGGATAAAAATAGTTCGAAACTTAACTATCCTGATGGACTAGTGGGTTAAAAATAGTTCGAAACTTAACTATCCTGTTGGTCTAGTGGTTAGTGAGCTTGACTGCTAAGTCAGGGGTCGTAGGTTTAATCCCTACACAGAACAAATGTTAATGAGCACGATTATTGCTTGTGCCTGAGTGTAATTTTTCTATAATATGTATGTATTTAGAAATATATGAGTATGTTTATCAGTTGTCTGGCTGCCATAGTAGAAGTTCAGAAACGAAGATAAATGCATCGTGCAATCTAATTATTTGAAAAAAGTTTTATAGATAACAAAAAACTCTATAAGCCTATTTGATTATTATATCATCTTTATAGGGTGTACGAAGTCAATTCACCCAACCGAATATCCCCACGCGAATTTCTCCGGGTTTTTAATTTTTGTGGGTATACACAATTATATATAGTGAGTTACAAAGGGTTCAATATACTTATGAAATACCCAACAGAACTATTAAAACATCAGTTTGCGTATACGCAGTAAAATATTTTCTTATCATACAAAGTGCTTATCGGCATTTTTGTACGGTAAGTGAAGTGAAACAGCCTTTTGTGCAAGTTAAGTGTGCTCTTTAAGTTTTTCAGTTTTTGATTGAACTTCTTAAGTATACATATATAAACAAGAGCTGTTGAACTTCGTACCAATATTTTTTATATATATATACAACATGTAACGTAATTATGCACACCCTCAAACACCCCAATTAGAATATTATGTCGTAATCATAAAACATACACTAATTTTTTAATTTAACATGTAGGTATATGCATTATTATGTACTAAATTAGTTTCTTGGAATAAAGTTTATTTTTCTTTATTTTGTCTTGAATGATGGAATTTGTAGGAATACAAATAAAACTGCGATTTAAAGGTCTTATTACTTTGATTTACGGTGCATTTCAATTTGTTTTGACTGTACAGGGTTAAAATAACCATAATTTCCGCTTTAGTTATTTTGGAAAAAATTACCTATAAAAAAAATGATAGAAATCGATTCAGTAAACGATTCTGAACAAACTATTTTCAGGATGTGCGTTAATAAAGTTACATGTTGTATATAAGGTACACCGACAACTGTCTCCCCTAAGACCCTCTTCTCCTCTCTATTCTTCGGTTGCCTAGATGGTATGAACTCTTCTAGAATTAGAACGACTAGAAGAATAAAAGAATAGTGATAATGCCGCCAATTCTTATATTTTTGTACAATATCTTTAGTTCGTGATTAATATCAATACAATTTAAGTAAGAAATTGATATTTTTTATTCACTTCAAAGCATGTTTCTTAATATATAACATAGTAAAAAAATCCGGAACGGAATTCCAAATATTTAAAACCATTTAAAAACTATTTACATTTGAAAATAGAACACTGGCTTTAAAATGCAGTGTGTTTCAACTATTTGTTCGAAACATTGCTCCATAATGGGAATAAAGAAAAAAAACGATTTGTCATTTGTTTTTATATTTTGGCGCCATTTTAAAAATATTGTGGGACGTCGCCACATATTTGTAATATGATTTTCTTCGTTAATGAATGAAGTTGGAAGCAGTTTGACACTCGGCTCAGGCGGGTTGTCGATAAAGCACCATGCAAGTCAACTGTTTATAGCTGGTTTCCAGAAGATATCAATATCAGTCATGAATTTCGTGATTGTCGTAGATCTACCGCTGAAGCAACGAAAACTTCAATGCTGTACAGAAACGATCGGCCATGGGACCTACAATGAATTTCGGGCATCTTTAAGCATAGGTATAAGTACAAAAATATTTTGGGTATGAAAAGCTTTCGGGCATCTTTAAGCATAGGTATAAGTACAAAAATGTTTGGGGTATGAAAAGCTGTGTTCCTAAGGCTCAAAAATCGGACCGCGATTCTTGGAGCAATGCCATGGTTGCCAGATTCAACGAAAGAACCTCAAATTTGATGTGCCACGTAGTCACAGGTGACGATCCCAAAACAAAGCGGCAATCGGCGGTTTGAGTCTCTGCAGGTGAGCAGAAACAAATTAAAGTGGCGAGTTTGCCGTCTGCCACTAAGCTTATGCTTACTACTTTTTCATAAAATACACGTCGCTTTGGATGATCATCGACCATCTACCACTTTGAAAACGCAGGCTACAAAAATAACCAAAAGTGCCATATCATTTTGCACTTTGACAACGCAGGCTACAAAAATAACCAAAAGTGCCATATCATTTTGCACTTTGACAACGCAGGCTACAAAAATAACCAAAAGTGCCATATCATTTTGCACTTTGACAACGCAGGCTACTAAAATATTCTTACTAAAATTTACTAAGCATTGCCGCACTTAAACTTGCAAATAAACTAAGTAAGTTCTTGGAAACATGTTTATACTATGTTTAATCTGTATAATATATTTTTTCAATTTCAAAAGTTAGTTTTCTTTCTGGACCTGTATTCACAGGTTAACAAAGATTATTTGCAAGTTTAAGTGCGGCTATGCTTAGTTAATTTTAGTAAGAATATTTTGAGAATCAATAAATATTTTTTTGTGCAGTCATACTATTTTATCTTATTTTTACAGAAATATTAAGTGCACTTTCATCATCATCCATCCACCAGCAGCCGAAATAAATCTATTGCTGGACAAAAGTTTCTCCCAAAGATTTCCACAATTGCCGGTCTTGCGCTAGCATCCAGCGGCTCCAGCGATTCTCACAAGATCATCGGTACTGCACACGTTGCGTCTTCCGATTCGTGGTCACCACTCGAGAGCCTTTCTGCCCCAGCTGCCGTCTACGAGCTATGTGCCCTTCCCACTGCCATTTCACCAGGTATTTAACTGGGGAAATTTTCTACGATTCTAAGTATGGTTGGACCCACCTTGCTTCTTCTTCGGGCTATGTCGGTTACTTTGGTTTGCCTGCGGATTTCGACATTTCTGATTGGTCTCACAGGGAATGTCTGAGCTATAAGGACTTTTTACATTTAATTTTGAGCATCAATTTTTTATCACACATTAAGATATTTTACATGCTATTCAATAATTGTATGTACATGTTCTAGGGTCATATATATGTTACATAAATATTCTAAAATATTTATATGGGGAATTTTAGCTATTTCTTTTCGTAGGTAAGAATCGTGCGATAGTGAAAACTTGTTTTAATTATGTTGGTAGAATATTCATTTTTCATTTTGTGTGATGAATAACACAAAATGAAAAATGAATATTCTTCGACAGTGTTGACAGAAATCTCAAAAAATCAAATATTTAAATGCGAGATAATTTGGTTTCAGCACCAAATTATCTCGCCTTAGCCATTGGCCTTACGTAGGTATGTTATATATATTAATTATACTATCATTATCTTTTTTCTAATAATTATATTTATATATAATATTTTTGTGCGTGGAGCTTGGCGTTCTTTTCCTCTATGAACAGCTTATCTATGGAAATACCTACACCTGGCTGAATAATACAACAGTAGGTTTAACTAAGGCCGCCGTGAAAGCGAAATGGATGACAACACATATTTCTTTTAACGACATTTCAATTAAAACTAATACAAATGCGCTGTTGAAACTAGAAAAATTATATGTCCTTAGTCTTACATAAATGTGAATTATACCTGTATTTATTTTGTAATGTGTAATAAAGTGTACCAACTATTCATACATACTCATAGGCAGAGACAAGGGATTTCCGCTCCCTACGATCCTGGCACATCACATTTGCCTCCTTTGCCCCTATTCCATATGTCGTACATACAGGTCTGCCTTGCGTTTTTCTAGATTATTTTTAAACATGAGTAAGCCTAAGAGACTATCAATGCCGGGCAAGGCACAAGGCAGATTTCTTCTATAATATATTGAACTAAGTCAGAAATTATTTAACACTGCTCTACCTCTATTTCCTTCGTCATGTCAGCCGAAAGAAGTCTACTACTGGAGATAGGTCTCTCCCAGATACCTCCAAAGTGTTTGGTCTTGCACTACTAGCCTCCTACGAATTCCTGCCACCCTCACAACATCATCGGTCCATCTCGTGGGACCTATGCTGAAAACCATCCATTATACGGAAATTATTAAAAGTATTAGATTTTTTAAGAATTTTAGATATAACACACGCATGCTACATCTCTTATCCAACCAGTTGTAACTTCAACAAAAAATTAAATCGCTAATAAAATTAAATTACTAATGTAATTACAGAGTTAAATCCAAAAACAATACAAGAATCTTTTTATGATCTAGAAAATTTTAAAACTGCACGTCACGCGCCGTCGGCGGGAACAAACAAAGTCGTAAACGCGAACAATAAAGGAGACTTTCGAACTCCCCCCTAGGATAAACACAGTGTCAGTCCATCCTCACATTATAACGCAAGAGTTTACACCGTGTCTCACCGTGCTTATTCACCAAACTAGTTGGAAAACTTAAGTCCCCCATAACAATAACAAGGGTAATCAAAATAATAAATGGCGGCCCAGGGCGGATCGTTTTTTGTGTCCAATTATTTTTATTGGTGTTCGGTTAATTACATTCTTTGGCGAGAGCCGTGCGCGGGCGCAACTTACGCGAGTTTAACTTTTTATCAACCTATTTCTGTGATCAATCGACGCGACGTTTGTTAGTTTAGCTTCAATTCTCATGAGCGTAACATTTCGATGAGTTTTAGTTTTTCTGAAGAAAATATCTATACTTACTCATGCATGCTTATTTAATTATAATAAAGTATTCTATCTGGATTAAACGGCGACCATCGTCATCATTACTAGGTCCGCTCTAATAATAAAGTATTAATATAAATAGAACAAAACAGATGCGTTAATAATCGAAAGCAGTTTTGAAAAAGCTTTTAAAATATAATGTAATATAAAATCTATGTTATCTTGAGACAATTAATACACTGCCACCTGATCCCAAACTAGGCAGAGCCTTTACTATGGCAATCAGAAAACTGATACCTACTAATGTTTATAAATTTTTAAATACATGATGATGATGTTAAAAATAAATAACACCCAGCCACAGAACAAATAATCGTACTCATCACACAAAGATTTGTCCAGTGTGGAGATCGAACCTACGACCTTTGGCTAAACAGTCAGGGTCACCAACCACTAGACCATCAGACCAGTCATATATCGTATCATGAATAGACCTACTGGATTAATCTAACGATAAAATAAAATGCTGGTTTAATCGTGTCATTTCAAACAAGCGTTCTTAAAACTTATGCTATTTTTTAGTTCCACTTCGCTCCAGAGCAAAGGACGACACGACGGACAGACAGACAGCGAAGTCTCAGTAATAGGGTCCCGTCTTACCCTTTGGGTACGGAACCCTAAAAAGGAGAACTTGAATATTTGTTTACTAGTTGACCCCGCAAACTCGGGGTTGGTTACTACCACTTTTCAGATGAATTTGGGTTGTATATATTTTTCAATGCCAAATAAGAATAAATAAAAATAATTGAAAAAATTTTAATAATACTTTAAGGTGAGCCTCTCTTATAAGTTAGGGGTTGCAAAAATTTTCATTGGAATCGGTTCATCCATTTCGAAGATCATGTCACAGATAAACACTGTGACATGATCATTTTATATACCTATTAGATTACTCTTTTTTGAACAGGTACAATCTCCATTTTGTGTATGTTGAATAACACTATTGCTATTTAATGTACTTCCTTTTTAATTTGATTTTGATAAGACATTTTTACGAGTAATTATGAAGGCATTTAATGTTAATTTTAATAGATTTAATTATTTTATGTTGCTGGCGATATAATTGTCTTCTACACCACTAAACTAATTCAAAGGTAACTACATCAATTCTCAACTAGGAATAATAGTTGTCTTGACCACGTCATTCTAAGGAGCAACAGACATGCAACCACCTTTGTTTTAGACTCTCCTTTCACTGACCACTTACCTGTTGTTCTGAGTTGTAATGTTAAAAATAGATCACCTCACAGTAAAAGGCAATGCACTCGTACTGACGAAACCGCTGTAATCGCTACACTTGAAGAATCTGACTTTTCAGGCATCCTAAACTCTAATAAAGCCGAAGAAGCAGCAGAAAAGCTTGTATCAATCGGTACAATAGCGGTGAACACTAATACTTACTCTATTACTATTTCGAGTAGAAAAAGAATAACAAAACCTTGGATTACTCCGGGTTTATTACGTTGCATTAGACATAGAGATAAGCTTTATAAACGTTCAAAAAAAGAAACTAATAATAGCATCTTAAGACTTATTTACACGAGATATAGGAATTATTGCAACAACTTGTTGAAAAAAATTAAACTAAACTATGAACAAAATGAACTACGTAGTGCTAAAAACAACACTAAACAAACATGGAAACTTATAAAAGAATTCACAAACCTAAAAACGAAAGCAAATAAATCAACAGAACTACTATCCATTGGTGAGGACTTGCTCTCCTCTGCAAACATTGTAAATCGGTTTTTTGTTGATATAGGGAAACAAATTGCCTTGAAATCGAGTGGTAGTGTTTCGGTTAATATGAATCTGCAAAATGCTTCTGTCTCCAATAACTTGTCTGCCTCAATGGCTCTATATTATGTAACTGACTGTGAGATTGAGAGTATTATATTAGGACTCAAAAGTAATTCTACTACTGGTTGGGATGGCATATCTTCTTCTCTCATTAAAGCAGCTAGACATTTACTTATACCTGCTCTGACCCATGTCTGTAATCTTTGTCTTACTACTGGTGTATTTCCACGTGTTTTTAAAAAAGCCATGGTTCATCCTATACACAAAAATGGACCCAAAAACGTGGTAAATAATTACAGACCCATATCTGTGTTGACTACTTTTTCTAAAATTCTCGAAAAAGTTTTAAATAAACGATTGGTTGCATTTCTTGACCAATGTAATTATCTGGCCCCCAATCAGTACGGGTTTAGAGCTGGCAAGTCTACTGATGATGCGGTGTTAGATTTAACGCAAACTATCACCCAACATCTCGATAAAAATCTGAAAACTATAGGAGTTTTTCTGGATCTCTCTAAGGCATTTGATACGGTATCAATCCCAATCCTTTTAAACAAACTGGAAGCAGCGGGTGTTCGTGGGATTGCCTTGGATATTTTCAGAAACTACCTTAGTAAGAGATCTCAGTGTGTCATAATTGATGATGTTGTGAGCGATGAAGAATTTCTTAGCTTTGACGTGCCTCAGAGCAGCGTACTCGGTCCAACTTTATTTCTGGTTCACATTAATGACCTCTGTAAACTTGAACTCCCTAACAGTAAAATTGTCACGTACGCAGATGATACTACTCTCATTATACATGGCAGTACATGGGAGGTCGCTCGAAAAAATGCTGAATCCGCTGTGTCACGTATTATGGATTGGTTAGGAAATAACTTACTTACAATTAATATCGAAAAAACTAAATTTATCATGTTTGGACCAAGGGCTGCTTCTTTGCCTGCAATAACAATAACAGCACATAAATATACGTGTAATTCCTTCCCAATACTCTTGTAAATGCCATAATCTCAAACACACTAGAGCTATGAAATACCTTGGGGTAGTACTAGATGAAACCTTAACTTGGAAGCAACACATAGAACAGCAGGTTGGCCGAATTAGAAAAATGATGTATGTCTTCAAACATCTTAGAAAAATAGCAGATATAAAAACCCTAAAATCAGTTTACTATGCTTTAGTACAGTCAAATATATCATACTGCATTACTTCCTGGGGATGTACCCATAAAACGATATTACTGCGATTGGAAAGAACTCAAAGAGCTATATTAAAAGTAATTTTGTGTAAACCCATTCGATTTTCGACAAGTACTCTATATGACAGTATTAAAGTACTGTCTGTACGCAAGCTCTTTGTTCTGTCGACTGTCTTAAGGAAACATTCAGATACTGCTTACGACCCCATAGCAATTAATAAAAAACGCAGATCCGACAGAATATTCCGACCTGTATCACGAAGAACAGCTCTAGCTGGACGACACTACTTTTATCTTAGCCCTGGTTTATATAATAAAATTAACAAAAAACTCAATATCTATCCGTTTCCTATTAATCGCTGTAAAGTAAAAGTCTTGAATTGGCTCCTTCAACTGTCATATGATGAGACTGAAAGTTTACTAACATAAATGACCACACATATACATTTGATAAATTTTCTCATAAACACAATCTTGCATGCGTGCACACACGCACTCACACCAACAAGCACGCTCACACTCCTACACACACACGCCCACACACGTTAGTTTTTAATAGTACAAATTTTATTTTAATATCAGGTTATTATTTTAATTTTATCTTATAATTTAACATTAATTGAATCGTTTTAAATTGTATAATTATTAATTAGCTTTACTTATATTAATCTTAATTGTAATGCTTTAATTTTGTTTTATCTTTAATAATTTACATTAATATTGAATTAACCAGTTTGTAATTCGCACTCATTGTCTTTTGGAAGAAGGCGATGGTAACTGCAACACAGTGGAAACACTACTGCAGCTATTATCGTTCCACCTGTTATTGTAATATCTGGTGTTATGGTTTATTGAATAAATTATTATTATTATTATCTCTCTCCAACACAGCTCGTACTAAATGAACAGGGCATACATAGTATGGTCATAACTAAAACTGCTTACAAACAATATAATACCCACCATTTAGTTGCACCATGCTAGGGTTACCACCTCTCAGGATTTGTGCTGAGATTTCAGGATTTTCGGAGTCTTCTCAAGATTGCAGCTGGATTTTGCTTATCTCATAAAATCTCAGGCTCCTCCCTCCCCCGCTTTGTGTGAGACGTGCAACACGTGAGTGAGATCCACAGTGTATAAAAACCTATTAAATAGCTAAATACGTTTGAGAGAAAATTCTCCACCTGTCAAAAAGCTTACGATTTTTCAATGGAAATCAGGCCTATTCTCCGGTCTTTTAATTTTTTTATCTGACAACCCTACGCCGCCGAGAGCAGAATTGTTCGACAGTATCAAACGTGTCGCTAATTTTCTCTCAGCACTATTATAACTACGTTGTATTAACTAAGTTGATAAAACTAAAGATGGTCTGACATTGTCTGTCCTTTTTTATAAAGACAACGCCCGCACTAGGGAATCTAATCCCTGTGTCGCGGGGTACTTTACAAACATAATAGAGGGACACAAATTACATCCAGAATCAGAACAACTATTTATGGGTCACACAAATAGTTGCCCGGCGCGGGACACGAAGAAGCGAGGTTACTGTCGTAGCCGCCGCGCCACACGTGCAGTCTTTTTGTAACAACTATCTTAGAAAGAAATGCAATAATATTAAAATTAGTTTAGTCGGTATTACATATTATTATATCGGCATTGTATTAAAACTATATCCTTATTGCTTATAGCATATCCCCACAAATAATGGTCAAAAATCCATGGTGGTGATTCTTGTGGAGGCCTTTGTGTCAGCTGTGGGTGTCATTCGGTTCACATGATGAAGTACAAATGACCTACCTGTCATATGATGAGACTGAAAGTTTACTAACATAAATGACCACACATATACATTTGATAAATTTTCTCATAAACACAATCTTGCTGTCAGCTGTCAGCTACAGAGTAAACATTGGCTCGTAATTTTTAATTAGTAATAATAAAATACCTGCTAATATAGACACATAGCTTTGATAATCCCTATTTAGTGCGTATCTGCATGTGTGGAAATGTGGTATGGACGAACTGTGGAGGATATAACGTGCAAATAGTGAAACCGAAGTTCGAAACACTGTTGATTGGTGGCTATTAAGGAGAAACAGTATTGAATCTCATGGGGTTCTGACCTCCAGCCACTATAGCACAGAGGTTCAGGTTTCGAGCCTCGTCAACTGGAAGTATTTGTATAAATTTTGAACAAATATTAAAATAAGTTTGGAAGAAACCATGGCAACGACAAACAAGGCTGACATGCGCAGATGCATGGATTGCGCGTTACTATCGCTATCTACATGCCAAGGACCAATCTTTGTTTATTTTTGTATTACTTTAATTTTTGAATTATTTATTTAGTTTCTTTATATATATTAGTACTAATGTAAATAGTTACTTTTAAGGAAATGAATAATAATGCCTACGGCAATGCGGAGAGTGTCGGTCAACCCAACACGTCGCCTGACCCCAATCTGGTTAGGTGCCCATTCTGCTCCGAGGCCCGATTCTTCAAAGGTGAGCGAGGTCTAAGGGTCCACTTTGGAAAGGTCCACAAAACGCAAAATGTTCCCCTTAGCCTTAACAACTCAACACCCACCAGCTCAACGCCGACCCAAAATTCACTTTGGAAAATTTTATCAAATTTCAAAAATTCGACTCCAGTTCTGAAACATGTACCCCGAGGCGCTAGGCCAGTAGTAGCCAGATATTTGGCACAGTGTATCCGCCTCGTTGTCCGGGACAATACTACTCTGGCTTGGGAGCAATTGCTCACCTTCCCCTATAGGATTTTACATGCGAAAAGAGGTTCTGATTATAAAATTACTCTCACGGCCCACATTAAAGAAAATTGTAACAATCCTAACTATGAATCCGAAAAAAATTCTACTACCGTTTTTAAATCATCAACCAGAAACCCTTTTCGTCATGTAGAATACAAATTAGGCGAGGGAGACATTGGAGGAGCTGCCAGATTGCTATTTAGTAGCGACGTGGTCGCACCTTATTCACCCGCAACTCTTGCTGCCCTAAGTAGCAAGCACCCCGCCGCGCCTGATGACCTCGCCTATCCCGCTCCTCCAAACGACACTCACAATTTTTCTGTAACATCTCGCGAGGTGATTGCGGCCGTTGACTCCTTCCGCAAGGGTTCCGCCGGTGGACTAGATGGCTTAATGCCCCAGCACTTAAAAGATCTCACGAGTTCTAGTGCTGGGGAAGCCGGCGAGACTTTGCTGATGGAGTTGACGGCTCTAATCAACCTAATGCTCTGCGGCAATGTGAACGAGGCAGTCATCGATGTCTTGTACGGGGCAAATTTATGCGCCCTGAACAAGAAGGATGGCGGCATTCGGCCCATTGCCGTGGGGTGTACCTACAGACGCTTGGCAGCCAAAATTTGCTGTTCATTCTACAAAGAAAAGCTGACTGATTTTTTCCAGCCCCTCCAGCTAGGTTTTGGTTCCAGAGGGGGCTGTGAGGCTGCCGTGCATGCTTTATCAGCTTATTTGGGTGGCGCTGTAGGTGAGGTCCTCGTAAAAGTAGACATTCGAAATGCTTTTAACTCTGTCAATAGGGACGCTTTGTTGGCGGAAGCAAAAAAAGAAATACCCAAAATTTATAGTTTTCTTTGGCAGTGCTACCGAAAGCCCTCTAAATTAATTTATAAGGACCATTTATTGGAATCAGCTGTTGGTTGTCAACAAGGTGACCCTCTTGGGCCAGTCATCTTCAGTTTAGCAATCCAACCCATCATTAGTCGTCTAAATTCAAAATTTAATGTATGGTATTTAGACGATGGGACTCTTGGAGGAGATATAGAAACCGTTTTGGACGATCTCCTACTCATTCAAAATGAATTTAAAACCATTGGCTTGACCTTAAATTCAGCCAAATGTGAAATTTTTCTTTCGGACCAAAAAAACAAAATTGACAGTCTTAGAAAATTTAATGCAATAACCCCGAACATAAAAGTAATAGATAAGGATTCTCTTCGCCTCCTTGGGTCGCCTATCTTCGATGAATCCTTTGCGCCTTTCATTGAAGAAAAAATTAAAAATTTCCGTGATACTTCTGACAATCTTTTCAAAATTAATATGCATTCGGCTTATACTATAGTTCGGTATTGCTTGTTTGTTCCTAAATTTACTTACTTTCTTCGCTCCTGTCACATTTGGAAACACGTCGAACTTCTGGAAAAGGTTGACCAAATTCTTCGAGAAACCCTAACTTCTCTTCTTAATTTGGACCTGGATGACCGAGCATGGCTTCAAATGACACTACCTATACGTCTAGGAGGTCTTGGCATCCGTAAAATTTCCAGTGTTAGTCTTCCCGCATTCCTGTCCTCGGTCCATAGCACTAAAGAGCTAACCAGTAAAATTCTCTCTAACACGCAGGTTAGTTCTGAGGTGATGTGTTTTACCGACGGCATTAACGCTTGGAAGATGGCTTGCTCAAGTGACGACTTGCCGACTGACCCATCCTTCCAGAGGCAGTGGGACCAGCCGCTCTGCACATTAGTACAAAATTTTTTATTAAATACGTCAAAGAATCCTGCAGAGCAGGCCCGTCTGCTGGCTCTGGGTGAATGGGAGTCGGCTCTTTGGCTCCAGGCAGTTCCATCCTCTAACATCGGTACGATGTTGGATGACGGCACTTTCCGTATTGCTGCATGTCTCCGATTGGGTGTCCCGAGCGTCGCTCCGCATCGTTGCCTTTGTGGCACTAGCGTCGACCGACTCGGACACCATGGCTTATCTTGCACCAGGAGTGCAGGTAGGATTCCACGCCATTCGAGCATTAACGACATTATCCGTCGGGCTCTTGTCGCCGCCGGCGTCCCAGCTAGGTTAGAACCAAATGGCTTGGCACGAGACGACGGTAAGAGACCTGATGGTATGACGTTGCTCCCTTGGAAGTTGGGTAGGCCTTTGGTATGGGACGCGACTTGCGTCGACACCCTTGCGCCATCTCACCTTCCAAGGACAATGGCATGCGCCGGCTCTGCTGCTGCATCAGCTGAGGCCACTAAGCGGCTCAAATATACAAACCTTGAAAGAGATTATATATTTGAGCCGTTTGGAGTGGAGACGCTTGGGCCATGGGGTCCGAGAGCGCGGATTTTTTTCCGCGAATTATCCAAACGCTTGGTGGACGCTACACGCGACCAGAGGGCTGGCCAATATCTTGGACAACGCTTAAGCATTGCCATCCAGCGTGGCAATGCGGCCAGCATTCTGGGCACGATGCTCAAAGGCAGCGATACCGAAGTTTTTTTCGACGCCCAAAGATGAGACCTGTATATAATAATATGTATATCATGTATATGTATATTTATTTTAATTTAAATATAAGTATATATTTTTAGTAGTTTAATTTAGTTTTTAATATAGTTTTACGTTTCCTTAGTTGATAATTTAAGTTTATTAGATAATTTAAATCCTTTGTATTAACATGAAATAAATGCCTGTATCTCTAAATAAACAATATACTAGCATAAACTAGAATATACGTTTATGTCACCATTAATAGAACGATTAGTATAACATTAAATATGACATTTGGAACAAAGCATCCGTTCCAATTAGAGGACCGTAATAACATAAAACTGTTAGTAACTTTCTTTTTTCATTTCTGAAAATCACCTTATACTCTAAAGCTATATGAATAAGGTTTTAAATTGTTCGTATCTTTAGACTTACATGAACATTTTGGTTGGTTTTTACATATAGTGAGACGGAACATAACGCACTCATTAGAGAAAACAAATCATAGTAATTAGGTAATAAAACCATCGTTGTTCCCATTGTAACCCAATCGGGTTGATTGGGTTTTATTAGTACTTCGATTGTTACAAATTTGTTTACAGATGCCTTGTGGTCCGCACGGCCGCCGTTCCTTCTTGAAAGTCGTAAATGTGTTTTAGTTAATTTGATAAAGGTATTTAGATTATGGGAAGTTATATCGACGGGATGGGAATGGTTTTGTTCGTGAGAACTTCAACAGACATAATCACCGACGTAGAATCCTTCAGTATTTTCTAGGCGAATAACAACAGCCCGCTATCACGTGACTTAGCGATATTGCGTTATTTGACTATTCTGATTGGTGGATACGATATCGATAACTATTCGAATGGTTTAACAACTTCGGCAAAGCCATGATATTGAACTTTTGTATGCAGCTTTAGCATCCATTGAATGCACGTGTACGTAATCGACTTGCTGAGAGAGTCGAATATAACTATTCAGTATTTTCTAGCCCAATGACACATTCTTTCATTGCAGTGATCCTCGAAAACGAAATCGAGAGTGCTCATAGCCATATGCTGTTACCGATCTGTAAGCGATCGGCGCGGAACCATACTCGCGGTCAGTCCATAGATGGGGGACCGCCTATTTCTTTTGTTTCTGAACGTGTCCGTGCTTCGGAGGGCTCGATGGGGAGAGGGTGAAAGAAAATGTATGCTTGCAACTCTCACTCATGCCCCTACAGTAATATACGAAACATAATTCTTTCTATCTTCACTAATTCCGTTCGCCCCGCCCGATCATAGTTTTCATATCGCTCTCGTCACACATTCACCATGCAGCAAGGCAAGCGTGCGCAAATTAATTTTATTTTACAAATTAAAATTATTGATGAGACATTTCTGCGTAATGTTTCTTTCAAATAGAGCCTCGTATTTACTATTTAAAGTTTTGCAATTTAATAAACTGTAGATATGTATTTAATCATTTCATCACATATTATTTGTATGTCATGACATTGCTTACTTCCGACTTCAAACAAGTTCTTATTTTGTAACTAACTAAAACAAAATCACACATTAAACAGAAACCATATCCATATTCACAGTTGAAATCAGCGTTCCGCATCAATTGCCAGCATAACACACACTAAGGCAGTTCGGGGCAGCCATTTTATTAAATAATACAATTATAGGCGCCACGTACTAATAAAACTATAGGAAGTTGTATAAAAGTGGTATAACAGTTGGGAAGAGTTGCTTGATTAACCCCTCAATTCTAATCGGGTGATTTTACGGTTTAATTCTTTACTTTTATGATGATTTTGTAGAAAATTAATGTTGTATGGCGCCAGGCATGTGTGTTTGGGGAATGATCTGTAGAATTGGAAGTCCATTAAAATTAACTCTTCTGCATAGTCCGTTCAAAGTTGAAGTTTTTTAATCAAAGGCATAGATAAGTGGGCTTATATTAATGTTAAAATATGACTGTTTTATATGACTAAATAATATTTTAACAATTCTGATGCTATGCTTTTTTATTACTCTGATTTCCTGCTTGAGAAGTTTGCTTGACGTAGCTACATTACAAAGTTAGCATTAGATGCTTTCTCTGCTTCACCAGACAATAGAGGCGAGCATGGGCATAAGCTATCTAGTCAGATACACACTCACTCCCCGTTACTGACGTGGGGATGATTAGAGAGTCGATTATTTTAGGAACGTTTTGAACAATAGTCGCTCTACGTTAATACTAGAAGATGATTTCCGAGAAATATTAATAGAAAAAACCGGCCAAGTGCGAGTTGGACTGGCACATGAAGGGTTCCGTAGCAGCAAGTATTTCAGTTGATTAAATGAAAGCAAATTGCGGTTTATGACGTATTAAAAAAAACTACTTGCTATTACTACCAATTTTCGTTGTTAGTTTCTATGGTAATGTACATCATATATTTTTTTTAGTTTTATCATTCTCTTATTTTAGAAGTTAGAGGGGGGGGGGGGCACTCATTTTACCACTTTGGAAGTGTCTCTCGCGCAAACTATTCAGTTTAGAAAAAAATGATATTAGGAACCTCAATATCATTTTTGAAGACGTATCCATTGACACCCCACATGTATAGGTACCTACGATGAAAAAAAAATTGAGATTCAGTTCTATGTATGGCGACCCCCAAAATAATTGTTCTTTTTCTATTTTTGTGTAAAAATCTTAATGCGGTTCACAGAATACATCTACTTACCAAGTTTCAGTAGTACAGCTCTTATAGTTTCGGAAAAAAGTGGCTGTGACATACGGACGGACGGACAGACAGACAGACATGACGAATCTATAAGGGTTCCGTTTTTTGCCATTTGGCTACGGAACCCTAAAAAGCTATATAATCTTAGTTAAAATGACTATAACTATTCATTCGTAAATAATCTCGATAAATCGCTTAAGATGATATTCATTAAAGCGATAGAATGAAGCCTATCGAAGCTCAATGTAGTCCTCGCGCACGAAACTGCAGACTTAAAGCTACATCCAGTATTATCTATACATATAATAAAATCGTAGGAAAGTCAAATCTGTACATTGAATATTTTTTTAAAGGATACTTGGGGCGTGATCTACAATCGATATCGAACCCAAAAAAATAGTTTTTAGAATTTTTGTCTGTATGTATGTCCGGGCTAAACTCAAAAAGTACTGCATGGATTTACTTCAAATTTTGCATGAACATTACTTAGAGGTCGGGTCAACATAAAAGGTACATATTATCACGCTTTCACCTACGAGGGTGGAGCTGTGATAATTTATAAAGTTTAACGCGGGTAAAACCGCGGGGCACAGCTAGTTAATTAATAAATAAAGAAAGCTGGAGAAATAACAGTCAACTAACTTCGAACTTATTGGTCTGACACGTTTCTAACGGGTCTGTAATTATTTACAGAATTAACTCATCATCATCATGTCAGCCTATTGACGTCCATGGCTGGAGGCCTCCTAAAAGATTTCCACGGTAGAGATGAGTCCATAATTTGGATGGATATGACCTAATCGCCACGCTTTGTAGACGGGTTCGCGATCGCAGTGATGATGATGATGTCCTCCCGACCGAATTTCGGCCACGGCAGCCAGTCTTAATGGAGACTAGCCAATTGCGCAGGACATATTATAGTGCACAAGCGTGTGCGCAAACACAGGGGCACTTTCTATTCCATCACTTTCATGATCCGATGGGACGCCTAGTGACACGATAGGAAAGAGTTCAGGTACAGCACCGACGGCTTTACGTGCTCTCCGAGCCACGGGGGTGTAATACCACCAACTTCCAGACTTCGGGCTGATACTGAGAAATTTCTTTTTACGGAAAAATCCCAAAATCACTATTTGGTCCGACCCGGGATTTGAACCCAGGACCTCATTATCTGCGGTTGAACACGCTACCGCTAGACAAACGAGGCAGTATGATGGTCATAGTACATACACATAGAGACGCTGCTACCCTTTCCCTGGGAGATATACCCTCGGGTACCTCTTCGTCCTCCGCGGGATGATATAGGGTGGTAATATTCTACACAGCAATCAGAATTAATTACTTAGACATTATTTGAAAACCCGTTCTGCTTTTGGTTTTTGCTGTCTGTAATAAACTTTCAATCAGTAGGTAAATTAAATACTGCCCTAACACGTAACCAAACAGGCAAAATCAAACCGATTCATATTCTACAAAACGATTCTTATCTTAATATCTTAATTAGAATCTAATCATCCTGTAAGTTTACGTAAGTAAAAATATTTTTTATTCAAATACAACATGTAACTTAACTAAACGCACATCCTGAAAATAGTTTGTTCAGAATGGTTTACTGAATCGATTCATATAATTTTTAATATAGGTAATTATTTTCCAAAATAATTAAAACTACGGAAATTATTGTCATATTAACCCTGTAGAGTTAAACAAATTGAAATGGACCGTAAGTTAAACTAATAAGACTTTTAAAATCGCAGTTTATTTGTAGTCATACAAATTCCATCATTCAATACAAAATAAAAAAAAATAAACTTTATTCCAAGAAACTAATCTAGTGATAACAATGCATATACATGTTAAATTAAAAATTCAGTGTATGTATTATGATTACAAAATAATATTCCAATTGGGGTGTTTGAGGGTGTGCGTTAATTACGTTACATGTGTATGACGTGGCTGTTAGTTTTTTCCATTCAGATTTTAGCTCACTGCAATTTTAAACTCGCATTTATATAAAATGTCCGTCCTGTCGTTGTTTTTACGATGAATCAAACTATAAGGCATTAGGCGGTAGATATTAGTCGATTGATTCAATTGTCAAGCCTGCAGCGTGAGGCGGGCGGTTCTAGGTACGCCCACCCGCCCTCCGCCGCAAGCAATGAACAATGTGAATTGTACTAGCGGTGACAATAGTAACTTGGAGATACTTTTCCAAGTTACTATTGTCACCGCTAGTACAAGACACAGAACAAGTAATCGTGCTCATCACACAAAGATTTCTCCTGGGTGGAAGTCGAACCCACGACTTCTAGTTTAGCAGTCAGGGTTAAGTACAAACCACTAGACCAATATTCATACCTTAATATTATTTACTAATTATTGTTATTTACTAATATTATTATTATGTGATGAGCACGATTATTTGTTCTGTGTCTGGGTTGTAATTTACTATATTATTATATAATATATATGTATTTATAAATATATAAGTAAGTTTATCAGTTGTCTGGTTGCCATAGTACAGGCTCTGCCTAGTTTGGGATTAGCTCGCAGTGTGATACTTGACAGATGTTTTTTTTTCGGAATTATAATATTGAGGATAAATTCTTGTGGTAATCGCTAAATTTACCTGATATATACATATTTTCGGAAAAAAATTGCTTTAATTTCTACAAATATTTATTGTTTGATTACTGATAAAATAGTTTCTGTGTTCAAAACATACAACCGAGTTCAAATTTTCTTTACAAAAACTGACTTTAACAAAATTGTATATATGGGAATGGTCCCATATTTATAATTTTGTCAAGTCGGTTCCTATCGAAAATAATAGAATATGCGAATTTAGTTCACAAACAACGAAGAAATCTCGTAACAGACAGGAGTTAACTAGTTTTGTTTACGCGTATGTGTAGAGAGAGAGATATTCTCATCAGTTGGGATTCCTCCTAATCTCCACATTTGATGATTTGGAACCGCACAGATGATTCTTTTTTAAGACCATGCCCGCATTAGTGTAATTAATCCCTGTGTCGCGGGGTACTTTGCAAACATAATAGACGGACACACAAATTACATCCAGACTCAGAACAACTATTTATGGGTCACACAAATAGTTGTCCGGCGCGGGACTCGAAGCCGCGACACGAAGCGGCGAGGCGACTGTCTTAGCCGCTGCGCCACACGTGCAGTCAATAATAAGACAATAATAAAACAAGAATCATTAATGAAAAGAAACAACAATCATGATTTTAAATATTATTATTTATTCAGTGCAATATATACTTATTGGAATTACAAAAAAAAACAAATTCAATATTCAAATTTGGTAAATGCAAAATACATGTCAATTTTTAAAGACATTTTTCGCAGTAGGATTATGATCCGTGTGTCGCGGGGTACATACATTTAATTGACGGACACAAAGTACAACCCAGAGTCAGGAGAACTATTTATGGGTCACGCAAATAGTTGTTCTGCGCAAGAATCGAACCCGAGACATGAAGTGGTGAGGCTACTATATAAGGTCATTTAACAAATAAATATATATTTCATTCGTGACTGTATGTTGGAAGTCAGTACCGTCTGTAATAGATAGAATGCCAGTTGGTTTTATTTATTGACAGTTAAAAAAATCGTCATAACTATAGAACGTTTGTTCAACATTCTAACGCTTCAGAAAAAACGATAAGGTATACTTTTAGGCTTACCTTACATACAAAACTTTAATCTCATGTAAATAACGAAACATTAAAAATATAAATTTCACCTCAACACTTGAGTGTCCGAATATCCATAGGTGCAACAGCTATAACTTAGCCATAGCTGATTGCGCCGAGCATTGGTTAATGAGAAGCTTATTAAATAATTATTAATTGCCCAGTGCCCGCGCCGCACAATTGCACTGGAGCTATTGAAATATCAGACGACTTTGTAGCCATAGATGAGGGTCTACCTTTAGTCTTGATTAAGCAATAAGAGCAATATATATATCGATGCAAAAAATATATAATTGTTTACTTATAATTATCGCATGGAAAATAGTTACCCTGGTATCAGATTTGTTATTTTTCTTTTTTTTTTGTTTATTAGGATAACCAATAATTGCTTACACATTAAATATGAGTTTGGTATATCTTAACTTACACAAAACATTTTCTTGTGTAGCAACCAGTTACAGGTTAACACCACATGCGAAATTAAAGGTTGGCGTGTATAAATTACATTAATTAAAAATAAAATTATAAATTATCTAACTTAAAAAGTGAAATTAAATGGTGAGTGAATGACATAAAATTAAAATATTAAAGTAAGAATTTAAACAAAAAATTTATAACAATTTATAAAATTTGGTAAGAATCAAATTAAGTACATAATAATAAAATTGCATTGCATTAAATAATACTAGAATTAATTACATCATAAAAAAGTATATATAACAAATCGCTTTACGTGTCATGGCTCTAATGGTACACGGAAACAATACTTAACTCTATATCTTTACAATATATTATTATTATTCGGAAGATGTTGTTTTGTAACTCTGCAGACAGTGGAAATTGCATCATAATTGATGTCTATCAAGTCGCTGCAGCTATTTACAATTTTACACATTCTGTATGTTATAGTCGCACTGTGGTCGAAATAGCATAGACACCATAAATATTTTTTTCATATCAGAGGTTGGTTACCGAGCTCGATGGTCACCTCATGGTAAGCGATCACCGCCGCCCATGGACACTCGCAACACCAGATGAGTGGCGGGTGCGTTGCAGCCCTTTAAAAGAGTCAGCAAATAAGTATCGCTGACCCATCCCCCCACCCCGATGAGCTCTGGCGACTTTACTCACAGGTAGAAACACTATATAAAGTTATTAATGTTATTATTAAGGAATGTCTTCTGTAAGGTACTTCCCCAGTCGGGCTGCTCTTTGAGGGAATGATCGCTGTGCCTTACCTTTAGAATCTACTATAAATATTTGTGTGCATAAACATGTCTTTTCCCTAACTCTGGGTGTAATGTATGTGTAGTGTTGTGTGTACCAGTTCCAGGTCGTATCAGAATCTTACTTAAGGGTTTCATGAAAATATTATTTAAAGCGTAATTGGTAAGGACTATTCTGACGGCAGACTCATCTGATGGTGTGTTTTCGGACAATCCTTTACGTCAAAATAAATATTTGTTTTGTTGTGTAATTGATCTCTTCTCCGTATTTGGGTCTACCATGGTTTTAATAGCACGTACTTACTCAACAACGAGCCAGACAAGCCTAATATGAACTGATACCTCCTCTCACACCTCCACACAGACTCCATGCGTTATGAAGTCAATAAGGGAAATTTTAAATCGCCCCCTATGTTTTAACGCTCGTTTAATTCTGGTATCTAGTGTAAAATCTAGACTGGAAGTTAGAAGTAGAATGTACAAATTGCAATGAAGAAGATTATCATTACCTACATCATTAACTTAACATTTAAACAGACTGTTTACTATTTTTAGGGTTCCGTAGCCAAATGGCAAAAAACGGAACCCTTATAGATTCGTCATGTCTGTCTGTCTGTCCGTCCGTATGTCACAGCCACTTTTTTCCGAAACTATAAGAGCATATGGTAACACACAAAAAAAAAAAACATCGGACCCATACATGTGAGATGTCTATGAATAATAATAATAATAATAATAAGTCCCCCAAAGCCCTACCTTACGTCCGTGCCGACCATCTGGCCACGTGGGGGACGGACACGCGTACTGACAAAACTTACGCGGCCAACGAGGCTAAGGCAATCTATCTGCGGTATGCAAATGGTACTCACAAGAAATAGACGTCCCCAGGCGGGTACCAGTGGTAGATACACTGGAGAATCCCGTCCCGAGCTTAGCCCGGGCAGCCCTTCGTACTCTGGGGTGGGCAACGTACCGCAGACACCTATACCCTCTCAAGCTTTTGTGGCTTCAATCCCTAGTAGCCCTTCGACCATAGAACCATTTAGTCCATCTACATCTTCTTTTATACCATCACCATCGTCCTCAGAATACCAATATCGCCCACCTGATCACACTGGATTTACAAACGAATCGTTTTGTACCTATACCTGTCGAGAGACGATATAATTTCCGCTCTTCAGCTAGATCTCATAGAAAAGTGCCCTATGAGGGTTACCGTCAGAACACACCTGAAGCCGATGCTGAGTGCTACAGCATACGAACCATCAGCCAATTTTCTGGCAACCAGACTGCCAGTAGTAGGGTGCTCCATAATATCCCACCGCATACTTTATCTACCCCAGCTGAGGATGTTTCGCAGATGGAATCTGTCCAACTACCTGCGACCACCAAAGCTGGCAAACCAAGAGTGCGCATGAAATGGGACAGTGATATGAATACATTTATCATGCGCACATATCTATATATAACTAAATTGGATACCGACAAGACTATGTATTGCAGTAGATTATTTGAACAGTTTAGATTGAAATACCCTCATCTGAATGTCTCAGCTCAAAGAGTTGCAGATCAAAGAAGGGTTATTATTAGAAACAAATTATTAACAGATGACCATATCAATAAATTAAAGATTGATGTGATTGAGCAATTAAAAAGAGAAGAGCGAACCATTACTACTCCTACACAGTTAACAACTCTCATCGATCAAAATGCATTATTAGGAGACGAAATATATAACCAAAACATAGACTTAGATACTAATAACTTAATATACCAAAACTCTCAAGTATCTCAATCGGAGCTTTCTGCATGTCTATCACACTCACCGATACAAGAAAACAGGCAGACTGTTTCATCAATGTCAATGCCCGAAAAGGGATCACAAGATAGTAGCGGTATTGTTCAAGATTTACAAGAAAAACTTCAAACTAATATAAATCTTTACACAGATATTGATCCATCGTTACGCCCAAAGTTACCGCGACTAAGAGAGAATAAGAAATTATATGATTTATTGCATATATTCAATCTAAAAATTTTCGACAAATTTTATTCTACTGGTTCGGATTTAACACAGCTACACACGCTAATTTACTGTAGTGCTTTGGTTATAACTAAGGAATTAGGTTACAAAATATTTACTAATCCTAAACCACATCACCAAAAACATGATTGCACAAAACCACCGTGGCTAATTAGGTTGGAAAATGATATCCAAAAACTGAGAGCAAACATTGCTAGATTAACACATTACGTAAATGGTAATAGACATCACAGATTGATAAAAAATGTTAACAAAATTTTTGAATCTTATCAAATACATTCTTCTCATGAAAAAAATAACAGGCGACCTGAAGAATTTCTAGATACTTTAAAACAGAAACTTACCCTTAAATCTCAAAGACTATTACGATACAAAAAATCTCTTCAAAGAAAATTAGATAATTCTTTATTTACTACAAATGAGAAAGGTTTTTATAGGTCACTTAAAATTAACGTAGAACAAACAAATTCCAAATTACCTGCAGAGAATGAACTTAAGAACTACTGGACTGATATTTGGAAGAAAGATAAAGATCACAATAATTCAGCTCATTGGATGAAAAGTTTAGAAGAAAGTACAAAAACTATTACACCGATGCATTTCACAGAAATAACAAAAACAAATGTAGAAGAAGTAACAAATAAAATGAAAAATTGGAAGGCTGCAGGTATAGATGGAATTCATAGCTTTTGGTATAAGAAATTTGTAATGTTACATGAAAATCTTGCCAGGGCTATATCAGATACCGTAGAAGGGAAAGCAGAACTACCTTTGTTTGTTACTAAAGGTATAACATACATGATCTCAAAGAGTAGCAATACTACAGATCCTTCACAATATCGCCCGATAACATGTTTGCCTACAATTTATAAATTAATAACCTCATGCTTATGTTTAAAAATTAACCGATATATAACTCAAAACAATATATTAGCTGAAGAACAAAAAGGCTGCCGGCAAAACCATATGGGATGTAAAGAACAATTAATAATTGATTCAACTATATTAAAACACGCTACCTCTCACAACCGTAATCTGTTTCTAACATATATAGATTATAAGAAGGCATTTGACAGTGTACCACATTCTTGGCTTATACGTATATTACAACTATATAAAATTGATCCTAACATAATATCTTTCTTAGAACGGGCCATGAAAACCTGGAGAACAACACTATCAGTAAAAAACAATATAGACTCTTTAACAACTAGTGAGATTCAAATCTCAAATGGCATTTTCCAAGGAGATGCGTTGAGTCCCCTATGGTTTTGTCTAGCACTAAATCCGTTATCCAATTTATTTAATAGTTCTAGTTTAGGATACAAGCTAACAGCTGATACGGCGATTAGCCATCTAATGTACATGGATGATATTAAATTGTTTGCAAAATCAGAAAAAGAAATGAATAAATTAATCAAAATTACCTCTCAGTTTAGTGAAGATATTAATATGACCTTTGGTTTAGATAAGTGTAAAACTATAAAATTAAAATCAGGTAAAATTTTTACAAATAAACATATCCATGAAGAATATTTTAGTGTAATGGAACAACACGAAACTTACAAATATTTAGGCTTACAAGAGGGGCGTACCATTAATCATAGTCAAATTAAAAGGGATTTATGTAAAGAATTTACTGGCAGAATACATAAAATTTGTAAACGACCACTTTACTCCAAAAATCTATTTAAGGCTCTCAACACCTTTGCCATCCCTATATTAACGTATTCTTTTGGAGTAGTCAAGTGGTCAGCTACAGATATAAATAATTTAGAAATTAAAATACGTACATTACTAACTAAATATAACTATTTACACCCTAAGTCTGCTGTTGAACGAATGTCGATAAAACGACATAAGGGAGGTAGAGGATTAATTGATATCAGGGCACTTTGGGAAGATCAGATACATAGCCTCAGGAGCTTTTTCTACAGTAAAACTGATACTAGCAAAATACATTTCGCCACTATAGAAGCAGACAAAAATTGCACACCTTTAAATCTTTACAATAAAAACCGAGAATTAGCTAAGAAAAAAGATCTTGAAATAATTAAGTTGACAAAATGGCGCAGTAAAGAACTACATGGTAGACATTTACATGATCTTGAAAAGGATCACGTAGATTTACATGCTTCCAATCGTTGGTTGAAATTTGGGTCCCTATTTCCTGAAACAGAAGGCTTTATGATTTCCATTCAAGATCAGGTAATCAATACAAAAAATTATAAAAAATTCATTCTTAAGGATCCTAATTTACAGAGCGATAAGTGTCGAAAATGCCATCTTTTATCCGAAACAATCCAACATATCACCAGTGCCTGCCCTAGTCTTACTCAAACTGATTACACTCATCGACATAATCAGGTTGTTCACATAATACATCAAAAACTTGCCAGTAAATTTAAATTAATTCAAGAAAACTTCACCCCGTATTATCAATACAGCCCAAAACCAGTCTTGGAGAGTAGCAGTCACGAGATATACTTTGATAGAGCCATTTTAACTGACAAAACAATACATAACAATAGACCGGACATTACTCTAATTGATAAAGTTAATCTAGTTACATACCTAATTGATATTGCAATACCTAATACACATAATATACAGAAAACTATCACAGAAAAAATTCGAAAGTATACAGAATTAAAAGAAGAGGTTGTTAGAATATGGAAAATGAAAAAAGTATATATTGTACCACTTGTGCTCTCCACTACTGGTATTATTCCGAAGCATTTACACCACTCCCTACGTATTTTAGACTTACCGCCAACCACCTACATAAACATGCAGAAAGCTGTGATTTTGAATACATGTAGAATCGTTAGAAAATTTTTGCAGGACGACTCATCATATTATGAGTCCCAAATGGAACTTGATACTGACTTGGCGTAAGCCCGTGAGTGTCATTATTTACCGAAAGAGAATTTCGAGAAAAAAATGTAAATAAAAATAATAATAATTTATTAAATTCACTTAAGGTTTACAGTTTCTCTTATGTATATATAAACATGAATCTAAGAAATGAAATTTTACATACTTAATAAGAGGTTGTCGTTGACGGCTGTACTAGTGTAAACTGTGTTACAGCCTGTGTTAATAGGTCTTTAAAAATGATATTGAGCTTTCTAATATATTTTTTTTCTAAACTGAATAAGTTGCGCGAGAGACACTACCAAAGTGGTAAAATGAGTGTCCCCCCCCCCGCCCCTCTGTAACTTCTAAAATAAGAGAGTGATAAAACTAAGAAAAAATATATGTTGTACATTACCATGCAAACTAACAAGGAAAATTGGTTTGAACGAGATCTAGCAAGTAGTTTTTTTTATACGTCATAAATCGTAAACCGCAATTTGCTTTCATTTAATCAACTGAAATACTACGGTACCCTTCATGGGCGAGTCTGACTCGCACTTGGCTGGTTTTTTTCTATTATTTACTATACGAGACCACATCAATTTAAAACTTATCACTTTGGGATAGGATCCAAAAAACAAAGATAAAATATATAGAGCCTGGTTAGGGGTTAAAATAAATAGCAGGGTATGTATTTAGAAATTTTGTGACGGTCATCGTAGCCTAGTTGATAGTGCTCCTGCCTACAAAGCTGGTGGTCCTGGGTTCGAATCCCGGTAAGTGCAAATATTTGTGTGATGAGCACGAACTGAGTCATGAGTCTTTGTTTCTGAGTCATGGACGTTTTCTATGCATTTATGTATTTATCTATCTATATAAGTATGTATATCGTCGCCTGGTACCCATAGTACAAGCTTTGCTTAATTTGGGGCTAGATTAATCTGTGTGACATTGTCCCCAGATATGTATAAGTATGATTATCAGTTATCCGGTTTTTTACTTGTTCGGGATCAGAAGGTAGTGTGTTAGTGCCCAAGATATTTATTGTTATTAAAAATGAACATGTTGATTCATGTACACCCAGACACAGAACATAAGCTTCTTCATTACACAAATATTTACCCAGGGTGGGGATCGAACCCAGGACCTCTGGCTTAACAGTCAAGCCAACAGGCCAGTCAAAACTTTTTGTATGTATGTACGCGGTTTCTTCGTTGTTGGTAAACCAATTTTGATAAAATTATGTCTATAGGGAATGCTTTCGGGAAGTCAGTAAAACTTTTTTAAAGCCCTGAACATCCGAATAGTTAGGTTTTTTTGTAGACATACTATTATGCCGTACCGATGAAAGAGGAAGCGAAACCCTTTGCATCCTTTTTCATCAAACTAAGCTGTGGAACACCCGCCCGAACGACGTGTTGCCAGACTCATATAACATAAATTTATTCAAGGCTAGAGTGAACAGGCATCTTATGGGTACACGCGGTCCAGTTTCACTCATGTCTTCACTTACCATGAGCTGAGATCGTGGTCAAGCGCAAACCCATCCAGCATAAAAAAGAAAAAAAAATACTCTGTAAATTAAAACATTTTTACTTACGGTGAACATTTCACGCACATATTCGATAACCTGTAGCTATACCAATAGGTACCTAAATGTTCAATTAAATATGATTCGTGAGCAGTGAAATTAATTATCGTTTCATTAGTACTAAATTACGAGTCTCCGGGGCTCTATATCGACTGTTTATTTTAAAATTAATTGTACAATACATCATCTTAGAAAGCTTAATTAATATTTTTTTATATCTGTGGACCTAATTAATGTTTTCTTAATTAACTCTACTAGCATAGAGCCTGAATAAAAGTTAATTAATTCATGAAATGAACGCGAAAAATTAATTCATTACAAATCATTCGGAACAAATTCTACTTACTCTTGTGAAAAATCGACTGTTTGTTTAAGTAGGTAATATATTTTAAGAACACTCATCTGCTTGAGATACGAGCGCTGTCCAATCCGCCGCCATTTTCGTATTGAAATTTAACCACAATATATTACGTTTGTTTGTAAAGTTAATTGTTAAATGGAGAGCCTCGTTATGCTCACGCGCATATTTTATTTGATATCAGCTTGCAACTTGTAGATATATCACCTGATTGTAAAAGATGTATCCGCTTTGATCCGAGAAACCACCTCGCCTCGGGCCCACAACATGTTGCTCAATAATTCTGTTAATTTTCATTAAAATCATCAAGTATATCTAAAAAATTTCGGTCTTCCGATTATCTTCAATTTATAATATTCATATTTTTAATTTATCACAAATCATAACTAAATAGGATACCCCGAAGGCTCTTAAACAGTCCGGTACCAAATTTAATAACGAATGGAATTAGTTGTTATTTACGACATTAAAACTGTAGCGCCTTATTTTAAACAAATACTACTCGGCCATTTTGGTGCGGTCGTTTCGGCCATACATCGCCGGCTACAGAACATTAAAGCCTGTAACAACCTACTTATGTAACAACTTTACAGCCAACTAAACCTTGACAGTCACCAGATGTATATTTGACTCGTAACGCGTGCGTTCACGTCGGAATCCGAAGATTTTTCTCAAGGAACGTAACTTAAACGTGTGAGTGAACATTATTACCGATTTTTTAAATTAGTGGGGATGTCGGCTTCGGTTTGAGAATCGAATTAAAAGCAATACGAGAGATGATTGGCCGGCATTAGTACAGTCACGCGATTAAAGTATACGATTGCGGCAATTATTAGGGAATTTCATTATGAATGCAAATATGGGGAACTGGGACCCAGATTGGTGGGTTGGGTAATATCACATTACCCAACGAATACGTTGATATAAGATTTAAATTTAATCGGTGTATGGTGATTTCATTAATTGTATTTTGCAATTAGGTACCTATATTCTTATCGTCACATTCTTTATTTATTATTTATAGCAGCAATAGAAATGTTAATACTTAATAATTTCAGCTGTCTACCAATTATGGTAAATGAGATACAGTTTGCTGACAGACAGTCTGACATACCGACAGACAGGCAGACGCACAGTGGTGATTAGGTGGTACTCTTTGAGTACAGAACACTAATAAATAAAAAGTAAGTTAATATATAAGAATATTTTGTAATTATCCTATATGAAGTAACCCTAAGTAAATAATAATAATGCCGACAAACTGCAATGCAGTTGCAACGCAGTCACTATGCCGTTTGCAAAAATTTAAATAAAGTTATCCTTTACAAAGGTATTTTATAAAATGAAAAAGAAATATAGTTCGCAGGTATTAGTTTTAATTACATCACACTAATATTATATAGGCGAAAGTTTGTGAGTGCGTGAGTGTGTATGTTTGTTACTTCTTCGCGTCTAAACGGCAGGAGCGATTTCCACAAAAATTGGTATGGAGTTAGCTGATACTCTGGATTGACCTATAAGCTATAATTTATAAAGTTTAACGCGGCTAAAACCGCGGGGCACAGCTAGTTAAACCATAAATGTCAATTATTTCCAAGCATAAAATATGGAAATGTGTATTATCATTAAAATCAAATCAGGGGAGTCAGATTGTTAGTAAAAACATTTTTACCTCTTTGTTTCACTGTTTTAGGGGTTGATCTTATTATCTTATCCTATTCGATCTACTCTCCAAATTTCATGTACCCAATTAACGTTAGCGATTTTGGTTAGGCGACGATAAATCAGCGAACTAGTAATATTACTAGACCCCTGACAAATTCATCCTGGCCTAACTGATGAACCAATATCACATATTTTTAATATGATATATTGGTATCGTATTAATCAATCGGCACAATATGTCGACGAAATCAAAAACCCCATTAGCTATCTATGATAAATAGCAAACCAAACAGCCTTGAGTTCGGTGCCCTCGTGTTAAGATGTAATATAGTTCCTCTGAGTCTGCTTTGAGTCTATGAATTTCATATTTGTAAAGCCCCCCAAACTCAGGGATTCCATAGTGCGTGCATTGTCTTGCCAGAAAAGAAAAAGCTTTCCACATCACTTTTTGTATCTATATCCAACAAGAGAACATGTGTCAGGGAGAAGAGCACATAGCTCGCAGAGCCGACGGCCGCTGGGGCAAAAAGGCGACCACGAACAGGAAAATGCAATGTGGGCAGACCTCCTATAAGATGGACCGATGATCTTGAGAGGGTCGCTGGAAGCCGCTCGGAAGACCAGAAATTGTGAAGATTTTTGGAGGATGCCTTTGTCCAGCAGACGACGTCTTTCAGCTGATATGATGACGGCTTATCAGGTCTATAATAATAATAATAAACATTTAATTCAGACAAGGTCCATATTTTGTTAGTAACAATGTCCTTAAAAACTAATGTTAGTAATTGGTAACAAAAAAATAATTTTCTATGTGAAGCCGCACCCATCTTTGCAGCATGGGGGACTCCCACCGATCTGTAAAAACACCCAGAATAGTGTTGGTACTGCCACGAACGCGAGTGAGTAGGAATGCGCACCTTTTCCTAACTATTGCGGCAAAGCCATCCACCCGCGCTTCGGCGAACATCAGTGACGCACTGCAACGCCATGGCAGCCCCAACAGTACCCTGAGTGCATTATTATTCTGGACACGCAAGTCGCTGTATGTCCGCTTCGAATAACTGACCCACAGACTGCAGGACGGTAGAGAAATGTGTTATACTAGCATTTAATACAAAATTTTCTAAACACGTTCAACCGTTAGTTGCAATATACACACATAATCGTAGGCATCAAATACATCACCACTATTTTAGTGTTCATGTTTTAGGTACATATTTACCTTACACCACTGTTTTAGGTACATATTTACCTTACATCAATCGAAATTGCCTTCAAAGTCCAATTTATATCCTTAAGACACAGGCCACGAGCGAAATAATAAATAATGAAAACCAAACTTCCTAATCACATAGAACATTAACAAACAGTATTCAAAGTATCCAGACCGCAGGGCACAAACGAATTTAATTATTTTCGAAACTGGCCTCCAAACATTAGCATAAAACAACTATAACTTATCTATACAAGAAATTAACCTCTGCCTCAACTCAATTAGACTAAACCAAAGCGCATACTAAAAGGGTTTAATAAGCTGTGGCTCGTTTTTAGGGGTCTGTAAGCAATAAATTTAGTTCTGAACCTGAGTGGTTTTACATGACGTTTACAGTTATTCTAGGAGCATTCACTAAACAATACTATCTGACTGTTTACAAGCGCTTTAGGTGCTTTTAGGAATATACCAATATAATCTTTGCCGTGTCGTTTCAAACTCAGAAAGATACCAGGACAACCCCAAACTATTTTTTTTTATGGCAGAAGTCGACAAACGAGCAAGTGGGTCACCTGATGGTAAGTGATCACCGCCGCCCATGGACACTCGCAACACCAGAGGAGTCGCGGGTGCGTTGCCGGCCTTTAAGAGTCAGAAAACAAGTGTTTCTGACCCTCCCCCCACCCCGATGAGCTCTGGCCTTTATGCCTGAGTCCCATAAAAGGCGACGTATAAACCAGGTAGTCGGGCAACAGCCCTACCGCTGTACCAGTTACCGCCTAACTGCGGTAAATACGGCAAACCCCTCCAAATGGCAACTATGTAAAATCTTTGGCGAAGGCCTATGCCCAGCAGTAGACGACACCAGGCTGTTGATGTGATGATGAACATATCTTGTGTACCGCATTATATATATCTGCCACGTTTATGCCTATGCCCGACAGTTTTCATGTTGTGGATGTATAATTTATTGCAGAAGTTATTATCCTCAAAAATGAATAAGAAAACCTATACTTAGGTTCTAAAAATACTAGCCTGGAATACTAATTGGCCTAAAAAAACGGTCAGGCATCGTTTCACCGTGATCACTGAAAATTTATTGAAATCGGAAGGCAATGAGAGGATACAAAACCTTAATTTTATCGTTTACATTTTCACACGTATGCGTGAAAAGCGAGACAGTTTTGACAGTAGGTATTCCTCTTAACATAGACTTCCCCTGTGGAGCGTAAGGTTGCCAGAACTCACGGAAAATTGATGTTTTTTTTTAAATTATGGCCCCAAAACCATACTAAAACTAAACTCCGCGTAAAAATTCCTAATGAATTAATTATTTATGAATTAATTACCCACCTAAATACACTAGGTACTCTAATTTATTTATCAATTCAATTCAATGCTGTAACTTAACAAGTGAGTTTGCAACAAATTATATGTTCCAGTAACAGCCGTTTCTTTAGATTGCGTTGATCTTACCCGGAGGAATAGGAACGACACATAGACAAACAGGCCGTTTTATTTATCTTTACAGAAAAGTAAATATTTAATAAAAATCGATGTTTTAAAATCTTCTTCTTTTTCTTCTTTCTTTTGGCAAATATAACGCTTTTCAAAAAGGTTCTAATCAAGGAGAAAATGTAATCTAAATATATCTCACAATGAAATGAAGGCCCTCGCCAGAGCATCCGCTTTAGGGTTCCAACCTCTACTCATTGTGCTTACTGACGTAGGGATGCATAAGAATAAAAATGAACAGTTGCATTACGTTTAGTACGTGAAGTCGAGGACCGCTCGTCTGATTGAATATTTCATCGATATAAATGTAAACTAAGGGAGCCGATGGTAGTCGCGGTAGTGTTCTTGACTAGCGATTAAAAATCCTAAATAGTGGGCCTCTGACATGGCTTAACGACTGTTGTCTAACAAGAACAGCCGGGGCCGACAACTTAACGTGCCCTTCGAAGCACGAAGACGCTCAGAAATAAAACTACTTTGGCCTTCACCCATCTATGGACTGAACGCAAGCCTAGTTGCTTAACCTCGCCAATCACTTACAGACCGGTGAGAGCATCTGGCTATGAGCGCCTCCATATTATCAATCATGAGAGAAATATTTTTTTTATTTTGTAGCAACTTTTGTTGATTGTTTAATCAAAATGTCCCCAAAAGAACAAGCAAGACATCTACGCCAAAACGAGAGATAAATTTCTATAATATTAATATCAATTTTCTGAAACTCATGAAACTCAAACTTGTATAGTGCATTCGTTTGTAGGAGCAGTGGTACTTATCTATTCTGTGGCAATTGCAACTTTAGTATCAGACTAGCGGTTTTAACCACGTTAAACTTTATAAATTATAGCCTGTGGGCTAACTATACTCAAAAATCTTACAGTGCCCTCCGAGTTCAATTTAATAATGCGTTCAGGATGCTGATGGGGCGTCGGCGATTCTGTAGTGCATCAGGGATGTTTGCTGAGCATCGCGTAGATTGTTTCTACGCTATGCTGCGTAAGAAATGCGCATCTCTGGTGCGCAGAATACGTGGCAGCACCAACAGCATCCTTCGCATGATCGCTAGTCGGCTAGACTGTATTTACGTCAATCATTGCTGCGCCATTTCCCATGGAATGACGCAGCAATAAAAGGTAAATTTGTTACATATTTAAAAAATACTAATTACAAACACTAGTTTATAATAAAATTGTTACTAACTAATTGGACACTAATTTGGTCTGAAAATAAAGACTTATTATTATTATTATATGTTATTTGGATTAAAAGTAATATTACTTCATAGTTTCATCAAAATCGTTCGGTAGATTTTGCGTGAAAGAACAAAAAAGATCGTACATCTGTATGAGAAACAGTCCCGACAGCATTGTGAAAACTGTGACGGAGATTTACACCTCCTATTTTAGAGAAGTTCATGAGGACACTGATTAATTGAAAGATGTCGGTCTCCCATGAAGTTCTTATATATTTTTTTATTACTTGCACCAAATTTTTATAAGTTTTGTTACTAACCCGATAATGGATCAATATTTCGATGTGGTCTGAAAAAAACTTATTTAATTTATACATCCATACTTACAAGCTTTCGCATTTATAATATTAGTAGGTTTTGTTCCGGTCACCCAGTAGACTACTGACATAGCTTATCGTCTATTGTCTAATAACCACAGCCGAGTCAGACAGCTTAAGGCGCTGAATACACCACGCTGAATACACACAATACAATTATACTTATTCTTGTTTTGCGCAGTTCAAATAAACATCTCATATGTAAATTTTGTCTACATAAATTCCAACCCAACCCATCCCATATGGACTCAACTCGCGCTTCTGTAAGATTTTTAGCGTTAATTCATTAAGTTTTTTTTTGTTTTGTAACGAGAAGCTCATAAGTCAAGCTATCAATTAGACAGCGGATCAGTCAAAGTTGGCTTTCGTGACAGACAGCATAAGGCTAGGTCACACAGAAAGCGTCATTATTCACAGCTTCCTTTCTGAGACTCTGCAGTTTGTATATATCCTAAAGCAAATTTTTTACCGACTACAAAAGCAGGAGCTTGTTTATTCGAAAGTATGTTTCTGTGTATGTACATACATATGTTACACGATTTCTCCGTTATATGTCATCCATTTTGATTTTTTAGGCTATTGCATAGCTTATATCGCGGGCCTTGAGCGTGGGGACTGAATCCAGAAATTCCGTAACGAAAAAACCTAACACCCCCCACTCCGACCGCCTATCTATCGATTCATACTAGAACTTTTAACGACTTCTTGAAATATCACGCTATAGGTGTATAGGTATTTATCATCTACATACAACAGTGAATATCTGTACTCGTATTTAATAATTTGTGTACAAAATGTTTTAAATATGAACAAACAAAGTGCATTTATTAATGAAGAAAGTCACGAAAAAATTGTGAAAGAAAATGAGTTAGTACTCTATATACATTCATTTTATTATTATTATCACAAATGCAGTATTATAAAATAAATAAATAATTATAATTGCATAAGTTGATAAAAAATGCTATGTAATAGCTTTACCGCGGCAGTCTCCGAGTGCCACACGTCTTTTTTTATTCCTTAGGTATTTGAAATGATTCCATATAACATGTGAATCGGTTTTTCTTTTAAAATATATTTTTTATTGTTGATTAGAGGCCTTGATTACTCAACCGAATTTTATACACACATGGTTATGCGTAGATAAAAGGATGTATAAACCGTCTATCTCCATACAAAAGTACTATTACGAGGATAATGCGAGCAAAACTGCTAGTAGTTTATAGGAACTAGTAGCTTATAAATAAACTTCAACTCGGAGCTGTGTATAATAGGGTACTTGAAAGGCTGATTTTAAAATCTGAATGGTCGACGTCTTCTTTAGTTTACAGTTAAGTACAACTGCGAATTTAAATAAGATCATTTGATGAAATGGCTTGGCAGCTAAAGTATCCGAACATCCAATATGTATGATTTATAGTAGCAATAGTGAAATAGGTTAATCTGTCTGAAATCTTATAATTGGATTATGGAGCTGAAGTGTCATTAAATATTCTGATGTAACAAAGATTCTTAAGTAGGTTCAATTCTTGCTGACGTGGTTCCGTCAATTTATTATTCCGATGGAAAAAGACGGTGGATAAAGACGTCACCCTAGTATCTCCACAGTGGAATTGTGTCCATCACTTAAAGGGATATATCATAATCGCCACGTTTAGGGAATGGGTGACTTAAAAATTGCAGTATGATGGTCAAAAACATTACAGAGAGAGGTCTAACCATTCTCTGGTAGATATTCCTTCGAACTGACTTCGACATCATCACCATAATCACTGTTACAACACAGTAAAAGAGGATGATCATTAATATAGAGAAAAAGAACTCAGAAAAATATAATATAAGTGTCACAAATAGCAAAGGGTTTTCACATATTCTCTTGTGCTATAAGTTTGGAGATCTTTTATCGCTGTCAAAGGCAACTGATCCTTACAGAACGTGACTGACCGATGTGTTTAGTTGACCCTGAGTTTATATTAATGGCACGAAGAGTCATATTTAATTTTAATAATTTTTATGTAGCCTCCCAACTGAATAATTAAATATAAGAAACGTACCTGCGGCCCCTCTGGTGTTGCGAGTGTCCATGGGTGGCGGTGACCATCAGATAACCCGCTTGCGCTTTGCTATTCAATAAAAAGAAATAAAGTAATTCTACATTAAATGTCTCATCGCCTTCTGTAATGCGAATGAAGAAAAAAGTAGTTTTTGGAATAATAAATAGTACGTAAGTGAGTAATGACAACTACCCCATCTCTGTCACTCCGTACTACTATCGCTGCCTAAATTGTACCAGAACATTTAGTGACACAGCCGATTGGTTGGATAGTGACCTTGACTGCTAGGCCAGAGGGCCTAGGTTTGATCCCCATCCAGGACAAATCTTTGTGTGAGGAGCACGATCATTTGTTCTGTGTCTGGGTGTAATTTATCTATAGGTAATAACTACGTATTTAGAAATATTTATATGTAAGTTTTAGTTGTCTGGTTGCCTTTTTACAGGCTCTGCCTAGTTTGGGATCAGATAGCAGTGTGTTGTTTATCTCAAAATATTTATTTAATTTTATATTATTATTTATTAATTGTATAATTTGGTGGTGCATATTGTTATTATCATGCATATTGTGATACTATGGTGTACAAAAAAGACTAAAAAGAAATAGCTACATGCCTTGTTGAGGCGACGCATTCCCGGAATGTGAGCCTGTATTTTACCCAACAAAATATATATGCATTGCCGTACAACGTGGCAATGCTGCTAGTATTGAAGAAACGGTACCAATTGTAGAAAATTATCGGCAGTTTTCTTTTTAATAACAAGACAACGATTGTACTAGGAAAATACAACTCTCTATCGTGGGGACGTTATTGTAAACAAAATATGTGAAACTACCTGTCACTTGGTAAAAGCTTCTCTGTACCATATTTTACGCAAATAAAGATTACTCACTTACGTACTATTTATTATTCGAAAAACTAGGTATTTTTGAAGTTATACTTCTTTTGGCGCGATGGAGAAAAATGATGAGAGTGAATTTTTACTATGCGCGCGCACACCGACACCAATAAATTTAACAGCATGAAGTTAGTTCTAGGTGGTATGAAAATGTATGAGAGTGAATTTTTACGATGCGCGCGCATCGTAAAAATAACAGCATTACGTTAGTTCTAGGTGGTATGAAAATTGATAACTATGTTCAAGTTGTATATTAAGAAGTATAACTTCTAACGCGTGTACATAAGTACATACAAGTTTTTTTAATTACTGAAAAACATACCTAAAGCCTTAAAATATAGTAGCACAATTGCCACCTTCTCTCTCGCACAATTTTAGGCCGAGCGCTAATCTAGAGTCCCATGAAGATTCCATAACGCGCTACTGCCAAATAAGGTACCAATTGAACCTAATCCAGACATCCACAAATTCAGCGAACCACTCCCAAAATTAACAAGTTATTATCCCAAATCAAACACAGTCAAGTTTATGGGCCACAAATGTAAGCAAAACACGAGGCTGTAATTGGTTCGCCTCAGGCACGGGTTATTTATGACCCCATACATCAGAACAAACAAACACACGGACATACAAATCATACATACGTGGCACAGACACAATTATTAATGTGTGTGTATTGAATCAGTTAATATGGGTATTTGTTAGTGATGTCATTGCGTTAAAAGGAAAGGTGCGCTTAAGATTAATTAATAAACATTCATTATTGTTTAATAAATCTTTTCTTGAAGCAACAGCAGATGATTATTAAAATATGTATTGCATGCTATATATAACAACATTTAACATATATATGTATATAGGGGTTTCAGGGAGAAGTTCCTAACTTAAAGGAAGACATTGATATTTTTCCTTACCTGGCCCATAATTCCCTTGGCCTCCACTACCTCAGGAGGTGGCTTCACCAATTGCTATTCATCCAGCGCGAAGATATCATCATCATTGTCTCCATTGCCGTTCCCTTGCACTGTAAGTTAAAGAGCTTAATTTGCCTATGAAGCTGAAAAAATTAATCTATATTATTCTAACAGATTTTTTTAGGTAAATATTATAAAACAAATACTAACTTCTATTAAAATTATGAATAAACAAGAAAAGCAATAAAAAAAGTTACAAATATTATTAAAGAATTCATCATGTCAGCTGAATGACGTCCACAGCTGGACAAAAGCCTCCCCATAGAATGGGGGGATATGCCATAATCGCCACGCTTGGCAGAAGGGTTGGCGATCGTAGTTTGATGGTCATAGTTCTCAGAAAAACGCTGCTGCCCGTTCTCTTGTAAGTATTCCCCCGGGACGATTTCTACGCCCCTCACGGCATGAGATGGGCTGATGATATTCTTCGCCGTCATACAAGACATTTTTTAATTTATTTATTTATTTATAACTTTATTTAATGTTTTTCTTGTTTATTCATATTTATAATGGAAGTCAGTATATTTCTCGCGCTCCTTAAGTTTTTGTTTACTATTTATGTTATACATTGAAACGACTCTAATAAGGACCTTTCTTGGTTTCTTATCTTTATTTATTTTTTGCTGTTTATGTATGTATGTAGTTTTCACTGCCTCATCTGACAATGGTGATGAGCGAAGGCTCAACCCCGGTAACAAAACTACAACCTGAGTAACCATTGCCAGAGTTTTTTAAGGTGATTTTGTGTCTCTTTCTATCAACGTTAATAATTCGGGGGAGGCATTTAATCGTTACCTATGCGAATTAAGGAGCATGGAGGGCGATGGTAGTGGCGGCGTTTCCGCAGTCTTGCTCTCGGCCGGTGCGTATGATATCGAATTGAGTACGGTCACGAGAGTTTCTTATGGTATGAACGGAAGAGGTATCTTGGGGACAACTGTTAGTTGTCCCCAAGAGTAATTTATATTTATTTATTTGTACGGCTATATATTGAATCAAACTACTAACGCATATACCTTAATTAAAAAGAATAGGTGAAACTCATAAAGTTTTCCCGCATACTTATGTAGGCAAATACAGCAGACGCTCGCTGACATTGTAAATAGACAGCCATTGTATATTAATGATCCTAAAATCAATAAGCCAATATAACAGCTGCACCAAATAAAATAGCAATAAAGAAAGGCAGCTAACATTATTGAAACAACAAAAGAAAGGTTCCGTCGCTTTGTCGAAACCGACACCGGTCGTTCATTCGCTTTAATAAAAAAAAAATAACCAGAAAAATCAACAAACATAGTTAATTTTACGGTGTCTATGCGTTTCACTATTTATATTTAGTAAAATCATCGTTCTTGTTTACAGCTAATTAATTAGAAGCATACAAAGAGGGTAGAGAATACACTGTTCCGGTTTTTTTTCTAATTGTCTTTGTTCCCGCAATGACTCTGTGTTTTTGATGGGGCAAAAGCAGAAACATTTTGGGTTAAATCGACTGGAAAATTGCTAACTATATCGCCCTACTGGGTATTATTAAAAGGGGATAATGTGTGAGGCAAAATGACTTCGTATACTTACTTATTGTAAAGGTCTCTGCACACAGCGGGCGCGGCGCGGCGGGACGGGACGGCGACGCGACACTGAGGAGTTGTAATGTACTAGATATTACGGGCGACGCCACACACAGCGTCGCGTCGAGCGGGACGGCTCTGTGTGGCGTCGCCCGTAATATCTAGTACATTACAACTCCTCAGTGTCGCGTCGCCGTCCCGTCCCGCCGCGCCGCGCCCGCTGTGTGCAGAGACCTTTAGGTTGGAGTCAAGTAATTTCTGTGAAGTGTGCTGTAGTACTAAATAGCACTAATAAGTAGTGTATGTTGGTCACCCATACTACACTATTACCATTTTAAATTTGACTGCCCTTGTGGCGCAGCGGTTATGACAGTCGCCTCGCCACTTCGTGTCCCGGGTTCGATTCCCGCGCAAAAAAAAACATATTTGTGTGACCCTTAAATAGTAGAGTGTGGATATAATTTATGCCCGTCAATTGTTTGTTTTTTTAAATATAAAATAAAATAAAAAAGGTTTTTTATTCAATACTAAACATGTTCATATTAATATATAATTAATTTATAATTATTTCTAGGTACATATAGATTTTTAGATACAAGGATTGTAGGAAATAATTTACAATAAGATTTATTTTATAACAGTAACGGTATTTAACTAACTTAAATTAAGTTATTGTCAAGGATCATGTGTAGGTTTAATTATCAATTTTTTTAAATTTTAGCTATAAATTTACTACATATTGTCTGAATGGTTCTGTCTATATTAAGGTACGGAATAAATGTTATTATTATGGCGTTGATGTTGTGTTTATAACGACGGTCGCGCTTTAATGCTACCACCGGATCCAATGCGTTTGTAAAGTACCCTGTGACACAGGGATTCAATTCCCTAGTGCGGGTGTAGTCCTTTATAAATGATGAGAATGAGATTTTTTTTTAAATGATGACTCGACTTCATATGTCTTGCTAGTTGCTACTACCATGGCGCCCTCGTGTTTTGGGCTTGATCCCTGGATAGGACACCTATTTGTGTAACCATAAATAGTGGTTCTGTATGTAGGATTGTAGATGCTTTGCTGTGAGGATGTCGGCATAGAATATAGAATTTCGTTTCGCTGGGTCTTCACAGTTGGGGCGCATTGGATCCGGTGGTAGCATTAAAGCGCGACCGTCGTTTTAAACACAAGGTCCGTTATAATAATAATACTGAATTCATACCTTATTATAGACAGAACCATTCGACAATATGTAGTAAAATTTAAATTTCAATACATAATATTAAAAACTTCAACTAAACATAATCTCCTTGACAATAACTTAATACAAGCTAGCTAAATGTCACTACCATTATAAAATAAATTGTATAAATGTTTTAACATTCCGTGTACCTAAATATCTGTAATGGGTAACTAGAAATAATAACTGTAGTACTACAAACATGTTCTGACTATTTACAAGCGCTTTTTTAAAGTGTACGTGAATAAAAACCTTTTCGATTTATTTTATTTTTTATTTAATATCACCGTGGGGGTGGTAGAAATCGACCCGAAGGAATATCTTCCAGGGAACGGGCAGCAGCGTCTTTCTGGGTACTATGACCATCATACTGCGATCGGCAACCCGTCTGCCAAGCGTGGCGATTATGACATATCCTTCCAAATGATCAACACAACTCCATTATGGAAGTCTTTTGAGGAGGCATTTTGTCCAGAAGTGTTTTGTTCGGCTAAGATGATGATGATGATCTAGATGCTTGGTGTCAGGGAGAATTACAGGTATTTATTTACCTAATGAGGACGAGTCATGATCACAAGCACATAAAAAAAGAAGCTAAAAAAATCGGGATAAGCCCGGGCTACGCATGCTATGTTAGGGAAGTACAAAAGTAAAAAATAAACTGGGTCTTGATAAGACTGGGAATATTTGATAAAATTGTGTTGATTCGATATTTTACATTGATTTAACTGCAAGTGAGGTTCTGGGGCTCTACCGGCTAAGTCCTCGAACATCGATTTCTTCAATGGCGTTCAAATAAATAAAGGTTAAAAATGACTTCATCAATCGTTAAATCGGCTTCCATGAGCACATGTGACGTCATAAATGGTCCGGAATCGATTGTCAATGTTGAAGCCAATTTAAAGATTGATTAAGTCATTTTTAGCCTTTATTTATTTGAACGCCATTTAAGAAATCGATATTCGGTGACTTAGCCGGTAGGCCCCTGGAAGAGACGAGTCAGAAAGTAATGTTGAGATTTTACTGTTAAATAAAATTCTTATAACAGTCATCACCAAAAGTCGATGAACTGAATCAACTTAACAAAACACCTGTTCACAATAAAATGCCATAAATTAAAGTCGCAACTAGGAAAGAAAATAGCCAGTACACAAGAAATTTACAAAAGTCGTTAAAAACGAGTATTTCAAAAGTATCTGTGCTCTAGTATTCCTAAAGTCGCTGTACACCATCAATCCAAATCATCGTCATTGTAACAAAGTCACTAAACAGCTAATTTCATCTGACTAAACTAACTACTACTAAATATGGAAACTGTTGATATTGTTATTATAGAACAAAGTGTTTGGTACTGAATAAAAGTATAGTTAAAAACGTAATCATTTATTTATTAATAGCACAATCAAAAATTGAAATGAAAATATTTTAGATATCATAATATAAATCTTAAAGCAAAAAAAAATAATTTAAAAAACATAATTATCAATCAATCAATCAATCTTTATTGTGTGAAATTTGGTACAAGGAGGATCATAAATATAAATAAATAGTTCACAAAAATCAACCACATAGGTGTACACAATTTTACAAATGTCATGTTTAGTTAAAATATTAAATATCTAAATTTACTAAAAATAATGAACACCAATTTTTTATAACATCACAATATTTTTCAAAGATAAACAATCCCGATAAAATCAAATTAATAGCGGGTATGGCCTCCATTCGCGTCTATTACTGCCTGGAGACGTTCGCGCATATCAACAAACAAGCGATGTTATACCCCTCAGACCCGACCTCATTCCGATCATGACAGCTACACTTTTCTCTTAATACACCAAAAAAACGTAATTTACATGCACACTTTTTCGGGTGCACTTTTTACGTGTTAACTTAACAACGACAAAGCATGAAAAAGAGCACTAATCTTACGGTAGACAGTGGTTTATTCTGCCCCCTGACATCGCAAATGTCTATGAGTAGCGGTTACCTCTTTCGATCAGGTGGGCCGCTAACTCGTCTACCTCGAAAAGCAATAAAAAAAACCCCAAACAGAACGCCATTGTATACAACCAGTAACTTACTGTAAACTTTAAGGCTTGTATACTTATTTGTTTTTAGAAATCCGTACCCAAAGAGAAAATCGAAACATTAATGCTATCTCGCTCTGATTTGTGTCTGCGATGTCACTGGCCTGTTATCTGTAAAAGAATTACATAATATCTGTAAATAATTTTGTTAAAATATTAACACAATGCCGTAAATATCATTCAATTCAAATATCTGTATTAATTTATTTTTTAATCTTTGGGGAAGGTAGTCGTTCAGCAAAGGACGTCTTTCGGCTGATACGATGATAATGATCATGATGATGATGAAATTTCTGTACATTAAATACCTACGTACCATAAAAACTAAGAAGCACCCTAAACCAGCGAGCTTGTATGAAGAATATAATAACAGTAAACGAGGCAAAAGAAGTGTCCAAAGTTCGTGTTAAATAGGAATCCGTTGTCTCTGCCTGCCCCTCTGGGGAACAGGCGTGAGTACAACAAACACTGAAAATGATAATTATTTAATTTTAGCTATATATGGAAATGAATAAAAGATTCAATTATTTTCAAACATACCGAATTTTAATTGAGAGAAGCATGACTACTCTTTAGGGTTCCGTAGCCAAATGGCAAAAAACGGAAACCTTATAGATTCGTCATGTCTGTCTGTCTGTCCGTCCGTACGTCACAGCTACTTTTTTTTTATAAACTTTTTCCCAAAAATCAATCAACTGAAATACTTGCTACTACGGAACTCTTCATGGGCGAGTCCGACTCGCATTTGGCCGGTTTTTATCATTTTAAGTTCAGTAGTGTCTAAGATAAGGGGATGCTCGATGTTTGTACATCGTTGCGATTTCACACCGAATGTTTTTAAATTACTAAGTTTGAAATCAACATATGACTGACCTGATGAACCAACGATTACTATGGCGTTTAACGCTTGCAACAAAATTCCAGCTTCTTTTGCCATCTAGTCCATGCGCAAGACCAAAATAAGTATTTAAAAACGCATCGATTCTAAAAATACATAGAATACAGCATCTATATTACAATATTGCATACTTATTCATGTGTACAATCCCTTTAGTACATAATTCCATTCAGTTCGATTCAAATATACTCAATTTATGGGCAACAATAACATCTTACTTTTGCGCAAAACCGCACGATGCCACACAGTGTACTACAGCACTTTTATTAAAATTCAATGATAATATTTAAAATCACTGCGCCTACACAACGCTACATCAGAATATTTTACAAGAGCACTAAATTCATAAAATAATGTCACCGTTTTCGAATAAACATGACCACCGACAATTGAATAATGCGCAATTGTATATTCCCTCGATAGACGTGTAGAGGTAGATGGCCGTTGTCACATGAGGACGATTGCAGTGTTAGGATCTGAATAGGAACACCATCATTTCATTACAGGTTGGAATATAATAATAACTAGCTGCGGCCCGCGGTTTTACCCCCGTTAAACTTTATAATTTATAGCCTATGTGTTATTCGGATATATAAGCTTTACTACCACAAAGTTTCATCAAAATTGGTTCGGTAGTTTTTGCGTGAAAGAGTATCAAACATCCATTCTATTCATCCATCCTCACAAACTTTCTCGTTAATAATATTAAGAGTAGGTTATCCTACTCTTTTTTTTTGAAATATTTTGATGAAACTTCCGAAATTACCAGTACGATATTATTATCGTACTGGTAATTTCGGATCCTAGAACCAACCTCAAATATTAGTCTGGTGCAATGGACTTATGTGTAATTCCATTTGGAAGCACGATTGTGTTCAGGTTCTCGTTGTGGCCTATTTCGATCCTGGGTATAGATAAATTAACTCTTTGTTGTACAGACGCCAGCACATCCAGCTACCCCAATCTGTCAAATTTCTTTTATAGTTTTTCAACTTTATCACATAAGCATAAGGTTCACTTTCAATTGGAGAAAATTGACAGATTGGGGTAGCTTGACATGCTGGCGTCTGTACATCAATTCAATATCATACAAGACCATATTACAATAGGCAGTCTTATCACTAGCATGTGAAAACCAAGGAATGTACAAGTATAGGGATAATTTATGGCGGCAGTTGTCGGTGTAATTAGACCCTGTTAACAACATTCATTGATACTTAGTACTAAGAGTCTACTATTAATATATAATAAATACATACTTACATATTAATATGTTTGTTTTATCAATCCTTGTGAATCTTATTGTAAAAGGTAGTGATCCTTTACACTTTGCTGGAACCTATGTCAACTTTGTGCTTGACGCACAAAGTTATTGGCAGCGCATTCTACAAAAGAACTCTGAACTGAGAAAGATTTATCAAGGTAATTGGAGGATTACGCTAACATTTTTAACTTAAGATTTTCAGATAATTTCAAAAGTTTCGAATTTAAAGTATAGATTGGGGTAAACTTTAACAAATAATCTAGAGACCTCACCACCTTAACATACTAGTCTGTGCAAAAAATTTACTGAGTTCTATCGTGTGAGAGAATTACAAAACGCATACCGGCATAATACTAGTTGTTTTCATGGCCATCTTCTAAGTACGTCAAATGTAATGATAATATCGGAGGAGAGGATAAGAGTATAAACTTAGTCGTATAGAAGCCGAGTACGAGATAGTAATCGTCTATATTGTATACAATCTGTGCCCCGCGATTTTACCCGCGTTAAACTTTATAAATTTTAGCCTATGTGTTAGTCCAGGATGTCAGCTAACTCCATAACAAATTTTATTAAAATCGCACCAGGCCTTTTCACGTGCATAAGTAACAAACATCAAACTTTCGCCATTAAAATATTAGTGACTAAATAGATACTAGTATGTGTGAAAATCAGATTTCCTTCTATATCTAATATAAAATTATATTTTAAATCGAAAATGTATCTGTTATAAAATTTTATAATACATTTTCAAGGGTAAATATAAAACTTTGCTTTATATTATAGAATAGGTACCACCAGGATAAGCAAACTCCTTGTATATTCAAAATCAAATCATCACTATCGAAGTCATTATTCAAGTTTCCTTCTCGTTACTAATATAGCCAATAGCCAAGAAAAAACCGAACCTATTTAATCTGGGTTTCATCATCATCATCGGCATCAGGCAAAGGCCTCTCACAATGATCTCCACAATGGCTAATCTTCTGCTGCTCGCATCTTGCAGTTCCCGTGACCCGCATTAAATTGCGCATTCCACCAATTTCTTTCAACAGTTTATTACAACTAATATTTAAATTTTATTCTGAGAATAATAAATGTGACCCATGTCAGTATCCTGCCCTGCATTCTCTGATTATCTTCATAAGATTAACACAACCTGGGTTATTTAGATAAACTCGAAGAATGTACTATTCTCCACTTTCCTCAAAATGGTCCACGAAACTACGCGTTTACAAATCCCACGTATTTATTTTAATAAAGATGTTCCAATCCATTAGATTCCAATCCTATGAAGACACAAATAAGCATGTTAAAGATAAATTGAAGTTTTTGGCTCCTCCAATTGCATCGATACTGGTCAATGATCCCACGTATTTGTTTAAGGAAAGATTTTTCCTTCCAGAGTATACCAATGCCTCTGTCGATAATATCTAGGTTGTTAAAGACAAATTTTAGTGCTTTGTATCCTCTAGTTACCTCAACACTGGTCACTAAACCACGGTATTTAAGTAAGCAAGGATGTCCCTTTTCAGAAGATTCCAAGGTCTCTGAAGACACAATCTAAGCTGCTAAAAATTAACTTGAAGTGTTAGTATCCTCCAGTTTCCTCAACACTGGTGCACAAACCACAAAGTAAGGATGTCCCTTTCCAGAAGATTCCAATGTCCCTGAAGACACAATCTAAGCTGTTAAAAATAAACTTGAAGTCTTAGTATCCTCCAGTTCCCTCAACACAGGCCACTAAACCACGCGTATTTATGTAAGTAAAGGTGTTTCTTACGAGAAGAATCCCAATGACCCTAAAAACCTAATCGAGACTGTAAGAGATAAACTTGAAGCCATAGTATCACTAAGTTTCCTCAACACTGGTCACAAAACAACGCGTACCTATTTACGTAAGTTAGGATGTTCCTTTCCAGAAGACTCCAATGTCCCTGAAGACACAATCTAAGCCGTTAAAAATAAACTTGAAGTCTTAGTATCCTCTAGTTCTCTCAACACAGGTCACTAAACCACACATATTTATGTTAGTAAAGGTGTTTCTTACGAGAAGAATCCAATGTCCTTAAAAAAACAACTTAGAGATAAACTTGAAGCCGTAGTATCCCTCAGTTTCCTCAACACTGGTCACAAAACAACGCGTATTTGCGTAAGTAAGGATTTTCCTTACCAGAAGAATCCAATGTCCATAAAAACACAATCGAGGCTAATAGAGATAAACTTGAAGTCCTAGTAACCCTCAGTTTCCTCAACACTGGTCACAAAACAACGCGTACTATTTACGTGAGTAAGGATGTTCCTTGATGGCACTCCACTTAAAGTGATTGACGCCAAGGATCTCCCTAAGCCAATCAGGATGGCATGGAGGTCCAAAACCGTAAGCAGTGTCACCTCAGAGCGGCTGCTCAAGATGACACAGAGAATGAACCCATCCCTTCGTACTGACGAATGGAAAGTGGTACATGCGAATGTCGAGGCAATGTACACTCGGCGCATTGTCCTGATGGACAAAGCCTCGGCAGAACTTATAAAGGCAGCGGGATATAAGCTGTACACAGGGCTGGGTGACAGCCACTTCAAACTCCTAGACGACGGGGAGAAAAAGGAAAATGAGACGAGAGCCGACAACAGTGCGACCTTAGGGGATGCGACGACGTCGTCTCAAAAAGATCCCATCGTAGGTGAACCGGGTGGCTCCGACCGGAAGGAGTCAGCCAACACTGAGGCATACCGCGAGACCGAGGGCACCCTATCACCAGCTACCTCAATGGGAGGCCTCAGTGATCTGGACGGGCTCCGACTGGACGGGGACACCCTCACCTGCGAGGAAATGGAAGGGTCTGAAGAGGACCACTAAGACTAGACCAACTCAAATGGCTAGCTTAAGGTTTGTACAGATCAATCTACAGCATAATAAGGCTGCGACTGCCCTTCTGGCACGCGAACTTATAATGGACAAATATGATGTAGCAATAATACAGGAACCCTACTTATACAAGGGCCAAATCAAAGGACTTAGCGGGACGGGAGGTATAATATATCAACACCGTTCTGATAATAATGTGAGGGCATGCATCTACGTCAAAAATGACTTAGATACAATACCCTTACACAATTTCTGTTACAGAGACCTGACAGCTGTCAAAATCATACTAAAAGAGGGGGTAGGTCGGAGGACTATTTGTATAGCCTCTGCCTACCTACCCTATGAAGCAGAAGAACCAACTTCTCCGAAGTTAAGGGAACTCGTGAACAACTGCAATGCAAATGATGTAGATCTCATAATCGGCTGCGACGCGAATGCACACCACATCATTTGGGGCAGCACAAACATAAACAAGAGGGGAGAGAAACTACTGGACTATCTGGTAAGTTCACCGCTCCAATTAATTAATTCTGGTAACAGGCCAACATTTGTTAACGCAAAGAGAGCTGAAGTTATCGACATAACCCTAGCAACGACTAGAGCCAGCAACCTAATAGAAGAATGGAATGTACCTAATGAGATATCCCTATCGGACCATAGGTACATTTGCTTCAAGTACAGAACACGAATGAAAAGAGAGTCTGTACAACGACGCAACCCTAGACACACTAACTGGCCCATGTACTTAAGGGACCTGAAGGTAGAACTAGGTGATCCGAAAGGTAAGCTCAATTCAGTCATAGATATAGAATTTGAGGCAGAACGAATTGTTCAAACAATTTCGAAAGCATGGAGAGACAACTGTCCTGAGAAAACGGCCAAGGCTAAGAGAATACCCTGGTGGACACCTGAGCTAATTAGGCTCAAGAAGGAAACTAGGGTAATATTCAATCTAGCCAAAGCCACAAAAAACTTTGAACTGTATGCTAGAAAGCTTACAGAATATAACAAAGCCGTCAGAAAGGCAAAAAGGCGTGCATGGAGGAATCACTGCCAGGAAATAGGCAGCATTCCACAATGTATGAGACTTACGAAAGCCCTGGCCACTGCCAGAGTGAACCCACTATCCGTTATCAGGAAAGCTGACGGGACACTAACAGACTCTGGAGAAGAGACACTAGACGTCATGTTTAAAATCCACTTCCCAGGCTCTGTGACAAAGAAAACCATGGAGCGAGAAATCCCAATCAGCCATGAGGATGCGAAAAGGCGAACAACCAAGGCAGATTGGGATACCGCCAAGAAGATCATAAACGAGACCAAGGTAAAGTGGGCCATAAGCAGCTTTGAACCATTCAAATCGCCTGGCCCGGATGGAATATATCCCATCCTATTACAAAAAGCGAATAACGTACTAAACCCACACCTATGCAGGCTGTACAGAGCCTGCATAGCCTTTGGATACACTCCCCAAACATGGAGACAAGTTAAAGTAGTATACATCCCGAAACCGGGAAAGTCGGACTACGAATCACCAAAATCGTACAGACCGATAAGCCTTACATCATTCTTTCTCAAATCGCTAGAAAAAATGGTAGACACACACATTAGGCAAGGGCCACTAAAAAGATTTCCTCTACACTGGCAACAAAATGCGTATCAGGCAGGGAAATCTACAGAGACAGCCCTACACCATGTAGTCAAAAAGGCGGAAGCAGCCTTAGAAAACAAAGAAATATGCCTTGCGGCATTTCTAGACATTGAAGGTGCTTTTGACAACACGGCATTCAACACTATACAAAATGCCGCCACTAACCATAGCATAGAACCCACTCTATGCAGATGGATAGACAAAATGCTGAAAGGACGGCAACTGCAGTCAACACTGCTCGGGGACATCAGATATGCAACGACAACCAGAGGGTGCCCACAAGGCGGAGTCATCTCACCGCTACTGTGGTGCCTGGTTGTGGACAAACTCCTGATAGACCTAAACACAGGGCCACGCTATACCGTCGGCTATGCAGACGATATTGTGATACTTATAAGTGGGAAATTCCCTCACACAGTATCGGACATTATGAAACAAGCCTTAAAAGAGACAGAGGACTGGTGCAAATCAAATAACCTTTCGATAAACCCACATAAAGCAGTTATAGTACCATTCACAAAGAAGAAGGACCTATCGGGAATAGGAACTTTGAATCTATACAACACAAAAATTGAATTGTCAAAAGAAGTGAAATACCTAGGTATAACACTCGACAAAGCGCTCACATGGAAAGAACATGTAGAAAATATTAAAAACAAGGCCTTGAGAATATTCGGCATGTGCCGAGCAGCTTATGGCAAAACATGGGGACTGAAACCCAAAATTGTTCACTGGATATACAGAATGATAATAAAACCGATACTGATGTACGGTAGTATCGTCTGGTGGCCAAGAACAAAACTAGAAACCTGTAAACAAGTGCTAGACAAAATACAACGCACTGCCTGCTTAGCAACGACAGGAGCATTTAGCACTACACCAACAGCAGCCTTGGAAGTAATCCTAGACCTAGTGCCTCTACACATTGAGGTACAAGAAGAGGCAAGGAAAACACTCCAAAGACTTGCTGCATTGGGCCACTTTTCTTACGATCGTATGCCCACCAAGCACACGCAGATAGAAGACTGGAAAGATCTTAACAATGTAATAGGGATGGGTAGCGATAAAATGCAACCAACCTATACATTTGACCAACAATACAAACTATACATTCCCAGTAGAGAGGAATGGAAATTGGGACTTTGCAAACAAAACGAACAAAGTCAAATTTGGTATACAGACGGGTCAAAAATGAAATCCGGCACAGGTGCGGGTGTTTATAATGAAACCTGCAGTATTAGCGAAAGCATGGGAAACTTCGCGACAGTGTTTCAGGCTGAGACATATGCGATCATAACATGCGCCCAGACAATCATAGATAGGGAGACGAAAGGTAAGACCATCTACATACTCAGTGACAGCCAGGCTACATTAAAAGCCCTGATGTCACACAAAATCGAATCGAAACTAATCCAGAACTGTATCACGGCTCTGAACAAACTTGCCACTAAAAATAAAGTCAAACTCGTATGGGTACCAGGTCATACGGGAATAGAAGGCAACGAAAAAGCAGATGCACTGGCTAGAAAGGGATCTGAAAGTCAGTTCTGTGGACCAGAACCGTGTGTAGGGATTCCTCCAAATGTAATAGGAGCATTCCTTAAAAACGAATCCACAATTAAACACAATCAAATGTGGACCAAAGTCAAAGAACTAAAACACTCCAAACAACTCATGAAAGGAGTAGATAAGAGCTGGTCCAAAAAGCTTTGGAAATACAGCAGAAACCAGCTACGACTAATAGTAGCAGTATACACGGGCCACTACAGCACCAACTACCACCTACACAAACTGGGACTGTCGAACAGCCCGATCTGCAGAACCTGTGGGGAAGAAAATGAAACAATGCTGCATATTATATGCAAATGCGATGCACTGGCGAGACACAGAATGGCAATCCTGGGGCTGGCATACCCAGAACCAGGTGACTACAAGGATCTACCTCTAAGAAGCGTACTGGATTATGGGCATACCTCATTCAGGGCTCTAGGGATAGAATAAAACCAGTGGGGGATAGTACAAAAGATCCTGAAGGGTCGAAGTGCTGTACATAGGTACACCCCAAAACAAGATAAGATAAGATAAGGATGTTCCTTTCTAAAAGACTCCAATGTCCCTGAAGACACAATCTAAGCCGTTAAAGATAAACTTGAAGCGTTAGTATCCTCCAGTTCCCTCAACACTGGTCACTAAACCACACATATTAATGTTAGTAAAGGTGTTTCTTACGAGAAGAATCCAATGTCCCTAAAAACACAATCCAGACTGTTAGAGATAAACTTGAAGCCGTAGTATCCCTCAGTTTCCTCAACACTGGTCACAAAACAATGCGTACCTATTTACGTAAGTATAAGGATGTTCCTTTCTAAAAGACTCCAATGTCCCTGAAGACACAATCTAAGCCGTTATAGATAAACTTGAAGTGTTAGTATCCTCCAGTTCCCTCAACACTGGTCACTAAACCACATATATTTATGTTATTAAAGGCGTTTCTTACGAGAAGAATTCAATGTCCCTAAAAACACAATCCAGACTGTTAGAGATAAACTTGAAGCCGTAGTATCCCTCAGTTTCCTCAACACTGGTCACAAAACAATGCGTACCTATTTACGTAAGTATAAGGATGTTCCTTTCTAAAAGACTCCAATGTCCCTGAAGACACAATCTAAGCCGTTAAAGATAAACTTGAAGTGTTAGTATCCTCCAGTTCCCTCAACACTGGTCACTAAACCACGCGTATTTAAGTAAGGATGTTCCTTTTAGAGGACACAGCATGCGCATTGCGCACGCGTCATCTCCCGCTGTCGCACCGCGCGTGGGCGCCGACGATTGAATTAATAAATATTATATTAAGTGTTGTGTATTTTCAATTGAGATGGTTTTATAATAGACGAATTCATTTAGTAGGATAATTATCTTGGAAATAAATAGGGTTATAAGCTAATGGGTCCTATAGGTAATCGTGTTACCACGATACATGCAGGGTATTGCAGTAAAACGATTTCAATGCTTTTGCTCCGGTTTCTCAGCTTTGGTTTAGAAACATTAAATGCGCCTATTTAATGTAACGCAAACGGAAATAAATTATAATGGCATTAATGGATATTATTACAACTTTAATTTGAAATCAATAAAAATATATCTCTTTCATGAAGCCCATGAGGCAGTGTGTGCCAATATTTGGTATACTGTTCAGCTTCGTTCCTTCCAGGAAATACAGACATGATTGTTTGTTATGCAATAAAATAATCCTTTCTAAGATCATAATCTTAGTGCAGTAGGTGGCTGTGCTGTAGGTGTCGCTAGTGTTGCGCAGCGATGCGCAGGAGTGGGCGCGACGTCACGCAGCGAGACACGCGCGTGCGCACTTGTACGTTATCCCAACTTTTATTGTGATTGTGATCACACTTCCTTGTTAAATCTATTGCTCTTTTTAGAGTGAAATGTTAATGTAAATGAAATAATTAATGGATTTGTGACCGTAATATTGTTTTGTAGGCTTACTTTTGATCTTCAGCTTCGGCTCTAAGGGATATATAAATTATGCTTGCTGTAGTCATTTATGGAGAACATGACATTTTTTTCTACAATATATAGTTCAGTAATAATTTCTGATCTTCTTAATTTCGGGGTAGAATGCTACTGCATCCGTAGGTTTTAGCTCTAGTAACATGTAATGGTAGCAACATTTAAGTGTTAGGGCATAGTAGTAGGGCAGTTAGTATAAGTTCGCTCTGTGCGAACTTAAATCAGACGAGTGGCCCGCGTCGCATTTTAACGTAGAGCGTAAGTTGTTCAAAATATCCCTAAAATTATATGACCCTCCTCTCATGCATCTCCCCGCCAGTAAACGCCCAGAGTAGAGGTGCGAAACCCAAAAGGGGTTCCCTCCGGCGCGAGTAGCGAGCTAGCAAATATAACTACCAACTAAGTACCTACTTAGTTGGTAGTTATATTTGCTAGACGGAGACTGGAGCCCTCGCTTGCCTCTATAGTCCGGTGAAGCAGTGAAAGCTTTTTTTCCGGGGTGGAAAATCCTACATGGATGTCCTCCGCCGTTGGGGGTCTGTCAGACTCTTACTGACTAAAAACCACCCCGGTGTTCCATCTCACACCTGCGCCGGGGGTCACACGAAAGGAACGATACTTCCGCAACCCCCGGCTGAGTGAAAGCCTCCTAGGGTAACTGAAAATGGCAAATAAAAAAAACTACTGGGAATGAACCTTCACCATACATTGATGTTGTGGTGTGGCACGTGGGTAAGAAGCAAGAGGTTAGTGATGCCATTTGAGTTGCAAAGCGTTATTGACTATGCTGCTTATCGTCAGGCATGTTGTCGTTTCGGTGGTAAGTAGAAAAATTATTAATGCGTCTTTGTCGGTGTGGATTACCTTATTGGTTTATTTGCAGTGTGTTACTGATTTATGCATTCTGAGCTCTAGGCTTCACACAGGTATACCTACTCGTATTGCTAGGATATGAATTAAGCGTGGGCGTCGCGTGGGTAGACACATTTTTATTTCATTTTAATGTTTATCTGTGTAATTTATTTGTTATAATTAGTTTATTAATCGACATGTCTTGATTCCAATAGAATTGTAGGTTATGCCTACAATTCTATTGGAAGCCTGACACTGTAGTAGCCTGACACTGTTTTTGTCTATAAGTAATACACTTTTTATCATCATCATTTCAGCCGAAAGACCTCCATTAGGTACTGGATATAAGTCTCTTCAATGACCTGCACAATTCCCGGTTTTGCGCAACTAGCATCCAGCGGTTACCCTGGTGACAGAGTTATTCAAGCCAGGCAGCTTAAAGAAGTCTGAGGCAGTGGGTCTCTGATATGGCTTAATCAAGCTAACTGAAGCTTATGGGACCAACAGCTTAACGCGTCTTTCGTATATGTGGTAGGTATTTAAATATTTATAGAAATAGATTTTGAGATAAATCACCATTAACAGGTGGTTCGCTATGTGGTGACGGCGCAGAATATCATCACCCCATCTCATCCCGTTTAGAAATTGCCCTGAGAATATACCTACCAAAGAACGGGCTGCACGGTTTTTCTGTGAACTAAGACCATCAAACTACGATCGCTCACCCTTCTGCTTAGCATGGATATTGACATATCCCCCCATTCTTTGGAGAGCCTTTCAGTAGATGACATTTGGCTGATATGATGAGTGGTGGTTAGAATTCCAAAGAAACCTCTACACGATCTTATCCTAAACGGATGCTTTTTGTATCTGGTAAGCTAACCAGAGTAAGGACTCTTCGTGAGGGGTTTTGTTGAGGCTTCTTCATGTTTACGACATATTTCCTTTGCGTATAATAGAGGAGTGTTTGTATTTTGTTGACTCAATGACGTAGGTCACATAGTTTTCATAGACTTTGTTGTTAGTGACACTTCTTTGCGAAATACGAATAACGCTTAAACAATTTCTTTTTCATTAGTCTCGTCTTTCTACCACCTCTTTGTTTACACTAATATTATACATGTGAAACGTTGTTTGATTAGATGTTTGTTACTCAACCACCCAAATTTTATCAAAATCTGTCTACGCAGATTTTCATGATTTGAGATTTGTCTCAGAGTATAACCTAGAGTAAAAGATAGGATGCTTTTTATTCTTGAAAAATGTTTAATTCTTTTGAGATTGATATCAAACTTAACAAAAATCAAGAAAACGAACTCAAACATTACTTAAATATAACGATAACGATATTGTCGCGCAGCCACTCCCAACTCCCATCTCATTTTTGAACAGCCGCGCACAGATGACGCGGCTACCAGCTCAGTTCCATTATAGTTTATGAATACTAATATTTTTAATTAGAAACCTACTCCATTTCAATAACGGCGCCGAGGCGTGTACCTCTATTACGTACTTTAGTATACAGTTTGCCAGTCAGCGTCTACCGATTACGTAGCCACGCCCTCTAGTGGGTAATCACAAGCGTTACGTTGCAACTTTTTAATAAATCGCTTTTTTCTTGTTAGTTAATTGTTTGCAATGTTTTTGTGTAGGCATTTCACAAAAGGCATTTGAGTTAGGCCTGTTTCTGTAGTGATTTTATTCCATTGAATTACTTATCGTATAAGCACTAAGCAGTGTTTATCCTAGTGTCAGACTTGTTAAAGCCGCCTCTAGGCCTCTGACATGGCTTAACGACTGTTGCCTAATGGCTCCTACTGGGACCGAAGCACGGCGTCTCCGTGATTCAGTCCCAGTAGGATCCATTAGAATTAAAAACCTCTTTGGCGGTCACCCATCTATGGACTGACCGCGACCCTTTGTTTAAACTCGCCGATCACTTATGGACCGGTGACACATGGACGGTTCTCGATTGTCACTACGCAGTGCTCCCTTCAGCTGCGGTCATATGAATTAATTTGATATTTGTCAAAATGTTAAATAGATTCCTGTAGGTAGTAGTATTTTCCATGGAAATAATAAATACTAATAGGTACTACTTATTTGCCATCTGTCTCTCATTAATCTTGATGAGATCATAGGGTATAAAGGTAAGGGTATGGAAGGTACCTATGTAAGTAGGTACTTCGTACCTACAAGGTAACAAAGTGTGTGGTACTAGCACAACACCGGCAGATTTCCTTATTATTCATGCGGTACATATTCATGAAAAAAGTGTACTTTATTGTAGTAGAGTTTAGAATATGTACTCACATATTATCGCTACTATGACATACTAGCGGTGCCCCGCGGTTTTACCCGCGTTAGACTGTATAAATTATAGTCTATGTGTTCATCCAGGGTGTCAGCTAACCCATACCAAATTTTATTAAATCGCTCCAACTGTTTAGACGTGAAGAAGAAACAAACATACACACTCACAAACTTTCGCCTTTATAATATTAGTGCGATAGCTATTATTAGGTGACCGTGCTAGGTAGCACCTTCCAGGCATGACCACTATAGATTTTAGGGAAGTTACTTAGTTTTTTTCCCAACTGTAACATGAAATATATAGATCAGAGTACTCAAATGTACTCCATTGCTTAAAGAATTTGGAGTAGTCCTTTACCGGTTTGAATCCTCAATAACACAATGCTACGCCATTACTATTTCTAAGTATGTAAACCTAAATAAATCTGCAACATTGTGAAAAGCATTTTTAATCCTGTTCGCAATGTTGTACTGATTGAAGCATCACAGAGGTTCGCTGTACCTATTCACCAAAAAAAAGTACCTACCAAGTTATAATTACTATAACTGCTAAAGATATACCTACAACGGTTATCATATTTTATTTTGTTGTTAATCGTTGATTCACCTTTATTCTTAACGTTCTAATCCTTATATACCACATCTAGATATATCTAGATGTGGTATTTAAGGATTAGAACGTTGGAACTGAAAGAACCAAATCGATTTTGTTTTGGTTCTTTCAGTTCCAAATGTTCACCATTCATCAAGTACCTACTCGCAATGTCGATATGAATTTGTGACCTTACTTGTTATGGTATACTTGAAAAGAGGTCAGGTACAGACCGACGCCTTTAGGTGCTCTCCGAGGCACGGGTATAAAACACCGCCAACTCTCAGTCTTCGGGCTGAAGCTGAGAAATTTTTCTTTTTACATTTAAGTCCCAAAATCACTTTTGGCCCGACCCGGGATTTGAATCCAGGTACCTGACCACTTTCCGGTCGTGTCGCGTCCCATCGGATCATGAGAGTGATGAAATAGAAAGTGCTCCTGTGTTTGCGCACACACTTGTGCACTATAATATGACCTGCGCAGATGGCTAATCTCAATTGAGACTGGCCGCCGTGGCCGAAATTCGGGAAGGAAGAAATATATTTGAAAATACTTCTTTGTCTGTTAGTCAGTGCCGTGCCAGCCTTCAAATCCCCCGGGAAATATCGTAGGTAAGGTTATATTTAATAAAACAGACATTATTTCGAAAATGTATATACCTTTATTTTTATCTACATATAAACATGTGTGATACGATATTGCTACACCAAAGGTACTTATTCTAAGAGACCAGTGCGTTACACAAACGTTATGTTTACAATATGATTACAATCAAAATAATATCCTTCACCTTAGTCTTTGGCACATCATCTTTGAACAGGACAAAGACTCAACTCTCAGTTCTTTAATATTCTTAATATTACTTTATACACAATCCATTTTTAAATTGCTGTATACATCGACGATTAAATATATCACTTCACAGATAAAAATAAAGCAAAATGTTTGTCATGGTTTGTTCAAGCTCATGTCAGTTAAGGATGAATTAAGACTCCAAAGACAAGCTACATATAGAAATATAAATCTGTCCAGGCGTTTAAAAGTCATGGTGGGTAAGAGAAAAAAATGTTTTTGAGGAATCATGTATAAAAATATTATTATTTATATCATAGAGCCTTTACAAAACGAATACGCTTTATGGTATTCTATACGTAAAGGCTTTAAACCATAAGATCTACGCGCTAACAAATAAAAAAAATCTAACTAGCTATGAGCGCGCCACATGGCTCTATGGTCAGTAGTGTTCCCCATACGATCTTAATCTTTGAATAACCACCGTGGTAACCATTTTGAATACAGATCTATTAAAACAAAATACGAAAGTTACATTTACTTTTAAACATAAATAACATTGTGTTATTTAACTGTATCAACATTTTGTTTGCTCATGTTGTGTCAATTAAATATTCTTTCAGTAGTGGCGCTCCCTAGGAAACTTCTTCACCACTATTTTAGTATTATTAAAAAAAAAATATAGCTCATTAAACGCCTAAGCAATTAAAAATTAGTAAGCTATAGGTGGTATCAAAAATCAATCGTCGATGTATACTTCTGTCTTCTTGATCGAAAACATCAACATAGTTTGTGATAATTACAAGATGTATATTATTATTTATTTTAATAATTGATATTATATCAATAATTTCAAATCAGTGGTAACACAACTCTAAGAGCAAAAATATTATTTAATTATTATAACTTAGAAAATTAATTTGTTCACAAAAATGATTGGCAGTTTAACCACAGCATAAGGATCATTTTATATAATTAAATCTTAATTTGTGAATGAACAAAGAAGCATTTTGAACTATTCTGTAATAACTTATATTTACTTCATATGTTTTATTATAATTGTGAAAAATAATCGTATTAATCATTTCAGTACATAGTGTTAGTTTAACCAGTGTTACCTGTGAAATTATTAAATCAGAATCTGATCGCAATAAAAATATTATAGAACTTTTCGCAAAATCGTTAAGAGAATTTAACGCAAACAAGTAGGTATGCAGGTTTTCCAATATCATTAAATTTTTAACGTGAACTTTACTTGACGAATAATTATATGGACAACAGTGGTCATTCTAAAACTATGTACATATTGTTCGCTTAGTCAAGTAAAAGCCTTAGATCACGTGATAGACTGTCGCTATAGATAGCTCTGCATAAGAATATTCAATTTTGAAAATAGGAATTTTTCAATACATGTAAGGGAACTGGATCTTTTCAATATTGGGAATTCTTATGCAGGTTTTACTTTTTGTTGAGCAACATTCTGCAATATAGCAACATAGTAATAACTTGGGATGCACATTTACATAACTAAGTAAACACGTGTGTATTAAAATCTAATAAATAATGAAAGCATGTAATTATTTCGAAATTTGATAAATTACAAATAGAAATATAAACACAACACTAATAAATCGTAATATTTCTCAGATAGTAATAATTATTTTACATCATAATTGTGACTTAAAAATTACGAAAATTGACTATACTTTAACGTGACGAGAACAAAATTGTCTTACTTCTAATACCATAATACCTATGAGTATTCAAGAATTCCGTATCGATTAGAATTCGGTGGTAAAAACAGATATGTGAATAATATTTACAAGTGCTTAAATTAATTTAAAGAAAATATAACACCATTTTGCGTAACTACAATAAATCGCTCTACCAGGAACGAAAAAAGAAAAACATATCATTACAATGTATTGTTAATTGTCAAATGGATAGTCCATTTTCGAGCAACTGTAATTTTCAGAAGAGTGTAGATCGAAGGGATACCTGAATTTGCTAGATAGCACACAAATAAATTTGGTACTTAAGTTGGATTCTTTACACGATTAAACTATTTTTAATGTTATTTCATCTCTTTCTTATTTTCTTCTTTTTTTAAACAGGGACAAAGAACTGTCATACTTAATAAACTGCGTACTCCGAATCCATAATTACTAATTAGCCAACAGGTTAAACGTGACGCCGTTCTTCCCATAAAAACTAATTGAGAAAGAAATGTAATGATAATAAAATAAGTTTAGGTTTTTCTTAAAATGGTAGCCAATACCAGTCATAAATCTATGTCAAAATCAATAAATTTTCATACTTCTGCATATGTTTGCAACAGTTAAAACTGAACTTAAGTCGAACCACCATACGTTTTTATTACTAACATAACAGACCCCTACTGGATTTTAAGAGCTACTTTTTTACAATTAATGAACGCTAAAAGTTCGGTATAAAACGACGAATGTCAGTGACGATTCACTACAGCGATTCCATACTAAGAGAGTCCAAAAATATGTCAATAATATAATTCCTTATCTTATCACCGCACATTTGATTTATAGCTTCAAAATTTCCTATACAATTCCTAACACTGCCAACTCTATTTAATTTCTTAATATTTATTTTGTTCTCGGCTTGAAGCTGTGCAACCCTAACGGATTTAGTACAGAATACATACTTACCCGCGAAAGGTTCCGTCACACGTAAACGACGAAGGATTAATGCCACGTCTCTTTGTGACTAATGAAAGGAATTCTAGGATTCCACAAATGGACAATTTATGAAACATTTCATGAACTGAAACATATAAATACATTAAGTAACTCACGACGGTATTAATTGAAAATCTACTAGCATTTTACATGACTACTTATTAGGTATTTACTAAAAGATGCACAGCCGTTCTGGTATAATTGTTATAATTGAATCTTCTGGCCTCGGTGAGGCATCTAACCCCATACCTGTAAACTTCGTCCTCTGTGAAAATGAAGGTTTAAACGAGAGAATGGCAAACTACAGTCCAATCTGTAGTTTGCCCGATCAAACAAATTGTTTTAATCCGTCAGCCATTTTTCCATCAAAAGAAGGAGTTAGTGGCAACATTTGTGACGTTGTATATGTATTCAAACTCACATATTTTCTTTACCATAACTGCGGAAGAACCGACGAGCTTTACTTAAAAGCTGGCTTCAGTCGATATTTTTCTCTCCCTTAACAAAAATAAGTTTGCCCGTCCCTGACATAGATAATCCCAAAGATCGGCATAATCCATTTGTTTTGTTATTTACATTCGCCTTAAACTATGCGATGTATTACAAAATGTCATGAAGAGCGGACGAGCTTTACTTAAAAGCTGTCTCCAGTCGATATTTTTCTCTCCCTTAACAAAAATAAGTTTGCCCTTCCCTGACATAGACAATCCAAAAGATCGGCATAATCCATTTGCTCTATTTTTTACATTAGCCTAAAACAATGCGATGAATTACAAAATGACATGTTAGTAATTATAATTAAACGTGAAACAATATTAGATTGTGAATTCTTGCGACAGCACAAGATTTAAAAACTTACCTATGTCTTAAAGCCTAATGTGTATGTATTGTAATGATGGTACCGTTTAGTACATTTAGGAGATGGTAAGGCCAACTACAAATTAATTTGAATTATTTGATCAAATCCAAAATATCATAATGTAATTTAGAGGTGAATATTTTTATAATTGTTAAACTATTCAAATCCATTATTGTTTCAAAAGAACAGCAATTTTTTTTCGATTAGATTAGGTTCCATCGAAATTATTAAACGTTTTTTTACATCTCATTTTATCCATTTAATTTTGGCTAGTATTTAACTACTGAAGAGAACTACATTAACTAGAAATTGTCGAAACCATCCAATTATTTTATTATATTACTTACGTCATTATCGATATTTGAGAAGGAATATATTTTATTTTTTGTTGTACCTAATGAGTGAAAATTTAATTTATGAAATCCATTAATTCCGTCCCTTTGTATTGGATTGATGCAAAAATTCTTCAAAGACAATAGAAACTATAGCATTATTCTTTTCCATGCCGAGAAGAACCTTTGCACTAATCTTTAACTAATATACTACTAACACTTATAAGGCCCGTGTATTTCAGTACTAATTCCGATTTCAGACTATGTAACGCCAATTTTCTAAGACACTTCATAGATACTACATCGGCAAAGACAAGCATGTACACTGACGAACAAAAGCAATGTTAATTTTGTTGGGAATTCTTAGAATGCAATTTTAACTTAATCCTCACCATTTAGGCTCCATTTCTACAGCGCAGTCGTAATCAAACGCTGTTGGAACCCGCTTTAACTATTTTAAATACAAGAGTTTTCAACGTCCGTGCGAAGGTAGGCTAACAACAGCCCTTAACCTGCAAGTAGGACTAAACACTTAGCTATATTGTGGACTACAAATTACCAAAGCAATTTGAACCTTATTCACTTGAAATAAGGTGTAAAACAAATGAGGGCCAGGTCTGGCTAAGGGTTACTTTGAATAAAATTTTCCTATATTTAAGTTCGCCAGTGTACGAACGAGGCACTTCAACAACGACAACGATTTATTTACTTACGCGGTCTATTCAACTTGTGTAAAATGTACCGAAGAAAATTCACTAATAAATTCGTGTTTTGTGCATTTGATTAAAGCACCTTATTGTGATGTACTAGAGAATTATTAAGTCAAGAATTTGCAAATATTGCTTTTAGTTTCCATATTATTATTCAGTGTTAATTGATTTCCAGACCCTATTTTCGTACGAGTTCATACAAAATTGTTCATATTATCTATGTTAAAACAGCTTTGAGACCAACAAGAATACTGAAGAATGTTAGAAAAAGAGAGACTATTTAAAATTATTGAAGTTACTTATTAATCTTCTTCTAGTTGTAACGTTTTGTTTCGAAATTTCATTAGCCTTAAGGTAATCTTGTAATTTGAACGTTTTGTTATTCGAATATCATAGCCGCTTCGCTGCCAAAAATTGTCAGAAAGCCTTCTAAATGTTGTTCAAAATTACTACAGTTTGTATCAAGAAACTGTAGTAATTTTGAACAACCTTTAGAAGGTTTAGAACCTTTCCAGATCTGCAGTAGGTTTTAAATTATTGCTTACATTACTTTTAACTTAGAATTACCAAACGAATATAAACATAAGATACAATAACACATCTCTAGGTAGGTTATTTCATAATGATTACAAAAACATATAATAAGTTGGTAATTTTAATGGCACACGGCCTCTGGGTCACGTGACCCGCGACAGACACCACAGGTTTTGTCGCATAGCCCAACGGTCAACGCCAATAAAGCGGCTATTAAATGATCAGTAATGTAATAAAGTACATTACTTAACTTAAACGTATTGCTTGTATATTAAGTTTGAATTCCTTCCAAGAGACTATTTATTTTATATACAAGTAAGAGCGTAGTACGAATACATATAGTTGTTAATCTCCAAGCAGAAATATAACCTATCTATGCATCCACAGCGTATGTGCGAATATATTCGATGAACGATGCCATATCGAGTGACAATTAATATGGACCATTCGCTACTAGAAAAATAGGTTTGGTTACGCTAAACTGCGACCATACGACGCGAGAAACAACTCAATCATTAATCGCTAAAGGATTCATTCGATTGATAGTTCTATTTATTACATATTCGTTATTATCGAAAGTTCGCAGGATTTAGACATTCTATTCATAGCGGTCAATCAATATGTTGGCTGTACTATGCCAAATCGAATGCCGAATAATCGAACATCAATTCTTTTCGGCATTCGATTTGGCATAGTACAGCCAATGTATTAACAGACAAGGATTGAAAAGTATTCCCCATCTCAAGACCGTAGAGCTAATTTACAATGGACCTGTCTGGCATGTGTCAATATTAATATCTGTATTAAATTCATCTATGGTGACAGTTATTAACTTTACACAGTAATACACTAAACGTAATGAGGGTCTTATAAAAATTACAAGAAGTCAAAATTACAAAAAATACAACTTCCGAGGTTTTATGCCTGTAACTTGGCATGAGTATTTGTTACCTAATTGAGAATCAGGCAGCACTAGAAAATATTGCCACAATCTCATGTTTAACTTTCAACTACAAATTCAGCAAAATACAACTAAGTAGTTACGACACCGTATTAATCAATGGCTTTACATGAATATAACAATAGTTTACGCCATACACACGACGAATTCCAACTGACTTATTTCAGTGACTAATTTTATTACAGTTTACAAAAGACTACCATCATTGTCCGTCAAAAATACATGTATACACATATATATGTATATATACAATAACACAGGAATTTAATGCAGCTTCTCAACTTGTTTTTACCTCTAACCTTTTTACCTATCAAGGGCGGCTTAGAAGTCATAAATTATTCACTTGCCTTCCTCGATAAATATTTACACAATTATGATCCAAGTACATCGATAAACAGTAGAGAGGGTATCCTGTGTCCCGTGTTAGAGCGAGAGCGCGGGCTGGGGAGCGAGCGCGAGTTTCGGGCGCTAGGTGGCGGCGGCGTGCGGCGCGCGCGGGGCCGCGTGGCGCCGCAGCAGCTCCGTCACGGTGATGGCCACCTGCACCGTGCCCTTGCCTTCCAGCACGTCTGCGGCGCAGCACATCAACTTCTGGAACGGGATTACTCGATAAGACCGCATTCAATAAGAATTCCGTAACAGAATCACTTAAGAGAAACCAAACTTTTAACTGAATCTGGAACAGGCTTACTCGGTAAGAACGAATTTCAATGAGAATTTAGTAACAAAATCACTTAAAAGTAATCAATCTTTTAACTTCCTTTCCCTATTAGAAGAGTGACAAGATCTAACGTGGGTTCTCACGCAAATTTTTGACCAAAGATTTCACCTCATTAAAAAGAAACGTTGAAATGTTGCCTATATTTTGAAGGGGCTGCAAAAAGAAATCTTTAACAGACTACAAATTACATACATACATAGTCCCACGCCTGTCCCAAAACTGTATGCAGAGACAACGGATTTCCATTTGTCACGATCTTTGCACACCTCTTTTGCCTCGTTTACTTCTGACATGGCCTTTCTTGAGAACGTCTCCGATTTTGTCAGAAAATGTTCTAAGAGGTCTTCCCCTTCCGGTTATCCCATTCACACAAGCCAGGTATACTTCTTTTGTCAATCTTCTTTCATTCATCCTATCTCAATGCTCAAACCAAACTCTTTCACAACACAACGCTCTCTTACATCAGTATTTCGAATTCTGTCCCTCAAAGTCACACCACACATACTTCTCAGAGCTCTCATTTCCACTGCATTTATTCTAATTCTTTATATTTCTGCCATACCCAACTTCCACTTCCATACATTAAAGTTACATAAGCACTAATACTCCATCGTACACGGCCAGTCAGGCCTTTTGTGAGATTTGCCAACTACTCATAAAGGCCCCATCTACTCTTGTTCCCCGCATTTACTCTTCTACCAATATCTTTATCATATTTCCCTTCTCTCGTACACAAAGTTCCCAAATATAAAAACTCTTTCACCTGTTCGACTTGGTCTCCTCCAATCACAATATTACATGCTGTCATGTATTCATCCCTCTCAAATACTGTTACTTTCGTCTTACCAACATTCATTTTCATCCCTTTCCTTTCAAAAGCCTCATGCTTATTTGTTACCATGTACTGCCAGTCGTCCGCCGACGACGCAAGTAGAACTTGATCATCAGCGTAAAGAAGACATTTCATGGGTAATTCATTCATCCTTAGACTACATTCCCGCTTATTTTCTTTTTAACAGCTATCCATGAATAGGATAAACAGCCACGGTGATGCTGCACACCCTCTACAAATTATTATTCCTTTAAGGGTTGTGGAAAGGTTGAAACTCATTTTTATGTCTCTACCAAAATCAGCAACATTAATTTAAAAAGTTGAAAAAAATATATGCTTTAGATTTGTATGACTATTGATAAGCTTAAATTTCAAGAAACTAAGGTATTAAGATACAACTTGCTATAAAAGCAACATTAGATTCATTCTATCATTTGGACCCTGTTGAATCAACAGTGTTCTTGGGTATCACTATTGATTCAAAGCTACAATGGAGCCCACAAATAGAAAAACTGTCCGGCAAATTAAGTTCTGCAGCATATGCAGTGAAAACTATTAGACGGCTGACTGATGTTGACACAGCTAGAATGGTTTATTTCAGTTATTTTCATAGTGTAATGTCCTATGGAATTCTTCTCTGGGGTAGCCCTGCTGACATTAACACCATATTTATATTGCAAAAAAGAGCTGTAAGAGCTATCTATAATCTTGGCCCGAGAGTGTCTCTAAGAGAAAAATTCAAAGAGGTCAACATTCTAACTGTACCATCTCAGTATATATATGAAAACTTACTATATGTGCATAAAAATATCGATTCCTTCTGTAAAAGGAGCGATACACATAATGTAAATACTAGATATAAGAATAATCTCATACTGCATACTACCCGTCTCCACAAAATAAGTAACTCTTTTATGGGGCAATGTATAAGATTTTATAACAAACTTCCCAATGATATTAGAGAATTGTCTACGAATAAGTTTAAAAGAATTATTAAAGCCAAATTGTGTAGCAGGGCATATTACAAAATTTCTGATTATTTAAGTGATAAAAGTGCTTGGGATGGAGTTGTTCTGAGTCAACACACATGATTGTAATTAATCTTAAGTATATTTTATTTTAAAAAAGGATTCCTACTGAGTTTTCTGGCAGTGTTTCTCAGTAGCTGCCACGTCATGCACTGCACGGTAGGGTAAAAAAATATGACGATTCCACATAAATGTAAAATTTTTACGGAATAAAGTTACTTTGACTTTGACTTTGACTTTGACATTCATCTAAAACCATCCAAAGTCGTGCAAGTCTATGAAACAACTTTTCTATTGTTTACATTTTTAGGCAATTCTGCTGGTTTAGTTAAAAAAAGAAATATGTGTATTGCACACATTCAACTTATCCTTTAAAGTAGTTTTATATTCTTAGATTATAAATAACTTTGCTTTCTTAGATTGGTCATTAAGCTTATATATTGCCTGTATTAATTAATAACTTGTTAAATTCCAACCAGCTTTTAAATAATTTTTTAAAGTTTTTTGTTCAATGACGTTTTGGACAGCATAAAAAGAACGAATCTCAGGGGTTGAGTACACGCTTCAGGACTTTTACTGTTAGTATTTGTTCAGATTTAAATGACACTGCATGTTTGGTTTTTTTTTTTTTAATAATACCGTGGGACATTATTCACACACGGCCATCTGATCCCAAACTAAGCAGAGCTTAGTTGGAAACCAGATAACTGATATATTACATATACTATTTTTCTTTTGTAAATACATACTTATATAGATAATTTACACCCAGACTCAGGACAAACAGACATGTTCATGCACACAAATATTTGTCCTGTGTGGGAATTGAACCCACGACCTCCGGCGTGAAAGGCAGCGTATCTACCAACCACGCCAACAGCCCGTCCGGTTTTGTTTACTTCAATGGATTAATTAATTCACCAATCTTCATACATTCTTCCGTGTAAATCCAATGTATGATGTACGTGTATGATTTCTTTGATTACTATACATCTTTAAAAGAACTATGATGTATCATTTAATCACCGAGTTGGCCTACATTATGTAAGGTTGTGGTAGAGCAAGTGTATACTATACTTGCTCTACCAAAACAGACCTTATTGCCTACGTAATAAAGACGGGTCAAAATGTAACTGCTAACGTATCGTCGGCTGTATCCACAACAAGCGATGTCGGGCTTAACAGGCACTATATGAGAACCTGTCTGTACCTAATGTAGGTTTTTACCTGGTTTCAAAGCTGAACGGAACTATACCTAGGTCCGTTCAGGTTTGAGACTGCAGTCTTCATATTTCATTGAGTCTTTGTTCTTCGATTGTAATGACTATCTTAACAGAGTCAACCCAGGAATCAGGTACACTGTACCATCGTCCGTAAGCATCGGTGAAGATAAATTAATAAAACATTGCCAATAAGAATTTTATTTATTTCCTCAAATAGTTGAAACATTGTAAGTACATACAAAAAAAAAAGTAAATTTTAAACAGTTTTAATAGCGACAAAATTATTACTAATAGCAAAAAATTAAACACGTAAATTAGTTTCAAATAAAAATATCTTAAAGTGCATTATATAAAAAATGCGTGTTACACAAATGCAAATTACACCTAAAATTAATACTGGATTTAGTAGAAAACATTTAGAAAAAAGAAACAAACAACCAATCAGTTAAGATGTATCTTAAAATACTTGGAATAATAATTAATAGACTGGTTTTAATTAATAAAAAACAATAAATGGCAAGATGTATTGAGCTGAAGACTATTATAAGAAAAACATTTAATATGAATACAGAAAAGAGAATATTATCTTAAATATGGTCATAATATCATCCGTTACTTCATAAATACGCCACATTCACACAAATAAAATAACTTGATAATACAAAAAGCCAGGGGTATAACGTATAACTTAAATAGAATGCTCGTAGAACACACAAAAACATAATACCTCTCATACAAATAATCCAATCAGCTGACATGAATAAGATAGTATTGTAAGTTATCGAGTAAGGATCCTATAAGTTTCTTAATCACACGTTATATGTTACACGTTGTATAATATACAGCATTAAAACCAGTCACTATATACTACATAAATAAGTACCCAAGCACCACAAACTAATAAATATACACGCTATACGCATTTAAATTATATATTAGACATCTATATCTCTTAAGTTATCATAATTAGCATTGTACTTGCAACTTTAAAGCTCAAAAATAAGTATATGTTACGAAGCGTAGACCAAAGAGCACACATAATATACACATAGATTATGACCAGAATAATAAGTAGTTAAATATATGTAAATAATAGAGCTATTTGGCATATAAAATGATCATTTCAGACGTGGAAGACATGCTTCGTAACTTGCTTCAAAACAACATTGCAACCATTTATCAAATTCATAGAATAAATTAAATACAAGCTACCTGTTTATATAATATTAGTTAACTTAAATAAGAATAAGATCCTACTAGACAATAAAGTTTCACTTGTTTTTAAAACAATAATCAAGTATTTTAAATCGACAAAATAATAACGGCGGGATCTAGATGGCGCTAATGACAATAGAGACGTGTAAAACTTGGATTCCTTTCTGCCTTTAGTTGTCTTTCTGTCGGCAATATAATTATATAATCACTGTCATTTAATATTTTTATTTGTTGTATATCTTATAGAAAATATGCCAAATAGAAGAAAACTGTCACATTAAAAGATATAAAAGAAGTTTTTGAGATTAGAACTACAGTTAAATAAAACCAGAAGCTACATACAGTCTTTATAACACATCTTTGGAATGATTACAATATAATATACTTTTTATATTTTGTGAGTACTTTGAACATTTATTTTTATGCACTCTGTATAATATATAAATAATATGTATACTGTATATTAATATTTATGATCTTATTGGCATCAATTTTGTTGGTTGGCTTCGTTAAGGAATATCTGTTAGAATATAATTACTTACATTTTTGTAAAGTTTGTCTTTTACCTTCATAAAGTGTTACGGAAAAAGCCTCAAAAGTCTAATCACTAATACTACCAATTAAGTTTTTTTGTCATGACACAGCACGCATCAAATGTCTTTTAAAATGAGTATATACACAGGATGCCAGTTGAATTTAAACACCCTTATCCATCAAATTAATGAGTACAATTATTAGATAACGTTAAAATAAAACTGAAGAGCATTTTTCATACATCTGAATTAATAGTGAAGCAGGCAAAAGGAGTGTGGGTATACTATGGAAATTTATTGTCTTTGACGACTCGTCTTATAAACATGCGTAGTGTATGTATTAGAAACATGTTAACCAATATCTTGCACGTAGATATTTCAATGTGTTTTTACCTTCACTTATATAAACATTTATAAATTTGAATAATGCCAAAAGTTGTGCATACCTTTAGATTGAACACATACATTAACGTGAGTTTAAAGTCTAATGATAAATGATATTTATGTATTATATGATATAGTTGGTATTCTTGTCACACTAATATTATAAAGGCGAAAGTTTGTGACTGTGTGAGTGTGTATGTTTGTTACTTCTTCACGTCTAAACAGCTGGAGCGATTTTGATAAAAATTGGTATGGAGTTAGCTGATACTTTGGATTAACATATAGGCTATAATTTACAAAGTTAAACGCGGGTATAACCGCGGGGCACAGCTAGTATTAAAAATAAACAGTATTTATTTTAACGTTAATTAGCTAACGTTAAAATATTTTTTTAATACACGCACACCACAAATCTACCGCAAATTATACTTCAACAACTTCTTGGACAAAGGTTTCTAAACTGACACCCTGTAATATTTACATTTATAATTTGTTATCAATAAAACAAAGTCTGTTAAGTCAAAGTCTCTCTTAGTTAATAAGGCATAATATCAAAGCAATGTTTATTAGAAAACACTTATTTAGTATTTTCTAAACATGCAAGTTAAGGCGGATCCATAGATCATAAAAAACAATTCTCGGTGTATAATTCTATTATTAGTAAAACAAATCAATGTGCAATGCGTTACTGTGTCCGTTTTTCTCAACGACCACACATTATGGGAGATTTATATTTGTCAAAAACCGAGTATCAAGATTAACCAATCCTATCAGAACGTCCCGCGGTAATATAGCAGTTATTTGTAATGGTTGACCGCGACAGTCATACATATATAGATGACGAAACAAATATGAAACAATATATATAGGGACAATGTCACACAGATCATCCTAGCCCCAAACTAAGGAAGCTTGTACTATGGGTACCAGGCGACGATATACATACTTATATAGATAGATAAATACTACAATGGAAGTTACCCTTTGTGGAAAGCGATAAAATACCATCCTTTCTCATCGTTTTAGCGTTATCACGTTAACATCGATATCTATGTATATAGACTCGAGTCTTAATACAGCGCAGTTGGGTACAGAAACATCATATGTTTCTCTACCCAACAATATACTCTGCCTTGACATAACAGTGGTCAAAATAATTAAAAAAAAATTATTAAGCCCAACTATTCCTCCGTATAAAGGGGTGAGTTAATCCAAGTGTATTTTAGCGAACTTTACTAGTTTTTAATATATATAAAGATACTATCCAGAATATTAATTCTCATTTAAATTGGCAAGATGGCGTCTGGATAACGTGGAAAAAGGGCAGTGCTGAGTGCTCTGGATTGTTCTTGACCATCAATAATTGACAGAATATAAATCAACCGTAAACTTTTGCATTATAATACAATAACGATATGACGTTTCGATTAAGGCATACAATTCTTATTTAATAAGAAATATCGATTAAACAGCTAAGCTACGAATGTTACTCGTATAATAATATTACGTAGATAATACATGCATTTCATTTTGTTTCAATAATACTTGTTGCACCAATGTTCTTTCTTTTATTGTACTTTAATTTTGGATATATACTCTGGCATAGTGGGCTATGTTTAAAAAGGACTAGTTTGGTATTTTACATACAATAAAAGGTGCATTGTATAAATCTTTAAGTATTACGAATCTGTTTGGACAGTGGTTTAATCTTGCACTGCACGTGTGGCGAATCGACAGTCGCCTCGCCGCTTCGTGTCGCGGGTTCGAGTCCCGCGCCGGACAACTATTTGTGTGACCCATAAATAGTTGTTCTGAGTCTGGATGTAATTTGTGTCCGTCTATGTTTGTAAAGTACCCCGCAACACAGGGTTTAGATTGCTTAGTGCTGGCGTTGTCTTTAAAAAAACGATTGAAAAAAAATATTTTTATTCTAATATCTTCTGATGAATAAGCATTGTTATAATAATTTTACAAATAATCTATACCAGAGTATTATATAGGATACTATTCATAGCATATAATGAAGGAGTTTCTTTAATTTAAGTTTATTTTTGATTATATTTAATTTTAATGTGGAATACTTTAGTAATTTGGTGCAAAAAGACTACCCTCGTGGCTAATACTATACATAAGAATTGCATTACAATTGCATTGCGCTTTAACGTTAAAATATAATTATGTAAAGAGCAAAATACTTAAAATTATACTTAAAACGAAAACACTCTAACACAACAAAACACTGAGATCTCTGAAATAAATACTTTTGCAGACTGTACAAAGACGGAATATTTACTATTATTGACTGTATACCATTTTATGTGTATTATATGAATTCCTTATAGAAGTGCCAATATATGGCACTCCGCCATTATAAGTACCTTGTTGGTCTAGCGGTATACCGGGTCGGCCAAGAAAATGTATCAGGTCCGGAAGTTGTACTGGATCGGTATCGTACACATGTTTTTTTAATGAACACGTAAATCTGCCGGTACTATTGGCTGATCTCTCCCCGATCGTGTGAGATAATCGTCGAAGGAAATAAAAGAGCGCATCTATGGTTGCGCTCACATTTCTGCACTATACAACATGTAACGTAATTAACGCACACCCTCAAACACCCCAATTGGAATATTATGTTGTAATCATAATACATACTCTGAATTTTTAATTAACGTGTATATACATTGTTATTTACTAAATTAGTTTCTTGGAATAAGAATTTTATTTTTCTTTATTTTGTATTGAATGATGGAATTTTTATGAATACAAATGAAACTGTATTTTAAAAGTCTTATTACTTTGACTTACGATCCATTTCAATTTCTTTTGACTATACAGGGTTAATATGACAATAATTTCCGTAGTTTTAATTATTTCGGAATAAAAATATACCTATATTAAAACAGATATAAATCGATTCAGTAAACGATTCTCGACAAACTATTTTCAGGATGTGCGTTAATTAAGTTACATGTTGTATAATATGTCTGGGGTAGTTGGGTAGTCTCCGTAGAGTTTGGCTGCAGTAACCAGAATTCGGCCAGGAGCAGTATCAAAGTGCCGCATCTGAATAAATAGTTGGCAACTATCTATCTCCCAAATTACTTCATTCTTATTTCATATAAAATATGTAAAAAAATGTATTAATTCATAGTCACAAAATGTACATTTCAACGAAAGTACAGTCTGCAAAACTTAATACAAAAATCAAAATCAAACACGCAAAATTAGCCGACAATAGCAACCAACACACCACTCAATCATCAAAATAGAAAAAACACCAAATTATAATTAAAATTAAAAACGAATAAAATTTAAATGCCTCCAATGGAAATGAACTTATAACAAATGGAATTACATACCAATTATAAAACTACCAATATTAAAAACAAAATTCCTGCATCTACAATGTCTTTTCAAAACAAAAATTATTAATATAATTTCTAATAGTGTAAATCCTTCGAAACACGGTCCAATTCCTTTCAGACTTTAGTTTAAGATCTAAGAACTAGCCTCAAAATTCGATTAGAAAACACATTCACAGTTAGACTGTGTCAAAAGGCAATAGAGGTACACATGACCTTTGTAAACAACTTACAATATCAATCAAGACAATTCTTCATTATTTGCTAATTTTTCTGCTATCGATACCCTCGCATGACGAAATAGAAATATACTTAAAAAAATCTAGTTTTAATAATCCTCTACGTGACCTATTAAAAGAGCAATATTTAAATAAGGTTATATCTATACAAATAAATAAAATTGGAGTGTCTGTTTGTAATATTGAAATAGCCGGTTTTTACTACATAAATATGAATATATGTATATATATTCATATTTATGTAGTAAAAACCGGCTACATACACCAAAATATTTTTTTTTACAATTTTTGTCTGTCTGTCTGTCGGTTTGTTCCGGCTAATCTCTGAAATGGATGGACCGATTTTGACTGGACTTTTATTGCCAGGTAGCTGATGTAATAAGGAGTAACTTAGGCTACTTTAATTTTTGAAAATTCTTTTATTTTTGAAAAAAAAAAAACAAAATAAACTAATTAAAACGCGGACGAAGTCGCGGGCACAGCTAGTAAATAATAAAAAGAAACCTTATAGAATATATGTACTTACAGACAGTAAACAGAACACTATCCATTTCAAAAAGTATTTTTTACTATCTGTCAAAATTCATGGTATGGAAATTATTCAAAAAATGGGTAGTTCATCAATCTTTATCTCGTCTGCATTAATTAGCGTACCATAGCAGAAAAAATATTAAATATATTTTAAATAACACTTTAAATAGTCTTTTATTGTATTACGGGAAGATAAATATCTCGTCGATAAATTTATATGGTTTTTGATATTGTTTACAAAGGGTATATAATAAGCAAAATGGTTGAAATGAAGAATGTCCCAAGACACAGCAAAGTATACAGAACTCTGTTCTCGTCCTTTGACGCTTCAGTCTCGGTCCCAACCACAGTGCTGTTATTCAAATTGTTCTGAATATCGAGATTCATCTTGTTCCTATCATATCTCTCCACATCATCCCTCATCACTTCAACGGGGAAATCAACTTCATCGGTGTCGTATATTTCTAAATTATCGCTTTTCAATATGTGATCTTCCTTACAGAACGGCGTCACGAATTGAACTCTATTCTTCTGATAATAAGGTCCTCGGTTCCTCAGGTCACAGTTTCCGTATGGAGAATACGAGGCGTTTTGGTCCGTGTTGTTGTTCTCGTAGTTCATTTGGTATTCTTCGGATTCATCAATCGTGTTATTTTGAAAGTTGAAGTTGCTGATGAATCGCTCTTCGGAGTATCTTCGGAGTTGCTTTTGGTAGTTAACGGTAGCTTCATGGTCCTCGTAATAGTCGGAATATTCGTTTGGTTGGTAAGGGTCTGGTAGGATATCCCTTGGCGGGCTTGGTGTGGCGTGTGCATGCAGGGCCGTGACTGTGGTGCCAAGCCGCAGCAACGTCTCCGGCTCCGGTGTTGTCCCCAGTATGTCTTCGGGCGAACAGAGGAGCTCCTGCAACACACGCCACCCGTCTCTTAGTTTCATTACAATGTCAAGTCGCTCGAAAGGATATCTTACAAGACCCTGCAACACTCAAACGGACACGCGACATGGAGCGACAAGTCCATTTTAATACGACGATATAAAGCACATTAATAATGAATTACGATGAATATAATAAATTGGCACGAATAAAGATACGCTTTTAAAGCAAAGATACGTTAAAAATGGATTAAGCACAATTAAATCTTAACATGGAGATGTTAAAAACACCTATATAATTGGTCCAAATCATTGTTCCTTAAATCCGTTTCCATTTTTTTATTGATGTTGGTTGGTTCACAGCTTGGGCATTCCAAAAAAACATTGGGCGACTGCCATCAGACATTACCCATAGGAAACCAGTAACCAATTGACTACGAAACTACCCAGACTGATTTAGCGGATGTGGGATTAAAGTAGAGAATTTCAAGGCACGGCAACCCGTTAATCGGCTCGGACACAAATGTCGCCTTATAAAATTGTAATTTAGATAATGAACGATATATAAAAATACAAGCGATAAAAGATCCATAGTTCAACGTAAAGACTTAAAAAAAATTGCTATAATTGTCGTGAACACTCACCTCTTCAACTCCAATTTTTCGACACGCTTCTAAGAAGTTGTCCACGTTTCTTCTACACCTTGCCATTGTCAGCTTGGGCTGAAATTTATAACAATCACTTTAATTTCCGAATTGAATACATTCAAGTTTAAAATATATTATCCGTATTAGGTATTGATATTATGAATCTAGCTAGAACTCATTTTCAATATTTTTACCTTAACACCATACCCCTACCCTTTTACCCCTACCCTACCCTTTTACCTTAACACCATATTTGTCTTATGCTCAGCATCAACTCATGCCATGTCATCACCACATTTTATAAGACTTCTAACAAATTTTCCAGGTAAGAGAATTGGTATCCGATAGATCCTGTACCTGCGCAGGAGAAGGCACGTGCACCGAGGCGACGGAGCGCGGCCGCACGTGGTTGGCCAGGTGGCACAGCACCACGCCGTCGCACAGCACCGGCGCCAACTGCTCCGGCAGCGACATCTTCAGCCGGGACTCGATTATCTGCATACATCAATTAATATTTAAATCATATATCACTGGTATATCAGTACTGTGTGAATGGAAAAACCAGAAGGGGACCACGTAAAACGTTCTCTGACCAAATCGGAGACGTTATCAAGAAAGGGCAGGTCAGAAGTACGCCAAACCGGCGAGCATGTATGAAGAATATAATGACAGTAAACGAGGCAAAAGAGGTGTGCAGAGATCGTGACAAATGGAAATCCGTTGTCTCTGCCTGCCCCAAAGATTTTACAGCCTTTGTTTTATTCCAGAGCAAAGGCTACTTACGGCTTCAGACAAAAACATTTCGCAGTGATATAAGGGACATACTTTGTTATTGTTATCTGTTAATACAAAGAAATATAAACGAAGTTAAAATTGCCTTGAAACTAATAAATTTTTATTATATTAGTTTTAAGACAATTATTATTATTAAAGATCATGTTAGATAAAAACTAGACGTCACTTGTTGTGGAGGATTCTAACAGTCGTTATGCGAGAAAGAGACAGGGCGTTCCCACTTTACCCCGCTAAGAACCTAAAATACTTAAAACTAAATAGGTATATCTATCAATTTGAAATGATATTAAAATTTAGGATTAAAATAAAATGTTTTGCCTTCTACATTATATTTTAATCCATTTTTAAGTCGTAATTAATAATTTAAGTTGGCTTAAAAATACACCGAAATAAAATCAACTAACCGTCCTCAACTGCAGCAGCAAATCCAGCTCCTCCTTCTGCTTATCAAATTCCCTCTTCATCGTAAAGCTGAGCTTGTCCGGCGGCGCGTCCTTGTTCCACGCCATCTTGCCCGGCTTCGGCGCGGCAGCACCTTTTAGATACGACACACTCAACAACTTAGCACCTTCGCCGTTCACCTGCCGAGGTATACTCGACTTGCCTAAACTATTGTACCCTATTGTATTAGTCGGAGACTTTGAAGGTGACGTCGGTTTAATGTAAGCCTCAGTACCATTGACTCTATTATAATCGTTGCCGTTTACTGTTGTGTATATTTTGTTGACATTTCTAGATGGAACGACTTTTTGGACCGGTCTTTTGTTCTCTTCTTGTTTCTCGATTCCATTGCCATTTTGGTTTGTTTGGGTTTGGAGTCTTCTGGGGGTTGATTGTAGGAGAGGTGAGTTTGGCACTTGGGAGGTATTGGGAGACGAGGAATTTAAGGTGCTACTTGTACTACTATTGGAAGATGCGGTTTTGTATAGACTAGAAGATACATTACTGTAACCGTTGACTGGGGAGTGGGATTTGTGGATGGGACTCTGTGTTTGCGAGTGTGGAGAGGAGTCCAGTTCTGGGGAAGGTTGTTCTGTGCGAGGACGGTAGATGTCTTGCTGGCGCTGCTGTCTTAAGGCTTCTTTGTATTGTCTGGAAGTTTAAAATATATAATTAGACGTGTGCATCATCAAGTTTGGATCACACATAGATTATGCTAGTAAGCATTATCTACTTTGTGGCATATATTTTGACAAATCATTAATGAACCGCATGTATGTATGTTACTTATTAAGGGGCCTTTTACAGTCCACTAGCGCCGCCAATCGAAAAAATGTCATAACTTGTAAATAGAATCAAAAATACAAAATGTGGTCTATTATTACTGTAGAAAAGGCAATAACGTAATTTTATAACACATTGTCAACACTTGAAATATAGCTGTTTAGCTAAATCGTGCATTTGTAACAAAAACGGCCGTTTATGTTCTGAATGCACGATTTAGCTAAACAGCTATATTTCAAGTGTTGACAAGGTGTTATACAATTACGTAATTGCCTTTTCCATAGTAATAATAGAAAATATTTTGTATTTTTGATTCTATTTACGAGTTATGACATTTTTTCGATTGGCGGCGCTGGTGGACTGTAATAGGCCTCTTAAGTCAACAACAGTGCTGTGTGTTAAGGTAAAACTTCATCAGCCATAAAGCCAACGGCACACAGTACACTCAGTTTAACTTATATTAATATGTTAGTATTAAGGTACCTATTGAACAATATATTTGTTATGCATATTTATCGAAGTAAAACAGTACTTTTTTCATTATTTATACATGGTATTAATATTTCACCGTTATTAATAGGTCACCGTAGCCTAGTTGGTAGTGCTCCTGGCTACTGGCTGGAGGTCCTAGGTTCGAATCCCGGTAAGTGCAAATATTTGTGTGATGAGCACGAATATTTGTTTCTGAGTCAGGATGTTTTCTATGTATATAAGTATTTATCTATCTATATAAGTATGTATATCGTCGCCTGGTACCCATAGTACAAGCTTTGCTTAGTTTGGGGCTAGGATAATCAGTGTGACATTGCCCCTAGATATTATTATTTATCTCATCTGCTCGATTATGACCTATTGTTTCTACATGACGTCTCCTAGGATGCTTTCACTGCTTTACCGGACAATAAAATCGAGCTCAGCCCAATCTGTCTATATAGTTAATTAAATCTATGTAACCTGCTCCAGAGAGCAGCGGTTTCGGGGTTCAGACTCGACTCAATTACTGACGGGTGGTTTGAGAGGGGCAGTATTTAGAGATATTTTGTGCAACTATCGTCCTGGGTTCATACGCGAAGACGGGAACACGCGAAGCCGCTCATCCTGACGGTCACCGTAGCCTAGTTGGTAGTGCTCCTGCCTACGAAGCTGGTGGTCCTGGGTTCGAATTCCGGTAAGTGCAAATATTTTTGTGATGAGCACGAATATTTGTTTCCGAGTCATGGATGTTTTCTATGTATTTAAGTATTTATCTATCTATATAAGTATGTATATCGTCGCCTGGTACCCATAGTACAAGCTTTGCTTAGTTTGGGGCTAGGATGATCTGTGTGACATTGTACCTAGATATTATTATTATTATCCAATCGGGACGGGCATTTCGATACGAATGCAAATCCTTAACCTATATACATTATAACATAGATATTGTACAGACCAGCACATCAAGCTACCCCAATCTGTCACATTTCCCCAATTGAAAGTGAACCTTATATTTAAGTCATAAAGTTGAAATTCTATAAAAGAAATTTGACATATTGGGGAAGCTGGATGTGCTGGCGTCTGTACTTATTTATTTGTTAGATAGGGTCAGGGGCGAAAAGTAGCCCAATACGAAGGAGGCTTATATTCAGCAAATATAACCCTTTTCCGTATTACGTATTTTTTTCGCTTTAGACCCAGTCCAAACAAAGAAGTGTAAGAACAATATCTATGTTATTAAGTATAGATTGTATCCGACAGCTTCTTAGATGCGACAGACACGCCCAATAATACAACAATATATCTTCTATTTCAATTCACTAGGCACTACTCACTATAAAAGAAACATCTCCAATTAGCGTTAAAATAACATAAGACATTATAGTAGACATTATGGCGCTATAATACATATAATATGTATACGTTTTTTCACAAGTAGGAAATTCTCTCATAGTTCAGTGAATTAAAAATAGCCGAACTCCTGCCTGTTTTAAATAGAATGATAGATTGCTTCGTTCCCTTACTAGTACGTATATTTAAGCTGACGAAAAGTAAGTGGGAAGATACTCTTGTAAGTAACTGAGATTAATAAGAAGATATGAGACGGATGTCGACGTATGGAGTAGAGATTTGAGACTCGTAAAATAAACTGAAGTGCCGTGAGCATTCTAACTATCTAGAGGATTTGAAAGATGATGATAATTAGTTTTCACCATGTCAATTGGTTTAAGGTCCTTGTTTTTAGGTCATAATAATAATAGCTTAGGACATTGTTCATACTATCTGATCCCAAACTAAGAAGAGCTTGGACTATGGAAACCAGATAACTCATAGACATATTATACTACTTTTCTTTTGTTAATACAAATTTATATAGATATTTACACCTACAGTCATGATATAAACATATTAATGCACACAAATATCTGTACTTGGTGGGAATTGAACCCACGACCTGCGGCGTGAAATGTAAGTATCTACCAACGACCCCAAGCGGCCCGTCAAAGTTTTTGTTTTTCTATATTTTCAACGTTTATTACGTTAAAAATATATAAAAAAAACGTCTAAAACGTTTAATTTAGTTCGCTTCACTAACTATCGACGAATTTGCGAACGTAAAAAAATATTAAATTATTTTTGTATTTACAGTTTATTCTAACGGTGAACACTATTAACCTAAAACCATCTATAGATTCTGGTAGCTATATAGCCACTTAGTGCTTATGTGAAAAAGACAATGATTAGGTTATATATTACAAAATATATATCTGTAATTACCACAGGCAATACTTTACCAATTATAAATAAATTTAATAAAAAAAATATTATAGTTGAGAAATATGATTAAGACTGCAGACAACCTTCCAGTGTTAGTACCAATAATACCATTTAGAATTTATCAATAAGTGCTACTTATCTAAGGAATTGTAGTATAAGTATTATAGCATGCATGATTATTATAAAAACACCTATAAAATAAATAATGTAGTTATAAAGAGAGCCAGAAAATTGACAAGGATTTGACTTGATTTGATAAAAACCAAACATCTATGTCAGATCAAACCTTTTTAACTAAAATAGAATTGGAAGAAGTCAATAAGAAACATTACATTGCCAATTTACTTTCAACCAAAGTTGTTTAGACATAACATTCAAAATGAATCATCTTATATTTCTTATTCCCTCTTTCAATTAAGTAAAATCAGTGCAAATGTTAGTCAATGTGGTGCTATGATATACCTGTATGTTTGTTGATGAGCTAATTTACTTCTATCGTCTCCATTCATGTTCCCATCGGGTGATATACGGACACTGAAAGGGACAACACCAGGTTACAGAGAAAATAAAATGAGACAGAGGATAGGTGACGATGATATAGAAAAAGGGGTTTGAATTTTACCTCTGTATCGGCCAATGCGAAAATAAAAAAAAGAAATATATAAGCAGATTTAGCTAATAACTATGATTATCCCAGTTCCTTTTGAGGCTGCGCCATTTTGGTAGGTTGTAGTACAACAAAATACTTACATAGTTCCAACAAAATTGGAGCGCTCATTCCAAAAGTTCAAATTGAACTGAGACAATCTATACATAATACACGTATTTAAAAACCCACCGAATATTTAGTATATTATTTAAAATCAAATTGGTTTAGGGTATAATATCTCTCTATTATAGTAACCAAAGCGGAAACAACGAAAGATATATTGAAGCTAAATTAATTAATTTCTCAAGATATATTTCCTGGTCATGTTATTTTTCTACGACAGTTTTCCGCTACAGTCACAGGGATTATTTATAAATTATAAACTACGTACACATATAATAAAATTAAAATTGTTTAAGAGAGAGTCCCCCAATTTACTATTACAATCAAATATCTACTTCTAAATAATCTACTATTCACCCGTTTTAAGTAAGCATCATACGGCCAGTCAGTTAAAATAATGCTCCTTTCCAAAAGTTAGCCATGGAGGTAGACAAAAAAGCAGCGTTTATAAAAGGGCCATGTGGGTACGCAAACACTTTTTAGTTTACATTTCCTCATCCTGTTGGACCAGAGGTCAGGCATAAGTCTGGTGGCTTTATGTATCTCTTACGCATGGGGTGTTGCGTCGCTTCCTGATCTGAGAGTTTTTCTTGATAAAAACTTCCTAGCAACACTAATTGTCTGTATACCGGAAAAGAAGCCGGTACGCCACGGTTAGATCTTACGTTGTCATATAAACATACATTATAATAAGGTAGTCAAGAAACGGCAAAACCTTATGCATAAAGAAGAATTGAACTACTATATTATAGCGTTGCTAGCCACACTAAACAAGGTAAGTGACATTGAACGTAATTTTTCGGTGGGCAACCAAGTTCTTCATTAACACTGCTGGACAAAGGCCACCAAATAACTCTTTAATTACCGGTTTAGCGCTACTGCAATCAGCTAATTTAGTCATCAAATCACCTTCTGGGGGTCTTATCAAGTTGCTCCAGCGGCCGCCGGTTATATCAGCTCTATGCCCTGGACACTGCCTGCTTGGCAATTTGTACGCTAACTAAGTAGTTACGCTTGATTTAACTCCCTCAATATGATTTCTGGTTTATTATATTTTCCAAGCGATGGTAGCAGCTAACGTCTATTAGAAATATTTAACCGTAATCGACAGTAAATAAAATTAAAATAAAAGATGCAATTTACACCAATTAAATTAGTTACCGTCACTAAGTGTAGCAACCAACAACATATCATTTTATTTATTTATTTATTTTATTTATTTATTTATTTATTTAACGCCATATAATTAACGTGACAGGTTTACACCTAATGCGTTAATTTTATATGATATATAATATTATTGCTTATATATAGCACTAGCTGTGACCCGCGGTGTTACCCGCGTTAAATTTTATAAATTTTCTTTGCTATAAACCTCACGGATCCCGAGACCTTTCCAACGAATGCAAAACCGTGGAAATCGGTTCGTGCGTTCTGGAGTTATAGCGTCAGGAAGGAAAACCCGACTTATTTTTATATAGCAGATATTAGGTATTCGTACGTTAGGAAGCTGCTTAATGCTTTATAGGTTTAGTTTTACCGTTCCCTCTAACAACATCAAAATCTCACAGACCATTTGTACCGACGCGGACGCACTAATCAGAAGAAAGGAATAAAGACAATCGTTCAACTGACAAAATTAGCATGAGACTAAAGACTTCCTTCTTTCCAATGGACTTATACTGAAATGGAACGTTTTAAAGGTTTATTGACAAGTACAACCATTATTCGCCCACAACAACGAAATTCCTTGGGCACTGTAGATGCTTACTTAAACTTGACACCCAAACTATACATAAATACACCCTATTGATAGCAATCAATCATAGATATATTCTATATACTACCGTACATACCCAGAGAGCAGTGGCGTTAAAGGCGCTAGCGGAGTCTCACTGGATAAGGACTGCGCCCTAGAGAGCGCGGCGCCAGGCGACAGCGTGGAGGGCGTGCTGGGCGTCGAGCGTCCCGAGCCGCCCCCTCCGCCTGCCTCACCGCCACCTGAGGTGAAGAAGAAGAAGTACACTTTATTGCAAAAATAAGTAAGACATAACAATGGTTACAAACAAGGAAATAAACTTATTATGCAATTGGCGGCCTTATCGCTAAAAGCGATCTCTTCCAAGCAACCATTGGAGATTGATGAATAGCTTTAAACAGAAACACACAGACAGAAAGAGTTTAAAAAAATAGGATATCGAGACTTACAACCACTCTATATGGTTTTAAACTTTCGCGATTTGTACACATTTTTATATACTGTGGACACGGGTCTCATCGCGATAAAGATTTAGGTAAATCATTACCTTGGTTACCTGACGTTTCGGCATGGATTGCACCAGCCGTGGTCACGGGTCGACTTGTGGCTTATACGTCGGGTAACCAAGGTAATGATATACCTAAATCTTTAACGCGATGAGACCCGTGTCCACAGTATATAAAAACTCTATATGGATCACACGAATAGTTGGAAAACGAAACACGACCGTCTGCCCTGCGCTATAAGTCCAGTTAATTAGGTCTGTAGACTTTCCTAAGGCCAACGAAGAGGGGTTATATAGCATTATCTCATTGAAAATACTAGGGGAAGTAATTTATACACCCAGTAACAAATTTCTTATTTTTTTTTCGATTAAATTTCAAATACGGTATGGCTAAACAATGAACTGTCATTTAGGCCCCTCAACGCGCCGAAACGCCGGCTGTAGACGATAGATTCATTACCTATCGTCTACAGCCGGTAAGCATTTTGTTCCAAACCTCTGAAAAGAACATGTATGGCAAAATTAATCTTCCGAATTAAATCCATTGTTTCTACAATGCAATGTAAGTAGCTCGCTACACAATACAAACAGGCTTAAACGACGTATTTTGTGTCCTCATTTGTATTTTACATATTAATAAATCCGTAAGTGATCCAGCCACGCGGTCTTTATACAGATGGGTGCCCCCAAAGTGGTTAAGCTTGTGAGCGTCCCCTTGCTTCAGAGGGCACGTTAAGCTTTCGATCCCGGGCATCGAAATTAATCAGCATTCGTTAAGGCATGGAAAGAGCATATAGGGCGGCTTGAGACACCAGGGTAAAAATACGATAAAAGAAGAAAGATCAATGCATTTTATAATAATAATAATTTGAGCGCACGTGGGGCGCAGCGGGTAAGGTAGTCGCCTCACTGCTACCGCTCACATTTTCGAGTTCAATCCTCGCACAGGTCCTTTTTTGTGTGACTCATAGATAGTTGTTCTGAGTGGGGTGTGCTTTGTGTATGTGAACAGTATCTTTGTAAACTAAAAGTAATCTATTTCCTTGGTGCAGCCATTGCCTACTATTTACTATTGGTATCATTGATAAGTGAAACTGCGGTAGGCAGGCAACAGTGGCAATGATTAATATTTTTTTTATATATTCCCGAAATGGCTTGATTTAAGCCGACAATATGCACTCATCATCGATAACCAAAACTGTTATAGACCCTCTGCCACTAGTAGATAAGTATCAATTTCAACAGCTATATAGAGAAGACAATCCTGAAGAATGATATTGCGTCTGACTAGGCGACCGCCTAGCAGACTAAACCAATTTCTCCCCTGTCGGATTTCATTCGTTCCGTCTAGACAGCTCACCGCACACGGCAACAGCTGTGCCATTTCCATTTGCCTTCCTAGTTCTACCCTCATTTATATTAATAGACAGATAAGTGTTATAATTTGACAACTATATACTGTATAATATCCCGTTGATATAAGTTGGCGTACGAAACAAGAGGCTCATAGATTACCCATGATACTGAAAACCTTGTAGACATCATTGCATTATATGCAAAAAAAAATGGCTCTTTATACAAAACGGCGTCATGTGATCGGCATTGTATGTACAGACGCTAGCAAATCCAGCTACCCCAATCTGTCAAATTTCTTTTATAGCATTTTAACTTCATCACATAATCATAAGGTTCAGTTTCCATTGGGGAAATTTAACAGATTGGGTAGCTTGATGTGCTGGTGTCTGTACTTTCCTTTTTTATTTGTTTAGTGTTACTTAGTAGGTACCTCAATGCTTTATCACTATTCTAATACTGCAAGGAAACTACCAGGTCTAATTATAAGTAATAATCTGTTTAACTTTTGTTTCTTAAATAAATAAAATAAAACAAATAATATGCAAATAGAACTTGTATCTAATTATAAGCAATAATACGTTTAACTTTCGTTTCTTAAATAAATAAAATAAAACAAATAATATGCGAATAGAACTTGTAGTTCATGTTATATACGTGCAACTCTATATACAAAGCCTCAGTCAGACACAGGAAAGAACTGATCGCTTCGCTCGCAACAGTAATTCAACTTTTACCAAAGTTATAGCTATATCTAGTTATCTTGATCATGATTAATGTCCCTTACGGGCATACCTTAATAACACACCTTATGACCTACTTCGTATCACTAATTAATTGTACAAATAACAGCAACTCTTATTTTTGTTTGTGGAAACTATAAAATGTAACTCACGTTATTAGTTCTATGTTTGACTAAATATTACAGTTTTAACTGTTAGCATCTCAAGTCAGTTTTAACCAACTTCTTATATACTATAACTTAATTTATATACTTTACTTATTAGACATAACTTCTAGGATTATTATCTAAGTATATACATATTATGATAATTTACTATGGAACTATCTCGATAGCACACTCTATCATACAAATAATAAAGAATAATCTGAATCGATGGACGAACAATGGATAAATGCGGGTAATACATATACAATAAAGAAAAACGCAGTCGCTTTGAGAACCTCCTCCCTTTTCTAAAGTCAGTTGCAAAAAATATATAATCACCAAATTTTAGTTAAGTACTTTGATTTATGACAATTTTCTAAAAAGGTGTCCTACTCCATGTCCATATTCTGTGGCACAGCAAAGCTATAAAAATGTCTTTAATTTTAGAATATAGGTACGTATGAGAACGGACTTCATAATTCATTATTCTGTCATTCTAGCGAGCAATAAACGCTTTTTTAATATGCAGTAAAGGGGTTTAATTTTAGCTCTTTCCTATTTCCGGACATCGCATTTTTTATATGCGAGTCATTCATTCTTTATGCTTAGAACTTAGAACCCATTTCTGTAGTAGTCATTAAGGACGCTTGACATCATGAATGGGCCGTTAAATGTGGATGGCAAACGTGCAACGAAAATTATTCATTTTTTAAAATAAGAAGGCGGTCATTACGGTACTTATTTGAATGTCGAAAATTAAAATATCTATGTTCAAAACATCGAAAATTTAAATATAGAATAGAATACTCCTCAGTGTCAGTTGTACACACTCAAACAGGATAATTACGGTTGACAAAAATAATACAATGTAAGATTGTATTGAAACGTCGAAAATTGTTGTACTGCAGGTTAAAATGACTTAGATTGAATCGACGAGTAATGAAACCCCTTATACTATGCTATGCTCTAAGATCCAATATACACTCTCTCTATTCTCTCTATTTTATTAATGTATAAATTATTAGTTTACTTATAAGCTAATTTACGCAACCTGTGGTCTCCTATAAGTGAAGAAGAACACAGCTCACTATCTTTTTGCATGCACTTTTTTATGGAATGTATTGTGTTAATTCTTTGTTGGAGATCCTTAAATAAATAAATAAATACACAATATATTACCATCATTGGACCACCTCTTGTCCACTCCATCAGTACTATATCCGCTATCAACGACATGCCGCGGCTTGTGCCTTAGACAGTCAATCGTGGCGTTACCCGATGTAATTGTATGCGTCGCGCTTTGGTTCGGAGTAGTGCTGATGAAAGAACTATGTTTCGTTGACCGTCTCGTCTCGTCCACTCTTCTGTGAGGTAAATTATCTTTATTCGCCATGTTTTCTAAGTATTTGAATATATGCACGCGCCCGCGCATGCATATCTGAAATAAAATATGATTTATTAACATATGTATATATATTCATGCCGTTTTGCAACCTTAAAATGATAATTTCCTACAATTTGATATGCCTCTAGGAGTTAAGCAGAATACTATGATAAGTCTACCATATCAATAGGAACTAAGTAAAATAGTAGCAAAGTGCATTTTCATAGACATAGGCTTTAATTCTTTTAAAACATAGCCTTGATATTATTACAATATAGGGACAAACTTAACCATTTATAATGGGTAATTTGTTCCATTTTGTTGGAATTTACTTAGTAACATATTCCCCATACGTTACTAACATGATAGACAGTAAGTAAGTACATATTATTAATCACGAAAGGGACATAATAATTGACTGTCGTCTAGGTATAGTAAACAATATGCTAAGTATTATTGTTTAATATATTGTATTAGTTTATGATGAGAGGCAGCCAATCCTCGTGTGTAGCCCGCTCTATGTTTAATGATACAACATTGATTTGACAACTTCATTAAACAACTCTATGATATACCCCAGTCTGCATTAGATCTGCTTTACATAGACTGCTGTCCCTTATAAAGTACTCTAGTAACAAACGGGTTACTAATATTTTCAGTAGGTTAACGAGAAAGGTTCTTCCTTTTGTATGTATTTCGTCAAATATCAACAAATCCAGATATACAGTTTCTCTATTCTTGACGTTTATATATGAGTAGGATAAATGGATGTTTAATAACTAAAAGTAATTCGATTTTGGGACCATAAATAGTTAAGTAAGGAATAATCAACTGAGGAAGTACTAAAAGAATAAAATATCCTAATGAAGGTAGCACATAATTGATACGCAATGCACGTGAGGCACAGCGGCTAAGACAGTCGCCTCGCCGCTTCAATTCCCGGGTTCGATTCGCGCGTCGGACAACTATCAGTGGGGCCCATAAATAGTTGTTCTGAGTCTGGATGTAATTTGTGTCCGTCTATTATATATTGTAAAGTACCCCGCGACAAGGGGATAGATTCCTTAGTGCGGGCGTTGTCTTTAAAAAAAAGTGATAAATTTATTCATGTCTCACATGAACAAAATAACATCTATTGTATTTTGGTCATATGCGACATTCAAGAAGCTGAATATAAGTATCTGTACTTATAAAGACTAACATTAAAATGCATGACATTTATTCGTACCGGTGTACCGAACTAACGAACTCCCTCCCTACATTACGTACCCGTCATAAAGGCGCTGCCGTTATTATTTTATGCTTCTAGCTGTTACAGAGGATAACTAGGTCAAACCATATTAGAGTATGAATAAAATATCCAAACTCCTTGACGTAGTAAGTTCCACTGGGTCGTTGTACTTTAGCGCCTAAAAGCCCAGCAGCCCTGGATTAAATTCTTATTATGGTATTTTTTTCTTCAATCCCAAAAACTCAAATCTTGTCAAATAGTAAAAGAGGATTTAAAATAGAATACACAAATTAATGGGGCGATGGCGAATATCAGATCTCGTCTCGTCATCTCGTTTAATATCTACGAGAGGACGGGCATCAGCTTCCTTCTGATTACTATGACCATCTTACTGCGATCGCCAACCTGTCTGCCAAACGTAGAGATTTTGGCATATCCCCGCAAGATTATTCTTGGGGGAAGCTTTTGTCCAGCTGTGGACTTCTTACAGCTGTTATGATTATGATGACATTAAAGTTATTTTTCTTAAGAGCTTACTCAAATCTAACTCACACGCACCACAGAGATACTAATAAAATGCATGGTGAACAGGTGTATCGACTGATTAACGCTATTGCAATGCAAACGCGACATCGGGGTCGAGTGGATAACAGAACTCCTATTGAGATCTGTGAAGAAAACTACTGTATACTGTTAAAAAAACTACTACGGTTGAGGTGTACTCATATATTCTTACCGTAGTGGGGGGTGAGACCAGAGGATTGTTGTCCAAGTGGAGTGTAACCAGTGTGTTCATGTTGCGTAGTTCTAGAGGAAGGGAAGATATGCAGTTGCAGCTCACATCCAGGTGTTCAAGGCGGAGGTATGTGATTTCTGTAATATCAAAATTAAGCTGTATACATGTATTTTTACCCCATGGGTTGTGAAATTGGTTATAAGTCAGAATTATTACCCAACGTTTTATTTAGCAGTTTAATAGAGAATTCGGTAGACAGGTAGCGCGTCTAGGTATTAGACATTCCGCTATTACCGTTTACCTTCGGATATACTAAGCATGTTTGCCTAAGAAGTTATATTTTTTCAAGCTGTGTGAGTGACCAAGTTGGTGCGTCGTGGTCTGTTTGACACAAATATGTTAAAAGTTTTTTCAAAGAATAATAGTAATAACATTTAATTTATTCAGTTTACCATGTCCTTGTATAACAATAAATCACATCTTATCCAATAAAAACACAATAGTAACAAATTAACCAAAATACATCTAAACAGCAATCTATTTAAAAAGCAGTTCTAATAAATATGTTTATACATTTATATGACGAAACCGGGTCTAACGATTTGGATGAATTTCCGTACTTAGAGAAGATTTTTTAAAAGCTTTCCATAGTTAAGTATATGTGTTTTATCTAATCTAGTTCGGACTCCACATTCTCACAAGGAGCATTTTAAAATATTTACTTAAATTTCCTTGTAACAAGTGAATACACAATTTATTATAATTAAAAAGAAACACAATTTTAGTAGCCCAGATAGTAAATTTATACTTAAAATCAACTTCCCCATAAGCTTTTACGCATTATTAGATTTAAATGATAATCAGAAGCTAACATACTGAAACAAATCAAATACATTTTGGAATTTAAGCCGCCAGACACTTTAAAAGACAACAATTTCCCTCCAATTGAGATCAAAGTAGAGTTCCAAACGTAACACAAACATTCAAATGAATAGTATTACTTTGGTTACCCGGAGAAAACAAACAACACTTCAAATGCATTAGTTCATGTAGTAGTGCATATTACTGGTAAAACGTTCAGATAGATAGATAATTCTTTATTGTACACCAAGTAAAATAAAACATAAAGAACAAGGATGCATTACAGAAATGTACAATTGGCGGCCTTATCACTAAATGTGATCTCTTCCAGGCAACCTAGGCGGGGATTGGAGTATGGAATAAAAGAGTTTCGGTTGTCAGTGTACAAAAATGATGACATGGTAAGCACTGGTACCATGACTAAAACAGTGAACTTACGCTACAAACTTATACTTAACTTACATAAATAAATAAAATATAAAAAAAATAATATATATATATATATATATATATATATATATATATATATATATATATATATATATATACATTCTTGAAGATTATTACCATAATGTACACAAGAGCTATTTTTAATGCTGAAGTTCTACACCAGTTAAAAGTAATCAATTTGTACTTTGTTGAAGAGACAAGTAGTGTTCTTTTACAAGATTCTGAAACTGACGTAGTGATTTTGCTTGACGAATTACTAAAGGCAGTGCATTCCACAGACTGCCCGTCTGTGGAATGCACTGCCTTTAGTAATTCGTTGCACCTTGCACAGCAAACGATTTGTCAAAAAATATTGAGGAATGCTCTGGCATTTTTAATCGAAGATTTTGCGATGATCTAAGTAACCTCGAATGTGACTCGTAAAGGAAATAAAAGCGATCTTTAAGATAGGGAGTAGAAGGAGTAAACAAAACATTGTATAAAAGTGACAGAATATGAGCATTCCGGCGAAAGCGCATGGGCAGCCACTTGAGCTTGTTGCGAAATTCCGTGACATGATCATATTTACGTAGACCAAATATGAATCTTATACAGACGTTCTGGAGACGCTCAAGTTTATCAAGCTGGGCCTCTGTAAGATCAAGATAGCTGAGATCTGCGTAATCTAGTATTGGAAGAAGAAGGGATTGAGCAAGCGCAATTTTGGTGCTAGTTGGGAGGAAGTTTTTAAATCTTCGCAAATATCCAATCGACGCAAATATTTTGCGACTGACGTATTGAAGCTGAGGGCCCCAGGAGAGGCAGTTGTCCAGGAATATGCCCAAATTTTTTACTTCGCGACATAGCGGCAAAACATTGCTACCAAAACGAAGTTGTGGAAGTTGAGACCAAGACACTTTAGCTATCATCCTCGAGCTGCCAACAACAATGACCTGGGTCTTCTGAGGGTTAATAATTATATGAATTCAAGAGCTAAGCCTTTTTAGTGCAAAGTCGTTCGTATTCAGATTACAATCGATAACAAAATGGCTGAACAGAACATAAATCTTCCGAGAATGCTAAGGATTTTACTGTCATCAATGGTGTTTCAAAGTGTGAGAGACCAATTTAAACCATACAATTATACTTTCCCTGTAGTTTACTGTTAAGACGAAGCCTACTAAAAGTTTATCATACCGCAAATAAAACCAAAAATTTGCAATAAACAAATGATATAGGGATCTTTTTTAACATGGGTAGTATTTCACCGCAAATTAATAAATCCTCCTTTTATTGAACAAAAAGTAAAACGTATCCTAAGTGAAAATTGCACAGCAAGATAATTATCTAAAAATGTTTAATCTTAGCAGCAATTATTTATATTAATAGTGCATTGTTTGTGTACATATTTTTGTTTCTGGCATTGTATGGTCGCAGTTCTAACCTAACCTACTTTTCTAGTAGCGAAATACATTTTCATATTGTGTCGGCTAGCTTGACCTTTTGGTATAAAATAGTGAGGATAGCGAGGGAGCATCTTTGTTTGCACTTTATCAGTAGCGCAGGCAGATATTACAATTTACGTATAGACAATAACTAGGCATTCCTACTGGCAAAATTCTTACAAACACTGTAGACTGTAGAGTTAGGCATACCAATAGGTCGGAGCCGAAATTACATAACCAGCCAGGCATCTAAATGTCAGGCAAGTGTATTGACTTACAAACATTGATTGTGACCTTTTAAGCATAAATATGGGTAATAAACTACAAGGTTATATTTATACCAACATCCTCCAGGCTAACAAGATATGGCGTCGGCAATTTATTACCAGTCATTTAGGATGTTTTATGGCCAACATATTTAGCCAATTGACCAAGGATGTCCTAGCTACTTTGAACCTTTAATTATAATATTATGAACTCACGTAACGGCAGAAGTCCCAGCTGATTCTTGCTGAGGTCAAGTGCCCGTAGCCCTGCGCAATCCCCAAGAGCCATGGGCACTTGCGTCAATCTATTATTTGAAGCGTCCAGCTCAGCCAACGAGGTCATCTTGCCAATCTCCTTAGGTAAAGACGTCAGCATATTATCTTGAAGTAAAAGCACTTGCAAAGGCATTTGACATACTTCGCGAGGCAATTCTGTTAGCTGGTTCGAACTGTGGACAAATAAAATAAGTGTTATAGTGCACCGACCTAGACTTAGCTCTGGCATCTGTCAGTTTTGTACATTTTACTAAAAATGTACTGATCTGATTGGTGTCAGGATCGCATTTTCAACGGCCTCTACCAGACTAAATAAAAAGTAAATTTCTAACGAGATAAAACATGGAAGTTGCTGTTAGCAAGAAAACACATCTTTGGCCAATATTTTACATGCAGTAGTTTAACAGCGAAATTTACTGTAAGCCCCAGAATTATTTATTTATTTCCGTATAATCTAATAATACTGGGCAACTCAATATATACATTTTCTACGTATATGTGTATCTTAAACACAGCGATTAATCAACAGAGAGCACATCTTATCTTTTAATACCTTTACAATGATGTAGTAACCGAGTTCTTTCGGCAGAAGTCAATGGACGCTACTGTAAACAAATACACCTATTTGATACCTCACTACTCTTACTATTTATAGTCATAGAAGCCTACTTAAATAGAGCATTACACGTAATTGGAACGATCGAAACATAAATCGTTTCGCACTTAACCTAATAGTTTCCGATACTATCAAAGTTGTGCCAAGAAATCTTTCGTGAGATGTAAACATTGGCGTAAAAATGCTCCAACGTTCCTGTCTGCTTCCTGCATAGATAGAACAGTCCAAAAATGGAGTAAACTTTCATAATTTATTGTCTACGTGTGTGGGGATTTGTTTATATAGTTTTATATGATAAGATATTTATTAATAAACATTGAGTAAGTATTAGGGACACACACGAAGTCAACTCATAATATTATTAAATTCTAAAAATAGATAGTGATATAATTCGATAGTTGGTAGATAAGAAGTAGATGAGTAGTTATCGCCCTTCCCTTCGGCGAACAACCGTACCCGTATGTGAATGCTGATTGATTCCTGACGGATTACTAATTACTAACTGAATATCTAACGACTTCACTTTTGGACGACGAAATGAGGAAAAGAAAGTTAAAACTCCTTTATAATATGGTATATTAACATGAATTAACGTATTTTTTAAGAATCTGGTAACTGGTAGTTATAATTTAATTTAAATTCAGAAATTATTCTGTGACACATTAGACGTGTAATAATTGTTTGTTACATTCACACGTACAGTATTATTTACACATTTGTTTTCCACTAAATGATTTTGACTGGACCTTTTTTGTTTATTCAGATGTACCGTTTTTCTATGCAGTTGTTGATATTGATAAGTTACTTAGCGTAGTAGCCGGTGTGTTCTACGCTCAGCGACTATTTATACTATTTATGACTTTGCTACTAATTTAGTAATGGTTGGGTGTGAATAAAGCTTGAGAATTATATTATGTATCACAGATTGATGTTAACTCGCTTGGTAAATTTATTTTGGATTAAGAAATTCAGTTACTCTATATCGACAAAAAGGCTAAATTTGGCGTATAGCATTTTGAATATTCTTTATTGCGATGTGTTGACAAAAGAAATGTTTTATTTCCTAGACTATTAAGTCTGTGAAGACTTTCTATACAAATCAAATTGCAGGGCGCTTAAGACATACTACAAAAAGGGTAAACCAAAAATGGGGCCGCTCCTGCAAATGAAGGTACTTACTGCACCTACGAAACTCGAGGTATTTTTTTACAGTCTAGTCTAGACGGTAGACAGGCATTGAAACAGGATTCAATTCTATACTATACTGCGAATCAATACATAGAAGCAAGTTCAATGCACCACGTGTAGTAAACTGTATGCGACTTGATTGCGATTAAAATGATAATATTACCTGTACGATCAGTATCATTAATTTGTATACGTATCTTACGAATACAAATTATAGAAAGCATAGACAGACTACGCTTTTATCTATGACAACTGATTTTAAGAAATATTATGTGGGACTATTCCGAAAGCATTATTCGATAATAAAGAATTATCAAGACAGGTTCACAAACAAAGGAGAGATCTTGTAACATACAAGTAAAAATAACCTCCTTTTGAAGAAGCTTAAAAATATAATAGGGGATCGAACTGATATTTAATGTATTGTTTTGTTATTGGCGGCGATATACATAGTGGAGACGTGCAGACTTTTCACGCATAATGACTCTTACGACTCCACCACTACAAGTGGGATTATATATTATGTTGGATTGGCGCATTCTTTATCTAACGTGTTTCTTAAATGCTTATAAGCGAATTAGTTTAAAAGTAATTTAAATTTTGTTTTTACTTACTTTTATTAATGGCCCGTCTCAATATTGACAAATAGAAAAAAGTTAGTCAGCACGTTTATAATAATTACTCCCCCTCTTGTACGGAGTAGTCGATATGTTGTATGTGTATACATTTCCGAAAATTTGATAATTTCCTATAATACCTACCCATATTATAGGAAATAATCAAATTTCCGAAAATGTATACCTACATATCAACGATACTAACTGTACCATACCACGCAAATAATTTAGACATATACAGCATTTTCTGTTTGCATTGTTAAACTTAACCGAAAATCCATTTCTGTTCGCTTGGGTAGGTCATCTGTACCGCTTCGAAACTGCTGGTATACACAAAAATCCGTTAAGAAGTAAAAGCTTAGAATCATGAGTCAACAATGGGAATGCCCTATATTTGTAGAAGCGATAATGGTATGGGATGACGTAAACGAGCCAATAAAAGTAACGACGTAGAACAGGGTCAATGACCCGAGAGTTGTGGATTGAAGCACAGCTGATATGGAAGAAGAACCTTTGTTTTTGATCTGAGGTAAGAACAATTGATATAATTAGATTAGATTTGGATCGAATAGAGTCAGTATTTAATTTAATAATAATAACTTATTTAATTTATTGACCAAGATTGTTTAGAAAATATTTCTTAATTATTATAGGGCAGGGAATTCTAAATTTAATCCGCCAGTGTGTATCGTTCGTAGCTTAAGGGCAGAGCGCCTAACTAGGATCGGTAAAAAGGGTTATGGTTCGAGATGCCCGGGACGGTAAAATTTATGGTTTTCATTCTTGAGATTATTACATCATACGGTATTTGTGAGATTGCAATTTCGTAACAAAAAGGAAATATCTTAAATTTTCTTATGACCTTACTTCTGTGGACACTAGATCAAGCTTGTCTCGTGAAGACCATGCCATAAAATAACAAATGGACATCGCATCTTAGTTGATAGTATATTATAATGATAATGTCATATAAGGATGTAACAATTAAGGTACATTGAATCAAAATAACCGACGGTCACCGTAGCCTAGTTGGTAGTGATCCTGCCTACGAAGCTGGTGGTCCTGGGTTCGAATCCCGGTAAGTGCAAATATTTGTGTGATGAGCACGAATATTAGTTTCTGAGTCATGGATGTTTTCTATGTATATAAGTATTTATCTATCTATATAAGTACGTATATCGTCTCCTGAACCCATAGTACAAGCTTTGCTTAGTTTGGGGCTTGGATGAACTGTGTGATGTCCCCAGATATTATTAAAAAAAAATAAAAAAATGAGATGTATGTCACCCAGGCGGTGAGTAAGAAGTAATAGTAGATTTGAATTTATGGCACTACTTGAAATATATATTAACATTGACACATTTTAATGCCACAATATTTCACTACTTTATTATACAAGATGTAAATAAATAGTGAAGCTTTATTTGCGTATCGAACTGAATGACCTAGTAGTTCAACTTGCAAAATATACAACAGAAACACTCAGCAACGCTTATGTGATGCTGTCTTCACAAGAGCCATTTGCTACGATGAGCAGGCATCAGGTAGGCCATTTGCTTGATTGCCGACTTGGTACAGTAAAAAAAACATTTTCAAACTTTGATTAATCAAAGTATAAGTATTCAAAGTATGTAAAATGGTAAGCCCCGAATCAGAATATAGGGATGAAACATTGCAAGAATCTTTACTATATTAGTCATGGGCCTTGATATCTACTATATAAAAATAAGTCGGGTTTTCCTTCCAGACGCTATAACTCCAGAACGCACGAACCGATTTCCACGGTTTTGCATTCGTTGGAAAGGTCTCGGGCTCCGTGAGGTTTATAGCAAAGAAAATTTATAAAATTTAACGCGAGTAACACCGCGGGGCACAGCTAGTATCAGTTAAATATAAGTTGTAATAAATTCTGCTCAATCGCATACAACTCAATTAAAATTCGATACAAAGTTGAGCTTCATTTTAATGCTAAACAGATATGATCGTAATGAATAGATGGAGGTAAAAACCTGACCAAGTGAATGATGAATGGCATTCACCTCTCATCAATCCAATCGTAACTGTCAGAACGGGTTGTCATTGAGAAATTTCTGAACGACAACCCGTCAACTGATACGACCGTTACCCTCCCCGTAAATGGCAACGAAACAGTTTCACAAGGAACAAGAGTAGGGACTGTCAACTGACAGCAATTTTAACAAACTTTCTTTACAAGCTTGCAACTTGATAAAAATGCAATTTGTACCAATACCACCATCACACCTTTGTAGCAATATAGGACCTATATTGGATCATCTTTCGATTTCTCTTAACAATTGGTTGTCAAGGAATTCTGCCAAGTTATGTAATGCAAATTGCTTATCTGTTTACTTATCTTCTCCATTTGGAAAACATAGCTTGTGAAAAAGAAATGATAAAATAAATATTGTTTCTTCAAAACTCGGAAATCATAAATTAAACTCTAAAAACATCGACTTATGCAGGGTAGAGGTTCTGCCGTTAGGTTACGGACGATGCACGTGTGGCGCGGCGGCTAAGACAGCCGCCTCGCCGCTTCGTGTCGCGGGTTCGAGTCCCGCGCCGGACCACTATTTGTGTGACCCATAGATAGTTGTTCTGAGTCTGGTTGTAATCTGTGTCCGTCTATTATATGTTTGTAAAGTACCCCGCGCGCGACACAGGGATGACATTCCCTGGAGAGAGCGCTTTTTTCTTTTTATAAAGATAACATTTGTGAGTTCCCTTACGCCGACCTCTCATACATCTTTTTAGTTTAGATTTAGGCTTTCCGCTGCGAAAAGTGCTAAAAAACTAAAATCATTTTATATTTATTCGATACAAATAGGAAAAGTGCAATGTACAACGCAATATTATCGTAGTCAACTATTACTTCAACATAGAAAATTAAAAAAATGCGTAGTCGAAACAGAGGCAATTATCCGTTTTCTTAAATTTCAAACGTAATAATTCGTGCGTTGTACAAAAAAGAGTTGGTACACGATGCAAAAATATCATTACGTAGCGAATAGCGAGAAAAATATAATTAAACGCTGTACGCGCTGTTTACGAAGCGTAACAAAATTATTTATGAGGAGATTAATACAGTTAATTAAATTGAGCATTTTTAGTAGATAGAAGTAGCTAGTACCAACTTAGAGAGTATTACGAACCTGTGAAAGCGTCTTCACACTAATGTTAACCTTAAAGATACTTATTTCGCCATTCTTATATTGGTAGCATGTTCAACCGCTGATAATGAGGGAATAGCCGAATGGCGTTACAGTGAATTTTCTGGCAAGAAAAAACTCAGTAACAAATTCCAGTACCCGGATACTGGAATTTGTTACTGGGTTATTTTCATACTGGAATTTGGCGGTGTCTTACGCCCGTGCCTCGTACTTAAAAACTTGTCGGTCCTGTACCTGACCACCTCTGGTCGTGCCGCATTGCAGTCTCATCGAGTTATGAGATTGAGGAAACAGAGTACTTGTATTTGCGCACACATTTCTGCTCTATAATATGTTCTGAGTAGTAAAATAGGTTAGTTTCCGTTTATATTGGCCGCCGTAACCAAAATTCAGCTAGGACCATTTTTATACTATATACTAGCTGTTATTTCGTTTCGTTTATTTTTCCCATTTTGTTTCATTGTATTAAAAAAACAACGTCTCACATTCTTTTGTTCCATTTGCACACTCACTTTTCTGATATTTTGAAATATTTATTAGTTTTTCTCATTCAAAGCTTCTCATGATAATAACGAACAAGTAAAAGAAAGATTTATCCAATTTGGTGCAGTCGTTTGGAAGTTATGAGCGTACAAACATTTCAGTGATCATTTTTATAGATAGAAGATGGGCCGCTCACTGATGTTGTATTTGTTATTATACTGTGTAGCTAATAAATTAAATATAAAGCTATGCTATTTTTTTCTCAATGTCAGCGGATTTGACTTGCACTTGGCCTGTTCTCTAACACCAAGGCAGCATAGATTTATTAGCGCATTATCTAGAAAAACCAGACCAGTTTCATTAATATTTTTATTTCCCGTGTAATTTTCTCCGATAAACAGTAATAAGCCTCGATTTCTTATAGATAAGTCGCATATACAGTTAAATAAAATTCCTACTCTATATTGTACACCATAGTTTACATTTATAATATAGATACATTACAGAGAGCGATAATATCATCGTTAGGTACTGCTATTTCATCCGACAACCAACTATGGAGTGGATAGAGGAACAGGTAGTCTAACTTAGTAGATGTAACTATTAAAAAATAAAGATAAAGAAAATTGGAAATTATGAAAATATGAAAATAATATAAACAGATAAATAAAGTTTTTGTACAAAAATTTTAATGTAGCTTTCTTGTTTTTTAATGGGACTAGTCCCTCCCTCTTACCCACCACTACAACTCCTGTAAGCCAGGATCAACAGTGGCACACAATGAAATGCTAAGCTTTTCTTGTTGTCATAGGAGACAAACTATTATAATTATGTACCTTGTCGGGTAAATATATTGATAAAATACACACTAATAATTACATACGATACCTTATAAAAATATATATCTATTTAATAAACTACATAAACCTACATACCTTATATATACGTAAGTTACAGAGATACGAAGTGATTCTTAGTTCTGCTCTTAGAAATACTCAATGACGAGCTATCACGTATGGAATGTGGTAAGGAATTCCAAAGGCGTACTGCGCGTACAGAAAATGAACCATCATAGCGGCTGGAAGTATGGGAAGGAGTCCTAAGAAGAAGAGATGTAGCTGTGCGACAAGGTTTGCCACTGGGCACCAGATACTCAAAGCGTTCACGGAGATAGATGGGAGCAACAAATATCGCTTTAGTTAACCAACATGGATCCCAAAACGTCTTTCAATTTTTTTTCGATTACTCTTATAGATTCTGATTTGGCCATCCACGCACACTTAAACAATTCAGCCTCTATTTATTTTGTATACTTAAATATAAAATAAGTTGGACGAAATGGATCTGATGTACTTCTGAGCTGATATCAGCACTAACCCGTAAAAGATAAAAAGCCGAAGCGACTCATGACCTGTAAACTTAAAAGAACCCAACCTGGTTAAATGGAGAAATTAAGAAAAAAAGTTAGTAAGTATGCAGTCCCATCAACATGAAAGAGCTGACGCACATTAACTAGCATCTCGTCACTCTAATTACATTTCGAGATCAAATTACGTGATTATCCAACAAACAATTCTAAGAGAAATGAAGTAATGTTTGTTAACTGAACCGAAACGTTGTTTAGTTCGCCTATTTCGGGCCCACACACCTTGTAGCTCCGTTAAATTAGTACACACTATGATAACATTTGCCGACGAGCGGTTTATTGCGAGGGTCGACCCCTTAGGGTCATACCACAGCCTGACTGAATACAGCTGTTAATCTCGGCGTGCCAGACCAACTAATTATGAATAGGATTAAAAGGCTCCAAGTTTCAAATCCTTATTTGTTTATGATACAGGTTTATTTATTTATTTACAACATAATTATATTTACAGGTTCGCACCCAATACGACAATTAGCCAACTAATTATAAGTGATTTTTTTGTGAAAGCTTCAATTAGGTACATCGGTATATAGGTTCAATAACTGGATAGGTGGTCGAGACGTGCGGCTACAGGTGTAAAATGACGTAACTTTTGTAATAAACGGTCTTCAGTTTCAAATACCTTACGGGAAGTTATTCGATTGATTTCAAAAAGTATAGTTTTTATCATGTTAAAGTTTTCTACGGTACCACAAATAAATTAACTAATTCGATGTCGTGCTTTGTTAGTATAAAATTTGATTAAAAGACTTTAGAAGAATAAGGTAACCAATTCAACTTTATGTTATTTAGTTACGCCATTTCTCTGTTGTTCGTGAATTGATTTTAATAAATTAAACGTTTTAATCACTATAGAGTGCTTTTAGAATGGTCCCATATAAAATGTCCCAATCTATATATAATAATATAAGGTAGTCTAAGCGACAAGTTGAAGATTTTGAATAAACAGTAATTTGTAGTTTTTTTTAGTAAAACATCATTTAGATTATTGTACTTAAATTGTATCATGGTATTTATAAATGAGTCTTAACTGGAATAACACAATAACTTTTATGTTAATTTGACTATAAGCCTCTCAAAAATATGGTTTTACGAAACAACGAATTGCTTCAAGAATTGTTTTTTTTTTATTTTACATCTTTCTGATATTAATACTGTAGTAATATGTAAAGCAAATAAATTATCGTTAAAAAATAACATCAACATGTCAAAAAGACCCCTTTGTTCATCAGTCAGTTACCCTAAGTTATATAAATTACCGTAAATAATTTTAATCTTACGAGCGTTTCTAGAAAAGTTACATAATGTTGCAACTGTAAATGCGACGCCACAAATGCGCTCACAGTTAAAATATTAACAACTACACTTGTTTTATACTAAGGTCATACAGAGGATACCCTACGAGTAAATTATTTAGCCACGAGTGGGAGTATGAGATATTTTAGACAAAATTGGATGGAAATATAACAGTTTTCATTTAAATAATCAACTAGGAGGCGCCGCACGGTTTGCTAGATACATATTTTATGTTAGGCTTCATAAAGTACTAAAAGGTTACGTAAAGACGTATATGTATACGTATTTTTGTTTAATCCAACATGCTACGCCCACATACAGATCCTCGGGTGAGATTGGAATAAGTAAATCATTTTGAGAAATATTTTATTTACTTACATAATACGTACGAGGGTTTTCTACAGTCTGCACCACTTCTGCAGATGACGCTGTCTAGGTTTAAGTGTACATGGTCTCAAAAGAAAAAAATTGGAAAATAAAATAAGGTTGCAAAACATATAATTCCAATTCTCAAAATAAGATGCAAAATATCTACATCAAATAGCATTATTGTTTAAAAAGCATAAAACCGACATCAACTTCATTTGGAGAAAACCTATGGAAATAAAATTTTAATGCGATCATTCCTGCATTGACGGTCACATTAGCCTAGTTGGTAGTGCTCCTGCCTACGAAGCTGGTGGTCCTGGGTTCGAATCCCGGTAAGTGCAAATATTTGTGTGAGGAGCCCGAATATTTGTTTCTGAGTCATGGATGTTTTCTATGTATAATTTATCTATCTATATAAGTATGTATATCGTCGCCTGGTACCCATAGTACAAACTTTGCTTAGTTTGGGGCTAGGATGATCTGTGTGACAATATAAAAAAATAAAGATCAAATTCGGTTCACAAATAACGTAGAAATTGAGTAACATAGAGTCGATTTTATAATTATCTTTTCGCGAAGTCGGATAAAAAGAGACTAAAGACGCTGGAGGTACAAGTCTCAAAACATTTGTTGGCGTGGTTGGTAGATACTTGCCTTTCACGCCGCAGGTCGTGGCTTCGATTCCCACCTAGGACAGATATTTGAGTACATGATCTGTCCATGCTCTGGGTGTAATTATATATATAAGTATATATTTACAAAGGAATAGTGCTATTTGTAGTATAACAGTTATATAGTTTCCATAGTAGCTCTGCTTAGTTTAGGATCAGATGGCCCTGTGTGAACATGTAATAATCCTGGGATAATCCCAGGATCCCTTTAATTTGCAGTCGTACGACTGGCAGCCATAACATCCACGGATTCCCCTAACGATTTGGTGCGAATTATTCGTATGTTTTGCTCCAGCAATTCAAGGTCGATAACTGGATATTATATTGATTCTCACAGCAGGGTGCCGAAGACGGCACGTGCCAATAAATGTGACAAGAAATCATACTATTCTAACAATTTGGAGCCATGAAATCGATTCAATTCGAAAGTGTATGACGCTAACCGGTAACCTAAAAAAACGTCTACAAATAACTGAAATTGTTACAGTTCTATTTTTATTCCAAAACAATATATGAAAGCCACTAGAGTCACGTAATCAGCTAGTAAAAATAAAATTATTCCTACGTAATACAAAATTCTGCTAAACAAAAATCGGGAAAGCATTAGTTGGACTCGCTCACGGAGGGTTCCGTACTTCTCTTGGACTCATAAAATATTATTTAGTTAGCCTAGTCAAATCAGAATGCTTGCAGAGTATGCTTACGGGGGATTTTTTAGTATTGTCTGTCTATATACCGAGCTGTAGTTAGTTGGAAAAATCGTTGTATTTACATGTAACATTCACGTAAACGTCTATAAACTGTAATTATTTCAGATTTGTAATCACATAAATCTAGTACTATCTAACGATAATAGGGGACAATAATAGACAGAAGGTATATTTTTGGGCATATTTTTAAATTTTCATCACAATGTTTCCGTATTATGATATAATAAAAAACGAAAATCTGTATCGAAATATGCAAATGTTTCCTTTCATAACAATACGCAACTTGAGTTGCATTATAAGGTTTCTTTCATAAGGTTTTGGAACGGAACCCTAAAACCCTAGAGTTCAATGCAATTAGAATAGAATAGAATAGAATAGAATACTCTTTATTGTACACACTCAAACAAAACAATTATATGGAAGACAAAATAAATAACACAATAATGTACAATGGGCGGTCTTATCGCATTAAGCGATTTCTTCCAGACAACCTTTGGATGGATAGGAGCTCTAAATATTTAAAGTAGTAGGTGTGCAACAAATGAAGTAGAAAAGTATAGAAACATTGTAAGTATATATATAATTATATATAAATATATAATGAGGTTTATAACAATGTAAGGTGGCATACCAAATAGCATGTGTATATAGCAAAATATGTATAAATACAGTATATAATGTATAACATAAATATTATATTAGACAGTAGGTGACTTTACGAAAGTAGGTAGTGTTCTTTAACAGCTTTATTAAACGTGGCAAGAGTTTGTGCACGTCTGATATCAATTGGCAAGTCATTCCATAACAGTACTGCTTGAACAGAAAATGATTTGTTCATAAATGTGGTAGAATGCATAGGAGTATGCAGCTTTAGGTTGTGTGATGATCTTAGGAATCTGGAATGTGTGTCACAGAGAAACTCGAAACGGTTTTTAAGATATGTAGGTGTAGTGGGATTAAAGAGAGTGTTATATAATAAAGAAAGAACATAAGCATTCCGACGAAGGCGGATTGGCAACCACTTTAGCTTTGACCGGAATAATGGAACGTGATCATATTTGCGAAGGCCAAATATGAATCTAATACAAAGGTTTTGAAGACGCTCAAATTTATCCAGTTGTTCTTCTGTGAGATCTAGATAGCTGACATCGGCATAGTCGAGAATAGGTAGGAGAAGTGATTGTGCAAGAGCAGTTTTAGTGGTAATAGGGAGGAAGTTGCGCAGGCGCCTGAGTGAACCAGATGACGCAAAAAGTTTACAGCTAACAGCTTTCAGCTGAGGACCCCATGATAACGTGCTGTCAAATATAATCCCCAATTTTTTTATGTTATTACTAAGAGGGATAACCGTGCCATCAAAGGTGATTTGGGGGAGTTGGGACCAGTCCACTTTAGACGTCATTCGGGAGCTGCCAACTACTATTGCTTGTGTTTTAGAGGGGTTAATTTTGAGACCAAACATCTGGCTCCACACTCTAATCTGAGCTAAATCGTTATTGACTGTCGCGATTGCAGTGGGTAAATTCATAATCGAAGCATGGGAATAAATTTGAAGATCGTCTGCATAAAGATGGTAGGAAGAAGAGATATTATTGGAAATCGTATTAATAAATAAAGCAAAAAGCAACGGAGAAAGAACGCCACCCTGCGGCACGCCAGCAACTGTATTAGACCATGTAGAAAACATGTCATTAATACGAATTCTTTGCCGGCGCCCAAACAGGTAAGATCGAAACCATTCAATCACCGTTGGAGATATGTTAAGTGAATTAGTCTCTTAGTTAAAATACTATTATAACTATAATTCACACTGCGATAACAATCGTTACTGATGGCATGCTGGCTACATCCGATGAAGCAACCGGGGTATTAACACACGAGTTAGTGTTGATTTATTAAACCGGAACGGTACGGTGCGAAATTTAGGAGGCAGGTAGGAATTTTAAAACTGTTCAACAGCAACAGTTGCACAATGGCTCTCACTATTGTACTACACATTTGGCGAGTATGTCCCATTTTCGAAAGCCTGGCGTCATGAACTGATGTGCGGCGACACGACGACGTTCGACCATAATGAAACAGTAGTCTTAAAACAGACGTTGAAAACAACAATGTATGACATCACGATGTACAAATCAAACTTCATTCGTATTTGCTACACATGTGGTGGTCCACGTCAACTGCGACATGCCTTATTAAGGCTCCTACACACATGTTGGCGGCATGCCCGTAGGCAATGCATCCCTCGTAGCTTCTAGGCCGTCATGGTAGCACTGCGGGTAAGATTACGTGCCTTCCGGCCAGGTCAAAAAGCTTGTTGTCGTCAGTAAAATACGCACCTTGTTTTTTTTTTTTTTATTTTATTTATTTTTTTTTTTTTTGCGGGGAGGAAAATCCTGCATGGATGTCCTCCGCCTTGGGGGAGGCGGAGGGGTCTGTCAGACTCCTACTGACTAAAAACCACCCCGGTGTTCCATCTCACACCTGCGCCGGGGGTCGCGGGAACATACGATACTTCCGCAACCCCCGGCTGGTGCTGGCCCATACCTGCGGGCCTCCTCGCATTAGCGGGGGGAGTGAGGTGTTAAACTCCCCCCGCAACGTCTAAGAGGGGCGCGCGTGGAACACGTCGCGCCGCCACCTCGGGTCCAGATGTGTAGTGGGCGACGGACGCCCCCGAGTCCGTCGCCCCTGGACCCATTTAGGGGGGCTGGAAGAGGGCGTTGTCCGCCCTCCGCCGACGCCCGGTGCGTCTGCTGCGAGCCGGGTGAGAGGATGTGATCTCCCTCTCCCTTTCCGCAGCTTCCTTACGCGAGATGACTGTCTCGCAGAAGGAAACCACCGCGTCCCAGGACTCCTCGCCGCCAACCATCGAATTCACGACGGCCGGCAGCGACAGGTCACTGCCTACTCCAGAAATGAGGGCACGGCGCTGCTCCTCCCAAAGTAAAATACGCACCTGACTCAACCTTTCCGATCAAAAGGCATGTCTTTGCTGGACAGCCATTTTGATCAAACTGTGACCTACCATCCTGTAGGACGGAGCTAAGACCACATGGTTAACCAATTAATAATAGTAGCAAATTATGTCCTGTGACATTCGGCAGATTTCGTCAAAGCATAAAGGATACTAAGGGTTCAACGTTTACCATCCATAATGATCAAACTAGAACCTAGAACTATGCGGTTAAGCAATTAATATTCGTAGCATTATTTCCCGCGATATTCGGCAGGTTTTATTGACAACTAAAAAGAGACGTCTATAAACTAAGTAGTCATACATTTAAGCGTCATGCATGGTGCGTGCGCGTGCGTCGAAGCGCGATCAAAATACGTGAGTTACGCTTTGGTAGTCGTTATATGGCAATGTTTAGCCAATTTGATGAGTATTGTTTTGATGGAAATCGAAACAAATATTTCACGATACAATACAAAGCTTTTGATTTGAAATTGGTTACGAGTGGTGAAGAGTAGGTATAGTTTTACAAAAAAAGCCGATTGTGTATAATCCCGTGTAGAGTGGCTTGTTCATGAATTTGATTGTGATCCGTTTTAGCAAAGATATAGGAATAACCTACTATGGGTATATATAATAAGGGAATACTCCCTCACTGAGGAAAATGGCCAATAATTACCATATACAGTAGTTATTTGATATTACAATTACTACTATATTATTATAAATACTATTTTATTTTTATTATTGCTTATCATTATATACTACTTTATTTGTTTTTCATTATTATTATATTTATCACGTAATTTGACAACTATGTATATTGCTCAAATAGGTATCTAATTTTAAATGATTTCGTCCATGTTTATACGACATACGAGTTCATCCAGTAGCTCAATGTATTAACATACCTACAGCTAGAATAACATAAAAATATAGACAAATATTTATTTGTTATTATTATTTTACGAAACACTATCATCATCCATGCATAATGTTTGATTATAAACTGAAAACCAACGGTAACTGTACCATACCTAGCAAATGCTGTTAAAATTTTCGGTAGAATATTCAAGAAATAACTGCGATTTTTTGTCTGTAAATGTGGTTTGTTGCGCGTTCGCCTCGCGAAGTTTTGCCCCACATAAAATTTTCCGCATTTGCAATACATTTTGTTCCTTTTTAGCCCCAAATGTAATATTTATTTTAAATTTAATATTTTATTCCTGTTTCGTCCTATTTTCCTTTCCTTATTCACCTCGAATACTTTTTGTGTGCAAATTAATAGAATTTTAGTACAGACAGCATGCAAAGTTTTTAAAGACAATAATTATTCAATCATAAACGAGGTAGGATACTATGGTAGACTTAGTGATGGCCTACTTGGTATTGGAGAAAAAGAGGTTGAAATCTATGAGAAATAATATGGTATTAAAAACTTGACAAAGATACTTATACATTTCTAACTTCCTGCATATAATAGATCAGTTCCACCCGTACAACAAAATACCGCCTTACCCGTTTAAGATTTGACTTGAATGGAAACCAAAACCACATATTTTGGCCTTTACTTACTACTACTTTTTACGTTTGTATATTATCTAACCAAAGCAACAACAGGCCTTTCATAATAATATTATAACACGTTTTAATTTGCTTACCATACTTTGGTTGATACTATAAAGTAGGGCGAAACAGGAATCAAATTTAATATGGGGCAAAAGAAGAATTCTTTGGAATGTAGGACGAAAAAGTGGGGCAAATGTGGAACAAACCGTAAATGTCTGTACCGTTAAATCTTTTTTGTTTTTTTCATCATGTTCTTTCTTTTTACATTGGTTTACAAAGGTAAGTCCAGAGGAATAGCTTTTTGGATCCTACGCCACTGAACTAACTAAAGTAAAATAGAGCAAAAAACTTTCGACAAGTTATTCATACAGCAGTTACATGCAACCTGCTCATCGCTGACATTCAAATATTCTTTTTAGTTACAGTGAAATGGAAACTGCAACAATGGAGTCGACATTTTGTTTGTGTTTGTACAAATTCATAGAACAGAATGAACAACGAGGAATCATATTTATTCTCGGTAAATATGTTTATAAACTATGCTATGGTCACGGATTACAGTGGAGAATCAAACGCCTGGCTATAATTTACTTTTTTCTCGACAATTTAATAATTTGTTTAATTTTCTTTGAGATGACACCAATGCATGATATGCATAGGACATGCATAGATAATGGGGATAAAAATATTTTCGGATATCATGCTTATTCAATTATTTCGAAGACTAAAGTTGCTGCTGCTGGTTACCATGTTAAAATACTGAGTATTAAATTTATACTCAGCCACTAAAAATAAAGAACTAATAATACGTAAAGTCTACGCTTTATTTTTTTTTTTGACATAGCTGATTATTGTGTTCTTTATCGTATGTAATTCTGTTATTAACTTTGTGCTGAGACAATATCTAGTCTTAGTTTGAGTGTACTAGCGAACAGCACTTCGACCCTTCAGGATCTTATGTACTAGCCCCCATTGGTTTTTACTCTATCCCTAGAGCCCTGATCGGTAGATCCTTGTAGTATTCTGGTTCTGGATATGCCAGCACCAGGATGTCCATTCTGTGTCTTGCCAACGCATCGCATTTGCAAATCGGACAACACGAAATGTTATCAAAGCATCAGAGTAAAATATAAAAACAAAATGATTAGCAATCCAGAGGGCATAGCAAATGCATTTAACCATTACTATACCCGTACAGGTGACAAGAATATGGCATATAGCTGCAAAAACTATAATACTATCAACAGCATACAGTCATCAATATTTTTGACTCCATGTACCCCAGCGGAAGTCGAAAAAACAATAAAAGGGCTGAATAACACCAAATCTGTAGGATACGATTCAATTTCTACATTCGCTTTGCAATCATGCGCCGACATTATATCGTTTCCTCTAGCATACCTAGTAAATTTGTCTTTTTACCAGGGTGTATTTCCTTCTAAATTAAAATTATCGATCGTAAAGCCACTCTACAAAAAAGACAATGATTTAGAATTAGGTAACTATAGACCCATAACATTAATACCTACAATATCTAAAATATATGAGAAACTTATGCATAACCGAATTACAAATTTTATCAATAAGTTTAAAATAATTAGAGAAGAGCAAAACGGTTTTCAAAGAAATAAATCTACCACTCTTGCTAGTTACTCCTTAATAAAAAATGTTACAGAAAACATTGAAAGTAACGTACCAGTAACCGTTATTTTCCTAGATATGTCAAAAGCTTTTGACCACGTTAATCAAGCAAAACTTGTAAATAAATGTCATCTTTATGGTATCAGAGGGCCCGCATTGGATTGGATTCAGAGCTATCTATCGAAGCGTTCCCAGTGCGTAGAAATAAACCGTCTTGATGCCAATCTACTATCAACTGCTTTCAGATCAACTTATGAATGCAATGAAACCGGAGTCCCGCAAGGTAGCATATTGGGGCCACTTTTGTTTTTGCTCTACATTAACGATCTTCCTAACATCATGTCTCACAAGTGCATACTATTCGCTGACGATGTATGTGTAACTATTCCTCATAATAACCGAGAAAGTGTTGACCATGAATTAGAAATTAACAGAACCCTAGAACAGATTATACAATGGCTTAAATGTAATAACCTAACTGTTAATTTATCGAAAACAAAATACATACAATTTTCGAACTATAAAATGACAGTAAAAAAACTAACTTTGAAATATGAAAATACTATTATTGAAAAAACCAATAATGTTAAATTTTTAGGAACCATTGTTGACAATTTTTGCAACTGGAAATCGCACATAGCTAATATCTGTTCCAAAATAAATAAATTTGTGTATGCTCTTAAAAATTTGCGTTATACTGCTTCAGAAAACACAGCAATTACAGCATACCATGGCTATGTCGGATCGCTACTGCGGTTTGGTTTGATATTGTGGGGAAACTCTACCTTTGTAAATCAAGTTTTTGTTTCTCAGAAAAAGTGTATAAGAGCTATATGCAATGCTGATCCTCTTGACTCATGCAGGCCACTTTTTAAAGAGAAAAGGTTATTAACGTTAACTTCGCTATACATCCTGGAGATCGGCCTTTTTGTTAGGAACCACCCTCAGCTGTTTGAAAGAGCTAGTGAACATAGTTTATTTAGCCGAAGGGATCCAACTAAGCTTGCAATGTCGAAGTGTAGAACTACCTTTCATCACAAAAACTGTACGTTCATGTGTGTCAAAGTTTTTAACAAAATCCCACAGTCGCTAAGGGAACTACCCCTTAGGTTATTTAAGCTTAGATTGAAGACATGGCTAATAGAAAAATGTTTTTATACAATTCAGGAGTTTTTTGACATTAAGGCATACTAATAATAATTGTGATTTGTACCTGTGTGTAATTGTGTATATTTGTATTGTATCTGTATAATTTTATGTTTACTGACATTTTACTATTGTTTGTGTACCCATTTACTAACTTCTTGACGTAATTTTAATGATATAATATATTTGTAATTCATTAGTGGACATATTAATAGTGTAATGTAATACAGCTTAATTAACAGTTTAATATTTGTATACCAGTCTATCTGGTTAGACATGTGAACCCTAATTTATTTATAAGACCTGTATGATTACCATGACTAATGCAAATAAAATGATCTTATCTTATCTTATCTATTATATGCAGCATTGTTTCATTATCTTCCCCACAGGTTCTGCAGATCGGGCTATTCGACAGTCCTAGTTTGTGAAGGTGAGAGTTGGTGCCGTAGTGGCCCGTAAATAATAGTACCAGGTAGTCGTAGCTCGTTTCTGCTGTATTTCCAATGGTTTCTGGACCAGCCCTTGTCTACTCTTTTTATGAGTTGTTTGGAGTGTTATAATTCCTTGTGCTTGTGCTTATTGTACTTTTGTACATATTTTACCTAACAATTTTTTTAACAACAACATTTTTAAACAATATTTTTTGTATTCAAGTGATTAATTTTGCGTTTGGTCAATAGATCCAAAAGTCAATCATTTTCAAAGTAATCATAAAATAGAAAACTTATTCAGAAAGAAGATACCGATGCATCTAATATTTAAAATATATATATGTATATTGCTCTTAGCCCTGGCAAATTACGTAGAATTAATTATAAGAGGACGCTCTATCCTTACTCTCATAATCCAATGGGAATGACTATCCGACACAATCGGGAAAACATTTCAATTCCCTTCACAAACACACACCAAAACTGCCGTACACATCAGAAACGGCCTGACTAGCGCAATTGGCATTGTCGAAGACTCCAGCAACAACCTCTCAACCGTAAAAATAAATAACAGGAACCACAAATTCGTCTACGTAATATCCGTTTATATCGAACCACGACTGGACAATAATAACACCCTACAAAAACTCGACCACTTTCTCCAAAAGACCGCCGGCGCAACTCACCTAATATGTGGTGACCTAAATGGCTGGCACAGTTTATGGGGCTCCCCCTCCAATAATCACAGGGGCAACCAAACATTTAATCTCATCACTCTCCACAACCTACACGTTTGCAACACTGGCAACCAGCCTACCTTTAGCACCACCACACAACCGAGCTAGAAGCTCCATAATTGATCTCACACTGGTCACTAATTTATTCGACATCGATATAACGGATTGGAGGGTGGACCCAGACATCTGTCCGTCTTCTGAACACAAAACCATTGTGTTCAGGGTGTGTTTCAATAGTGTCTTTCTCTCCAAGAACCAAAAACAGACCACCTTTAAATACGACACCTCCTGCCTCAAATGGGAACTTATTAACGACAGATTTAACAGGGAACTTGCTACTCAACTCAACACCAACATTGATTTCTCGGTCCTCAACAAAGCTGAAATTGACTCTTACATCAATCATATGACTAACGCCCTTCTACGAACCTGTGACAAACTTTTACCCAGAAACACTAAACGCCGACACCGCGCTCCATGGTGGAACAGTGAGCTGGAAACCATGAAACGCGGAGTTTGCAACATACACCGCAAACTGGTCAATTACAAGAGACGTGGCCTCCCTCTCGACGATGTAATCTCCGAGCAGAACAAGCTCAGAACGGAATACTCTGAAGCAATCCGCACTGCATCCACAGAGAACTTTCGGGAATTTTGTAACCGTCAAAAGAAAGAGGACGTCTACTCCATTACCAACCGCATCATCAAAACTGTTCCCGCCAAACAACCTCCTTCTACTCTCAGACTTCAAGACGGAACCTACACTACCGACTCTAACAGCACCGCCCACGCCCTCCTTAATCAATTCTACCCAGACGACACCCCGGACACTAGCGACAGACAAAGACACTTAAGATCCCTCATGTCACAACCCCTCACAACCCACGCTGAACCCCATTCACTACAACAGAAATCGTCTCATGCCTCAACTCAATGAACCACAAGAAAGCCCCTGGGCCCGACCATCTCACGGCAGACATCTGCACTCAATTCTGCTTCGCCTTCCCCGACGTAATAACCAACCTGCTGAACCGATGTCTCACCGTCGGTTATTTTCCCACTCCGTGGAAAGTATCCATAGCCAAAATTATTCCCAAACACAACAAAACAGACTTCATGACTTCCTCCTCCTACAGGCCCATTGGACTAATTAACGTGTTTGGGAAACTCCTCGAAAAACTCCTAACCAACCGACTGACTCACCACCTTAATCTTACAAAATCCTCCAGCCCCACCCAATTCGGATTCAAACAACGAACCTCCACAATTGACGCCATCAATAACGCCCTCACAACCATCAAAAGAGCACTAGCTAATAAAGAACCGGTAACCGCTGTGTCACTGGACATCAAGTCCGCCTTCGACCATGCATGGTGGCCAGCCATCTTCCACAGACTAAGGCAAACAGACTGTCCCTCTAACATATATTTAATACTTTTGAGCTATGTCACCGACCGCGAGGTCCAGCTCAACTTCGCCGACATACAGGTCAAAAAACCCAACACCAAAGGCTGCATACAGGGCTCAGTCTGTGGCCCCACAATGTGGAACCTCATACTGGATGAACTTTTGACCATGGATCTTCCGAACGGTTGCCACCTACAAGCGTATGCTGACGATGTGTTACTCATCACTCATTCTAAATCCATCACGCAATTAGAGAACAACACCAACATATCCCTCAACAAAATTTTAGACTGGGGAAATTCTGTTAAACTGGAGTTTGGCCCGGACAAAACGCAGGTTATGGGCTTTACAAATAAATCCACGCGAGCCAAAATCCAATTCAATGGACAAACAATCCCATTTGTATCACATTTTAAATTCCTAGGCGTTATAATAGACCGTAAACTTACATTCACCAAGCACTGCGAGCACGTCATTGAAAAGTCAAAGAAACTCTACAATAAACTTTCAATTTTCATCCGTCCAACATGGGGAGTCCATTCTGGGAACGTACATATAATCTACGAAAGGGTAATAGAACCAATAATTTATTATGCTGCTGGCATCTGGTCTGGCGCTCTTCAATATTCCTACATTAATAAAAAACTTCTCTCCCTGCAACGTCTCTTTGCCATTAAAATCATTCAGGGCTTCCGGACACTTAACACCCCCACCGCTATTTCCCTCGCACAACTGATCCCCCTCCCGGCAAAAATCCTCGCAATCTCTGACGTCGAGACGTCCAAACTCAACGGCTTTTCTCGATTCCTACCGTCCGACGTCCCACTTGAGAAGCCTTCTCCACCCATAAAACTTCTCCATCCATCACTTAGAACAGGCATCAAGTTTATAGAGGCTCCCACCAGCGAGGAAATAAGCTCTATTACCTCTCCCAACAGCTTCTTCTTCTACACAGACGGAAGCAAGCACGACAATAAAGTAGGCGCCGCAGTTGTCATATTCAAACCGGACCAGTCACACACAACTCTAAAATTCAAGCTTCACAACTGCTGCTCGGTATTCCAGGCCGAGCTACTTGCCATCAGTCAAGCCTGCACCTATATCGTAGATAATAAGATATCAAACTCCTTAATCCTCTCCGACAGTAGATCTGGGCTAACTGAACTGTCCAATCCAAACAGTTGCAATCACTTCGCCGTGGAAATTCACCATCTCCTCCACAAAGCCCAAACTTCTCAACTGAACATTCATTTTGCCTGGATAAAAGCTCACTCCGGAATTCCCGGCAATGAAATTGCAGATGCCGCAGCCAAATCTGCGGCCACACTCCATAAAACCCCAGACTACTGCTCAATACCAATCAGTTATGTTAAACACGAAAACATCTTCCTCACTTCCCAAGCCTCCTCAGAACTCTACAGGCACAAACACAACAAAGGCACATATATCAAATCCCTATTCACCTCTTTTGAAAACTTAAAATCATATCTCCAATTAGTCCGTCCCAACTTCGCCATCACCCAATACCTAACGAATCACGGCTACCACAAAAGTTATCTACATAGGTTCAAGATCACAAACAATGATCTGTGCCCCTGCGACCACCAGACTTCCCAAACCTTAAACCACCTGGTTAAAGAGTGCCCAAGATTCATGAAAACCCGCACGGACCATCTGGTGGTGGCAGGTTGCACAGATCCATACAACTTAAATCATGTGATTCTAAATCCATCATCAATCTATACCTTCCACCATCACATCCATTACATTGTTAATCATCTAAAGAAATTCAACCAGTAACTTCACTGTCATCCATATTCACTAAGATTACTAAAAAAGCCTACACTTTAAATTGTTTAACATCACTTATATCTAAGCTTAATTCATTGTATTAATTAAATTGTCTAAATATTATATAGCAGTAAGCAAAAATGTACCTACATATTATATTAAGTAGTCATAAGATTATTAGATTTAAGATCATTGTATTCAGCTAGCTAACTTAAGAAAAAGTACCCATAAGATAAGACATGACAAAGAGTAAAGGAAAAAAAAAAATAAAAAAAAAAGGTATATAAAATAACAAAAAAAAAAAAAAAGAATCACGAATGCTTTCCTTATCATCGTAAATATAAATAATCTAAGATAATCATTATTAAAGATCATCTAGCTCTAAGATAGCCACACTATTATATTATTACGTATAACACCAAACTTCTCGCATCTTAAATAATCTCATATTTCCCTTACAAACTTAGCGAAATGCACATAAGTAATAATTATTTACTTATATACATATATATTATTAACTTATTTATTTATGCATGCAAATCCCTGTTATTAATAATCTATCTCACTTCCACACATCTCGCACAATACCCAACCTCTTCACAATGAGAAAGGGTGTCGGTCGCATCATTAGCGATACGCCCTTACTCTCCATATACTATTAACAAAAAAAAACCGGGAAAACATCAGGCGTAGGTTTTTGAGCCTTAAGTTCTCACCTAAACACGGGAGCATAACAACGACCAACTTCTAGACTTCGGGCTAGCACTTGGTGTTATTTTTCACTCGCAACGCTACCGCTACACCAACGAGGCTATCTATTATTACAAATAGCTGATCTTTAGAACAGTTATGCTTATTTTCAAATACTCAAAGAACATTCTCTCCCTCTTTGAGAAACATTCCACTTCAAAGAAAAATCTCGGCAGTTAATCAGTCCAATTACAACCCACCTACATTACTTCGTGCCAGAGAACATTCATCATAATTAGGACATAATTGTTTTATCAGTAAAAATGATGCTTTGATTAAATCACCGGCCAAATTGCCTTGACTTTTTATTTAGAAGCTAATCAAGGTAATTACCGAACATTAGTAGAGCGATATTTGTGCATAAAACAAAACTAAACTTTAGAAGAAATAGTCTTTAGAAAATATAAGTTGTAGAATCGGAATAAATCGTTAAGTCTAAACTCTTTGGAATAAGTTTATTAATATTAATTAATTCTAGCTTTTGCCAGTGCCTTCTTTATAATTTTGAATCAGTACATTAAATCAAATTTATCATAGCATAGCATCGTTACGAGCTACCTTACTTTCAATGCACGCGTGGTGCAGTGATTAAGGTATGTAGGTTCCTCGCTACTACCTCGTGTTTCGCTATTCGTTACGGAAATATAGAACATAAATAAAACGTAAATAACAATATAGAACAAAATCTTTAAGTATGGCTAACCGCCTTAACTTGTTAAAGAGTATAAAGCACCAGGGTACCTTTAGCAGCAATGCCTGTAGGCTAACTAAGCCAAGCAAAAAATATTATCTAATATTTATTTTACGTTAAAATGAATTAGAATTTCCAAAAAAGAATCCAAGTTTTGAACAGGGTGCAGGTCGAGTACTAAGATAATACAGATGCAAGATGTTGTGATGATGTCAGACGACAGCTGGTTCGCACCTGCTACGCCAAATATAAATAATATGATAAAGGCGGTTAGAATGAAACAAGTTCAGGATATTAATAAACATAAAACGATCGTGCACCTGATTAAATCCACCGATAGCAATTCTACTCTTTTTAGGACATGCACACAATTAACATGGTTAGTTACAATAGTACGTGTTAATAGGGCGCGAATATCGCAATTTGTTTCGCTCAGCGTTTAAATTACTCTCTATTTCTAAAGTAATAACTAACCGCATTAAATAAAACTTATTTTTAAACTGTGGCACTGGGGAATGTTCCCAGAATGCAGCATAGACACGTTGGATGACAATGCTTAGGTGTTGACCAAAATATACGGCCAACATTCCGGGACGTGTTAACTCAACTAAGCGCGCTTCTATATCTTTAAAAAGATTGAGTTACATTCCCTTTCTAAATTCAAATATTTTCTATTAATCTTTGAGGAAACTATTAAAACATGTGGTTTTTCAGATTATTATCACTTGTTCTAAAATATAGAAATATGCCGTCACAAAGTTCCTACTGCCTATGCTAATTTGACAATATTTTAAGGTGGTAAAGAATAGATTTCCTAAAATAGACTTCACCGCCGCACACTCGAAATCAAGTGCCTATAAAATAATTAACTTGTTTTTATTATTGGACATCAATGTCGTATGATAAGAAAAGTTTTACTTCTATTTTTGAAGTGCCAGGAAGTCAATCATTCCTCATATGCAATGTCTTAGTATCTATGACTTAAATAAATGACCTTAATATTATTTAAAATATGACCCATCCGAGTATACATCCGAGTATATAGTAATGCGAAATTGGATGATTTGAATTAGTCTCGCATAAGTCAAATTTTCCTTTCATTTTTAACATTTTTGCTAGGGGTTTACCCCCTATGTCCACAAAGATAATTACATTTTTCCAATAGATCAATAGTCTATCTACACGAACGACGATATCTTCCGAACTTAAGCTTACTGAAATGCGAATCCCTGGCTAATTTTGTATTTGTACAAAAGCAATATGAACCGCAACGTGTGTAAATATAAAGTTTCGATAGCAACACGCGGGTGCAACTGTACTTCACGATACTAATGAGGTCACTAGGTGGCACAGCTGCTGTGGAACATTGTTACACACTAAACAATAACCACCATAAACTCCCGACTGCAACTAGGCCAGCAACGTGCTTGCAGCCTCTCTGGTGTTGCAAGCGTCCACGGGCGGCGGTCTTTACTTACTATCAGCTGACTAACTATCTCGTTATAAAAAAAATGATGTAATATTTTCATGTACATAGCGGGTAACTTTAGGGATAGTACTTATACCATACCGAATGAACTAGCAGATAACTATGAACACCCTAAATAACCCCTGCACCTTATAAACAGCTATAAGAAGATTCATGAAACAGCAGCAAAATGAAACCGCATTAAAACTGTTCGAATATATTTACGGTGACACAGACTAGCGGACATACAACACTCCTCTTTATTATGTAGCGCTCAATAATAAAACCTCTATGTGGACATACGACTAGTAACAGCCCTTCTCTTGACGGGGTCAATAATAACGCCTCACTTCGTGTATGGAGTAAATATATAGGACGCCTTTGTCCGGAGTAAAAGGGGTTAATGATAACACTCAATTTTGTGCAGTTGTGCATAACACCTCTTTACGTTTATGGGGTCAATAATTTAGGGGTCAAACATTAATTACACCCCCTTATGTTTAGGGGTTAATAATATCGCCAACCCGTCTGCCAAGCATTGCAATTATGGCATACATGGGAGGCTTTTGTCTAGCAGTGGGGTTCTTACAGCTGTTTATGATTAATACCACCACTTTTTGGTTTAGGTGCCAATAATAACACCTCACTTTAAGTAAGGTTTCGATAACATTCTCTCTTTTTGTGCAGGGGTCAATATTAACACACCTATATGTGTTGCGGTTACTAATAACATACCCCTTTTAGTATCGGGTTTTAATATAATACCAATCTTTTTATGTCGGGGTTAGAAAGAAAACTGAGATGGTTTGGCCATTCAGAAAGGATGAATGAAAGAAGATTGACAAAAGAAGTATACTTGGCCTGTGTGAATTATGGGACAAGCAGAAGGGGGCGACCCCGTCAAACATTCTCTGACCAAATCGGAGACGTTCTCAAGAAAGGGCAGGTCAGAAGTACCCTAAACCGGCGAGCATGTATGAAGAATATAATGACAGTAATCGAGGCAAAAGAGGTGTGCAAAGATCGTGATCTCTGCCTACCCCTCTGGGAAACAAGCTTGAGTCTATGAATGTATGTATGTAGAAAGAAAACGTAATGGCACTTATCGCAAATGAAGTAGACCATGTAATTAACATGGTAACGGGTCTTTTTGTCTTGTCTGTCGTTACTTATCTGTCACCTTATCCACGTGTCTACGATACGGCCGTGACATCTGCGGTCATTGACCTCGCCTGATCTTTATACCAGTGACTTTTATCACCAATTCATAGTTTATTTTGGGAACGTAAAATAGTAAACAATGATTTCAATGTTTGGAGATTATTGTTTGTTTACTTAAGATATATTAGTTAGTATTAATGTGAAATGTCTGTTAGTGGGTTAGTTTGCTTTTACGTTTTCTCATGTCAAATACTGAATAAATCTGCCAAAATTTGGGACGAAAGTAGGTCTTAGACAGAAATAACATGTGGGATAGCAATTAACTCGGAAAAAATATCGATTTTCTTTGCAGGAATTGCCAAGCGGGCGAAGCTATGACATAATAAATATCAAAAGGGTTCTCGTAATATTTTGTGCTTCTAGAAAAGTCTTATGGAAGTGGAAATGGTCCCATCCATTTCATAATTCAGAAGATTTTGAGAATTGAAATTATGAGTTTAGTGCAGGGTCTGGTTTAAAAAAAGTTATCTAGATCAGTGATCTCAAAAAGTTAGAAGCGGCAGGCGACCATAAGTGTCCGGGTGAAGCACTGATAGCCCAGCAGGATAACTAGAAACATGTTAAAAATAATAAAAAAATGCGACGATCTTTCAAGTTACATGGATGTTGCATTGGTGCCCGTGCCACTTTGTACAGACGCCAGCACATCCAGCTACCGAAATCTGTCAAATATTTTTTATAGATTTTCAACTTTATCACATAAGCATAAGATTAACTTTCAATTGGGGAAATTTGACAGATTAGGGTAGCTTGATGTGCTGGCGTCTGTACAATGCTCTCGATATATATTACCCGCATCTAAATCTTTACAGCAATTTTCAATATGCAGTAAAACGTGATGCAATTTTCGATGTTACAGAACTGTATTGGTGATTGGTGACGGGTTTAATAATTTATCGCGCGACATCGTATAAGGAAATTGTAAAGGAAAAGTAGGTTATTGATAATACGGGTACAAATAATATGGATAAGTTGACATAACAGAATATGCACTGTACCTATATGTTGTAGTACCGATGGGCACTTTCCTTCATGACGTCAACTATACGTAAGCGACAACCACGACCACATGAAACAGGGTTAAGCAGGTGACTACGCTAATTGGGAAAACAAGAACTAAGATGACGACGCCTGTTTCAATAAGTTGGCTCACAAGCGGGCTGTACGCCAATTAGTAGAACATTAGTCGATCTTAAAAGGTGTTAATACTTTAGAGATATTCTGATGTAACATTTACGGAGTCATTACAAAATGTGCAGACGAAGTCGCGGGCACGGTTAGAAATATTATATAGTAAGATTACCTTATAAATGAAAATATTTCTCGGAAATATTGTTACACGTTATATACGCGAAAATACGCTCAAGAACAACGTAATACGGGTCTATTTTACTTTACCGCGTATCATAAATAGCCCTTATAATAAAACAACACGTCCATATAAAACCGAGCTATTTCCAAACTAGCCATACATTACGGCCGTTTTCTAACTTGTTCGACTTTGTTGTTATTTCTGAGAAAGAGCATCGTCTTTGGATTAAATTGGTGCATTTATATCAGCTATAAATATGCATAGATTAGATAAGATTGTGGTATAAAATTAAGATATTATTATCATCAAAGACGATTGTACAAATAGCAGCGAATATATTATTACAAACTCAAAACTGGTAAATTTTCATACGTCGAGTTGTGTTCGGACTCTTATTTATACAATCCATTCGATATTCCATTAACTTAGCGCAATAAAGTCGGTTAACACCATATCACCGAAACCTGTACGGCTAAAATGCGTATTTGCCAATTATTATAAACAAATACAACTATTTGGAATTAAAAGTACTTTTATTGACACTTGAGTTATTATTATTATTTATTAAGTATTTAAACAAAACACTTCTGTCCATGGCTGCACTTAAAAATAAACAATAACATTCACTAGAATTTGTGTAATACATAATAGAAAAACTACTTAGAATAAAAGAATGCCGAACCTAATGTTCGGCAGCTCAAAAGAGAATTGTGTATTGCGACATTTGGGACGGGCAGATCACAGAGCAGGTATACCAAATGATGACAAACATCAAAACAACTAAAAAGTTTAAACTAATTTCGGGTATTGACTAAATACTAACTTTTAAACCTAGTTGTTGGTACCGATAACACTAGGTAACATCTGATTATTAGCATCAACTTCAAATGTTAGAATTGCGTGAAATTATTAGTATGTTTTAAGGTCGGTGTTTTGTTTTCTAATCTGTTATTAACTTCCTCTTTTTACTGACTATCCATCAGGTCTCAATCAAAAATCTTAAATATAGAGTCATTATACAACAGCGCAGGACTTCTTAAAAGTATTAGTTTTCTTAAATTGTAATCCAATTTTAATTAAATTTATTAATATGGGATCACCTTGCAAGCAATTTAAATATTAAACTCGCCGGTGTAATATATGTAGATACATATACAAAAATATAAAAGCCTCGAATTGAGTCTTCGTCTTTTTTGAAGTCGGCTACAATAAACAAAAATAGGATTGCCCAAATAGACCTCTAATACTCCCGTTATAAACTTTAAGACGCTATTTATTTCAAAATCCATATATCCCTGTAAAGATCCCCCCTTGAAAGCATGTCACCGCAGCAAATCAATTAACATTCCCATGACCACCTCATTACTTCAGAACGCCATTCATTATCTTCCATAATTTCTATTCCCGTTTTAAAGATGGCGCTGGAATGTCCTTGAATCCTGTTCCTGCTATGATTATATTGTTAGTAAACTCTAACAGCTGTCATAGCGGTACCGTTTACCGGAGCTGATTAATAGACACACTGCTATTTGAATATGAACCGTATTACTGATAAGTTAAGGTAACAGCTAAGGCGGTACAGTTACTATGAATGTGAGGTCAAAGGATGGCGAGATGAATCAATTGGTTATATTGATATAGGGGCAAACAAATCATGATGGGAGGTTGAGTTAACCTTGGCCTCCAGTGGCTTACAGCGGAACTGTTTTATTTATTGAGGTCGATGCGGTTATGACACGGATTGTCTTTTATTATTTTTATTTGACGTTTACAGTTTAGTAGGAGGCTTTTTGTGCTTCACATCGGATGATAGTGGCCAGCGGGGCCTCAAACCCTCTACCAAATAAGATTACACACGAAGTTACCCATGCCTTTTCTAGATTCTACTAACAGGAAAGATCTCGTTTTTAGGGGCGTTTTGTGCAACTATTGCTCACCGTCAATAGGGTCATTTCATTGATATGAATGATTTACTTATTATATCAGTTAACGATAAAGTCCGTTAATCAGTATATTTATAATAATATAATAATAATAAGTGGAAGTAGGTAAACTTTATCTTATTATATCTTTTAATTATTATACTTATACGGAAAATTGTTCCAATAGCTCGAAGAGTGAATAAGGAAGTTAAATGGATAGGCAGTATTGAAAATAAAACATCTTTCCCGGAGCAAGACAAATACGTTTAGGTAAAGATGTCTGACGGAAGTACTCTGGTATGTCTGGTGTAAACTAAACGATATCCGTCTTGATAACGTGTCCGATATGCCCTAGCACCACGCGCAAGAGGGATCAGTGGCGACCACCAAGAACGCAGTTAGTCTGGCTACGATCTGAGCCGCCACAAATAAATTTAAGGAAGCTGACATCGCCTGCCAGAAAGGATGTTGAAAAAAAAAGTGAAAGGGAAACTTCATCCATACATTTTTAGTCAAAGCCGTAATAGTAGATAGCAACCAACAAGGTTAAAAAACAAAGATCAAAATATCCGATTACATGAAGTAACTGGCCGAAATTTGAAACTCGGACCGAAAAAAAGTCAAACGTCAACTAAAAAGTTTGAAGCAGGCGGACAGTAAATAATATTAGTAAGTAAATGACATTGTTAGAAGAGTAGTTACATTTATAATATACTATTTGAATGTTATTATTGTAAGCGGTGTAGCCTAGCCAGCGTTCCACACGAATTAAATTGCCACGCCGCCGCTTGTTGCCGCCGACCCGCGCGTTTCCCCCTCGGGCGCCGGGCGGGCCCGCGCACCGCTCGATACACGGGCGTTGTCATTGCAGTGACCATGTATTCTTAGGATTTAGATTTAAAAAGTGGGAACTTTTATTTACTGAGATAAAATTGAGTACTTATTTGACTCAATTTTATTATCAAGTTATTTAGTCAACATAACAAAACAATTACCTAATTAGTGAAAACAGGAAACGAAAAGAAATGTAAATAAAAATAAACGCAACCTTGGTTAAAACCATGTATCGAACAGGAGAAAGTATGAACTTTCTATCGTTCGATACATGATTTTCATGTGTACTTTATGAAAAATTTAAGATATTCTAAGTTTAACATCATCAGCCAATATATTAGATGTGAATTAATTTAAAATATCTTAAAAAAATATCATAAAACCGAATTTATTAATATTACAAATTATATCATTTTAAGAGGTGAATCAAATTCGAGGGGAATTTGATTACTTCTTAAAGCCTTTAAAAGCTTAAAGGCTTTAAAACGAAATCTATTATTTTATTCGATTATTAGTAAATGTATTAGTGTCACAAACAAAAATTTGTGTTGGACTTGAGCTGTTTATAAATTATATGATATGAAAATACCCTGACTCAGAAATAGTCAGCCTCGTAAGTTCGTTTCTGGAAATCATACTTAAATAAATTCTCATGACATTTAATGGGTTTCATTCCAAGTTACACAAAGAAGAAACAATTTCTTAAATATTTTAAAATAACTATATTCTTATTAACGTACGTCATTCTATAGTTATCAGTTTTCGCAAATACATATTACAATTAGAGTAAACAATAAGTTTAAATATAGTCCTTTATCGCTTACAGATAAAGCTGTTCACCCTAAGGTTAACCGGCAGCGGCCATCTTTGAGCGAAACCGCAGCGTTCCCGCGCCGCGCGCCAGTCGCTCACAGCACGCCCGCCTGTGTATACACTGTACGCTTCATGCGTTAAAACGACTCTGATTGCAACAAAATGCAATTTGAATACGACCCCGAAAGGCTTATAGACGAAGTCAAAAAGCGTCCTGGTATTTGGGACTATGATGATCAAGATTATCGCGCCAAAAATACGAGGTACAAACTATGGAACGAAATAGTGAATGAACTAATCAACCCAGACGCTCAAGTCTCTAAAAGCGAAAAGAGAGAATTAGGTGCGTATAATTTAATAATATTTGAAGTGTTCATTGTTAATTTGTGGATTGTTTTTATTACACACCGGCCGAGCATACGGATAGATGTTTGTCAACGAGACCATGTTTTTAACATTAGTTAGCATACTATACAATAGATGGCGCTATGTGTACGTAGCCGTCCGTAACAAGGATATCAGTATGTTGTTGTGTACTAGGTAAAATAAAGTACATTCTTTTACTACAATATTTGCAATTGGTTTTTGAACTGGGACTCTATAAAGAGCCTTGTTTAATTTATAGAATATAAATTATAAAACTACATCGAGGTAAAAAAAATCGAGGTCTACATACCAGTCTGCATTGATACTATTGGGGGTTAGCGTTAAAATTGTACCTCCGATGCGGTTATGGTGCAATTTAAATCTAAAATCGCTTCAAAACTATAAACGGCTTCGCTTCACGCTGATAGTTGCTAGTTTAATCCCTACAATACGAATGCAAATACGGTTTAAGACATTTATTTCTCATAAAGAATACATTCATTTATCTGAGAAATACAGGATACTTAATTTAAGCTTATTACTATACTAACAAGAATTCACAAAGCCGTATTGAGTAAGTATTAACAAAGAAAAGTGATTTTATACATTTGATAAAAAATAATACATAATTGGTACATTCGATAAAAAATAAAGACAATGTAGGTATTACGAGAACAAAATATTAGCAATGCCACAACCTAACACTATTAACGCAGGCCCCTATTATGTGTCATAACATAATTGCTAAGGCATAGCAATTTTGAATAGCAGCAGCAAAGAGATAAAATGAAAGTTGTATTTTTAATATTAAATATTTATATGTGTAACGTTACTTTATTTATTATTTTATATATTTATATTATTTTTATAAACAAACACATATATATGCATATACCAGTAACAGTTAAGAGTAGGTACATTACATTTATTTAGAAAACTCAATTATTAGTTAGGTAGATAGTATATATATACACACATGCGCGAACATTTCAAGCAATATATACGTAGGTATTAATGCTTTTTTTATTACTGTATAAGCTAATATGCGTTTCTTAAAACATAGTGTTTTAGTTTCTTTTTCAATAGGGTCATAGACTGAATCCCCTTAATATCTTTGGGTAACTTATTATATAGCTGAGCCCCTTCATACCTGATATTTTTATAACCGTAATTAGTACGTGGTGCTTTCAAACAGACGTTATTCGCAATTCTCATCATTCGGTGTTGGATTTGTGATTTTTTTGTGAACGGTAATTGTGTGCGTATTTGATTGTTGAAAATTTTGCGTATTAGAATGCATGTGTGATATTTGTACATTTGTTCTAGTGTCATTATCCGAGTTTTTTGATAAACCGTATTGGTTGGTGTGAAGTAGTTCATGTGAAATAGTAATTTAATTATTTTATTTTGTGTAGTTCGTAGCAGTGTTAAGTTGGACTTGGCTGCGGAACCTCATAATTCAATTAGGTAGCATAGGTGAGATTTTACCCCAATGAGTTGTATATAATATAAGAAACGGATTTAGGAAAGCAGCGTACACACCCACGAAGTCTATCTATGAGTGATGATAGTTTGGATTTTATTTTGTCAATGTGAGGTTTCCAAGTAATTTGACTGTCGAGAACAAGGCCAAGATATTTTTCCGAGTCTACTCTTGAGATCGTTTCGATCCAATCGGTCGCCAATTATAGAGCTGCTATTCAAAATAATTTTTTATCTTACTTGCAATTGAACTACAGAAGCAGACTAAAAAAAATATCACGGAGGTGAAGATATATATTATATATATATATATTTTAACTAGTAAAATATGCAATGTAAAAAACAAAGGTTATTAAAAAAATAAACTTGTGTGTACTTATGTACACGCGTTAGAAGTTATACTTCTTAATATACAACTTGAACATAGTTATCAATTTTCATACCACCTAGAACTAGGTAACTTCATGCTGTTATTTTTACGATGCGCGCGCATCGTAAAAATTCAGTGTCATACCACCTAGAACTAATTTCATGCTGTTAAATTTTTTGGTGTCGGTGTGCGCGGGCATCGTAAAAATTCACTCTCATCATTTTTCTCCATTGCGCCAAAAGAACTATAACTTCAATAATGGTTGATTATTTAATGTTTTTTGATGATCTCTTTCTGTATTGTACAATGTATGGATCCAATGTTGGGACATTGTTCACCTAGTATAACCCCTTTTATTTTGTTTCAGAAATTCAACTGCAGAAAAAATGGAAGAGTATGCGCGATTGTTTCCAAAAATACATAATGAATCCAAACAGAACGAGAAAACCGTACATATACTATAGACACTTGCAGTTCCTCTTGAAGGACCAAGAACTACCACACAAAGAAACGGCACCTAATTCATCGGATTCGGAAGAACCGGCAAAACCAGCTGTGAAACTTAGAAAAGTCTGGAGAACAAAACAGAGATTGAAGCTAATGAAAGAGGAAGAGCAAACATCAGATGATGACAATGGAAATACCTATGACGCCATTCAAGATGATTCCAGGGAATATTCTAACGATGCTACTAATAATACTGATAATGAAAGACCACTTAAAATTGCTAAAGTATCCAAAACTCATGACGAGTTTGTATTCGCAAACGTAGATGCACAGAAGAGTGAATCAGATGATGCCGATAAACTGTTTTTATTATCCCTACTACCGCACCTGAAGACAGTCCCCGAAGAATTACGTCTGAATGTAAAGGTAGAACTGATGCAAGTGTTGCGAAACGCAAATTACAGCGCAGTACGAGAACATAAATTCATTTAGTATACAATTTTGTAAAACTGTATCCTAGATATTAGACTTACTTTTGTTAAATATTATTAAGTAATTCCGAAATAAAAGACTATTCTAATGTTAAAGTCATTCCAATTACCTGTTCTTAATTAAAGATTTAAGTAAATAAGTACAAATAGTTTCTTCAGCCACTTACCTTAAATCTAAATATGTGAGGGATTGTAAGCCGCCGACAGCATTTGGTACAGTTCTGATGATATTTTGTGATAGTAGCAATTTTTCTAAAAACATATATGACGTCACTTCATCCGGTAATTCACTGAACCGGTTTTTTGATAAATCTGTAACAAAGAAAGAATCTTATAAATATTTGAACTAATTTACAAATCAAAGTGTAGTAGATAGGAAACGAACGCTCCTTTTCACAAAATATGCTTATGCTATGGTTTACCAATTCTCAGTTTCTTGATCTCTATTAACGATGTAATATGGTTATGTCTAGACTACGGTTGTTAGTTTATATTATAGTAAAAAAAATAATTAATAATTCAAACAATGGATAGAATAAAAACAGGACAGAAAACATTTTAAGATATTCTTCTTTGGACAAATAACACACTGTCATCTAATCCCAAACCAGGCAGAACATGGCAACCAGACAACTGATAAACTTAATTATATATTTGTAAATATATAGATTATTTACACCCAGCCACAGAACAAATAATCGTACTCATCACACAAAAATTTGTCCTGGATGGGGATCGAACCAACGGTATCTGGTTTAGCAGTCAGGGTCACTAAACAGGCCAGTATAGTTTCAAGTTTCCAGAAACCATACAAAAGCGATTACAAGTTGCCAGAAAAATGAAACTAATACTCGTTATTGTAAGTAGAGTCCCCTCAACTTACAATACCGAGTACAGTACCGATATTAGTTTCATTTTAAGGAAACCAAATCGTTTCCTTTCATAACAAAACAAACTTTATTATACCGTACGCATGTAATAATAATTTAGTGTGCTGACATAATATAATAAATACAAATAAATTGCTTTTGGCTGTCCTAATAAAATAGAAGTAAGCCAATATGGTCAGCGTAAGGTTGTAGAAACGCAAGGAAACTTTTATCTAACCACACAAATCATAAAACTCTTAATGTAAGGTCTAAACCAGTTCAGCTAGTAGTTAAAGTAATCATAAAATAGTTGCTGAAACGATAAAGACGGCACCAGGCACTCATAAGGGTAAAGCCCGCGTATCATAAACGTACCATTAAGATCAAAGTAAGGAAAGGAGAATATTAGAAGAACGTTCTATTTGAAGATATTCGAGCACAAGCAAGCTAGCATGGCGACGAGGACTCTCTATAGCCTTCGACAAATCCCGAGACTGGTAGTCATAGACTCGGGTGTTTTTCTATGATTTTATTGGTTGAACGCTTTAGAAAGACTTGTGATAAATAATAGCATGGGCCGTCAAATCTTATTTCATTTATAAATAAGCAATGACCCTAGCTTCACATGTTTCAAAGTCATTAATTAAGGTACATTATGTATATATCTTTGTATCTAACATAGAAAGGTATTTACGTTAATTAGTGTCTTTCATAGGCAAATTTTTGATACGATAGTTTATATTATTTTAATTTAAAATAATACAAACTATCTTATCAAAAATTTACTAATACAATACAATACAAAAAAAATAGAGGTCTCTATGAATGTTAATAATATTCATAGAGATCTCTATTTTTTTTATTAAATTAATCATTCCATGTTACTCAGTGATAATATATTTTTCAATATCACTTTATACTTTTGGTGTTGATCTATTTCAATCAAACAAACACAAAAAATGAATGTTTTATTTATTGTACCCAGAAAAACTTACTACAAGAATAGAAGTAAAACAAACAATAAAAATGAAGGCCAATCGCAATTTTTCACAATATTCATGTGTATAAAATACCTACATACAACAAAGGTAGCGAAAAAGTTACATCAAATATCGAACCAGTAAACGTCAACAATCACTCCAAAACATATTTTTTCTTTATATTATTAGACAGTTTAAACAATCGATTTAGATTTTCTCTCTATCAAATGATGAGATAATAGCTTTAATTACCATTAAAAAATAAAATTTAGAAAAAATACGTCATATTTAAAATTTGTGTAACTCATTTATAAATTAATAAAGTTTTGACGATGGAGCGAAAATTATGTAGTCATGTGTTGTAAAGTTATAGAAACGGAAGTTTGAATTGAAAAAGAATGTAATAAGAACCTTGATGCGTGATATAAACCAGTTAAATTAATAATTATAAATAAGAAAATTGTCACTGGAATGATTCATATGAAGACGTTATTAATTGTGCCAATCCAATTTCAGTTCATTCCGCAATGAACTTGCAAGGCCAGGCTGGTCATAAACATTTGAAACGTCGTCATGCTACATACATAACAAGAACCTGATTCCAAATTTGAAATACAACTGACACAGCTCGTTTATTGGAAATAGGTTTTAATCTTAGTAAGATTACTTGTGGCTATTGGTGACTAAAACGTTACAGGAATGATTAGTAACCTGTTTGATTTTATTATTGATTTTATTTTATATCGCAACCTTTAAGTTCAAAATCGGCATTTGATTAAATGAAAGTAAAAGAAATTCCTTTTTAAACCAAGTTTTATTTTATTAATAATATTTAGTTTGTCCATATTTAAAATGTCTGGGATGTTTCGGTTAGTAATTTGATTTGACCCGCGAACACGTCGCGACCACCAACGTGGCGTCAGTTTTGAATACAAATGAAAACTAAGAGTCATAGTTTACAATTGTATCAACAAAATACCCTTCTCCGAGCTCCAAGCCCGGACAAGACACCTACCATATTGTGTTTTAACTTAGAGCGAAAGTTGCACAAAACGTGCCAAAAACAACCCTGTCATGCGTCTACACGTCAGTATGGCTCCCGCCCAGAGTTCAGGTTCGAACCCCAGATGCGGTGCCTTCCGGCGCTTGGCCGCCTTGTGCCTTCCGGCGGTTGTATATAAACAAAAAATATATGCATGACTGTCGAAAAGTTTTATCCAATGCAAAACCTTAGAGCACTAATAAGAGACGATTTATAATTACTAAAACACATTCTATATAAAATGTGATATAAAAAGGCTATTTAGAAAGAGATCGTTTCAGGTCGTTGACACAACTGCGGTTGATGGCAACCGCCGGCGAGACCAAGGATACGACCAGATTATTATGTAATCACAGCCTGATACTCCTGTATTTCAACTCAGCTTTATCTTTATGAACTATCTTAAATATTAACATAGGAAGATGAAAGAGAACTATAATTTAAAGCGATAGAACTTAATGTCTAATGTAAGCTTCCTTTGGAAACATGATTGCTTTTAACCGGTGTCGTGGATACCAAATTGCAGTAATAATATTGAAGATAACGTCTGTTTGAGCAGTGGCTTTGCAATTATGTTTGGATATAATTTAAATTCAAATAAATAAAACCGGCCAAGTGCGAGTCGGCTCGCGCTCGAAGGTTTCCGTACCATTATCTATAAAAATGAGCAAAAAAAATTCACGTTTGCTGTATGGGAGCCCCCTTAAGTATGTATTATTTTGTTTTTAGTATTTGTTGTTATAGCAGCAACAGAAATACATCATCTGTGAAAATTTCAACTGTCTAAATATCACAGTTCATGAGATACAGCCTAGTGACAGACGGACGGACAGACAGACAGACAGCGAAATCTTAGTATTAGGGTTCCGTTTTACCCTATAGCGAAGTTTTGTAAAATTACAGGTCTACATGACACATCAAATCATTTAATCATAATTTCATAAACAAAATAAACTAAAAGCAACATAACTCTGGACACAGTCCAGAAACCATATTTTTACGTCGGTATAAAGAATGACGTATCATCAAAACTCACATAATTCAGTTACTACATATATCGAGATAAGATAACAACTCGTGATAATAAACGACTAATAACAAACATAAATTGCATGGAATAGTAAAATGATCGCAAGCCGATATACAATGACTCGTTCGGAATGCATCAACGGATGTTACAAACATAGAAAAAAATATATGCGGAAATTTCTGAACGCAATCAACATAACTTAAAGGCAACTTACGAGGAAGACTAAAATCAAAAGCATATAACAATATTAATGTCCTCCTAGCCGAATTTCGGCCACGGCCGCCAGTCTCAATAGAGATTAGCCATCTACGCGGGACATATTATAGTGCTCAGGTGTGTGCGAAAAGACAGGAGCACTTTCAATTCCATCACTCTCATGATCCGATGGGACGCCTAGCGACACGACCGGAAAGAGGTCAGGCACGGGACCGACGGCTTTACGTGCTCTCCGAGGCACGGGGGTATAAAACCGCCAACTCCCAGACTTGGGGCTGGTGCTGAGAAATTTTACTTTTTACAGAAAAGTTCCAAAATCACTTTTGGCCCGACCCGGGATTTGAACACAGGACCTCGTTATCTGCGGGTGAACACGCTACCGTTAGACCAACGAGACAGTCGAAAAAAGCATATAGCGTTAAACTAGCAAGATTTTCGAACGAACGACCTTAACCTCTCGTGATTTCGTTATTATGTTGCCATATAAAGAACTGGTTTCGCTAAGCATACAATAGATATGATTTATACATTTTAATTTAATTTAACAATAGCATTTGCCACTTTAGTTCTTGTAGAACGATCTTATGAATAGTTTAGGTAGCATCAAATTGATTATACCACCAAATTAATCGATTATACGCAAGAAGATATTGATATAACAAATCAATTTCAGTCTACGGACGAAACTAATGTAATCTAATCTCTAGTTGTTTAAGATCACTTACAATTTAGTATGCGTGCACTCGATTTAGATAATTTATGAGTTACTAACTACCTATTGAGGACGGCAGATATAGTGACAGCTGAATAAATAAAAACCATATGTTAAGCAAGTCAAGTGCTCTGTCTGTGATGAGAGGGTGTCTTGAAATGTTTGTATATTTCTGTCCGTAGTGCTAGTTGGTATAATTTTAAACATAATTTATAACAGCTCTTTACAAGAGAGAAATAAGTAATACGCTACTAACTACAAGAGGAAGTTGAAACATTTTTTTATTTTTTGCTATTTGGCAGCTTTAAGGTTATAAATAACTTTGGTGTTAAGTCTTTGGTGTGACTAAGGTGGCTAGAGCTTATCGGGGTGGCGGGAAGGCTAGGGAAGATGAGAGTGATGTCATCTGGACGCGAGCTTCATTGGCTACGGTAACAACCTACCATCAGGTGGGTTTACAGATTTGGTTGTATAAAAATAAAATAATCTTCTGTCTTGAATTTCTTCAGTTATCAGAATAAGTCGAGCGACTGCCATCATACCAGGGGTCTGATCCTATTTGGTTTTGAACACGTGTAAAAATTGTCTCGGCCCGGTTGCTAGCAGAACATATCTGCTAACAACCGGGTCCCACGGACTCTCCCAGGCACAAACCGTACGCTCTGGTTCAGCTTAAGCGCCTTAAAGACAACCCCAGCACTAGGGAATCTAATCCCTGTGTCGCGGGGTACTTTACAAACATATAAAACGGACACGCATTACATCCAGACTCAGAACAACTATTTTATGAGTCACATAAATAGTTGTGCGGCGCGGGACTCGAACCCGCGACACGAAGCGACGAGGCGACTGTCTTAGCCGCTGCACCATACGTGCAGTCAAATCTTTTGTTTTTACAGAAAGATAGTTCATTGTGGAAGTCGAACCATGACCTCCCAGGCGTTGGGTCACGACCGGACGGCTTACACCCGGCAAAGATTGTATAATGCTTAGGTAAATTTCTGGATTATATTTTTGAAGAAAATATGAACCTTCTTTAATTTGAAAATATATTATATCATGCCCAAGAGTTGTTCATTTGTGGCTATGTTACTTTTTGTACACTACTATGACTATTAAGAATATCTATACTAGATCTTCCAATGACTACACATATACAAGCTACAATCTATGTAGCGTAGTTTTCTATTTCTAATGCAGCAAGAAAATAGTATGATATAATATACACCGTACGTGCTACGTAATACAGCTAATGACAACATAACACATGTGTTTCCTTCAATGATTTCTAAACGAAATTTTGCGTAATGTTTTTCTTGAGAGCTTATACAAACACTAGTCGTGCCAAAAATATTATCATGGTTTAATAACACGGTGACAGCTTGAATGTACAGAATGAGAGTCCCGAATTACTAGATGATTAAAGATAGGAAGCAATTTAGAAACATAGATTTATATGTAGTATATCAGTTATCTGGTTTCCATAGTAGAAGCTCTGCTTAGTTTGGGATCAGATGGCCGTGTGTAAATAATGTCCCAGGATATTATTATTATTATTATATTTTTCCTCAATAGAGTATAGAGAATACCTGCTCAAAAAGAACCAACGGCCTCATTTTTAATAGCAAGGCAAACGAGTAAGTGGGCCACCTCTTGGTAAAAGATCACCAGCGCACTCTGAACACCAGAGGGGCCATATCTAAAGCATTCCCTATCGAATAAATAAAATATTATCAGTAATGGGTCATAAAATTGAAGAAATCGCATAACATACAAATAAAAATACTTTTTTGTAGTCGATTAAAAAGGGCAGACGATAACCAAAATAAAAATATAATTTATGATTTGAAATACTAACATAGTATATACGATTAATATCAGAAAATCTTTGGCGAATATAAGGATTTCGTATTCGACGGTCACCATAGCCTAGTTGGTAGTGCTCCTGACTACGAAGCTGGTGGTCCTGGGTTCGAATCCCGGTAAGTGCAAATATTTGTGTGATGAGCACGAATATTTGTTCCTGAGTCATGGATGTTTTCTATGTATATATGTATTTATCTATCTATATAAGTATGTATATCGTCGCCTGGTACCCATAGTACCTACAAGCTTTGCTTAGTTTGGGGCTAGGATGATCTGTGTGACATTGTCCCCAGATATTTATTATTTATTTTGACTGCCTTATTAGAATAACGTTTACCGAAGATAATGAAGTCCTATATTCATATCCCGGGATGTTATTGGGATTTTTCAGACTATACGTTATAAATTAAGTAAACACCAGACAGAAGTCAAGTTTTATAAAGTATAAAGGTGTTACTAACGATACACATGAATGAGTCGTTATATCCGATATCGTTCCTACAGACTATCAGTATTTATATAAACATCTATCTATCTATGAATCACACCGTACCAAAATGTATGTCAACAATCAATGGGCGAGACCCGCGAGACTGCACTAAAACTGGTTTGTTGGTTCTCCTTACGCGTTCCGTGAGAATACTCCAATGCATTTCGTTTAACTTTTTCTTAGTCACAATTTCGTTTTCCTGTTGCGACAGTCTTATTATGTAGTTATGTGTTATTAAGTGAGGCTTTAAATGTAATAATTCGATGATGGCAAGTTCAAAGGATACCGTGCTCAAGGTGCTTACTTTCTAATTAATAAATAAAAAAATGTGACACTAACGTGTATGTTTTTAATAACATTCTTGTATAGGATTCTCGAACATGGATCATAATTTGGAGGAGCTCTAAATTAAAAATATATTGATAAATAAAAATAGAACTGAAATATTATATTACATCTATTTTTTTAAAGTTTATATACTTTTCTGATATCGTGTCTATGGGCAAATGCTAGAAAATGACCTCTGCTATCAAATTATAGGCAGAGCCTGTACTATGGCAACCAAACAACAAATACATACTTATGTATTTCTAAACAAGCATAGAATAGTTAAATCCTGTACAAACAGATTGAAACATCACATATTTTGTTCAATTGACACTTTCTATGAAAAGCATGACAGAATATAACCAAATGCTGTAGAAATGGTTGTTTGTTGCATCATAAATATACAATACATACATAAATAATCTGTCCTGTGGATGCCCCATCTGTTTTGTTATTTTCCTAATATATGAATCTAACACAGAGGTACGCGTAAGTCAAGAAAATTCGATGAAATAACATGGGATTTTTTAATTATTTGTGATATGGATTAATTGTTAAAATAAAAATCAATCTGAAAAATTATATTATTTAATTAAAACAGATTAAAAAACACGAGACTGTGACATGCTGGTCAGATAAATAAAGCCAAGAGAAATATGACGCGTTTTCGGATGTACAGAAGCAATTTTGGCACCTAATTTTGCACGTAAATAAACCAGTACTCATTATCTTTATGATACTCAAACATAACGCGGCGAAATATCATAAAAGTTATCGTGATATAAAAGATAAAGTATTCGACCTAATTATTTTAATGCTAGAATACACTAAAGTAATATACCTACTTAGTTAATGGAAACTCTAGGGAGTAGTCCTGAAACAATACCAAAAGAAGGTCGTTATGAATGAATGAATAAAATCGCCGAATGAATGTTTTTATTTGATGTCCAATGTCATAGTTTATTTGAAGTTTTCAGATGCGACCGTACTAAGGTAAGATAAGAAAGAAGATTGTTTTGGATCACAGACTTTTTTAATCGTATTGAATCAAAATTATTTTATTATTTATTATACTATACATACGAATGCCCAATAGAAGCCCTATAATACGGTACCCCACTTGATCTGTAATTTAAAATTATGTCCTACCATGTTGGCCGGTTTAAAAAAACAAATCAAACAAGGAGAGTACCTAAGCATTTTTAATTTGTAATTGTAATAAGGTTGAATAAACATTATCTAAATATTTAAACTAAGTTGGTAGTCTGATGGTTAAGTTAGTTAAACTCTGCTAGTTAGAAATGTCGTTTTCTTCCTGTAATATTCACATAAACATCTGTGAACTGTAATTAAATAATTATCAGATATACCACTGTTACTATTTCCAATTTCATACGGAACTCTTAAATCTATATGTTTTGTTTACTACAACACAAATTTCACACATTATAAAACTGTATTGGATTACAAAACCTTAACGCGTGTGTAAGGTTAACACCAGGTGCACGTTGCCAAGATTATAAAATATAAATAATTCCTATCAATACAACTAGGTAAAACCGAACATCAAAGGATGAAGTCATATAGTGTATGCTCACATTTATGTATAGGAACTCGCAATATGTAAACTAAGTAGAATAACAAAGCCTTGGCGTAATCTCAAGCTAGTGCAAAAGGCGAAGTCCATCAAGGCTTCTGTATAAAGCTGTAGAATAAAGGTTTCTTTTCCTAGACGAGGCAGTGTGGGCGAGGACAAAAGAAGGTCTTCTAAGCATTCTAATGACTACACATACGCCTTTGAACAATGAAGAGTAAAACTACCCGAGACTTGATGAAAGTTTGAGCTCTCAGCGGCCTCTTGTGCTCCTTTAATTATAACAAGCTATGAATTTCGGTAGCATTTAAGAACATAGCGTATTATGTTTTAATGAGCTTCTGAAAAGCTTACGAGTACGTGCCTATTTTACATTTGCATGAATATAAATTGGGTATGCGAACGTCCAAGCATAGTTATAATAAATAATAAGTACACTTTATTGCGTCAAATAATTTACAATAAACAACTAAATCAACTGCTAAAAGACGCTTCTTCAAGGCAAATAATGATGAAAATATGGGGTAAAAGATTGTGTACAGAATAGGTGGGAAATGAGAGAGCAAAACTAAATACACAAACATGAGTATACTTAAATAATATTAACCAGAAAAATATACTTCAATTCTTATACTTAAAAGAAGGAATATGAAGCCAGTTACCCATCTATAGTCTGACCGCTTGCCTATATAATCGATTGCTTATGGACCAGTAAGTACACGTGGCATCATTTTGCTTGCTTAGTTTCATAAAAGTCGGTTTATATGGCAACTCCTACAACTGTTACGACCATCTGTAACTAAGATAACAAGCAGCAATTAATCAGCACAGCTAATCTGAAAACACTATACTAATTCATCAAAGTTTCCAGTCACATACATAAATCTGACGCAATTGAGGCCAACATAGAACATAATAAATACGAGGACAACACTCAACTCCTGGCATTTGTTGATTATGATTATATCCTAGAGTTTCCGGCCTCTGTCATAAATATACGGTACACGTTACAAGACTTATGACTCATGAAGCTGAGTAATCTCAAAACGATATATATATATAGTCCCATACTTGTAAACTCCAATGATGTTATTAAAACAGCTCCTATAGTAGACGAGAAGGTTGCATATGATTCCCATGTACGTATTGTACTCGTAGGTTCTTAAATAAATAAACTTGGATCGAACTAATGGACTGATATAACTAGTGTTATATTAATATAATTACTCACGATGTGTTTGATGTGTAGTTAATAAGCGTAAAATATCACGTAAGAGAAGCGATCGAGCGACATCAAAGGCTGGTTATAAACCCGCAGTTATTAAAAAATAAATTCCAGAGTAACAGCAGTGAAGCTGCAGATTCTGATGACGTAACCATATTGAGACAAGACAGCAATCGTTCAGTAAATGGAACACACACATCGACTGCAGCAAAGCTGATTAAATTTACGCTTTATTGACAGACACTTTCAAGATATTTACGATGAAAAGATTTCGAAGAAACTTCAAAATCTTCTTACAATAATAGAGTGAAATTATTATGCAAAACAATGTCTAAGCTATTTTAAACTATTTATATGGACTTTCAATTGTTTTAGACATTAAATTGATTCCATCAGCAAAGGCATCCCCGCATGCAAAATGTAAAAAGAGGTCGGTATGCCTGCTTAGGCGTTGGTTGTAAAATTCCATCGACATTTCCATCCAAATTGTTTTGCGCTACTCGACTTATGAAACTCAATCTGGCATCTGCATCATATGCTATCGAATCTACTTGAAATTACTAAGTATCGCGTTGAATTTCAATAATCTTTATAGCTCATAAGAAGCGACGGCTTACCCGCTCATCGTGTTACCACTTACCTTTAACTAACTTGTTAGACTCGTTTTGATGCTAAACAATTCTAAATTTAGCTAGCGTGAGTGCACTTTTATTTCTCATCATCAAGGGAATCGAGCTTGGCATTGCAAATTTATGGATTTGCTAGAGATAGAATTTATTTTTGTACAAAAGGTGAGATATTTCCACATGACAGAGGAAGGGTCGACGGGTAAAGGCCATTAGGTAATATTATTATGGCACGGCACAACCTAACGACCATGAACTTTTGATTGACTTGATGCAAATGACAGAGGTTAGCTCGAAATAGAACCACAAAACTGATGAAACCATCATGGTCAAAGTTCAGAGAAATTGAAACGCAAGTCATGTATACTAAGTCGACAATATTATGTTGATGTTTACAAATAGTCTTCGGTGTTGAACCAGGGACCGGACAACCCCGCTTCTGAGTTAAGCCGTTTGATAGGGTAACCCGTTCATTGGGTAACTCGTATCGCAGTGTTACCCTTTGATTGACTTACAGCCTCGAAACCCAGTGAAAGGGTTAACACGTTTTTTATGGTAACCCCGGGAAGGGGTTAACCCCTTCAATGACTTAAGCCCTTGAATAGCTTAACTTCTTGAAAGGGTTTTATACGTGTTAACCTGAATTACCCAATCAACTTAGCAGCGTGTAGATGGGAGTAGGTATACTCGCACCCGTGCGGTGCCTCATTGCCTAACTACTTTTAGGTAGGTACAACAAATTTGACGAACGAACGACTTTTTATATTTTAAATTTGAAAGTTTAGTGACGAGAAATAGTCGAGCTAATAATTAACGTGTTATTTAAAGAACTACTTTAATCTTAATATTGTGACAATCTGTATGATGTGATTATATTTTGTTAAATAATTATTATAATATTTTGCTATGTGGTGATGGCATAGGATACCATCACCCCATTTTATCACGTAGGGGGCGCAGAAATCGACCGAGGGCATACCTACCAGAGAACCGGCAGCAGAGTTTATTTATGAACTATGACCATCAAACTTCCTATCGCCAACCCGTCTGCCAAGCTATGGGGCTCTGGGGGTCTGCCAAGCTCCCATTCTTTGGGGAGGCTTTTGTCCAGCAGTGGACGTACTTTGGCTAACATGAGGACGATGAAATAATTGACGGGCGTGTTGGCATGGTTGGCAAATGCTTGCTTTTCACGCCGGAGCTCGTGGGTTCGATTCCATCTAGAACAGATATTGGTGTGCATGAACATGTCTGTTTGTCCTGAGTCTGGGTGTAATTATCTATATAAGTATGTATTCACAAAAGAAAAGTAGTATATGTAATATATTAGTTATCTGGTGTCCGTAGTACAATCTCTGCTTAGTTCGGGATCAGATGGCCGTGTGTAAAAAATGTCCCTGGATATTATTATTATTTAAATTATTGTATAAAATGAACTGATATATTATGGGTATTCTAAAACATCATTGACGTGACTAAAATATTCATTATCATAAGAATATTATCACTTTAAGAATTTTCCGAGTCAAGCAATCTTAGGTTATGTAACTGTCTATATATTTCATATATAGACAGCAATCTTGTTCTGATAAAAATACATTTAGGCGACCACCTAGGTACAAGTTTTGCAAGACTAATTCTGTATTCAATAAAGTTCTTTACCGTAATTTCATATTGGTTACTAATTTATTTGCAAATATAGTTGAAATAAAAATACGGCTTCTGTGGCCTCATTAATTGGCTTAATTGGCAACTGCCTGTATCTTTGTGCCAAGAAGTCGTATGAAAAAATGACAAACTGGCTATCTCATATATCTTTTACAGAAACCAATGGCCTTAGAATTTGACAAATGGATGACAATCTAGCAGGACAATCAATTATACGGCTTCCGTAGCCAAATGGCAAAAAACGGAACCCTTATAGATTCGTCATGTCTGTCTGTCTGTCCGTCCGTATGTCACAGCCTGTTGAAACTTGGTAGATGTCTTCTGTGAACCGCATTAAGATTTTCTCACAAAAATAGAAAAAGAACAATAATTTTGGGGGTTCACCATACATAGAAAGGATGCTAATTTTTTTTCATCGTACCCGTAATTGTGGGGGATCTATGGATAGGTCTTCAAAAATGATATTGAGGTTTCTAATATCATATTTTTCTTAACTGAATAGTTTGAGCAAGAGACACTTCCAAAGAGTAGTAAAATGTGTGCCCCCCCCCTTGTAACTGTAACTTCTAAAATAGGAGAATGATAAAACTGAAAAAAATATATGATGTAAGTACATTACCATGCAAACTTCCACTGAAAATTGGTTTGATCGAAATCTAGTAAGTCGATTTTTTTAAGACGTCATAAATCGTAAACCGCAATTTACCTTTCATTTAATCAACTGAAATACTTGCTGCTATGGAACCCTTCATGGGTGAGTCCGACTCGCACTTGACCTGTTTTTTTTTTAAATAAGTATTGAGATGTTATAACGTTTTCCAAAAAAAAGAAGGTTACCGCCGCTCTTGCAAGTAAATTGCAAGCTTTAACAGCGTGTTCATTTCTGATTACATTAATAAAGATATGGACGGTATTAATAGTTATAGCATTTACATATCTCTCAGTCACCAACATTTTAGTCGTCGATCATACCAATTCAATCAATCTATACAATTAAATAAAATTGGAGTGTCTGTTTGTAATATTGAAATAGCCGGTTTTTACTACATAAATATGAACATACACCAAAATAACATTTTTTACAATTTTTGTCTGTCTGTCTGTCTGTCTGTTTGTTCCGGCTAAACTCTGAAATGGCTGGACCGATTTTGACGGGACTTTTATTGGCAGGTAGCTGATGTAATAAGGAGTAACTAAGGCTACTTTTATTTTAGAAAAAGTTTTTCATTTTACTAAAAAAACGAAATAAACTAATTAACACGCGGACGAAGTCGCGGGCACAGCTAGTATCTTCTATTATTCTAGAGCAATGAGCTGCCAACAATCTTGTCATTTTTTTATAATAACTGCCATTGTCACTAGTGATTGAAAAATAATTCAACACCTCTCAAACTTAATCTTTTAGGAAAACGCCTGTTTGTTGTTTTAAAATTTTCCAAACAGTTAAATTTCTAACTGACGAACTTGGCCTTGTCTGAAATATTGTAATTTAATTTAAGAACAATAAGGCTCCTGGTGATAACAGAGTTACAATAGAGCTTTTAAGGCGGATATATATTATACCAATCCTACGAGCTTTTCAGAAGTTATTTAACTTCGTCATACTAAAAGGTCAAACGTCACAAGGATGGCACATATTGGTGTGGTAGTGCTTTCTTCAATAAGGGCGATAAAAACCTTTTGAAAAAAAAGCAGACCCATCACGTTACTGAGCCATGTTTACAAGTTGTTTTCGAGAGTCATTACGAATCGTCTAATGCACAGGTTTGACGTCAACCACCCTCCTGAACAAGCCGGTCGCCGAAAATGCTTTAGTACCATATACCACATACATACGCAGCGGCAAGTTATTCAGAAGACCGAGGATATATCCAGCCATTATGCTTAGCGTTTGATTGAGTCGAAACCTGGATGTACTGTGATCTTTCCAAAATTCCAAATTAACTACCGGTATGTCGAGGTGTTAAAGTGTTTGTATGAGAACTCGCAACCTATACGATTGCAGCGAGGCGTGAGACAGGGGGATATAACATCTCCATCTCCAGAACTATTCACCGCTGCATTGAAAGATGTCTTTAAGCTCCTGGACTGAAAGGCTTTGGCATCAATCTCAATGGCGAATACATCCCTCACCTTCGTAATCATGGCTGAAACATTGAAATACCTCGGTACAATGCTCGAAGACTTCAGCAGGGTCTCTCTACTAGTGGTTCTCAAAATGAACATGGATAAGACGTATATCATGTTGAACATTCAGGTTGCACCCATTCCAGTTAAGGTAAGGGACTCTGCACTCGAGGTTGTGGAGAGCTATATCTATACCTAGGACAGACCACCCCACTAAGGAGGCGGTCCAACGCGGTGGTTTTCACCGAAATCTGCGTGCGCCAAGAGAACGGGAGGGCGCCAGAAGAAACGTTCATTGAGTACTGACGGGATGACTACCGGCACGTATTAGTGCACTGGCGCGCACGGCTAGAGTTACGCCTAAACGCGCGCCAGCGTGCCGTCGGTTCCATCCTACCTCACCTCAAGGTCTGTGTGGAAAGGAGTCTGCCCAACACACTCTCACTGAGTGCCCGGCCGCTGGTGGGTGACTTTTCTAAATGGCACGCTTTGGTCTCCTTTTATGAGGCAGTCATGTTCTAAAAGGAGGCCGCCGAGCGCGAACGGGAGAGATCGCAGACGGAGGAGGCGTCGGGGTGGCGGCTGCAACCGGTAGCCCAACTCCCCCTCGGAGCCGCGGCGGCAGTAAGAGAAGTCAATGTTACAAGCTAAAAGAAGACAGCGATCTGTTTATGGCGCAGTCGCCAGTGCCGGACTGCCAGAAGTCGGCAAATAGTGAGGACAATCCAGAGCCCTCTCAGGGTACGTGTGGGACCATCATACCATCTGGAACTTTACGCATAAGGGGTGCACCGGAGCAACAAACCCGCGTTCCCGGGGCTCCCCCATTAGGCGCCAAGAGAAGCCCACGGCAGGTAGGTTTAGTCGGTGCGAGTCTGACGCATCCATCCGTAAACATTTTTGCGGGTGGCATACGTAGGCATTCGACCTGCCCTATCAAAAAAAAGGTAAGAGGTCCACTTCAAGTAGGATATCAATTGTAGAATCTAACTTGCCTGGGCAGCGTTCGGAAAGCTAAGCTTCTGGTCCCAAATACCAATCAAAAGTCTTCGATTAGTATGTGTTGCCTCTGATGAATTAGGGAACCAAGACGTAGCCGTTCACTACGGGGCTAGTAAAACGGCCCATGGTCACCCAAAGAGCAATGGAGTATGCCATGTTCGGAGTTTCCCTCCGAGATCAAATCACAAATCTCAAGATCCAACCAAGAGAGGCAAATCAAAAAAACCGACATAGCTTGAATAATTGCCAAGCAAACGTGGCGGTGGGCAGGGTAAATAGCTTGCAGAATCTACGGCCGCTGGGGCAGAAAGTTTCTCAAGTGGCGACCATGAACCGGAAAACGCAGCGTGGGGCCCCCAACAAGATGGACCGATGATCTTGCGAGGGTCGATGACAGCCGCTGGATGCGGGCAAGGCAGGATCTACAGTTGTGGAGTATCTTTGGGAAGCAATGGACTTTGCCCAGCAGTACCTTCGGCTGATATAATGATAATGGTGATGGTTATGATGATGATGCATCTACTCAATAACGGTGTACGCCACCACTCCTCCGCGGTTTAACTTTAACAGAATGAAAATCAAATTCTTTTTTATAATATAATTATGTCCTCCTAGCCGAATTTCGGCCCCAGCGGCCAGTCTCAATGGAGACTGGCCATGTGAGCGGGTCATACCACAAGTGTGTGTGCAAACACAGGAGCACTATCTATCCATCACTCTCATTATCCGATGGGACGACTAGCGGAACGACCGGAAGGTCAGGTACAGGATCGACGGCTTTACATGCTCTCCGAGGCATGAGGCTATAATACCGCCAACTCCCAGACTTCGAGCTGACACTAATAAATTTTTCTTTTTACGCTAAAATCCCATAGACACTTTTGGCCCAACCCGGGATTTGAACCCAGGACCTCGTTATCTACGTTTGAAGACGCTAGCACTAGACCAACGAAGCGTAACACATACATTAAAAAAAGAACTGCTAAATTGCTTTTACTTAATTCTGTAGTACCTACCGAGTTCCAAATTAAAAGAAATTATGACAATAAACAAGAACAGACACGAAAAATTTAATATTACAGTGTTTAGCGACAAGCAAAATTGAACTTGAAAATAATAAATTCCAAACTATTACGACTAGATGTCACGTGCGGTGGTGTTTATGCAATTGCCAAACCAATGTCGATGCGAAAGAGTGCATATTACAATGTCTTGGCTGGAATGGCTTACCCTGTTACAGTGTTACAGGGTATGAAAGGGTAACCCTTTCGGAAGCGGTTCATTACACCCGTTCGAAGGTGTAACTCGTATCATAGGGTTTATTTTTTAAGCGCTTAAAAATACCCGTTCAAAAACCCGTTCAACGAGTATCCGGACGGTCCCTGTGTTGAACAAATATGGCGTTGGCACTGCCTTCCAGGTAGACATTATCGGGGGCAAACATCGCCCCAACGTCAACTGATACACTGGATAACGTTGCAATATTTTAGAATGTTCGCTTTATGATAGTACCTTTTTTATATTATTAGTCTCATAAAAGTAACAAAAACGTTAAGTGTAAGTAAGAATATTTACGTCAAAGGTTGTATTATACTTCCAGCAATGCTAAATTCTCCACCCACTCTATATTAATTACTTTATTGAAGACTTGGCTCTAAAAATATCCACCTCGTTTAAACATTAAAATAGCCTAGCGTTATTGCTTTCACTCTTTCGGTGCTAATACTATCCGTATTTCGGCGTTCATAATCAATACATGCTCAAAATTACCAAGCGTTGAATATTTAGCAACCGTTGCCGTCGAATGTTTGGGAACAAGTTTGCAGCCTAGTTTTTGCGTCGACGCCCTCGAGAAATAACCGTCATTATCATTAGCACGTGGCTTTGGTAAAGAGTAACGAGCCTATTTTTTGACGCCACCTGATTTGCCTTTTCCTGTATACAGACCTAGATGGGCCGGATACCTAAAAATGGAAATGTACACGTCTCGCACGATGTCCTTACTAAATTGTCTTCAACATTTCCTTTGCTTTGTATGTTTTTTATTGTGCCCTTCCTGCGTCCTTTACAAATATATTAGACGTTTATGATAATGACGACAAATAAGCATATTATCGATAGATATATGTGATGAATGTAGATAGATAGATACACTTTATTGCACCAAATCGAAATATTACATTGTAAACACGAATTTTCTTAAATTATAAGGTACAAACTGCGGTTTTATCGCTAATGTAGTATTGCCATTAACTTCCATTCAAACTGACTATGTCGGCATAAAAATCACTTTTCTTTATCGCAAAATGAATAGGATAGATTGAATATCTGGTGACGTGCCAAGTTGGCGATACATACGCAGCGGACTGCGGGCCTCAGGAAACCTTGACCGGCGACCGAGTCATATAAATCTCAAATGGCTTACAAAGGTTTGGCTATCTCTATTGCAACATCACTGGTATGGCGAGTGGACACTACGATCATTTATACTGATCTATTCAATTGCAAACTAGCGTAACGAGAGACTATTATGTTATGTCATTACCTACTATTACCGTTACTTTGCCTAATTTTCGCTTTATTGAAAAAGCAACGAAAATTTCAAATAAGCATTAATATATCTTTTTATTACAATCAAGCCGGCTAACATCCATACAATTCGCCTTATGGTAATCGGTTGCCACAGTATATAACGCTTGCAACCCACATGGCACCAGTCCTGCCTTGCCAACCCGTTACCTATCCCTGATGAGCTTTTGCGACTTTTATTGATTACTTGCAACACAATCTGTAAACGATAAATCACTATGCTCTATGGCTAGGATCGGGGGTGGCGCTAGATTTCCACAGCTCACATGCCAGCCTGCAGAGTTACTAACTATATTTTTCTACACAATATTACTTATCACCTATTCAGTAAACAAATTGACCACCTTCATACACCAATCACAGCAAACCTTCTTGACCTTGGTAGCAATTCATCATACATGTAGTTAAAAGAGTAACACTGCAACTCCAGTTACATTACATCATGCTATAAAATCCTAACGTGTAACAAAACAACAAGTGATATAAGCAATGTGTAATACTTAAGGAACTCATTGGACCTATAAAATTGATCAGCTTATTGTAAAGCATTACTTGGGAGGAAAAGTATTCAGATGTATCAGAAAAAATTAAAGTATCATGCCAAGAGCGGGATTGGGGCTTACCTTGGTGCGGAACCCTTCCGCACCATTATTTGTAAATTTCCGGCCGGTTTCTTATTGTTTTATGATACCTTTTAATTTTGTTAATGCGTAATTTTCAACTTATGATTATGGGTTTTAGAGTAAGAGGTCAAAGGAAGACTCAGTGAACGCGTCTGAGTACCACTTACCTGTTTCATTTCCTACAGTGCAGTGTAGGACGTGTCAACTACTAATAAACCCTGTTAAAATTAGATAAGAACGTAAGAAAAGAGATTTGGTGACTCTTCATAAAAAAACATAAGGTACCTAATCAGTACGTTTGTAAGGGATGACCTTTTGGCCCGATTATGATTTGATAACTGATTCAATTTTATAGGTACAGAGGTCATTCATTGACCCACTGAAAAATTGTCTACACTAATATTATAAAGAGGAGATTTGATTGTTTTTATGTTTGTTTATATAGAATAGGCTCCGAAACGAATTGACCGATTTTAAAAATTCTTTCATTGTTGGGGCAACACACTATCTCTGGTGAACATAGGCTATATTAATTTTCAAAAAGTTAGGGATCCCTACTAAAACTCCAATAATGTAACCCAAGGTGTGAAAATAATACCCAATAACTTTCTTATATCGCGTGCGCTGAAAACTATTGATTATACAAAATAATGTACTACGTATTTGCAGAACATATAAATATCTACAAAAAAAAAACCCGTGCGAAGCCGAGGCGAGCTGCTAGTAGGTATATTATATATAGTCTTAAATGACTAACCTATTGAAAATCTAATACGCTAAGATTATTAGTAGAGAAGAGTTTATGCAAAACCATTTTAACGGCTTCCAATAATATTTTTTTTTTCGATTTTCCTGAAATTTATATTTAACTTTTAAATTTCTATACGAAATTATACAAACAAAGAATCTAATAGGAGGATGTCACACATTGGTTAAGCTGTTTAATTAAAAGCTTAACCTATGAGAAGCGTTCTCCCACTAATATTAGATTTTTTTTTTTTTTTTATTCACGTAGACTTTAAAAAAGCGCTTGTAAATAGTCAGAACATGTTCGTAGTAATATATAATTAATTTATAATTATTTCTAGGTACATATAGATATTTAGATACACGGATTGTAGGAAATAATTTACATTAAGATTTATTTTATAACAGTAACGATATTTAGCTAACTTAAATTAAGTTATTGTCAAGGATCATGTGTAGGTTTAATTATCTAAATTTTAAATTTTAGCTATATTTTTACTACATATTGTCTGAATGGTTCTGTCTATATTAAGGTATGAATTAAATGTTATTATTATGGCGGACCTTGTGTTTATAACGACGGTCGCGCTTTAATGCTACCACCGGATCCAATGCGCCCCAACTGAGAAGACCCAGCGAAAAAAACTCAGCGGGTGTCTCTACTACCGGTTTCAACACGGCCCAGTGGAGACGCTCCAGCGAAACATACTCAATGGGGCATAATTATACACGAGATTTAGTCCACTGATGACTGCGTAAGTTAATCAATAACCAGTTAAGTGGTTTACATGTCATTACCCTGATCACGTACCAAATGTATGGTATGCACTTGTTTTTATACTGCTTGGGAAATTCATAATTAGTTTCATTATTATTTCAGACATCAGTTAGTCAGATTAAACGATGTGTTTTAAATTTATTTTATTTATTTTTATTGTGTATGTTGTGTCTGACAGCTCTTGTGAGTATTAATAATAGTAATAATAAAATATTTGACGGGCCTGTTGGCGTCGTTGGAAAATGCTTGCTTTTCACGCCGGAGGTCGTGGGATCGATTCCCACCCAGGACAGATATTTGTGTGCATGAATATGTTGTTTGTCCTGAGTCCGGGTGTAATTATCTATATAAGTATGTATTTACAAAAAAAAAGTATTATATGTAGTACTAGCTGAGCTTCGCGGTTTTGCCCGTGTTAAACTTTATAAATTATCACAGCTCCTCCCCCGTAAATAATAATAAATGAAATAAAAAAGGTTTTTATTCACGTAGACTTTAAAAAAGCGCTTGTAAGCGATTCCCATTAATATTCAGGTTTTATTCACCATTCATCAATCAGTATCGAAAGGTTTCTTCGGCGATGTACCAGTACGATAACCAGTTAACATTACATGTACTGGCGTTTTATAGGTTCTATCGGCGACAATGACGACGTAGATTGAATAACAAATCATTCGAACAATGCAAATGATATAGCTTACAAGCAGTGTCTATGAGCATACTTATATATGATAAGAAACCGATTGTCTATATGCTAGTGCCGTACTTTTTAGATTTTTTGTTTTAATACTAAACTACAAGTGAATGAGTACATAAAATTATTATTATGTGTATTATATATATGTATTATCGCACGAGTTCAGGCTTTGGTATGTATGAGCTTACAAAATAACGAAACAAGCATGCGGTCGTGATGAAACTGTGTGTTTTGTCAATCACAATTCTTTGTTACCATCATAAGTTCGGATTCGTACATACTTTTCATTTTCTACAGACTTCTACTAAGTCTAGTAGTAGTATACCATCAAATAAACAAAGATTTTACAACCTTTATACGAATTCGGCCACATTGACATATTATAGTGCATAAGTGTTTTCGCAAACACAGATGCACTCTGGATTCGTTCACTCTCATGTTCAGATAGAACAGGCTAGCAGACTCGACCAGACGACACGATGGAAAAAGGCCATGTGCAGGCCCGACGACTTTACGTACTTTCTAGGCACGGAAGAAGGAAGTTGGTGAGAAATATTGTTAAATTAACTCTACGCCACTGCTTAAAGTGAGTATAAGGAACTAATTTCATTAATGAGTACCAGCATTCCAGTTGTATTAACTACATATTGTATAAGGATTGTATCCTAAGAATGTTATTCGGAAGCATCGTTGGCAGACTTACATAAAATGTGGGCGCATGCGTCATACTTATAAAAATGGACTGTCGTACTCGCGAGTTGAATAGGTCTTGTTAACGGTACAAGTAACGCAATAGGCGATAGTTTTTGCGACTGTACTGTGTACGGCTAATGGTAGCTTTCGACTATAATGATGCATATGAAGATCTATATTAGTACTTCACAAATTAGGGGCTTGGTAAGTAGGTTAATACATCAGATGGTAACTACGACTGGTAACTACGAATGGTAACTACGACGACGAAGGGAATGTTATAATGACAAATTAGAAGAATAAAATAGAATTTTGCAATACTTATAACAAAAACAACTTATTTTTTTTGGTGGTTATATGGAATAATATGGAATACCAGTAAAATACGAAATACTACAATGTTAAAACATCTAGATTATTTGATGTGGCGTGCATTGGAATTAGGGAGAGGGACCCTTCTGATAAATTTAGGACCAAAAGTTAAGATAATAGAAAGGTGTTGACCGTGCCGTATATAAGTCCAATCAAAACTTATCTGTAACGGTTGAACAGCGTAACGAGTTAAATAAAATTAAGCTTGGTATGAAATTATGAAATAAACAAACTTCTATAAGAAAAATTCCCGACTGCAATTAGAAAAACAGATGTCACTTTTGAAACGTAACTAGGTAGGTAGCCACCAATATATCTTGGAAATCTATAACATATATGGTAAATGTACCGTTTTGAAATTGATGAAACCGTTTTTCACATAAGCTACTAACTTATAACAGCCCACATCTCTTTCGGGGCTTAAAAAAACCATATATGTTACGATTGTTACAAACACAGAAAGGGGTTCTAATTTTGACACGTGTTAAAAGCAACCGAAATTAACAATCAAGCATATATTTGCAAAACCTTTATTGCATGAATGTGATGGTCGTGATGGACAATACTAACCACTTAGTCGATTATATTGATTCTAATTTAATAGATGTACAATCGCATTAATTCGCAGATATAGGCGCGGTCTAGGCGAGCGCCCTCAATGAGGTAAATTGCTTATCGATGGGTAATTTACTAATTGGCCGAGCACACCGTACATTATCCCATAATACGGTTAGAACGGTTGAAAGAATGGCCGGCGGGCCGAGAAACCTTGAAGGTGTGAACGATAAGGTTATTGTATTTTTGCAGTTCGTGCAAGTTACACGTGCCTGCGATCAATACAGGGACGGCGACCGGCTGTCGGCAGCGTGGCGTGTCACCCCTAAACACAGCTGATTCCGCCACCTATCCCCCTCAGGCAGTTCGTTCACCCTTCGTCCCGCTCTCCTTTGCACCCTCCTAAACTTTCGATCTCGATAAAAACATCAACGAACGCACGTTTCCCTTCCAAAAGTTCCTATAGGAAATCACAAATTTCCTGGCAATACGTACAAAATTTATTGGATGTCAGATTAAATTAATAAAAAAATAATATCGCGATGGCCATGAATCCTTAGGTTTAGTTTGAAATTTCGATAAGAGATAGCTCCGCTATTAGGTTAAGGAATATAATGTTTCATCCGGAAAGCCGTGATGGATATACAGAGCAACAACAGCAGCAGTACACAAAACATTTAAAAAAGTTGAAATCTGAATTTGATAATCGTTGGTGCAAGAAACAAAACTACGGTATAGATTTCAACGATCTGATAAGAATCAAAACTCTAGGGACCGGGGCCTTCGGCAGAGTAATTCTGGTAAAATGTTCTAAGACCTCTAAAGTGTACGCAATGAAAGTGCTGGAAAAAGAAAAGATAGTGAAAATGAAACAGGTGGAACATACACTGTACGAAAAACGCATTCTCGAAGCTATACAGTTTCCGTTTGCAGTTGCCATGGAGTTAAGCTACAAGGACAACAACTACGTATATTTTATTATGCCATTCGTGCCAGGTGGAGAAATGTTCACTCATCTTCGACGCATGGGAAAATTCGATGAACCGCTTGCAAAGTTTTACGCTAGCCAAGTAGTTTTAGCCTTGGAATATCTGCATTTCTGTAACCTAGTTTATCGCGATTTAAAGCCTGAAAATATATTGATCGACAAGACCGGTTTCTTGAAACTTACCGATTTTGGGTTTTGTAAAATATTGAATGGGCGGACATGGACATTGTGTGGGACTCCGGAATATTTAGCCCCCGAACTGATATTGAGTAAAGGTTATGGATTCTCTGTGGACTGGTGGTCTTTTGGGGTTTTAATATACGAGATGAACGCTGGGTATCCGCCATTCTATGCGAATGACCCGATGAAAACGTATGAGAAAATAGTGGGTGGTAAATATAGGTGTCCATCGGGTTTTACCAGTGATCTTAGAGATCTAATCAGAAACATTCTGCAAGTTGATATAAGTCACCGGTACGGTGTGATGAAGAATGGTGTTATGGATTATAAAAACCACAAGTGGTTTAAAGGTATTGTTTGGGACTCTATACTGAATTGTAAAACAGTTCCACCGTTTGTTCCTAAGTGCAAGTCGGCATTGGATACCGCCAACTTTGACAAGTACGAGGAAGAGCCTGTGAAGATTTCTTCTTTTTGTCGATATCAGTCAGATTTTATCGATTTCTAAACTGAAACTAATTATACAAACTGGTTGCTTTATCTTATTATTAAATTGTAAGACTCGAATAATTGAAGTCTTTCCTTTAATATTATAATATGCCGAACATGAAAAACGTTTCTTAAAACTAAAATATAATGGCATCCTGAGCCATAATCTTGTACCTTAGTTTGTTTGGAGATGATTTGAATTCATAATGGGCACGTGTGGGGCCCCGTCATGACATGTGCCCGCGCAGCGCTTAAAGAAATAATAAGAAGAAAGAAGAGGCACGCGACGAAACCGTATCTAAAGTATAGTTTTTAATAGATATAAATTTTATTTACATATAAAAAGCAAAATGTAATTCACTTAAATTTGATATCTATTTCTTATGCATCGAAATTTAAATATATCTCAATACCTAAGTAGACCTTCTATAGCAGAAAACAATATTTTTTACGTCATAGAACAATATGTATATAAATAAATAAATATAAATATATTATGTTATGGTCAGTGGAAATTAAATGATGAATATAATTTTAAATAAGACTTACTTCTGTATTAGATAGATATAGCTTTAATCATTCTGTAATGAGGGGATGTATACCGAATTTAAAAACAAGTTTTGCAAAGGCAATAGTACATAGTATAGCTAGGTTTCATTCTATTGTATATTGTACCCATATGCAGTTCAGATGTAGGAATAGTGCTTCCATAGTAATGTTAATTGAGTGTAATGAATTAGTATTTGTTACTATTGAGGCTAGTGATCTGTCAATAAATACTATTTCGTAATTGTACCGTATTTTATTTTACCGCGACTAGTCTCTCCCTCTTACTCACCACTGCAACTCCTGTAAGCCAGGATCAACTGTGGTACAGAATGAAACGCACTGAACGGTGAGGCTCCTGGGGAATCGTTTTAACTGTTTTGGATCCCGCAATGAATATATTAAAAAAGAAACAAATAGTTGGAAAAAAGTAGTTCCCTTTAGAGCAGAATGGTATAAGTGTCGTAGCTCGTTGCCTGTCTACATTTATAACACTACTTGCTGTGCTCCGCGGTATTACCCGCGTTAAACTTTATACATTATAGCCTATGTGTTATTCGGATATAAGCTATATTACTACAAAGTTTCATCAAAATCCGTCCGGTAGTTTTTACGCGAAGGAGTAACAAACATACAACTCACAAACTTTCGCATTTATGATAAGTGTGATCTAAATAAATTTAGCTGTAAAGTAAGCTTACTTAGATGCCCCTAAATGTATTGATGACAACGATACAGCTAGTGAGTCAAATATATTTTTTCCCCCTTGACTAGTTTGGTCAAGGAGGGTTTGGTCAAAAAATAACCGACAATGAATTAATTTTACGCCGTAAGAGACAAAGTTTCATCATCATTTCATTTGCACCTTGCTTTCATTAAATCACACGTTTTTTTCTCGACATAGGGTTCAAAATAACTTGGACTATGTTATGACATGGGCTATGTTATTTACAACCCTATGTATAAGAAAATCGTTACTCGCAAATAATGTAGTTTATCCATTACAGACAAAAATCTAATATTTTCTCTTTATATATTTGTCCAGGAGTTCAGAGTTTTGTTTGTCTTACAAACAAAACTCTTAAAATAGAATGTTCGCACAAGTAGCTATAGTATAAAAGTCAAACATATGCGAAACATATTCCTGAAAGAGTCGGCTAAATAGATTTAGTATGTGACCCGAATTTGACTCAGTTCGTGCCAAGATTAGGACGAATAACTGACTTCGATGAGTGTATACGTTTAAGCTTTCTTGAACATTCTTAGCGCTATAATAAAAATAGGGATATCATTAAGTTTATACAGGTTGTTCATTCCACATATTAAAACAAAATAATATTTAAGGAAAAATAATAAACCATGTGTCTTTTATCTTTTACTGCCACTCAGTATTACAATATCGAATAATGACAACTCTCAAGTTAGTAATGACCACAGACAATGATAACAGTGTTGTAAAATAATCATGAATTTTGTATTTTTTCTATAATGGAGTTCTGTCATGGTACTTAATGTCTAAGAAGAAATAGGAAGGAGTATGTCTTTTTCATTTATAAATGGGTTTGGTCCTACACTTTTACCCTCCACTATGCCAGGATCAATAGTGGTACAACAGGAAAAGACACTGAGCGCTCAAAATTTGCTTTTCTAGTTGGTCGGGACGTTCTCCAACTATAAAAGTACCTGTAACACAACTATCGGCTATTATGTGAGATAACAGATGGAGTGATGGATGTTTCGTTGACTGTACAATTGACGCCAAATTACTGCTCTACAAAAGCTGCTCGTCCTGCCTACGCTATAAGTCGCTGTCAAGTTAAATGTGTCCACGGACGCAATATGGTGTCGACTATACCAGTCAACAACATAGAAGGAATTCTAGGTATCTACGCATAATATTATGAATAATGTGTTAATATTCATAATACATTTCATGAAGTACGTGCGATAAAACACGTGTTCAGGAAAACATATACAGTTAAATAACATAATAAATGGCATATATATGGAATTATATAACAAATATGATAAGTAAGTGACGTGTTTAAGTTGAAAGCTTTTAAATTCAAAATTTACGCAATGTTACGCATAGGCATGTTTAAGAATGTAATTATGAAAATAATGAATTTAGATGACGGGATTTGAACCTGCATTTTGGGGCGAGGTTTTCTATTTGTTGTGAACATCCAATTGTACTTGTGGGCATAATAGATTCGTTAAGCAATACCGATATATGATGCCAAAATTACCCGTTAAACCTGTTAGAAAGAAATTGACAAATGACAGAGGCAAAGTTTATCAGATCAGAGGCAAATGTATGTACAAACACTGTATATTAACTAGCAATAGTAACAGCTGGAACAAAATACAATTGTTGCTTTTTTAACGGAAACCCAGAGTCAACTGACACTTTACGTTTAACTCAGAGATAGGTCCTACCGAATTTGCCTACCCCTAAGGTCGTACATATGTGTCCATTGGTGATCAAAGAACAACTGATATCAATACGAAATAAAGCAAAACCTCTTGGTAGCCAGCTACCAGCGGCAAAATACAAAAGAAGACTTTGGTTGCTATAGCTACCAAAAGTGATTCAATAAAATTTGCGAACGTAATAAAAGAAGATTCCATCAATATTTCCAACGAATCAAAATTATTGAAGATATTTTAGGTAATAATAGGTTTAAACTTTTGATACGAGCGGTTCGCACAGCAGCAAGAAGCGCTAGCGGAAATTTAAAAAAGTCATAAAGTTTTATATTGGAAATAATTTTAAATCTGATTCGTAGGAAATTTTGTACCTATTAATTTAAAAATAATAATAAAAAACCCTTTAAAACTTACAAAAGTTCTTATAGTTAAAAAGTTTTAAATATTTAGATATTTAAAACTTTTTAACTATTCAGCAAGTTCGCCTGTATATCGAGACGATAGAGCTTAAAAGCTAACGATTATTCTTACGCCAAGCGCTTTGGCAAATAAACATATTGAGCAATGTACATTTCAATTCACTGTACTGACGAACGGGACATTGGAGGTGGAATGTTAAGGGCCAATAATACTGTTCATTCATTCACGTTTGATGAACCGACGAATGTCATTCAAGCAATACAAAATAGAATTAAAGTCCAAACCATTATGAGCATTGAATATGCTGGATGTGTCAAAACACATTTTACTTTTTGTACCAGAATCGGCGACATTAATTAAAAAATGTAAACAATAAAAAGGATGCAAACAATAAGTTTGCACGACTACCTATTATTTTTTTTTTTATACAACAACGAAGTAGGCTACAGTTTGCTATGAAATAGGTAGTTTAATAGAATTTTTTTGCCTAAGATTCTAGATATTTTTTTATTTAGCCTTATCAGTCGTGCAGTATATATCCCACAACATTTCTTCTTTTATAAAATTTGTGTAAAAAAGAAAAATGTGTTTTGCACACATTCAGCCTATCCAATGCTCTTAAGGGGATATGCGTATCTAAACCCTTCATCATACTTCTTGTGGTTATATAATTAAGGAATTTTATTTGTGGGTATATGTTGTGTTGGCCATGTGATTAAGTGTCACCAAAGGTGTGAAAACTTGAATATTACTTTAAATCTCCATCATAATAATTCATAATCTTTATAGACATAAATAAAGATTATGAATTATGATCATCTAATATAATCACAAAGGTCTCCTCCAAGGATCTCCACAATAGCCGGACTTGCGCAAAATTGAATTCCCAATCAAAATAAATTCATATGACAAACCGGACGAGAAGAGTTCGGGCTCAACTTTACACTTATACTAGGGGTGATCCAAAAGTAATGATAATCAGTTATTTCTAGTGCACACAAAAATACAAAAAAAATATCAGTCACTTGTTCAGTTACCCACTAGTTCAGGAAAAAAAAATCATATAAATAGGCCACGATTCCCGGGAGCTACATTCATTTGAATACAGACTGTCAAGGAGTGAACATCAAAATGGAAAAAAACGAAATCAGAGCTGTCATTAAATACCTCTGCTTGAAAAAAATGTCTACCAAAGACATACACAGCGACTTGGTGGAAACATTAGGGGACTCTTCTCCTCCATATTCCACAGTTGCACGCTGGGCTAAGGAGTTTAAGGTGGGAAGAACATCGACGGAAGACGAACACCGCGAAGGACGCCCATCGACGTCCCTCACTGAAGAAAATGTGAAAAAAGTTGAAGAAGTTGTATTGGAAGATCGAAAAATGACTATCAGGCATGTAGCTGAGGTCACAGGGCTCTCATATGGCAGCATTCAAAGAATCCTTGCGAACGAATTGCATATGAGAAAGGTCTCCGCGCGTTGGGTACCGAAAATGTTAAACGACGAGCAAAAGAAGAAACGAGTCGACATGTCAAGAGCAAATCTCGAAAAGTTCCAGGCAGACAAGGATAATTTTTTGTCACGTTTTGTGACCATGGATCCACCATTTTGATCCTGAAACAAAACAACAATCGATGACATGGAAACGACCCGATGAACCGACGCCGAAGAAATTCAAAGTGTCAAGCTCAGCAGGGAAGGTTATGGCGTCTGTTTTTTGGGATGCTGAAGGAATAATCATGGTGGACTACTTGGAAAAGGGGGCCACTATTACAGGCTCCTATTATGCAGAACAAATAAGAAGATTGCGGGAGGCTATTAAGGAGAAAAGGCGAGGCAAACTGCGGGCTGGAGTACTGTTCCATCAAGACAACGCACCGGTTCACAAAGCTGCAATTGCCATGGCTGCCATTCAGGAAGCGGGCTTTGAGCTGGTGGAACACCCCCCCTATTCACCAGATCTAGCCCCCAGTGACTTCTATCTCTTTCCACGACTCAAGGAACACCTCCGAGGCAAGAAATTTGACGATGATAGCGACGTGATGGCCGCGGTTGAGGACTTTTTTGAGAGTCAAGATAAAGATTTTTTTTCTAAGGGAATTTTAGGTTTAGAAAAGAGATGGACTAAATGTATAGACTTGCTAGGAGACTATGTTGAGAAATAAATTTATTTTTTTATTTTATTCATTGTGTTTATTATTGATTATCATTACTTTTGGATCACCCCTCGTACATACAGCACTACTTGGCCACCGTATTTGGGTTTTTGCCATAACTCTGTAAAAAAGATGGGAATCTTTTTTGCCTACAAAAACTCCTGCTCTTTTTATTTTATCGGAATTGTTAGAGATGTTTTCCTGAACACTATTAGGTACACACATTCATGTATATAGTAATTTCCCGTGAAACAGTGACGGATACATGTTCATATATAACTAACTCCTTTAGGTTAAGTATCTAGAGATTATGATATTGGGCTCGCTTTATAATACTTAAGCCAGATAATACGGGGTGTATGGACACTGCTTTATCTAGTCTACTGTCCCTTATAGAGTACTCCATTAACAAGCGGGCTAATAATATAATATTATATTAATCTTGCGAAAGAATAAATATTTATCTGCCACATGGAAAATGGGAGTGGTGTATGTGACAACACTCCCATTTTACATGGGGCAAGTGTAGTTCGTTATATTCAGTATTTGTTGTTGAAATACTACTGTACGGTGCAGTATATAACGTACAGAAGCCAGGTGGCTGTATCAGCCCATAACCGATCGATGAGGTTAAACACCTAGGCGCCCGGTCAGCATATGGGTGATCGCCTAAGTAGTATTATTTCTAAGCGTCTCCGTACGTCGGAGGCGACGTTGGACATCCGGCTCCGGTTGTATTCCTTTAACGAGGTCGCTCAGTCATGTCAGAGGCCTATATAGGCGGCTAGACAATTTCTTAACATAGCGATAACCACTGCCCGTGACACAAGAAAGAAAGAAGTACATAATAGAATAGATATTTGATCGTACCAGAAAATAAAATACATTAGCTCAATATAAAAATACAGATATACTCGGCGATCTTATCGCTCTGTAGCGATCTCTTCCAGACAATATACATTATTCCAAGTATAATACAGATCTTCAATAGTTTAGTGTTTGATACAGACTCCAGAAGCAAAATTTATAAAATCTGCAACTTTTACGACCCTATATTTATTTATTTTCAAAACAAAAAATACGACCGAGACATTATACAGTACGAACCATGATCAGAGTGATGATAGCATGAAACAATGGCCATTCCTAACGTGACAGCTCAATAGTTGCAAGGGACAAGGGACCAATGCACCCGAGCGGAAAGTGAAGGAAGCGCAGTTCCGTCTCACGATGAGCACTAAAGGAAATGACGTGAGGATACAGTCAAGGTCTTGCTACAGGGCTGTTGGAATACTAGGAACCTTTTATTACCTAACGTGGTTGCCTCGTTCCTATAAGCATGTTTAACAGCAGGAAAATAAAATGCGAGAAATATCTAGTCCCCTTTCTTCCTCACTCCAAATTGTCTGTACAAACAATACATGTAAAATCATTTTATTGAGCATAGAATATCATCTATATCGTATGGAAAAGCCCAATAAAACTTTGGTCCAATATCGAATTACTTATTGCAGTTTATTGAAACTGTGACATTTCTGGTAAGAATACATCTCAATAGGAGACCGGAGGTGCGGAGTTAAGTAGTTGCCGGTGTTATAAAGGGTTATTGTAATCTCATCACAACGAACATTCTCCACAAGTAAAAATATGCCACACATACGATGAGTTCACAAATAATATTTGTAAACGCGTCACAGGTCCGTAAAACTTGGTCTGTGTGTACAGATAGCAAAACGGTATTTGTCTCATTCCCATTCAGAAGTCCAGGAGATCTCGAAAGCTTGTTTAGTAGTGCCTCCTTCAGCGTCTTCGCATCATCCAGGAATTTTACCCGTTGGCAATAAAACTATGGTAGGCTAATCAAGAGACGTCATGTTTGCTCTTGTGCTCTACGATATCAAACTAGCTAAGTGTTACGTGATATTATAAAGCGAGAGCTAGTGCGACCAGATCAAAGCACGCCCAACTTAGTTTCATCACCGAATTTGAATTGTATTGCAATAGATGTGTATACTTAGAACTACATCGCTCAGTCAGAATAAGTTTAATTATCTATTATTATAGCAGCTTCAGGTTGCAGCTACTCTTGCTCCGAAAACTGAAATACTAAAGAAAGTGCCGGTATCAGGGTTGTTTATCGGAACGTTACTCAACTCTTAAGATCTTCCTTTGTTCTAAATTGAGGCAGATCAGTTCAGTAATTGAGTCGTGAAGAAAAGACAAACAAACAAGAATAATAATACTACGTTCTTGATGAAAGGTGCCTTTTGTCCTTTACAAACTCATATTCGCATTTATATTATGAGTTAAAAATATGTATTTTTAGAATTATAATAGGTATTACTTTCTTCACGCAAGGTCCTATTTCCTTTTAAGTACCCCTTACATCGTGTGTGAACAATTTTTTTACGCAATGTGATAACTGCGTAAAAAAATTGTTCGAGTTATGTATTATTCACCTATCACCAATTTATTCACCATCGAACAAAACATTCATAATTTAAATTTCATTTCAGAATAATATTCTATTTTCATCCAAAGGTATTGAACTTTTCAGGTTAAGTACGTTTTATGAAACTTTACTGCCTAATAATTTTAACAGTCTATTAAAAGTTAGCTGTGTTAAAAGATCAGACGCATGTATTAAAATGTTTAGGCAGAAAGTTTGATGAATTACCTATGGTTGAATATAAGATAAAATTTGAAATTGAAAACAGCGTAAGTATTGTGTAGGGCTAGGCAGTTACGGTAGTCGATTTCTAGAATGAATACTAACATGGTGAATGGACATCAATGCAGGTCGAATGCTATTTATATTAAACGATGCATTCGGTAAGCAAGTTAGCAAGTATCGAAAGTTCAGCCGGTTCCGCAAACAGAATAAATGTCCTAATCACAATAGCATTTGTTGTGCAAGTCTTAGCTAATAGTATAAATAGGTCCCGCGATACAATTACGATTGACGAGAAAGAATTCTACGCCTACTACCAGCTGTTATAATGGTAATATAATAGTACCATCATGAACTTTCCTACGTTCTCAAATATACATTAAATTAATAGAATGATGGCCGACTCCAAATGTTCAATTGAGCTGACTTTTGTTTCATAAGTTTTACAGTTAGCTAAGGCGGCTTGCACTGCTTCATCGGACAATAGAAGGGTGCTTAAGGAGTCTTGAAAATAAAACAAAAATAAACTGCACCAGAGTAACACCCTTTTGGGGTACGAACCTCAGCACAGGGCGGTTACTGACGTGGGGATGCATTATCTGTCTAAGAGAGCTTAAAAGAACGTCCAATCCTGGTCAATCGATCATGGCATGACTAGAGAGAGAGAGAGAGAGATAATGGAGACAATAACACATCTGTTATGTTATAGTATCTACATAATTGTGCAAGCAAGAACTGTAGTGGAGGTACTTCCCCCCACCTTACAAAAAGCTCTCCAACTATAATGTCTATGTTCTGGTTCTAAATGCGAGCTGTGTCATAAGCGTCAAAGAATACGATAACCGCGTGGGTGGGCCGCTTGAGCCGCATGCTTGGTAGGCCATTACTATTTGGTAGAATAAAAAGTTTCTACGCTAGGAAACCCAAAGAAAATCGCGAGTACTGATAAAAAAAAGGCCCGTTAGTCTGTTTAAGACGATTACTATACGGCATAATTAATGATTAAACGAACTTACCTGTACGTGAAGTTCTATCATAATTATACGAGGGCTTCGTCCGAAGAGATTAGCATCAATATAACACTTGTAGTACCGCGCAGTATTCGCCGCTTGCAACACTAAATTTGAGGTGACGTATAGAAATTTTGACGTTTACTTGACGTCTGTCTGTTCGCGCCACTTCATTTAGTTCAGAGTTATTATAAGTATGGACATATTTCACGATAGGGGTTTGACATGGGGGGGAGGGATGCTAATCTCTTCGGACGAAGCCCTCGTATAATTATGATAGAACTTCACGTACAGGTAAGTTCGTTTAATCATTAATTATACTCTGCTTCGTCCTCTTAGATTAGCATCAATATAACACTTGTAGACTTTTAGAGATTTACATCGTGAAATATGGCTTGCATTCTTGCAAAATAACAGAGGAGAAAGACTTTAAATGAGCTCTTTAATATATAATCTCTTTAATAATAATATAATGTGATGTGACCGTCCAATGGTCTGAAGTAGAACCAAAAGAAACCAAAAGAAGCCGTCCGCGTCCTACCAATCGACGATGTGCGTGCTGGCGTCATCCGTGCCGGCACAGCGGACGTGGCGGCGTGGCGGGCGCTGTGTTCAATCCCACGCAAATAACGCGTTACATTATGTAAAATAACAGTATTCGAGCTACGCATAAGTTGATTGGTTGAGGAGACCGAATTCGGGAGTTCTTTATAAAATCATTAATTTATATTCCCATTTGACAATATGACCTTGAAATGTTATCTATAATGATTTTAGACAGTGTTTGTACTGTGTGAGCGGTCACTAGTGCGAGCAAGGCAAATGTATTGAAATCTCCTCAAGAGACAGAGATTCATCAGGGTAAAGTTATTCTAATAATTTAATACCAGAGTGACGTCCCAGGTAGTGTCATCCTTTGCGAGTGGAGGTCCCCAATGGTATATACCTTTAAAAATCTCTTGATGCTCTCATCGAGTTCTACATGTTCCCCTATAACCTGGGTTGTGTCGGCCAGACTGGCAAGACCATAATTCTTCTTTATTGTCTTCTAATATTTTCTTTAGTGTTTTAAGTACCATAGAAAATAAACAAAAGGAGTAGAAATAACATGACGAGCAATCTGTTGTAAATGCATTGATTGCTTGCGCATTTGGGTCGCAATGCCAAGATCTTCAAGATATCTTTTGTATTTTTTAATGATCCTACTAGCAAAGCAATCAATATCTGGAGAGTGTGTTTTATTTAATCCGTCCATCGAATATTGGACGCAAACACATGAATGCTACGTTAGTCGCACCACTGCCACCGAGTTTTGGTAACCTTTGTTAATTGTGGGTACTGGACACCACTCATGCAATTGATATAAGATATTGTTGTCGCATTATCGATTCGAAGTAAAAGCTGACAGTTGGTTAAATCTGGGGCGAAAATTTTAAAACCAAAGAATGCTGCTAATATTTCTAAATAATTAATATGCTGGGAGGATTCCTCAGTACTCCATAAACCACTTGCTCTGCTCTCACCACAAGCCACCCCCCACCCCGTTGTTGAGACATCTGAATTGATCTCCAGATCGATGCGGCTCACAGAGAGCCCACTCGTCCTATCCCACCAGTCCAAGACTGGAGATTGGCATCGATATTGAAGCCGAGAAATTAACAATGTCTGTTCGGCGTGATGCAATTTATTATGCAATTAGAAGCTAGTCGTCAAGGTACACTTTGTATATCAGCCCGGCTGACCTCAAAACGTTAGTGACTGGTTTCATTACTTTTGTGGACGCATAGGACACTATGCTGGGGCTGAAAGCGTTCCATTAAAAACGATATTTTTTGTAGTCTACATGGCATTTATCCATATTTTCCGACAATGATGCTTCACATCCTCCGACGACTCCGAAGAACTGGACAATACCCGCACCCTGCTGCGTTATACAGGTTTTTCACTTCTTTACTGACGATGGAATTCGTCGATCCCCTTCCATTTCTTCAGCTATTGTTCATAATTTTTGTCAGTTATCTTTCTATTTGACATGTTGACTCAATTACTTCACTTAGTTAAACCATTTTAACACTGAATTTAAATATATTTAACGGAATACATGCAAAGCGGCAAAACACTAGAACGCGAATGAAGTGGCGCGAACAGACAGACGTCAAGTAAACGTCAAAATTTCTATACGTCACCTCAAATTTAGTGTTGCAAGCGGCGAATACTGCGCGGTACTACAAGTGTTATATTGATGCTAATCTAAGAGGACGAAGCCGAGTATAATTAAACTTATAATTAAGTTTAATGCAATAAAGTTATCGTTTCATTGGAAACAAATAATGTAAAATGGCTGATGGCTGTCTTAAATTATAGGTGAAATATACACCAAGAGAACAAAGACCTCACAATAACAAAAGACAAAGGGGATGACCAAAACAAAGCACCTAAATCACTTATTCATAGTATTCACACCAACATAGGACGATGAAAGACTTGATTAATTCAAGTTATGATAACATAAAACCAGATTTCTATCGATCATTACCAAATCGAGTCCACGGACCGAGCCCGGGTATATTTTATGGCCACGTTAGCACAATTAACGCTCGTAAAGAACTACTCAAACCAGAGATTACATAAGCCGTGAACATAAAACACAATTACAAAAGCGAGCTTTGAGAGGAATAGGCGTTATCGATCTATGGGTGCTGGGTGCAGATAGAACGTTTGAAGTTTTCATAAGGGCCTATCGGTTCGTGTTAAGTATTTGATGATGCATTTGGAAATGTCTGTGATCTAGTTTTCCTTCTAATTAAGTGACTACGTAGGTATTCGTTGAATGAAAACTATACAAGGAACATGTCTTTTAAATATTTTTGTCCCTGCCGGTTTGTCCCGCGTAATACTTCGGGTTAAAAAAAATTATGATGAGGAATCATAGCCTATGACACTCCACAATTAACGTAGCTTTCAATTGGTGAAATAATTTTGTAAATCAGTTCAGTAAATCCAGAGGTTACCCCTTACAACGTCACAAACTCACAAACGTTACCTCTTTATAATATTTGGATTTGGACTCAAGTTTTTCAGCATATATTAAAAAGTCAGCAAAGTATGAATCGTATTCACGCATCAAAGGGTCTGTGGCCTTCGTTTGTACCTATGTACGAATTAAAATTACTAAGTTTTTACGTGCCACAAAAAGTCAACCTGTACCACCAGACCACAAGTTAGTAGGCGAAGAACTTTTGATGGTTTAAAAACACTGTGCTAGTTACGAGACATTGCTTTATATTTTGACAGGCCTGTTGGCGTGGTTGGCAAATGCTTGCTTTTCACGCCGGAGGTCGTGGGTTCAATTCCCACCCGACAGATATTAGTGTGCATGAACATGTCTGTTTGTCCTGAGTCTGGGTGTAATAGTGACAAAAGAAAAGTAGTAATATGTAGTAGGTATGTCAGTTATCTGGTTTCCATAGTATGTAGGTACAAGCTCTGCTTAGTTTGCTGCTTAGTTTTGGATCAGATGGCCGTGTGTCCCAGGATATTATTATTTATTTTTTATTATTTTCAGTAATAATCACATAAATATCAAACAACTGTAATTATTTTAGTCACCAACTTGAGAGATAACGGTCCCCCCGTTATCGTCATGTATCTTCAGATTTTTTATAATAGTTCTAAAATTAACCATAACTCTAAAGTCTACTTTGGAACGTGCCAGTTCAGATCCTTCATATGATACCCTACTTCAACTAATGCTTGTACTCTAAAATTTAGAATACAACTTCAGTCTTTTTTGCAAAGGAAATAATCATATTGTCCCAATTTTTCTATAGGCAACATTTAAAACTGTTCTACTTACAAATCGTAAGTAGTTGATGCGATATACCACTGTTACCAACGGATATGGTCAGAGTCGCATCATTAAGTTTTTTTACCCTTTTGATAAGAAGTTATAAGTATAATTATAATAAGTATTAATTTAATTTGTGACTGTAAAAGGTACAAGTAAGTGCTTTATTATAAGCTGGTTTCGGAACCAAATTGAATTAATCCGAGTAAGATCTCTCTAACATTATACCGGATTCATTTAACATTTTGTTTGGCAAAGAAGACCCCTTCAATCAGGCTGCCATCTAATCTTTCATTTCTGCACTACGCCACCTTTCTTGCAGTTAGAAGAAAGATGTCAAGTTATTGATTACGAGCACACATGCCTTGATAATAACCCATCACGTGCAAACCGATATCGGTATTGTAACAGTGACGTAATCATAAAATGGGAAAGCTTTACCTTAATGTTAAAACTAAGCAGTTGAGAAAATTTCAAAGAGATTTACTAAATTACGTAAGTATTGCCTAGTAGGATTTATAGTTCTTGATAAAGAACTTGATAGGCTAGAATTTGTTAGAAAACTTGGTATCTGCAGATGAATGTTTGTTGATAGGCAACTATAGGTAAATAATAGTTGTGACACGCATAATTTTACTATCGTAGAATCTAGACTACGCTAGGAACGCTCACAATAACGACCTGATCTAAAAAGTATGGAAAACATTATTGGATTAGGATATTACCCATTCCTACTACGAGTAATTCGATGTGGGGTATGTTTACTTTGTCGAATTCTCCCTCTGGGGATCACCATTTGTTGCTACAAGGGATCGACTTCAAACGATAAAATGCCGAACACGACAAATCAATATAGCCAAATTGTTATCTAAAGCTGTTTCTACACTGGCGTTATATGTATCTTCGTGTGTCACAAATAATTATCTGGACATTGCTGGAATTCATCATTCTCCATTGGCAACACTGAGGGAGGCTTTTTATATTAGGAGACAAGAGTTAGTCTTAAATTATCAGATCATACAATGTGTAGCTAAAAGAGCTCAATATAGCTTACAAAACTAAACACAATGACAACTCTCTGTATCCTTCATACTACGTTTGGATTTTCTTAAAACATAAGAGCCATCTCTATTTAACTAGCTTTCCGATGGTAAAAACCGCATTAAAATGAGTACAAAAAATAGATACATACTCTGTAAGCCAATAACACTTTTTTGTCACGAGAAATTTGTTTAGTTTTGATTATTTTCCACAGAATTAATAATTTTCCATGTTTCCCAGGCCAGCCAAATAAGAGTGGAAATACTCATGATAACAAAAAAAAATGCACCATTAGGCCTCATTGTATACATCCAAGTGTAACTTAGTTGGTAACGCCTACGATTTGGGTCAGTGACGATGCAGTCTGCAGCATCCAATGCGGCGAACGTATAGGGCGGGATAAGAGGGCGAAGAGGGTAGCTGTAGAATAATTTATTGGCATTTTGTAACAAAATATCGTGGATATGGAATTCTCCTAGGCTTAGGCTTGAGATTGCCATAGATGTCAATATATTAAATAAGATGCCGGCAATGGAAAGCGGGTAGGTATTATATAATTTTATTTATTTATTTATCCTCTCTTACAACCATTTTTACAGGTGTTAAACTAATACAATAGTGTAACTATCTATTGATTTTAGCTTATTACAAATAACGCTATCTTAAGTCAGAGAACATGAAAACAAGTCAATATTTTCCGCTATCAGGTTAAGGGTGTGCAGTGCTTTTGATTAATTTGTATTACCCATAGTACAAGCTTTGCTTAGTTTGGGGCTAGGATTATCTGTGTGACATTATCCCTAGATATTATTATTATTATTACTAAGTTATTGTTAGCTGGATAAGTACTTTGCAACTTTGTTATGGCACCCTAGATTGCTTTAACATTAATATCAAAGGAGAAGAGCAAAGCAAAAGCAAGAATTTCGTCGAAGAAGACACTTTTTCAATATAGAAGAGAAATATTAGTGGAAATGTAAGTGTTCTGTAAAATATTAGTGTTGTCCAACTTGCAAAGTTTACGAACTTATAAAGATTTCAATGTCCGAAGTAAGGTCACGATTGCATTAGGGGTTGAAGAATAAGTTATCAAAACGAGCATTATACAAAAGAATATCATGAAGAAAATAGAGATGGCGGAATAATATACAAAGGCATATTATGAAGAAAGCCGAGACAATAGTGTCCTCGGTTTTCTTATGGCCTCATTTTCAATAGAATATGTTAGAAAGTCAATAAAATGACTATGCTATGCAAAGCGCACTCCGTATTTACAACAATTAACAAAAATACATTATATGTCTTGAAATATTCGTGTGTTGATTAGTTAGTAGTAAAACTTTCGTAACTTCTTATAATTCCGTGCATGTGGCCATTATTACAACACTTGTTACATAGGGAACCGAGATAACATTACAAAGGGGCACTATATGTAGGGTAGAAGAAATCAATACTTATGGTCTACTGCGACTCGTAAACCGAGTATTATTACGAAAATGAAGGAAATATCGTGTCTGCATAATTTGTGGCCAGTTCAACCTTTTTAGCACAAACGTGGGCGATGGAATAGGTAACTTTCACCGGTGGAACATGAGCTTACATGGTAAAGAATTTTAGTAGAATATTTTGTTACCTACTAAGGTATAGATAATATCTTGAATATTGATAGGATTATAGATTGCATCAGAAGTGGGATGTTGATGACATGATGTAGTAAAGAGTTACATTTATATTCATACTTTTGATAGCATTTGCTGACCGTGGGGAGAGCACACCAAATCAAATACAACGACGAAATTGTTACAATTAAATGATTGTCACTTAGATACATTCATATATTTTTACTTAAAATGCAGTTTTGCTACAGCAAGCGGCGTTGGAAGAAGTATTTCAAACGTCAACAAGACATCCTTTTGATTAGGCAGGCAGATGCCAATCTTTTAAGATATATGAAGGAATTTCCAGATAACTGTTAAATGTTCGTTTACATTAGGTAAAAAATATATCTTGTAATAAAAACGCTGGCCCTGGCAGACATGGACATTTATGGCACGAACAATTTATGGCTTCCAAATTCTCTGAAGGCACAAATTTTGGATAAATGATATCCAATACTAAAACCCAGGCGGTACTCAATCCTATTAGCCTAGAAAAAATGCTATCATTCGCCCAAGCGAAATAGATATCCCATTATCATGAAACCGTCCATTGCCTAAATTGACATTGTTAACAAATCTCTTGGGCAATTACCGAAATTAATTAAAAGCTGACATGAGCAGGCAATGACACGTGATACCTAGTGGTTTCCAACATATACCACTTAATTAATTAAGTGACAAAGTAGAGTAGAGACATTCTCGAGTATTACATTGTGACATTGTATTGGGTGGTGCAAACACGAAATAGTAATTAAAATAGATAAAGATGTAATCTAAATTAGGGACATTTAAGTCACTACTTTTGAGTATGTGCGGAATTGCTTTCTTAACCAGACTTCTTCCTCGAACCACCTTAATGGGGATTTTTCCTATAGTTAGTTTCAACTATTCTGTCTTTTACCCCTCTAGTTTTCATATATATTTTGGTTCATTAACTCACTGCTTGTAAGTGATTTATTTACGCCGCTTATTGCATTAACATTAGTGTTATTTAATGTTATTGATTGTAAATTATTTGAAGTAATAAGGTTTACTAAGTCAATTTTTACGTATGGCAATTTTACTTCCAAGTCTCCTGTTCCTATTATAGCCCGCATCGCAATCCAGGAAACGTCTACAAACAATATATTACCTCCTCTTGAGATGATTGACTTTGTCCAAGCTCAAGTCCCAAGACTTCTTAACATGAAATTATGCTGGTTATGCATTGGAGTGGATTATTTAACTATGACAATGCTAATAACTTAGTCTTATATAAGAGGTTAGAGCAGTTTTTATAAACTTTGCTCTCTACGACTCTATTAATACCATAAAATTAGATCCTTTCAAATTAGATCCAGCCATAATTGAATTATTCCCCACAAATGAGCAAATAAAGCAAACATATGACGGTAAGATGGCGGAGCATAATACTGTCTGTGTTGTTGTCAATAGAGACTCGCGCGTTTTAATCTCGATATATGCGTCGGCGCAAATCCGTATCAACGAGTTAATTTAATATTCTTAATCGAATCTATGCACTTCCCACGAGCACTTTACACGCAACAGTTAGAAATCTCGGGTATGATCAATAAATTTATAAATCAACGTTTTTGCCGTTGCTTTTACTGTTAGGTAGATATTGATGGCAGATTCATTTGAGTTGCATGATATCGCAGTCACTTGCATCGCAAATGATGGTTCGATAAAATAGAATATATATTAAGCGCTGGAAATTGTTAACCTACTGGAAACATCATAATATTTGCAATAGCAAATTATTAATATTATCATATTTGCAATAGCAAATATTATGATGTCTCCAGTAGGTTAACAATTCCCAGCCCATAATATATATTTAAATGAAAGTTTTATTTTTATATTGTATAGACCATTTGTAAAACCGCAGACACTAAGATGCAAATTAATAATACAAGATCTGCAAAGCTGGTCACATTTTACTTATCACTTTCAGCATACAAAATGGCCGGGATAAAGGGTTTTGGACTGAATGCTTGAGTAAGCTATGTCGCCTACGTCTATGTTGTAAATATTAAAGGACATACCCTAACAAGCTGAGTGGAGGAAGTTCGTATCTATATGCATAATAAGATACTACAGCTAAAATGAACCAACCAATTTAAAAGACGCTCCATGACTCCACGACTGTAGTCATTTGTATTCTCTTCAAATAGGAGGGTAAATGATCAGTATTCTTGGCAGCACGACGGGACAACGAATCGAATAAGAATTATGCATTGTAAACTTCAAAGTTCGCCAAAACTATGGCCGTTGCGAATATTTTAATACGCGTGATGCATGAATATTCCAGCTACCCTTGGCGCTAAATTTACATCAATTGACTTTGCGATACTGACCATCGGAGCTAATGAAGCAATCTATTGGAAAATGAAAAGGGGGAGATGAGATCTAAGCTAGCGTTATTAAAATATAAAAAGGTCGTTCAGTATCTTTGCCTCAATGGAGTTAAGCGATAACGATGTAACCTTGTCTGTTTGTTTACATTTTTTTCAACACACCCAACTCATCCGCCCACATTAACTTTCTGTGGTACCTGCTTTATGCGTGTCAACGTTTCAATGGAAATTGGATGAGCTTTTTTTCGTACAATTCTAGTAGTACTCCGGAATTATGTCATTAAGGAATGATCTTTACACGAACAGTTTTAAGGTTGATAATTGTTTAGCGTGTAGTTTGCAGGCATTCAACTGGAATTACCTGGTGTTATCGTCCCCCTGCATCCTGTATAGTGCGCTCGAGCGAGCACGGGCGCACCTGTCGTTTCAGTCTGCCGTTTAAATACGTGTATTGACTAGATTCATTGTCCAAGTAAAGTAAACTTCACAACTTTCCAGACTACACCTGTTCCTAGGGTATTAACAGGATAATGATTTTATAAACGGGACTAGCTAAAACAATATCACGCGCAGAAAGCAGGAAACTGTAGTAATAATTTCGTTTATGGATTTTAAATATTGTTGCAAAATAAAATTCTCATTCTCTACATTTTTTGTAGATGATACTAAATTTCAAACAATAGAAAATGTATTTAAAATAACGGTTTTAATGTTAGATTTCGTAGTTAGTTGGCTACCTTCAATCACCGTAGCCTAGTTGGTAGTGCTCCTGCCTACGAAGCCGGTGGTCTTGGGTTCGAATCCCGGTAACTGCAAATATTTTTGTGATGAGCACGAATATTTGTTTCGGAGTCATGGATGTTTTCTATGTATTTAAGTATTTATCTATCTATATAAGTATGAATATCGTCGCCTGGTACCCATAGTACAAGCTTTGCTTAGTTTGGGGCTAGGATGATCTGTGTGACATTGTCCCTAGATATATTTTATTATATTATTATTATTAATGTATGATATAGTAATTTTCCATGTTAACACATTAAAATTATTGAATACATTTAGAAATGTAAGTGAGTTTTAAGGATTGTTCATTTAATAATTGTCGGTAGGTATAGAATTTCCAACTTTAATATTAACAATAAAATTTAAAGTTAGTCCGCACCGATTACAATGATGATTGTTATCATTTGCACATATAATAGAATGATCAAAGTAACTTACCTGTAAGTGAACTTCGATCACTATTATACGCAGTTAACGCCTCGTCTGAGATGATTATGTAGTCTACGTACTATCGTATTTACAAACACGCGTTTAAAGAATTTGGTAAAAAAATACCAAATTTGAAAATATGTAGTTGTCACCCTGCCCGCTATGGCAACACTGACAGATAAACGTCTCTTCATTATGTTTAAAGTATAGTCACATTACCCGACTCTGCGGAAAAGAGGGTAATGGGGTTTTGTTCATCATTATGGAGCAGGGTGGGAAGTTCTTGAACGGGAGGGAGCCTCAGACGAGGCGTTAACTGCGTATAATAGTGATCGAAGTTCACTTACAGGTAAGTTACTTTGATCATTCTATTATACTTATTAACGCCTCGTCTGAGATGATTATGTAGATGTTGAAAGATTTGGCGACATAATGAAAGAATTAAGTAGGTAACCATACTGTTTTACACACTTATAATTTTATAAATCAAAATTAGTACCTACTCACAAATCATGAAATAACTTTGATTATCATTATTATTTCTACTTAGAATATATTTCCCAAAATTATCATTTATTTCGAGGGGCAGATTATATAATTATGACGAAATTTTTTGACCTCTGCAGCCATCCTGCTGTTGATTTAATCAATCTTTTTTCTTCTCTCTAAATCTTATTTTTTTATTTTATTTTTTTTATGCGGCTGAGCCGAAGCAGGGGGATGAGGTTTTTTAATTGTAATAAAAAAAGATTACTGTGGTTCTTTTGTAACAGTTTTGTACCATCTAGATAAACACAAAGTGTTCTTGCAGGAGAATCTAAATTTATCAGTAAAAAAACAAATAAATTCAAAGTTAACAGTGGTTGAACACCATTGATCCTAGAAGTTTTAATTAATTGAGTAACTTTTATTTATATATAATCATTAGTTATAGCAATATTATCAATTGAAATTTATGATAAAGTTTGAAGTCTTTTTGTAGTTATTAATTTTAATAATATTATAATTATTATTATTTTTAGATAAAGTCTTTAAATCTAAAGTTGTATTGGGATATAATTGTTTATATAATCCAGAATAATACTTGTTCCCAAGTTTCATTATATTTAGGTTTAGTTAGTCATAGCTTAAATACACCTCTAAAAAATAAAACTGATCTTATGCTATTGAATGTGCCATAAGTGGCACAGCTGTGGAATTTTCAGGGGGAAATTGCAATGGATCATGTAAACCGATTTAATTGTAGGATTAGTTTTATTAGTTTAACAAAATTTCCACTATTGTTTGTAACATGAATTGTTAATTATTGTTGTAAAGTATTTTTAGTCAATGTATTTAATATAATATTAACATTTTGCTGACAATATCCCACCCTCCACATTATCATGTTCTAAATTTTATAAACAAAGCAATATCATTAAGTAGAGGGGATATGCATAGAAGTTTTAAAACTGTCCATGTTATGGTGAAAGCATTTACTGAAAAAACAATCTGGTTCATTTTTCTATGAAACAAATGTTGCACATTTTTTTTTTTTTTTTTTGTATGTGAGGCAAATATATTTCAGCTAAACTTAGTCTATTTATTATTCTATGTTGCATATCTATGTATATATTCTTTATATGATATACATGAAGCAAAAATATAGATTTTTCTTTTCTCAAAACACTGCCATATTTTTCTTGATAGTAAATTTAGGTGAGGAAATTGTATACCCCCAATTCTATTAACATATGATATTTTCAGATCATATAATATATTACAATTGTTCTGATTTTTTGCAAAACATTTTAATACAAAATAAATTACTAAAACTCTAAGTAATTGACATGGTATTTGCTTCCCTCTGTTGAATATTATCCATGTTACTTTTCTTTGCTACATATGTACAATTCCCTGTGTAAAACTCCAATTTATATTTATCCCATTTAATTTATGTTGAGCCAGTCAAAATTATTTCTTTCCACCAAGACAACTCTTTTATAATTATCTGATTTAAGTTCATTTCTGATTCATAATTATCTCTAGATTGTTTCAAATCTAGGTATTTATATCTTTCTAGTATTTTTGTATACATCCACCCATAGGGGACAGAGGGACAAATTGAAGTTAAAGAACCTATAAGAATTAAATTTTCCATGAAAATTGGAATTAATTTTCCAGGAAAATTTTGTCTTTTATCATACTTAATGTATTTTTTTTTTTTACTATTTAAAATGAAACCTAAATAATTACATTCCCTGCTGGGTTGCATCGGGCTTTTATCATAATTTCTTATGAACCCTGAAGTTTGTGAAAAAATATTGCAAATGGTGCAAATATAGACAAAAACATCCAAATAATTTAGTAAAGTGATTCCATTTGCTCTGAGATAAGTAACTACTTGTCTCATGATCTTGTTGAACACATATGGTAGGGCATTGATTAAGCACAATCTTTTATTAAAAAAGTATCTAAGGTATTTTCTGGAAACATCATTTTCTTTAAGTAAAAAGTAAGCATCTTTCAGATCAAGTGATGCAGTGTAACACTATTCTTATCCCTTCCAGTTTGAAAAAAAAATGTTGTTGGAACAAGCTTATTAAACTTTTTAAGGTTTAATATAAATCCAGATGTTCCATTTGGTTTTGATACAATTGAAATCTTTGAGACATACTGAGTAAGTATGTTTTGTTTCATGTGTTACCATACAAATTTTAATTAAATTGTGTATGTATGTATTCTGATATTTTAACTTACCAGTTATATAGTAAAGGAGTTATTTTCAGGAATCTTGTCTTGGTATACTATATGTGTTAAAGGAATTGAATATCCATATTTTCTCCAATTTAAAACTGGCTTATCTTTTGTAAAATACAAATTTTGAAATAATTTTGTGAACCACCTGCATAACTTGCCTTTTGTAACGTCAAAGGCCACAATTGCAGTGTGATGTTATGATGTTGGTAAGATTTGCATGGCTTTTCAGCAGTCTTCTGTTGTCTCTGTTGTTCTGGTTATGGTTGAGGTTGTCTGTTGTTAACTCGACCGCCCCTTTGCTTTCTGTACAGGCCCCAATTGTTTAAAGAATTCGTCAAGTTCTTAACTGAATTTTATTTATTTTATATTTTTTATATTTATGTAATATATATTTGAAATATTTGAAAATATTTGAAAGAACTGTATTGATGTCTTTCCCAAAAGAAAGTTATAAATTTCAGATTTTTCCAAAGCATATTTTACTTGTTTATTATATCTTACCCGGACTAACCAGGTAAGATGACGGCTCAACTTGTTTGGGATGTCTTGTATTGAAGATGGCATTAAAGCCCAATACAATTGCCTAGATATTCAGTCCTGATCATGGTTTGTGTATATACATATTTCTGTACAATATATTTGTTAAACCACACATAACTGTGCCAATCAGGTTTTGCTTTCCACAGAAGTGATTATCTCTTGTCACGGCTTGAGCTGTCATTGCAGCCCGAATCTCAGAGTTTAGTAGTGGAGCAGTCATTCTTTTGGGTATCTTCTTAGAAATTCACTTTTTGTATTTTCATCTAAGACATGATGTATAATGTTGTTCCATAGGTCGCTTTAATATAACTCTTTTTTTTTTTTTTTTTTTATAAGGTTCACTCTTTGAAATAGAATCAATAGGTATTCGAACTGGTTCTGGTTCATTCATAGTACTGTGTGATGGAAGCATTTTCATTTATATGATGATTAATATTTGCTATGCAATGTCCACGTATATTTTTTGGACCAAGTATTGGCGCTTGTCCTATCGCCTCGGTCTGTACACTCACTCAATCTATTGTATGGTAGTATAACTATTTATTTTGTTAGTAGTTATTTACTAAATAGTGACAGATAGTTTTAATTGGACCAAGTATAGGCGCTCGTCCTATCGCTGAGGTCTGTGCACTCACTCGATTTACCGTGTGGTAGTATCATTATTTATTTGATTATTAATTATTTTACTCAACATTGACAGATAAATTTGACCAAGTATAGGCGCTCGTCCTATCGCTGAGGTCTGTGCACTCACTTTATTTATCGAGTGGTTGTGTCACTATTTAGTTTGTTAGTAATTATTTTACTAAACAATGACAGATGAATTTGACCAAGTATAGGCGCTCGTCCTATCGCTGAGGTCTGTGCACTCACTTTATTTATCGAGTAGTTGTGTCATTATTTAGTTTGTTAGTAATTATTTTACTAAACAATGACAGATAAATTTGACCAAGTATAGGCGCTCGTCCTATCGCTGAGGTCTGTGCACTCACTTTATTTATCGAGTAGTTGTGTCGTTATTTAGTTTGTTAGTAATTATTTTACTAAACAATGACAGATAAATTTGACCAAGTATAGGCGCTCGTCCTATCGCTGAGGTCTGTGCACTCACTTTATTTATCGAGTAGTTGTGTCATTATTTAGTTTGTTAGTAATTATTTTACTAAACAATAACAGATAAATTTGACCAAGTATAGGCGCTCGTCCTATCGCTGAGGTCTGTGCACTCACTCGATTTATTGTGTGGTAGTATCACTACTTATTTTGTTAGTAATTATTTTACTAAACAATTACAGATCAATTTGACCAAGTATAGGCGCTCGTCCTATCGCTGAGGTCTGTGCACTCACTCGATTTATTGTATGGTAGTATCATTACTTATTTCGTTAGTAATTATTTTACTAAGCAATAACAGATAAATTTGACCAAGTATAGGCGCTCGTCCTATCGCTGAGGTCTGTGCACTCACTCGATTTATTGTATGGTAGTATCACTGCTTATTTTGTTAGTAATTATTTTACTAAACAATTACAGATCAATTTGACCAAGTATAGGCGCTCGTCCTATCGCTGAGGTCTATGTACACACTCGATTTATCGTATGGTAGTATCACTATTTATTTTGGTAGTAATTATGTAAGTAATAAACAATGACAGATTCATTGACAAAGTATAGGCGCTCGTCCTATCGCTTAGGTCTTTTATTCACTCGTATATTCGCTCGTAATATCACAAGTGATATATTTGATGTAAATTTGTGGCGAATTAAATGTTTTTTGTTGTATTATATTCACTGTGAAAAAATAATAAAACAAAAGTGTAGATTTAAATGGCGAATTATTGTACATACCTTCTGATGAAAAAATTAAGCAGTTCCATCAGTTTTCTTCGTAACTTATCTTTATTTTTTCCCATTATTAATAATAAAGATAAAGAAATATGATAGAAAACCGAAATAACACACTATTTATATAATTTTTGAGATATTTTATAAGAATAAACGGTGTTCGTTTAAACACGAAAGACATAATGAAGAGACGTTTATCTGTCAGTGTTGCCATAGCGGGCAGGGTGACAACTACATATTTTCAAATTTGGTATTTTTTTACCAAATTCTTTAAACGCGTGTTTGTAAATACGATAGTACGTAGACTACATAATCATCTCAGACGAGGCGTTAATAAGTATAATAGGTCTTTACCTATGAAATTGCCGTTTTGTATGAAAAAATTTAAACGAATTTTTTTCATGAATTTTTTTATTTGTATTAATCGAAGTAATCACCCATGCAATCAATGCATCTTTGCCATCGCAGTGGCAGTTTATTGATGCCCTTCTTAAAGAAATCAGCTGGACGCGACGGGAGGCAACAAATTCTTCAAAGGCATTTTGTACTGCCTCTCGGGTATTGAATTTTTTTCCCGCCAAGAAGTTATCCAAATTCTGGAAAAAGTAGTAGTCTGTAGGCGCAAGGTCTGGTGAGTAGGGCGGATGACGGAGAGCTTCCAACCCCAGTTCTTGCAACTTGGAGACCGTCTGCTGTGCAGTATGAGGTCGCGCGTTGTCGTGCAGGAGCAGCGGAGACGAGCGATTGACCAATGCTGGTTGGAGATGCGCCAGCTTCTCCATCATTGTGCTCAGTTCTTCACAGTACACATCTGCAGTAATGCTCACCCCGTTTGGTAAGAAGCTGTGATGAATCACACCGGCGCTAGACCACCAAACAGTGACCATCACTTTTCTAGGGGTAAGTTTTCGTTTAGGGCATTGTTTAGGTGCTGAACCAGGATCCAACCAACTTGCTGAGCGCTTGCGGTTATCAAACAGAATCCATTTTTCATCGCAGGTAACAATGCGGTTCAAAATTCCTTCATTTGTGTGTCTGTTGAGCAGTGCAAGGCACGTCTCGACGCGTACTTCGCGCTGGCGATCATTGAGTTCGTGGGGCACCCATTTGTCAAGCTTTTTTACCTTGCCAATTTGACGCAAATGGACCAATATTGTTTTGACGCTAACGTCGAAAGCTGCTGCTAATTCAGCCGTAGATTGTGTATCATCAGCTTCCACAACCGCCTTTAATTCGTCATTGTCGACCAAAGTCTTCGGACGACCGCGAGGTTCATTTTTCAGGTCGAAATTTCCAGAACGGAAGCGAGCAAACCAATAACAGGTGGTGCGTTGGTTTGTAGTGTTACCTCCGTAAACGTCGTTGATGTTGCGTGCCGCTTGTGCCGCGTTGCTGCCACGACGGTACTCATATTCCATAATTACTCGAATTTTTAACGTATCCATGATGACGAAAAAGATTGAAATGCGATGAAAATGTAACACTAATCAATAAAGAAATGACTACTTTTGGAAAAAAGAATCCATGTTTTTAAAATAAAATTAATTTGAAATTAGAATTCTTAGCCAAACAAAAATTATTTTGATTTGAAATGGCCAGTACTGCAGAACGGCAATTTCATAGGTAAAGACCTAATATTTATTTGCATTATATTTAGTTAATGATTATAACGTAAAACAGTAAAATACATTTCTCAATAAAACTTCAGTTAATAAAAGGTTTGTACTGCTTGTATTAATGAAAGCAACAGGTAAGCTTATATAAAGTATTTCATACTTAGTCGGTAATGGTAGCACAGTTTGTGTGATAAGCGTAAATAATTATAACTTTCATCGCACGCTTTCAACAAGTACTAGGATTAGCAATTTGAAGTAACAAGCGCAGTGAATGAGTAATTTCGTGTTTCAAATCAACACGATATAATTATTATGCGTTTATTTTAGAGTGCGATTAAGCATATAATATTGTAGTCCAATATTAAATGATTATGCATTACTTACTTATCGTAGGGGCAGTGGTTACCCCAGTGTTGTTCAAGCCGTCTATCAGGCTTCTGATATGACTTACAGACTGTTGAGTACATATTGAGTACAATCGGAGCCAAGTTCTTAACGTGCCCCCCGAAGCACGGACACGTTCAGAAATTAAACTATCTGGCGGTCACCCATCTAGGGACTGACTGCGTAAATAATCGGCGAGATTAAGCATCTACTTAACCGCGCCGATCTTTAAGGACCGGTGTGAGCAACTGCATTTCATTTTATAATAAGACTTGGTATATAGATTTATTATAGAAACTACAAAAGTTAAGCATACAAGATTTTAAGATTTGACGGTCACCGTAGCCTATTAGGTAGTGCTCCTGCCTACGAAGCTGGTGGTCCTGGGTTCGAATCCCGGTAAGTGCAAATATTTGTGTGATGAGCACGAATATTTGTTTCTGCTAAGCTTTGTTTAGTTTGGGGCTAGGATGATCTGTGTGACATTGTCCCTAGATATTATTATTATTTTTGTTAATATTGCCATGTTCTTTATTACTGCACTACATTCTTTTTTCTGTTCTCAATAGTTTTCGCAGCGGTGTAAGGAGTTTTATTTAAACGGACGGACCTTGGGTACCAAAACTGTAGTTTTCGTAATGATCCCTAATTTCATGATATCAGTCAGTGATCATCAATCAGTGATAATGTAGCATACTTATAAGTAAAATATTTTTTCGAATCTTTTCTGTATTTTTTGAGTTTATAAACAAAAATATAGATGTCCTTTCTTTATAATATTAGTACAGATATAAATTTAGAACATCCATCTAATATTGTGTTATTGGCCTTTTGTTATGCACAGCGCCAAAACCGTCACTTTGCAAGGGAAACTGATAATGAACTGCTTCCCTTTCATTTCAATCGTTTGATTCAGGCGTTATGCTGTTGGTTACTACAACAGTAGATACTTTTCTGCTTTTTAGTACAGGATAAACTGTCACATGTTGTAGCTTAATTTTCTTATTTCATGTCATTTCATTTTCCATTACATTTATTTATTCATAAACAAGTAACCCGAGACTAATCTAATTGAATTACATCAACAACATACAAAATATTTAATTTACACAATTTCTTACCTTACAATTTTAAATAAAATACTATTAAGTAGATACATTTTAAATAAAAATTAAATTATTATTTGAAAAAAAAATTGCTATATTAAAATTATAGTGAGATCAATAATCATAATGAACACAGAGCAATTACAATTTAAAAAATATATAAATAATAACATTAAATAATACAAATTACAGTTTTTCTACAGTATATACACACTTATTCAATAGGAATTAATTTCGTTTTATTTTAAATGCGCTATTTAGTTAGCTACTTTAGTTTGGCTCATAGTATTTCTAGTTACTTGGTAAGTGATGATTATATAGACACTAGCTGAGCCGGCAAGCTTTGTCCTTTCATAAAACTTAAAAACAATCCCAGAATCTAACGCCACCTACCGGGTCCTATTAAAAATTTAATATATCCAGGGACCTAATCAAAAAAATAAAGTTAAATCCTAGTATCTGGTATTAATGGAGTACCTAGTTCATTTGTAAAATGAAGTTAATAGACGTCGCGACCAAGCATTTTTACAATAAATCAAGGGATAACGCCGCGTACCTCGAGCGTACAGAGCACCGGGTATGTGGATGACGCAAATATACGTCATAATATCTGCAGAGAACCGAGTTGAACAACCGTCTAAGTAACTTCGTATCTATAAGGATTACCAATTTCAAGGGGCTCTTCAATTCTTCACTTCCAACGCCATAATATACAATCGCGATTTTAACTGTCTAAGTTTATACAACCTTCGAACTTTACACAACTCTTGGTATTAAAATGCTTTCACGCAAATAACGTTGTAATGACCTTAAAGTTTTCCAAGTCATGCCAGAAACGGCCCTTCGTTTCGTTTCCAAAGCATAATTAGTGGGTAAACAATTCGTGCTCCTAATAATATACCATAACAGAAATCATAACAACCAAGTCTGGCTTGCGAATCTATTTTCAGAACACTACAGCGAAACCGTTATTTCGCCATGTCCTTCAACATATCGAAACTGGAATACTACGGAGATGCTCTTTGCAACGAAAAATTAATTACGCTCTTTGTTGGAAGAGTGTTACTTATTTTTCGTTTGAAAGAGTATCTCAGCAATTTCATTTTGTATATTGCTTTCTTTTGATCAATTTTAGGCGGTACTTGGCTTTTTTAATGATCTGTGGCTATTTCGAAAAGTATTTTAATTAAATAAAGCGCTCGTATTTTAAAAGTTCAAAAGGTTACTATAATTAATTTCATATGATTATCTATACATATAATAAAATCGTAGGAAAGTCAAAACTGTACAATGAATATTTTTTTAAAAGGATACTTGGGGCGTGATCTACAATGGATATCGAAACCAAAAATATAGTTTTTAGAATTTTTGTCTGTGTGTCTGTTTGTCTGTATGTATGTCCGGGATAAACTCAAAAAGTACTGCATGGATTTACTTCAAATTTTGCATGAATATTACTAAGAGGTCGGGTCAACATATAGGCTACATATTATCACGCTATCGCCTACGGGGGAGGAGCTGTGATAATTTATATTATTTAACGCGGGTAAAACCGCGGGGCACAGCTAGTAAGAAATAAGCGCGCAGCAGCAGCTAGTATAAGAATACTACTACTATTAAGCACTAAATATATGTTATTTGAATATAAAATATTTATTGAATATAAATAAAGGGCTTTGATCGAGTTAAGAGATTAATACTCAATACAAGTGATTTTCCTATTTTAGAGCCCTAAGAATATTTAAATAAAAAATTCTTCTTAATGTTTTGTAATATGAATCTCACAAGACCGAAGCACATTTTTTGAAAGTGCTTACAATAATTAAAATAACATAGCTTAAAATAATTTCGAATCCTATAACATACATAATATGCGCTACCGGCTATTGTGGAGATCCTTGGGGAGGCCTATGTCCAGCAGTGGACGTCTTTCGGCTGATATGACGATGATGATGCGCTTGCAAGATGGCTGCATGCTGAATTGTGCCAACGAGTTAGGTGTCGAAGTGAATTGTTCATCAGAGTGATATTCGACAATCGAGTTGGGCTATTAGAGAATAACCTCCCCTGTGCCTCTAGCACGAGTTCCTGCAGTTTACTTACTCGATCACACGTACAGTTTCCTCCCATACATTGAGCACCAGCGCCTCTCGCGGAAACTATTAAGAACTAAAACTCTGGTGCTCAATGTATGGGACGAAACTGTACGTGTGATCGAGTAAGTAAACTGCAGGAACTCGTGCTAGAGGCACTGTTCTGTTTTATAGCAACGTTTACAACCATCATTGTTCGCTTTTAGGTTCACAAAAAACAAATTTCTGTTCTCCATTGTTATAAGACCTTGGTAATGACTTTACCACATCGTGGTACAATAATTAATTACATAAGTGCTACAATAACGTTCGGTAATGGTATTGGTGGTAATTAGAACCTACAACGGTTTCACATGAGTAACTACGAGGACGATGACGTCATTAACATTACGACGATAAGGGGTAGGTATACTGTAGCGGTTAGTTCGCGGTTAGATTTCTTAGTAAATATAAAGCATTTGTAAGATAATACGACTTAGATTGACACCAGCAGCTGTAACCACTATACTGAAGGCTGAAGGATCGTCTTCTAGTTCATGGTCCACGTATGAAGTATGCGAATACAAGTTCCAGTACATGTAACATCATCATATCAGCCGAAAGAGGGCTAATGCTGGACAAAGTCGTAACACAACAGAATAGTCATGCCTATATGGCTATAAGATCGCTAGTGAGCAGCGTGCAGGTAGGTGCCGAGAACCAGATGTCTCAGTCATCAATGTACTTCTTGGTGGTGTAGTAACCCTTAGCCATAAGTAAACGTTTAATGTGTCTTGAGACTTGTATTGTAAATTAGATAAAGTTTATAAATGCATGTTAATATTGTAGATTATAGCAATACAGTACTTAAAAAATTGTACTTAAGGCCTCCCCTAAGGACCTCCACAATTGCTGGAATTGTGCTATCCGCATCCAGCAGTAATGCATATAACAAACGAATTAACGATTGGATCCAGATTAATAAACACCGTTCCAATGGATATGAAAATATTTTTTAGATTAGACCAAATAATAAACGCAGGCGAAGCCTCGGACGCTAGCTAATAATAAAACGCTATGTCGCACAAATTATTAGTTTATCTCACCACTCCGTCAGCGGTACCTAAGCGCGGGGAGTCAGTAGACGGGTGACATGGAAGACCACCTAAGTGGTTTAAATTTTGAGCCTCTAGTTGATTCGGGCGTAACGTTAACGTTTGTCAGTGTCAACTGTAGTCATTAGACAACAGTCTTTAAGGGGATAAAAAGGTACCGAAAAGCTTTTACCATTCACTATATTGGTATTATTCTTTAGATCAGGATTTTAACTTTTGAATAGGTATTAATAGGTTATATTAAATATCTTGGCTATATGATCTAGTAATTCTAGGTTTTTTATATTTATAGCTCCAATATTATGTTAAAACTATAGTAAAAAATTTGATAAGATACTTGAAAACATCAAATGGTTATAAATTAAAATGGTGTATTCAAAATGCACACTAAGTATAACAAACAGCATTATATGCGCATATTTTTTTTTTTATTTTATTGGTCTACAAAACTGGATATAGACTATATTGGATAAGACAACATCGATTTATAAAAAATAAAGTCTATACCGTACTCTGATGTAGACACAGCTTGCTAGATTAGACAAAACCTTAACTTATCTTAAGGGGTACTTATTCTTAGTTTAAACAAAACTATTACCTACAGTTAGATCAGCAAAAATACTACAGTAATATTTTCAGTTTATGCTTAAATAAAGAACAATTGAAAATATCAATATCATTTTGGATTGCATTGCAACCTTTTGACATTCGGTACATAGGTGAATGAGTGCCGATATTAGTCCTACAGCGTGGTAAGCTAATATTGATAGATACCTACGTGTTTATAATGTAACTAGCAGTGCTCGCGGACTTCGTTCCGCGTTATAAATATTTTTGTCCTTGCCCGTTTGTCCCGCAACTTGGATTACATTATTCAAGTTAAAGTAAAGATGCCTTATTATTATGACAATAACGTAGCTTTCAATTGGTGAAATAATTTTGAAAATCGGTTCAGTAGATCCAGAGATAACCCCTTACAACGTCACAAACGTTACCTCTTTATAATATTAGAATAGATAATATTATCCAAAGCGGAAGGCTTAGTGTGGGCAGGCTCCTTACAAGATGGGCCTGAGGCTCGCCTGTAGCCGCTGGATACGGGGAGCGCAAGAGCAGCATTATAGATATCTTTGGGGAAGCCTTTGTCCAGCAATGGACGTCTTTCAGCTGATGTCATCATCAGCGTGATATCGTTCACAGCTGGACACAGGCCCAAACTGGCACTTGGTCTAGTGGTTGGAGACCCTGACTGCTAAGCCAGAGGTCGTGTGTGGGTTCGACCGCTTATTTGTATGTATTTAAAAATATATAAGTACCAGCTGTGCCCGTGTCTTTGTCCGCACATTTTGTAATGACATCAGAATATCTCTAATATTTTGTCTCTGGTTGCCGACTTATAAAACATTACCCTACATATTTCCATACAAACTATCCTATTATCCCCTATTCCCTATTGTTATTTATCAACCTTTAAAACGTTTGCAAACTTTGAATGTCATATTTATTTAAGTATATCGAATAAACTTATTATTTCTAGGCTAGAAATAAGTTTCAAGATTCAAGCTTCTAGGGAGGGGGTGAAAAGTTTTATGCAAGTATCGTCATTTTAGACGATACTTCCATAAAACTTTTCACCCCCTCCCCTCTTTAGACCCCTTACAACCCTTTATTCGCAGTAAAAAGTATGTCCCTATGTCCTTTTTCGGGCTCTAGAAAAGCTGTGTTCCAAATTCCATTTAAATCGGTTTGGTAGGTTTGGCGCGACATACAGACAGAGTTACTTTCGCATTTATAATATTAATAAGGATGTTAACCTATTGTCTAGTTTACAGTACAGGCTCAGCCTAGTTTGGGATCAGATGGCAGTGTGTTAGTTCTAGCGACATTTATTTTTATATTTTTTTTCCGCTAAAGCAGACTAGACTGTAAATACAGAATAAGGGTAAGACCAAAGGAAACACTGCCAAAAACACACTGAAAACATTATTAAATCGTCTAAAAGTAGGTAATCTAAATTGGGTTAGAAACAGTTTCAAGCCGCCCGAGTATTCATAAAACAGTTAAGTAAACGATTACAATCTTCTAGTGCCATCAGAATGGACAATAGCTGACATAAAAAATAACTGCTAACTCAAACATACAAAAGGAAGTTACATCATTGTCTCGAGATAAAAGAGATGACGAAAATGAATACGTTTATGAAGTGCAAGCTCGCCTTTTAAGTACTATGCGAACCGAATATAAAGTTTTAGCCTTTTTTGGATACATAATGGGCTATACAAATTTAACTCATGAATGAATGGATTAATTGGATTAAACACAAACTTAAATAAAACAACAAGCCTGGATAACAAAAATTACTTAATTAGACTTCAAAAGAAGGAGGATATCAATTCAACTGCATGTTTTTTTTTAAATTTATATACGAACAGCAAGACGCACCGTGGTCAGGCCCCCTACAAGATGGACCGGCGATCTTGCAAGGGTCGCGGGAAGCCGCTGGTTGCGGGCAGCGCAAGACAAGCCGTTGGGGTACCTAGGCCTTTGTCCATCGGTATGTGTTTCAGCTGATATGATGATAATGAAGTTACGCGATATATCCGTTCCTTTGGAAACGATTCTAACCTATCCTGCTTCCTGTGTATGGTCCCATATAAATAATAGGTCTTTACCTATGAAATTGCCGTTTTGTATGAAAAAATTTAAACGAATTTTTTTCATGAATTTTTTTATTTGTATTAATCGAAGTAATCACCCATGCAATCAATGCATCTTTGCCATCGCAGTGGCAGTTTATTGATGCCCTTCTTAAAGAAATCAGCTGGACGGGAGGCAACAAATTCTTCAAAGGCATTTTGTACTGCCTCTCGGGTATTGAATTTTTTTCCCGCCAAGAAGTTATCCAAATTCTGGAAAAAGTAGTAGTCTGTAGGCGCAAGGTCTGGTGAGTAGGGCGGATGACGGAGAGCTTCCAACCCCAGTTCTTGCAACTTGGATACCGTCTGCTGTGCAGTATGAGGTCGCGCGTTGTCGTGCAGGAGCAGCGGAGACGAGCGATTGACCAATGCTGGTTGGAGATGCGCCAGCTTCTCCATCATTGTGCTCAGTTCTTCACAGTACACATCTGCAGTAATGCTCACCCCGTTTGGTAAGAAGCTGTGATGAATCACACCGGCGCTAGACCACCAAACAGTGACCATCACTTTTCTAGGGGTAAGTTTTCGTTTAGGGCATTGTTTAGGTGCTGAACCAGGATCCAACCAACTTGCTGAGCGCTTGCGGTTATCAAACAGAATCCATTTTTCATCGCAGGTAACAATGCGGTTCAAAATTCCTTCATTTGTGTGTCTGTTGAGCAGTGCAAGGCACGTCTCGACGCGTACTTCGCGCTGGCGATCATTGAGTTCGTGGGGCACCCATTTGTCAAGCTTTTTTACCTTGCCAATTTGACGCAAATGGACCAATATTGTTTTGACGCTAACGTCGAAAGCTGCTGCTAATTCAGCCGTAGATTGTGTATCATCAGCTTCCACAACCGCCTTTAATTCGTCATTGTCGACCAAAGTCTTCGGACGACCGCGAGGTTCATTTTTCAGGTCGAAATTTCCAGAACGGAAGCGAGCAAACCAATAACAGGTGGTGCGTTGGTTTGTAGTGTTAGCTCTGTAAACGTCGTTGATGTTGCGTGCCGCTTGTGCCGCGTTGCTGCCACGACGGTACTCATATTCCATAATTACTCGAATTTTTAACGTATCCATGATGACGAAAAAGATTGAAATGCGATGAAAATGTAACACTAATCAATAAAGAAATGACTACTTTTGGAAAAAAGAATCCATGTTTTTAAAATAAAATTAATTTGAAATTAGAATTCTTAGCCAAACAAAAATTATTTTGATTTGAAATGGCCAGTACTGCAGAACGGCAATTTCATAGGTAAAGACCTAATATCATTTAAATCGGTTGTGATGTGAAGTTGAACACAGGGGTAATAAACATATATCCAGAGAGTATATACTTCATCACCAATATCTTTCTTATAGGTACGTTTACCTTTAAGATTAACCGCTTAAATTAACAGTTTTAACCAAAAAACTCCCACCAAGTAAGCATTTAATTAATTCTAACAAAACTGTACCTGTTCAACGTTTCTCCTAACATATTTCCGTATTTAGCTACAAATTAAACAGCGGCACTCTCTCTTTTCGTAAGTGATTATCGCCAGACACGGACTCTTTGTCTAAACATTAACAGCCGATAACGATACACAGATAATGTTGCAACGTGCAACTTAAAAGAATTTAAACTCAATTCAGTCAATAGAACCCAAAGCATCCCTGATATTTTATAAAAGGGTTGGATGGATGGGGATAGATTTGCTGATAGATGAGATTGTGAAGAAGTGAAAGCACACTCACCATCACGACTTTTAAGAGACATTTTCTTGTCAGTTTTCCATTATTTTGTAGTCTAGTATTTTAGTTATTGAATTTTATTAAATCTTTACGCCGCGCTTTTACCCGCGTTATACTTTATAAATTGTACCCTATGTATTATTTGGATATATAAGCTATATTACTACAAAGTTTCATCAAAATACGTTCGCTCGTTTTTGGTTACACGAGTTACAAACATCCATTCCCACAATCTTTCACATTTATAATACATACTAGCTGGTGCCCGCGACTTCGTCCGCGACAATTTTGAATGATGACCAATGTAACTACTTACTTCTAGCTTAATCTAAAAAATATACCTTGAAAAACAAATAAGCAATATAAATTTAAGAAAACTTAAACTATAAATAACCTAACTAAGAAATAAACTAAAGACTACATTGCTACTGTTATTTAAAAAAACGACCCAATATCATCAACCAAAGAAATCAAAGAATACATATCAATTGTCCTAAAGCAGGTACAGTCAGTAAGTCAAATAAAGTAAAATAATAATCAACGATGCATTAATTACAAAGGTAACTCCTTTTAGATTAGATTAGGTTGCGACCACGGCATTGATAGGTCTTATATAACATTTTGTGAACGAAACCATAGCACGATCTAAAACGATGATTACGCAATCTATTACAAAAATATAAACTTGTAAAGCGGTAAAATTAAGATGTGTGCATAGTTTTTGGGTGAGATTTAGGCGATCATCTATTAATTCAGTTTTGGACTACCTTTTATTTCAAGCATTTATTTATTTTAACCGATATACCAAATAAGTTCCATGATCTGAAACGATATTACCGCCATCTAGATACAAAATTGTGAACTTGTAGATCAGTATTGATATTTTTTGGGTGCGATCATCTCGACACGAACAATTTATACTACGCTAACTCGAATATAAAGTATAAAATGTCGCTTTTTTAGTTTGTTATAAAAATTACCAAAAAAAAAGAAGTTACATATCTTATAAAACCCTAAATCTTTGCTTAGACGACAACGACCACGACATTTTAAGCAACTTGGCAAAGAAAAGAATTTCTCTAAAATTTGAGTTTGCGTATATTGTTGGTGTCGATTTGTTGAATTAGTTTTGGATTACCTTTTTTTAACAACAAATTATTCCCTGGATTGCTTTATTTTTAACTAAAAGACCAAATACCAACTTACATCCCCTATTTTAGTTGTTCTTAGGGGTGGAATTTCCAAAAATCCTGGAATACATATTTTTATTTTTAACTGAAAGGCCAAATACCAATTTTCATGGGTTTAACATCAAAAAAGTCTCATTTTTCATACAAACCTACATACCCTATTTTAAGGGGTGGAATTCCTAAAAATCCTGAAATATATATTTTTAATTTTTAACTGAAATGCCTAATACCAACTTTTATGCGTTTAACTTAAAAATTGTCACATTTTTCATACAAACTTACACCCCCTAGTTTACGCTCTTGGGGCTGGAATTTCCAAAAATGCTGAAATATATATTTTTTATTTTTAACTAAAAGGCCAAATACCAATTTTCATGCGTTTAACTTAAAAATTGTCACATTTTCCATACAAACTTACATACCCTATTTTTCGCCCTTGGGGGTGGAATTTCCAAAAACCCTGAAATACGTGATTTTTATTTTTAACTGGAAGGCCAAATACCAATTTTTATTCCTTAAACTTCAAAAACGGCAATGTTTCATACTAACTTAGCGACCCTATTTTACCCCCTTAGGGGTTGAATTTCGAATAATCCTTCCTTATTCCTTGTCTACATTATAAAGCAAACATTTGTGCAAAATTTCAGCTTTCTAGGTCCAAGGGTTTGGGCTGGGCGTTGATGAGTCAGTCAGTCAGTCAGGACTTGTCTTTTTATTTATATAGATTAAGTACCATAAATATTGTATACAAAATATAGTTATTGCCAGTTCCTGAACATCACAAATTACAATCCGGTTCATAGAAATCAAAGCCCAAAATATGCCTTGCGAATCCCAAAGTATCGCGTCTTCCTATACTACAATTACAGTTCGCATTATGATATTAATTGGATTGATTAGACACAGTATACTTAATACTCAGCAAATACTATGTTAACAGCTAGCTGTTAAAAACGTAAAACCTGTTGTAGATCGTAAACGCCTCCTCACCCGCCACTCCTACGCATCTCGTAATATAACAGTTGCTGTAAAGATATATTAGGAGGGACACGAATGAATACAACGAGTGTCATGCACAGACTGATTTATTCATAAACCCTAACTACCTACATTACATGTTCATAATAATATTCTGTATATACCTACAGTTGCAAGTCCTAAATATTTTTATTTTGCTACTTACCAGGTTTTGTATGGAATCGTTTGGTAAGTAGATACCCTGTGTTGAAATATAATTAAATACAGGTGGCAAAAATGTATTGTATGAACATTTTTATATAGGGCTGAAATAATAATAGATATCTTGGGACAACTAACACACTGTGATCGGATCCCAAACTAGATAGAGCATGTACAGACGCCAGCACATCCAGCTACCCCTACCTGTCAAATTTCTTTTATAGATTTTCAACTTTATGACATAAGGTTCACTATCAATTGGGGAAATTTGGCAGATTGGGGTAGCTTGATGTGCTGGCGTCTGTACTAAAACAACCAGACAACTGATAATCATACTTGTATATATTTTTTAATAAATAACACCTAGATAGATACCTAGGCACAAATATTCGTTCTCATCACACAAAGATTGGTCCTGGGTGGGGATTGAGCCCACGACCTCTGTTTTAGCACCCAGGGTCACTAACCACTTAATCAGTACCTAGGCCAGTCTAAAATCATCACACATCTTCAACATCTGTAAATAACTTAAAATACCTATGTGCATACGATTTGCAAAAGCCTTTTCTGTTTTAAGTATTTCGCAGTCTATAAAATGAATAGGAGCATTCCAAATGAGATCCCATATTTATAATTTATGTATATTACGCTCTAAAGTATTGCGAGAGGAACATACAATATAATATGGCCATTAGGCCAAGTCATTTGCAGTACTTTACATTTTAACTTTTCAGGGTCCCGTATCAAAATAGTAAAAAGGAACCATTACGTTGCAACTCAGTCCGAACAAAGAAAAGTATTATATCAATTAGGCAGTAATAAAAATTAACTACAGTATCAGGTCAAATGCGGTATCGTATGAGAGATGGTTCTTTTTTGTTAAATCTAACATTACTTTAAATTTTTATATGCGACGTTTACGTTTAACTCATCACACTAATGTTATAACGGCGAAAGTTTGTGAGTCTGTGAGTGTGAATGCTTGTTACTTCTTCAAGTCCAAACGGCTGGAGCAATTTTAATAAAATTTGGTATGGAGTTCGCTAACACTCTGGATTAACACATAGACTATACTTTATAAAGTTTGACGCAGGTAAAACTGCGGGTCACAGCTAGTAATTAAAAATGGCAGGAGAAATCCACATCCATTTGGAATATCGAATACTAAAGGAATATTCTGTACTTTTGACCGGTTCTAGAGTTACTGTAAGTTGTTTAAGCGTAACATTTAACTAAGTTGAATGTTACGTTACGTAATTAGTGTTTGAGATATAAATAAAATAATAAAAGCAACTTTATAAGTCCAGACAAGACACAGAACCTTCGGTTTGCGAGTCCTAGTCGCACTTCCCCGGTTCTTTAGCGTAGACAGCATAACAAAAGGTGATGCTTGATTCTCGAAGAAGATAACGTTATACGTATTCTGGCACACGCTTCCTAACTGTTCGCTATTAGTTTTTATTTTATTTATATACAACATGTCGGCTAGCAAGCATACAACCCGCATCATGGAAAGCAATTTCCATAGTACTTGCGTCATAATGACGCGTGACTTTCCCCTCCCTAAAAAGCTCTGGCGATCCTAAAATACTACTGTTATGTGCAGGAACTCACAATAAATATGAGTTTAACATATAACACTATAGCTGCAGCCTATTCTGGAGGTAGTGACCACGAGAAGAAATCATAGAGCGCAATAAAGCCATGTCTTGTTTATCTTTAAAAGTCAGGGACAATTTAAAACAGTGTCCATTATGAATGTTTATCGTTGATTGGGACAAGCACCTGTCTTGATCCGTAAGAGTAATCATGTGTTTATAATGTTGACATGCCTAATAAATAAATAAAATTAACAGTGTGATTAAGGGAATAGGGTAAAGAATCGTCTCATTAATAATTACCGTTTCTTAAATTTATCATAGAGGCTTTTAACAAATCAATAGGTTTCATTTTTTTGTACCAATCCTAGCTTGCGTTTTACATATTTTGTATACAGAAAGTACCCTAGGGGTTTTGATTAATTTAGACCTGCACCCCTTTTAGGCTGAAAGTTTCAATGATAAATTGTTCGTTGTTTGTGTACAAATCCTTGCCTACAAACTAAATTACAGCTTTCTAGGACTTTTGGGAGTACCCAAGAAGTTTTAACGATCATGAATGAGTTAGTGATGAAATTTTCGTATTATAATATTAATAAAATCGAAAGTATCAAAGTAAACTAATGAAACATGGCGTTAATAATTAATTAATCATAATAATAAAAAATAATAATTAATCGTCCTCTTTAGTACTATTCCGAAAATTCCAAATTATAACGAAACGCTTCTAGAAAAACTCTTTTCATCTGGTTCGTCTAACACTAGCGCGTCAGTGAGGTAGGCTAAACCTAAACGGGGAGGGGGAAAGGGTCGACTAGGCTTGAATGATGCCACGTGGTTCGCAATTTTTATCAGCTGGTAACCTCTAAGAAAGTTATGAACACGTAGAGCATCTATATGCAAAACACGCAAAAATAAAAATTGCATCATTAGAGCGTCTGGTGCTAAGGATGTTTATATGATAATTGTAACTGTATCGACTAGCGGCTAGCAGCTGGCAGTTACCGGGTGACCCCTGACCAATTAGTAAAGTCGTGTCCTTGTGGCGACTTCGTTTTAAAAAACCGGGACATTGCGAGGCGGTCTCGGTCACGAAAGGTTCCGTAGGTTGTTGTATTGGAGCCCCCCTTAAATACTCGTTTTATTTTAATTTAATTATATATTTTTTCAAGTGAATATATAAACAATTATTGTGTGAATATTTCAAGCGTCTAACTGTAGCTGCTATTATATCGAGCAAAAAAGATCACGTTTGTTGTATGGGGCGCCCCTTAAATATTTAATTTATTCTGTTTTTTACTATTTGGTGTTATAGTAACAATAGAAATACTTAAGCTGTGAAAATTTCAACTGTCTATCACGGTTCATGAGATACAGACTGGTGACAAGCGGACAGACAGGCAGGCAGCGGAGTCTTAGGAATAGGTTCCCGTTTTACTCTTTGGGTACGGATCCTTAAACACAAGGATTCGACTATCTATAAAGTAGGTAGGTAAGTAGGTAGACCTTTTAGACCGCTGTTTAACCTTTAGCCCGCCGCAGTCATGTATAGATGACAAACCAAAATGTGCGCAGCACTGTTGTCATGACTGTGCCAGTCTTAAGGTTAAGGACAATAATAGTCACGTTACAACAATCAAAACATAACAAATAAACAGACTAATATAAAAAAAAAAACAAAATCACACACGATGGCCGCCCACGGCAACTAAGTGCCGAAATAGATAAAACTTTTTTAGAATAGCCCGGATTTACGCGGCGCCATAGTAGTAATACACCAAACCAGTTTTGGGCACGGGCTACTCATATACAGCCATAAAGAGGTTTTTGCCTATTTCATTGTTGACGTTTATACATTCAATTGTTAAACTAGCCGTACCAGGGGCTCTACCGGCTAAGTCGCCGAACATCGATTTCTTAAATGGCGTTCAAATAAATAAAGGTTAAAAATGACTTAATCAATCGTTAAATCGGCTTCCATCAGCATATGTGACGTCATAAATGGTCCGGAATCGATTGTCAACGTTGAAGCCGATTTATATATAAATCGATGTTCGGCGACTTAGCCGGTAGAGCCCCTGATAGATCAATCATTTTGAGTTAACAGCGAGCCAAGGCGGTAGATATGGCGTCGGTATTTTGCCTCCCTTATAACGTAGATATATATAAGCCAAGCTGCTGTATGGTGACGGCAGCGAGTATCTGAATATCATCACCCCATCTCATCCCGTGGGGGACGTAGAAGTCGACCCGGGGGAATATCTACCAGCGGTCGGAAAGCAGCTTCTTTCTGCGGTCGCCAACCCGTCTGCTAAGCGTGGCGATTACAGCATATCCCCCAAGATGATTCTTGGGGGATATGCCGTAATCGCCACGCCAATCGCTTTTGTCCAGCTGTTATGATGATATAAGCCAAGCGATAGCAAAATTTATGCGTTAATCGTTAGACAATGACTTATCAGCAACAGCAGTACCTTTGTGAGAGTTGCTGCTTAAAGCAAATTCAAAATAAAAATATTTTGAATTTGCTTTAAGCAGCAATTCTCACAAACGCTTGGCTTCTTTAAGACTTGTTATAAACAGACGAGCTGTTTACAGTCAGGGTATACGCAGTTTATTTATGGCACCGACGCCCTCAGTTCGCAGATTAACTACTAAGTTTTTTTGTTATATATAAAAAAAAACTATTTATCTTAACCACTTGAAGAAATTAAATCACGTTACCATAGGAGGCTTTCACTGTTTCCCCGGACAATATTGGCGAGCGGGGGCTCAAGCAACCTAGCAAATAATACTGCAAACTAGGTAAACCAGAATCTCGACTCGGGCTATTACGAACGTGGAGATGCATAAGAGGGTCGGTTTTTAGGGACGTGTTGTGCAACTGTCGTTCTACGGTTCTGTGCGAAGATGCAGAGCGCTTGTCCGGTTATTAGTGTTATTACGTATGCAAACTACGAATATATACGAATAATAATATGAGTATCCTCCAACGTTGTATACAAACATCATACTAATAGGATTTTTGGTATACAATGTTGGAGCCAATACAAACCAATATATCGTACTTGCCGGGCTAGAGTATATTCGCCTGGGACATTATTCACACACGGCCATCTGACCCCAAACTAAGCACAGCTTGTACTATGGAAATCAGATAACTGATATGCTACATATACTACTTTTCTTTTGTAAATACATACTTATATAGCTAATATCACCCAGACTCAGGACAAACGGAGATGTTCATGCACACAAATATCTGTCCTGGATGGGAATCAAACCCACGACCTCCGGCGTGAAAAGCAAGCATTTTACAACCACGTCTACAGGCCCGTCATACTCCTATTAATGAGAAAGTTTGTCTGTATTCATGTATGGATGTTTGTTACTCTTTCACGCAAATACTGCCAAATGGATTTTGATGAAACTTTGTAATAGTAATATATCTCAATAACACAGGCATAATTTATAAAGTTTAATGCAGGTAAAACGGCAGGGAACAGCTAGTATTAAACTAATTCTTTGTATTCTCAAAGGATATGGAATCCCCAAATTCCAACATTGAGATGAGTATATAGATTTAAACATTGATTCATACTTTTATTTATAATAATAATATATAGCGACAATGCCACACAGATCATCCTAGCCCCAAACTAAGCAAAGCTTTTACTATGGGTACCAGGCGATGATATACATACTTATATAGATAGATAAATACTTAAATACATAGAAAACATCCATGACTCAGAAACAAATATTCGTGCTCCTCACACAAATATTTGCACTTACCGGGATTCGAACCCAGGACCACCAGCTTCGTAGGCAGGAGCAGTACCAACTAGGCTACGGTGATTGTTTTGTTATTGTTGAATGCAATGCAAAGGGTAATACGAGTATTAGTTTCCTTGTGTGCTGGTACCTACTCCATCCTTGCAACAGTATCTAGAATGACCTGAATGTTTGCGGTTGACATAATATTTATTTTATCCTGAAGCTTATGTCTATTGCCACTCAAATAAATATATAAATTACCACATAATAATGTTATGAAAATATTATGCAATGTAATAATTCTACAATAGATTTACAGTACTTGTGGGGCAGTAGTTACGCAAGGTTAAGCAATTATGCTCGCGGTCTGTCTATAGATGGGTGACCGTCAACATGGTGTAATTCTTCCTTGCTGTGCTTCAGAGAGCTTGTAAAGCTGTCGATCCCGGTTGCAGTCATTAGATTACAGTCCTTAAGCCATGTCAGAGGCCTACAGGGTGCCTTGAACAACACTGACACTAGGGTAACCACTGCCCATACGATAAGTAAGTAGTACTCTTACTTTCCAGTTCATCCAGTCTCCTCCAATCCTCTTTATTCAATTACATCACAAATTATTGTTTTATAGCATTTACTCTATTGCAAAGCTTTATCTATGTATATCCAAAACTAGGTCATATCAATTTAACAAGACCCTCAACCAATCTAGGATTGCCACCCTTGCTATTCAATTTACTATTCCTTAGTTTTACCTAGTATTTTATCTTCCTAAGAGATCCATTCCAAAAGGGTTATGTACTATTAACATTGTAGGAAAATGGATCAGATAAATATTCTGTTGACAAGATCAGCAGTGTTTTTGGAGCCACTTATTTGTTTTTCAAGTTATCAGTGTAAACCTTATACTATTTTCCTTTTTGTATTCATTATTCTGGGAGTGGGGTCAATTATGAGATTCTAATTAGAAGTTATTTTTATTTCATAGATTAGCATAAATATTGGAGTCATACCACCAAAGAGGCATTGTCAGCTTAAAATAAAGGAATCTATAATCATGAGTGCTTTGTGTTAAAAAATCAATTAACATACAACATCAAGAACCTTAAACCTTGTAGGCCTGCCACAATCATACAGATCAATGTTCCATAATATGATCATTACATTATTACAGAATTTAAAAAAAATATTAAATTAATTATTTTTTCTTATAAACTCAAATCATGCAAATTTTAACAAATTTAGGTTCTAAAAAAAATATTTATTGTTAATTTTAAACTGTGGAAGGAAGGGCATTTTTGTAACATCTTCAGAAATTTGCTAATTCCCACAGGACCATTTAATTTATTTATGTTTTGGAGAGCACATTAAACATAAATAAATTAAATGGTTTATAAACATTTAATTTATTTATTTTTAATTTGAATTTATGCTAATTTCTGATAATGTTATAAGAATGCACTTCCTTACACACTATAATATTACCTATAAATATATTTTTTTAGTATATAAATACAAGCAGCTTGTGAATTTAGATTAGTTCATGCACATGTTAGGTTTTCCTCATCATGTGTCCAAAATTAAACTATAGAATAAAAAAATCATAATAGCAATCATGTCCAAATATAATAGATGCCATTGTATATTGGTTGTATTGTAAATATTGTTGAGCTTACTTTGTGATTACTTTATTTTTTACTTAATGGCAGTGGTTACCAAAGTGCTTGATATGGCATATATATATATATATATATATATATATCTTTTATATTATCTAAAATATCATTTGCTGACCGAGGAAAATCCCCCATTTGAATGTGAATTTGATCCAAAATCTTCTACATGAATTCCTTACTGTTGTCTGACTATAACAACTGGGACCAACAGCTTAATGTACTCTCCAAAACACAGATATTCTCAGAAATTTAACCACTGGGATGGTCAGCCATCTGTAGATTGACCACATGCCTAGGTGGTTTGCCTTGCCAAACTCTTAAGAACATGTGATGTCACTGGCTATTAGCCATTTCTTAATTATTGCCCACTCTATATTACACATCCCTATACATACCTTAATTAATGTACTATATTTATGTGGATACATGCTAAAAATATATTTGATATATTAGAGATGTTATAATATGTTATTAGTTATATACAAAGTTTACTAATTTTATATTTTCGAATAAGCTGATACCAACAATAGGAATATATTTAAGAGTAACATTGATAGGGGGGTTCAGTGGGTTTCAATCAGGGTTTATCTACCATTTCAAAATAACAGTCTTCAAATTGCAATTAACATAATAGAACCTTGCTATATAAACTTTTTCAATAAACTTTTTAACGAATACAACTTTGAAGAATCGATATCAATAACGATAATTTTAAACTAGTTATCGATATCAACGTAATATTTTCCTGTACGATTCTCAGAAATACAGGTACTTTTAATGTTCCGTTCCAACTGGTTATCAAATTCGATCGATGTGGTGTGTTATTTGATGACAAATAAACGAAGACGGGACGCTAATGTGCCGGCATGTGAAAATAACATAGTTACATCTCTACAACACTCCGCCACACTTGCACAACACATAACAAGCTTAAAATAAAATATTATATGTAAAACGCATAGATAGAAATGCAGCACGATTTATTTATAAAACTTGGACTTACCAGCTACAACTGTATCGCTCAGGTCATACTTCACTGGCTTCGGAAACTCCCTCAACTTACGTCCACTAAGTTTTAATTCACCACTTAAGTAAGCATCCTCAAGAATTCTTTCTAACGATTTTGTTAACTGACTATGAATATTATTGTGCCCATTCATATTTACACTTACATACGGCCCCAACACGGCCATATTCTTTCAAACTGAAACTAAACTGTCTTTTTGTCTATAGTCAGGATGAATACCAACATGACAGAAATAACTGGCTAACTTCATGACATATTCTTTGCCTATGGTATAAGGCTACAGTTACATTAGATAGAAACTACATATTATTATACTTTGTCCATTCCTTTATTATCTTTGTGATAGCTCACGTATATGAATTACAGTTTTATTTTTCCGCAACGGATACTACATTATTGTTGTATGTACTTTACAAGCGGATAACGTCCACTTTGTGAAATTTCCTGTGTGTGCATAACCACAGATATCTATTATACTAGTGTGCATAACAAACAAACACAGACTATAAAACAGGTCTTGAAATAAGATAAATCGATGTATGATAAAATTAAATTGTCTTAATGTAGGTAAGTATTGTTTTTATAAATTTAATAAATAAAAGAAAATAAATAAGATGTATGTCTATGACTCCATGATTAATTATTCGCTACGAATTAACTCAAAATCTTGGAATTTAAGTTCAAACTAAGAGTAGATAACAATAACTCTGTTTATTCATTTAAATTCATTCATTTATACGCTTTCGTCGGAATGCCCATATTCTCACTTTATTGCTCACTTTTCAACCCCATTATTCCTTCAAATATTAAATAATGTTTTATTTCCTTTGCCATTTTCCATCGGTGTAGACAGCTTATTTTGTTTCATACCACTGCTGCCGTAGGCTTCTTTTGCAATTTTTGCTTATTTTGAAACACTGGTTTTTAAAGCGACAGCAATACGGTTCCAAACCTTTGATATTAGTAGTATCGGTGCACCATTATAAAATTCCTTCTCAAAGTAATCTTGAATGAGTCTCGTAAACGTCTTTGTCCTTTTACCACATTTCCTTTCGGCATATTGAGAGCTTACATTTTATAAACCCTTCTGGCCCAGCGGCTGTTTGTTCTACAAGCTATGTGGAAATTCCACTGGCATCTCAGATTTAGAATTTTTTTGGCTATCTCTGTATGTATGTGGCTATACTGTGTATGTTATAAAGCTCATCACTTGCTATTTTTTGTTGTTGTCACTTTGAGCTCTTCCTATCTTTAGAAAAGTGGTTTAATGTGCTCCACTCCTTACTGGGCAATATTTTTTGTAGCGTTGTGTTAATTCAGGGTACAACATAGTTATATTCATTCCATATTTCATCTAAGTCCATTGTAGTGTATTCTTTGCAAATGAGAGTAAAATTTTGGTATAAATTAAAATTCTTAGTAACGCTTATGCGATCTTAACAGCAGATGATGGTATTGCTTTTACTGTTCATGATCCATCGGCTCGTGTACAAACAGCATCATTTCTGGGTCGAACTTCACTACATAGATTTTTTTTTAATTTCCGTTCTTATTACCCTGATCGAACCCCGCTCTCCTCACCCCACATGACATTGACATGAAGACATAACCTATAAATCTTGAAATTCTGTGATAAATGATATTTTAAATATTTATAATGACTATAACTAATATCTTACGGTTATCAAATGCTTTAAAAAATATCAGTAAATCTAATGTTTCGCAATTTGAGGTGAGAGAAATTGAATTGTATTATGAAATTGTCCGGTTGAATTTACGTAATTTTATAGTCGCTGTTTATTTAAATTATATTTTTTTTATCTGCCTGGTAATGAGATATTCGTTAATTATTTCCTGTGCTGTTTACAGAAATTTTCATCCTACGTCAAGTATGCCGAACATAAGCCATTGGAAAAGATCAGAAATATTGGAATATCCGCTCATATCGATTCGGGGAAAACAACACTTACAGAGCGAATATTGTATTACACTGGTAGAATAGATCAAATGCACGAGGTATGTACAATTATATATGCAACAAGCTACAGTCCGCGGCGTTACCCATACCCATTTATCAATTTATTGTAACATAAGTATATCTCCTACCCAAATTTCAACTTATTCCGTTCGGCCGTTTTTGTGTGATTGAGTAACAAATGCAATGTTTGGTAGCTATGACCACAGTTGTAGAAATGTCGCCCAATATGGGAGATTTTCATAGAGAAGATAAATTGTAAAAGTTGTTTTTTTAATACTCAACAATAATTTAGCTAATATTTTCTCATTCTCATGGTAACGCGGTATGTAGGTGGAAAGGGGCAGTGATCAGGGCCACTTCACACAAACATATGTTTCAAGGGTATTTCAAACTTGCAATTCAAGGACACAATAAACAATCACAAATTAGAACAACTATATATGAGACAAATAGTTGCCCTATGGAACACATGGATATTGAAGAAGTACTCAGATAACTGCCTTAACATACATGCAGTCTGTGTTAATAACTTACATACAGTCATTTACATGTAGTACAGTATGGCTACCACAAGTAATAGGCTTTGGGAGGAAGAGGAGGGAATGACTTAGTAAAGCCATTCATAGGGTACACTAAGCATTCTGGGGCTCACCTGGCTAAGTCACCGAAGTTCGATTTCTTAAATGGCATTCAAATAAATAAAGGTTAAAATGACTTAATCAATCGTTAAGTCAGCTTCCATGAGCATGTGTGATGTCATAAATGGTCCGGAATCAATTTTCAACGTCGAAGTTGATTTAACAATTTATTAATTCATGTTTAACCTTTATTTATTTGAACACCATTCAAAAATCGAATTTCGGCGACTTAGCTGGTAGAGCCCCTGTACTGGTGTTCAGATTGCCTGACAATACCACCATTGCTGGTGTTTAATGTCACCAATCAATTACCAACCAGTGAGGACAACTAATTTAATATTATACTAGTACTAACCCAGTCCATGAATGACATCCTGGGTTGCAAACTGAAAACCAGAGCCGAAAACAATGCTGAGGTGGTGACTAGGGCTTGCAATATCCGTTCATTTTTACTATCCGGATAGTACGGATATTAATATTTTACTATCCGGATAATACGGATATTTTTTTAGTTTTTATTATAAATAAAACTAGTATGCTTTTGTTACATGTTTTAATCAGTCTCTCAAGCAAAATTACAAAGAAATAAGAAACTATACCAATATTTCAAGTAATAATCACATAAAAAAACTAGTACACTTTCTAAAATTATACAATAAAACACTGATCATACCGAACAAATAATTTGTATCTATTCTTTTCATATTAAAACAATTCTAATTAAAAGTGAGATCTTACATTTATCATAAATCACAACATCCCAATAAAAACAACCTATTTAAATCGTAATCATCATATCAGCCGAAAGACGTCCACTGCTGGACAAAGGCCTCCCCCAAAGATCTCCACAATTGCCGGTCTTGCGCTATCCGCATCCAGCGATTTCCAGCGACCCGCACAAGATCATCGGTCCATCTTGTAGGGGGCCTGCCCACGCTGCGTCTTCCGGTTCGTGGTCGCCACTCGAGAACCTTTCTGCCCCCACGGCCGTCGGCTCTACGAGCTATGTACATAAATCGTAATAATTAAATAAAAATATCACTTTTCGTGGCACATCAGCTCAATTTTAAACAACAATAGTATAAATCAAATGTAATAACCAAAAAAGAACAAAATATCTCGAAATTATCAAATAATCAATTCTTAGGTAATTATATTAGGTAATCCTAAACTATTTTTTATCCAAATTTTGGTAACATGATCTTAAACGCTTTAAAAATGAGACCTTACATTATCACAAATTACAACATCCCAATAAAATCAACCTATTTAATTGGCAAATCAGCCTAATTATGAAACAACAAATATATAAATCAAATAACATAAAACAAAAATAATCAGAATATATCAAAATAATCAAATAATCTCTTCATAATATAATATTTCGCAATGCTTAAACTATTTTTTATCAAAATTTTGGTAATATGATCTTAAAAAGCTTAAACTATCTAATGAATCTTTTTTCATGGAAGTTCTTAAATGGTTACATAAATATCCTGTAGCAGAAAACACTCTTTCTGCTTCAACGCAGGTCGGTGGTATTGATAAAAGAAGATTGTAAACCCGTTCTAAATTCCTGCTCCTCTGTCCATTTCCATCAAATAGTGCCATCTCTACTGGAATTGTGGTATCTAAATCGTTTGTTGAAGAAGTCGGTTGCTGCGCAGAAGATGGCCGACTCATAAACCTGACGATTTCTTCTCGTAATTGTGTTTTAATTGATACGTTTACAGTTGAAGAAGAGCAACCTTCTGTAACTTGTGTATTGTCTGTTGAAGTTGTGACTGTTTGATCTGATTGTTTTGTGTCAAAAAATGTAGATATAATTTTAACAATCGTCAGTATCACAGATTCGTTTGATGGATTTTCAAAAGGATAGTCGTGTGTACTTCGCTGTTCATAAAAATTGTAAGGGTTGTGTAAATATGTCATTGTACCGATTATTTCTGGAATTCGTCGTTGTGATATCCTTCTTTGGAGTGATACCAGAAGTTCATTACTAATAATGCTATCTTTTTGCGATAATTTATGAATCATAAATTTTAACGCTGTCTCAGCAGTCAGTAAGTTTGCATTTTCTTCACAGATCGCTTCTACCGTAGCTTTGATTATATTAAGGGATTCCGAAATTTCTTCAAGATGTTTTAATTCCGTATCAGTAAAAGATATATCAGATTTAAAATCAATTAATGCTTTGAATACAGAATCTTTTAATAATAAGAACCGATCAATCATGTTAGCAAGACTGCTCCACCTTGTTTTGCAGTCTTAAGATAAGACGAACATTCTTTTGTTCTCCTTCTGCGGTGTACTTGTAAAGCACCTCAGACTTGGTCGGTGATTTTTTAAACATCTTGTGCAAATGCGTGCAGTAAAGAGTTTAACATAAAGTTAACAAGTGTACAATGTTGTTATGATCTCTGTCACTAGACTTTGACTTATTGTGATTTGTGAAGTAAGTAAATTGAATACTTGGAATCAAGTGATTAACTATATTAAAATAATATAACGCAATAACACTCATGTGTTTTACAACTTTTTATTTGCTATTTAAAAGAGAAATACAACTATCCGTAATATCCGTAAAATCCGGATAATAATGCAAGTCAAATCCGGATTTGAAAATCGGCGGATATCCGGATAGTACGGATATCCGGATATCCGGATTGCAAGCTCTAGTGGTGACCCTTTGGGCAGAATAGGCAATAATATTAAATTTTGTGTGTTTTCACAAATCAATGTATATAATGTCTTCTAGAACTGCATGTTATATATATATTTGTACTCCTCTTTTTCTTGTGTGTTGTGCTGAATTAAATGTTTTTTATTGTATTTCATACCTGTTTCATTTTATTTCATTTCTATTAGTGCCTTGATACAGAAACTGAGCTTCTTATAAGAAATTATAACATACTAGCTGTGCCCCGCGGTGTTACCCGCGTCAAATTTTATAAGTTTTCTTTGCTATAAACCTTACGGAGCCCGAGACCTTTCCAACGAATGCAAAACCGTGGAAATTGGTTTGTGCGTTCTGGAGTTATAGTGTCAGGAAGGAAAACCTGACTTATTTTTATATAGTAGAGAGATATATTTATAAAATGAGTTGAGAATATGCTCTTAATAAACACATAGTAAACACTTTCTTTTCCTTGTATTCAGGTGAAGGGCAAAGACAATGTTGGTGCAGTAATGGACTCAATGGAGCTGGAACGCCAAAGAGGCATTACAATACAATCTGCTGCAACATATACTATTTGGAAGGACCATAACATCAACATCATTGATACCCCTGGCCATGTAGATTTTACTGTAGAAGTGGAGAGAGCTTTAAGAGTTTTGGATGGAGCTGTTCTTGTGTTGTGTGCAGTTGGTGGAGTACAGAGTCAAACATTGACAGTTAATAGGCAGATGAAGAGATACAATGTGCCTTGTCTTGCATTTATTAATAAACTTGATAGACTGGGGTCTAATCCATACAGGTAAGAAAAAAGCCTATTTTATTAGTGATAATTCTTGTTTTTTTTTTTATTTATTTTTTTAAGACCACGCCCGCATTAGGGAAATAATCCCTGTGTCGCGGGGTAGTTTACAAACATATAATAGCCGTCTATTATATGTTTGTAAACTACCCCGCGACACAGGGATTAATTCCCTAATGCGGGCGTGGTCTTAAAAAAAAAAAAAAAAACACAAATTACATCCAGACTCTGAACAACTATTTATGGGTCACACAATTAGTTGTCCGGCGCGGGACTCGAACCCGCGACACGAAGCGACGAGGCGACTATCTTAGCCGCTGCGCCACACATGCAGTTGAACTTTATTCTTTTTCGAAACATAATTAAAGTGCTTTTCAAGTATGCCCAGTCAAAGAAATTGTGTTATTTTGCATTAACTAAATAGCCAGAGCCTAGCATAATAATTGGCTTTGAGAAATTCAATTATTTTCAATTTGTTAGATTTTCTTTTCATTCAACATTATTTCAAATATTTGTTTATATGTAAAAATATAAGGCTAAATATAAATCTAGGGCTTGTTGTGCAACAAGCTTTAACATCATAACTCTTTTGCTTAGTTATACATCTCATTACATTATCAATCAACCTCATACCAAACATAAAGTAAGACAATAGCCCCTGCCATATATTGGTACTTCTCCAGTAAAGGGTCTATCTAAGTTTATAGTCATTACTTGTATTCAGTCCAGGATCATAATCCAGGTCTATCAGGTGCTGTGAATAATTGTTTTGTGACATGATCTACAAGTATTTTATTTGCTTTAACTATCTCAAATATCTTTAAAGCCATCTGGAATAATCATTTGGAAACTAGTTCCCACCAAGGTGACATCTGATAGGATGTTGGTTTACAACCGTCTAGAACATGCTTAAAGGTTATAGTTCCCGAGTGTCTATGTTTGTTACATCTACTTGGAGTGATTTAAAAAAAAATTGGTATGGAGTTAGCTAACACCCTGTTTTAACACATCCGCTATAATTTTTAAAATGTAATGCGGGTAAAAGCGCAGGGCACTGCTAGTAAAACAATTACTTACCCTTTGGTTTTAAATTTCATTTCCAGAGTTATCAAACAAATGAGGTCCAAAATGAATCACAATGCAGCTTTCATCCAGCTTCCAATTGGGTTAGAGAAAGATTGCCAAGGGATAATAGACCTCATTGAAGAGAGAGCCATTTACTTTGAAGGTGATTATGGTGATAATATCAGGTATGATGAAGTGCCAAAAGACAAGAGGGCAGAAGCACAGGAAAGAAGGCATGAGTTGGTGGAGCACCTTTCTAATGTGGATGAGACCTTAGGTGAGTTGAAACAATTCTGCAATTCCTTATTTACTTTATCTTACATACTTATGCTGTGTGGTGACGGCCTAAGAATATCACCACCCCCTCTCATCCCGTGGGGGGACGTAAAAGTCGTCCCGAGGGAAATATATACACCAGAGAACGGGCAGCAGCGTTCTCCTGAGTACCATGTCCACCTTACTGCGATCGCCAACCCGTCTGCCAAGCGTGGCGATTATGGCAAATCCCCTCAAATGATGGACACAACCAAACCGCGGCCCCCAGTCCCCGGCAGCCCTGCTATTCCCAGCCGTGGTAACAGCCGTGGTTACGGCAGGGCAGGGGGTGCTAAGAATCCCCGGCAGATTCCGCGTTACCAACACCGACGACCTCTGGCCCTGGCAACATATAACACACGTACACTGCGGTCCGACGAGAAGATAACCGAACTGGAGGAAGAATTGAGCAGGTTACATTGGGATATTGTAGGATTATCTGAAGTCCGAAGAGAGGGGGAGGACTCGATAATACTGAAATCCGGAAACCTGCTCTATTACCGGGAGGGTGACCAAATATCCCAAGGTGGTGTCGGGTTCATAGTCCACAAGTCCCTCGTGAACAACCTAGTGAAAATCGAGAGTGTGTCGACGAGGGTTGCGTACCTTATACTCAGAATCACCAAGCGGTATTCGTTGAAGGTTATACAGGTATACGCACCCACTTCGACACACTCCGACGATGAAGTAGAGGTTATGTATGAGGACATATCCAGAGCCAGACATACCTCTAACTCCTATTTCACTGTGGTCATGGGGGACTTTAACGCGAAGCTGGGCAAACGATTCGGTAATGAGCTGAGAGTGGAGCAATTTGGAACTGGAGACCGGAACCCCCGGGGCCAAATGTTGGCCGACTTCATGGAGAAGGAGGGACTCTTTATGATGAATTCCTTCTTCAGGAAGCCGGATCACCGCAAATGGACCTGGGTGAGCCCCGATGGTAAAACTAAAAATGAGATAGACTTTATCTTGTCGACGAGACGACAGATGTTCAATGATGTCTCCGTGATCAATGCGGTTAAAACCGGGAGCGATCACAGACTGGTCAGAGGCTCATTGAACCTTAATGTCAAACTCCAGAGGTCCCGACTGATAAAGTCTACGCTCCGACCTTTACCTATCCACGTCCAAAACCCCGAACCATTTCAGCTCGAACTGCAAAACCGTTTCGAATGCCTAGCAGACTGCGAGGAAGTGGACTCATACTATGACAGGCTCGTAGAAGCTGTCCATACGGCTGGGTCTAAGGTCTTCAAGGCCCGTCGTACAAAAAGAACAAAAAAGATCTCTGACTTTACCCTGCAACTTATGGAAGATAGACGGAAAATGGTTCTGACATCCTCAGATGATGCTACCAGATATCGGCAGCTCAACAGACAGATCTCAAAGTCTTTGACTCGCGACACGCGGCAATTTAATACAATTAGTATTAAAGAGGCAATCGAGCGGAACAAAGGCTCTAAAGTGTTCGCAAGAGCTCTGTCTGTTGGACAGAGCCAACTGACGAAGCTGAAGACTGAGGATGGTAGAATCGTTACGTCTAAACCTGAGTTGCTGGGAGAGATCGAGAAGTTCTACGGACAGTTATATACGACAACACAGCCACCTGTCAAAAGTCATGCCTCAGATCCCAGAGCACGACTAACCCGACACTACACCGAAGACATCCCGGACGTCAGCCTGTACGAGATTAGAATGGCTCTCAAACAACTCAAGAACAATAAGGCGCCTGGTGATGATGGAGTTACAGCAGAGCTTCTGAAGGCGGGTGGTACACCAATCCTACGGGCCCTTCAGAAGTTATTTAACTCCGTCATACTAGATGGTCAAACGCCATAAGCATGGCACAGAAGTGTGGTGGTGCTCTTCTTCAAAAAGGGCGACAAGACCCTATTGAAGAATTATAGACCCATCACACTGCTGAGCCATGTTTACAAGTTGTTTTCGAGGGTCGTTACGAACCGTCTCGCGCGCAGGTTTGACGACTTCCAGCCTCCCAAACAAGCCGGTTTCCGAAAAGGCTTTAGCACCATAGACCACATACATACGCTGCGGCAAGTTATACAGAAGACCGAAGAGTATAACAAGCCACTGTGCTTAGCGTTTGTGGACTATGAGAAAGCCTTTGATTCTATCGAAACATGGGCCGTGCTGAGGTCTCTCATAAGGTGCCAAATTGACTACCGGTATATCGAGGTGATAAAGTGTTTGTATGAAAACGCCACTATGTCAGTGCGACTCCAGGACCAGATCTCGAAACCTATCCACTTGGAGCGAGGCGTGAGACAGGGAGATGTTATATCTCCGAAACTGCTCACCGCTGCATTGGAAGACGTCTTCAAGCTTCTGGACTGGAAAGGCTTTGGCATCAATGTCAATGGCGAGTACATCACTCACCTTCGATTTGCCGATGATATCGTAGTCATGGCTGAGACCATGGAAGACCTCGGTACAATGCTCGATGACCTCAGCAGAGTCTCTCAACAAGTGGGTCTGAAAATGAACATGGATAAGACGAAAATCATGTCAAACGTCCATGTTGCACCCACTCAATTGAAAGTTGGTGACTCTGCACTCGAAGTTGTAGAGAACTATATTTACCTAGGACAGACCATCCAACTAGGTAGGTCCAACTTCGAGAAGGAGGTCAATCGTAGAATCCAACTCGGCTGGGCAGCGTTCGGGAAGCTACGTAACATCTTCTCGTCCAAAATACCGCAGTGTCTCAAGTCGAAAGTCTTCGACCAGTGTGTGTTGCCAGTGATGACATACGGAACAGAGACGTGGTCGCTCACTATGGGCCTTATTAGAAGGCTCAAGGTCACCCAAAGAGCAATGGAGAGGGCTATGCTCGGTTTCCCTGCGAGATCGCATCAGAAATGTCGAAATCCGCAGGCGAACCAAAGTCACCGACATAGCCCGAAGAATTGCCAAGTTGAAGTGGCAGTGGGCAGGGCACATAGCTCGTAGAGCCGACGGCCGTTGGGGCAGAAAGGTTCTCGAGTGGCGACCACGAACCGGAAGACGCAGCGTGGGCAGGCCCCCTACAAGATGGACCGATGATCTTGTGCGGGTCGCTGGAAAATGCTGGATGCGAATAGCACAAGACCGGCAATTGTGGAGATCTTTGGGGGAGGCCTTTGTCCAGCAGTGGACGTCTTTCGGCTGATATGATGATGATGATGACATACTTACATTGGATCTATCTTCTATCTTGGATCTATCTTGGATTAAAATATCTTTTGAGCTCTTGAGCATTGTCATGGCATGATCCATGAAAGGGTCTTCAAAATAGATTAAACAAACAGCAATCTAAATCTAAATGGGCAATTAAAACATACAATATATGCACATATGCTATATGTATGTGTGGTGTGACTTTGAGAGACAGGATTTGAAATACTAATGTAAGAGAGTGTTGTGGTGTGAAAGAGGCTGTAGTCACAAAGATTGAAAAAGGAATGCTGAGATGGTTTGGCCATTTAGAAAGGATGAATGAAAGAAGATTGGCTTGTGTGAATGGAACAACCGGAAGGGGAAGACCTCGTCGAACATTCTCTGACCAAATCGGAGACGTTCTCAAGAAAGGACAGGTCAGAAGTACCCTAAACCGGCGAGCATGTATGAAGAATATAATGACAGTAATCGAGGCAAAAGACGTGTGCAAAGATCGTGAAAAATGGAAATCCGTTGTCTCTGCCTACCCCTCTGGGAAACAGGCGTGAGTCTATGTATGTATGTATGTATGCTATATACATCAGGTTTAGTGCGTTACTGCTAAATGTTGCTGATGACATATATTTCTTTAATCTACAATTTATTATTTACTAGAGCACACATTTGTTCGAAATTTGACCAATAAGGTTAGACTATAAACATTAAAGACACATAATAATATTAATCTGTTCTCAGTTTGGACACTCAGTTTGTCATTTCTTCCCTGTTTGTTGTTTTTTTATCAAATAATTTACTTTTAATGCCTATTAATTATGCTTTTTGCACTCCTCCATGTGAACTTTAACTGTTCCTAATTTCATACTCCTCTATCCACGTATTTTTTTTCTAAAATGGGTACAAAGTTTTTGCTGGACATATTAATATTATGATGTGGGCAATGTTGCCAGTTGGCCTCTAAAATGGCTTGTCAACTGTTGTCTGATGACTGCAGCAGGAAACAAAAGCGAAACATGCTTACAGAAGCATGGACAAGATCAATAAATAAGTAACCACAATTATTAAATTACATTACAGGTGAAATATTCCTAGAAGAGAAAACACCAACAGTTGAAGACATTAAGAGTGCTGTCCGCCGTTCCACACTCAAGCGTACCTTCACTCCTGTATTAGTGGGTACAGCACTAAAGAACAAAGGAGTGCAACCTTTACTAGATGCTGTACTAGAATACCTTCCCAACCCTGGTGAAGTAGAAAATACCGCAACAATGAATGAAGATAGAGATGGAGAAGGCCAAACTGTCATTTTGGACCCTGCCAGAAATGATAAAAAGCCATTTGTGGGGCTAGCTTTCAAGTTGGAAGTGAGCAAGTTTGGTCAGCTGACTTATTTGAGATGCTACCAGGGTATGCTGAAGAGAGGAGACAATATTTTTAATGCTAGGACAGGAAAAAAGGTGAGTGAATAGCTTTAGTCCTCATAACTTAAGTTTACATTGGGATTTTGATACTACTCCAATAGAGCTTTTGACTCAACTTTGAATACAGATAAGAAATCTATGGTAATAATTATACTATGGTAGTCAAATAATTTAAACAACCTAAAATAAAAAGTTGTCAGTTTTAGATCATTATAATATGATGTAAAACCAATCACCTATGAATGGTTTATTATAACAACTCTTAAGAACATGGAATTTCTAAGTTCCTTAGACTGTATTTAAATAACAATCAGGTATTTTAAACCCTGAATACTCTCATACTTGGTTTTGTGTGTTTTTATTTTTTATTTTATTGATTGTCCCAATTTCATATGTATTTGACATTTAATAAATACTTCTATAATTGCTGTGTGGTGATAGCATAGAATATCATCACCCTATCTCACCCCGTGGGGGGCGGAGAAATCTTTCGAGGGAATACCTACCAATGAACCGGCAGCAGCGTTTTTCTGTGAACTATGGCCATCAAACTGTGATCGCCTACCCGACTGCCAAGCGTAGCGATTATGGCAAATCCCCCCATTTTTTGTGGAGGCTTTTATCATGCAGTGGATCTACTTTGGCTGGCATGATAATATCTATATATATAAAAATCAATGCCACTTTTCGTTGTAATGTTATAACTTAACAACGCCTTTACCGATTTGGCTAATTTTGGTCTTGAATTATTCGTGGAAGTCCAGGGAAGGTTTGTACGTACAGAAAATTTAAAAAAAGTCTTGAAAAAGTGTAAAATCAACTTCTTTTAGCAATTAAAATATTTTTTTGTTTGAATAAATGAACTTAATAAACATTTTTTCTTATTACTATGCCTTATACGTAGCGAAGCACGTATCGGGCCGCTAGTATAATATATATTGGACGGGCTGGTTTGCGTTAATGATAGATACTTGTCTTTCATGCCGCTGGTGGTGGGTTCGAGTCCCGCCTCGGACGGATATTTGTTAGCATGATCATGTCAGTTTGTTCTGAGTCGGTGTAATTCTCTATATAAATTTATATTTACAAAAGAACAGTAGTATATGTAATATATCAGTTGTATGGTTTCCATAGTACAAGCTCTGCTTAGTTTGGGATCAGATAGCCATGTATGAATAATGCTCAAGGATACTATTACATTATTATTATATAGAGCGAGCTACAATTCACACTTGGCTGGTTATTTTGTTTGCCCTCAAGAAATATCTAGCTGCATCAATGTCACTTAAAATAAATACTAAAACAGTACTCTTCACACCCACTGTGCTCTTATAATAATTTCTGTTTAACTTTTTCAGGTAAAAATTTCTCGCCTTGTCCGTATGCATTCTAACAACATGGAAGAGGTCAATGAAGTGATGGCAGGCGATATATTCGCATTGTTTGGTGTAGATTGCGCTTCCGGTGACACATTCGTTAACGACGGCAAGCTACAGCTGGCGTTGGAATCCATACATATTCCTGACCCAGTAGTTTCAATGTCAATTAAACCTAAGAATAGTAAGGATAGAGATAACTTCTCGAAGGCTGTTGCTAGGTTAGTAAAACCTTTTTTTTTCAAATCAAATCAAAGCACTTCAATTTATTAATTGCGAACACAGGTACATACCTTATAATGTTCTTAAGTTATCTATTACCACTGTTTATTAGAAAATTGTGCGTGCTTATAGAAGGACTAAGTTTAAATTTACCCAGTTTTTGATGCAGCCGTTTTGTTGTATTATTTTATTATGAGTCAATAATGAAAATTTAGCTTCACCATTATGTTATTCATTGTATGTTAACAGGTTTACCAAAGAAGACCCAACATTCCAGTTCCGCTTCGACAACGATAACAAAGAAACAATTGTCTCTGGTATGGGGGAGTTGCATCTAGAGATCTATGCGCAGAGAATGGAGCGAGAATACAACTGTCCTGTAGATTTGGGCAAGCCCAAAGTGGCATTTAGGTGAGTAGTTTCTATATATGCTCGTATTAATTGAGACAAAGATACATACAAAGATAAAAAATTGTCTATAGTATGGGCGTGTTAACTTTTATAGATCTAATATTGTATTATTATATTGTATAGTATTTGTCCTATATAGTTGGGAAGCCCAAAGTGGCATTTAGGTGAGTTCCTTCAGTATATGCTAAAATGATTATACCTCTAGTATGGGATAACTAACTATATCGAGAGATTTACGCATAGAGAAAGAAGAAGAAGCTGTGGAGTTGGACAACTCTCAGGTAGTCTTTAGGTGAATTGAGTTGATAAGGAGAGTTGGTTTGAAATTTTTATCCAAAGAATTTTTGGCAAGTAATATCTTGGTTAAAAATGTGTAAGACAAAGAACTGTTCACTTTGTGCTGGTCCAATCTAACGTTGCTAAATTCAACTAGTTTCGTTGATTTGCGTTGACTTTAACGTGCGACCGTTTCGCGTATATCGTTGAATGAAATAGGTTGATTAACTTCAACGTGCGACCGTTTTTCGTAGGTATATCGTTGAAATACGTTGATAAATAGATACGTGACTTGGTGATTTACCATGACTCTAAATTAATGTTTGATATTCATATAAACAAAATAATTTCTAAAGCCTCTAGATCCTTAGGCTTTATTATGAGAATCTCAAACAGTTTCAGCGAAATTAAAACGTTTATGATACTGTATTGCACATTTGTCAGAAATCTCTTAGAGTATGGATCGGAAATCTGGAATCCCAATTATAATGTGTACAGAGATAGTATTGAAAATATACAGAAACATTTCATAAAATATTTATGTTTTCGTGCAAAAGTACCATAACGGTCAGACAACTATCTCGAACTGGAAATTTCACCTAATGCTACTTATTAAACGACGAAAAACCTAAGATCTTTCATACTTACTAAAAATAATATGCAATTTAATAGATTGTCCGGAATTATTAAGCAAAATCAACTTTAACGTACCTAGCAGAACTCTTCACAATCCCCCTGTATCTATTCCAATTGTTTCAACTAATTACCGACAAAACTCGTTCATAGTGAGAGCAAGTAGGGACTTTAACATGTTATGTAAGGAACATAACTTAGAGCATTATTCAGTCAACATAAAAACGTTGAAGCGGTTGCTATGCCTTGATTTCTTTAGTAATAAGTAACTGTAAGGAAACTAATATTTTTAAGATATGTATTCAATTGCATCTTTCCAAGATATAAGCAAACACGTACCAGTTTTACAATGTATGGCTATTGGTGAAAACCTGTAATTGGCTTTCTACATTATATACAAATAGCTAATCACATATCAACAGCTGTAGGTTTTCCAACAAAATAAAATAAAAATAAATTCAACTAGTTTTGCACTAACGACGGTCACCGTAGCCTAGTTGGTAGTGCTCCTGCCTACGAAGCTGGTGGTCCTGGGTTCGAATCCCGGTAAGTGCAAATATTTGTGTGATGAGCACGAATATTTGTTTCTGAGTCATGGATGTTTTCTATGTATCTATATAAGTATGTATATCGTCGCCTGTTATCCATAGTACAAGCTTTGCTTAGTTAGGGGCTAGGATGATCTGTGTGACATTGTCGCGAGATATTATTATTATTATTATACTAAAGAGAAAACGGTTGACTCGTTAACCGTAGAAAAACAGTTTTAATAAACGGTTCGTTGATTCAACGCCCACTCCTGTGCGCCGTGGCGGCGGAGTGGTTATCGCAAATGTGTCCGGATACCTCGTAGTTCATGGATTCGATTCCCACCACATGGGTTGAATTCCTCAAAATTCGAAATTGCATTCTAACAATTTTACAACTCAACTAGCTTAAATTAAGTTAAAGAAACCTTTAAAAAGAGTTGTATAGGCACTAGGAGTGGGAGCTGAAGCAACGAACCGTTTATTAAAACAGTTTTTCTACTGTTAAGGAGTCAACCATTTTAATTGTTAGAATGCACTTTCGACTTTCGAGGAATTCATTCATACGAATTAATAGGTCCAACCTTATGGTACTCCCCATTTATAGAGCAAACATTCTATACATTTTTAGAATAAGTTGTCTTTTTATGTGCTAAAAATATAGTGCATCCTTTACCAACGAACATAATTAGAAAGATATGTAATGATGTTGTGCTGTAATGTTTCAGAGAAACAATGATGTCGCCCTGCTCGTTCGACTACTTACACAAGAAACAATCTGGAGGTTCCGGACAGTACGCCCGTGTCTCTGGTATCATGGAACCATTGCCGCCACATCAAAACACAGGTAATGCTGCTGTTGAAAAATAAGAAAACCTCACCATACAGCATCATTATCTTTCCTGAACTTGATTTCATACGACTAAAGCACTTGAAAGTTTCACTAATTTATCTTTTTCTTTATTTCAGTGCTTGAATTCGTAGATGAGACAATAGGAACCAACGTGCCCAAACAATTTGTGCCCGGCGTGGAGAAGGGCTTCCTAGACACGTGTCAGAAGGGATTCCTGTCGGGACACAAGGTTTCCGGCGTCAAGTTCCGATTGCAAGATGGCGCCCATCATATAGTGGACTCTAGTGAACTTGCTTTCTTCTTAGCCGCTAAGGGCGCTGTTAAAGAAGGTAAGTTACTTGAAACAATGCCCCATACAAGAACAACGATCAGCTGGTGAATTATGTATGGGGGCACATTTTGTTTTTTGTATTTCTTCATTTGTTTTGCTTCCACAAGTTACGTCAACTATTTATGCTCATAATCAGATGCTCTCACCGTTCCTTAAGTTATTGGCGAGGTCAACCATCAATGGGTGACCGCCAGAGTGGTTTAATTTTTGAGCGTATCCGTGCTTCGGTGGGCACGTTAAGCGTATCGGTTGTAGCCATTAGACTACAATCTTGAACATATCTGATATTAGGGTAGCCATTTCCCTTACGATAAATAAATAAATAACTTAGTTTCTTTTTATATGATAACGAGACAAGCGTGCAAGTGGGTCACCTGATGGTAAGTGTTCACACAGAGGATCCGCTTGTGCGTTGCCGGCCTTTAGTAAAAGGATCCCCCTGCGTGGTCCAAAGTTCCAGGAGAAGGCAGTTAAAATGGGTGTAAAGACGCTTTTCACGCCCAATTTAAAGAACCTAGGAACATATCCCCTTAATCCCATATAAATTACCATACATATTTGCGGTTTCTCTATTCGCGGTACATTTACGAAATAAAGAGCTTTTAGTGTACATATATTATTCTTATTTAGGGCCGATTTGCCTGAAATAAATACCTATATTGTTTTTATTCTTTCAGTTTTCGACGATGGCGCTTGGCAGATCTTAGAACCTATAATGTTTGTAGAAGTAGTTCTTCCTGATGAATTCCACGGCACGGTCATCGGTCAGCTGAACAAGCGAGGTGGCATCATTACGGGCACTGAGGGCTCCGAAGGCTGGACTACGATATATGCCGAAGTGCCCCTGAACAACATGTTTGGTTATGCTGGGGAACTTAGGTAAGTTTCTGTTCACTATTTATCATTAGTTTTTTGGAGAGCATAGTAGAACTGTTGGTCTGTTCTTATTGTTTTAATCTCTTTGGTCTGGCGGTAGCGTGTTCAACTACGAATAATGATTTCCTGGCTCAAATCTCGGGTCGGGACAAAAAGTAATTTTGGGAATATGCTGTTAAGATAATTTCTCAGTATCAGCCCCATGTCTGGGAGTTGTTGGTATTACACCCCCGAGGCTCGGAGAGCACGTCAAACCATTGGTCCTGTGCCTGACCTCTTTCCGATCGTGTCGCTAGTAGTCCCATCGGATTATGAGAGTGATGGAATAGAAAGTGGCCCTGTGTTTTGCGTACACACTTATGCCCTATAATGTGTCCCGCCCTGATGACTAGTTTCCATTCGCCGCCGTGGTCGAAATTCGGCTAGGAGGACAATATTATTATTATCGTTTAAAAAATATTGTCGATGCAATTATGAAAGCTATGAGGGGCAGGAGCGACAGCTTTACGTGCTCTGTGAGCCACGGCAGTATAACACCGCCAAGTTCTAGACTACAGTGCTTTTATGACAGAAAAATCAGATATAGTCCGACCTAGGACCTACAGTTGCTATACTGGGACATGCTTCCACCAAACCAACGAAGCAGTCTAAAAATAATAGATCGGTATATTAAAGTCTGCTGTCTTTGTTGTGTGGTGACGGCAGCGAATATCCGAATATCATCACCCCATATCTACCCGTGGGGGTTGTAGACGTCAACCCGAGGGAATATATACCAGAGGACGGGCAGCAGCTTCCTTCTGAGTACTATGACCATCTTACTGCGATCGCCAACCCGTCTGCCAAGCGTGGCGATTATTCATAGCTAGATGCTCACACCGGTCCGTAAGCGATCGGCGAGGTTAAGTAACTAGGCTCGCGGTCTGTCCATAGATGGGCGACCGCCAAAGTGGTATAATTTCTGAGCGTATCCGTGCTTCGGAGGGCAAGTTAAGCTGTCGGTCCCAGTTGTAGTCATTAGGCAACAGTCGTCAAGCCATGTCAGAGGCCTAATGGGCGGCTTGAACAACTCTGACACTAGGGTAACCACTGCCCATAAGATAAGTAAGTAATTATGGCATATCCCCCCAAGATGATTCTTGGGGGAGGTTTTTGTCCAGCCGTGGACTTCTGACAGCTGTTATGATGATATTAACGTCGCGGTGGCTAAGCCAGTGTACTTGTAGCGTCGCATCGAATGTGCAAGTGCGTTAGGCTTACTGAAGACTTATTATTAAAACGTACTGTTATTATTGCAGGTCAATGACACAAGGCAAGGGAGAATTCAGCATGGAATACAGCCGATACTCACCCTGCCTCCCCGATGTACAGGAACAACTCATCAGGAAATACCAACAGGATATGGGCCTAGTTCCAGATGTAAAGAAAAAGAAGAATTAACCGCCTATTTGTTAGTGAAATTATTTAATTTAATATATTGTTATTTAAGATGAATTAAGTGTAATATATTATTACGGCATTTTCAAAGTGGATTGATTTAATTGATGCTTTAAGTATATAATAATAATAATAATCTAATAATAATAATCTTTATTCTTCAAAAAATATATAGTCTAGTTACATAAATCTCTGGTCTCCACACTAGGATTCCCTGTGTCGTGGAGCCCAGTCTCTTTCATCGTGGTTCAAAAATACAATAAAATTATTAAATGACAATTATATATATATGTAGGAAAATTAAAGTTAAACGTAAATAAATTTATACATTTAAACATGGCATATGGCTAGATAACTGTGTGTGTGTATGTGTGTGTGCGTGTGTTTCTGTGTTTGTATATGTGTCTTGTCTCCACAAAAAAACAACAAAACTTGTATATCATTGTTGAATCTAATCAGTGGTTTTAAAATAATTTAGAACTTTATTCAATAGTTTAATAGAGTCTCTATATCAGCCGAAAGACGTCCACTGGTAGACAAAGGCTTCCCCCAAGGATCTCCACAATGGCCGGTCTTATGCTGTCCACATCCAGTGCCCACGCTGCGTCTTCCGGTTCGTGGTCGCCACTCGAGAACCTTTTTTGTCGCGTGCCTAAAGTTAATTGTCTATGGGTGCTTTTACAGTGTGTGATATTCATGGAAAAAATCCACCCATAGTTACTAAGCAAATTGTAAAAAACAGTCAGTTATATTTCTATGTCAGCCGCGAGACCTGTTCTTGACAATAAGGACGGGAAAGGAATACGTGGACTGGGGCTCTACCGGCTAAGTCGCCGAAGTTCGATTTCTTAAATGGCGTTCAAATAAATAAAGGTTAAAAATGATTTAATCAATCATTAATTCGACTTCAACGTTGACATCGATTCCGGACCATTTATGATGTCACATGTGCTCATGGAAGCCGATTTAACGATTGATTAAGTCATTTTTAACCTTCATTTATTTGAACGCCATTTAGGAATCGAACTTCGGCGACTTAGCCGGTAGAGCCCCTGTTTCGAGAATTAGGAAAAATAATACCAAGCGCCGACGACTCGGGTTGGGTGGTTTGGCTATGGTGACAATATGTTTGAACGTAAAACCGAAGACACGTTGTGGAGTCTGTTTGATTGATGGCCTAGAAAAGCGCGCTAAGCCATCGGGCCCGGTTGTCATGACAACATTGACAGTTAGTCGTAACCCTAATAGAATCTGGCAATTACTCTCTCCATATCGGATATTCGTCCCGCATGTATTCGAGGGAGGTCAGGAGGGACCAACATCAATACTCAATACTCAATTCCATATTGCATTACACAATGTATGTCTAGGTGGTAGGTACAAATGAAAAGTTCATCATGGACCCTGTCGGGCACAGCAAAGTAGGAGAGAGGAGGATTTATTTCAGCCATTTAATGTAAATTTATATTAAACTTAGTTACTTTAATATATAGTATAGTATAATTATAATAACATCCTCCATAAAGGCTCGCAAGGGAATCATAAATTATATCATTCCGTGTGTATCATTCATAGCTTGAAGGCAGAGCCCACTAGTTTGATTCCCGCCGGGCGATTTCAATTTTTCGTTCAAAGTTATGAGGTTAGATTTACACCTTGCATTACGAGCCAGCCACTAATTGATCATTAAACTGATTGATCGTTTCCTTTCGGATTCGAAGTTAATGAATTGGAGTAAGGTAAAATAATACTCGTCACTACATTTATAAAAACCCATTTATTCATAACACTCCACAAATATATTCCAAAACGATACAAATCGTAACAAACGCCCCAGGTAAAAATAATAATTGTTTTGCTTACAATATACTCTTAATTCTATGGTTTAAAATAAATATTCGTGTTAGTCACGACTAATTTAGGCTTATATCTATTCTTTTACTATAATAATATCCGACAGGGTGGCAAAATCCGTCTTGATCACTGAAGTTCTCCCCACACAGATGTATTACACTTTTACATAGTACTAATGTCACTGCGGCCGAATTTCGGCTATTGTGTGTCGGCTATTTGTACGGGACAGGTTGATAGTGCACAAGTGTGTAAACAAACTCAGGTGGGTTCTCTATTCCGTCGCTCTCATGACTAGAACGGGCTGGCCCAGGCAATGATTTCAGATGCAGAATTAACGATTTTACGATTTTGCTGCAAGGCCCACTTCCGGAATCCGGACCCCAATTACCATGTTTAGCCCGACTCTGGATTTGAATTTGATGCGGTTGAAAAATCTACCGTTCGCTTACAGTGGCAGGCAGTAGCGAGTAGAAGGCTCAGTGGCGAGTACTTACTAGGCATGTTCCAAAAGGTTTGTTTGAACTTTATTACTAACTTATAGAGTTCTATATTTATATATTCTCATGGGAACCTCCGCGCACTTTGCGCGAGAAACGACTTGCCCAGATCATTTTTCGCTTTCGGATGTATGCAAGACGCTAAAAATACAAATATAATGTAATATACTTGATTGAACTTCATTATAGAATATTTTAATCAAAATACATTAACTATTAGTATTGAAACATTGCGTTAAATTTATATCCAATAATTATCAAAATGTTCCCAAATAAATCAGTTTAATTTATTCAGAAACATAAAAAGAGTCATTTAAAGACAGCTGATGTTGGTTTACATATAGAAAAAACACATTTCTCTTTCGAGTCAATGTACATTTTGACCAGTATGGGGCCAAATTATCTGCCTTGATGGAAGGCACCATATTACCCGATATGTATCGGGTAATAATTTGGCTTGCGAATGCGCCCAGCATGGACTGTAGTTTAACTATATTGCCTTTGCATCTCGTTTTTACCAATATGGCATGTACCTCAATAAGTATTTCGCCTACGGCTATATGATTACACTTGTGTGGGGAGGAACCTATAATATAGTTGATACGTGAATTATTTTGCCATCCAGAGATATTTATATATCTTGACTGTGATATTTATGATGTGATATTGTGATGTGATATTTAAATAATATTACGTATGCCATGCAACATAAAATGGGTGGGCAGCAGAATCTATCATTTAACCAAAAACTTATTGAATTACAGTTTGCAAAAGACGTAAAAATAGAACTTGATCAACATGACTTTATAGGAAATGAAAAACTAAATCGTGTATTGCAGGCTAAGTAACTTACTGACATTATTAATGTGTTAATAAGTAAATATATACTTTAACCTGCCATAATATACTTGAAGTAATACATGATTATATTAACGGTTCTACAAGTTGTGAAATTTCGCGCGCACGTTCACATTTTTAAAATAAAATTTGGTCTTGCCAAGGTGAACCTAGTTATACATCACAGTGTGAAATTCAGTAAACAATATATTTCATACTACTTACCAAAACGGTAACACAATAAAAACTTAGAACGATTCCATCTAAATAATTAGGTAAAATAATTTGCTATCAATAAAAAACTATAATATTAAAAATGAATTGAATTCATCGGTTAATCTCAATTTTCATTCAATTAAATTAACAATAATAATAACCTATAAATTCAGTTCTAAGAACAGAACTAAGTATTACTGTTACTGTAATGTTTGCTAGAGATTCTATAAAGAGAATGTGCCGACGACAAGAGTTCCTGACGGAAAGAATTAGCAACAGATAATAAGATAAAGAAGTAGAGAGTATTTCGATTTTCAAAATAGTTGTAATTTGGGCTTAGAGTTATAAAAAAATAATTATTATCATTATTGTAATTATAACTATAATTTTTCCTTGAAGCCAAAAATACAACTAACATAAACCGCATCGTGATTGGAGTTTAATTTAATCTGATTAGTATTACAATTACTAATTGAACATTGATTTATATCCCACACATTTACATAGGGTAACATTTAAATCTTAAAACTATTACTATTATCAAAAATTTAAACATATAACAAAAAACATATTTGGTATATTTAACAAACAAACCTATTCTGGCAACACCTAAACATTCTATAGGGAAAAATTTACAAATCTAAATTCTAATGGTGTTACTCTATTGGCACTTCGTTAATTAGTTTTGACCGGTGACTACTTTTACAATGGTATAGTACAAACTTGCCATATTTGTCGATGTTTACAATAACAATTGACCATAATGAAAATCTCTTAGAATATTAATATATCAATGGTTCTCAGTATAAATTAAGAATACAATTTGATAAAGTCATAAACATGAATAATTAAAATTATTCATCATACACCATCTAATGAAATTAAGAAGATAGGTACAATGAATTTATGCGTGCTGTCCTATACATATATGACAAATATGGCTCTAACATAGACAATAGGTAAGATCAGAAAAATAAATACAGCCAGTCTTTAGATATCCTTTTGTAGATCTATTTATTTATCAGGCTGTACGTACTTGTATTATAGACTTCTATGATAGATATTGGCATTATTTTCTTAAAAGCACTTAGGCTAGTTTAACTTTAAAAGACGGTCGATCACCAAGATATAGTTTCAGAGGTCCGTTTTGCGGAATGCATCTTAATATGTCAGTCTCGACTATATTCATTCGCCTGATTCAAAAACTTACAGGACGGCTCGAATAACTCTGATACGAGGTAACCATTTGCCCATACTAAAAAAAAACGATGGGGACGCTTAGAAAAATGCGGGATCTAACATAATATTACATAGTTATACACGAAGATTTATATAAACAAATATATCAGAATATAGAATATATCATATCAGAATAGTATTTACTTTTTATTACTATAATTAACACACTTTGTGCCGAATAATTGCCATATTCTACTCTTCCTAAGCTGTAGGTGATGCGGCTGTTTCCAAAATGCATACAACACGAAGCTTTAATATAAATACAAATTGTTCGATATTCACGAAAGTCACAAGTAGATGTTCATATGGTTTTGTAATTTCAAGAGAAGAGCGATTATCCATCGCCCCCAAACTCATTCAGTTAATTTCACGTCTCAGTAGTAAAACCACACCGAGCTTAATCAAAAATGTTGTATAAGCATTTATACTTCTTATGCCGATATAAGGACTATTATAATGGTGTACGCACGGCTACATAGCAAGCTATACATTTCCAATATAAGCTGACCTATCATTTATATGGAAATCCTATACAACGCGAGATCAGGTTTTACTGGAAATGTATAGCTTGATGTGTAGCCGTGTGTACATAGCAAACATTTTAAGTTATGCGGTTGTCTCATCCACGAAATGGAAAGTGAGAAATTATTTCAGATTTACTCAAATATCGGTCTGGGTACAAAGACCATTTTGTTAATATAGACCTTAAGAAGATATAGAATCTTCATTTATGAATTTATTGTTGCATTTTGGAAACTGCCGTTGGAGTTATAAGTACAATTTAGACCGAAGTTTCTGCTGAGGTGGAATTCTTTCGAGATTCACTTTTTTTGATACCACCGCTCCAGGAATCTTTGCGCCTTACAAACTCGTTCTGAAAACGTCCATGTCCATAGATAGAAATAAATATTACTTATATATACATTTAAGTAAAGCATGCTGTAGAAAATCGTTTGCCTATGAATTTAAGTGCAGATATTATATTTATATATACACAATAAGTTCTGTTATGTTTATTTCCATAACATTAGTAGTATGAATAACTTGACCTTTAAACTTTCAAAATCAGTACAATCTGGAGCTATATTGCAGCAGACGGACAGGCTTTAAGTTTCAAACTTATCCCAACTCCATAATCTGTCCTTATTTAAAACAACATAATAAAACATCTTTATTATTTTTTATGGTGTGTGGCTGATAATATCGAATGTCGCCATTGGGTAGGCTATTTTCGAGCACTAGATTTAAGTTTTAGGTATCTACCAAAACTTGTTCGTAATATTATTATAATATGCCTGATTGACTTGGCAATGTTAGTCTCTCACGAACTTGACATTGGCGAAATTGCGGCGAATACACAGAAACTATTACTCAAAAAAAAACTTTTTAAGTTAAACGGTTTTACGTTAAACATACATTGTAATGTTTAAGATATGTACTAAAAGCTAAAAAATAATAAAATAGATACAGTCGTGGGCATTATAAACATATGCATAGACTAGACTAAAATAAAACCGTGGGGCACGTCAATTGTCTACAATTATCGATTAAAATGTGCGATAGAAGAATCGTTTAATTCGCCGTAAGGCAGTTGGCCCACCGACGCGCGACGGTGAGAAATTACTTACTATTTTCTTGCTCATTGATAGTCCGATAGTTATACATTCCATGTAAACAAAAGAAATGTTTCAAATAGTTTATCGTTGAACTTTCACACTGCTGGCTGGCGAGGACTCGCTTCACTACTCGTAAGTTTGTCTTTAATCGACAAAACTTATGATTAATTATAACTTTTTCATTAAGACCTTATGTACCATATTTGAGCAAATAAAGATTTGATTTGATTTGATTTTAAAGTAAACACTCGCTCAACACTATGAAACCCTAAAACTCGCTTATAGTCGAGCTCGCCAGCTTACACATTCTAGCCCTACTTGCCACTCGTCCATCGTTGTCGGTTGAACAACTGTCTTATTATCGCGTGACACTACAAAAATAACATTTTCAACGATTGTAGACAATTGACGTGCCCCACGGTTTTATTTTAGTCTAGTCTATAATGCCCACGACTGTATCTATTTTATTATTTTTTAGCTTTTAGTACATATCTTAAACATTACAATGTATGTTTAACATAAAACCGTTTAACTTAAAAAGTTTATTTACCAATTTTTATTTTCTAGTTTTTAGTTTTTATTTCGTATTCCGTTTAATTCATTTAGTGCCTCATTATTGCAAGGTTTCTTGCCCGTTAGTTTATTGCAGTCCAACTCCTCTATACGCAGTCCCTGCAGAGATCTTACTCTTCAAAGAGCCACGTAAGCTTGACCTTCTTCAAATAGTTTCGCACCTAAGTATACGCCATTTTGTGGCAGTGCCCATCTTAAAATGTTGAGGTTGTATAGTGCACTGTATTCTACTTGTCAAGCCCTTTTATTTGATAGACAAATTGATAGGATTGATAAAAAAATAGGTTATCAGCCATTTGGTAGCGGCGGCCATCTCTAATTTCAATTTTGCATAATAAATTGTATTCTACTTATTGAGCTCTTTAATTTGATACCCATATTGATGGGATTGATAAAACCTATATTATCCACCATTTTGTAGAGGCGGCCATCTTGGATTTCAATTTTGTATAGTACATTGTATTCTACTTGTTGAGCCCTTTCATTTGATACCCATATTGATGGAATTAATAAAACCTAAGTCATCCGCCATTTTGTAGCGGCGGCCATATTGGATTTACAATGAAACAGAATTTATTTAATTGTATTGTCACCAGAACTAGAAGTGTGTAGGTACCAAATTTCAGATCAATCGGTCAACAGGAAGGGGGTCAAATTTCAGTTACTAAATTTGACCCAAGAATAAAAAATAAAACAAACGGGGTAAGCTAAATAATAATAATAAAACCGTTTAAAAAATGTACTAAAATTTCGCCTCCACTCCTACAGCGATTTTAAAACGTCATTTTAAACCATAGATTATTCCGGCTCTGTGCTACTGGCTAAGTGAAATCTTATTTTTGACTTTGGGTTGGATAATTGTCTGCCACTCAACTCAATTCAATCTTTATTGCAATCATGTGGCCAATGGTCTTACATATTACAAGTACACGACACCCTGTTAGGGCATGGCAACATTAAATAATTAATAATAATTTCAATAACCATGCAATTTTCAAAGTATAGGTAGAGCGTATGACAAAACATTATAACAATATCTATTCTATTATATTTTTGATTATGATAAGATGTTATGTAAGTTAATGGTTTGTATGAAGAGCCAAATTGATTTTGTGGAGTAATGTTTCTTGAGTACATGTCTGTACCTAATGTATCAAACTTATTTATAGTCAGATAAATAATGATTAGAAGTAATTTCAGCTACTCCGACCAAATACCTTTTATCACAGGAAAAATTACATTATATTTTATTTCTACGTATTATTATTATATCGAGGCGACTTTTCGGAGAATCATTATTTTGTATTCTATGTATTTTGTATTATATTGTGATTAATGTATTCTGTTTAGACGATGGTTCTATGTATTTCGTTCTGACTAAACTGTTTTGAAGCCCGTATTTTTGAAGTAATCTCCCTTCTAAGATCAGAATACACATTATAATAAATAAAGCAATCCTTAACCCTCTATGCTGCCTAATTATTACTTCACAGGGGTATCTAAGCTGGGCAACGGTTGGGTGATGTCGCAAATCTTAAACGATACGATCACCACACACTAGCATTCAAGCTGTATGGAAGTTAGAAAACTGTTTTGATGGTTTTCAGTATCTATAAACGAGGAATCTTTTGGAACCTATTGCTTTAACCGTTTCCTGGCCGGTGGGATATAGTTATCGCCACATTTTGAACTACCGTAATTGGCGTAATTTCTGTAACGGTAGATTTAAGTTTGAAATTAATAAAGAATTAAAACTCTATTGGCCGCTAATAAAGTTCAAAATCAACAAATTTTAAACATACCTTACTTACATAGATGGACAAAGATTTTCAATAAGCATGCGGTAAAAATAAATATTTATAAAAAATAGAAGCCAAACGCTGTAATCTGTTTCAGTAAGCTATTTATTCATTTGTAAGTACCGTTGTAGCGTAAACTATACTTAAATGTTAAAACCAACAATTATTGTTCATCGAATCCTAAATTCTGCCTAATTCGCCGATCATTGTGATCGGCATTCAAATAGATGAAGATTAAAAATGAATAAATCATTCGTTCAATGGCACATCGATTCCGGACCATTTATGACGTCACATGTGCTCATGGAAGATGAACGAATGATTTAGTAATTTTTAATCTTCATCTATTTGCCTAATTCGCCGATCATGATCACAATGAGCGGCGGATTAGGCGTTAGGTCTCCTGTACTGTCTACTGTAGTTTTTACGTTTGGCGAAATGGCTCCTGTTTTTTTGCCAATAAATATTGTGGTGATATTAAGTGTACAAAATAAAACACGTATTATTATCTATAATACATAGTCCGAGTGATAAGTGCGGTAAAATTTGTCAACAATAATGAATAAAGTTATTGAAGATGGCATAAATATTATTTATTATTTTTAAGAAATATTTTTCGAAGGCTACATTGGGATTTTTAACAGCTTTCATCTGTTGTTCTATTTAATATCTGTCAAAGAATTATATGCAAAAATTCGATAAATCGTTATATTACACAAAGAAAATGCACACTAATTTAAACAGGGGCTCTACCGGCTAAGTCACCGAACTTCGTTTTCCTGAATGGCGTTCAAATAAATAAAGGTTAAAAATGACTTAATCAATCGTTAAATCGGCTTCCATGACCACATGTGACGTCATAAATGGTCGGGAATCGATTGTCAACGTTAAAGCCGATTTAACGATTGATTAAGACATGTTAACATTTATTTATTTGAACGCCATTCACGAAAACGAAGTTCGGTGACTTAGCCGGTAGAGCCCCAGACTTTGTTTTTCGTATGTATGTACAAAATTTGTTGGTATTACACACATATTAATAGAGAATTTGACTGCAAAAAATTTAAAAAATAACATGTTTTTAAATTTGGTTCTCGATTAAATGCAAATCTTGCAAAATAATTATAGTGATTAGGTAACTAATCTTATTACTAGTATTATTTTAGCATACTTACCACTCACGCACCTACATATTTTACATACTCATTTTACGGTTTATGGCAATTATAAGTGCATACATATACATGTCAAAAAAAAACATAGTAAACACAAAAGCGGTTACATTTAATTGCATATAATAAGGTATTCAGAGTACTTAGAGAAAAAAGTTTAGACCAAAACATTCACTTCGTTAGTACTAAGACAAAAAATCTACTTACTTGATATTAAGTATAAACACAGATCTTATCTTGATAGTTTTAATACACTTAAACATATGGTTATCAAAAATCTACAATACTGCCGTCATAAACCAAAAAGCGGTTTCTCCGTCAGCGAAAATGTTCTTTTATTAGATATTGTTTTTAAGCACATTTATTTTTTACTTCGAACTTCTTTGTAAATATGTCAACATCATTGTTGACATATTTACAAAGAACATGTCACAACATCTACTGACTACAAAAACCTACAAAAAGATCGTTTGTAAAAAATAATTTACTAATGATTTTTCTTTTTCGGAGCTACCGCTTTTTGTTTCTGATGGCAGAATATTGGTGCATAACTACACATATACATAAAAATCGGAGATTTGGCAATACATTTATCATTACTTACATGTAACACACATAATCTATTTACTGGTAGGAAAAACGAACGCAAATCTATTTGGCCGTTTTGTGAGGTTTTCAAACATAAATGCCTCCGATTCTACGCAAAACCAACTAAACTAATATTAATGTTGTTTCATTTCTTTCTAACATAGTTCTTAGGAGAAGGACAGGGCATATTTAACTGTGGCGCGAAATACTGAAAGAAATTACCTACGTGACAAGATAGATTGATAAATAGAGTACCTACACTTTATTGCAACAGAAAACAGGTAGGTAAGTACAATCGACGCGACGGTCTTATCGATATGTAGCGATCTCTTCCAGATAACTGTTGGGTGCACAATGTGTGCACAGGGTATCCACTAAAATACAGGATTAGTCAGGTCAGGTCGCTTATTGAAAGAAAACTTATGAATGCGTGACGAGCGCGTTACGTAAAGTGTGATTGGACGAGACGAACGGATATAAGTTAGTGAAGATAGCAAGAGTGAGAGTTACGTTTCATATATTAGTGTAGGGTCATGAGAGAGGTGCGAACACATATTTTCTTTCTCTCATAACCAGCTACGTTTCGTATGTCTAAGTTTTACTTCAGTCGTGTGGTCTAAATCACACTCACACTCGTGTTTTTACTCAGTATTTCACTCGAAAACAAAAACGTTACGACTAAACAAAGAAGAAAAAAAAATCCTTTTTTTTAAACTATATTATAAAGAAATGCAATGACTTTGAAATTAGTTTAGTTGATATCGAATAGAATCCGGGCAATAACTGTTCACTGAATGAGTTGCGATACACTGGACACTCAGAATTTAGATACGAATTATATCTCTTAGATCCCTTTTAAGTTCAGCGTCGAGAAGCAATATATAAATAGGATTAGTTCATCCTCTTCTCAATTTATAAATTAAGGTAGGTTTCAAAATTACATTCGTTTATAGATACAGTCTTATTATATTTTCCTGAATAAAAGACCGGCCAAGATAATTTGCGTTAAGGTAATATAAAAAGCTACCTTGGTAAAACTCAATAAGATCAAGTTAGATAATTTAAAATACTTCAGTTAATAATCCATCAATAATCAAACAATGTAGGTACGATATTTAAATTCTGAACTTGACTTGGTTTTAATTTAATTTCCATATTGCAATAAAAGATAATCATTGTAGTTACTTTTAAATAATATTTAGTTAATTATCTCATTATAATTCAAGATAATAAAGAAGTAGGTACTTCATTACTACAAATAATAGAAGTCACAAAAATGGAAATTTCTCGAAAGCTCCATTTTGTGAACTAAATTGTATTCCATTTTTTTATTCGATAGCATTGAGTCATGAACTCTGATAGAGTCTTTATTATGTAGTTGATAAAGTTGATTTTCGTAATGTAAGTATATCCACTAACGTAACTATAAAGACTCATGTCTACACATGAGTCCTTCACTGTATGCAGATTGATCGAACGCTGCAGACATGAGTGTTCATCGAAATGCTTGCTAAGCTGAAATGGAAGGGAAATTTCCCAAAGCAGAATATTCTCGAATAAAAAAATGAACGCTTGGGCGATAAAATACTAAAACTTACTAAAACATTAAATATGTAAGTATGTATAGGTACTTAATAAATATATTTCACTACAAAATTTGGAAGTTACATCAAATAGAAGTGCTCTAAATGTACAAGAGTTGTCATGCACGTGAAGGGGTGCATGCATCCTCAGGGTTCAGTGCAATCATGCTGACTCAAAACTTGGTGTCATTGACGCACACCTTGACTGAAGAATCGTCTTCTTCCACCTCATCCATGGTTGAAAGTCTCCTCTCGATTTCTGATTGTGCGGTTTTAGACATGATTAGTTTCTTGTGTTTGTTACTGAAAAACAACATGATAATAAACATGCCATCAGGATACTATTATGCAACAGTACTCATTCTTAAATGGTACTGCCGTGGAGATGCATTTGAGAGTAGGGTTTCTGGATTTTATGTGTAACTGTTGCTTTACGGTAATACGATCGGAGAGAGCGTTTCAGCGATACTATTGTAAACTAAGGGTCATGGAGGACGCTGTAGTGGCGTTGTGTTTGTGTTCGTAGTGTTGTCTAGCGACTACGATATATGGGTTTGTGTTTAGCGACACGAGGGTCTCTAATGGTCTTGACTTGTTCTGAGTAAGTGGTGATCTCGTCGTCCGGATCGTCGAAGACGACGTCGGTGCTTACGTGAGAGGTGAGAGGGGATGAATTTGAACGCCTTTACCACCAAATTGCTTGGACCAGATTTACGAGTCCAATGCAAAATTGACTACTAAAGCTTCGATTGAAAAGTGGATAGTATATGCCAAATGCCAAAAATAAGAAGAAATTCAAACAATGGAAAAAAGAATATGAAAATGTAGCCGGTGACAAAGTTGCGATCAAAGATTTTACTAACTCTTATAACAATTTAAACATTATTTTGGGTGGCTATACTAGTAGGCCAATAGTATTAGCATGCAAATAGGAAGAATCCAACCAAAGAATTTCTTGTTGTAATGACCAATATTGAATACCCTAGGTTTTGCTTCTCCGCGGAGTTGTCCTTCGAACCTTCAATAGCGGTAGTCAATAAACACGTCTTTTTAATAGGCTGTCTTAGACTACTAAAAAGGTATTAAGGCATTTGCACGATGGTATAATGGCATCATCGTTTTCTTAATTAAAACAATAACTGTCATAAGCCCGGGTTTAATATTAAGTCCCGCCTCTTGGATATCGGAAATTGTTATAAAATTCCTTTATCATATTTTAAGGACTAATTAAGTAACTTAATTAGTCTTAAAAATAAGATAAAAGAATTACAATTATTTTATCGTGTAGGACTAATTACGCTAATGCTAGTTAAGATAGTTCTAAAACTATGATGAAAGAATTTTATAACAATTTCCTCGATCTGAGACACGGCACTTAATATTTAACCCGTGCTTGTGACAGTTTAAATTAAGAAAACGGCTAGGTATGTCATTGTACCTAGTGTAGAAGCTTTATCATTGTAGAAATTAAGAAAAATTGCAATTTACTGAGGCAAGGAATTTGAAGTTCTCATTTGTTGAGAAATGAATATAAAGCAGGCAATAAATAAGGCGAAGCGGTCGTTAAGCCTGCCTTGATTATAAGATGTTCGCAAAAACTTAATAAGGTTTATTAGAATTTACATAAGGGTAATTTGCCACTAATTGCTATTAAAATAGCTTACTTTTTCTTCCCGTTCTTTGATTTGCCATCTTTGCCATTTTTCATCTTATTAGTGTTATTAACTTGCTTCCAAATTCCAGTTTTGTTTACTTCCTCCGATATATTTATTGATGTTAGCGGTATATTCATTATATTTCCATTGATCAAAGGTATCTGGAGGTTTTCTTGATAAGAAGGCGGGTTGCTCTTGTTCGTTTCCTATAAGGGCACAACCTAAGAAACTTCTTCAAAGAAATTGTGTACAATATTATAAAATAACTATTTTAGATGGAATTTTAAATTATGCTACTCACCATAATGAATGTACACATAACACGAAAAGAAACGTTTAGAAAAATGCTTAAATTAAAATGCATGTGTGAACGTGGCACTGTGTACATATTTTATTTTCTAAACACAATTTAAGAGTATACAACACGATTCAAATAATAAAAAACTGTAGGATGACAATGGAAACTAAAATGATTGAACTACAACATCTTAGTTCCGTCGGAAAAAGTTTAATATTTTCACATGCCATCCCACCTCAGGGTCTCCGAGCTCCCGCAGTTCATCTTGGTTCCTCTTTGTCATTTCAGGCATGACGTCATCGAGAATTTTCATCTCTCTTCTTGTGAAGAATAGGTCTAAAGCTTTTCTGATTCCAATCATCACTACTAACATCAGTGGGAAAAGTATTGACGTCGTAGAAAATGATTTAATGACCCATAAGCAGACGAGGCAAGTTAGCTGAATTAACGTGAAAATATGGACTCTCCGTATTGGAACCTGTAACAGATTGATAACATACATTTCAAACAGTGTTTTGACACATGCAAATAATAATTAAATGGGATTATACATACCTGTCTCAAGAACATGTGGTCTGGCTGATATTTCTGTGGCATAAACATGATCAAAATTCTATCAAAGAATTGTAGACCCTTGAGAGATGCAACTCCCATATAAAGGAAAACGCCAAATAATACTGGCATTGGTATATGACTTAGAACTGGCGTCAGTACTACAGAACAGCCAATCATTAGGAAGATCAAAATGTGTGTAACTCTCTGTTCTCGGACTCCTAAGAATTGTGGCTTCTCTCCCGGTGCAGCGCACTCTGACTCCACTTTTAAGGAATTTACATGATTGATGCTTAATACCGTCGCTGCAACGAACCATGGAAGACCCATAACAGAGCAGACTTGTATCAATATGGCTAGTACGAATAAGTCCAGATGATATCCACATCCTTTCTTTAGTTTATTCTCTTTACGATTCACTATAACAGCTGTGATTTGCTGATCCATGAATATTAGTATAGTCCCTAATATAGCTGGTAGTATAGCAACCAATGCCGACCACAAAGGATTTCCACTAAACGGGGTTATCACCCAATTTCTGGTAGGCAATGTGGGCTTGAATTCTGATGGTACTTCCAGTTTAGGAGTCTTTACTCCTACTTTGTAGTCCAGGAAGGACATGGATAATATTGCTATAATAACTGAAAAATCACTGATGATTTGTCGAATCTGGAAGAATATTACAATATTAATTAAGAATATTAAATAAATATCGGCAGAGTAGCAGGTAGTTAATGAAGTATTGTACCTTGGATGGAAAGAATAAGGAGTTTTTAAAATCCTTTAAAATTATTGATATGGTAAAGGTTCCCAAAAAGAGTATAATCGACATCAAATAGACATCTGGTACATAGACTTTCGTATCACATCCACCGCCAACCAAGGTTCCATTGTAGAGCTGTAATTGGATTACATACAATAATAACTGTTTGTAGACTCACAATATGTGTCACATTTCAGGGTAATTTAATTAGCGCCATACCTGGCAAGACTCTTTGTCTACAGAAGTCCAATTAAATTGCTCTGGCACTTTAGAGTAATTGCTTGGTAAACAGTAACACTCATAATTGAGAACTTCATCAGGGCGTGTCTTCAGAGGGTATTTTTTACCGATTGATATAACATTTTCCACCGCCTACAACATGATAAAATTAGAACATTGAAAATTAAAAAAATCATTTAATTAAATGTTTGTTATGATAATATTTACCTTGTAAATGAAAATGAACGCTATCAGTGTCGCAAAATTTTCTTCAGTAAATCTTGTTATGTAGCAAACTAACGCGCTGGCGTCAATAGCTACTAATATTATAAGAATGATTGTAATCCATGTCCCGATACAAAACCTAAACGACATGTAATTCCATCCAATTTGTCTGCAGAATTCAAATACTATAGTTTCGAATACTAACACCGGGCCAGTTGAGCCCAAAATAGTCAAAGGTTGGCCTGAAAAGAGGCCATAGCCCATCCCGCAAACAAAACCAGATATTAAAGATTCCATTGCGGCCATGTTTTTTCCTGTAGCTTCTCCTAGTAACCCGCCAAAGGTGATGATAGGCGACAAACAAGCGAAATATAGAAATATCCACGAAGCTATGCATTGAATGGCCAATGCATCTTTGAAGTCAGACCAATACCAAGGCATTTTGCGTTTGAGATCATTTATCAACCCCCCAAACAGCTTTCCACTTCTTGCTAAACCAGATTCCTCTCTTTGTTTTTGTTCTTCTTCCTCTTCGTCTAATTCCTCTTTTGGATTGTTGTCATTCGGACGTTTACGAGGATCTTGGGAGGGAATTGCTGCTGGAGGTTCGATACGAATAGACGGATCCCATTCGCCTGGTGGTAAGACTGTCACAGCATCGAGAAATTCATCAATGCCAGCTAAAAGATGATCTCTTTTTTTTGCTCGATAAGCGACTTCGTGGAATATTTCATCTGACATCAGTGTAGCCATTGCTCGTCCTATTTCATGGAAACTTGAATTGCTATTAGGTGGTCCTAACAGAACAAACATGAATCTTGTTGGTACAGGTACTTCAGTTAGGTCACCCATTATGGTTCCAGTTTTAAGTCGAACAAATGCTGATAGTGTTTTTTCTAGGAAATCTACTTCTCCAACTAGAATATTTGAGGCTTCCGCTCCAGGTGGTATTTTTCGCATGAAGTGGGTATTGCACTTATGATTTATGTCTCCATTCATGGGGAGGTCTCCAGAGCTATGATTTCTAGACATTGATATACTACTTGGGCTTTTCACCATACCCTCATCATGGCCTCCACCTGCAAAATATTTGTTTTTGATTATTGATGAATTTGTTACATGAACAAATAAGCCTTAATAACATAATTGCGAATTAGTTAAAGTTCAAGCGTTTTACATATAAAAGGATGAAAAATACATAAATTATGTTGTGAAACTACATAATATTTAATAGGAAAAGAACTCCCACAAGGCTGATGGACGTCTTTTGTAGCTATGCCTAGACATGGATTTATTGGAACATAACATTAGGCGTGGCGAAAGCTGACATTAGCAGAATTTACCAAAATAAGGGCTTCAGCGTAACGTTGAAATAACAATATTATAATGTTCGAGAGTGATGAAAGATAAAGTTAAAGAATGAAAACACAAATAGAAGAAACAACATTGATCAGGATAAGCGGTTACCCGCACTAGGGATGCCTAGAAAACGACTGATTTCTCCTTTGTATGAGTGCCCGCTGGCCGTACCGCCTTCTTCAACTGTAATGGAATATAACGCCAATTTTCAAAAGGATTTTAGAATGAGGGTAAAAACGATAGCATAGATTAGTTAGTAACCTTTCCACACAACACATATAAAAATACATAACATTAAAATTAGCCTTAGTGCGTGCTATTGTGAATGTTGTAAAAGGGCGTGAAGTCAGTGAGCAGTTTAGTGTCAGTTCACACGCATGGCTAACCTGGTACTGCTAGGTATGAACCTCTGGCATCTGTCGCTTGAAGAAGAGCAGTGTGAGGAGACGAGGTGGACCCCCGACAACTCCTGGAACTGGAGCGTCGAGAGCCACCTTCCTGAAAATCTGACAGGATCGGAATATCCATGTATTTGTTGCTAGAAAACTGTTATTAATAAAATCAATATAAGACATCACGTCTTTTAAAAAGTTACAGATGTAGAAAGTGAACTTACTTTTGCAAGATGAATGATTTCGTCCAATATCGGCTAGCGATCTTATTAGAGGTAGCCGTGACATGTTATTATGATTCTTTTTCTCGTGTTGATGCCTATGTCTTCTCAACAAAGCATCTTTCACTTTCTCTCGGCAATCGTATCCTAAACAACCATCAGCTACCATACTATCTAAAACATTGTCTGCGACTTGTTCTAAGGAACCTGCTTCCATATCCAGTATCACTGATCCATTTAGTAGAAGACTGCGTAGTTCAAAGAGTGAATGTAGGGACAGTGTAGCTACATGTGGTTTTGACCATCGATTGCCACCTTCTTCCACGTCCTCTTCAAACTTTATCCATCGAGCTGTTTCCTTCCATTCAAGTTCGTCACCCTCTTTGACAAGTTCCTCCATTTCAGAGAAGAGCGGATGAGACTCAAGTGTGGAATCATCGACATCTTCCCCGAGTATAAATTGCACTCTTTGAGCAGGTGGAGTCACTGAAAACAAAATTGTTACCGTCAACATTTTAAAATATATTGGTTTTAAAATGTAAATCAGAAAATTTAAATAGGGTGGAATTAAAATAAATTTGTAAGCGTTTTATTAACGAGAAATAATAAAAATCTAAGTTTCAAGGACATGCGAAAGTAATTATGACTAGGATGGTTTTGGGTACAGATTTTGATAGATAGAATTCATGCTTGTTCGGCCGTCGTTGATGAGGTGAAAGTCTAATTGAAATGGAGATTTGAAATAGAAAATGCTGTGTGGGCTGTGAAAATGGAAAACAAAGAAAGATAGACTTGTTCTCTAACGATGTCTTACATGTCTCGCCATCGTCGGTGACGCTTAGTCTTCTAACACGTGACATTAACGCCGGGCCTACGGATTGGTAATATCAATTTATATAGTCGTCCCAATTTAGAATAAAATGAAGACACACACATGGATTTACGTAATATGTGAAGTTGATACTGATAGTGGCCTATACATGGAACCTGAAACTTCTGTAAGTACCTACCTGATTTCAAAGTAAATATTGTACTTAAGTAGGCAACCACAAAGTTGGAAATTCCATTCTTGGCAGAGTCTGTAGGTACTATGGCAATCACCCAAGAGATAAACATGTATTTCAAAATGTATACGAAATACATATATTTCTAAATACATACGTATTACCATACACATTACACCCAAACATAGAACAAATAATCGTGTTTATCATACAAAGATTTGTCCTGGGTGGGAATCGAACCCACGACTATCCACTGGAACACTTACTATCGACCAGAACGGGCCAGGTAATAATACAATCCCTGTGTCGCGAGGCACAAAGTTCACGCAGACTCACACTAATTAATACTTCTGGATCACACAAATACATCACCTTACGGGAATCGAACCCGGAGCACGAAGCGGTGAGGCGACTGTATTAACCGCTAAACCACACGTGTAATCTTCATATCTATGTACACAGTTGAATAGATATTGCTTAGTAGCGTTATATCTCGTCTAACTTACGCTCTTGTTTAGATAATAACAAGAATTTATATAATAAGGGTGTAAATGAGGTGCTTTATTACGCTGTAGAGACTAACAACCCTGTTTGTGTTTATATCAAAAGAGTTAATTTCACGTACTTGGTAATTTTATTCACAGACATAAATAAAGCCACAATTTTGCAATACGATTACGGTATTACGAACCGCAGTACGAGTATTATTTCACTTAGTTAACAATTTATTGTTGTTAATATACATATGTAGTTACTATATGGTTGATTATAAAATCTTTTGAAGCCCGATTGTTTGACCTGGTTGTAAAATTCATTCAGAGAAGGTGTAGAGTACCCCGCAACACAGGGATTACATTAACAATTGCGGGCGTTGTCTTTTTAAATAAAATAAAAGATAAATTCGACCGAAAAGCCATGGTTCTGGGTACCTCACTGATGTCCGTTTGGTTACGCAACTGAGTGGACACGGACAGGTTTTTAGTTCCAAAAACTGTAGAATACTTTACCAGGTCTGTCATCTTCCTTCTCGCCATTGCGATGGTGATGTTTGTGCTTCCTGTGAGAGTGCCGCCGCGCCGGCACGTGTACGCCCACAAATACCGTGTGGGCGCGGTGACCTGAAACAGATTTATCTAATGAACAATTGCGAGGACAAACTTCAGCCTAGCCCGCTAACTTAAATTCAGAAACTTAACTAATATATACCGCAAGTGTTATAGAAAGTCTAACGCAGATGTTACAGCACTGAGCAGCTTAGCAGCGGCTTTGTTCGAGCTAGTTTTGTGTCTTATGAAGTAGTCTAGTATTAAGCAAAGTATCCATAATGCAGTAATGACTTTCCATGAGGACCCACATTTGGATGACACACCCTGCCGTAGCCAAATTACAGGATAATAGACATTCACCTTCTATATATACAATATGTAACTTAATTAACGCACACCCTCAGACACCCCAATTAGAATATTATGTTGTTATCATGATACATACACTGAATTTTTAATTTAACATGTATATGCATTGTTATTTACTAAAGTAGTTTCTTGGAATAAAGTTTATTTTTCTTTATATGTATTGATTGATGGAATTTGTATGAATACAAATAAAACTGCAATTTTAAAAGTCTTATTATTTGATTTACGGTCCATTTAAATTTATTTTGACTGTATAGGGTTAATATGACAATAATTTCCGTAGTTTTAATTATTTTGGATAAAAAATTACCCATATTTAAAATGATACGATCCTGAAATAACTATTTTCAGGATGTGCGTTAATTAAGTTGCATGTTGTAACTTAATTACAACACGACACACGACTACACAGTACCTCAGTAATACATATATATGTATTACTGAGGTACTGTGACTGTGTAGCTGACGGCGAAGAATATCATCACCCCATTTCATCCCATGGAGGGGCGTAGAAGTCGACACGAGGTAATATCTCCCAGGGAACTGTAGTTAGTATAAGATAGTTAGTAAAATCGAGATACCGAATTTGAAAACTGTCATTGTGTACGACATGTACTGTTGAGTCGTAACGCTATAACAATAATGTAGGGTTTTTGAGATTACTGTTTGATTTATGGTGTTCTACTAATAAAAACTGGGTATATTATTAGGATACTTCGAAATAGTAGAGACAGAGAGCCGGGGGAACAGAGAGCGAATCGGAGCAGTATGATTTTATTTTATTTTATTTTAATTATCTTTTATTTAGATTTTTTTGTTTCTTTCTTTTAAAACTTCTTTCTTTTATTTTGTTCTATATATAATTTTTAAGAAACGTATTGTCTTATGTATGTAATTTGTGTAGCACATTTGTGACTTACTGTGGCAGGTAGCTGAAAATCAGTGTTACAGCCATATTGTGGTTGTAACATCATGCTGAGCTGCTAGCCATTTGAGCGCACTAAATCTGTTTTAGTAACAATAATAGAGTATTTTGTACGGTATTTATATTGTACTAGCTGTGCCCCGCGGTTTTACCCGCGTTATAAATTATCACAGCTCCTCCCTCGTAGGTGATAGCGTGATAATATGTAGCCTATATGTTGACCCAACCTCTTCGTAATATTCATGCAAAGTTTGAAGTAAATCCATGCATTACTTTTTGAGTTTATCTCGGACATACATACAAACATACAGACACACAGACAAAAATTCTAAAAACTATATTATTGGCTTCGATGTCTATTGTAGAACACGCCCCAAGTATCCTTTTAAAATAATATTCAATGTACAGTTTTAAATTTCCTACGATTTTATTATATGTATAGATGTCGCCATTGTTACTCTGATTGTGTCTTTTTGAACCTATATTTATTATGTGTGCTCAATAAATATTTTTTTCCTCTTTCTTTCTTCTTCTTCTACATATTTAGGGTTTTTGCGAATGATCATCATTATCATTATGTCAGCCGAATGACGCCCACTACTGGACAAAGGCCATCCCGCAAGATTTCTACATTTTAGTTGCGTCCACCATTTGGGGAGATATAATAATAATATAATATCTATCTGGGGACAATGTCACACAGATCATCCTAGCGCTAAACTAAGCAAAGCTTTTACTATGGGTACCAGGCGACGATATACATACTTATATAGATAGATAAATACTTATATACATTGAAAACATCCATGACTCAGAAACAAATATTCGTGCTCATCACACAAATATTTGCACTTACCGGGATTCGAACCCAGGACCACCAGCTTCGTAGGCAGGATCACTACCAACTAGGCTACGGTGACCGTCAAATATGCCATAATAAGCTGTACAATTTCGGTTTTAAATCCACATTAATTGAGCAAATCTACCGTAAAATATTCACGTACGGATTGACTTCCATTGTAATAATTATAAAATAAATATGTACGTAAATAACTTATTTCTTCGTTTACTTTTCTCAATTCAAATTGAGCAGTCGTAAAAGTTTTTAAGTACCTTGTTAGGTTGGAATCGCGAATACGAGTTCGTAAGTTAAGTCAACTGAGTCGATTTAATTTCAATCTATACTAAGTTTATTGGCAGTTGAAATTTGTGTTGGTATTTATGAAATTAAACTAAGTGTTTGAGTATACAGAGCTTTGCTAAACCCGCTATTACTACGATAATGGGGAATGTCTCATAATTATTTCATTGTTTATATTTATTTTCTCATCTCATATCTCGTTGGTCTAGTTACCGAAGCCATATGGAATGAGGTCCTAGATTAAAATCCGTCGGGCGATAGTATAGTTTAGATTTTAAGTCTGGAAGTTCATGCTCGTGCCTCGCAGAGCGACTGAAGCTTAAATTTCTGCGCTTAATCTCTCTCGCGTCTAGAATAGTCTGTATATAATATAATTTGATGAATTAATCAAAATCACAATTATTCCGTACATGCCGGTCAAGAGCGCGTTGTGGCATCCAGTTTCAAATAGTACCGATAAAGTGCCCTCTCTGATTCAGAAAGGGCCACGTTGCGCCACCAAAAGTTGCACAAAACGACCCTAAAATAATCGAGCATCCCTACCTCTGTATCCGCCCACAGTACAGATTCGAATACCAAAAGAAGTGCCCTCCAGTGCGGCTACTTAGTTTGTAATTATATTTGGCTAGGCAATTTAAGCCCACGCGCTATAGTCCGGCGATCAAACATCCTAGAAAAGCACCCTAGGCTAACTGTAAACATTATGTTATAAAAAAGATGAAATAGAGAAAGCACCTGGCTTTGCGTACACACTGCTTTTTTTATAAGGCAGGGGAATGGCAACTCATCCCATCCGCAAAACGTTTCTGCGGGTGGTTATGTTGGACTCACACTGACTAAACCTAACCTGCCGTGGACTTCTCCTGACGCCTGATGGGGGAGAACATGTCCTGCGTAGAATAAGGGATCGCATTGTAAGGGATATTAGTTGTCAAACATCAACAACTAATATTTTTTCTGCTGTGATCATGCCAACGGATGCCAGACGCCTTTGTTTAACGATATATTAACGATAATTTAACTAAAATACTCAATATGATTGTGTAAAAGTCTACCGAGGCAATAAAATTTACATTCCACCAAACACACCACCAGGTGTTTGTATTTTTCGCCAACATTTTTTCAGCCCACAATAACTTGTTTAATAAATGTCCCCACAAAATAAATTATCCCATAAAATGTCAATGAAGCGGCATCTAACAATAAAACCATAATGTAGCGATAATGTCCTTATTTGCCTCACTTCCAACCTAATTTACCTTTGGTATTTGGGCAAACATTGCAATTAATCGACAGGGCCGGTGCGGTTCAGCAGTTTGTAGGGGCGGCAAAAGATTCAAACGCTCCCCTTTCGTTGCCTTACAGAGCTTGCATTATGAGATATAGACTCAAGTCTCACTTTAGCGTTCATCCAATCCCCATGCTAGCAGTCATACGAGTAGACTACTGTCCTTCTGTAATTTCATTGGTTAAATGCTGTAGTCTTCTCAGCCATGCTAGCTACGCTGTTCATCTTTGGTTTAAACATAGTTGTAAAATTTAGTCTTAATAGATGAGAATCGTCTTTAAATGTTTATTAATGTATGGGAAAGAACCAAAGTAGTTTGCGATGTGATATTGTATATCACATCGCAAACTACTTTCACTGTGGGTCTAGTGTTAAGTGATCGTATCCATATTCCTGCAACAGCATCGGCTCCCTGGCGGCAAAGAATGTAGTTCTTTTCTATTTCCGTACCCAATGTTCTTTAAGTAAGTTGTGACACGTACTGTATGAAATGGGAGGAACATTTTGCTTTCATTTCAAACTTCTTCAGTGTCTCAGATAAGGGAACTGGAGTCGCAGCACAGTTCTATTAATGGCCCTTATTTAACCTACAAATATGCTTCAACGTTTGCAAAACAGAAGGAATGCCAACATTAATAGCGGCACAATAAAGCGTTACAGTGATTCCCACACTAGATCCGGCCCAGCAATTTGGGGAAGTAATGTGCTTCCTCTTTACCTTGAGCATGGCTAATTAATTGCATTATCGGAATTCTATCGGCACTTGTTATATAGTTCGATGTGTTGGTAAAGTAAAATGAGCTCAAGTTTTATTGAAGTTAATTCTAGGACTTTCCACGAATTGTTTTTATTATATTGTATATTTTATACGAATTTAATATAATTTAGGTGAGTCAAAGTAAGATAATTAGGCCCTGTCCTAATTTTGACTAAGGCTTAAAAGTGTTTTTGGGATTTTGCTGCCAATAAAACATCCTGTAGATTCTTAAAATCAGCGCACTGTTTGTTAGGCTTCCAGTGTGAAGATGTGTTGGACCTGCACTTTCCTCGAAGAGTCGAATGCCGTCCTATCGGATTATGTCAGAGAGGGAACGAAGTGTTTGCCCACACACTATAAACTATAGTATGTTTTGAGTAATCAAAAATCTCCGACTAGTCTCCGTTGAGAATGGCCACCGTAGCTTAAAATTAGCATGGGTTACTATTGTCTTGGTAAGGGTGCACTTGCGTACAACACTTCGACCCTTCAGGATCTTTTGTACTTATTCGGCTCTGGCTATTATGCAAGACTTCAAGAGGAATTATGTATCAGGCAGATTATTGTGATACTGATATTGTTATTGTGTGTGGGCTAAAAGTGATTATAATAGTAGTATAAGAATAAAGTTATAGTAGCTTTATTTAGTCTTATTAAAATATTGGAAACAGTTTACGGGAATCTATATAAATTATGGGATATTGAGTTAATTACGACAGGAATTTGTACTTATGGTATGGAAATGGAAATCCGTAGTGATTTTGGGACTTTTCTGTAAAAAGAAAAATTTCTCAGCATCACCCCGAAGTCTGGAAGTTGGTGGTATTATACCCCCGTGCCTTGTCGCTAGGTGTTCCATCGGATCATGAGAGTGATGGAATAGAAAGTGCTCCTGTGTTTGCGCACACACTTGTGAACTATAATATATCCCGCGCATATGGCTAATCTCTATTTAGTCTGGCCGCCATAGCCGAAATTTGGCTAGGAGGACATTATTACTATTTGATTGTGATTCATAAATCTTCGAAGAATTTTACCATAATGCTACCCAAGCGTAGCTATTGCGGTCTATTGGCCCATAAAAAATATTTCCTTACACAAAATTTCATTCGAACGCTCCGAAAATATAAAAGAGAGGAAAAATAAGCGTAATATTTTCCTTTTTTTCTGGACTTTTTAGCGGATGAGAATAAAAGAGACACGTTTCGTTCATTGTATTTTATTATTGTCACGCTGTTTAAATATGTAATGAAAGAGCGGACAGGTAGCTCTGAAGTTTTGTTGCTGTATATTGCTAGATTTAACTTCCTCGTTGGTTTAGCGGTAGCGTTTTCAAACGCAGTTAATGACGTCCTAGATTGAAACCCGAAAGTGTTATTGCTACATTTCATATATTGACGGTCACCGTAGCCTAGTTGGTAGTGCTCATGCCTACGAAGCTGGTGGTCCTGGGTTCGAATCCCGGTAAGTGCAAATATTTGTGTGATGAGCACGAATATTTGTTACTGAGTCATGGATGTTTACTATGTATTTAAGTATTTATCAATCAATATAAGTATGTATATCGTCGCCTGGTACCCATAGTACAAGCTTTGCTTAGTTTGGGGCTAGGACGATCTGTGTAAAAAAAAAGTCCTGGCAAGAGAAGCACTCAGTAGCAGCCTGGAGTCTTGGCGGTGCCTCCGAAGAGCATTTAAAAATTCTCGGTCCTGCGCCTGATCTCTCCCCGGTTGTGACAGATAGCGGCCATTGAATAAGGAGAGTGAGAATAGAGAGTGCCAGGTGCACTCTCTAACCCTCACTACCTATTTTTGTATGAGGAAATATTTTGAATAGGCCAATACACCACAATCGCTACGACCCGGTTTATACCAAGACTCCTGCACAAGTGTCTTAGGCGTCATAGTCCTGCAAAGTTGGACAGTTTCCGTTGAGATCGGCCGCCGTTGCGAAATTCGGCTAGAAGCACTATTATACAAGATTTTGTATCTTTCTCACCGGTATGGTTAAAATGTTGTATCGGTATATTTCAAGAGCGGTATAAGGCTAATACAATGGGGTGTTACTGATACTCCATTGCTACTGTGCCATTACTAAACCGCCGTATTACATCAGCACCTATGCTATTCTATTACGGGGCTATAAAACAACGTTTTCTTTGCCAAATGTCATCGTATAATGATGTTTTAGCATCTACAGGGCAGATTGGTACAATTGTCAGTATTCGGTTATCTGCATTGCTTGTCCGACTTAAAAAAGATCTCAATTCAATCGGCATTATTTTTCGTGTACCCACCGGCACTTGAGATCCTATTTCCGATGTGCTTCCACAGCTTGTAAGGTGGTTCCACAAAAGGATTTGGTTTTTAAGCCCATCTACAATAATATGAGCAATTTCTAAGATTGCAAACTTATTTGATTGCCAAGTCAGAAGTACCCTAAACCGGCAAGCATATATGAAGAATAGTGTTGAAAATAACTAAAGTAACTGAATTAGACTGACTGTCATTTACGGTCAAATTGGTAAAAAAAATTCATTTTCAGTTGTTTTGATTTCAGTAATATTTTAGTAACTTTTAAGTTTTTGTCATTGATAAAACACTACAACTTTTAAATTGAAACAAAAAATAAGATTTAATGATTTACGAGTAGGTATAGTATTATTATATAGTGTTAATCATTTTTCATTTCTAATCGTGCGTGCTCGCGCACCTACTTTAATGTAGTCTTATCCTCTTATGATATTAGTACAAAATAAAACGTTGCTTCATTTAAACTTTCATATAAATTGGGTACATAAATAATTAAATAATTGGGTGGTAGCCGAGAATAGACAACAATATTTGAGTCAAATTGACTGAATTTGAACGTAAATGAGCGGTCATTAAAGGTTTATGACAATTGTGACTAATCATATTCAGTCATTTTACATCTCTAATGAAGAATATAATGACAGTAAACGGGGCAAAAGAAAGAGGTGTGTAAAGATGGAAATGCGTTCTTTCCGTTTTTTCTTACCCCTCTGGGAAACATGCATGCATGTATGTAATTTGATTGCCTTCCTTATTGAATTTACATGTATGCCCGTGCCAACTATATATAATACTATAATGGAATGTAGAAATTCAATTTAATATATTATTCGGTACAGACGCCAGCACGTTCCGTTGACGCGCGTTTGAAGCGATACAGACGCGTTTCTAAAACGCGTAGACGCACGACGGCGCGTTTAAAAAACGTGATGTGCACTGGCTCTAAAACAAAACAAAGCTTCAAACGACAGTTTAAAATCAATTTCCGATATAAGAATACCGACGTAACTTTAAAAACCAATTTCTACTTAACTGTCTGTAGTCGTATACAGGCGCTAGGGAAAGCAGGTAGAAACACACACATATATATCTAATACTAACCGAAATAATCCCTGAAATTCACAATCAAATATTTACGAAACAAATACTTAGAGGGGCAAAAAAGTGCCGCAGGCGTTGAAGCGTGCTTGGAAACGTATTGAAGATACCAAAGGGTCCTTAAACGCTGACACTAAAGGAAGACCTCTAGAGAAGAGTCTTAGCTTTCCATTATTTATAACGATACCTTTGAAGTTCATAAGAATAATAAATAAAGGTGTCTTAGTTTTGTCTGAATAACACCAAGTTATTCGAATCCCTCAGGAAAGTAACGATCTCGAAATTCGCTTCCTTTCGGATTGCGTGGGAAAGACTAAATCCTTATAGGTGGAATTACTTAGGCACAGTCAACTTGATGGATAGAGCTCAAAAATTGTTCTATTAACGCAATAATTTCAGCTTTGTCCGTCATGTTAAACGTGGTACATAATAGTAAGTACAAATGGCCAAAAATATTGTTTAACTTATTTATTACTGTCTCCAACTGTCTCATGGACGTGAGTAGAGTGCCAATGACTGGATTCAAATTTTTGAGGTTCTCTGGAAAAGAAATAAAATATTAACGTATTATGACGGGCCAGTGGCGTGGTTTGTAAATACTTGCACGCTGCAGGTCGTGGGTTCGATTCCCATCCAGGACAGATATTTGCGTGTAGGACTATGTCTGTTTGTTCTGTGTTTGAATGTAATTATCTATATAAATATTTATTTACAAAAGAAAATTAGTATATGTGGTATATCAGTTATGTGGTTTCATAGTACAAGCTTATAGTTTGGGCTAAGATGTATGGGAATAATGTCCCAAGATATTATTATTATTCTTAAGTATCTATGTAATCTTTAACGATTATTATTCCTACTTACTTACTCTTGAAGTTACATTCACAAATTTAATTATACCTAGTAGGTATATAAACATTTTCTGAGTGATTATGACTAAATGATATAACTTGGCACAATTTTAAAGGTACGTACTCATTGTTGGAGTAACAAGCATTCTTCTCTTCTTTGCTATGGCAGTTTCTCTAACGGTATAACCCTACAGCCATTCTAAAGACAATATACAGGGACTGATTCTCATAAAAAGGATTGTTTCTTTACGTCATATTGGCAAATATCAGCATATGACTGCGATCAAAACTTTTTTACGAGAACATCGTCCTATTTTATTTCATTTATTGTCTTCGTAGACTATTTTGCGATGTTGTTCTTATAATGTCGCTAAAGTGGATTTCTGTAATGAGAGTTGAAATTAGTTTTAAGGGATCCAAAGAGAATTAAGATTATCTGGCTTAGAAGTTTGACGATTTGCTGTGACGACGTGAGAATTGTTATGTGATAAGGAGGATGGATACATATCATATTATGAGAAAAACAGTTAAAGTTAGTATTGACGATAGCTGATGGAAAAGACTAGTACATATTGTGAAATTAAGGGCAAGTGACTATTGATGGAATGGGGCAATGACTACTTCTTTTTAATTTTCTTTTCCCAAAAGTATAAAATATTAAGTATATTAATATTTTATACTTATATTTAAGTATATTAAATAATATTAAGTATATTAAATAATAAAAGAGTTTGTAACAGTTAGTTTGGTTACAAATCTAAGTAATTAGATTTTTAACTAAAGTAACTATAGTCGGTAAGCAAAAATTAGATGACAAAATTTGCATATATTTGAGTGCAAAATGTGAATTTAGGTAGCTACAGTATGCTGGCTGGTGGTTGACGGTAAAAAATATTAGCATCCCGAACCATCCCGTGGACGCAGTGTTACTGTATACTATGACCACCATACTACGATCGCCAACCCATCTAACAAGCCAGTCAAATATTACTCCATTGTGGATATCCATGGAGGCTTTTGTCCAGCTGTGGTCATCTGTAGGCTGATATGAGTACACCGGTGTAGCAGATTCACTTCTGTTTTTAAGATATTTCATTTGGAATTGATTGATTTGACAGCTTTTTAGTATTCGAACTACGAATAAATTTGCGTAATGATAAAATGATGCAGACGCGTAATTGTGTTTACAATTGCTTTTAATGTCCTATGAAGCAGTGAAGGGTGTAAATGTCGTATAGTTGGTTATGAATCTTATTAACTAATATTATAAACTAGCTGTGCCCCGCTAAACTTTATAATTAATAACCTATATGAAAATCCAGGGAGTCAGCTAACACCATACCGAATTTTATTAAAATCGCTCCAGCCGTTTAGACGTGAAGAAGTAACAAACATACACACTCACACACTCACAAGCTTTCGCCTTTATAATATTAGTGTGATTATTATTAGTATTAACTATTATAGTTATGTGACCATGCCAGACGATCATTATTCCATAGATCAAACATATTATTTTAATGATATCCTAGGATAGACTTAACTACGCGTTTCCTTAACTATATTCATATTTTTTTACTATTTAAAGAGTATGTAGTTACGAGAACTGTTAACCATAATAATTTAAAATCACGGTAATTACACATTACAGTATTAGTTTACACGTGTGGCGCAATGTAAGACTTAAGTCAAGACTGTCGCCTCGCCGCTTCGTATCCCGGGTTCTATTACCGCACAGGATAACTATTTGTGGGATTCAAAAGTAGTAATTCTGAGTCTGTGTGCTTTGTGTCAATTATATAATTTTTAAAGTAAGTACCTTGCGACACGGGGATTAATTTCATTAGTGCGGCTGTTATCCAATAGAATATCTACCTTTATTTCAGTAAATATACATTTATGTATTTAAGGATAGTCAACGTTACAAACACTCATGTATTTATAAAGACACGCACATACTTAAAAATAATAGTGCTGGAACGCTTAAGTTCTTATTTATAATAATGCCGTGATCCGCCGCCATTAACCATGTATCTAATCCCTGCTCAACCACTTGAACCCCGCTCAACTATTTCTTTATTTAAAAACCCTATTTAAAGGTTTATCAGCTAAGTAACGTCATTTTATTTTACTCTGCAACATTTCTGGGACTGGTATAGAGCTTGACCAAAAGAGCTTGGCTGGTTGTTAAAGACAATCACAGCATTCGATTTTTTTTGTATCATATATATAAATACAGGACTTATAGATGACATGATATTAATACATATTACTTAAATATTCGATTTTAGAATGAAAATGCAATATTTGCATAAATCTCATCTCGCCGTCGATCTCGATCGTAAGCACCGGGAAATCTTATCGGCGTCGAAATCAGGTCAAGTGCAAGGTCGCGCCGACTTGAGATTTGTAATTTAAGGACTAGTTAATTTAAAATTAATTGAATTCGTGTCCATTAGGTAATGAACTAATTATTTTGAAATGTTAAGGTAGATATAGATTTAGGTAGGTAAGGATGCCAGCACATCCAGCTAACCCAATCTGTCAGATTTCTTTTATAGATTTTCAACTTTCAATTGGGGAAATTTGACAGATTGGGGTAGCTTGTTGTGCTGGCGTCTGTACATATTTATATAGAAAGAAAGATGTTATTAACGGCAAGCTTCGCGCTAGTAGATAGTAAGTTAAATGAATGCTTTCCTTAGGACGGGCCTGTTGGCTTGATTGGCAAATGCTTGCTTTTCACGCTGCCGGAGGTAGTGGGTTCGATTCCCACCCAGGACAGATGTATGCATGAAGATGTCAGTTTGTCCTGAGTCTGGGTGTCGTTATATAAGTATATATTAAGTATGTATTTACGGTAAAAAAGGAGTATATGTAGTATATCAGTTATCTGGATTCCATAGTACAAGTTCTGCTTAGTTTAGAATCAGATGGCCGTGTGTAAATAATGTCCCATGTTATTATTACCTCCCAGGATATTATATTATACAAATATCTTTCGATTTTACCCATGTTTTGACTGACTTATGTAAACTTTTGACCGCTAGATTCATGAATAGATGAGAAACCATAATGTCACAGTACAACATCTATGTCTACAGTAGAATGGTAGAAGTTGCAGGTTTGAGTTCTTACTATTTAGTTAGCTTTAATTTATATACTATATATCTATAATGCAGAAAATATATCAACACTAAAAAAAATACCAATTTGTCTTTCATACATAATTGCCTATCTAGGAAAAATGAGAGTTTCGATCGTAGTGATTAGTTTGTAATAGAGTTCGAAATGAGTTTATCGCAGTTTTATAGGGCTTGTAAAACCTAGTTCCGGCGGACAAAAGTAAAGTAACCTAGCTAGCTACCAAGTTTAATTAGTTCCCTGATAATGTTAAAAAAGCATTACGTATATTGCTCGGAAGATCTCAAAAAAAAAACACGTGACTTATACATGTGATTTCTTTTTCACATTTGTTCGACTGTCGAATTTATTTCAATCGAGAAACAAAATCAATAAAACAGATTAAATTTTAAACTTGTGCCAATCATTTGGGTGAGGCTAGGTTAGAATAGTGATTAATCAGATCTCCTCTTTTGTTAGTAAATATTGCTCATTTAAAATAAGTTCGACAGTCAAACAAATGATAAAATAATATCCTACTAACTATCGAACTAATGAGAACAAATGATATTTGTCTCTGGTTGAGCTGTAGGCGATCCGGCCACAGGTAGCGGATAGAGCAATGGCTCAAAATATGGTCAGCTAACCGCTGCCAATATATTGGGAAAGCAGTCCCTGATCAAGCAGCGACAGAGCTAACAGGGGCGGAGCTTAGTCCGGTGGAACGGGCTGACTTACAAAATCTGAAAAGGTCCGGAGATTGTATCTCGCTGTAGTTGAATACATTTAGAGTTCTAGTGCTGGAATCAGGTTGCCATGGTAGCGTTATTTTACTTTAACACTTCCTTAGTCCAGCAGCCGTCTCTTTGGAGAAACGAAAAGAGCATGTCTCGCAAATTGGATAATGTTTGTTAAGCATGTTTGTCAACTGCCGCTGAGGGTCGCACATTTTGAGTTATTGCTGAAATTTTTATATACTACTATTTTAATTAGGTAGACTGGGTACGGTTGTGCCAGGGTACGGTAGTGACAGTGCTCATAACAGCGAAACTATACGGAATACGCCGAAGGGTTCAAGGGAAGAGAGACGCGGCTTGCAAGTATGAACGTGTTCCCCAGTATTGTGTCAGCAAGGGCGCGATGCTGGCGTAAGCATTAGCCTACATTGCTTTTCACCAGCCAAAAGTAAGTTTTTTCGTTTGATTTATTTTAATATTTACTATTTTTTTATACCTACAGGTAAGTTATGTCGTATTTTTTTTATCTTATAAGTTGAACATTAGTAGTTTTCTAAGAGTGATTACTTTTTACGTAGATTGTTCGGCCGATTCCTGATGATTTTTTGTTCTCGAAATTCTGTGTTGGGTACGGTTGTGACAAGTTTTGTGGGTACGGTTGTGACATATATTTATTCGTTTTTCTTGTCTTCAGATGCCCAGAAAACGCTTCCGGAAGACCGAACGAGCGCAGGCACAGACCAGTCAGTATGAAGATACTTACGACGAAGTTAAGCGTCTATAAGGAGAGTGGCAGAAATGCATCAAATTGTGACAAAATTAGATCAAGTGCCAAGGCACATGTGGACACTGGTCCCACGTAGAGTGTGCAGGTGAACCGTGAAAGTCACTTTTACATTTTTCACAGCTGTGATGATGAATATGACTAGATCTCAGTCTAGGAAACTTTTTTTTGGTAAAGTTAAATGTATTAATATAGTAAATAATTAAAGTAAAAACGTATAAACCTATAATTATATCTACTAAAACTTTATCCAGTTACCTAAAGTAAATTGAAGTTTAGTTAAGGATTCTAAGTGTATGAGTAAGACTGTATAATATTAGTTGAAACAGCGCCTTAATACTTATAAGAACAGAAATGATCTTAGATTCCAGTTTATTTGCTATATGAATGTTAACTTTGTTTAGAAGAAGATTATATTATGTTATGGTAGATGAATATGTTTAGAAGAAGATTTTGTTTTGTTATGGTACATTTTATTAAAATAAAAGTCATTATAAACCATTTTGATGTGTATTTATGCCTGTCACTACTGACCCCAACCACTGTCACAACCGTCCTTGGGATGTGGTCGGTTGTGACAATTTTCCTTTTTTTTTTATAATCATTCTATGACTTATACAGCGTATTTAAGGATCATACATTGTTATTTTTATGTAAAGAAATAAACAAGTTACGGTTCGTGTTAAATTTTTCCCAGCTAACTGATAAATTAACATAATTATTGGCCACCAAACCAAAATTGTCACAACTGTACCCAGTAGGTACCTACCTCTTTGATTCATTTTTAACTCAGAATCACTTTTTTTTTTTTTTTTTTTTTGATAAGGCAGGGGGAATGCTAATGCATGCCACCCGCAAAAAGTGTCTGCGGGTGGGTATGTCGGACTCGCACCGACTAAACCTAACCTGCCGTGGACTTCTTCTGGCGCCTGATGGGGGGAGCCCCGGGAACGCGGGTATGCTGCTCCGGTGCCCCCCTTTTGCGCCGTGTCCCAGATGGTCGGGACACGCACCCGGGGAGGACTGTGAGTTGCCCTCCCCATTTGCCGACTCCTGCCAGTACGGCACAGCGACTGTGCCACAAACAGTTCGCTGTCTTCCCGGGGCTGCTTGCATATGGCGGCAGTAGAGGACACTTCTCATACTGCCACCGCAACCCCAACTCAGAATCACTGGTTATCAGTTTTAGTTGGCAACACAAAAAGTGTTTTGGCAGGTGCTAAAATTATTCAAGTGCCACTGAATTTTAATGACAGTGCCATCTGGTCCAAGAGCCACCCTTGGAATAATTACTATTTTAAGAGATGAAGCCTTAGCGTGTCAAATTGAAATCTGTTTCGATGAGCTATATAAAACATGTTCCAATTTGGAATTGTAATAGGTAATACAATTCCAAATTATATATATATTTTAATTTTCAGTGTTTCTTTTTTGCGTACCTACGTAAGAAGTCGTATTCCTACTACTACTTCACCTAAAGTGGATGCTTCGTTAGTGGAGGCAGATGTCAATATAAGGAACGGAAAACAATTTTTATTCCTAAATATAATCTGTCTGTCATGATTTTTGTGTTTGTTATTTCTTTTTATTAGGTTTATCGTACCATCCCGAACCTAAAAAGTAAATCTATACCGCGCAGTATACCTCCATATAATTATGTAACGGTAAGGAGCGTGATATAACTAAACTATACGACTTGTTTATCATTAGTTTCCAAAGAATGCACATAACTAAATAATTAGAGGTTAAACACAGGCCAGAATGCGCTCAGTTTAATTTCTATTATCAACGCGTAATTAAACTCGGTCTAGAGTGGAGTGAGATTAATTTCTAATTAGGTAGGTCCCGTCAAAGTCTAACAAACTTACATAGTTACTTGTTTAATTTTTTGACTAGTAATCTTATAATCAATAATATATTTTTCATTATACGTTGTAGAATACCATTTATAACTTGAAGTATAAAACCATATTTTGTAAGTAAACTTAGTTTGGGATAGCGTGAAACCGTTTTTAATAATGATATAAAAATAATTAAAGTTGTATTATTTATTTTATAACACTGTTACAATATTTACAGCTAGTTTCCGAATACTGAATAAATCTTACTCTATGCTAAAGTACGGGACTCGATACTGTAACATAAGAAAACCTGGGTGTCCTAGGAAAGTGACATGTTTGGGCGCTTCAAGAGATTACCTAACTGTTATAAAGACAGACATACTAGAACTAGCTGATTTCATTCCATTTATAACTTGAAGTATAAAACAATAGTCTGTAGATAGACATGGTTTCAGAAAGCGTGAAAGCGTTTGTAAAATCATAAATCTTTATTTGTATAAATGTGGTGAATACAGGTGTTATTGTTTACATTATTTAAGTTTCACACATTTGCCATATTGTAAATGGCATACAAATGTTGTACTTACGAACTAGGTAGGTATATTTAACTCAAAATATTAACTCATCTAAGCATAATCACTAACATATAAGCATAATTGTTCAATTATTTATTTTAAAAGGTTGTTACAACTTGTGACCGAATACTGAACGTATTGACTTAGTCTGTGCTTACTTACTCATGCTAGATGTTCTCACCGTTCCATAGGCGAGGTTAACCAACTAGGCTCGCGGTCAGTCCACAGATGTGTGACCAGTAAAGTGGTTTAATGTCTGAGCGTCTCCGTGCTTCGGAGCGCACGTTAAGCTGTCGGTCTCGGTTGTAGTCTTTAGACAACAGTCGTTAAGGCAGTTCAGAGGCCTACTGGGCGGCTTGAACAACTCTGACACTAGGGTAACCACTGCCCATATAAGTAAGTAAGGTAATCTGGGCGTCCTTGGCGAGTAACATGTGTGGACGCTTCCAGAGATTAACTATACTATACTAAATACAGAAATATTACGACTGGTTAATGTTACCAACATTAAACAGTCGTAGTATGTCTAGATAAACCGAACCGTAAATTTGAGAAACAACCGTAACGCAAACTTACTGCTCATTAAAATATAAATGTAGGCGATGGACCTTGTGTTAAGAAGATTTTAATTAATGTTTAATTTACCTTGCAGATAAAGACAAATGTAATTATGTTTTTTTACCTATCGCTACTTTTAAAGAGCCCTCTAAACATAGCCACATTTTTGAAAAACTCAGACCATATTTATTTGAATGTTGACGCGTGACGTAGTTCCCTCGAGGCCCTTCAAACAAACACCAAACAAGGTATAAAATTAGATCATTCCGGAAAAATGGACAAATTTACCTAAAGTGTATGAGTGCTATACTTTTCACAAATACTAGTAAATATTATACACGTGTCATAAAAAAGAAGAATACTGAAATTTGGTTTGTATGAGTTTTATATATTTTTAAATTGCGGGCAGTTTAAAATTATAATGGTGTTCCATATATTGTTGGAGTATTCCAATTTTTAACTTAAATTTTCGTTTTTATATCCAAAAAAATAATGTTTATTTTCAAATTCTGTTGGCATTTCTGCATTTGATCACATTTCTTTTAAAAATCGATTTTTAAATATAAATTTTTGACTAAGCCGTGTGACGGACAGCCTACCCTACCAAAGATATTTATTTCTAACAAAAATGTATACCTCGCCTACGGAGCCGCCCAAGTCGTGGCGTTGCTGGATTCAGGGCATAGTCGGCATGTTGTGGCTGCACGATTGCATCTTAGCCTCTCAGCTGTCAATAGTGTGTATCAGCGTTATCGAATGAGTATGTTTACTCGCTATCCAGGATCTGGTAGATATTGAGTCACGCCTGATTAAGACGATCAGTATTTGTATCAGTGTATCTAAGAAATCCTCAGTTTAACTTTCAAATGCAGCAGCGGCTCCGTCAGATACGAGGATTGATTTTGAGCGGTTCTACCATTGGATAAAGATTGGCGGAGCGTGGCCTGTAACCTCATAACCCAAGTCATTAGCTGGGTTATGTAAAACTTAATGAGCCAGCTAATTTACTTTAACATACTTTCTTTATTATAAAACATCCAAATAATGAAACAAAATGTTAGAGTTCACAAAACATGTTTTTGTTATTTGCGGTATCGGAATCCTCCACCTCCCGACAACAAATTTCAAAGAGAATATTAATTAACCGCGTTGACATTTAATTCCTTTGTGTTGTCAGAATCTTTTAATATCTAATTTAAATTAGTAAATACCACATTAGTATAATAATGTAAGCTTAGTGAAGGTAAGTACTGTGTTTTTTTTTACGTGGTGGAAATTCTCAAATCGCATGTTCGTCGCTTGGGGAGGCGGAGGGGTATGTAGGGCTCGACCCACTAAAACCACGATGGTAGCCATCCTCACAGTGCTTGTAGCGGGGGCTCTGCCTACTCGTGAATTATAACACCAGTACCCCCACCGTACATTGTAGCCTCATCGAGGCTCTCACCCGGGGAGGGGAGGGGGCATGAGTGCCTCCTCCCCTCCCCAGCACAAGCGTGTTTAGGCAACCTGAGCTACAGCAGGTTATCTCTTCCCGAGACCGTTTAAACAAGACGAGTGGATTTCCCCTTCTCCAAACGCCAGCGGTCCCAGGGGAAGGTAAGTACCTATACTAAGCTTACATAGAAAAGGCAGGCAGGTGCCAATATAGGAGTACAGCTACATAAACATCCACGTGTACTTCTCGAGTGCACGGGCTTTTACCATTCAGAATAGTTATATCCAACAAGAAAGAAGTTATTGTTCATTGAACAAGTTATTGTTCCCTAATGAAACGCCAACCTTCCAAGTTGGTACATCCTGGGTATTTGCTAGCAACTCCTCAATTCTGAAGACTTACTAGCAAATAGCGAAAACGTCACCCCCAATACGCTGTCATTCGTACCGTGGCTGAGGAGGTGTTCAGTCACTAACAATGCTTTTCTGATATCAGGGCACCTCGAAAAGTAACTTCTGCGCTTCGGTAGGCCTGCAGGGTTCTGCCAGTTAGCAACTGTATACTTCCCTACTCGTGGGACCAATATAAATAATGCCAATTTAAAATTCATACCACAGAACAGCGCTGAATTATCAGCAGAAATCACAAGCTCCTGGCAGCATGAGAATTACTTCTATCGCTGCTAGTCTACTAAATCTCAGACCACTGCACTTAGTGCTTCATCAGGTGCTGCAGCAACAGCCATAAGCCAACAGGGAAAATCTCAGCGCCTCACGGATGACTTAAAGAAGACGCTCCTAATGACAATCGCGATATGTGACATAATCCCAAAAACTTCCGTAGCTGTTAAAAACCACGCCATCCAAATTCAAGAAAAAGCTAAGGACAGCTCTGGGACTCATGAAGTTCAGATTTACAAGGACGGATCGAAAACATATAAAGACATTACAAACAATGGGCGAACATGAAGATATCCGTTGATTTTCTATTATTTCGTCAATTCCGGAGGTTTATCAATAAACGAGGCCTCCGGTCCTTGATATATAACGAGCCCTTTCTCAATATTTTGAAGTAAATTGAACAAATTGACAATACAATACAATCAAACAAGCTTCTCGAGGGGATCAAGTGAGTTAAATGTATTATTAAATGCTTCGAGACAATCTTAACAACAGGCCTATTTTCGTAAAAGATAATGAATCTTATTCTTAGAAATAAAGGTCAATTTTGCGTTGGGGACAAACAATACGTTACATACATAGCTATATAATAGATATCTTCCTTCTTTTTAAGTGTGTTAAAAATATCTCAGGATCTATACTACAGCTTCCGTCATTCAGGCATTGTGTTTCAATATCTTCGATGTCAAGTTCCTTAGTTGTGTTTTAAGTGTAGATATTTTGTATTGGAATTTAACCAGATCAATAAGTTTGTCCCGAGATAGGAGAACATATGAAGGCGTAGGTAATCGAATTATATATTTAACATACACTGTAGATCTTTCCTTCTCACAGTCGATTACCATAATTTCAAGTAGTTTCATTACAACCGTACCGATAAAAAGCCCCCTCATGGCCGGGGGGCCGCGTCATGTTATTAACGTAGAGCGAAAGTTGCACTAAACTTCCCCAAAAAGCCATGATCTCTCGCCCTCTCCCCGCCAGTAATCGCCCAGAGTCGAGGTTCGAACCCCACAGGGGGTGCCCTCCGGCGCGGGTTACCTACTTAGTTTGCTAGACGGCTCGAGCCCTCCGCTCGCCTCTATTGTCCGGTGAAGTAGTGAAAGCCTTCTAGGCTAACTATAGCATCACGTCCAAAAAAAAAAAGTTTCATTACTTTCATAAGGTAAGAAGTACAGTCAATACCACTTTAGTTAATACTTTTTTACTATGAAAACAAGGTTGGTTTTTGTAGTAAAGCAGTGTATCACCACGCTATACAGACGCTGTAAAGTTAAAGCGTGGCCGCCAAAGTGACGTAGAAAAGTAGGTATAAATTATTTTGGCGGATACACTAAAAATCTTGCCGTGTGGTTTCCGGCCCAGTAAAAATAACAGGTCCACCCCATATCATCCCGAGGGTATCGTAAAATGGGGCCTAAGGGATACATCAGGTAGTCGGGCAGGAGCTCCACCTGTGTACGGTTTACAACCTAACTGCGGTCGCTAACTCGCATGCCAAGCGCGGTGACTACGGTAAACCCCTCCAAGTGGTAACGTTATAGAAAGTTGGAGGAGGCCTATGTCCAGCAGTGGACGATATCCGGCTTGGAACTCCGCTTGCTTCTATTAACCGGAGAGGCAGAGACAAGCCTCTTACGCTAATGTTTAAAATAAAACATAAATCTCCCGGGAGAGCCCAGAACATGTACAGACGCCAGCACATGAAGCTACCCCAATCTGTCAAATTTCTTTTATAGATTTTCAATTTTATCACAAAAGTATAAGGTTCACTTTCAATTGGGGAAATTTGTAAGATTGGGGTAGCTTGATGTGCTGGCGTCTGTATGTGCCGTCTGCGTGTGTATGTGAGGTTTCATTAAACTGCAGAACAAACCGGGACATATATATTAATTTTTAATGAAATTTCATAAATGATAACAAATTAGTAGTTTTAATTCATTGATATTATGTAAAAAAAGCATTGCAATAGTAGTATACGTAGCATCACTTTTTTATTTTGTTGAAAACTTTGTTTAACATTATCCAAGCATACAAAAAGAGGAGCCTGATTTATGAATAAAAACGTTTTAGAGTAAGTATAGGTAAGTGTTTGTCACTTGGGAAATGAGTTATTTAAAAGGCCAAGTCCATTTATCATTGGTTTTCTTTCACTTTTTCTTACCACGTCGGATTTATTACTATCAGATAGAATGTTGTTTCTAACACGAAAGTAGGTAAGTCTTGACTACTTACTTCAAAGACACGATGTGTTATTTGTAATATGTACTCCTTAAAAAGATTTTTGGATCGTGCCACTGTGGGATAGGAGGAGGATGACGGTATTGAAATGCCTTTAAGTATGCTATAACACCAAAATTTAATAGATTAATGTGTTTTCAATATGATATGATATTTTACGTACAACTGTGAATATATCAGTCGGCCATGTTTCTAGAAGACAAATGACAATCACACCTACATCCTGCGAAAGGGTTGTCAGAAAGGAATCTTACTGTGTATCGTTCGTAGCTTAACGCAGGTCGCCTACCCCGGATTGGTATATGGTGCTGGATGGAGACCCGCCGGACTATTAAATGTATATATTCTTAAAATTTTAAGTTAATTTTAAGAAAATATACAAAACTTTACTAATTATTGGAATTAACTTTTACAACTGTTATTTAAAGAATACAGAACTACTATGAACTACTATTATGAAATTATACTTACACTTTTATGAAATTATTTGGGTTAAAACTGCGACCATTTAGCACGCGAAGGCGAGCGAGTGTAGCGAGCGTGCCGCGGCAGTGGCTGCCGAGTGCTAGATACTATCATCTTCTATCCACATATATTTTTTATTACACTTGATAAATGTTTCTTTCTGAGTAAGACTGATAATATTATGGTAATTATGTTTTGGGATAAATGCGTTATGATAAATAACAGTAGTTTCGGGTAAAGAACTTTAGGTGAGCCAATATGGACCACTCAACGTTTATAGAACTGCATAAAATAAATATTATTACTAACCAATTACGATTTGTTAACTGTACGCGCCTAACCGCCCAGTTCAACTATTCGACTGCTCAGTAGTTTTTGAACTGCCCGTTTAGATTATTTAATGACGCCTTTTTATTTAGTTTACTGCTCACTTTTTTACCCACGATGGAACGGAGCAGGTATATGCGTTTAGGGTGAGAGATGTTTGTGTGTGCGTTTTTGCAAAGTAATGTTCCCACCTATCTTCTAAACGAATGATCCGATTTTGATGTGGTTTTTACTTCTAAACTAGTTTGCAAACACGACTTTTTTTTTTAATTCAGTTTTACGGCTCTGGCTTCTTCGGCCTTATGAGCCTTCCGTAAAATATATTATTATTTCATTTATTTTCGTCATGTCCAGTATAGTCCGTCACAGTCAAGTCATACGTAGTCCTTGTCGTACCCCAGTAAAACAGTGGAGACGTTAGTAGAGGCATATATGGAGTTTTAGATTCAACACAGAAAATCGCAATTCACGGCAATATGGCACTTTCCTCCACTTGTATACGTTGTCCATGATGTTATGTCTAAAAATCCACCATATTTACACATAAAAACTTGAATTTACACCAGTTTTTGAAAATTAAACAATGCCCTGATGCGTCTTTTTCCGCGTTGGCGCTAAAACTCCCACGGGCTGACTGGTGCAGCGGTGTTGCTCCACTACTGAGGGCATCGAATATTTAACTGCCGTCACTGATCGTTTATCACACTGTTAAGGCCAGTCTCATGCGGCGACAGCTTCGGTGGTGCGGTCATGTGTCACGCATGGCAGAGCAGCGAGTGGCTAAGCGCATCTTCTACTCGGAACTTGAGGAGGGCAAGCGAACAACTCCTCAGGTATAAAGATGTGCTTAAGCGCCACATGAAGAACTGTAGCGTAGAGCCCTCGCAATGGGAACAGCGGGCAGCCAAACGGTTAGAATGGCGGACTTTAGTCCAGGCCAAAGTCGACTGTTTCGAGTCTGGAAGGCGCGCTGAGCTGGATATCAAGCGAGATGAATTGAAAGCCAGACCACCTGTGGCGATCAACTACAATTATGATAATGGTGTGCTCACATGCCCGCAATGTGCGAGGATTTTTTCAAATAAAATTGGCTACATAAGTCACATGCGAGCATATGAACGTCGGCTACAGTAGGAGAAGAAGCGGTCGCCGTGGCCGAAATCGGCCGGGACCACATCATCAAGGCCAGTTACACACTGCACTAACGGAGTTCACATTTTTGATAGACTGTACATATCGCGGTATTAGGTAAATGTTTAACAACTTGATGCCATGACGGCGACAATTTTAAACCGTCTTCCCGATTGAAATTTTTGTATTGCTTTATTTCAGGGGCTTCACGCACAACTCGCGAGTTGTAGGTAGTGACGCTCGGTAGAAAGGACTTGTGGCTGATTAAAATCAATCCAATGATTAGTGCCAGGTTGTAAAGTGTATATTTAATACGAGTTTTAATATTGGATTTGTAGCTCCAAGGCAAGATGATTGCTCGAATTGTCTACTATTGTTTTTGTTTATGTGTTAATGTAGCTATTTGACTGCCTCTTTGGTCTAGCAGTAGCGTGTTCACCCGCAAATAATGAGGTCCTGGGTTCGAATCCCGGGTCGGGCCAGTGTCAGACCAAAGTCTGGAAGTTGGTGGTATTACACCCCCGTGCCTTGGAGAGCACGTAAAGCCGTCAGTCCTGTACCTAACCTCTTTCCGGTCGTGTCGCTATTCGTCCCATCGGATCATGAGAGTGATGGAATAGAAAGTGTTGGAATAAAAAATATGTCCTGCGCAATGTCCATTGAGATTGGCCGCCGTGGCCGAAATTCGGTCGGGAGGACATTATTAATGTAGCTATCTCATCTTAGTCAGAACACACGCAACAATTCGATAATAAAGTGTCTTGTGGTCAAAGTTAATGATGTCTGTTAGCCAAGTGGTCTATGGTCCGCCCTAAGTTATTTATGTTGGCACCCTTCAGGGAAACGGTATAAATCAAGGAAATAAATGAGACATAATTCTATGAGCAAACATGTTTGACATAAATAATGATACCTACTTAGGTTATACTTGATAGGTATTCGTATATGAGTAACTATATATTACATATATGGTGGGGATTGGCGTAGATAAACAGTGGATAAATTCTTTAATATTTAAACTCGGAATTTACTTACCAAACGAACACAATTTTTTTCTCTCCAGCTAATATTTCTCAATGTTACCCCATCAAAACTTTAACATCCCAAAACCGCTAGGTATTTTAAAAATTAGGCAATATAGGCAAACTTAGGCAAACTCATTAGTTATTACACATATCTACGGAATATTAAAAAAAAATGGAACTAAATTCCTTAACACGGCTTGCTAATATGTATAATATACTTAATATACGCTTTTTCGTTACCTGACGATTATCGAGATTCGATTAGGCAATCGTTGTGAGCGTTCGTGTTTGTAACACTTTAATAGAGACAGAAAAGGGTGTTATCGAATTTGGCAAATAAAGAGGGACATTATGAACATCTAAGATAAAGCCAACGTCTAAATTCTTTTCTGTAGGGGGTCTATAACACCCCTATTACTCCAACCTATACAGAAAGGAATGAGGGATGTTATCAACATCGACTCTGCAGCTACTTTGAAAAGTAAGTTAGTAAAATTGTTTTACTTGATGCTTCAGTATTTAATGTTTGCATACGTTTACGGTACATGTGATTCGAGTTTACATCCATTATAGAGAGAATAGTAAATTTTCAATGCCAACAAGAGACAATAAGGAGTTCAGTTCCTGATGGTTTTTAGGGTTCCGTAGCCAAATGGCAAAAAACGGAACCCTTATAAATTCGTCATGTCTGTCTGTCCGTCCGTATGTCACAGCCACTTGTTTCCGAAACTATAAGAGCTGTACTGTTGAAACTTGGTAAGTAGATGTATTCTGAGAACCGCATTAAGATTTTCACACAAAAATTGAAAAATAACAATAATATTCGGGGTTCCCCATACATAGAACTGAAACATAATTATTTCTTTCCATCGTACCCATACATGTGTGGTATCTATGGATAGGTCTTCAAAAATTATATTGAGGTTTCTAATATATTTTTTTTCTAAACTGAATAGTTTGCCCGAGAGACACTTCCAAAGTGGTAAAATGAGTGTCCTGATTTTAGAATTTTAAGGGGGGGGGGGGGGCTGTAACTTTTAAAATAAGAGGATGATAAAACAAAAAAAAAATATGATGAATTACCATGAAAACTAAAAACGAAAATTGGTTTGAACGAGATCTAGTAAGTAGTTTTTACTGATACGTCATAAATCGTAAACCGCAATTTACCTTTCATTTAATCAACTCAAATACTTGCTGCTACGGAACCCTTCATGGGCGAGTCCGACTCGCACTTGGCCGGTTAAATTTAATGTGTGTTTATACATACGCACTTGGCAAGCGAGTTGGCGACCGCAGTAAGGAGGTAGCTATAGTACTCAGTGCCTCTAGCACGAGTTCCTGCAGTTTACTTACTCGATCACACGTACAGTTTCCTCCCATACATTGAGCACCAGCGCCTCTCGCGGAAACTATTAAGAACTAAAACTCTGGTGCTCAATGTATGGGACGAAACTGTACGTGTGATCGAGTAAGTAAACTGCAGGAACTCGTGCTAGAGGCACAGGAACTAGTGCAGGTGGCGCTACTGCCCGGCTACCTGGTGTATTCCTTGTTGCCTTTTACGACACCCACGGCATGGTATGTATGGCTTACAAGCAGCTCCGGGAAGACAGCGATCTGTTTGTGGCACAGTCGCTGTGCCAGACTGGCAGGAGTCGGCAATGGGGGAGGGCAATCCTAAGCCCTCCCAGGGCACGTGTCCCGACCATCTGGGACATGGCGCAAAAAAGGGGCACCGGAGCAGCATACCCGCATTCCCGGGGCTCCTCCCATCCGGGGGTCAAGAGAAGTCCACGGCAGGTAGGTTTAGTCGGTGCAAGTCCGACATACCCACCCGCAGCCACTTATTGCGGGTGGCATGCGAAGGCATTCCCCCTGCCTTATCCCAAAAAAAAACAAGCTATAGTACTCAGGTGGCGCTGCTGCCCGGCTACCTGGTGTATTCCTTGTTGCCTTTTACGACACCCACGGGATGGTGTGTGTGGCCCTGTTGTTCATTCTAGGCCGGAAACTACACGGCCCCAATAGAAGATAATGATTAATTATTTTACCGTAGCCTAGTTGGTAGTGATCCTGCCTACGAAGCTGGTGGTCCTGGGTTCGAATCCCGGTAAGTGCAAATATTTTTGTGATGAGCACGAATATTTGTTTCTGAGTCATGGATGTTTTCTATGTATATAAGTATTTATCTATCTATATAAGTACGTATATCGTCGCCTGGTACCCATAGTGCAAGCTTTGCTTAGTTTGGGGCTAGGATCTGTGTGACATTGTCCCCAGATATTATTATTTTATTAATATAAAATACTTTTCATAAAGAAGGCATTGCATAGTTCTAACAAAAAACCGAATAAAACAATATTTCTTGAACCATAAATACTTGCAGGAGTCATAATACTGGTTTATTAACATACGATTATTTGTGAAGACATACTAAGTATTTGGTATGCAATATATTTATCACAGTTCCTTAGTATAATTTACTAGCGGTCCGGTACGTGCTTCGCTACGCTTTTAAGTATTAGTACAAATTGTTTGTATATGGGAGTATAGAGAGATGTTGATTTTACACTTTATCAAGACTTTTTTTTAATTTTGTACGTACAAACCTTCCCTGGACTTCCACGAATAATTCAAGACCAAAATTAGCCAAATCGGTAAAGGCGTTGTTGAGTTATAACATTACAACGAAAAGTGGCATTGATTTTTATATATATAGATTTGTTGCACTCCTGCTACTGCTTACTTTACTTTCAGTTCCTATCCATCCAAAGGTTGTGTGGACGAGATCGCTTAAGGTGATAAGACCGCCCGTTGTACATTATGTTCTTTATATCCATGTATTTTCTTTCCGTTTGAGTGTGTATAATAAAGAGTATTCTATCTATCTATCTATACTAACCTTCAAAGTCTTGTTCGGTATAGTCATGGTGGGTGAGCTTTCTCGCCGCGGGGTCTGTCGGTGCCTCGTCATCATCAGCTCTCGTCTCCATTCTCCAACGCCTGCCAACAAAATAATTTTTCTCTTTAATTAACAAATAAAAAAAATATATAAGTTAAAATGGTTACAAAAATTGTATATTTATATTATAAATAATGATTACTAAGCCATTAGAATACCTGTGGTACAACTGTCTATAGTTTGGCTAGCTATAGACAGTTGGTGCGTGTACACTACTAGGTAAACCTGTACCACAGGTATTCTAATGGCTTAAAAAGTATACTTATCTAGTTTAAATGATTTAAACAAGATTGAATTATACAAATTTTGTGGACATAAAATGTAGGTACTTAACAACTCCTCAGTCTCATCATAGAACAACTTTTGTAATAAATTACAAACTATTCTTTTACAATTTATATAGTTAAGGATATAAATATAGGATTTGACAGTCACCGTAGCCTAGTTGGTAGTGCTCCTGCCTACGAAGCTGGTGGTCCTGGGTTTCAATCCCGGTAAGTGCAAATATTTGTGTGAGAAGCACGAATATTTGTTTCTGAGTCATGGATGTTTTCTATGTACTTATTTAAGTATTTATCTATGTATATAAGTATGTATATCGTTGCCTGGTACCCATAGTACAAGCTTTGCTTAGTTTGGGCCTTTGATCTGTGTGACATTGTCCCTAGATATTATTATTATTATAATCAACGACATGATATGACGATATGAACCCCAAAACCATTGTTTTCAATAAATACCACATTCTGACCGCAATTTGTAGAATCCCCTTGCAGGCCAAGAGGATATATGTAGGTGGAGTTTTTATAGTAAGGAGGGACATACATACATACATACTTACATTTTTTACGCTGGTATCAGTTGTACTCGCAATTGAATTACACTGATAATAATTGTGAAAATGCGAGTCTGGCTCGCGCACCAAAAGGAACACAGGGCTACATATCAAACTATAGTTTTCCAGTATAAGCTGATCTCGCGTTGTATAAGATTTAGATGCAATGAGAGGTCAGCTTATATTGGAAATGTATAACTTGATATGTAGCCGTGTGTACCATATATCTAAACGAGTCCCAAACAGTATTTCCCGTTTTTAAGAGAATATAAGATAAACGCAAATTGAAGGACCAACTTAACTTTTAACTTGGAACCTCCATGCGATTCTGAAAGAGGACCAGGACAGAGAGTAAGATGAACTGATCCTATAAACCCTAAAATCTAATTAAATACTGAACGCTAACTAGATTTTTTTTTTGTTTTATGTAAGGTAAGGTTTGCACCGACTAAACCTAAACCGCCGTGGACTTCTTTTGATGCCTGTTCGGGGGAGCCTCGGGAACGTGGGTATGCTGCTCCCGTAGTTTTGGTGATTCCAACAAACATACGCAGGTACAGAATTCAGTGGAATTGATGACCTCCTTATTTTGCAGTCGGTTAATACTCTTAATAGATTACGTACACCCCAAAGTATGGCACATTTATATGATTGTCCCACTTGTCCAGTCTCTTGTTCCCTTCAGGACTTGTATGACATTTCAGCCAAAGCGATCAGCGTTGCCCAATTTGGGGAAGATAAAATATAATTCTTACCATCGACACGATAAAAAGAAGTAGGTTAATAAACCCTTTTGTTTCTAATGAATTTTAGCTTAAACATAAAACCTTAAGTCCTTAATGTGTTTAAGCGAATCATGGCACTAAGCGGGTTCGTGCCTAAAATAACATTGTGATATGTTCGCACATATCGGGAACATTCAACGTAATCTGCTGTGAGCGAATATTATCACGAACGACACAATATTAAATTGGAGAGATATATTACTTATCAGTGTTATTAATTTTGAATAAATTTATTTATAAAGAAATGGGTAGTATCATCATCATCATTATTATTATTATTTATTCAATTAAAGGCCAACAAGGACCAATTATAAAAATACACTAATACAATACAATACTTAAAATAACATACAGAACAATTACATTACAATACAATACAACAAAACAATCAAAACAATATTTCGACATCATCCCGTACATGTACCATGTCACAGTGATACATGTATTGGCAGTCGAATCGCTGGGCGAAGGCGCTCAGGATACTGTTCCGGCTGACTCGCACCCTGCTCACCAGGGATGTGCACCGCTTGCGCATTGTTGTATAAAAACAATCCACGCGCGCTTCGGCGAACATCCCTGAAGCGCTACAGAAGCGAGGCAGCCCCAACAACACCCTGAATGCATTATTGTATTGGACGCGTAGAGCGCCGTACTGCTTTTGCGTATAATTCACCCACAGACCGCTAGCGTAGAAGGACGTGCAAAATGCCCTGAACAGGGTGATCTTGACGTCTCTTGAACAGCGAGCAAATCTGCGTGCTATCATATTTGCACGAACAGACAACGCTCTACGCTCCCTTTCTATGTCATTATCGTCTTTCAGATCCGGGGTTAGCAAGTGCCCAAGGTATTTAAACTGTTCTACCCTACTCAGGGGCTGACCATTCATTCTAAGTTTAGGCGTTTGACTTAGGGACCTTCCCCGGACCTGAAAGACCATCCACTCACTCTTCTTTACGTTGTACACCAACCCATGTTGTCCAGCATATTTAGCGCAAATGTCGAGCAGCTGCGTCAGTCCACCTATAGAAGCACTGAGCAACACCATGTCGTCTGCGAAGCTAATATTATTAAGGCAGACTCCATCAATATGACAGCCGACATGTGTGCCGCTGAGCTCCTCTACAAGCGCGTTTATATACAGGTTAAAAAGTTTCGGCGATGACAGCCCCCCCTGCCTCACGCCGCACTCCAACCTGTATGGCGTCGAATATGCCCCTGACCACCGAACAACGTTGATCTGGTTCCCATACCAATATTTGAAAATACGGATTAGTTCCTCGGGCATCGTTGTTTGGTGTAATTTTTGCCATAGAATATCGTAAGAAACCAGATCAAACGCTTTCGATAAATCAAGAAAACACGCAAAAATGGGCGTATTTTTATCCGTGTAGTACTTGACAGTTTGCTTCAGACACAATATAGCCGTTTCTGTAGAGAGACCTGACTTGAAACCAAATTGGTTATCGTGTATATGTAAATGTTTATCAAGCTGAGCGTTCAGCAAACTGTCAAGCACCTTTGCGACTATAGTCGCTAAGGAAATCGGTCGATAATTACATTTATCACCAATATCACCGGTTTTGTTTTTGACAATTGGCACCACCACAGTCTTCATCATCGGTGCAGGTAAGTAGGAATGTCCTACACAGAAGGTGTAGAACATCGCCAGCACTCTGGGCATATGATATCCCGCGTACCTTAGATGTTCAATGCTCAGGTCGTCATGGCCTGGAGACTTGCCCCGTGACATAGATTTAATGGCCCGCCGCACATCTTTGGCCGTAAACTGGACGCTGACTCCCCGACCACTGCAACCCTCATCGCTCGTGGACTGTGACGATGCCAAAGGTGACTTAACGGTAAAGTGCTCTCTAAATAGGTCTGCTATTCTCGACAGGTTACAAGCACCATTGACACTCGCAGGTAGACCTGGTTTACTATTAAGTTTGTTTGTAGACTTCCAAAAACTTCGGAAGTCGTTCCTGGAATGATGTGACGCAAGGATGTCCATTTTTATTTGATCAGTATGATTCTGACACCAGCGTAAACGTGATTTAAAAATCTTACGAGTTGTCTGCATGTCATTCCACACGCGACCCTCTGCCGGCTTGCCGTACAAAACCCACAACTCAAACTTTTCCCTGGCCGCCCTGTGAGCATCACTTACGTGCCTGTTCCAACCGAGAACCGACTTCTTGTATCTGGGAACACTTGACGAACGACTATCGGAAGCTGCTCGACATAATATTTGTATTATTCTGTCGTACATATTGTCAATAACAAGTCTATGATCCACATTATTACATACATAATCACAACAATCGGTCATTTCAATTGGAAAGTCAATTAATTTTAAATTATTATTACATAAATTACTATACATGTCACATTGTTCAGAGTTTCTATAACCCCAGCGCACATCGTTATATTGCATACAATTATCATGAAATTTAGGTTTGATTTTATCTAACAATATTTCAATCTGGAGAGGAAAATGATCGGACCACAGGACGTCCTCAAGAACTTGTACACTTACAATGGTCTCCCGAGCTGATTCAGTGACTATACAATGATCAAGCCAGCGCTTCGATCCGTTCGCCTCACTTATGAACGTACAAGTTCCAGAGTCCAACCCTAGTAGCTCGATATCCGCACATAACCATTGCGATTCTGAACAAAAACTCTGTAACTCACCATAAAATCGTTCATGCGGATGAGCGTTAAAATCCCCGAGTATATATACCGATTCTATATTACTATTGTTTATGACAGCACTCACCAGACCGAGACATTCCGTAAACTCCGTCAAGTTCACATCATTATCTGTCGGCATGTACACACTGAACACTAAGAATGACCTTTGACCCGCGTTTACCTTCACGGCACATACTCGCGGGTTGTCGCACTGCACAATCGATACGTCGGTAAACACACTCTTTCGCCACAGCAACGCGACGCCGCCGTAGGGGCGACCGCGCAGCATGCCAGCACCAGCGTCCACCGCCGACGTCCCGGTGCAGCCATATTCCACGTCTATCTCATTAAGGAACGGAATATCTCCCGGCAGCAACCATGTCTCCTGTAAGGCTATTATGTCAGATGTGCGACACAATTGCCTTATACTCTCAACGGAACGCTTCACACTCTTGCAGTTGTAACTGATAAGTTTGTAATTAGACTTTATATCCATTGAGCTAGTTACAATGAGCCGGTCACGGTGGCTATGTTTACACCGTTCGCGTTTGGGTTTCTTAATTTAAAATTCACAAATCGTCTGAAAATAATTCCTTCAGGCCATAATCCACTATTCAGAAATAGAGGTAACTTAGATTCAGCCACAAGAAATTTAAATGCGTTATAGGGTTTCGGGTATTTTAACACTATTCGTTCAAGAGTTATAACCTCTTCCGTTTTTTGATAGACGTAGTCGGCTATATCTTGCTCTGTCGTATCTTTGTGCACCTTCGTAATAAATATAGGCACATTTTTCACGGCGGCCTTGAACTTCCCTGCATTGTCTCTGGCACTGCCTGCCGAGCCGTGATAACGGTCATATGTCTCCTACGATATGAAACCCTTTGCCATCCTTCCTCCCCGCCAGCCGACTCCGGTTGGTAGGCTGTCGTAATTTTACTCGTGCGCTCCGTAGTACTCTGTTTGTTTACGCAGTTATTTGTAATGTCATCTGATCTAGATTGCTGTACTATCCGCGGCGGCGCGGGCATAGCTGTAGCGGCGCTGTAGTATCGCCGCGGTGACGTCACAGCGTCGGCGGCCGGTAGATCGGTTTCTTTTGGACTGGTGACGGCCGTAAAACCGGTCGGGGGGCTCACGCTCGCACCTCGCGCTCGCTGCCTCGTCGTAGCCGTTATATTTTTGTCAGAAATTTCGCTGTCTACCTTCCCTATGTTTCGAAATCGCGTTATGTTGTTGTCAGGCCCACTTAGCGATGATTCATCGACTGTGTTAATGCGCTCATCCAATGACGAATTTTGGAGTGTGATAATCCAATAGGTCCACTATCCAATAACCATCCGCCTCTCTTCATAGTATTGATTTTACACGCAGACGCCGGTATTAGTGAGTCATTCTGCGTTTTTAAAATATCCGTCTTCATTTCATGCAACTGTGCCTGGGTGACATATGTTTCAGTCACTTTTTCTGTCAGCCAAAGTACTCTCTACAACTGGACATAACTCTACCCAATGAATGGGGTGAACCCAATGAATATGCCATAATCGCCACGATTGGCAGACGGGTTGGCGATCGCAGTTTGGTGGTATCACAGAAAAACGCTGCCGCCTGTTCTCTGGTAGGTATTCCCTCGGACGATTTCTACGCCCCCCCACGAGATGAGATGGGGTGATGATATTCTATGACATCACCACAGATGATACTACCCATCTGTGGTGATGTCATAGAATATCATCACCATCGCCATTCAACAGCAAATATAAAAATATTCCTTTTGAAATTACACAAAATCTGTATCCTCACCATAAATAGTGATAAGATCACCCTTATTACATAATTATAATATTTAATGTTTTTGTAATTAATGTTTATTTCTGGTGTACAATAAAGAGCTTTGTTTTTTATTGTATTCTAAATACTAATTTGTGCAATCAGTATTTTTGGTTAGGATACGGTATTTTTTTCTCAAAATATTACAATATTAGCATCTTAAGTTTATGAAGTAATGCTATTTATTTAAAAGTAGATTGTTTGTGTAAATAAATTTGTTTCTGGCGTTGTGTGGTTGTGATTCTAACCTAACCTACTTTGCTAGGAGCGAAATATATTTTCTGTTACGTCCGGGTAAATTTAATGAGCAATCTGTATATTTGATTTAAAAGTATATAATTTATAAATAAATTGATAGGTGATACGTTTTTTTGATGTGTTCTTATTCACACATATGCAGTCATAATTATTGTTTATGTACATTCAGTTAAAAAAGTATCGGGAATGGATGATTTGTTTATGGTTCCAAATTCAAATTTTTGTGTTTTTTTTTGTTGTTGTTAGATTGGCACAACTGTTTTCCATTTTGGCGCGGAGTTTGAGTTGCATCTGTTATTAATATTAAATACAGTGCTGGTTTTAGTAATATCATATATAGTGTGTATTGCGAATTTCATACTGGAAAAAAATATCGAACAAAGAGTTTGTCTTAAATTTTGAATCGCTAATGGAATTTCATGTTCGGAGTCACTGAAAATGTTACAGAAGCCTTACGGTGAATCGACTTTAACAAAAACTCGTGCTTATGAGTGGTTCAAAGCGTCCAAAAGTGGTCGAGATGTGATGAAAGATTTGCCTCGCTCTGGTAGGCCATCAACGTCTGCAACTGAAGTTAACATCGCAAAAGTGAAGGAAATAGTGACTGATAATCCTCATTCAACTCTGAGAGAGATAGCCGCCGAAATTTCTGTATCTCACGAGTCGATTCGTACCATTTTAACTAATCATTTGGGTATGAAACATGTTGCCGCTCGGCTAGTCCCAAAAGATCTGAATTTTCTCCAAAAACTCAATCGCATGAAAGTCGCTGAGGACATGGTAGAACGAGTCAATTCCGACCCAACATTCATGAAACGCATTGTAACTGGTGACGAGACGTGGGTTTACGAGTTTGACATGCAAACTAGTCAACAAGCTTCGGAGTGGCGCCTTCCAACTGAACCGAAACCGAAAAAACCACGCCAGTCGATTAAAAGTCAATGTCATGTTGACTGTTTTCTTTTACTATCGCGGTGTTGTGCACTCTGAATTCTTACCGGAAGGTCGAACGGTAAATAAAGAATATTATTTTGAGCGTTATGCGGCGTTCAAGAGAGCAGATTCGAAGAAAAAGGCCAGATTTGTGGAAAGAAAATTCTTGGATTTTGCACCACGATAATGCGCCTTCGCACAAGGCCATCATTGTGAAGGAATTTTTCACCAAACACTTAACAAATACCATACAGCAACCACCATATTCACCAGATATGGGTCCAGCTGACTTCTTTCTTTTTCCTAAACTCAAATTACCACTTCGTGGTACCCGTTTTCAGTCGGTAGAAGACATAAAGGAGAATTCGCGGCGAGAACTGAACTCAATGCTGAAAGCAGCGTTTAAAAATGTTTTGATGAATGGATTATTCGTTGGCGTAAGTGTATCGTTTCTGAAGGAGCATACTTTGAAGGTGATAAAATAAATTTGGATGAATAACAAACATTTTGTATATTATTGATCTTTTCCCGGTACTTTCTTGACAGAGTAGTATTCTGCTGCATCTACGGTGAAGCGATCTACTACGGTGGGGCTACTCTCTCAGCGTAGAAATGCTACGCCCTACTTCACGTTCCGCTCTCACGTACACTCCGGGACCAAGTAATAATTAATTTATTGTAAAATGGTCCTTATTGCGATATGTTTAAGTTCCATTGTTACTATCTACGCAATGCGGACTATACAGTTGGTAAACGTTTTAATGCGGACAGATGGCAATTTAATATTCATGTTCTCATTTAAATAGATTCACCACAATTTAATTTACAGGCCTGTATAAATAAATTATGAAAATTTTCACTTCAGTACAGATTACAGTAAGTACTACTTCCAGAAGGTTCGGTTCGTCAAAACACTTACAAACATAAATGCCGAATCTTTATACAACCTATTAAAGTTCAACCTAGCTCGCTGGAGATGTAAGCCTTTACTTTTATTTATCATTAGTGCATGTGGGTTTTCGAGAGCTTTTTTGACCTGATCATTGCAGGATTACTCGTTCTATCACTCGGTGAAGAAATACTGAGATTACCACGGCGGGCGCAACAATGTACTTGTAGCTTAATTTATACCTGACTTTCGTAGACCAGTCACTATAAACCAATTATTTTATATTACAAAGAAATAATTACTTTATAGATTCCGTTGTACTGTCAACGGCAAAAGTTGGTTTTGTACTTAACAGTCAACACTCACGCACTTTAAAACAATTGGCCACCACAATATCCTGACGTAATTTACGATAACTTGTATTGAATATCAGATTTTATTAATCTACTTTTCCGTTGACTGTACAGTATATCATATTAACAAAATAAGAACAGTATCTTACGAGCTGACAGATGGTAAGGCTAGACCATCCTGAACTTCAGAAGTGTAGCTACATCGATGTGATTAAAGTAACTACCTCCAAGAATTGTAATCACATTCGGTACCAAATTCTCTATGGTATCTTCAAATATTGATAGGGTTGCCATACGTCCCGTACGGGACTTTTACCGTATTTATGTATCACGTCCCGTATTATTACTTATCCGCAACTCTCAACAGCAATTGAGTTTTTCGATTGAGGTTGACGTTTTCGAATAATTTATCATGATTGCAGTGAATTGTTTTTGTTGTAGTTATTTTTCATTGATTTTTTATTATAACAAACCGCTACTATCCTTATTTTCAGATTTTATTTATTTGCCAATAATAAGTCCCGTATCAGTTCTCAACAATAGTGACAACCCTAAATATTGGACATTAATACAGGTTGTTATATAGTAGTCGTACCGATATTACACGGTCCCTTCTAGGCTCAATAATTAGTTAATTGACTGTATCTGCGAATACAGTTACACGACAGATTAATTACATTATAAATCTCAGATGCCATGAAGACGTTAATTGTGAGGTAACCGCGCAAGGTTACAATTGGTAGTAGGTACAGACGGCAGCACATCAAGCTACTCCAATCTGTCAAATTTCCCCAATTTAAAGTGAACCTTATGTTTATATGATAAAGTTGAAAATCTATAAAAGAATTTTGACAGATTGGGGTAGCTGGATGTGCTGGCGTCTGTACATTTTCCATGTGCTTACATCTCTGGTCTATTAAAATGTTGTTTACATCTAGAATATGTATTTTATGTATAAATTAAGAGCTTCGTTTGCAAATATATGTATTTCGCCTATATGCGATACGTCGATCCAAAAAATGTAAGTAATAACAATTCATTTCCATTTTTCCTTGGAATTACTATGTTATTACGAATTCGTTTATCATTCGTTTATATGTCCAAAGAATAAAAAAGATAAAGACTTTGAATAATAGTGTAAAAGATGGTTATGTTTAGAAAATATAGGAAAACAAATAAAAGTATAATAGTGTTTATTGCTACTGACATTAAAAAAATGAAAAATGGTAGGAAGAACATTTCCGGATTTCCAATTATTGGAGTTGAAAATTTAGGTGAACTTTGGCGCACCCTTAGTAATAAGCAAATCTAATTTTATTATGCAACTATTAAAATTCGTTCGTTTATTTTTTATAATTATTTCTATATTAAGCGCGGATGTCCGATTGACGTAATTTTAACTTTTGAGAAATACAGTGCGTACAGCCGCGGCGCGTTCGTATAATATTTAATCATCCCGCACAGATCCCACAGGAAAACATGTCTTTAATTTCTGACGTAGGGCCTGAAGCTTTTTATAATGGTTATACATACATTTCTGTATTCCAAGTAACGCCGTAGAGTACGAGAGACTACATGTACTACTTTTTCATTTAAATATACATACTTATAAAGATAATTACAACCAAATTCGGGACAAACAGACAGCACACAAATATCTGTCCTGGGTGGGAATCGAACCCACAACCTGCGGCGTAAAAGACAAGCATCTACCAACCACGCCAATCTCAATGTTAAACTAAGATACTAGTTTGAAAAACAAGCTATCTCAGTTTTATAGCCTTGCTAAAATATTAACACTATATTTAGCGCGCTTCAACACACCTCGTTGGTCACAAGACCTCATTTTGAGACCAAACATGGCGAGGAGCGGCTAAAAGCATACCACTACCCACTCGACAAGTTTAGAAAACTTTCTTTTTGTAATCTTTAAACTATCTATCCTATAGTACAGACGCCAGCACATCAAGCTACTTCAATCTCAGATATACGTTTTGGCTGATGTTTTAGACCTCAGCAACGACGTGTTGCCAACTCAAGTGCACTTAAGTGACCTTAGTCCTTTTTTTGTTTTGAGCGTTGAGTGACAAAGTGACAAATGTCCCTTTTTTATTCCAGTACCATGCATCGTCTAAATATATTTTGTTCTTTCTATCGCGTTACGTTTCTTATCTTTTTCTCTGTTCTACTCGAATCTTAATACATTCCTTCATGCAAGAAATACGACAAAAATTCCACAATGGTTCATTCGGCTTGAATAAAAAATGTCAAATGTCAGTCGTTGATTCTCGCGCGTACGTAAGGCTAATTTTACCCCTGTAAATTAATATTTTTGAAGTAAGAAGAATGTTTATTTTTATTTTATGGTGTCTAATCGGTGCCTTAGCGTTCTAGCGGATAACACCATTTTCTAACATGCCACGGCTAATAACGTTTCACCTCGAATCAAATGTCTATGTTACATGACTCGAAGAGTTCACACGGCACGTTAAATAAATAAAAATATATCTTATACCTTTTCATTAATTAATATTATTAAAACAATTTTAATAAGACGTGTGACGTGACAAACGGAAGTCCGTTGTCTCTGCCTACCACTATGGGAAACAGGCGTGAGTCAATGTAAAACAATTTTACATCCTAAAAAGTTTCCAACGGGTTTTTTTATTTTTTTTGATGTTTTTTCATTTTTTATTAAATTTATTTTTATTTTCACTGCGCCGAGAAACACATATTACGGAAATTATATTATTAATATAACAAATGAGATAACTCATGAACACAGATGAGCTTAACTCAACTATGAGTCAAACATCAAACCTTTGTCAGAATGAGAGCTTATATTTACGGGTTACAAACAGTGTATAACAATTTTATATATTTTTTTAAAGACACGCCCGTAATGGGGAATTTGGTCCCTATGTCGCGGGGTACTTTATAAACATATAATTGACGGACACAAATTACATCCATCTATATATATATAATAAAATCGTAGGGAAGTCAAAACTGTACATTAAATATTTATTTAAAAGGATACGTGGGGCGTTATCTACAATCGATATCGAAGCCAAAACTATAGTTTTTAGAATTTTTGTCTGTTTGTCTGTATGTATGTCCGGGCTAAACTAAAAAAGTACTTCATAGATTTACTTCAAATTGCATGAATATTACTAAGAGGTCGGGTCAACATATAGACTACATATTATCACGCTATCACCTACGGGGGAGGAGCTGTGATAATTTATAAAATTTAACGCGGGTAAAAGCTAGTTTTATATAAGAATGTAATTATTACCATATCTATATAAGATACTATAGCTGTAATCTCCAAATTGTACTGTCTATTATTAAAAATAAAGCGGCTAGATTATCTCGAGCCCAAAAATAATGTCAGAAGGCCCTTTTAAGATGTTCCCCAATTACTTTCGAGTCAGATCAAAAGAGCAATCCTTGCGACACAGTATTATTAAAAGGCAATTTTTACGGTATAAATAAACATAAAGAAACGTTGTAATATTCTCCAAGAACTTTCTCGAAATAATATGGCCGTCTATTCTTTTATAAATCCAATTAAATGCTAACGACTACATAAAGGTCCTAATAGTCTACTTTAGTTTATGGTTTTTAATATTAACCTGTGTTTATTAAGTTTCAGCGAACGTGTAAAGAAAACATTTAAAAGTAGGTATGATAATAGGTACAGACGCCAGCACAACCAGCTACCCCAATCTGTTAAATTTATTTTATAGATTTTCAACTTTGTCCCAAAACCATAAGGTTCACTTTCAATTGGGGAATGGACAGATTGGGGTAGCTTGCTGTGCTGGCGTCTGTACTTTATTTTTAAGCCCCGTTGATAGTAGTGCAGATTTGTTTTAAAGGAATAAAAAGTTATAAGAGTACTGTAACGCTTAACACAAGTATTATTAAAGTTGAATTAAGATGTACATTTATACCTATGTCGTGCGATCCATGACGTTTATAGCAACCACTCTACACTCGCCAAAAAAAGGTAAATGTATTGTGGGGTCGCGATTTTCTCACTACAATATTTATTTCAGAATTGTTTTATTATTCATTTGTCATTTAATATCTATTATGTTATACTAGCTGTGCTTCGTGGTATTACCCGCGTTAAACTTTATAAATTACTAGCTGTGCCCCGCGGTTTCACCCGCGTTAAATTTTATAAATTGTCACAGCTCCTCCCCCGTAGGTGATAGCGTGATAATATAGCCTATATGTTGACCCGACCTCTTGCATGCAAAATTTGAAGTAAATCCATCCAGTACTTTTTGAGTTTAGCCCGGACATGTCTGTGTGTCTGTTTGTCTGTATGTAACAGACAAACAGACACACAGACAAAAACTCTAAAAGCTATATTTTTGGCTTCGATATCTATTCTAGATCAGGCCCCAGGCCATCTTTAAAAAAAAATTCAATGTACAGTTCCGACTTTCCTACGATTTTATTATACCTATGTATAGATAGTCCGTGTGTTATTCGGATATATAAGTTATATTACTACTGCGTTTCATCAAAATCCATCAGGTAATTTTTGTTGGAAAGAGTAACAAACATCCATACATCCATCCATACTCACAAACTTTCGCATTTATGGTATTAGTAGGATTTGTTCCCAAAAATATAGTTTCTGCTCTCGTGAAGAAACTACAAATATTTTAACAACTTGTTATTATATTCTAACTGAGCCGTGCGTGGATGGGTAACCAAGCTATGACACGGTATTTAGCTATGCGGTACTAGGAAAAGCAAAGTATCTCTAAAAACATTACCTATCCCTTGACTGTCAATAAATATACGGTTAATGCTACGTTCCCGGGAGATTATCCAAACACAGGCATCTGATCCCACACTAAACAGAGCTTGGACTATGGCAATCAGATAACTGATATACTACATCTACTACTTTTCTTTTGTAAATATATGTATATACACATACTTATATAGATAATTACACCCAGACTCAAGATAATAGCCATTTTCATGCACACTCATTTCTGGCCTGGGGCTCTACCGGCTAAGTCGCCGAACATCGATTTCTTAAATGGCGTTCAAATTAATAAAGGTTAAAAATGACTTAATCAATCGTTAAATCGGCTTCCATGAGCACATGTGACGTCATAAATGGTACGGAATCGATTGTCAACGTTGATGCCGAATTAACGATTGATTAAGTCATTTTTAACCTTTATTTATTTGAACGCCAATTAAGAAATCGATGTTCGGCGACTTAGCCGGTAGAATTGAACCCATGACCTCCGGCGTGAAAAGCAAGTTAGCACACTAATCGGCCCCCCCTTCCACTTATCAACATCTATACAAACAAACCAATTTCCGATAAAATCAATAGGTATTATACTCGTCAACAAACACAAACAATTTGATTAAAATGTAAAATAGCAATCAGGGGTTCTGTCTGCCTGTTCAACAAAATGGCGTGCCTGACTCGCGTGAAACAACATCGGATCGGCTGATTGGAGATTTTAAGTGCAGATTAGTTCTTACTAATTCTACGGCTTGTGACCAACTTTGTAGAATAGTTAGGATTTAAATTTTAAGTTATTAATCGGGACTAGTCCCTCCCTCTTACCCACCACTGCAACTCCTGTAAGCCAGGATCAACAGTGGCACACAATGAAATGATACTGAGCGGTGAAGCTCAGGCATGTCCCGGGGAATCGCTTTAACTGTCTTGGATCCCGCAACGAATTTAATCAGAACCAGAAAAAAGGAGTAATTAGAAAATGAATAGTTCCACTTCCCTCCAGAGCAAAGCGGGAGACAGAATGATGTAAAGAGGCTATAGCCTCATAAAATGAGAGATTTGCAACTAGAGAAGCCAGCTGCAAAAGCACCGAGGATCAATTTAAGGGTCCTAAGTGTGCTGTTATATTTAATTCCAATAGTAGGTATGGCAAAAGCTCTTAAACGCACGGAAGTGGATCTGGATTTAACTATTTGCATAATTTGATGACGGGGCTTTTGGACTTGTTGTTACTGACTGTTGAATGTTAAGCCAGAGGTCGTGAGTTGCATCCTCCCCAGGACAAATATTTATGTAATGAGCACGATTATTTTTTTCTGTGTCTGCGTGTAATTAATCAATAATACCTACGTATGTATTTAGAAATATATAAGTACTAGCTGAGACCCGCGGTTTTACCCGCGTTAAACTTCATAAACTATCACAGTTACTCCCCCGTAGGTGATAGCGTGATAATATGTAGCCTATATGTTGACCCGGCCTCTTAGTAATATTCATGCAAAATTTGAAGTAAATCCATGCAGTACTTTTTGAGTTTAGCCCGGACATACATACAGACAAACAGACACACTGACAAAAATTTTAAAAACTATATTTTTGGCTTCAGTATTAGCTGTAGATCACGCCCCAAGTTTCCTTTTAAAAAATATTCAATGTACAGTTTTGACTTTCCTACGATTTTATTATATGTATAGATGTATGTTTATCAATTGCCTGGTTGTCATACTACAGGCTCTGCCTAGATTTCGTTCCGATGGCAGTATGTTAGTCGTCCCAAGATATTTATCCTACTTTCCTATTAATGTTATAAATGTGAGAGATTTTGAGTATAGATGTATAGATATTTGTTACAATTTCACACAAAAACGACCGAATGGATTTTGATGAAACTTTGTAGCAATATAGCTTACTAGCTGTGCCCCGCTGTTTTACCCGCGTTAAACTTTATAAATTACCACAGCTCCTCCCCCGTGGGTGATAGCGTGATAATATGTACCCTTTAGGTTGACCCGACGTCTTAGTAATATTCATGCAAAATTTGAAGTAAATCCATGCAGCACTTTTTAAGTTTAGCCCGGACATACATACAGACAAACAGATAAACAGACAAAAATTCTAAAAACTATATTTTTGTCTTCCATATTGATTGTAGATCACGCCCCAAGTATCCTTTTTAAAGATTCAAAGTACAGTTTTGACTTTCCTACGATTTTATTATATGTATAGATATGTGCAAATATAATTTATAAAGTTTAACGCGGGTGAAATAGCGGGACACTGCTAGTTATTTATAAATTTAGTTTACGGATACAATCAAACTTGATGGTTATAGATGAAACCATTAATAATGACTAACGACCTGCGGGTTCAGCTGGAGTTCAAAGGTATAGAGACAATTTGGCTTTGGAAAACAGTACAAAACTGAGCAAAGTTTAAATCACTGTGTAGACACAAGTGCGAGTTGGTAATCCCTTCAGTAGAGTTTTAACATTTTATCGATCATGTTATAAAAAAATATTTGTTCGTTTTTGTTATAATCATATAAATAGTCTGTGTCTAGTCTGTGTTTTTTAAACAATATCGCTGTAAAACTAAATAATTATATGTGTTGTAACTAATTATAAATAATTGTTGCACCCTATTTAAGGCGCTTACAAAATTAATACATTACTCATGTTTGGATCACAGTTTTATAAAAAAATATTTTCTTTTTCTTCCGTTTACGAGATAACCCATGACAAACCCACAAATACCGCCATAAAAATATGAAAAAACCGGCCAAGTGCGAGTCGGCCTCGCCCATGAGGGGTTCCGCAGCAGCAAGTATTTCAGTTGATTAAATGAAAAGTAAATTGCGGTTTACAATTTATGACGCATTAAAAAAAACTACTTACTAGATATCCTTCAAACCAATTTTCGTTGTTAGTTTACATGGTAATGTACATCATATATTTTTTAGTTTTAATATTCTCTTGTTTTAGAAGTTACAGGAGGGGGGGGGGGGGACACTCATTTTTCCACTTTGGAAGTGTCTCTCGCGCAAACTATTCACTTTAGAAAAAAAATATATTAGAAACCTCAATATAATTTTTGAAGACCTATCTATAGATACCCACATGTATGGGTACGATGAAAAAACATTTTTTGAGTTTCAGTTCTATGTATGGGGCACCCCCAAAATTCTTTTATTTTCTTTTTCTATTTTTGCATGAAAATCTTAATGCGGTGCACAGAATACATCTACTAACCAAGTTTCAACAGTACAGCTCTTATGGTTTCGGAAAAAGTAGCTGTGACATACTGACGGACAGATAGACAGACATGACGAATCTATAAGGGTTCCGTTTTTTGCCATTTGGCTACGGAACCCTAAAAAACGTGATTTAGTCTCTAAATGAATTAAATACTAACTTCTCTAAATTGTACAACATTGAATCTGCAATTCAATAAGGATAATCCAAGTCCATTACCGATTCCAGTGAATACAAAAATGTCTTTATCAAAAAAAGGCGAAAAGGGTTATTTCAAATATTTAGATCACTTAAGTTTATTATTTTCAGATGGTTCCAAAAATATACATCTCCATTTTATAAATGAAATTGAAGCAATGCTGAAAGTGCTACAGATAAAAAAATATTGGTACAATCATCAACAAAAGTAGCTTTATAGGGTGTTTAACATTTTTTCACAGGACCCTAAAAGTAAGCTTAACTGGCTATCACTGCTTCACTGGAAAAATGAATAAAACGGGGGCTCAAGCTGTCGAATAAGAATACAAACTAAGGCACCCACGCCATGGGCACCGCCTATGAGATGCATGCTTTAGGTTTTAGGTAAGTTTTGTGCCTGGCAGGAGCGGGCAATAGGGGAGGGCAAGCCAGAGCCCTCCCAGGGTACATGTCCCGACCATCAGGGACATGGCGCAAAAGAGGGGCACCGGAGCAGCATACCCGCGTTCCCGGTGCTTAGGCGCCAAGAGAAGTCCACAGCGGGTTAGGTTTAGTCAGTGCGATTCCGACATACCTACCCGCAGAAACTTTTTGCGGGTGGCATGCATAGGCATTCCCCCTGCATTAACAAAAAAAGGTACGTTAAAAACTCCCTTAGTTTGAATTCATATCGATGAAATTTCCTGCCTCTCTTTGATTGGACGAGCAACAGTTGCACAAAACGTACCTTTTTTTTGTTAATGCAGGGGGAATGCATATGCATGCCACCCGCAAAATGTTATGGAGGACGTTGTAAGGACTAAGCACTGGCAGGGTTTTATAAAACACAAATATTGGGTTGGATCACCCTGCTAAGTGAAATTAATTGTGTGACCCCTAAATGGTTGTTTTGAGTCCGGGGATACTCCGTGTCCATATATTATATGCCGGTCCTGCGCTGCCTATAGGCAGACCTGCCGTTGTGCAGATCCTTGGGGAGGCTCATATGGTGATGATGATTGAATGTGTGTTAACTCCACCGCTATGGAGGTACATCCATATTTATATAGTGTTGTCTTTAAAAAAATAAAATTGAAATTTTGTTAAAGAATTAAAATTATATGTTTTCCCCATTTCTTTTACATCATGAGTCCATGACTATATTTCGCCAACAGGTTTTTAGGGTTCCCTAGCCAAATAGCAAAAACACGGACCCTTATAGATTCGTCATGTCTGTCTGTCTGTCAGTCTGTCTGTCTGTCTGTCCGTCCGTATGTCATGTCTATGGATAGGTCTTCAAAAATGATATTGAGGTTTCTAATATAATTTTTTTCTAAACTGAATAGTTTGCACAAGAGACACTTCCAAAGTAGAAAAATGAGGGGTCCCCCTGTAACTTCTAAAATACGAGAATTATAAAACTAAAAAAAATATATGATGTACATCACCATGTAAACTAACAACAAAAATTGGTTTGAACGAGATCTAGTAAGTAGTTTTTTTTATGCGTCATAAATCGTAAACTGCAATTTACTTTGTATTTAATCAACTGAAGTAATTGCTGCTGGGGAACCCTTCATGGGCGAGTCCGACTCGCACTTGTTCGGTTTTTTTATGTAAGAGGCAGACAGACGAGCAAGTGGGTCATCTGATGGTAAGCAAATATAGAATAAAAGTTGGAATATCCCTAACATTGAAAATATAATTAAAAAGGCTTGTACCTACATTTTGAGTTTTTTCGCCGGGTTTCCCGTCCGTGCGCCTCTGTAACCTTTACGCTCAGCTGGAAAATGAATTACATTGAACTGATAAATGTAGCCTCCAGGGAAATAACAAAACCAGCGCTTCATTAATAACTTATCTCTGGCATTGATATCGATGTTCCTTCACACGCGTATGTGCTTGTAAAAGTAGGGTGCAGTAAAATCAATATTGAGAATCGTAAAAGGCCTAGCTTATTGCTAAGAATTGTTAAGTCACGACCGAACCCTGTTAAAACAACGTATAATAGCTGTTGTTGTTTGTTTTAGACGGGCCTGTTAGCGTGGTTGGCAATTGCTCGTTTTTCGAATCCCACCTAGGACCGATATTTGTGTGCATGAACATGTCTATTTGTCCTGTGTCTGGATGTAATTATCTATGTAAGTATGTATTTACAAAAGAAAATTAGTATAAGTATTATGTAGTATATCAGTTATCTGGTTTCCATAGTAAAAGCTCTGCTTAGTTCAGGATCAGATGACCGTGTGTGAATAATGCCCCAGCATATTTATTATTTATTATTATATAATACTAGCGGTCTGGTACCTGCTTCGCTACGCTTTTAAGTATTAGTTCAAATTGTTTGATGGGAGTATAGAAAGATGTTGATTTTACACTTTTTCAAGACATTTTTTAAATTTTCTCTACGTACAAACCTTCCCTGGACTTTCATGAATAATTCAAGACCAAAATTAGCCAAATCGGTAAAGGCGTTGTTGAGTTATATAACATTACAACGAAAAGTGGCATTGATTTTTATATATATATAGATGGAAGTTCCATTTGTTATCATTATAGATTGTGGTTTAATGAATATGAAAACACTAAACGCAAAAAAAATGTCACTCCGAATAATAAAGGTGACAGTAGAAACAAAAAGAACATTTGTTATCTGTACGATAAAAAAGCAGTTGATTCCATATAAACAAATAGTCGCTGCCCAAAATATGGGATAAAATTATCCAGAGTTTTGGGCAACGACTATTTGTTTATATGGAATCAACTGCTTATTTATCGTCCAGATAACAAATCTTCTTACTGTTTCGACTGTCCCGCTCACCTCTATTATTCGAGGAGATATATTTTTTTTGTATTTTATATTGCTCTTACGAACTATTTAGCTTGCCGAAAGTTCGCTTGAAATTACTGGGGACATTTTTTATTGCATTTATGAATTTCTTATAACTGTAAGATCTTAAAAAAAAGTGTTTCATATCCACAATTTCCATTAATCGTAGGCTTAGTGTGAAGTATGAAAACAAAACGTTCATTAGTTCAAACATTCAGATGGGTACAGATTGCGCTATGATACCCGCACTTAATTAGGTCTATGTAAAGGTCAAAGTGTATCAGGCAAGATCAAAGTATCGTCGCGTCGAGGAGGTGAGGTGTGAGGTGTGCCTAGATAATGATAAATGGAAATCCCTAATCTCTACCTACCTCTCTGGAAAACTGGCGTGATTCTATGTATGTATTAAAATAAAAGAAATCCTTTTTGCTACAAATACCCAAATGCCTTTATTTTACTCCTGGTCCATTCGACGGTTGCCTGGAAGAGATCGCACCTAGCGATAAGGCCGCCATTTATACAATCTTGATAACATACTTATAGTTCTTTGTATGTTATATTTTGTTCTGGTGTACAATAAACAGTTACTTACTTAACTAATCTAATCTTTTTTTTTTATAATACTAGTTTAGGTAGTATAGAAATGTTACTTTTCACTATATTATAGTTCTCTATTCTGTAACAAAAATGGTAGTCACTAAACAATTTGCAGCAACGAGTTGCCTGTCCAACTGTCTGTCATAAAAGTTCCTTTACAGCCTGTACGGTTCTGAATAGTTTAAAATCTAGGTTACAGTTCTACTGCATTGTTGATTCTATGAAATGTTATTATTTGCGAATGTGGTGCTCATATAAATTTACTTACAAACCTTGCAAAACAAAGGTAATATATATCATGATTAGAGTGCCATCAGTTACCATCACACTGCCAGCTTCAGCATAAAGTGATTGACTGCAATTCTGGTATTCTTTCCTCCGATAATGTAGTCCAAAATAACAATAATCCAGAGGCTTATGATAAAGACTTGCAGAAGAGCAATTTTCAAGATGAGGAAAACACGTCTAATCAGTGCTATTACCAATGACCACCAGCTGCCAGTATGTTTTTCAGCGCCCAGTCACCATATTAATTATAAAGAAAAAATAAGCAATTAAGTAAAATTTATTCATTAGAACTGTCTTCTCTAAAATGTTGATCTGGTGATTAGTTTCTCGAGTTTCCACGGATTATTTTCAAAACGCCAAACTACCCTCTGGCTGGTGGTCTTTTTGATTTTTGGAGGTAGAGCGCCTCCAAAAATCACGGTCTGGCTCACGGTCCATAGATGGGTGACGGCCAAAGTGGTCAATTTCTGAGCGTCTCGATGCTTCGGAGGGCACGTTAAGCTGTCGTCCCGGTTGTAGTCTTTCGGCAAAAGTCGTTAAGCCATGTCAGAGGCCTAATGGGCGTCTTGAACAACTCTGACACTAGGGTAAAACAGAGTGTATCCAATCTCTCGTTTGACGATTTCATTTATCTTCTATAGTAAATATATATTCATCCAAACTGTACACTAGCCGCCTGCCATTTATTCCTATTAATTCTGTTCTAAATGGAAACTGTTCTTCCAGTTTAGCCGAATTGTCAATCAAATTGTCGCCTGCCACGACCAGTTGAATTAATACGAAACAAGTAAGAATTGTGTGATGGTTTATGTCCCATCTCGTAATTAATTATTTTCACGCGTAGAAGAGACTAAATAATATGGCTCTGAGACTCAAGACCTACAGAAATATTCTGCCTTAGTCAATTTTTAAGGCAAAGTAATTAATCGAGTGGCTCACGCTTATATTTTTTTACATTAGAGGCTAGACACTATTATCTGCTGTGTGGTGACGGCGACAAATATCAGAATCAGAATATCATCACCCCATCTCATCCCGTGGGGGACGTAGAAGTCGATCCGAGGGAATATCTACCAGAGGATGGGCAGCAGCTTCCTTCTGATTACTATGACCACCTTACTGCGATCGCCAACCCGCCTGCCAAGCGTGGTGATTATGGCATTTCCCCCAAGACGATTCTTAAGGGAGGCTTGTCCAGCAGTGGACTTATTTAGCTGTAATGATGAGAGGCTAGAAACGAACAAGTGGGTCATCTGATGGTAGGTAATCAGCGCCGCCCTTGTACACTCCCAACACTAGAGGGGTCGCGAGAGCATTGCCAGCCTTTATAAAAGTCAACAAACCAGTGTTGCTGACCCTTCCCCCACCCCGATGAGCTTGGGCGACCTTACTCACACACAAACACAACATTAAGTTATTAACGTTATTATTAAGGAATGTCTTCTGTAAGGTGGAGGTACTTCCCCAGTCGGGCTGTTCTTTGAGCAAATCAGCCCTGTGCCCTACCTCTCTTAAATATATTATATTATTAAATGTAATGGTCCATTGTGGCGTATTTCAAACAAATCCAAGCATTAAAAAGTTCTAAATTAGAGGGGCGGGGTATTATAAGCCTCGTCAACTACGGCACGACATTTATATTTATTTTAGCAGTGCACAGGGAAGAGATAACACTTTTCTTCCGATAAATAAATCATGAAACTAAACATGTACACTATTTATGTTTTTAAACTTTCGCGATTTGTACACATATTTTATATACTGTGGACACGGGTCTCATCGCGATAAAGATTTAGGTAAATCATTACCTTGGTTACCCGACGATTCGGCATGAATTGGACCACGGCTGGTGATGACACCAAAGTAATGATTTACCTAAATCTTTATCTCGATGAGACCCGTGTCCACAGTATATAAAAAATGTACACTATTTCCATCTTGTACTGTTTTCCCCATTCTTACATTGGCATACTAGGCATCGGGAAGGTCTTCGTCACTGCATTATTGATATTTCAATTTGCCGTATGAAGCGCTTTGCTTCTTCTTTCATACGCACGGTCAAGTGTGGAATCCCCTCTCAATCAAAGTGTTTATTCAAGGCTAGAGTGAACAGGCATGGTCTCTGCTTGCTAGAGGGAACATGCTTGTGCACGCTAAGCTGTTGGCGCGGGTTGGATTCATTAGACAACAGTTGCTAAGTCATGTCTGACGCCTACAACGTGGCTTGAACAACTCCGACACTGGTGTTACCACAGCCTATATGGTGAAGCAATTAAAGTAAAAGGAGTTTATTAAATAACACGTTATCCATACAATTTTGACACACACACAACACTTACCCCACAAACACACAGCGTGTATGATGAGTTCTTAAATTAAATTTCTTTTTATTTTATCTAACAGTTTATTTTTATATTACAAGGCTTTAAAAGCTTTTAGAATTTGAAACACTATTTTATTCGATAACTTGTTAACATCATAACAAAAATTGTAGGAACCTACAATTATAACTAAAGCTGTAAGTAGTTTAGTTAGGTAAGTGTTCTATATTGTTACCGCATATAATCTCCTTCTTCCTGATGCATTTATGGCTGCCGGGGACTGATTTACACATTGATGTAATTACGTTGCGAATTGGATTTTGCATTGCGCCGTTGATTAGATAACTTAGAGATATTGAGTCCTATGCGATGTGTTAACATGAGTCGTCAAATCGGGGATTTAATGGGAAACGGTATAGATATCTTCGAAACAATTACTTAATTAGTTAATAACGGTATAGATTTAGGTAATCCTACTTGTGTAATAAATGTGATTGAAAGTTTGTGAGTATGGATGTATGGCTGTTTGTCACTCTTTCACACAAAAACAATGAAAAGGATATTTATGAAATTTTGTAGTAATATAGCTCATATCCGAATAACTCATAGGCTAACGGCTAAGTTTAACGTGGGTGAAACCACGGGGCACTGCTAGTTACTTATTATTTGTTGAAACTTGTACCAATAACAACATTTTCAGTATGTATATTTTACTTCAACGATGCACAGAAAAATATATCTTTCTTTGGTTGAACCCAGTGTCAAAGGTATATTAAGTGTACTCCAGTAGTGTTCAGAAGTAATAACAATCTTTATATTTACAAATAATTACTTCAAACGGCTTTACGAGATTTATATTACAGATATTCCTCTCAATTGACTAAAGCACAGATATCTAAAATATTGTATTTAATGCTCTGAGGACTAAAGCCACTAAAGTAGTTAGTTCGTTACACACTCTTGATTTTACAGAAGAGCATTTGGAAGTTCTGACATTAAAAGCACAAGCAGTGAAAAGTACCTAAACAAAATAGCATATATTCATAAATCTAGTCTTTGACTCCACCAAAATCAAAAGATCGTAAATAAATGGCCGTTTTCTTAATAAAAAGAGCTAAATATTTTTATTTTTAATGTTGTCAAATTAACTTCTTTTGATGCGTGCGGACTGTTAACTTAAAATATTAAATCGAGTCCAATTTTTTATACCAATAGATATTGGATCCTACTTAACGCATTTCCCAACGAATAATAAAGTTTTCATAACTATGGAGAGACTGCGTGACATTCATACAAAAAAGCATGATTGATTGATTGACCGGAGACGGTCCTCAATTTGTCTTTATGATTTAATTTCCCATATTTTTTAATGACTATTATAATCAAATTTGAACTCCAATATAAGGTTCAGATAAATATGGAAGTAATATTTAAATACTTAAAACTACATTTTTTTACTCTATTGATGAACTATTATCAACAAAAAAATTTAATTAAACGCTTCTGACAGAAAATGATATATTGTGACATTAAAAGATATTGCTGTTGACATGTCAAAAAATATAAAATATTTCATTTTGTAGTAGAATAATGTTGAATTTAAAAGTGATTATTGAATGTACCTAATTTTTAACTATGTAAACCAAGGTCACGTCATGACTATGACTAAGTGTTAAGGGTATTTGTATTGTAACCATAACATCTGTATGTACTACAGTTTCTGACAATAAATATTTCTATTCTATTCTATTCTAGAAGTGATTTCTTAGCAATTTGATGCAGCGTGTCGCGAAAATAGAAGAAAGTATTCTCACGATTATAATGTAAAAAAAATTAACTAGTAAAATAATTTTATCGAGGCTAATGGGATTCATTTGGGGTAAATTCCCCACCGTATTGTACACTGGTGCTCCGAATTTAAAGCACTTTAGGCTGCCGAAAAAAGAGTTGGTAGGTTATTTATTGAAGCAACCATTAACTAAAACTACTTCTTCTTGGTGTATTAATTCGTAATGGTAATAAGTCTTTATTTATTAATTATCATTTGGTTTTCTTTGCTCATTAGCAGGTAAATAATTTAAATTCATTAATATGACGGGCTGGTTGGCGTGGTTGCATTTCACATGTCTGTTTGTCCTGAGTCTGGGTGTAATTATCTATACAACATGTAACGTAATTAACGCACACCGTCAGACACCCCAATTAGAATAATATATTCTTACTCTTCCTGGCATGTATATCTTGGAAATATATAATTTTGTAAAACAGAATCCACATTTCTTCAAAAAAGCGTCGGATGTATTTCCAAGAAATACAAGAGATTCTGAAAGACTGGTCCTAGAAACTGCTCCTAGGACAACTCTGTTCAAAAAAAATTGTTTTGCAATGTGTGTCAAGGTTTATAATGCGATTCCAGGTAATATAAAACAACTTGCTGTAAAAAAATTCAATCACGAACTGAGAAACTGGCTCATAAATAAAAAAATTTACTCTATTGATGAATTATTATCAACAAAAAATAATTAATAAACGCTTCTGACAGAAAATTATGTATTGTGACATTAAAAGATATTGATATTGACATGTATAAAATTATTAAATATTTTGTTTTGTAGTACTTAGAATAATGTTGAATTTAAAAGTGATTATTGAATGTACCTAATTTGTAACTATGTAAACCAAGGTCACGTCATGACTATGACTAAGTGTTAAGGGTATTTGTATTGTAACCATAACATCTGTATGTACCACACTTTCTGACAATAAATATTTCTATTCTATGTTGTAATAATAATACATGCACTGAATTTTTAATTTAATATGTATATGCATTGTTATTTACCTAATTAGTTTCTTGGGATAAAGTTTATTTTTCTATTTTTTGTATTGAACGATGGAATTTGTATGAATACAAATAAAACTGCGATTTTAAAAGTCTTATTGCTGTGACTTACTGTCCATTGCAATGTTTTGACTGTACCGGGTTAATATGACGTAATTTTCGTAGTTTTAATTATTTTGAAAAAAAGAAATACTTATATTAAAAATGATATAAATCGATTTAGTAAACGATTCTCAACAAACTATTTTCAGGATTTGCGTTAGTTAAGTTACATGTTGTATAAGTATGTATTTACAAAATAAAAGTAGTATATATAATAATTATATCCGCTTAGTGTGTGATCAGATGGCCGTGTGTGAATAATGTCCCAGGATATTTGGGTCACCGACAAAGCGGTTTAATATCTGAGCGTCTCCTTGTTTCGGAGGGCACGTTAAGTCCCGGTTGTAGTCATTAGACAACAGTCGTTAAGCCACGTCAGAGGCCTACGGGGCGGTTTGAACAACTCTGACACTAGGGTAACCACTGCCCATACGATAGAATAATATAATAATAATAATATCTAGGAACAATGTCACACAGATCATCCTAGCCCCAAACTAAGCAAAGCTTGTACTATGGGTACCAGGCGACGATATGCATACTTATATGGATAGATAAATACTTATATACATAGAAAATATCGATGACTCAGAAACAAATATTCGTGCTCATCACACAAATATTTGCACTTACCGGGATTCGAACCCAGGACCACCAGCTTCGTAGGCAGGAGCACTACCAACTAGGCTACGGTATAATTAAGTAAGTAAGGGGGAATTTAATGTTATGTTATATTCTCTGGAAAAAATAGCTGTTTTGTCATAAGACCGCCAAGACCGCCACAATTTTTCTTCACCGCTGGTAAAGAAAAATTGTGTGATGTGCAATAAAATGGATCTAGCTATGTAACTATCTTCATACAGTCAACGCGAAACCTAACCTTATTGCGTAAGAAATAAGGTATGACCTTCGACGTCTCTCTTCGACTCTGTACAAGCGCGATACATGCTCCGCCAAGCAGAATGGGACTGGCTAATAATAGTTAAACTGTTGAATTATCAGGTAAAAATTCAAAATTCAAAATTCAAAAGTCGTTTATTCCGTTAAAATATTACATTTGTGTGGAATCGTCAATTTTTTTTTACCCTACCGTGCAGTGCATGACGTGGCAGCTACTGAGAAACACTGCCAGAAAACTCAGTAGGAATCCTTTTTTAAAAATATATATTTCTTAAATAAATTTACATTGTATTTAAATGTGTTAATTTAGAGCGACTCAATCCCAAGCTGTTTTGTCACTTAAATAATCAGAAGTTTTGTAATAAGCCCTGCTACACAATTTGGCTTTTATAATTCTTTTAAACTTATTCATAGACATTTCTCGGATATCACTGGGAAGTTTGTTATAGAATCTTATACATTGCCCCATAAAAGAGTTACTTACTTTGTGGAGACGGGTGGTATGTAACACAAAGTTATGCTTATATCGAGTATTTATATTATGAGTATCACTCCCTTTACAGAAGGAGTCTTTATATTTATGCATATAAATTAGATTCTCATATATATACTGACATGCTACAGTCAGAATGTTAATCTCTTTAAACTTCTCTCTCAAAGATTCTCGCGGACCAAGTTTATATATTGCTCTTACAGCTCTTTTTTGCAATACAAATATGGTGTTAATGTCCGCAGCGCTACCCCAGAGAAGAATTCCATAGGACATTATACTATGAAAATAACTGAAATAAACCATTCTAGCTGTATCCACATCAGTAAGCCGTCTTATAGTTTTAACAGCATATGCAGCAGAACTTAATTTGCCTGATAGTTTTTCTATTTGTGGGCCCCATTGTAGTTTTGAATCAATTGTGATACCCAAAAACACAGTTGACTCAACAGGGGTCAATCCAGCTCCATTAAGCTGTACATTGGTAGTCACCTGTTTCACATTAGGTGTAGAGAATTTTATGACTTTAGTTTTCTTGTCATTTAGCAAAAGATTATTAGCATTAAACCAATGAACAACTTTAGAGATTGCGTCATTTACTTCGTCAAAATTGCGTAATTGTCGATTTATTTTAAACGTCAATGAAGTATCATCCGCAAACAAAACAATCTCATGTTTATCCCTTACATAGTAGGGTAAGTCATTTATATAGATTAAAAATAAGAATGGGCCGAGAATCGATCCCTGTGGAACGCCCATTACCACTGGGGATCCCGCAGATTTTTTACCATTTATATCGACCTTCTGAATTCTATTGCCCAAGTAAGAAGTCAAAAGTTCGAGAGCCTTGTTCCTGATACCGTAGTGGTGTAGTTTCCTGACAAGAGTGTCATGATGAACACAATCAAATGCTTTGGACAAATCGCAAAAGATACCTAATGCATCCTGCGAGTCCTCCCAAGCCGCGAATATACTTTTTAACAGATTGACTCCTGCATCTATAGTTGAACAACCCTTCGTGAATCCAAACTGTTTCCGATGAAGTAAATTATGTATATTAAAGTGACTGAGCAACTGGCTAAGCATTAGCTTTTCAAATATTTTACTTAGAGTGGGCAATACGGAAATAGGTCGGAAATTTGAAGGATCTGAAGTATCACCAGCTTTAAACAATGGAATAATTTTACTATACTTCATCAAGTCAGGAAATACGCCAGATGCGACACAGCAATTGAACACAGCAGCTAGATGTGGGGCGATTATAGTTATAATTGATGAAATAGTCTTAACAGATAAACCCCACAGATCCCTTGTGGTTTTCATATTAATACTTTTGAAAGCATTCAAAATATCTTTAGGGTTAACCACCGAGAATTCAAAATCTGTGTCACACTTCTCTACGCTTTGCTGGAGTATTAGCTCAGCAGATACAGAAGAAGACGCAAGAGATTTGGTAACATCGATTGGAACATTAGAAAAATATTTTTCAAACTCAGTCGCCACTTCTAAATCGCTTTTAATGTCAACATTATTTATTCTTAAATTAAAATCACGACTACGTATTTTTTTCCTACCTGTCTCAGTATTAATAATTTTCCAGGTGGTTTTAATAATATTTGTCGAATTTTTTATAATATTTTTTAAGTACATCGATTTAGCAATGGAACAGGCTCTTCGAAAGGTTTTGGCATATTGTTTTACATGTTCTAGAAAAGTCGTATTTTGATTATAGGATCTTTCTTCATACAATTTATATAATTGATTGCGACTTTTATAAATTCCTGGAGTTGCCCAATCACAGAACATCAGACGGTTACTTACAGACAACTGTTTGGGTGTGAATATTGAGCAGAACTCACCATTAATCAAGTTGAATAAAGAGTTGTACAAGTGATCCGGATCACTATGATAGGGCAACAGTGCCAGTTTTCTTGCTATATTATATTTAAATATTCCTAAACGGCTTTCACTATATGGTATGTAACTTATTTGTGTACTTTGAACCTTTGGAGAATTTGAAAAAGTGACCAACTGACCAGAATGATCTGACTGAATCTTATTCATTATTAATTTATTTAAAGGTTTTGCCGAGCTAAATATATTGTCAATGCATGTAGCACTTGTGGCAGTAACTCTAGTTGGTTCTGTAAAGTTGTGATGTAAATTATAGGACATAAACAAATTTAAAAAATTACAACTTGTTGAGTTTTTCTCCAAAATATTTACATTAAAATCTCCACAAATGATAACAGTTTTATGGGTATTAGTTAACTTATTTAAGGCATCCTCCATAATGTCTGAAAAGGTATCAAATGGTGCACAAGGAGGTTTGTAAAGACTCACAACAATAAATCGCTCCAACTCAACACATGAAATCTCTACTACTCGCTCAACAGAGAGGCTCACAACGTCACTTCTTTCTTTAAACTTCAACAAATTATTTATTAATATTAGAGAGCCACCATGAATATAATTTTCTCTGATGAACGAGCTTGCAACCTGGTGATTATTGAAGCTGGAAATGAATTGATGGCGTTGTAGCCAGTGCTCAGTTAAACATAAAATATCAATATTGCTACAATTCAAAAACAACTCCAATTCTAACTCTTTCCCCATCAAACCTTGAATATTTTGATGCACCAGGTTGATACAATTTTTTTGGTTTTTCTTATTGTAGGCATTTATGTTTGATGGGTTCACATTATTTTCCATTACAAGATCTGAACATTCCTTATCATGCTTGACAGTACAATTAATATTTGAATTTGCTATTACGCAAGAGTGATTCTCTATTGTCATATCAGTTAATTTAAATTATCCTGTATACAGATGTCACCATTCAAGCTGGATATGTCATTGTCAGTAGGAAAAGTACTGACATTATCTATAGCATCAGTACATTGCTCAAATATGTTCTTGGCTGAAATATGAAAACAATAACATAGCGACAAAGCTATTTGTCTGGTATAAAAACTAGGCAGATAACAATAGTTATCTTTTGTCATATAAAAGGGTTTCTTAACATATGAGTTAATGTCAATTACATGTAGTTTTTCTCTCATGTAGGTAGATATTGTATGTAATGTCAAATTCAAATTATACCTTATCCTATTTTCCTCCTGTGACAAACTATGGCTATAAGGAAATGTAAACATAACAATTTTACTTATATTTAAACGATCTAAACAATCAATATACTGTATTAGGGTTTTTTTATTTAAATTACCCCTATTTCCCATAAAAAGAATTAGATTTTCATCATTATTAAATTTATAATTAAAGACCTTTTTAAAAATGTGGTGACAAGAGGCACCCGGCATACAAAAATTCCAAAGTCTCTATTTATGTTAATAATGGATGGCTTATGGATTGTGTGTAAGTATTTTTGTAGTGAGAATTACCAGTACTATTTCAAGGGCATATAACATTGAATGTGTTTTTAATTGTAGGTACAATAGATAAATACAAACCGCGTCCTTAGGCTTAAGCTATAGAAACCCAACACACGAGTAGCGTTCTTTTACGCTAACAGTAACTCGGCTTGGGAAGCGCCTACACTTTACAGAATACGATTCAGATGCTAATCATTAGCAATAGCATTATCTTGTTATTCTTGGATGTAAACAAGGTTACCAGAACTCTTCTGAGTGGGGAAAAAGGCCCGCGAAGCGTGCTTCATGCCATGTGTATAGCAGGCGTTATTTATTCTATAATTAGTTAATTTAGAGTTACTGAAAAATGTTATATAACAAAAAATTGTTTCAGAAGTGTTAAAATATGATATAATTTTTCAAATACAATGGCTAACATGCCAGTCGGCAAAGTTTCTAGAAGTAATGCCTAAAAAGAGTTACCGTAGGAACTTTAAAATCGATCTGCTGATGAGTATCGTTTGTAGTTAACAGCAGAGCACCTGCTCTAGATTGGTAGAGGGTGCCAGTGTGAACCAAATAATGAGTTTTTAGTTAGATTAACGTTTTGGATCGCGAAAAATGCTCTTAAGCTAAAATAGGTAACTATGTTAATGAATGAGCCAAGGTTCGTAAACATAAGAGTTCTGTGGTCGTAAAGTTCACATTTATAGCGACCTTTACTCTAATGAGCTATTAGTCCCATTCTAACGATGTTATTACGGAAATGTACAAGATTATTGCGTGAAAATGCATATTTAAGTATGATCTTTAAGTAAACCGAGAATACCTACCAGAGAACGGACAGCGGCGTTTTTCTGTGAACTATGACCATCAAACTGCGGTCGGCACCCCGTCTGCCAAGCGTGGCGTATCCTCCCATTATTTGGAAAGGGTTTTGTTCAGCTGTGGACGTAATTAGGCTGACATGATGAATTAAACCGTAGTTTATCATTTATATACAGTCGAATGAGTAGCCGGCAAGTATCAAAGAAGGCTCGACTAGCCGTGCACGATGGAGTGTTAGTGCCAACTTTAATGTATGGAAGTGAAAGTTGGGTATGGCAGAAAAAGAATGAAAGTAAAATAAATGCAGTGGAAATGAGAGCTCTGAGAAGTATGTGTGGTGTGACTTTGAGAGACAGAATTCGAAATACTGATGTAAGAGAGCGTTGTGGTGTGAAAGAGGATGTAGTCACAAAGATTGAAAAAGGCATGCTGAGATGGTTTGGCCATTTAGAAAGGATGAATGAAAGAAGATTGACAAAATAAGTATACCTGGCCTGTGTGAATGGGACAACCGGAAGGGGAAGACCACGTCGAACATTCTCTGACCAAATTGGAGATGTTCTCAAGAAAGGGCAGGTCAGAAGTACCCTAAACCGGCGAGCATGTATGAAGAATATAATGACAGCCTAGTAATCGAAGCAAAAGAAGTATGCAAAGATCGTGACAAATGGAAATCCGTTGTCTCTGCCTACCCCTCTGGGAAACAGGCGTGAGTCTATGTATGTATGTATGAATCTAATACGTGCATGCCTAATGCACAGAACCTGGAGTGATAGAAAAAAGATGCGGGGCAATCTTTGAAAATTGCAGATAGAAGTTAAAACAATAGATTTGCATGACGTTTGATGATTTCAGGTTTCAAATCATCTGATTTTCATACATTATGCACAAGTAAGCTTGTGTCACAAAGGCTCAAAAGTCGCAAAAGCTTCCTTCCACTTTCTGGCGAGCGGTCTAATACACGGCACAAACTGTGACGTGACAGTACTTACCTCATATAGTCACTCGTCCCATTCGTCCCTCGACACAAGTTGCCGTGGCCAACCAGGAACTCTCTGAACAGACTCCAGACCCAGGTTGGTCGAAGTAAGAAACCTGCTCCGGTGGGGATTATTAAACGTTACAACCTAGGGTGCAAGTGTGGTTCTGCCCCTCTAACTATGGCACACTTGCTAACGTGTCTTGCGTGCCCTGATGCCTGCACGTTACAAGGACTAATGGACGCTACTGAAAACGCTCAATTCGTCGCTGAATTCTGGGCTGACTTAATTTAGACTGCCATCGACACGTTATGAAGATACATTGAATATCATTATCGTCTCAGCCTTCGGCATACTAATAAAAAAATAAAAAATAAAAACTTGTGTGTACTTATGTACACGCGTTAGAAGTTATACTTCTTAATATACAACTTGAACATAGTTATCAATTTTCATACCACCTAGAACTAACGTCATGCTGTTATTTTTACGATGCGCGCGCATCGTAAAATTTCACTCTCATACCACCTAGAACTAACTTCATGCTGTTAAATTTTTTGGTGTCGCGGTCGGTGTGCGCGCGCATCGTAAAAATTCACTCTCATCATTTTTCTCCATCGCGCCAAAAGAAGTATAACTTCAAAAAACTTTTTCATGTTGAATTAATTACGCATTTCATTGTAATGACATTATCAGGTCCCTTGTTTGATAACACCTACCTACCTTCCTGTACTAGGACGACAAGGAAAGTTAAACAGTTTCCTTGTTTGTACTGGCGCGCATAAATTAGGTACTGTGACAATCATTATGTTAGGGTTGAAGTGAAATGTAAATTAGACAAGATCGGCTTTGAAATATCAACAACCTATGGAAGTTTGCGTCGGAGGTGTGACAATCTTGTAATATCTTGATAATAAAATGAATAACAACCACAGTGAAGTTTAAGGATAAAACAACATGAGTATCTATTTTTATTATAGGACGGTCACCGTAGCCTAGTTGGTAGTGCTCCTGCCTACTAAGCTGGTGGTCCTGAGTTCGAATCCCGGTAAGTGCAAATATTTGTGTGATGAGCACGAATATTTGTTTCTGAGTCATGGATGTTTTCTATGTATATAAGTATTTATCTATCTATATAAGTATGTATATCATCTCCTGGTACCCATAGTACAAGCTTTGCTTAGTTTGGGGCTAGGATGATCTGTGTGACATTGTCCCGAGATATTATTATTATTATATTATTTCCTTGCGTATCTGTCGCAGGAACATTTAAAAAACATGTTAAAATTTACCACTTCCTACCTACGATTAAAAAACATCAAAACCGGTCCGTAAGTGATTGGCGAGGTTAAGCATCTAGGCTCAAGGCCAAACCATAGATGGGTGACCGCCAAATTGGTTTAATTTCTGAGCGTGTCCGTGCTTCGGAGGGGATGCTAAGCTGTCGGTCCCGGTTGTAGCCATTAGTTAACAGTTGTTAAGCCATGTCAGAGGCCTAATGGGCGGCTTGAACAACTCTGACACTAGGGTAACCACTGCCCATACGCTAAGTACTTCTCTGGTTAAATTAAATACAATTTACCTTTGGGTTTTTAATAAAGATACATAAAGTATAACTTAAACTTACTCCGGCCAAATAAGACAATGTCAAATACCCCGAATAATTGAAAAAGAGCTGGCTATCCGCTTTTGCGGAGATTACTTTTTTGCCCTTTCTCGAACATCGTTCGTTCCGCTTTAAAATACTTTATCCAATTTATTTTGTAGATAACAAGGTCCAGACGCAACGACGCGACATCTTCAGAAATATTTCTTTAAAGTTCTTTTAACTAAACCTAATGTTATATCTACAGGGACTTAAAAGGTTTTATTACTATTATAGGACCACTTTAGTTTATTAATTATTTGGGCTATGTCAGTTACCTTGGTTTTGGTGACAAATTCAATAATTCTGATTCAATGTGCCACTTAATCAATGCTGTCCTCAGTGGACTTTAACAAGGCGTATACCTTAACCTAATCATTACCTGCACTCTTCCATAAAATTGCCGTGCCGTTAAATCGTGTGTGAGTTACATAAAACGGGACCAGGATATGATTTATCTTTTTTCCTTATCTTCTTGCTTATCTTATACTAGGTTTTTAAGGTTTTACCCGCATTAAACTTAATAAATTATAGACTTTGTGTTAATCTAGGGTGTCAGCTAACTCGATACCAAACTTTATTGAAATCGCTCTAGCCGTTTAGACGTGAAGAAGAAACAAACATACACATTCACATACACACAAACTTTCGTCTTTATAATATTAGTATGATACATTATAATATAAAATTTGAAGTACTAGAAATTTAGTATACATAAATATATGATATGTATTTTGTACCCACATATGGTCCACACTAAACAATATGAATCTGAATATAACTCTCTGATCTCGAGGTTCTACAACGAATTCAAGCACACCTGCTAAAATAATTTATGAAATTCTAGAGTTATAGAAAGGCACATCTTCAAACGGTATAATATAATAAATCAAATTATATTCCGCAAGGAAACGAATACATTTCCATATGGCACATGACTGAGTGCATTTGAATAATATATTATTCCAAGCGTTTCTAGGAAATGCAGTGTGCTTAATACATATTAAGTAGGACAAATTTGGATGGAACTCATACAAATAATTCAATGTTCTAAGCCATCCAGGCTGTAGTCATTAGACACAGTAATTAAGCCATGCCAGAAGCCTACTGGGCAGCTTGAGTTACCCAGGCACAAGGGTAGCCACTGCCTCTTCAACAAAAAATAGGAACAATTTTATAGGGGGTCTTGCTGTTTGACCAAAAGTCATATGGCAAAATTACACTTGACACACAACGTTTGGTAAAACAATGATCATTTTACTACTGAGGTTAGGTTGATATAACTCGAGGTGCGAGCGTAGCGAGTGTGCCGCGGAGCGGCCGGCGAGTGTCAAAAGCGATTTTATAAGCGACAAATTGCGAAACATATTATTTGGTAAAATGAAAAAAGGTCAATTGACATTTTAATATTTGACACATTTAACAAGTGTAGTGTTTTCTAATGGATCATTTGATAAGTGAGTTTTTGTAAGATGATACTTTTGTCAAATGTCTCGTTTGCCAAAATAAGATTTGGTGAAACGTTGTTTGTCGAATGACCATTTGTCAATATTTTTTTTGGTCAAACGTTACTAATCTATTTTATAAACATAATTTAAGTCAAGACAAAAGCCTCGCCTTTAACAAAGCAAAAGCGTAAAAACTAAAGGTGGCATGTTTTAGTATAAACAACTAAAAACATAAGTACTGTAGTAAAACCGATATTATATTCATAAATAAGTATTTTCTTCGAGAAGTCTACCCACATTTTCTTGACAAAACATTACATAATAAACTAAAAGTGGTTAGTATTTAGCTGTTCTTGTTTTGCATGCTTTACAATCACAAAAAGCGAACCGCATTGAATTAAATTCTGACTTGAGCAAAATATACAATATATGTTTTTTTTTATGTGTATTTTCTCAAATCGCAATACAAGGTAATCAAAACGAGTTTGATAGTCTAGTTCGAATGACATTACCTCGATGGTCATTACCTCGATGTCTCTACCTCGACGGTACACTTCATCGATGGTTCGTTACCTCGAAAGATCACTACCTTGAAGGATCTCTTCCTCGACGGGTCTTTTCTTCGATGGTACATTTGATCGATGGGTTGTTACCTCGAACAATCATCGAAAGTACAGTAAATTTAAGGTATTTGTGTGTAACTAAAAGGTGTAAAAATACCACCGAATTGAAATGAATATCGATATAATAATAGAGGCAACAATTATTTTGATCATAAATGTAAGTAGGTACACATATATTTATAGATATTTTTGTATAAGAACTTATATTATTTTGTAAATATTTTGCTAGCTGATATCCTACTGCAGTTATAGTTTTGAGGCAAATTAAGAACGTTATATTTCGTCCACTATTTATGTTACATCTTGTATATATATTATTAGAAACTCCATCGTGCTCAGCCTAAGGATATATTCTTTAATTATTAAACCAAAGAAATCCAAAGAGAATATTTGAATTTATAATCACTGATTAAATAAGTAAGTTATTCTGATTAGTCTTTCTTCGGGCGAAAGACTAATCAGAATAACTAAAACATCGCTGTTTTATTTAAATTTTGATACTTTCTTCAGAGATATTTCTTTAGAAACGTGTGGAACACAAACGTTATTAAAACTTGTTCTTTATTGTTTTTACTGAGCCCGAAGGTAATTTTAAAAGTTTTTTGAAAACTTTGCTTCTGAAACTTTTAACCCTATTATTAATAAATATCTACTTTGACGCTAACCGTGAAACTTTTACAAAATAATATAATAAAGATTTTTTTCTTTACTATTTGAATAAATAAAACAATTCTTTGCTCTTTCAAAGAAGAGTTTCAGTTCAGTTTATCTTGTAGACTTCTGACAAACAATATTATTGATCGAATAATCATTAAACTTATATTGTTGTCATAGAGTTTGACGGAAATCTGAATTTATTTTGATGTCAATTCGATCAATCTAATGATGACTTTCCGTCATTACGACTACACGGCGCAGCCCGCGCCGGATAACTATTTGTGTGACCCATAAATAGTTGTTCTGAGTCTGGATGGAATTTGTGTCCGGCTATTATATGTGAAATGAAATGAAATTTATTCAGCACTTGGGTATTAACTTGTACTTGTTAAGGTCACAATGCAGTACATAAACATAGTGGATAGTATAAAATTTACAAAAAAACAATAATTAGTCCGTCCGTGCGGTTTGTTTTATCGCATATATTTTCTGAAATCCTTAAATAAATAATAAGTTACTAATCTATTATTTTGAAATTTAAAATATTTTTTTGTTTTAATTAAAGAATGGAAGACTAAAGCAAAAATACGAAATTCTAAATGAGGGTGTGATCACATGCACGGGATCACCGATCACGCGTTAATGGGCCAAAGCGATCCTCGCCGCTGAGGAACCTACCCTAGCTAGCCTGCGGCTTTCTCTAGCTACCTAGGTGGACGACCCGGAGAAGAAAGCCACAAAGAAACTCCGGGCTTACTTTTTTCGTCTTCTTTTGCTTTCCGTTTACGATTTTTTTTTAATGTCATGTATTTTACTTACATTGTGATTGGTTGTTATGTAGGCTAATGCACGCACAGAACCGTTGTCATCCAGTGAATCATAATAAAATAAATAAGCAATAGCATTCAATTTCACTCAAGCACTTAGAATATCCTCTTGCTAGACGAATAAACGGTGGATTCATCCGCGTACATTTACAAAATTAACAAGTCACACGAAGTTTACCAGAGGCGAAAAAAAATGAGTACCCCAACAGCAGTTCGACCAGTTACCGCAAGCAGCACCCGTTCACGAGTATGACGTGTGGGCCAGCCATCGCCTCCCTCGCCATATTAGAGGGAAGGAAACTACCCAACGCCACCGCAAGCATTAACAGACAATGGGAGCATGACGAGCTTACAAAGGGGAGTTCATATTGAAGTCGTTAACAGCCTTCGGCCGAACAGCGTTTGACATGTTCAAGGTAATATACATTTGTTTTAATTATAGGTTTAATATTCTATAAAGTTAAATTATTACAGCATTATTTCTATAGTCTATTATGAAAAATATAAATGTATATCCTTAACGTAACACTAAGATGTTGCTCTTGTTTAACCAAGCGACCAAGCATTTTTGTCCTTTAAATAATCATTTAGAGTGTAATAGGCCTTTTTCATTAAAATATTCTTGACCTCTGATTTAAATTTAGCATAGGACAGTTCCTGAAGATTTGTTGGTATTTTGTTATAAATTCGGATACTCAGTCCGACAAAAGAACAATGAACCTTTTGTAAACGATGAGATTCTGCACACAATTTGTGTTTATTTCTAGTGTTTATTGTGTGTGTGTCACTTCTCTTTTGAAACAAATTCAAATTTTGCCGCACATAAATTATATTAGCATAAATATATTGCGAAGATACCGTTAAACCGGTAAACTCTTTTAAGGAGAATCTCGCACCTAGCTGATAAATAGCTCGTACTGCACGTTTTTGTAGAATAAAGATACTGTGGATGTCAGCCGCCTTACCCCACAGTAGTATACCGTAAGACATAATACTGTGGAAGTAGCTAAAATAAACCAGGCGCGCAGTATCTATGTTAGTAAGTTGTCTAACTTTTCTAACAGGATAAGCAGCAGAGCTTAATTTTCCAGCCAAGCCGAATATGCGAGTACCCCATTGAAGTTTTCTGTCTAAAGTTATGCCCAAAAATGTAGTAGATTGAACAGATTCCAACACTTCATTGTTCATTACCAGATCTGGACCAACATTACTCACATTAGGTGTGGTGAATAAAACGCACTTCGTTTTTTTGGCATTAAGAACTAAGTTATTAACCGTAAACCATTCGGTAATCAGTGTGAGAGCACTATTTATTTCATCAAGGTTATCTCTGTTTCGATCTACTTTAAAGATAAGAGAAGTGTCATCCGCGAAAAGTACTACATCACAGAAGTTTTTTAAATAATGTGGTTAATCATTAATATACACTAAAAACAAAAAGGGACCAAGAATGGACCCTTGTGGCACGCCTAAAGTGACAGGTACATCATTTGACTTAACTCCACCTACGTCGACACACTGAACTCTCTGATTGAAGTAAGAGATTAAAACGTCAAGCGCAACTTCCCTTACGCCATAGTGTCGTAATTTCAGTAATAGCGTGTCGTGGTGAACGCAATCAAACGCTTCTGAAAGGTCAAAAAAACGCCAATAGCATTCTGTGACTTCTCCCATGCATCAAATATATGTTTTATTAGTGCAATGCCTGCATCTGTAGTAGATCGCCCTTTAGTAAAGCCAAACTGGTTCTAATATATAATTCCTATCTGGATTGTTATTTTCTAGCAGAGCGGGATTCAGCTTAGATAGAATACTGTCTTTGAAACTATGTAACCGATAACTAGTGATTGGTTGGCAGGTTACATGAGATGTTTTTATCTTTTTATAATTTTCAAATACTGCAAACTGACCACAGTGGTCCGGTGTCAGATGACTTATTATTTTAGGATTCATTGCTTCACTTCGAAAAAATGTTGTCAAGACAAGTAGATGAATGTGATGTGATCCTAGTAGGTTCATAAAATATATGTTTTAAATTAAATGATTTAATAAGGTTTAAAAGACTGTCCGTTGTAGGGGTGGCCTGAAGAATAATTACATTGAAATCCCCACACACAATCAGCCCCTTCCTGGTACAACATATTTTTGTAAGGGCATCTTCCATAACAGATTCAAATATGGAGAAGTTGCTAAGTGGAGGACGGTAAACACACAAAACTACTTGATGCTCTAGTTCAACACAAGACAACTCAATAGTGCGTTCGACCGATAGATTTACAATATCTGGTCTAGGCTTAGATTTTATGTCACATGATACAATAATTAAAGAGCCACCATGGATGGCTTTCCTTCTCACGAACGCACTTTGAATTATATATTTATCAGTACTAAAATATAATAATTGAGACTCTTTAAGCCAGTGTTCTGTTAAACATAATACATCGACATCACAGTTTTCAATAGATAAACTTAATTCTAACTCCTTGCCGGGCAGGCCCTGAATGTTCTGATGTACAACATTCAAACCGTTTAGGCCATCCGTTGTCCTTACACCTAGTTTAAACTAATTGTTTTAGTATTACTACTAACATCCAAGTCGTTCCTCATAGGTAAGTTGCATGTACCAGAGTCAAGTAAATTAAAATTGTCAGAAGTTAGAGTAGTTATAGTGCTACTCTGATTGCTGTGTGGTGACGGCGACAAATATCAGAATCAGAATATCATCACCCCATCTCATCCCGTGGGGGGCGTAGAAGTCGACCCGAGGGAACATATACCAGAGGACGGGCAGCAGCTTCCTTCTGATTACTATGACCATCTTACTGCGATCGCCAACCCGCCTGCCAAGCGTGGCGATTATGGCATATCCCCCCAAGACGATTCTTGAGGGAGGCTTGTCTAGCAGTGGACTCATTTAGCTGTAATGATGAATAGATAGTACTTTATCCTGGGGCCCACAACTGAAGACGGTTAGCCGAAGGTTATTTGCGTCAGCAGGCTCACTTAGGCGTCTACGCTACTTTCTCCCTATTACCACTAAAATTGCGCTTGCTCAATCGCTTCTCCTACCAATCCTCGACTACGCTGACGTCAGCTATCTTAATCTTACTGAAGAGCAACTCGATAAGCTTGAGCGACTTCAAAACTTTTGTATAAGATTCATATTTGGTCTTCGCAAATATGATCATGTATCCTCCTTTTGTACTAAGCTCAAGTGGTTACCAATTCACCTTCGCCGGAATGCTCATATTCTTTCTTTGCTTTATAACATTCTCTTTAACCCTGCTACTCCTACATATCTTAAAGAACCTTCGAGTTCCTTTGTGACACACATTTGCGATCCTTAAGATCATCAGAAAATTTAAAACTACATATCCCAGAGCACAAATCCATTTTTATGGGAAAATCGTTTAGTGTGCAGGCAGTTCGACTATGGAATGCCTTGCCTATTGAAATTAAACGTGCCCAGACAATATCAGCTTTTAAAAAGCTGGTCAAAGAACATTATTTGTCTGTATAATTTATGGTAAGTACATACGTTAAATAAAGTATTTTTCTTATTTAGTTATTTAATTATGTTTATTTTACATTTCCATCTTTTTAACAGTAAATTTATTAAATATCTTTTTTTTTGTGGATATACCACAATTTTGGTGTATGTCTTGTTGCACACCTACTGCTATTAGTTATTGTTCAGCTCCTATCCATCCTAAGGTTGTCTGGAAGAGATCGCTTTATGCGATAAGACCGCCCTTTGTACAACTTGTTTACGTAATATCCTATAAAATATGTATTCTTATGGTGTACAATAAAGAGTATTCTATTCTATTCTACGGAAGCCTTTGATCAGGTGTGGCACTTTTTTCAAATCTTCCTTCGTATGGGCTGCCCGAGAAACTCTACAGGCGAGTTGCCAGCTTCCTCACTGAACTACCAACAAAAAAAAGTTAGAAACGTTAAATAGGAGGTACTCATAATCAGATGTTCCTAATAGTCCCTAAGCGATCGGCGAGGTGAAGCAACTAGGCGGGGTCAGTGTATTGATGGATGGCTGCATAAGTAGTTTCACTTCTGTGCGTCTCTGTGCCTCATAGTCAGTTCCAGTTGAAATCGATAAGCCATGCCTAAGGCCTGCCTATTGGGCAGCTTAATCAACTCTAACACAAGGTTAAGGACTACCTGCCTACGCGAGAAAAAAGAAGCAATCTAAATAATATAATATATATATTTTTATCGAGTGATGATTTTGTACAAGAACTTTGAATGGTGGTAGTAGCCGCTGTAAGAATGTTCTCATGACACCTGTCAGTAGAACACTTCATGACAAATTTATTTAAATTAGAAATTTCAGATAAAAATCGTATTGGATTCAGCTCGTCCGTTTGGAAACTGAGTTATCACAGATATGCTCCTTACCCATCTTCTGTATCAGTGGTTAAAAAGCGATTAAAATCCACACGTTCTGTTCATTTCCAGTACGCCACCCTTTCCCAATCAGCTCCGGATTACTGACCCCTGGAGCGTTTGTTTGTTCCAACGATATTGCGCGAATCTATTTTATCGCAAAATCAATCTAAAGCCGGTTCTAATACAAAGTCCTTGTTTACACTAAGCCTAGTGTGTTTGTACAATGATAAATTGTAGATATACGTATTATAATTGATATAATTAAATAAACTAATAAAGGTTCATTCACGTAAACTTTTGAATAGGCAGAACATGTTTTAGTGATAATCATAGCACGCATATATATGTTGTTAAGTACACATAATTATTTCTACGTATATGTAGATTTTTAGATCGGTGGTGTTGAATACACACCACCGATCTAAAAATCATTTAGAATTAGCTTTAATTTTTTATTAGGTACCTAACAATGATTAAGTTACTTAGCCAGTTTATTTAAGTTGTTGTCGAAATTGTTACTTATAAGTTTAAGTTAAAAGCCGCAACCGCCGGCCGCTGGGGTAAAAAGGTTCTCGAGTTGCGACCACCAACCGGAAGACGCAGCAAAGGCAGGTTCCCTACAAGGTGGAACCCTCGCAAAGTCGCCATGCGAGGGTCGCGGTCACCATTGGATGCGGGTATTGCAAGATCAGCAATAGTGGCGCTCTTAGAGGAACACCTACGTCCAACAATGGAGGCATTTCGCTTGGCATGATGATGATAATAATTAATCAGCTAATGACGTCAGTAAAACGTAACCGATGTGCGATGGTTCCTTGACTTCACTATGTTTAATTTATTTTTTATATATATTTTTTTTATTTGATAGTTTTTGTACAACCAGAAATGTCGAAAGTAAATTAAATGAAAAAGAGACAGGTAGTACATGGGTGCTGCTTATTTCTACCAGCAGACCCGCGAGAGGAGATATTAAAAAGTACAATAGGCATGTGCGTAGGTTTATAATATCATTATATAAACTACATACTAAAATAAATATTTCTATTTATTTATTGATAATAATATAAGATTACAGTTAACACCAAAGCGCTTATTATAATTTATACTTAAGAACTAAAGATAATTATGATTGCGATACATTAAAATTCTACAACTATATTTTTAAACTAGTTATATCTCAAATGAAATATAAAATTAGACAATAATAATAAAGACAAACACAAGACACAAAAAGCTATATTAATTTTAAGATTTAGCGCTATTTAAATACTCAAATACATTTCTAAATGTTGCACCAACTGCGTCAAAAATATGATAGCACTAGCCGTTGGACAGTTATTATAAGATTCTATAACAAACTTCCCAATGATATTAGAGAATTGTCTACGAATAAGTTTAAAAGAATTATTAAAGCCAAATTGTGTAGCAGGGCATATTACAAAATTTCTGATTATTTAAGTGATAAAAGTGCTTGGGATTGAGTTGTTCTGAGTCAACACACATGATTGTAATTAATCTTAAGTATATTTTATTTTAAAAAAGGATTCCTACTGAGTTTTCTGGCAGTGTTTCTCAGTAGCTGCCACGTCATGCACTGCACGGTAGGGTAAAAAAATATGACGATTCCACATTAATGTAAAATTTTTACGGAATTAAGTACCTTTGACTTTGACTTTGTTGAGGGCGCCATGTTGGGGGACAGTAGAGAAGCCTATGTTGGCGCCTGCCACTGCCACGGATGTATTGCCTAGGTGCAAAGAGACATATGCGTAATCTAGGCATAACATTCACAAACCCAAGTTCTAATATGACTATGTATTTCTGTTACACGATAGGAACCTAACTGTACGTTTGTTATCCTCTAGGTCGTTGCAAAGGGGAAATGAACTCGCACGCTGAAGTTTGAAAACGGATGTGACGTTATTCGCTTCAGAATGTGTCGCATATGTAATAAACAAGAGTAGGTTACGTTACCGCGGCTTTATTAGCATTCTGCCGGCCGTGCGGCTAATTTAAAAGGAAAACTTTCTTTTATATGGTAAAATTATGCTCGTGTTACCTCCAACAATATTTCCTTTGAGTAGAGTATCTAAGCAGGTTGTATATTATTTTAATTTCGAAAAGTTACGTGCAAAGGAAACTTAGTAGCAATAATAAATAAAGAACATCCAGCCGACTTAAACTTTTATAACTATCTAAATCGGTTTAAAAATAACGAAGAAATCGATTTTTTTCTCTAATAAAGAAACTTTAATCTCTTTTCTTAGTTTTTTTATCAATTAATTTCAATGAAGAATCTAATAGTTGGTCACACCTCGCAGAGCGATGTGGTGTGTCACTGTTGTTTCGTTTCTGTTTGTGTATGTTTACTTCTATTACAAGTTGTTCCTGGTTTACAGGAGTTGCAGTGCAATTGGTAGGATCGAAGGACTTATTAGTTCCTCAAAACATTTCTCATATGAACATGTGATTATTTATATTGTATAAAGGTTTAATATTTTTACATGAAGTTTACATTTAGTGTAACGTGTAACTGTTGCAATACATATGAAAGGCGCAGACGTGGGTCGTACGTCTGATTTACGCTCGATCGTGATCAGGCATAGGAAGATAAGAATAAAACATACTCTGATTAGTATTAATATGTAACAACGTTTATTCTACCGATTTCATTGAATCGATTTTATTATAGAAAAATGGCGCCGGATTCAGTTTATATTATTATGCACGAAGCTACGTCTACGCCAAATATTTCTTCACGTACAGACGCGAGCACATCCAGCTACCCCAATCTGTCAAATTTCTTTTATAGATTTTCAACTTTACCACATTAGCATAAGGTTCACTTTCAATTAGGGAATTTAACAGATTGGGGTAGCTTGATGTGCTGGCCTCTGCACACTCATTAAAAGCATCGTTAAAAAAGCGAGCGCCTATTGATTGCCTTTAGTTAGTTAGTTTAGTTAATATCATTATTATATGTGACCAGAGGGTTGGTCTATTTTTAGCACAGATAATAAGCAGCTGCCAGTCTTCTGACACAGTCTGTACATAAAATTTCAATAATGTGGATGTGGATAAAATAGCTTACACGGAGATTTCTGAATATACAATAATAATACTTTATTTGTCAGCGACGCGTAACGATCGGTCTCTTGGAGAATGAAATGTGAAAGACATTTCTTGAGTTTTATTTACATAATATTATGTGTCATCGTGTGTGTAGTAACATGTCATATTATTTAATGGAGCTTACATATATGGAGTGGAGGACTATTTATTCCTGAGCAAAATATGTTAGGTTGGGTTGAGGTTAAACGTTATTAATATATTGTTGTAACGATATTTAGAAACGGCTTCAAACGATACAGTCTAGAAAATCTCAGCACTAGGCCTTAAGCTTATGGCGTTATTGTGCTAGAACCGATCGGCTGGTGCATCAAGAAGGGAGGTTAACCACCCACAATCGAAAACCTAGTAACGGAAGCCGAAGACGTTGCTGATTAGTAGAGGATGGCGCAGTCTTGTGATGTCACAAGACACCGCCACCCTCCAATAATCTGTTCCTTCGCCAGGAGATCTATTACTAGAAGGTAATAGTTCTCAAGCACCTGAACTGATTCGATGTTCGGCAGGCGTATGACACCTTGGTTGGTGGGCAATGCAGCCAACTCCTCAAGGAGACGAGCGGGTATGGGATGAAATGGACAACACTTAGTAAAAATAGTACCTTGCCTGATAAAAAATTCATTCCTCATCTTGGTTTTAGGAAACCTCAGTGAGCTGAATGAAAATATGATTCTAATCGGACTCGAACCTGCGACACGAAGCGGCGAGGCGACTGTCTTAGCCGCTGCGCCACACGTGCAGTCAGAATATAAAAATGTCAGCTGCCTTATAAGAAAATCGATAGCTCTCAAGTAATAAATTCTTTCTTATACAGTTAATGACTATCCATTCGTTACTATGATTCCAAGGACAATGAAGATTAATTTGGTTGTCATGGAAGCTTCCTTAATGAAGCGTCGTTATGAGCTTCTCTATTCTTATTTACTCGGCACCATCAGAATTACCAGCGCTAAAACAATAAAATGTTCTAGCAAATGCTGAGATGGTGCCATTTCAGGCTTGTACGGACAACAAGTGTCTATGGTTTTATTTTATTTTTCGTTTTATTGTTTTAATTTTTTTAATAAATCTTTTTTCTTCTTATTATTATTACAGTTTTGAATTTCAGCCCTATAATCTGAAATGAAGAACAGGCACGTTCTAGATAACACCACTAACAAGAATAATTACGTATTGTCATTTTTCCCTCGAAGAAATATTCGCAATGATTAGGACATTTATTTCCTCCAACAAATACACCCCCGTAATTAAATAAACAAATATCTTGGCACTAACACACTGGCATCTGATCCCAAACTAGGCCAAGTCTGTACTATGGCAACCAAAAAACTATTAGGCATACTTCTACATTTTTAAATACAAAAATTAAAATTACACTAACTACTGTAATTTTTAAAAAAAATGTACATGTGGAACAAATAATCGTGCTCATCACACAAAGATTTGTCCAAGGTAGGAATCGAACCTGCGATCTCTGGCTTAACAGTCAGAGCCACTAACCACAAGACCAACACGCCAGTCACTTGTTGGTACTTGGTACTTTGTTCCATGAAATAAACAAACGTATTTATCTATACATATAATAAAATCGTAGGAAAGTCAAAACTGTACATTGAATTTTTTTAAAGGATACTTGGGGCGTGATCTACAATCGATATCGAAGTCAAAAATATAGTTTTTAGAATTTTTGTCTGTATGTCCGGGCTAAATACAAAAAGTACCGCTTGGATTTACTGCAAATTTTGCATGAATATTACAAAGAAGTCGGGTCAACATATAGGCTACATATTATCACGCTATCTCCTACGGGGGAGGAGCTGTGATAATTTATAAAATTTAACGCGGGTAAAACCGCGGGGCACAACTAGTTCAATTAAAAATACTATGGTAAGGCTGAATTTATTTATGCAGTCTTCAAAACAATTTGGTATCATGGTACCATGGTACCAAATTACCACACATGTGGTTTCCGCCCTGTGCCGTGTGATTTTTAGGCTAGAAAGAATAACAGAGCCACCCCATACCAACCCATGGGTGTCGCAAAAGATGACTAAGGGATACATCAGGTTGTCGGGCAGTAGCGCTACTGTGTACTATACCTAACTGCAGTCGCCAACTCGCACCGTAATGGAAACGTTTGGGGGAGGCCTATGTCCAGCAGTGGATGATATCAAGCTGATGATGATATGAATCAGGCATAAAAAGACAGACAGTTAGTTATCGGTGTTTACCAAAAGCTTCTTACATATGCATAGCAAACTGTGGCGAGACAGTGCTTTCCTACCCATCCCATTCGTCCCTCCCGCCGTAAAGCTTCCGCCTGGACCGAAGTTGTCGTAGCTAACCTGGTAGTCCCTAAACAGACTCCGGACCCAAGTTGGTCGAAGTAAGGAAAACCTACTGGGAGATTTTTAAACGTTTCCAACCTGGAGTGCAAGTGTGGTTGTGTCCCTCAAACTATGGCACACTTGTTAACATGTCCTGCGAGCCCTAATGCCTGCACGTTGCACGAAGTAATGGACGCTACTGATAACGCTCAACTCGTAACTGAATTCTGGGCTGATTTTTTTTTTCAGTTTTACGGCTCTGGCTTCTTCGGCCTAATGAGCCTTCCGTCAAATATATTTTAATTTCATTTATTTTCATTATGTCAAGTAAAGTCCGTCACAGTCAAGTCATACGTAGTCCATGTCGTACCCCAGTAAAGCAGTGGGGACTTTACTAGAGGTTTATATGGAGTTTTAGATTCAACACAGAAAATCGCAATTCACGGCAATATGGCACTTTCCTCCACTTTTGTACGTTGTCCATGATGTTATGTCTAAAAATCCACCATATTAAACTTGAATTTACACCAGTTTTTGAAAATGAAACAATGCCCTGATGCGTCTTCTTCCGCGTTGGCGCCAAATCTCCCGAATTCTGGGCTGACTTAATTTAGATTGCCATCGACACGCTAAGAAGACGAGAAGAAGCATAGAAACCACTGACTTGTACTTACACTTAGGCGATTGGCACACTACCCCGCATGATGCAGCGTAGTGCGTGAGTGCGTGTTCTAACGTTGCCACCACGCTGCATCATGCGGGGCAGTGTGCCAATCGCCTAAGACTTAGATTGCCGGAATTCACAACAGCAGCGAACAAGTGATACTTGATTAGCACAACGGCAAGGCAACGTGACCTGACGACTGCTGTCCCTAATTTCTACTCAACCATCGAACGGTTTTCACCAATCTATAAATCACTAGCTGTGCCCCACGGTTTTACCCGCGTTAAATTTTATAAATTATCACAGCTCTTCCCCCGTAGGTGATAGTGTGATAATATGTAGCCTATATGTTGACCCGACCTCTTAATAATATTCATGCAAAATTTGAAGTAAAACCATGCAGTTATTTTTGAGTTTAGCCCGGACATATCGCTCACCTAGCAGTATAATGACACATCTACTTTTTTCTTATTTTACAGAAATGAGGGTCAAAGATTTTACAAATGTTTGAAACGAAGTTATGAGTTCATTTCTACATTTTATCATGATTTTATGGTTTAAGCAACTAGTATAGACCTTAATGGATACTTAGGGATAAAAAATCTACTTCAGGTTTCCAGGAGTTACTTCATAACCGATAAAGAAGAAGAAGAGCCATGCAATTATGTCGTTATACTTGTAACAACTTCCAAAAATGTCACATATTCAAAATTCAAAAGTCGTTTATTCCGTTAAAATATTACATTTGTGTGGAATCGTCAATTTTTTTTACCCTACCGTGCAGTGCATGACGTGGCAGCTACTGAGAAACACTGCCAGAAAACTCAGTAGGAATCCTTTTTTAAAATATATATTTCTTAAATAAATTTACATTGTATTTAAATGTGTTAATTTAGAGCGACTCAATCCCAAGCTGTTTTGTCACTTAAATAATCAGAAGTTTTGTAATAAGCCCTGCTACACAATTTGGCTTTTATAATTCTTTTAAACTTATTCATAGACATTTCTCGGATATCACTGGGAAGTTTGTTATAGAATCTTATACATTGCCCCATAAAAGAGTTACTTACTTTGTGGAGACGGGTGGTATGTAACACAAAGTTATGCTTATATCGAGTATTTATATTATGAGTATCACTCCTTTTACAGAAGGAGTCTTTATATTTATGCATATAAATTAGATTCTCATATATATACTGACATGCTACAGTCAGAATGTTAATCTCTTTAAACTTCTCTCTCAAAGATTCTCGCGGACCAAGTTTATATATTGCTCTTACAGCTCTTTTTTGCAATACAAATATGGTGTTAATGTCCGCAGCGCTACCCCAGAGAAGAATTCCATAGGACATTATACTATGAAAATAACTGAAATAAACCATTCTAGCTGTATCCACATCAGTAAGCCGTCTTATAGTTTTAACAGCATATGCAGCAGAACTTAATTTGCCTGATAGTTTTTCTATTTGTGGGCCCCATTGTAGTTTTGAATCAATTGTGATACCCAAAAACACAGTTGACTCAACAGGGGTCAATCCAGCTCCATTAAGCTGTACATTGGTAGCCACCTGTTTCACATTAGGTGTAGAGAATTTTATGACTTTAGTTTTCTTGTCATTTAGCAAAAGATTATTAGCATTAAACCAATGAACAACTTTAGAGATTGCGTCATTTACTTCGTCAAAATTGCGTAATTGTCGATTTATTTTAAACGTCAATGAAGTATCATCCGCAAACAAAACAATCTCATGTTTATCCCTTACATAGTAGGGTAAGTCATTTATATAGATTAAAAATAAGAATGGGCCGAGAATCGATCCCTGTGGAACGCCCATTACCACTGGGGATCCCGCAGATTTTTTACCATTTATATCGACCTTCTGAATTCTATTGCCCAAGTAAGAAGTCAAAAGTTCGAGAGCCTTGTTCCTGATACCGTAGTGGTGTAGTTTCCTGACAAGAGTGTCATGATGAACACAATCAAATGCTTTGGACAAATCGCAAAAGATACCTAATGCATCCTGCGAGTCCTCCCAAGCCGCGAATATACTTTTTAACAGATTGACTCCTGCATCTATAGTTGAACAACCCTTCGTGAATCCAAACTGTTTCCGATGAAGTAAATTATGTATATTAAAGTGACTGAGCAACTGGCTAAGCATTAGCTTTTCAAATATTTTACTTAGAGTGGGCAATACGGAAATAGGTCGGAAATTTGAAGGATCTGAAGTATCACCAGCTTTAAACAATGGAATAATTTTACTATACTTCATCAAGTCAGGAAATACGCCAGATGCGACACAGCAATTGAACACAGCAGCTAGATGTGGGGCGATTATAGTTATAATTGATGAAATAGTCTTAACAGATAAACCCCACAGATCCCTAGTGGTTTTCATATTAATACTTTTGAAAGCATTCAAAATATCTTTAGGGTTAACCACCGAGAATTCAAAATCTGTGTCACACTTCTCTACGCTTTGCTGGAGTATTAGCTCAGCAGATACAGAAGAAGACGCAAGAGATTTGGTAACATCGATTGGAACATTAGAAAAATATTTTTCAAACTCAGTCGCCACTTCTAAATCGCTTTTAATGTCAACATTATTTATTCTTAAATTAAAATCATGACTACGTATTTTTTTCCTACCTGTCTCAGTATTAATAATCTTCCAGGTGGTTTTAATAATATTTGTCGAATTTTTTATAATATTTTTTAAGTACATCGATTTAGCAATGGAACAGGCTCTTCGAAAGGTTTTGGCATATTGTTTTACATGTTCTAGAAAAGTCGTATTTTGATTATAGGATCTTTCTTCATACAATTTATATAATTGATTGCGACTTTTATAAATTCCTGGAGTTGCCCAATCACAGAACATCAGACGGTTACTTACAGACAACTGTTTGGGTGTGAATATTGAGCAGAACTCACCATTAATCAAGTTGAATAAAGAGTTGTACAAGTGATCCGGATCACTATGATAGGGCAACAGTGCCAGTTTTCTTGCTATATTATATTTAAATATTCCTAAACGGCTTTCACTATATGGTATGTAACTTATTTGTGTACTTTGAACCTTTGGAGAATTTGAAAAAGTGACCAACTGACCAGAATGATCTGACTGAATCTTATTCATTATTAATTTATTTAAAGGTTTTGCCGAGCTAAATATATTGTCAATGCATGTAGCACTTGTGGCAGTAACTCTAGTTGGTTCTGTAAAGTTGTGATGTAAATTATAGGACATAAACAAATTTAAAAAATTACAACTTGTTGAGTTTTTCTCCAAAATATTTACATTAAAATCTCCACAAATGATAACAGTTTTATGGGTATTAGTTAACTTATTTAAGGCATCCTCCATAATGTCTGAAAAGGTATCAAATGGTGCACAAGGAGGTTTGTAAAGACTCACAACAATAAATCGCTCCAACTCAACACATGAAATCTCTACTACTCGCTCAACAGAGAGGCTCACAACGTCACTTCTTTCTTTAAACTTCAACAAATTATTTATTAATATTAGAGAGCCACTATGAATATACTTTTCTCTGATGAACGAGCTTGCAACCTGGTGATTATTGAAGCTGGAAATGAATTGATGGCGTTGTAGCCAGTGCTCAGTTAAACATAAAATATCAATATTGCTACAATTCAAAAACAACTCCAATTCTAACTCTTTCCCCATCAAACCTTGAATATTTTGATGCACCAGGTTGATACAATTTTTTTGGTTTTTCTTATTGTAGGCATTTATGTTTGATGGGTTCACATTATTTTCCATTACAAGATCTGAACATTCCTTATCATGCTTGACAGTACAATTAATATTTGAATTTGCTATTACGCAAGAGTGATTCTCTATTGTCATATCAGTTAATTTAAATTATCCTGTATACAGATGTCACCATTCAAGCTGGATATGTCATTGTCAGTAGGAAAAGTACTGACATTATCAATAGCATCAGTACATTGCTCAAATATGTTCTTGGCTGAAATATGAAAACAATAACATAGCGACAAAGCTATTTGTCTGGTATAAAAACTAGGCAGATAACAATAGTTATCTTTTGTCATATAAAAGGGTTTCTTAACATATGAGTTAATGTCAATTACATGTAGTTTTTCTCTCATGTAGGTAGATATTGTATGTAATGTCAAATTCAAATTATACCTTATCCTATTTTCCTCCTGTGACAAACTATGGCTATAAGGAAATGTAAACATAACAATTTTACTTATATTTAAACGATCTAAACAATCAATATACTGTATTAGGGTTTTTTTATTTAAATTACCCCTATTTCCCATAAAAAGAATTAGATTTTCATCATTATTAAATTTATAATTAAAGACCTTTTTAAAAATGTGGTGACAAGAGGCACCCGGCATACAAAAATTGATGTTTGAATGTCCTTCTGTTGACAGTAGGCGCCCTAAGTTTTTACCTATTTCATCACTGAATATTGTTATTTCAGGTTTAAAAATATTTATTTCATTCCTTGTGTATGACTTAACTGCTAATGTTTTGTTCATTACAGATTGAGATTGACTAATGAAACTAGTGTTATTCTTATCATTACTAATTTGCAATAAAGCAGAAGTATCCTTTGGTGGTGAGGAACGGCTAAGTGACCGTTGACACATACAAGAATAATTATTGCTGAGCGATTCTAATCTTTCATTATTATAATTGCCAAGGTCAATCAGCTCATTCATAGCCAGAATGTAATGTTGTGTCTGTTTTTCAGATAGTTCATACTTTATTGATAATGTATGTATAATTATGCCCCCAAAGCCATAATTATACAGGATGTGAAAACCAAGAAATAAAGACAATTGGTTAAAAGAAAACAAACGTTTTTATTTGAAATAAATGTACATTGAAAAGTTTAACTAAAATATTATAATAACCTATATTTGACTCGTGAATCGTTAAGAAATAGTCATCGTCAAACTATAACTAATAAAATAAAGTATAATCACGTATCTTCTCTTAAAGGTAGGTAATTATTATACATTTTTTTTAATTATAGTGAGATAGTTACTCTCGGTTCTAAAAACCAAATTAGTAAATTATTTTTTAAGGTTTTTCTGACATTTTCTTTCCACTTGTTTTGGTTTCTCACTCTTTTCTTTCCTATTTTATACTTAGAAGTTGCACTGGTTAAAGAAACTATAGATGAACTCGTAGATGACGATCTGTCACGCCTTGGATGTGATGTCAGTGGATTATATTCACTGCCACTATCTGCAGAAAAGTCTGAACCTTCGTTCAAGGAACAAAAGGAGAACTTGGCTTCTGATTTTCTTTACCTAGAATTAAGATTAAATAATATTGAGAGCTGTTGGTTACTGTCAGCAGAATCATGGTCTTTGGTATTTCTACCTGCCGCATCAGAAACTTTTTGGAAATATGAAGACATTAGCATATCCATTTGTTGATTAAGCACATTTTCATTGTTATCTATTTGAAGTATCGTGGGAGATAGTATTGTTCGTTCATCATTACCTGTTCAACATAATTTTATTCTATCTAACAGTCCAAGAATTTTAATAATCAATATAAATAATACATAAATTACCTTCATCAATTATTTCTTCAAACTGCACTATATTTTTATCAGTAGTTTGTTTATCAGTCATGTTAGTACCAGGAATATGAATCAATTTGTAAGGTTCAGTCATACCAAGTGCTTCATAATCAAAATTATTTACTCTTCTTAACTGTTCTATTTGAGTATCACTCGGCAAAGAATCAGCAAAGCAAAATTTCCTCAAATTGAACCACAGCTAGAGATCGTACATTTAACACTTGCGCGAGTCTTTAAATTTTAAGTGTCAAATAATATTAAGTAATTGTAAAAAAAAATGCTATAAAATCAAAAAGTAAACATTTTAAATTTTTTTGCTGTCTTTTGACTCGAAAATAATTATGGTATTTAATTAATAAACATACCTCCTTTCCGGGATTTACTAGACGTTGAAGCACTACTGAATGATTTACTTGATGAAGATTCCAAGCTAGCATTTCGAGCATCTGGTCCCCCGAGTGCGCCGGGTAACCGGTGCGTTACACCGGCTTTTGCCGAACTTCGGGGGTCCCAGGGAAGAAGTTCGCCGCCTCTGCGATCCATGGTCCTTTATGGAGCGCCCGTCTGGTCTGAACGCCTGACGGGCGCCTCCCGCTGCAGAGCTATTTTGAACAGCCTGCTGTGTGTGGTGGCCATATGGATCGCACGAGGATACCGGACGGTATCCTTTGAGGCGGCGACACTCCTGGCGCGCCTCCCGCCGTTTGATCTCTTGGTGGCAGTCGACGCGACGGTTTACACCGAGATCCGCGTCCGCCGGGAGAGCGGTGAGGCGCCAGAGCAGACGCTCGTTGCCTATAGGCGGGATGCACACCAGCCCGTACTAACACAGTGGCGCGCACGGCTTGAGTTGCACCTAAACGCGCGCCAACGTGCCGTCGGTGCTATCCTGCCTCACCTCGAGGCCTGGGTGGGAAGGAAGGGCGGTTACGTCACCTACAGACTGACTCAGATACTCACCGGACACGGGTGTTTCGGTGAGTATCTGTGCCGGATTGGCCGAGAAGTGACGACACATTGTCACCATTGCGGGAGCGACCTGGACTCTGCCCAGCATACGCTGCAGGAGTGCCCGGCCTGGGAGGCCGAGAGACGAGTCCTGGTCGCTGAGATCGGACGGGATCTTTCGCCGCCAGCAGTCGTGTATGCGATGCTGGCTGGCGACTCCACCAAATGGGCCGCCGTGGTCTCCTTCTGTGAGGCAGTTTTGCTGCTGAAGGAGGCCGCCGAACGCTCGTAGGCGGAGGAGGCCTCGGGGTGGCGGCGGCAGCCGTTAGCTCAACTCCCCTAGGTGCCGCGGCGGCAGTGTGAGAAGTGTCCTCTACTGTCGCCACGTACAAGCGGCCCCGGGATGACAGCGATCTGTTTGAGGCGCAGTCGCTGTGCCGTACTGGCAGGTGTCGGCAATAGGGGAAGACAATCCAAAGGAGCCTTCTCAGGGTACGTGTCCCGACCATCTGGGATATGGCGCAAAAAGGGGGGTACTGGAGCAGCATACCCGCGTTCCCGGGACTCCCCCATCAGACGCTAAGAGAAGTCCACGGCAGGTAGGTTTAGTCGGTGCAAGTCCGACATACCCACCCGCAGACACTTTTTGCGGGTGGCATGCGAAGGCATTCCTCCTGCCTTATCAAAAAAAGGCTTCTGACGCCTTTTTAACATTTATAATGATTAGTTAGACCGAGTCTTAGAGCCTGTCCAGATAAGGCGTTTTACGCGCGAGTGCACTCGCGCGTCTCAATTTCTATTCCGTCCAGATACCGCGTTTCAGGCGCGTTTCTACACGCGCCTGAAACGCTGGGAGGGATCCAGTCAGTTGCAAACATGGACTCGGAGACAGCGATTGTGTTGTGGCTTGCATACCGTCGATGGAAACGTCGTAAACAGTACACAAACATTTAGTTATCACGCTCCATTTTAAATTAAATAAGTCCACTCGCAACGAACTCGCGCGTAGTACTGGACGCAGCAATGGCGCTCGAGTATCTCGACTCGCGCGGCGCTCGCGCGTAAAACGGGTGAGTCGAGAGTCCCGCGCATTGCACGCGTTTTACGCGCGATTGATGGAACGCGCGTAGGCATCTGGACGGGACATATGTAGCTCTAGTATCTGGGGTACGCGCGAGTGGCACCGCGCGCGTGCACTCGCGCGTAAAACGCCTCATCTGGACAGGCTCTTAGAATAGGCCAACCTGCCTTCTAACCCATACATAAAAACACTAATCAAACTCACGACATAAGTACCAATAACATTTACTTAACCTAATTGAAACGGCACGTCTGTCAAATAAGTCGTTGTATAATATTATTAATTATATTATGTAAAATAGTGATGTCACATGTGCCGTTTTGTTACTATCTTACTAAGTTAATAAAATGTCACATTTGCCACTTACGCCAACACAGATTTAAAAGCGATTGTACCTCGCGGAGCGATCCGCACAACTGACAAATAAGCCGTTGTTATGCGCGGAAGCGGGGGGAACATACCATGTACTACAATGACACTTAACGCCCTCTCTCAAAAAATAAGAAAACTAACACCGTGCCGTTTTACCGCTTTATAAATTATACACTTTTAAACACTTAGGCCATATAGACTCAATTTCGCTTTTTTTGTAAATGTGCCAATATACTGCTAGGTGAGCGATATATACAGACAAAAATCCAAAAACTATATTTTTGGCTTCGATTACCAAGCTTCCTTTTTAAAAAATATTCAATGTACAGTTTTGACTTTCCTACGATATTATTATATGTATAGATTAAATTGCTCGTTAAAAAAAAGATGTTACTGTTTGACAAAAAGCTATCAACCATAACAAAAATAAAACAAAAATTTAGTTGAAAGCCAATAAAGGCCCCTATTCTATCATTTAGCTATGGCAACACATTATTACTGACGGGCTTATTAGCGTGGTTGGCAAATGCTTGCTTTTCACGGCGGAGGTCGTGGGTTCGATTCCCACTCAGAACAGAATATTTATGTACATGAACATGTCTGTTTGTGTGGGTGTAATTATCTATATAAGTATACATATGTACTAGTACATGTAGAATATCAATTATTTGGTTTCCATAGTACAAGTTCTGCTTAGTTTGGGGCCGTGTGTGAAAAATGTTCCAGAATATTTATTTATTATTAAGGACTGCAGCGCTGATATATCTATGGGTCCTCGGTTGTTGCACCTTCTATTGAAAGGTTACGGTGAGAACAAACCCTAATACCTTATGTGCTTAGCTCATGTCTCAAGTTAATTACCGAAAGAATCTCGTGATGATCAAGGATTAGTGTTTACGACTGTCGTCTAGACACAGTAATTTGAAACACATTACAGACAATGTTCATAATGGTTATAGACCCTGAAATATGAGCTCTTGAGAGGAATAATGCTTCTTGGTTACTTCAAAGATGTTGTGGTATCTAGTGCCGTAAAGATTTGTTTCTTCTCATCTCCTCTTTTATAAAGGTTACGGACACTGCGACTGCGGCAAACAGTGAAGGTAAAGTAATGTTTGACGGTGTAGGACAGTGCATGGTACCAGAACGCAAGCGACGCCGCGATATGGAAATGCTACGCTGCCTGTTTGACTACGAAAATTACACTACGTACTATACAAAAATAAAATACGTCTCGGCGTCGTTCTACATATATTCGTTAATTTTTTGGTTACGTATGCCACCCGCAAAAGGTGGTGATGGGTATGTCCGAATCACATCGACTAAATCGTGCCGTGGACGTCTCTTGGCGCCCTAGGGGGAGCCTCGAGCGGGAATACTGCTCCGGCAGTCGTACACGGACCTGAGGCTCTACCGGCTAATCGCCGCACATCGTTTTCGCGAATGGCGTTCAAATAAAGAACGCCATTCGCGAAAACGATGTGCGGCGATTAGCCGGTAGAGCCCCTGGGGCCTACCGGCTAAGTCGCCGAACATCGGTATAGTGATCGGCGTTCAGGTAAATACAGGTTAAAAATGACTTAATCAATCGTTAATTTTATTTTTGTGAGGCAGACGATAGTATTTTTACGTTCTATCAGCAACTCGACTGGGTGAGCACTTTGTACTAGAATAGACTCAGTAATAGCATGTCTATGTTAATATTGTTGGTTTGGGTGTGAGTAAGGTCGCCAGGGGATAGTGGAGAAAATTCAGTAATGTGTGACTGATGTCATGTGTGCAAACGTCATAGGCTACGGTAACCGCCTAGCATCAGGTGGACCATATGCTTCTTTAGTGACTTTGCAATATCAAAATTAAAAAGCAATTATTTTATTAAGGTTCAAATTATTACAAAATTGGGTCTTTTATATTACATTGCTTTACTACTTGTAGAATGGTCTAATTCAGTTAGCTATCGCCGCAGTACAATATTTACCTTTTATTGTAGGTACTCATAAAATGAAAGCACTCATAAATTTGAATGACACTTTGTTTCGCTTGTTCAAGTATGAAATGACCAGGTGTTTCATTCGGAACGGCGAACCTAAATAAAGATACCTGTCATATATATGTAGGTATGTAGTAGCCTGTCTATAAATGGGGACTGTCAAAGTGGATTAATTTTTGGCGCTCTCCGTGCTTTGGGGCTTAAGGTTAAGCTGTCAATCCCAGTTGTTCTTGTTGACAACACTCGTTAAACCTTGTCAGAGGCCTACTGGACGGCTTAAACAACTCTGACACCAAGGTAACCATTGCCCATAAGATTAAGAAAAAAGAAAGATATAGGAATGCACGACACATTGAACAGTTAAGAAATATTGTAGAAAAATCTTATTAAAAGGTGCTCTCTACATAATAAGCCATGTGTGACTTCGCATACATTATAATGAAGTACCTATTATTGTTTTTAAAGTTTCGCGATTTGTACACATTTTTTATATACTGTGGACACGGGTCTCAATCGTGATAAAGATATAGGCAAATCATTACCTTGGTTACCCGACGTTTCCGCATGGATTGCACCAGCCGTGGTCACGGGTCGACTGGTGTGGCTCGGCAGCGTCGTCTCCGTGAAGCTCGGGTTTCGGTATATATATATACATATATATATATATATATATATATATATATATATCTTTATCGCGATTGAGACTCGTGTTCACAGTATATAAAAAAAGTATTAATTCGTTCTCATTACCTACTAAAATTAAAGTTTTTTATATATTTTTCTCTGTTATAAAAGCCAAAATGCATCATGAGTAGCTATAACAAAAGACACGTACTAGAAAAATAAAATATATAAATATCAGTTTATAATGTTTTGTATTTTACTAACAAATTGAATTTAGTAAGTGTAAGCACGTAGGTCGCCACTCGAGAACCTTTCAGCCCCAACGGCCGTCGGATCTACGGTCGCTATATGCCCAGCCCACAGCCACTTCAGCTTGGCAATTCTTCGGGCTATGTCTTACTTTGGTTCGCCGGTGGATCTCAGCATTTCTGATTCGATCTCGCAGGGAAACTTCAGGCATAGGTAAAATAAAACAACTCCTAAAGCCGGATCAAAACTTGCATTTGAACTCAGGACACCATTGATGGTTAAACACTTTACTGCTACATCAACGACATTGTCGGGAGTATAATGTTCAATTACATTAATAGTGCAGACCACCGTCATTCAGCAAACAAAATTAATCTACCCAACAAGATTAATTTTTGGTTGGGAACATAACGAGCAGAGTTTGTTGACCCTTGTGTATATTGTGTTAAAAGTCCCTAGAAGTCAATTAAAAGTTATTGGTTGGTTTTAAAACCCCTAAAAAGGAATCTATCCTGTATCCGTTACGCTCACTACGTATACGTGTAAAAAAGAAAACAATAACAAGGCTTCCTGTTATCTTATTTTGAAATAATGACATTTATTCAGCACTTGGTTATTAATACTGCACTTTTACTTGTCAAGCTCACAATGCTGTACATAAATGTAGTCAAACACAGTAGGAAAAAAAATAGTCAGACCGTCCGTATGGTCGGTGTTATTACATAGATTTAAATCGTTAAATAAATAACAAGATACGAATTTATTATTGTAAGTTTCGTACTAATATTACAATAATTAGTATTGGTATTCTATTACAAAACTTTTTTTTATCGATACTTGATAATGAGCGGCAGAACTCTTTTTCCTTGAACTACTTGTTCCTTGTCACCATTAGATTTTTTTTAAAGGTCTTATTCATTGATTTCCCATCATCATCATCATATTTACGAGCTATGCTCTTGTCGGTGAAGCTTCTTCCAATCGGCTTTTGGCGAGCGCTTTGACTTCTTGATAAGACATTACATTTATCTTTGCCTTTATCTGATCCATATAGGTCCTTCTTGGTCTTCCTCGTCCTCTCCTTGCCTCTATTTTGCCTTCAATAATATTCCTCATAAAGGTGTCCTGTCGTATCAAGTGCCCTAACATCTTTCCCATAATGTCTACAAAAATATGTTTATCCACAAAAATGTGGCATGTACCATGCCCCGTTTTTCGATATCTAGTAAAAAAATTGGAATGGCCTTCCTATCTAGGATGAAAGTGCCGGTTAGTAATGGCTATTTATATGCACAGTTAATGGCTCGAGACTGGCTTTTGCCCAAACACATACATATATTATATGCTTCACTTTATTGTTTAACGACCCGTGTAGATTTATTGTATTGGAAAATTCCGACACGGTTTCCTATGTACCTTATGTAAATGTTAATAAAGATGTTAATCATGTGTAATAAAAAAATAAGAGGCCAGACAAAGACTTCTTTATTGCACTAACTATGTACAGACGCCAGCACATCAAGCTACCCCAATCTGTCAAATTTCCCCAATTGAAAGCGAACCATATGCTTAAGTGATAAAGTAAAAAATCTATAAAATAAATTTGACAGATTGGGGTAGCTTGGGGTAGCTTGATCTGCTGGCGTCTGTACATGGTTGTAGATAGTAGTTGAATGAAAGTGTGGTGCAGCGGTTAAGACAGTCGCCTCGCAACTTCGTGTCCCGGGTTCGAGATCCGCGCAGGACATCTATTTGTGTGACCCATAAAAAGTTGTTCTGAGTCTGAGTATTTTGTGGATGCACTTTCAGGATTCGATGGAAAGGTTTAGGCGAAAGAGGTCAGGTGCAGGGCCGACGGTTTCACTTGCGCTCTGCACGGGGATGTAACACCACGAACTTTTAAACTCATATCTGATATTAATATTTCGTAATTAAAAATCATTTTTTTATTCCAGCCTGGAATTGAACCCAGGTTTTCATTATCACAATATCATACCGCTAGACAGCAACAACCTGCACGTTGTTCGACACACACTTAAATGACTTTTTGTTTAAATCGTTCGATTCCGGGTCTCAGCTATTTATATTCCTGAGTATTTATAATGAACACTATACCTATATGCAAAGTCAACAAAAAAAAATGTTATTATATTTAATATAATAATTATTTAAATCTCATCACATTTTCAATTAAATCCTTGCTCCAGGGAATTAAGCAGAATCTAAATGATATATCTAATTATCTAAAAGATCTAAATGATTAATGTAAGGGATATCTTACCGATAACTGTTAGAGTAATATAATTATAGGTATCCTCCTTGGTCCTGAATTCTCACGTCGCGTCGTTTATATTAATTCTTTTATAACTAAAAATTAAATAAAAGACTGAGATAATGATCCAATCAAATCGCTTTTGGAACTTACAATAATAACGGTGACGAAAATGGCTAAATTCTGTAAAAGCTGTTTTGGTATTTATTTGGAATCGTAGCTTTAGTCAACGAACGTTTAATAAACGTTTTTTTATTTGAACCTAGTAAGCCTAGAAGACTATCAATGCTTCACCGGAAAAAAATGAACAAAGTAGACAAAAAAGGGCCAAATCTTTTGTTTCGAGTATAACGCCATCTATTATTTATAGTGTTCAATTCTAAGTTTGTTGAACAATGTGTGTATCACTGAGTGTAGTGTTCAACACTCACTGCTACACACACACAGCCACTGTATGTTTTGCATTTATAAATAAAACTTAACTCAGAGCAGTGTTTAACTTTACACTTAATAGATTAATCAGCTTATCAAGTGTAAACATAATACCAATAATACTTATGTAAATCTCAATTAAACCGAGCGAGGGTACAATAAAAATAATATTATACCCTCGTAAAATATATGATCGGAATTAAATATACCTTATAACGAAAAGTGGATTGGTTCTAGATCTAATAGTTGGCGTTTAAATTTATATATAAACATATCATTTACATTACTTATTAGCCCTTCTTTTTAAAACATACAACTGACTCCAAACGGGTCATTTGAAAAAGCAAATTTTATTACATTAAAATATAATTTTATTATATTTTAATATAATAAAATTATAGTTCATATAATTTTATTATATTAACTAATAAAATAGAATTAACAAAATCAGTTAGTAAATAACGGAGTAAACTCGTAATATAGATAAAAAAGTATAGAATATCTTATAATATATAATAAGATACGGTTGAATGAATAAACTCTTTCTTTTTAAAGTCGAGTTAAAAGTAAGTAAAAGGGTTTAATCAATTAACAACTTTCATATTTATAATTAGTATAACTATAAATTGGTACTTTTATAATTTCAAACTGAAACTGAAGAGAAACTGCTTAACCCCCAAATTTTTATGTTTTTCGTTTCCAACGTTAGGTTAAAGTTTCCTTTATGAAAAATAATTAAAAAAAAAATATAAATATCTATAACATACTGGTAGATTTATTGTGCCAGTTTACCAGGGCCTCTACCGGCTAATTGGCCGAACATGGATTTCTTAAATGGCGTTCAAATAAATAAAGGTTAAAAATGACTTAATCAATTGTTAAATCGGCTTCAACGTTGACAATCAATTCCGGACCATTTATGACGTCACATGTGGTCATGGAAGCCGATTTAACGATTGATTAAGTAATTTTTAGCCTTTAGTTATTTAAACGCCATTTAAGAAATCGATGTTCGGTGACTTAGCCGGTAGAGCCCCAGAGCTTCTCATGGTGCCAGTTCTGAACTGCTAACTTCAGAAGCCCTGGTACCAGTTTCAGTTAAGCTCCCTCTTACATCCTTTATTAAACGAACCTTAGGTAGATAATCCTGTTCGTTTATGGAAAATTTAAGTACTATGAATATTTACACAAATGTATGTACTATTACTTTAATGAAGATTTTGCTAGCAGGCACAACTTAAAGATAACTAAAATAAACTTAAACGATACTATGAATTCTACAATATAAGCCTAAAAGACATAGAACCACAATATTTAAGGCTTTTAGGGGTGTAACGTCATCACACTCTGTTATGTTATATAATTTAACTTACTGGACAACAATATGAAGTAAATCAACTAGCCAAATCCAAAAAAAAATATAACCTTCCTATATAAGAATAACGATCAGCTGGTGCAAGTCGTATGGGATGCCCAAAATAGTTATTTTTTTTTCAAATTGGTTTAATTTGATTAGTTAAGTTTCATGGTAGAAAAGCGCTCCTTAAGGTTTGGCCTATATTTATGTGATACCAAAAGAACCTGCAGTTCCGCTATGGTAGCACTGCGCTGGCCACCTATCCTTTACTGTGACCAGTAGTCCGTATCAGCGATCACACCGAAATTCCATCTTTTTACTTCAACGACTCCTTTAGCCTCGAGGCTTACTCGATTAGGGTACCCTGAGGCGAATTACGCATGAGTTAACAAACTATTGGTTGAAAGTTCGCCACTTACTCAGTGTCCCCAAATTTGTATTGTAGTGTTCAATTAAAATTTGTAGTTTTATTACTACAAATTTGTTACGTACTTATTTAAGGATAATGTGTGATAATTTATAATAAGTGGGAACTGATACTTTCCGGCATCATTAACATTAATCATATCATTAAATTGGACATTCATCCAACATTTCTTTAATCAATTTAATTAAAGTATATATCTTGAAACCTAATTATTGCTAAGAAAACTAAATATTAAATTAAATTCAATAAGAAATTTTGACTATAATCATATTAACTGAACTAACTAACTAAAGGCAATCAATAGGCGCTCGCCATTGACATCGTGGGTATCGTGCCCAAAAGACTGGCAGCTGCTTAGTATCTGTCAAAAAATAGACCAACCCTCTGGTCACATCATATCAGCCGAAAGACGTCCACTGCTGGACAAAGGCCTCCCCAAAGATCTCCACAATTGCCGGTCTTGCGCTATCCGCATCGAGCGATATGAAATAGTACATACGGTCACATATAATAATGATATTAACTAAACTAACTAACTAAAGGCAATCAATAGGTGCTCGCTATTTTTACGATGCTTTTGATGAGTGTACAGACGCCAGCAGATCAAGCTACCCCAATCTGTCAAATTTCCCCAATTGAAAGTGAACCTTATGCTTTTGCGGTAACGTTAAAAATCAATTAAAGGAGTTTGACAGATTGGGGTAGTTGGATGTGCTGGCGTCTGTGCATGGTCCTAGCGATTCTACCCCGAATGGCTCAAAAACGTAACGACGGATTAGGCGAGATTGTTATTAATACTTATACAAGGTGTTACATTCCTTGTTGCCAATTGTTTATTTAAGAAAGACCAAAGTTACCAAGAGGAGCAGGTATTTTTTCTTAAGGATTTCCTTACCTACTGCAGCCGACTACCAAACGGAGAGACGGGGCAGTTGGTAGTGTACAAATTAGTATATTATAAGGTACTATTTGTACCATACCCAAACAATACATACCTAGTTATTAATTATATGTAGGTATGTTAATAATTCGTGTCATTATGTGAACTATGACGTTTTTAAGTAGTGATCCTTGACAAGTCTTTGGAATGTACTTAGTATTTGTGGACGCCTAATAGCGACCATATGCACCAGCAATCGATATGGCAACGCATTCCACAAACGATCACTTGGTACAAGAAATGCGTTATCAAGAAAATTTGTGGTATACGTGCGTATTTGTAACCGCTGATTATTTGTCGATCTCAAGGCTGTAGAATGTGATTTATGTAGGAAAGAAAAACGTTCTTTCAGATAAGAGGGATTAGAAGGATTAAACATAATCACACTAATATTATAAAGGCGAAAATTTGTGAGTGTGTGAGTGTGTATGTTAGTTACTTCTTCAGGTCCACACGACTAGAGCGATTTTAATAAAATTTGGTATAGAGTTAGCTGGCACCCTGGATTAATACATAGGCTACAATTTATAAAGTTTAACGCGAGTAATACCGCGGGGCACAGCCAGGACTGTATAAAAATACACACATAATATGAGCATTACGGCGAAGGACTATAGGTAGCCACTTGAGTTGGTTGCGATATTATTATGCAGATATTCTCGAGACGCTTAAGTTTATCCAGTTGGGCTAATACTATATCTATAAAGAACTACACCAACAAAAATGTAATACGATATTATTCCCACATGCGAAAAGAAAATATTTACAAACAAAACTTAATACAAACTTCCCGGAAGACGTAACAATCTGACCTTCATGGAATGTTTCCTGTTGTCAATTTATAAAGGAAGGGCCAAAAGGGAGATATCTTATTTGTTCGTAAAGGATATGTTCTTTTATTGCGTATTACTAACAAAATATTCATCATTGTGTACAAGGGCGGTCACAACCAGCCATTTCACATGGCTGTATTATACGCTGAGGGCATTTGTGCACAGAACGACGACCGATAACGAACGAAACTTAGCCGCCATGTCAATAGTGCCTTTTATAAAACAAGAACTTGGTCGCTAGTACACAAGACCTACGCAGATTCATAAAATACCTAATTACCTAATACTCAAAAATTGAGTCAAATGTTAGGACACTGGGCCAAATGGTTCAGTTAAAGTTAGGAAGGAGGAAGACAGCGTGTTCACGAACACTTTTCTAATAACTGGTACGTTGAAGTTACATAAAGTGTAGGTATATTCTTTGGTCGGGAAGACGGCGATCTGTTTGCGGCGCAGTCGTTGTGCCGAACTGGCAGGAGTCGGCAACAAGGGTGGGCAATCCAGATCCCCTAGGGTACGTGTCCCGAACATCTAGGATATGGTGCAAAAGGAGGCAAGGTCCTCGTCTCACAACGAGAGGGCATAGGCCTAGGCCTAGTACGGTTTGGCAGATTTCTTAAATGGCATCTAGAACATTCTGGAGACCTCGCAGGCAGTTTTAAGTACGATACACTTAATTTCTAATACGCACATGAATACGAAAAGTCAGCCTTAGGTTTGAACCCGAGACCACTGCCTCAACCTAGTCTATATCATCCACTAATTTTACTTCCTGCCTTTACCTGATCCTATTAGATATCAAACATACAAAAATAATTCATTAATTTGTGAATATATATTCACGAATGTCAATTGCAAATATCTATTTGTGATATTTGATTCTATAAAAAGGTACTTAAATAATAAACATAAAATACTAAAACATCAATTACTCAATGATTATAAGAACAAATGAATATCGTTCGTCGTTTGTTACGAAGTGTATACAAACCGTACCTATAAGTCCAGAATATTCTTAACAAAATGATTTTATTGATATGATAACACAATCTCAATCCCAGAGAGACTGTTCCGATGATAAGTGTACAAACAAGTCGGAGTGTTTGCGTTAGAAATCAGATCAAATCCCGCGGGCGGCCCGCCGCAACATTTGAGTTACACCAGCGATATGCAAACATTATCCGTAAACAATAGTTTAACTATAGACTGTTCTGATGTTTGTGATGGATGATTTTGGGAAAGCTAATAGTTAACAGTCTTCCTGGCCAAATTTCGGCTAAGAGGGCCAATTTCAACGGATAAAAATCAAAATCAAAAATTCTTTATTCCGTAAAAAATTACATTTATGTGGAATCGTCATATTTTTTTACCCTACCGTGCAGTGCATGACGTGGCAGCTACTGAGAAACACTACCAGAAAACTCAGTAGGAATCCTTTTTTAAAATAAAATATACTTAAGATTAATTACAATCATGTGTGTTGACTCAGAACAACTTAATCCCAAGCACTTTTATCACACTAAAAAAAAACTTGTGTGTACTTATGTACACGCGTTAGAAGTTATACTTCTTAATATACAACTTGAACATAGTTATCAATTTTCATACCACCTAGAACTAACTTCATGCTGTTAAATTTTTTGGTGTCGGTGTGCGCGCGCATCGTAAAAATTCACTCTCATCATTTTTCTCCATCGCGCCAAAAGAAGTATAACTTCAATAATCAGGAATTTTGTAATATGCCCTGCTACACAATTTGGCTTTAATAATAATTCGAACACATATACATTTTTAGTACCTACACGAGTCGGTGCACTAACCCTGGTGCACCATTTATTTGTTCAGAAATCAGGCGCAAGAAAGTTCGCTTCTAGACTTGGCAAAGTTATACCGTGCTTGGAAACGCATAGCGTAGTAGATCCAACCTTACCCATCAGTAACTTAATAGTTACTTAGTATGTAGTTTAAAGTTTTGCTGCTATTATAGCTTTATGAGATCGAGAAAGTATTGTCCGGTGAAGCGGTAAAGGCCTAGGCTTACTGTAAAAGTCATGTTAAATAAAGAGTAATAAGGTTTACTTAACTAGTGAATAATATTTAAGTAAACCTTTTTACTGTGTATATAAGTATGTCAGTACTATCTGATGTTTCAATATCTGGTATAATTTAAAATTTAATTTAAACTGTTTTCTTTGTTTACTGAATTTGTTTTCTTTGTTTACTGAATTTGAACATGCCATTGTGGTGTTAATCGGTAAGTGTTGTTTCACTCAAGCAAGCCTTTTGTCAGCGCAAATTGTTGGTTAACCAAATTAATAAATAAAATCTTCAACCTTATGAATAGAAAAAGTAAAGTTAAAAGTAAAGGGAATGATTAAATGTGCAGTGTCCAACCCTCAATCCTGAATCATTTTTCTCTTTATTATCAAACTTGGGAAAAGCATCGAAGAAAACTTGGAAACAATTTATTATTTCCTTCCTTGCTTAACTTTTCTGTCGCGAACAGGACAGCGGAAGCTAAATGCTATTGTTTAACTTTATTTTCTTTAACATGTCTTACTTGAGGCTGTTTTGCTTCGTCTGCTAATAGAGGCATTTAGAAGGGTTTATTTGTCTAGCTAATAAGACTACCTATAATGTAAGCTGCACTACAGGGCAACTATTTCAGGGTTCGAACAGTTTGGTTTAGGGAGGATAATGACGTGGAGAGACATGAAAAGGTCGGTTTAAGATACTTTTGGTCCAACTGTCGCTCTACGTTAATACACAAAGGCACGAGCCGTTCGTCAAATTGAATACGAATACAAAATAAGGGTCGTCGAGGGAGACGATATTGTTTAACTATTGTATTGTGTATTAAAATAAACATAATTAGTCAAAAAGAGCAGAGTGAGTATTGACCTCATGGTTCCCTCATCACTATTTAAAAATTATATACTTATTTTATTTATAAAATATAGAACTTATGATGAGTCAACTATTATTTTTCGCATCGAGCAAATTAGAAATAAAATTAGTCAATGAGAGCAGTATAGGATATTGATCTTATAGCTCCCTCGTTGCACCTTCCAAATAAACTGATTTATTTTAAAAAATAGAATTTAAGTACCCAAAGTAGGCTGGGATGAGAAAACAACTATTAATTCTCGACTCGCAATTCGAAATTGAGCAAATTTGAAATAAATTTTATTTCTCAGGCAGAAATGTACTCAGAGCCAGAAGACAAAATTTACTCTGTTATAAAAACCTTTGTCACTTAATGTAAAGACTTTGTGTAAGTAACACGAGTCAATCTAAGTGAAATAGACGTGTAGCTTTGTCAGAAAACATTACTGCTTTGCAGGCGTGACAGCGTACCTTTTAATAATAATAAAAAAGGTTTTGAAGCGTCCACTTACTTTAACGGAACTCGTCGTATAAAAGCCTCAGTATTCTGTTCACACGGCGCCTTTTCATCTCAAAACCTTTACAGTAGCGACAAAGATAAGCCAACTGTGGCTTTTAGTATGTTTTATTTCAGCTTTTAAAGACAACATTTTATGTGAATAGTAAGGGTGTTATATTTTTGTATCAAGGCGCTATTAGAAGGAGTTACATTGTAGAATAGAATACATTTATTTGCCAGAAACACGGTACAAAGTTGTTAAAATTACATAGATCAACATGTTTGTTGACGGTCACCGTAGCCTAGTTGGTAGTGCTCCTGCCTGCGAAGCTGGTGGTCCTGGGTTCGAATCCCGGTAAGTGCCAATATTTGTGTGATGAGCACGAATATTTGTCCCTGAGTCATGGATGTTTTCTATGTATATAAGTTTTTATCTATCTATATAAGTATGTATATCGTCGCCTAGTACCCATAGTACAAGCTTTGCTTAGTTTGAGGCTAGGATGATCTGTGTGTCATTGTCCTTAGATATTATTGTTATTGTTTCGCCGACACAGCGGCATGCAAAGGGTTACATAACAACATTAGATATTAATAAATTAGTAAAATTGTATTTTATTTTATCAATTAAATTGTATAAATAAAACTGAAACAACTTGTATGCAACGCAAGTTGTATGCAGGGTAGTTGGAAAAGCAACATCTAAATCTATTCTAAATTTTAGTTTACTAACATTAGTAGATACTGAATATGTATGACTGTGGGATATGGATGAATGAAAGGACCGAGTCACACCTTAAGTATTAATTTTTAATCCCCGAGGGCATGGCATTGTAACTCTCGAATGGATGAAACGATTTTTTTAAAAGGTGAATTAAACGTGATTGTCAAAATTTTTTCCAAGATGACCGCAATATTTAAATTATGATTTAATATTACCATGCCGCACTGAACAGATTCCATTATAGACGACAGGAACTATTCCTGGAACTCGTAATTTTATGGTTATATGTTTAAATTTATAAAATTAATTTAACTAAATATTGATATTTGATGTCCATATTGAGGGAGTTATGTAAAAATTTGTTATCCACCATTTTGTGACGGCGGTCATCTTTGACCGATGTTCATCAAACATAGCTAAGAACGCTCCCGACTAATTTACCGTACCTACTAACAAAAATAAATCAAAATCGGTTTATCCGTTCGAGAGCTACAATGCCTCAGACGCACAACACAGATATAAAACCCCGTCGTTTTTGCTTCGGGGTTTTTTAATATTTATTTATTTATTATTACTATTATTTTATTTTATATATATTTTAAAAAGACAACACCCACGCTAGAAAATTTAATCCCTGTGTAAGGGGTACTTCACGAACTTATACTATACGGGCAAAATTAAAGCCAGACTCAGAACAACTATTTATGGGTCACACAAAAAGTTGTCTGGTGCGGGACTCAAACCCGCGACACGACGCGGCGAGGCGACTGTCTTAGCCGCTGCGCCAAACGTGCAGTTAAGTTCATTATGGAGCTCATACTCGCTACAAAATATCCATAGTCACCACGCAGTTTTAATAGGTTTTATTATACATTTTCATTTATAATAAAATCTACATACATCATTGGCGCTATCTATGGAGAGAGATCCGAGATACAATTAAAATATTATACAGCAGAGTTTACGTAGACAGTTAAATTTAAAAAAAAAGTTAAATTTCAAACCCTCCTGTTGCTTTTGCGTGACCGTGATTCGAATAAACCGAAAAGTTCAGAAGATGGCGATCCGTATTCCTGGAAACCTAAATACCTTGGCCTTTCTTTTGTAACTATCTTGAAAGTAGGATAGTTTTCTAACAGTTTTATAGTAGTACAAATTGATAAAGTTTAGAAGCCATTACTTCTTGCCAATTTTCTATACAAACGTATCCCTCCATTTTCCTGCCTGTACTTTAAAACCTAGACGCATTTTTTTGGCACAGCCCCTATGCCCAACTATTTCGTTCTTTTAGAATTTTTTTTTGTAGAAGACCTTTCATAAAACAATAAAAACGCAAATTTGAAATAGTTACTTTTTTTTAAAGACAACGCCTGCACAAGGGTATCTAATCCCTGTGTTGCGGGGTACTTTAAAACATATAATAGACGGACACTAATTACATCCAGACTCAGAACAACTATTTATGCATTAGCCTACATAACAACCAATCACAATGTAAGTAAAATACATGACATTTAAAAAAATCGTAAACTGAAAGCAAAAGAAGACGAAAAAAGCAAGCCCGGAGTTTCTTTGTGGCTTTCTTCTCCGGGTCGTCCACCTAGGTAGCTAGAGAAAGCCGCAGGCTAGCTAGGGTAGGTTCCTCAGCGGCGAGGATCGCTTTGACCCATTAACGCGTGATCGGTGATCCCGTGCATGTGATCACACCCTCATTTAGAATTTCGTCTTTTTGCTTTAGTCTTCCATTCTTTAATTTTAATTTAGTAGAACTAAATTTCAAAATAATAGATTAGTAACTTGTTATTTATTTAAGGATTTCAGAAAATATATGCGATAAAACAAACCCCACGGACGGACTAATTAATTATTTTTGTAAATTTTATACTATCCACTATGTTTATGTACTGCATTGTGACTTTGACAAGTACAAGTGTATGTTAATACCCAAGTGCTGAATAAAGTTCATTTCATTTCATATGGGTAACTCAAATAGTTGTCGCGCGCGGAAATCGAACCCGGGACACGAAACATCTTTGACGCTGCGCCACATGAGCAGTTACTTTTCTAATAAACGAATTTAGCGTCTAGAGATAAAAAAGTAAGCCCAATAAATATATTTCGATCAGTTGAATTTTGGAGCCATAAGTAAAAACCTCGATCGCTAATTTAGTTTTATTTTTCTACTAGCTATGCCTCGCGGTTTTACCCGAGTTTAATTTTATAAATTATCACAGCTCCTCCCCCGTAGGTGATAGCGTGATAATATGTAGCCTATATGTTGACCCGACCTCTTAGTAATAGTCATGCAAAATTTTGAGTAAATTCATGCAGTTTAAGTTTACATTAAGTTGACCTATTGTTACACCTATCTACCCTGTTTTCCCTTTCCTTCGTTTATCCACTCCATAATTGGTTGTCTGGAAGAAATCGTAGTAGCGATAAGACCGCCCTTTGTACCTAATTAATGTATGTTAATTTTAAGTTATGGTGTACAATAAAGAGTATTATACTTTTACTTGAGTTTAGCCCGGACATACATACAGACACACAGACAAAAATTCTAAATACTATATTTTACCTTCGATGTCGATTGTAGATCACGCCCCTGGTATACTTTTTTAAAAAATATTCAATGTATAGTTTTCACTTTCCTACGATTTTATTATATGTATAGATTTTACATGTATACGTGGAGAGCGAAATAGTCTCGGCAGCAGTAATTGCTTGTCTGACTCTTTGGCATAAATAACTTAGAACGATAAGCAGACTACGACAGCGAAATCTCATAAATTTAAATATAGAACAATGTAACACTTGAGATGAGCGAGACCAACGAGCACAATATCATCTCTGTGAAAACGAAAAAACAATTTAAGTTTAAACCTTCTGAATATTTTGCACCATTTTAAGCTGAACATTGTATTAGTTTCACATCTTGTTTATATCACCAATTATAAGAAATGGTTATAAAAAATGGTGGATAACAAATTTTTACACAACTCCCTCAATATAATAATAATAATAATAAATATCCTGGGACATTATTCACACACGGTCATCTGATCCCAAACTAAGCAGAGCTTGTACTATGGAAACCAGATAACTGATATACTACATATACTATTTTTCTTTTGTAAATGCATACTTATATAGATAATTTACACCCAGACTCAGGACATACAGACATGTTCATGCACACAAATATTTGTACCGGGTGGGAATCGAACCCACGACCTCCGGCGTGAAAGGCAGCGTATCTACCAACCACGCCAACAGGCCCGTCTGAACATCAAATATCAATATGTAGTTAAATTAATTTGATAAATTTAAACATATAACCTAAAATTACGAGTTCCAGGAACAGTTCCTGTCGTCTATAATGGAATCAGTTCAGTGAGGCATGGTAATATTACATCATAATTTAAATATTGCGGTCATCTTGGACCGATTTTTAAAAATCCCGTTTAATACACCAATAAATTCGTGTATTATGATTTTCTATGGTGTAAATTGCTTTTGAAGGTTGCCTGTAATCTGAAACTTATCTGTAAGATATGATGGAAACTTTTATTTGGAATAGAACCGGAAACACAAAATAAAATATTTTGAACTTCTTACTGTCTGAAATCCGATTGAATTTAAACAAAAAAACCCTTATAATGACACTGCTACTATATAATAACAATAATATAAAATTTAGGGACAGTGCCACACAGATCATCCTAGCCCCAAACTAAGCAAAGCTTGTACTATGAGTACCAGGCGACGATATACATACTTATATAGATAGACTAGCTGTGCCCCGCGGTGTTACCCGCGTTAAATTTTATAAATTTCCTTTGCTATAAACCTCACGGAGCCCGAGACCTTTCCAACGAATGTAAAACCGTGGAAATCAGTACGTGCGTCCTGGAGTTATAACGTCAGGAAGGAAAACCCGACTTATTTTTATATAGTACATAAATACTTAAATACATAGAAAACATCCATCACTCAGAAACAAATATTCGTGCTCATCACACAAATATTTGCACTTACCGGGATTTGAACCCAGGACCACCAGCTTCGTAGGCAGGAGCACTACCAACTAGACTACGGATATAGCCAAACCCAATCCAAGTAGTTATTTTTATCTTTTTTTTTATCGTTCTGGCAAATTGGATTTGAATTCTCGTCAAGATTTTCAAGCTATGAAGCAGTGAATCCTGATAGTTCATCGAAATGTATGATTCTCAGAATTAAATATCAAATCCAGGTATGAATATAATGAAGCTATTAAGGTTTAAAATAAGCATGAGAGTACCTAGTTCTAGTTATTCCCTAGCTTAGGCTTTCTCTTAATTATGATCTGTACGCAAATATAGTTACGTACATGAATTTTGGTACACATACTTTAGGCAGCGAGATTTTAATTACTTCACCCTAAATTATAACCCTAATGAATAAGGAGAAACCTTATTTACGTCTGGGTACGTTCATTTTAGTACCTAAATAAATTAAAGTAGACACCTACTATAGGAATAGTAGGCCGCCTGTAAAGGAGACCTGGATTTCTGGGCCTGACTGTAATAAGTTGAGATATGGTTTAAAAAAAGCGTTACGTTTTTCTATTTCAAACTGTAATAAAATTTATCCAATTTACAATCAGGAAAACGAGAAATCTCAAAATATGTTTAAGTAACGAATTAAATTGGTTGTTGATTACTATAATCGATTAACGTTAGTGAGTTCAAGGAATGTAAAATAAAAACTCTTGCACCAGATAACCGATTTAATCTAAATTATTATTAAATATATTACAGTTAACATAATGTCAACATTAAAATTTTACATATCAACAAAATAAATAGAAATCATAGTATCGATTGTCGTTCACAAATCGATTTATTAGTTATGTTTGGCAACTATATTTTTAATCTATGCTGACAGGGAATGGTGACACTTTTTGAATCCTAATCTATGATAAATTTCTCGTATCGTTTAGTGCGTATGTAATTTGTGTATTTTTAATTGTTTTGTTTATATATCCCTCGACAACTGAATTCTCTCTATGGACGTCTGATATTGCTTAACTTGTACAACCTTTGCTAACAACTGGACAGGGAAAACTATAACAGCAATCGCACTCTGCTCACAGATTGACAAAATCTATGTATTTTTTAGTAATTGACTGATAATTTATAAACCCATTAATTGACACCACTTTCATCTTTATACATCCGGGCCCAATATTATATGAAAACGTATCTGTCTCCTTTACAATAATATTTTTTTTAACATTTGATAGTTCATAGGTTGAGCAATTAAATTTCTCGGCCTTTTCGCAATTTGTGTGGATTAGCACTTAGGCGAGTCAGGGTAGATGAATCCGCTCAAGTAGTTTAAATTCTGCCCGTCTAAATTCTTCGGAGGGCACAATAAGCTGTCAACAACAGTCGACAAAAGTCGATAAACTACTGAGCTGCTTGAACCACTGCCTATGCAAGAAAGGAAGTTAAAAAGCCTTACACTAGTGGTATTAACAAAGATACAAAATAAAAATTACTGTTTAAAAAAAACAAACGACTTTAACTTATCATATCAAATACCTATGTCTACAAAATACATACATGGGTACCTACATCCTCTATGCATTTCCTCAGATGTCCCAGGAACGTGCCAAACTATTCAGGCGATGAGAGCTTGCCAAGAGGCTAACCTAGAGCAAGTAAAAGCAGTTAGAAACTATCGTGACACTACACATTCCGACACATTGTACTCGCCGGCTGAGAAAACAATAGCGAATCTGCGAATCGCTTTGATGCCGTCCCCGTACCATAAACAGATGAGCGGCTTCGTCTTTTCGGCTGAAGTAGCACAAAACATCCCTAAAATTGACCTTTTCATGCATTTACCCATCAGTAAATGCTCTGTTCCAAATCTCTATACATATAATAAAATCGTAGGAAAGTCAAAACTGTACATCGATTTTTTTTAAAGGATACTTAGGGCGTGATCTTCAATCGAAATCGAAGCCAAAAATATAGTTTTAATAATTATTTTATTTTTGTCTGTTTATCTGTTTGTCTGTACTGCATGGATTTGCTTCAATCACGCTATCACCTACGGGCGAGGAGCTGTGATAATTCATAAAGTTTAACGCAGATGAAACCGCGGGGCACAGCTAGTATCAAATAAATTGAAACGTATATACACGGTCTGTAGCTCGCAATCACTTTTACATATCTCGCGCAAACAACATGTACTGTGATCGGACCTCATCCTATTATGTAGTTCATCGGTTAATAAATTATTGGCGTCATAAAATTATCCCAAATAATTTTAATAAATAGTAATAATAATATCGTGGGGCATTATACACACACGGCCATCTGATCCCAAATTAAGCAGTGGTTGTTGTATAAAGATAATTAATTACACCCATGTAAAGGACAAACAGACATGTTCATGCACACAAATATCTGTCCTGAGTGGGAATCTAACCCACGACCAGTGGCGTGAAAGGCCAGCATCCACCAACCACGCCGATAAAGTAAAACACATTGAAATATAATAATTTATTTTTTTGTTTTCTACTAGACATGTATTTACGTTCTAACTTCAGTTTTTTAAATTACAATCATTGCCCCAAAACTGTAGACGTATTATTAGAGTAGTATTGATTACAAGGCTGCTGAGTGGTTTACGAATGCTATAACATCTACTTATTTTTTCTTAAGTATATTAAAAGTTAAAGAAATAATTTAAAAATAACCCAATAAGGTTGCCCTCTAGCACTAGGTACTTTCTTGGTAATATTTTGCTTGATGGATACTTGATACACTTGGTTGTCTATATGTTCCGGTGAAGGAGTGAAAGTTAATATAGGAGGCTAGCTTAACTGTAAGGGTCACGAAATCTATATGGCAGAAAAAAATGTAGTAAATAGATATAGGCTCCTTCCTGGGCAATACGCTGATAGTCACCTCATTTCGGCTCTAATAAAATCTTATCACGAGTATAAATATGAGGGTTCAATTGGATAGTTAACATTATCATAAGAATCAAGGCCTTGGTATATTACTAACTTGTATGAGCTACTTAAATAAATACTCTTTATTGTACACTCAAACATGTATTCGTAACATTGGACTCCTAAAAAATATTGTACAGACGCCAGCACATCCAGCTATTCCAATCTGTCAAATTTATTTTATAGATTTTCAACTTTATCACATAAGCATAAGGTTCACTTTCAATTAACCGATCTCTTCCAGACGACATATAAGGCTGATTTCAGAGTCGCGCCTGCGAGCGGCGCCGTCCAAACGCGCGCGCTTACAATTACACTAGATAGTAGTTGCGTTTCATAGTCACCCAGTTCAAACGCGCCGCCGGTGACACGCGCGCCGTCAGCCAGCGCTGCCCGAGCTCCTCTACTGGCAGCTAGCGTTTCAGAGTGACGCGTCACGCACGCGGCTGTTAAGACGCGCGGGCCGCCGCGCCGGCGCATGCCGCGCGCGTCACTCTGAAATCAGCCTTATATAAGTACATCGTAACATGTTTATGTTGGCCAAAACACGTCCATAGCTGGACAAAGGTGTCCCTGATGGCTATTCAATCATATGGGCATATGCCATATTCGCCACGCTCGTAAGGCGACTTGACGATACCAGTATGACGGTCATTGTTCTCAGGCTCTCTAGGTTGACTGTAACGTCATGTCGCATCAGCCCAGAAAGGATGAAAATATGTCAGTTCCCTCTATTCCTTGTCCATGAATCTTTTCCTACAGCACGTTCGAGTTCACAGTAAATTTTGGTTTTAAGATTCTTCAGTTCACAAACAACGGAAAAATCGTAATGTATATTGAAGAAAAATATACGAAACAAAATCCCAACGCTCTCTCTCTCTCTCTCTCACACACACACACATACACTCACTTTACCAATTTTTTACTCTTATTTGAATTGAAACTTCCTAACAGCTTATATCATTTAGCTCTTTATAAAATTACAATAATAATTTAATATTGATGAAAAATCGTTTCTGGCTTCAATTCAACTGCATAATAATTAACAAATGTGGACAATTTACTATCCTACCACAAATGGCGTTAAGTAAGTATTAGTAGTTACGTTTTAATCAATGCATCTGTAGCAATGCTACAGATGCATTGAGATCTGTTTTACTAACATGCTATGGGCCGTCGATGCCTGAAAATAAACGATTTTTATTTTTTTTATTTATTTTATTAATGCAATTTAGTCCCACCATAGGGAGTGAAGCAAGTAGTTTATTATGAGTCTTTACCGCCCAAAGGTGTGAAGTAGCATCTTTCACTCGCTACTAGGATCAAATTATAAACAATACGAGAATGACAAATGAAAAAATACCAATAAACTATAACTCGTCCTTTTGAAGTCGGTTAAAAATGGTTTTCAATTCTATTGGCTGTCCCGCATGTTTTTTTTTTAATATGACATGTGTGACTAATTATAATACTTTAGTATTGCTGCTGTTAGGTGTACGATGTAGTACTTTAACTTATTTAACGTAATCAAATGATTCCCAATCGTTTACTTTAAATTAATTTAAAACTCCTAGGCATGAAGCTGTTTCCACTTACTACTCGGAACATTTACGTAATGATAAGTACTAACCTAACAGAACATTTGGTATAAAAAAGGGTTCTTAACTTAAGTTTCAGCAGGTAAATGTTGAAATTAGAAAAAACTACTAGTTCTAATGGTATGTCATACGAAATGGCTGGTATGGAGGTTAATTCTCAAAAGGTTTATTCATTTTAAAAGTAACTAATTAAATTAAATAATGGTATTAATTATAATAATAGGTTGGGGAAAAAGTTTCTTCGCATTTTTTAAGAAAATGAAAACAATTCTTTGTATAGTTTATTCACATTTAACTAAAGTAAATTTTCTTCGATAACTTTTTGCCATCTTGTAGGTAATGACATGATCCCATTGCTATAGAAATTTTGGGACTTCTGATCAAAATACCGCGACAAGTGGTTTTGGCAGTGCTCTCGTGATGTTAACCTGACACTGCCTAAAGAATTCTGAAGAGACCGAAACAGGTGGAAATCTGAAGGTGCAAGGTCAGCGCTATACGGTGGATGCATTAACACCTTCCAGCCAAACTCTCTTAATTTTTGCTGAGTGGCTAAAGATGTATGAGGTCTAGCGTTATCATGATATGAAAATCAGACAACTGACAACATATCCACATATTGAAAATAATTGTACATGATACGAAAATCAGACAACTGACAACATTATGTACATATTATCTATACATATAATAAAATCGTAGGAAAGTCAAAACTGTACATTAAATATTTTTTTAAAAGCATGCTTGGGGCGTGATCTACTTTCGAAATCGTAGCCAAAAATATAGTTTTTAGAATTTTTGTCTGTGTGTCTGTTTGTCTGTATGTATGTCCGGGCTAAACTCAAAAAGTACTGCATGGATTTACTTCAAATTTTGCATGAATATTACTAAGAGCTCGGGTCAACATATAGGCTACATATTATCACGCTATCACCTTCGGGGGAGGAGCTGTGATAATTTATAAAATTTAACGCGGGTAAAACCGCGGGGCACATCTAGTAGTAGATAAATAACATCCAGACAAAGAACAAATAATCGTGTTAATCACACAATAATTTGTCCTGGATGGGAATTGAACCCACGACTAACTATGTCACTAAACTGTTGTTCAGAAGTTATGGCCTGACCTGAAATTAGTTAAGTTCTCCAGTTTTAGTAGTTATAATAACAAAACACTTCTTGGGCGTAGTTTTAGACTTTTACCCCGCGATGTGACAATAAATCCTTTGTACATTTTTTATTGAATCGCTGTGTTTTTATAGTGCGAGCGTGATAAGTGGTCATCACACTGGAGCGATGTGTTCCGTAAAGTAAATACACACTCACGGAAAATGGTAGCGGTTTCCCCCTGCGAGTAATAATTCAGTTTGTTTTGATAACTTTATGTCCTCACACATTAGTGGACAAATGGAGTGTCAACAATGAACGCAGGGATACCTACGAGTAAGGCCAAGGCCGAATGCGTTGCTATGAGGATTCCCAACGAATACCTACGGGGAAAGGAAATGAACCCTTTTTGGGTTATTTTACTTTCCCCGTAGGAATTGAAGAGTTATAGTTTTGCTTGTAATTAAGAAACAAAATACATGCTTATATTCTGTTTGTTTTTGCAATTTTACAATGAGTGGTTTCGTTTATAAGGTAGGGATTTCACGTAGGTACTTTCTTTTATTATTAATTTAAATAAATAAGTAATCTTTATTTCGGTCACAACATGGTACAGGCAAGATTTCATAGTCATCACAATTACAGTTTCACATATTTTGTCTACGAAATGCGAAATTTTATCAAATTATGTACGGCTGACATTAATTATAATATTCTAATACATTGCTCATAAAAAATAATTAATAATATAAAAATAATAATATCATCTATCTTAGTCATCTGGATAACTCCTACATATGCGCCTCCAATCTCGCAGACCTATCTAGTCTAAGCCCTACCTACAAAGTAAGGAATCTTTCAATGTCAGTACCGATTGGAAAAAGTTCTGGCATGAGCAGGGGTGCATCTCTACCATAAACTCTACCAAAATCCCCACTGGTTATAAAAATAGAAAGCCGAAAGATATGGTCACTCTCAATCGAATAAGAACAGGTGGGGATCAATGCAACCACAACCTTCAAAAGCGGGTTTTCAAACCATCAGCAGCCTGTGGCTGTGGAGCACCAGACCAGACCATTTCGCACATTGTGGAAGAGTGCCCCATGAAACGTTTTCAGGCGGACTAGAGGGTTTGTTTGCGCTTACAACCGAGGCAAGGGACTGGTTACTGCACTTGGATATAAAATTATAATTAATACTATATTTCGTACCCCCAGTGGAAAAAAGCATAAGAAGTGTTACGTCAAACTAAAGATTTTGTCTTTTCTTCATTAGTTTAAAAGTTATATATGTTGATTTCATAATTTTTAGTTAAATTAGACGAAATAATGCGAGAAAAATATCAAAAAATTTCAGCATATGTAACTTTAAATTCGCTATTTGAAAGTGATAACGGAACACTACTTATGCTTTTTTTCCACTGGGGGTACGATTTAATCTTAATAATAACGGGAAAATAGCCATACGATATTAATAATCTGTCTTAGTTTCCATCTCAACATCGAGTACAATAAAGATGATTAAACCTACGAAAACTACGTCTTTCTTGCATAAATCATTACGCACATTCATTACAATACGTTCAGAAACGATATCATAACGTTATTTCCTTAAAAGCTTTTTCATGTAATACCGTAAATATGATTGGTACCCTAATATATATTAAATTTCTTGTGCCAACCAAATAAAATTGTTACTCAACTTGATATGACAGGTGGAAATTTACATAGGAGGTAATAAAAATAAGGCGTTCCTTGTTTTTATATTATACCAAAAGTATTGAGCTCTGTTTAGGGAACCATATTGGAAGGTTTACGTATTTCTTTTTGTTTGATTAGGGGATGAATGTTCAATGATGGGTCTTTTATATATTTTTCGGACTTGGCGATGAATTTAAATGCAGCGGAAGTGTTAATCTAAATCGACGCAGACGTTAAATTTCGCTTGTGAAGCAATGAGTATTTTTTTTTATTATCGGGTCTAGTCCCTCCCTCTTACCCACCACTGCAACTCCTGTAAGCCAGGATCAACAGTGGCACACAATGAAATGACACTGAGCGTTGAAGCTCAGGCATGTCCCGGGGAATCGCTTTAACTGTCTTGGATCCCGCAACGAATTTAGCAATGAGTATATAAAATCTTTTCAAAATTTACTGACTCTTTTCTTGACTGTACCTAGTACCTAGTAAAGTACCCTGTGATACAAGGATTTATTTCTCCAGTGCGGGCTTTCTGTAATAAAAGAGAAGAAAGAAAGACAATGACAAATAAGGATACATCTTAAAATTTTGTAGGTTAGTCATGATAATATTTTTTTTGAGTTAGGGCCTTGTTTATTGGGCAGTAAAATTCAAATATAAATAGTTTGTGCAATATGAAAACAATTTTTGTTGATTCTCATACAAAATGTGTTAACAGACTGACATGCTTCTGACGGAAGTTATTTTTTTTGCTACACTATACTCTAGACTAGATTTTAGTTTTGTATTTAGAGTAAAACACAAAAACTGTAAAACGATTTGGGCCCATAATTGTTAGCTAATACAGCCGGAAACGGTGCAATTGGATGCTATATGCCTCTTAAGAGTGAACTAGTATGTATCCTACGAATATTATAAATGTGAAAATTTGTGAGTGTGGATGTATAGATGTTTGTTACTCTTTTACGCAAAAACTAGGAAACGGATTTTGATTAATTTTTGTAGTAATATAGCTTATTTATCGGCATAACCCATATACTATAATTTATAAAGTTAACACGGATGAAACCGCGGTGGACAACTAGTTTATGTATATTAGGGATATGTACACTGTTTAGTGTGTACACGCCTACGACCATTATGAGATTGTTTATACTTACGTAATTTCATTGTTATGAGAGAATAGGCAGAGTTCGTGGATACTTCACAGGATAATTGGATAGACAACAAATTATTGAGATTTGCGAACAATATTTTAAAGCTTTAGGTACAGACGCCAGCACATCAAGCTACCCCAATCTGTCAAATTTCCCCAAATGAAAGTGAACCTTATTTTTGTGTGATAAAGTTGAAATCTATAAAAGGATTTTTTTTTTTTTTTGACAGGTTGAGCTAGCTTGATGTGCTGGCGTAGAAATCGACCGACGGAATACCTACCAGAGAACAGGCAGCAGCGTTTTCTGTGACCTATGACCATCAAACTGCGATCGCCAACCCGTCTGCCAAGCGTGGCGATTATGGCATATCCACTCATTCTTTAGGAAGGTTTATGTCCAGCTGTGGACGTATTTTGGCTAACATGACTATTGGAAGGCTCGTTCGTATTTTTTTATATCTCGTTTCTAAACTACCTACTAATCACACTATTATTATAAAGGCGAAAGTTTGTGACTGTGTGAGTGTGTATGGTTTTTACTTCTTCACGTCTGGAGCGAAGTATATATAACAGAAATAGAAATAGAAATATTTATTTCTATTTCTATTTCTACACACATAGGCTATAATTTCTAAATCGGGTTTAAGGCGGGTAAAACCGCGGGGCACAGCTAATAATATAATAAAACTAGAATCTTTCTCAAATAATTTAACTTATTCCAACAAAATAACCTTTTAAGTCGACATCACCGAAGTGGAATATCAAGCAACGGTTCGATGGACATTAAACGGCTCGTAGTACCAAATCTTGGACATGGAATAATATGCTTTGAATGAACATAGACTAACATGGAGTACCTTATAACTTGAAAGAGGGATTCGGGGGTATTTACAATATTATCCACTTACCTTTCCAATGAACTAGGGTTCCATTAGGTTTGCTCGCATTGATTTTCAACCCCCGACGCAAAAGAGGGGTGTTATAAGTTTAACGTTGATGTCTATCTGTAGCAACGTAGCTATGAAACGGATGGACCGATTTCGATTCGGTTTTTATCATTTGAAAGCCATTTTCCTTGCGGTGCGGTGGTTCTTCGATATGTTTGGTTAATATCGATCCAGCAGTCTAAGAGTATCGGTTCTTTCCTAAAATTATGTACATACATGTATTTGGAGTAGAGGGGTTTCTATCAGTTAGGTTCCTTATTGTTGGGCTATTGGTTTAAAGTAATAATGTCCTCAAGTTCAAATTTCTGCCATCTGCGCGTGAATGAATGAATGAATGAATAATTTCTTCATTTGCAGGAATATAGGTACATTTAGATGGTCTTAAATGACGGTTCCGCTATATTCAACAATTAGTCGTGCAAATGTTTACGTAGAAGTATGACACATAATATATGTAAGTAACATGTATCATTTGTCATAATCTCACGCAATTTTAATTCGATGTACATAAAATATTTAATAGCTAAACAATAATAACGTAAATGTCAATATATAATCAATCAATCAATATAGATAACGTAAAAGTCAAGTTAAGTAGTATGTCAAAATTATTTAAAGTTAAATTGAAAATAATCTGAAATACAATAAAAACATTTGTCACAGAGCCACTCATACATTTTTTTATTGAATTCAGTTTCTCTCAGGCCATATAATAACAGTTTTTATCACATATCTTCAGTCTATATCTCGGTATTAATAGCGGTTTGCGAACTATTTTTCTTTTTAGTACAGCCTCCTTGTTTATTTCAAAAAGTGACATATTTTTTCTTACAAGTTTGCACATTTCAAATATGTTTCAAATATGTATATATATACGCGGGACATATTACAGTGTACAAGTGTGTGCACAAACACATTCTAATCCATCACTCTCACATTCCGATGGGGGGACTAGCATCACCACCGGAAAGATGTCAGTTACAAAACCAACAGGACCTCCGGGTGTCGTTCCGCCGACTCCCAGATTTCGGAATAATACTGAAAATATTTCTTAACAGAAAAATCACATAATCACTTTTATATATATATCTATATATATATATATATATATATATATATATATATATATATATATATATATATAATAGGATGGCAAACGAGCAAGTGGGTCACCTGATGGTAAGTGATCACCGCCGCCCATAGACACTCGCAACACCTGAGGAGCTGCAAGTGCGATGCCGGCCTTTAAGAAAAGAATAGGCTCGCTTTTTGAAGGTTGCCATGTCATACCGGATCGGAAATACCTCCGCTCCGCTATCACTTTCTTAGTCCAACCCGGGACTTGAACCAAGCACCTCATTATTTGTGGTTGAACACGCCACCGCTAGACCAGGCAGGAATATGTTCTTATTTATATACCAGATTAAAGTAAGAAATAAAACATTTAATGATGAATTTAATATAAATATGTAGCTATATTTTCAGTGATGGACAAATCTTATTACTTAGCTCTTATTCAACGAAAAATTTGTTGGATTATCAAGTTATCTGCAAACATAAATTCGATTGCAGTCGCCGCGGATAAACAATTCGATTTCTCTATGAAATCGAATATACCAAAGTATACTACGAAACGAATTATATCGTGAATGTTTCTTCACACAGTGAAGTTAGCTTTAGCTTGGAAATACTCTGAGCACGTGATTAAATTACAAATAAGAGATAGACTATACTGTCGTCTATGCCTTTCCTTACTTACTTATCGTATGGGAGTGTTTACCCTAGTGTCAGAGTTGTCCAATCCGCCCAGTAGCCTTCTGACATGGCTTAACGACCGTTGTCTAATGCGTGCAACCAGGACCGACAGCTTCACGTGCCCTCCGAAGTTTTGTGATCACCCATCTATGGACTGACAGCGAGCCTAGTTGTTTAACTTCGCCGATCGCTTACGGACCGGTGAGAGTATCTAGCTTTTATATTATGTTATAATTTCCAGATTGTGCCTGAGAGCCAAGTTTATTTCGGTTAGAAGGGAATCCTCGATTATATACTTCTTAGATTTAGCTTATAATACAGCGATCGAGCAATCTAGATTCGATTGGGGAAAGCGTGGAAATGATTTCAGAAGTTGAACTTGAAAATTAGCACCATCAGCAAATGTAGTGTTCTGGCTGAGCGACAACGTGTGGGCTCTTTCAGCGAAATAAAATTGAAGCGCTTAGTTGGCTATAAAGATAGAACGACTCGTTAATTTTAGTAACTTTACTATCTAGTATTGTCCTGTCCTTAATATTACTTGGTAGATTATTGTATAAGCTGTGTGGTTTCCGGTCTTAAAAGAATAACAGGGCCACCCCATACCATCCCGTGGCTGTCATAAAAGGCGACTAAGGGATACACCAGGTAGTTGGCCAGCAGCACCACCTGTGTAATAGCTACCACCTAAATGCAGTCACCAACTCGCATGCCAAGCGCGGTGACTAAAGCAAACCTCCCCAAATGGCAACGCTATAGAAACCTTTGGGGGAGGCCTATGGCCATTAGTGGACGATATCAGCCCGACTATGCAATGATTGTTGTGTAACTGTGCTCCTTCGTATGTAACGGTTTTATTACCATTCCATACCCCTTAAAGATTTAAACACTCAATACATCTGACGGTCACCGTAGCCTAGTTGGTAGTGCTCCTGCCTACGAAGCTGGTGGTCCTGGGTTCGAATCCCGGTGAGTGCAAATATTTGTGTGATGAGCACGAATATTTGTTTCTGAGTCATGAATGTTTTCAATATATATAAGTATTTGTCTATCTATATAAGTATGTATATCGTCGCCTGGTACCCATAGTACAAGCTTTGTTTAGTTTGTGGCTAGGATGATCTGTGTGACATGGTCCCTAGATATTATTATTATTATCTGAAGCAAGTGTCGAGTTTTATCAATAATAGTAAGACCGTGAAGCCAATCGGCACCATGACAGCATAATCTTTGATATCCAGTCCCTCGTCACTTTCAATACTCCAAGGATTACTTACACACAGTATGCAAGCCAGCCTTTGATATATAATTTATGAGTATCTGTCTCTGTCTACCCATGTCATGTTACTGAGGTGGAATAGACTGCTAACGTGACATTGCAAATCATTTCGGAAAATCAGTACCATACGAGTATGCTTGAAATAAAAGAAAAGAAATTCGTTTGATATGAATTGGGATGGTTTGAAGTTTCTAGAAGATTACTTTTTGTGAAAAGTGATGGATATATATCGTCGTGTCGTGGTCGTATCGTCTAGTTACACGAACACTGTCAAGCTTCTGATTTAGCTTAGTATTGTATGGAAGACAGCATTGCAGGACCTTTTTAATTTAATTTAATTTTTTTTAGGTCCGCAATACTACATATATGTGGATTAGTTTTATAATTTTTGGGTTTTTTTATTATGTTATCTGTGGTAGTTTTAGCTGTCTGTGGAGAACAGACAGCTAAATATATGTCAGCAGGATAATGGGATGTCAGAAGAGAAGAGAAAAATATTTGTAAGACGTATGAATTGTTCTTAAATAAAAATAAATAAATGATATAATTTACTTCAATTTTCTATTGAGCCACATCCCCACATATATGTTACATTCTTTAGTAATAAATTGTTTTTTTCAATTTCATCCTGTTTCTTAACGTATTTTTGATAGTTTTCGATTCACTCTATATAAAACTACATGTCGGCTTATACGGGGTAGATTGGCGTGATATATTTAAATCGGATGTTGTAAGCCTCTTAATTTAGATTGTCATCGATAAAGACTAATAACAAGAAGAGTGCATGTTTGTAGAGTCCCCGTGTTACAAAGATTTATTCCCCTGTAATAACAACTGTAATTTCAGGATCAGACACTCGTCATAATCTTCGTAGTCAAGTAAATGTCAATAGTGAAAAGAAAATGCGTACTCATGATAGGTTTGGATGGCCCGACGATATTCTTATAGTCACAGACTTATGTCAAACTGAATAGACATTTATTGATCACGCTCTGTTAATGGTTACTGTCTCTGAACTAACGTTAGCTCCGCACAGATATGAGCGTTAACACAGGTGGACATACATTATACTCAATCTCATACTCAATACAAATAAACTGGCGTCTGTTTTGCGTATTTTTTTATTGAACCGGGGACCGAACCTGTAAACTATTGACCGTAAATATGCATTATATATCACTTTTTACAAAAAAAACATACAGAAAAATTATATTGCATTTTTTTTTCTTTAAAAAGACAACGTTCACATTAGTGAAATTAATCCCTGTCGTTAGATAACCCACCTGTTTCTAGAGTAGGTTAGTACTTACTACTACAGGTAGGTTAGCTTCACTCTTTCAAAATATATTTTACCCGTTGGGTTTAGCGTTAGAAATAACCAAGTAGGGACAGACCCCAGCACATCAAGCTACCCCAAACTGTCAAACCCCAATGGAAAGTGATACATTAGACTTTATACTTTTGTGATAAAGTTGAAAATCTATAAAAGAAATTTAACAGATTGGGGTAGCTGGATGTGCTCGCGTCTGTACCTATTAAAAAGCGATAAACAACAACCGGGTGTATACGCCAGGCTAATGGCACCTAGGTACAGGCTCGGCCATTCAATTGTGATGTATTCCTACGCATCGATCGGTCTGGCTTCAATACTTTTATTAAATACCTTCTGATGGCCGAGATATTGGAAATGGAACGTGAGGAACCGCCCATCTGATGTATAGCCCTTCTAATCTACAAATGAATCCGCATATGCTGTTGTTAAACATGTACTAAAGTATTTAACGTGTAAAGCGTCTTAAGTGCGTTAAGAAAATATCGACAGGGTTGTGTAAATTAGAGAATGAGAATCACGTTGCGGTGGTTGAGCGGTTAACGCACATGGGGCCGAATACCCTGTGGATCGTGGGTTCGATTCCCACAGTCTCGAACTGGCTTTCTGTTTAGCTTGTATAAAATGCTAAAAGTAATAAAATCATAGTTAATTATCAAAACAATGATTTAAGAAGTATTCAAATAAAAATATTTTAAAACGAGTTCTACTAACCTAGACAACACCCGCGCTAGGGAACTAAATCTTAGTAACACGGTGGACTTTACAAACAGGTCGTATTTTTAGAGTGTCGATGACAGTCGATTATATGCAATAACATGCAATTTTATCGTATCACGCCAATCTCCCCCGTATAAGCAATTACGTACAGGTTAAAATTGAGTGAACCGAAAACTATCGATATCATGTTAAAAGACAGGATGAAATTGAACAAAATCATCATTTGCAAGATAAATAAAATCTTTGTGAACCATCTAAGACACCAATATGTTTGCTAAATCATAAAATTAATAAAATTGACACAAATTTGACATTATTGATATTGTATGACAATTATCAAAACTATAAACTTAGGTAGGTATATTATAAACAGAAGAGATTTGGTATTTGTTATGTTTGTTTGTAATAATCAAACTAAAAAATCATCAGAGATTTAAAAAAGTCTTCCTGTAGAAAGCTTTTTTTTAACAGGGTAGCATGTGCTATATTTATTATTTTTAGAGATCCATCAAAAGGCGAATTATTTTATTACAATAATACAAGTATTTAACTTAACTTAATAACAAAGAACCTAAATAAACTTATGAATATACATAACTACCTACATTAGAAAGAAAAACTAAATCTACGAAAAAGTAAATTATATACATAAATAAATTAAAACTAACTACAGATGGCGCCGTAGTATTCCTCCGAATCGAGGCCATGAGAAAATGTGCCCAGACCCCTGGCTGCATTACCACGTTGTATTGCTAAACTAATTATTTGGCCAAAGAAAAAGCCAGCCATCTAAATATATTTTTTTTCGGATCGGTGTATTTAATATTCTTTCCATCCACCCGTGCGAAGCCGGAGCATAATTATTTATTTGGTGGGTAAGGCCGAAACAGACTATACTTATAAAAATTTTAACTAAGTATAATAAACGATTTTATTTAAGGATAGCCGATATGAATTATACGTTTGCGATGAATTTTTGTTGGAGGAGAAATATGAACTTTAATTTTATTCTAAAATTGGCAACTCAATTCAGTTTGCGTAATGGTGGAGGATTGTTTATTGGCAGCACTTGGTCGCGCTTTACTTGAAGCTACCTCACAACGAAGTAGTTTTATATCGAGCTACTAAAGGGTTTCTTATTAAGAGCGCTTTTTATAATAATTACATACACAAAACAGAAAATAGCATCAAACACGACCCCAAATACTTCTTTACGTTTTTAAAAAACAAACGTTGTATGACCACCCATTTCCCAAACAAGGTTTTCTTTTGTGACTCAAATGCTTCTAACGGAACTGATATATGCAATATGTTTGCCTCTTACTTTTCTTCAACATTTATTACCTCTACTATGAACCAAGCTTCATTAGATAACAGCTTACAAACTAATATCCTAGCAACACTACACATATCTGTCGACAGTATATCTAAGCATTTGAAAGCTATCGATGCAAATAGAGGTGCGGGACCAGACAACATTCCACCGTATTTTATCTCGAGATGTTCTTCGTCTTTAAGTTTACCGCTATCCATAATTATGAATAAATCCTTATACACCGGAACATTTCCGTCTGCTTGGAAGGTTGCAAAAGTAATTCCGATTCATAAAAACGGTGATAGGGAAAATGTTAGTAACTACAGACCCATATCCATATTGTCTGCCTTTGCGAAAATATTTGAGGCCTTGATCTACCCTTACTTAATAAGCCACACTGCTCAGATTTTTGTAAATGAACAGCATGGGTTTATAAAAGCTCGCTCGACAGAAACAAACCTAGTCACCTACCACAACGAACTAGTAAATGCAGTGGATGCTGGTACCCAAGTTGATGCTGTTTATATGGACTTCTCCAAGGCATTCGACAAGGTGTGTCATGGAATACTACTACAAAAACTGTTGTCTCATGGTATCTGCGGCTCCCTCCTTGAATGGTTTAAATCTTATCTAAGACATAGATCTCAATATGTTGCTGTAAAAGGTTTTAGATCTGAAACATACCCAGCCACTTCAGGAGTTCCGCAAGGCTCCCATCTAGGACCATGGCTATTTAATTTATTCATAAATGACATAATTACATACATAAAACATAGTAGTGCTTACCTTTTTGCTGATGATTTAAAGTTATGCAAAACTATAAGAGTATCCTCCGATTGTGATCTTCTCCAGGCAGACCTTGATGCCATAAATGAATGGTGCAGCGTCAACAATATGATGTTGAATGCAAATAAATGCAATTACATATCATTCACTCGCAATCACAAGGTAATACATGCTAATTACCATATTAATGGAAGCCCACTTCAGGAAGTAAATGTAGTGAGGGATTTGGGAGTTATTTTTGATGCAAAGTTGACTTTTGTGCCACACATAGATAAAATAATAAATAAATCATTTAGAATGCTAGGTTTTATCATACGCAATGGTAAAGGTTTTCGCAACCCATCCACAAGAATAGCAATTTATAATGCATATGTTCGTAGCAACCTGGAATATTGCAGTACAGTTTGGTCACCTAATTACAATGTCCATCAACTGAGGATAGAACGCATACAGAAAAGATTTTTGAGGCACTTAACCTTTTCTTGTAGGCTTCACAAACAACTTCCCTCATACGACGCTAAACTTAAACGGTTTAACATGGACAGTCTATCGATCCGCAGACAGCTGCATGATATGACGGTCCTTTACAAAATTTTAAGAAACGAATACGACTGCCCAGCCCTTCTTCAACAAATAGAATTGCGAGTTCCTAGACACATACCAAGGCGCGGAGTCACGCTCGGCTTGTTAAACGTACCTGCTGCAAGGACTAATCTCAAACAGTTTTCAGCAATTTCACGCATGTCGAGGTTTTATAACTCTGTAAGACAAACAGTGGACATTTTTGCAGGCAGTTTGCGACACTTCAAATTTTCTGTGCTGGGATTGTTGAGGAAATGATCTCGAACTCAATATTTATTGAAAATTATTCCTTCACCACAGTGAATATTATATAAACTTTATATCAATATATATTTATATATATTAAAAAAAAAAAAAAAAAAAAACAAACAAAAAAAAACCAAAAAAAAAAAAAAAAAAAAAACAAATTGTATATAATTAATTAGTTTTAGTTTAGTTCTTAATATATAGCTGTAGTATTTTTTAATTCTAGTTTTACTGTTATAATAATAAGTGCATGCGGTGACGCCTTAAAAAATTGTGCATTAGGTTATATATTCATACAATTTTCATTTGTAAGAAAAATGTAACAATTACTGGCTGTCCTCAATAAATAAAAATAAAAATAAAACTTTGAAATGAAATGCCACAATTTTGATTATAATTTAATCCCAGACGCAAAAAGGTGGGTGTTCTAAGTTTGGCGTCGATGTCTGTCTGTGTGGGTGCCTGCCTGTGGCGTCGTAACTCTCAAACGAATAAACCGATTTCGGCGTGTTTTTTTTTTTCATTTGAGAGCCAATTTTAATTGCGGTAGTTCTTAGCTATGTTTGGTTAATATCAGACCAGCAGTGTAAGAGTACTTATCAGCTCATTTCCAAAATGATGTAATTATAGTTGGAGTCGGGGATTTTATAACGGTTAGGTTAAGTTGGTTATAAAGGATATTCGATGACATTATGTATGGAATATAATTTCAGTCAAATGGCTGCCGCGATTCCGCTGTAGGTGGTGTATCCTGGTGAACTAATTTAGGATGACAACTTTCCATAAATGGGGCACAATTTCACAAAGATTGTGAGGCGGAAATGCTATATGGTTTGTCTGCATAGATTAGAAATTGCACATAGCCCCATAGAAATAAGTCGAGCAGATTGTGGATTCTGTAGAACGGCCGTGGGCTGTAAATTAGACGTAACGCACTAATCGTTGGCGAATAGAACACTGGTTTTGATAATACATTTGAACAATATCGACTCGATATCAAAGCGTGCTCAATGGTGTTTCACGACTTAATATGTATTCATACGAAATTTGATAAATATCGCATATCCCACGATGGTCGCTGAGCACTGGCAAAGCTCGCGCGTCACTATTGATAAACCCTTTTTTAATCTAAGTTACCGGTTTATGTTCAACTAGCTGTACCCTCAGTTTTACCCGCATTAAACTTTATAAATTATAGCTTATGTGTTTTTTGGATATATAACCTATATTACTACAAAGTTTCACCAAAATTGGTTTGGTAGTTTTGGCGTAAAAGAGTAACAAACATCCACACATTTATACATCCTTACTCACAAACTCCCAATTATAATATTAAGTAGGATCTAAGAAATAAATCCATGTATTGCGAGGTAGTATAAAAACTAAAAAATCCAAACTACACCCAGACTTTAATAACCAAATTTTGCTCACACACAAATTGTTATGCAATCCGGTAACGGCTGCGTCACGCGTGTATTTGGTTTTGACATAGAATGGCAGTCGGTCTATTAATTGTGACTAAGCCAGATATCTAGGATTGATTGGGCCTGTTGGCGTGGTTGGTAAATGCTTGCTTTCCACGCCGCAGATCGTGGGTTCGATTTTCACCCTGGACAAATATTTCTGTGCATGAACATATCTGTTTGAGTCTGGGTGTAATTATCTATATAAGTATGTATTTACAAAAGAAAAATAGTATATGTAGAATATCAGTTACCTGGTTTCCATAGTACAAGCTCTGCTTAGTTTAGAATCAGAAAGCCCTGTGTGAATAATGTCCCAGGATATTATTATTATTATTGGTACCCGACCCCAATATAAAATTACAAAGCAAACAAGATCTCTATCTAGCTATATATCTACGTATCTGTATAGGTATTATAGAGATCAGAATTTTAATTAAGAGATTATGTAAACTCATGTTTACGCTTATGTTTAAGTAGACTTTTGTATTGAATTTAAGTAATAAACCTAAGGGATCGTTGCTCAGTCATGTCTCGGGGATCAAAGGATAAATTAAGATGATATCTTTGATGAGAATATGTTACAAATAAACTGGCACTTTCACCCTTCTTCACTGGTTAATTCCTAGTAAAAATTAAATCAAGGCAATAAGTACTCCATCAAGTCTGTACAGAGACACGTGTTTCCAATATCTTACTTGGTCTAAGATAACCATAGAAGGATTAAGAAGACAAGATCTGATTAAAGAATAATATCTGATATACCTACTTTCGGATTTCTATTTATTAGAGAGGATCGTTTCTAAAGTTTCAGATATTTTCGAAACCAGAAACGCGAAAATAATAATATTTTAAGTATCCTCAGAAAGCCCACTAAAAGCGACATCTGGTGGTGCAAACCGCCCCTATTTTGTTGTATATATTTATTTAATCAACGTACTAAATTAATGTGTAGTGTTAATTCTGCTAAATGTCTCGCAATTATGTTTTTTTTTGTATTTATGTTGTGCAATTTCACCGTTGTTGATTATTCTTTTTAACTACAACTTTACAATTACAAAGAAGGTTAGGTTTTAATTCTAATGAAGAATATTTAGTAATGATTCAAAACATAATTTTTCCACTGTTGGTTACGGAATGAAAAATGCAGGAAGAACAAATGAAAAAAATATTTGTTACTCACAAACACGCCTCAACTAAAACATTTTATAGTGAAATTGTAACGTAAATCAGTTTCAAATTCACGCGTTTATATCAATATAAAATCAATATAAACGCGTGAATTTATTTACATATTATAAACGTGAACATGACAAGAAACTGACATACACCCACTTCTGTTAAATATCTACTACCTACATGAAAAGTGTTTTTCTAAACTGTTGCGCGTAACGTGTCAATTATGATGACGGTATAGTAAACCAGCTTGAAGTTTTTGAATTGAGAATACGTGATATTATTTTTATACGTTTTGCAATCCGTGCGATTTTGTTTTGTTTATTTATTTAACCCTCGACGCATAAAAGGGCGAATTTTCTTAGCTTAAATAAATTTGTTTTCCTTAAATTTATTAATTATCAATATAACAAAATAAATATGGAGTGTTAATGCCGTTGATTAACAATTAGCAGAATTAACAGTAGGTAGGTACAGATTTATTTTGTTATTACTTTTTTTAATGTTATGGATTTCCACAAAATACAGACGCCAGCAAATCCAGTCACACAATACCCCAATCTGTCAAATTTCTTTTATAGATTTACAACTTTATCACATAAACATAAGGTTCACTTTAATTCGGGAAATTTGACAGATTGGGGTAACTTGATGTGCTGCCGTCTGTACCTAACGCCTATTAGTTATTATTTTTTTAAATAGTTTTATTGCACATCGATAGAAATGCGAAAATAAAACAGAGCACAATATTCGTATTACTAAGTCGTATAATAACGAGTTGAAATATACTCTTATATCGTTTCACAGATATATTTACGGGCAGCTAACGACAAGCTTACTCTATTATTCAGCCGGCCGGGCAACCGAAAAACCGAGATACTTATACACAATATGTAGATTAGGCACGCACATCTAAATTTTTCATCTTGTTAGGCATATAGTAACAGTACTGTGGTTTCATTTGAGTTAGATTCTAAATTAAACTCAGGCATTTGAAATTTATGAATGACCTCTCATTTCCAGCCAGTGAGGCCATATTTACAACGACAAGAAAAATCTATAAAAGAAATTTGACAGATTGCGGTAGCTGGATGTGCCGCCTGCTCCACATGATGTGGAGCAGGCGGCACATCCAGCTACCGCAATTTGTCAAATTTCTTTTATAGATTTTCAACTTTATCACATAAGCATAAGGTCCACTTTCGATTGAGGAAATTTGACAGATTGTGTTAGCTTGATGTGCTGGCGTCTGTACATAACAAGTGAACAAGATCTGCAGGATGTCGCCTTCCTGGCTACGCTGGTCTTCAAACACTCTAAGGAGTTTAAAAAATATATAATATCCTGGGACATTATTTTCAAAACGGGGGCGATCTGATCCCAAAATAAGCAGAGATTGTACTATGGAAACCAGGTAACTGATAATACTTTCCTTTTGTACATACTTATATAGATAATTACACCCAGACATGTTAACCTCCAGCGTGAAAAGTAAGTAAAACTGCGGGGCACAGATAGTTTATAATATGAAGGTAGACGGGACAACACAAGTAGTTATTTATAATTTATCTGTGGAATAACGTTAGACACAGTGTTGGGGCTGAACTTATATGTTTACTTAATAATAATATTAAAATTGCTCCTGCCAGAATTAAGGCTACAAGCGGCAGCCTCAACGGAAGATACATCAACTACGTAGGACCCATTAAATAACACGAATGTGTCCGCCAATATAGGTACACTCTTTTCGCTCACTATCATGTGGGATCGGGTATGGGTATCTGATAAGACCGTGGTAATACAGCAACTTCTAGACTCTGGGTTTTACAAGATGTAACATAAATAAAAGAGGAAACTATCCATGAAAGCTAACATTTAAAATACCAGTTTGTGTAATATGAAAAAAATACCCCTTATAAAAATTGTATCAGCTGATTGATAGAAGTCACGTTTTACAGTCTCATAGATCAATGAGATTTCTAAATTTCGTCCGCTATTAACCTTGTGTTACGGCTGTTTTTCTTTCTATAACAATGTTAATAACATTTTTGGGCTTGACTCGAGATTTGAATCCAGGATTTGATGTCTGCGGTTGAACATGCTACGACTACACTAACGAGGCTGTCAACCCTATGCCACTGGATCGTTACTTTCACGCAGTACTGGTGTTACTTCCACTGAAGCACATAATACATTGTAAGGGGCCGTAAACGTACGGTTTAATAGAGATATTATAGACTGCAACGTATTCGAATTTCGAAATTCGGATCCAAAGAGGGTTATCGACATTATCATAAAAATGTCATCATCCCGAACTCGCAAAGTTGAAGGTGAGATCTCTGTGAGTTCGCTTTTTTTTCTTTTCTCTCGTTTTGATGCCACTTCTCATTGGACTGAAAGAGAGGAGAAATTACACCCTCGGTAGACGACCATATCATCATAATGAAGTAGTATTATATATATTTATATATACTATATTATATGATGCAACTTTATACTATACTACAATAGATCAAAGAAATAAAATAACAGATGAAATATACTGCCCGAAGGAGATCATTCTTTTTGGGCCCACTGGCAACGGTTGCGTATATTAATCACATCAATCTTAAAAAATATACCGAAATTATTACAACAAATGAGTTCAAACTTATAAACATATGTAACCGGAATCATGAATCATTAAAAAAAAGTACTTTTTTGATATTCGGTTACGGCTCACCGCCATTTATACAAAGAAATGGCGAGGATTGCCAGCTTATAGGGAATTCCCTAATTTACAGAATTTATTTGTAGCCTTCTGACACGTGAACTGTTTAGCTCCATAACAGTTAAATTGTTGCGATTTCATACTTATGTAAATATTTATAAAACGGATGAGAAGAATAATAGTTCTCTCAACCATGGATATATGGTTATTTAGTTATTTGAAGTGAAATAATCTTTAGCGGCGTTGAGCACTTTTCTTGGGATGGGTATAAAATGTTAAACTCACGTCAGGACATAATATTTCCAGTCCATTTGTATACTTTTGCCACAGATATGTACGGTTGTGAATGGGACAATCGAGGAATTATATAATGATCATTGGCAACCCAGAACACTTAACGTCACGTCACTCTTACATTTTCTTACGAATTGTGTGATTGTATTTTTCTTAGTTTCTCGTATTTCTTTGAAATAATTGTCAAAAATGTCTTCAATACGTTCAACTCTTAGCGAACAGAACCGTTGTGTCAGTTGTGCTTTACGGTTTCAACGCAATGTGCAAAGACAATTACTGTCCCAGACAGCTGTAGTTCTGCGTCAACTTGCTTCTATGTGGATTTCATGTTTAAATTGTCATGTTGCTCAGGATTCCGGTTAGACATCCTAAAACTAATGCCACCCCATTAATCTACAGATCATAAGGAACAAATTGACATAGGTTTCATTAATAAACGCGAGAATTTTTGGTGGGCCCATCCGCCATAGAAAAAGAAATGGTCTCCTTTCTTTTTCAACTTAAAGCGACTTTTAGCCAACAGGTAGTTCCCAAAGAATGATGGATTGGTCGTCTGAAGAGGTGTCAATGAATTCAGAGCCATGATATTTATACACTTTCTTTAATCTATAACTTTGAAATTTTAAAATATAAAATTAATAAGTTCTAAATTTAAATCAATAAATATATAGATCTTATAGTAATAGTATCATATGCGATTTGCCTATATTAAAGGTACACCTAAATGGTTACATAGCTGAGGACAAAATATTCTTATGATGGTTAGAACTTTTATCCGTTGGATCGCTCGCAGTTTGAACTCCTTCAAACTGGTGCGCAAGGATCGTAGAGAATGGAAACCCTTTGTCCCTGCCTGTCCCCCAAGGAAATAGACGTGAGACTTTGTTTTTATGTATGTTATAGTCAGCGATCAGATAATATCCGCTGAATAGATATTTTGCAGCTAACTGTACCTACAAACAAGAGCTTACACAAAGGCATACCATTCCGTACTCGTAGTATTAGGTTCTCTTTGTATTTTCATGAATGTTCATGTTAAACTAAAAGCTTTCTATTTCAAAGTGTAACCTGTAAGTAGTTATGGAGTATCTATATTACACCAGATCCTCAACGATAGAAGTTGCAAAACGACGGTGAGACTACAAAACCGCGCAACTAAAAATATTTTCTACGCCATTGTAATCCTTATTTCACTCATCATAAGAATTATAACTGTGTAGCAAACCTAATTACAGACTTACAACTAGTACCTATCTGCGATGTACTTACATTTTACGCAAATAAAAAATATAATTATTTTTATAAACGTTTTTATTTGCGCGGGATTGCAGTTCCACCGACACAAAAAAGAATAAGAAAAATGAACCGTCCAGACATCTGTTCTACTAGAAATGATCCCAAAAATTATTCTGCATTTTGAGTGGGGATATTACATTTTATAGCACCAGTTCAAGAATTATCGGGTGGATCGGTTATCGATCATGAATGTTGTGAACGCAGTAGAAAACATCATATAACTGCCAACAACAACAGGGGGCTGATTTCGCAGCCTCAGTGTATAGCGGAAGGTTTGAAGATCATATAAGCACAAAACTTTTGTCACAAAACCCATCTGCATTCGAAAAATCTCATAAAATAAAATAAAAAGGGTTTTTATTCACGTTGACTTTAAAATAGCGCTTGTAAATAGTCAGTGAAGAACATGTTTGTAGTAATATGGTTCAGTATACATAATTATTTCTAGTTATATAGATATTTAGGTACACGTATTGTATGAAAACATTTATAAAATTTATTTTATAATAGTAATGATATAATTAGCTAACTTGGAATAAGTTATTGTCAAAGAGATTATGTTTAGGTTTAATTATCTAAATTTATAGATTTCATCGTTACAGCTTAAATAAGTCCACTGCTGGACAAGCCTCCCTCAAGAATCATCTTGAGGGGATATGCCATAATCGCCACGCTTGGCAGGCGGGTTGGCGATCGCAGTATGATGGTCGTAGTACTCAGAAGGAAGCTGCTTCCCGTCCTCTGGTAGATATTCCCTCGGGTCGACTTCTACGCCCCCCACGGGATGAGATGGGGTGATGATATTCTGATTCTGATATTTGTCGCCGTCACCACACAGCAGCAAATTTATAGATTTAGCTAAGTATATTTACTACATATTGTCTGAATGGTTCTGTCTATATTAAGGTACGCATTCAATATTATTATTATGGCGGACCTTGTGTTTATATCGACGCTTTAATGCTACCACCGCATCCAATGCGCCCCGACTGAGAAGACCCAGCGAAACAAACTCAGCGAGTTCATCTACTACCCACGGCACGGCCCAGTAGAGACGGTCCGGCGAAACATACCCAAGCGGGCATGAACACGGTATTGTCTAATCCCTTGCTCACTTCAGAACCTTTACAATGATGACTTGAAAATATGCATTTAGGTACGCGCTATTGAAACTTGTCAGGCGGTTGCCGCTTCTGCAACTACATAGTTTATACATACATAATTAGCACCGTGTAAGATCCTCGTCCTCATCATATACAAGTTTAAATAGTATATCCATTCGATTCAACATTTTAAAATCGTATAAAGAGTAAATGTTCTAATTACTTTATAATTTGCAAGCTCCTTAAATTCTGTCGTTACATATCTAAAAGTCTCTTCAGTCCCATGTAGAAACTCTCTCTTATATAATTATTTTACCGAAATAAACGGCATATTTTGCAGAAAAATGTGGACTTGTGTACACTCCAAGAATAAGTCAGCAGCTAATTTGGTAGGTAGGGTGGCCTATATTGTCATAAATGATTCTACGAAAATTACAATATTAATCCCAAGTATCAAAAAATTGCCTATTAATATTGATGTTCGTTCATATTTATACTATATATATATATATATATATATGGTATGCCTTTGTGTAAGCTCTTGTTTGTAGGTACAGTTAGCTGCAAAAATATCAATTATATATATCATGAGGCATATAGTTACAACACAATTACCATTCTTTTTTCAAAAATAACAAAATTGTAAGGAATTGTTGTAATTTGTGTAAACCAAGTATTAATAAGAAATACTTATATCCGTATATCTACCATACGTGAGTAGTTAGTATATTATATTAGTATGGAGTAAGTAATTTAACCTTATATTATAGATACGCCTAAATGGTTGCATAGCTGAGGACAAAATGTCCTTATGACTGTAACAACTTATATCCGTTGGATCGTTCACAGTAATGAGTTTTGGATTTGTTTGTCCCACTTTGGTAGTTTTCCACCATTAGACTCACCACTGGCCGTTGATCGCTTCCACAAGAGTGAAGACAACGGGCTGTACACAAGTGTCTCACGTATTTTGCCAATTTGAGACCAAATTTAACCTAAAGTAATAACGACACCAAAACTAAAATGAGCTCAGCATTATTCCGAAGATTATTGGTTAACTTTTCCAATAAAGATAGATATTATGGCTAGTAGATATAAATAAAACTTTGCGTATTAATGTTATACAAATCAATGACTAATAATATTATAGGACATTAATCACACACGGCCATCTGATTCCAAACTAAGAAGAGCTTGTCCTATGGAAACCAGATAACTGATATAACTATAACATAAAGGTAAGTACTACTTACACAGAGAATTACACCCAGACTCAAGACAAACAGACATGTTCATGTACACAAATACCTATCTGTCTTGGGTAGGAATCGAACCAAGAACCTGAGGCTTGAAAGGCAAGCATTTACCAACCACGCCAACAGTCTAATAATAATAGTACACCTTAAAAAAGTCGCTAAACGTTATGGGGAAAAAGGGATCGTAGGAAAGGGCAAAAAGGGATCGAGTTAACCGCGAGGTTGTGCATCCTCCTCGAAGTGCGAACAGGATATTCGCCAGTTAGCCTTGCGACGTCCTGGTTACATTGAACCACGTGGTAGGACACGGGTTAATCGGACAAGAATATACCACCCTTAGGGGTACATCTAAATGATGATAGAACAATCTTAGATGAACCAAAGATATTAATGTAATATATTTGAGCTAAACTGACTTACTTCGAGGCGACTGATCCCTGATCATATTACGAACGACATTGTATCTATGCTAACCTGGTGGGAAAATGTCGCTTGTGCGATGCAGGATTCACTTGAAGTAAAAAGGTCGTATTTGATTATTAAAAACTACAAAGACAAGAATAATTTTGAACTTTATTTTTTTTAAGGTTCAAAATGCTATATGTCATATTTTTGTAATATAAGCTATTAATCGGTACATCTAGAAGTATGATTGAAATTAAAGGGGATTTTAATAGGTAATAATTAGTATTATGTGTTCCAAAATTATGTAACGTAACAAACACCATGAAATATAAATAGTATAGTGCTACAAACTTATCTGGCCCGGTGGCCAAAAGTAGAACTAACGACGCCAGTTTGAAATGTCAATCGGCTGTTATTCCCTGACATTCCTGCCATTGATTGTATGTTGCGCGTATTTATTTTTCTTTTTGTGGTTTTTAATTGTGAAAAATGCCGAAGGTTTAAAAATTGTTGCGAGGAACGTTATATTACAAGTATTGAATTATATGAATGATGAAAAACACCTTCAGGCAACAATTATACCCTTCAATAACTTGTATGAACGCGTAGCTGCTGCTACAGATTAGTGTTGTCAGCTTCTGAAAAATACTTAACTCCCCCTCGCACTTTAAATTTAAATACATATTTTAAAATATTCATTATTTATTTAATTTTTGCTATATCCATTGTAGGTGTCGGGGAGTGATTTGTAAGAAAACTTGTGAAAGAAAAAGAGCAAGCAGATACAAAAATTTATAGCTGATCAGAATATTGGTAGGTCGAATTCTCGAAATGCCTACATTGATTGCAGAAACTTTTGATAAAATAACAGTCAATGAATGGAAAAAGCATTGCAATCATGTAAAAAATATTGAAAATGAGTATCGAAAAGGGATGGATACTTAGACGAGCCTTTCATCAATCAATTACGTAGTGAAAGTGAAAGCAGTGATAATGATGATGATGAAGAGACTTCTGCATTAAACAATTCCTGTGACATAATAATACCTGGAGTATCCCCGTTAGAGGACACTCAACATACATTTTTTTGTAAATGCTCATAATTATTGTATAAAAATATAAAGATTTGTAATGACAGTATTTGTTTGCTTTTTAGTGAAGTAATATTTACGTTACAATGTGCATATTATTTTTACCCAATTTATTGCAAAAAATAGTTACTAGCAACACTAAATGCGATAACAGCGACGTTGCCAGCGGGTCAGATAAGTTTGTGGCACTGTATGTACTGTATTTATGGAAATTTATTCAGATGATCAGTATTCAATTGCTTTTTTTTTTATTTAGACAACGCCCCCACTTTAGCAGCCTAATGTCACACAAATAGTTCCGTTATAATATTATTATCCTAACCTCATTTAAATCCCTTCGTAATTATTCGAATGTGATCAATGTAAGTTTAATATTTATGAAATCAATAAACAATGTAATTCTTTACAGATGTGTACAGAATATCATTGTGCGTAATAAATTAAAAATTTAATTTTATTGTCGTATGTCGTATTATTTTGAAATTACTAAGTCATGTTTATGTATAGTATAAAGGTACATAATAAGATATCACGCCGTGGAACGTAAAAACTTAAAACTTTCTTACACTTAATTTTTAATAAAAATAATAAAATAAAGCACATAAAGTCTGAGAGCAACTTTAAATGAGTCGCAAAAATAATAGTATTGTGCTGGGTTTGAACCCGAAACACTTGATAACCGAAGTAGAAGATAATATAGTAAATACTACAAAGTACTTATTATAGTATTTATTTTATTTATTAGGCTTACAAAAGAAGCTACAATATTTCACGTACAGATGCTAGTATACAATAAAACTTAATTCTAATTGCGCATCTAATTATAGGTAAATACAACCTTTTTAGATACGCTCTATAGGTAGTAAATTAATCAAATTATGCTAATATATCGATCGTTATCGCTTAATGTAGTTTTGCATGCATTTGACTCAGAAACATTTAACAAGACAGTAGTAAACACTATCTACTGTCTTGTTAAATATTACTAGGTACTTGAATATTTTTATACCGAATAAATAATCTCCTTCTAGACTATTCCGAAGACTAGATCCATATGGTAGCAGTGTACAAGTGCACAGACACAGATGTACAGACAGACGCCAGCACATCGAGCTAATCTGTCAATTTTTTTTTTATCGATTTTCAACTTTATCCCGTAAGTATAAGGTTCACTTTCAATTGAGGAATCTCTGTATCCTCCATCTAAATATCAATTCACCCAGACTCATGACAAAAATACATATTTTTGCCCAAAAATATATTTCCTGGGTGGGAATCGAACCCACGACCTCCGGTATGAAAAGCAAGCATTTGCCAACCACGCCAACGGGGCCGTCGACCAATTCCAAACGCGCGGCGACTACCACCGCATTCCATGACAGTTCGCATACGTAATGAATGAATGATGATATTTAGATGGAGGATAAAAAGATTCCCCAATTGAAAGTGAACCTTATGCTTATGTGATAAAGTTGAAAATCAATAAAAGAAATTTGACAGATTAGGGTACTTTGATGTGCTGGCGTCTACATCTGTGTCTGTGTACTTGTACACTCCTACCACATGGATCTAGTCTCCGGAATTGTCTAGAAGGAGATTATTAATTCGCTATAAAAATAGCGAGTACCTAAACACTACTGTCTTGTTAAATGTTTCTGATTCAACCGCATGCAAAACTACGTTAAACTATAATCCTACTTATATTATAAATGCGAAAGATTGTGAGTATGGATGTACCTAAGGTCAACTCGGCGAAAACCGTCCGGAGGGTAAATACGACAAATTCTGAAGGACTTCAAAGATGACAAACCAACAAAAAAACCTTTTAAAAGTGGGAGGTATATGTAGGTACGGGAGGTGATTTTGTAAAATGTTTCTTACTATCAAAAGACTTACTTTATTAGTTATAATAAATACTTCAAATAAATATTAATACGTATTTTCTTATAATATGAATCCAAATTTAAGTAATTTAAAAAAAATAAAGTACATGTCAAATAATTATGGGGATACTACTGGACCCCACGCGTGACGGAACGTTACCTAAAGGTCTCTGCACACAGCGGGCGCGGCGCGGCGGGACGGGACGGCGCGGCGACGCGACACTGTGTGTGGCGTCGCGTCGTCCGTAATATCTAGTACATTACAACTCCTCAGTGTCGCGTCGCCGTCCGCGTCCCGTCCCGCCGCGCCGCGCCCGCTGTGTGCAGAGACCTTAAAAGAACAGGTAAACCATTCTTGTTTCAATAAATACACACAGATGGCGCTATTTACAACAGCAAGCGAAAAAATTGCATAAAAAATTTGGTCGGGTAAGTGCTTTTTCATTCAATTTAAGAGGATTTGTGTAGGTAAGTTCATTATTGATCAATATCTTTAAGTACCTAAATGGGGAAATTTGACAGATTGGGGTAGCTTGATGTGCTGGCGTCTGTACCAATGATATTATTCCCATAAAACATTTCCATCACCGCCATCCACCATAGTAATCTAGTGTTCAGTGATAATAAAGTATACAGTCACGCGCGGTCCAGAAGTATCCCCATAATTACTTGACATGTACTTTTAATATTTTAGAAAATTACTTAATTTAAAAAAATATTAAAAGTACATATCAACTAAAAATGGGGATACTTCTGGACACCGCGCGTGACGAAACGTTACTTAAAAGAACGCGTGTGCTTAAAGGTTAAGCATTCTTGTTTCAATAATTACACACAGATGGCGCTATTAACAACATCAAGGGAAAAAGTTGCATTAAAAATTTAGTCGGGTAAGCTTTTTCATTCAATTTGAGGATTTGTGTAGGTAAGTTCATTATTGATCAATATTTTAAGTAGGTACCTAAATGGGGAAATTTGACAGATTGGGGTAGCTTGTGGCGTCTGTACCTACCTATGATATTCCCACAAAAACATTTCCATCACCGCCATCCACCATAGTAGGTAGTCTAAATGTTCAGTGATAATAAAGTATACCGTATTTTATATCCTACGACATTTACGATTAAACCATTACCAAACACACACCTTTATGCAGTAACACCATATTTCGATTTAAAATTTTGTGGAACATAACGAATTTAATGTTTCGTTTTAGTATCAACCAGAAGTAAATAACTGACTCAGTAGTATGTACTAGTCGATACCTAAGTAAATAAGACTATACTTAATATAAGACATTTTAAAGTTACCAAGCCACTACGGAGATTGATGATTATTTATAATTGTAGGTTATGATTGAATTGCAAGAGTATTCGTTATTTTAGGAATTAGGTATTTTAATCCTTTTAATAATGCCTACAAACATTAGATCCAGGTAAAAAGTCTCTCTGTATTTTTCTTTTTTTTTGCTTGTTATCTTTCTTTTTTTAAAGACAACGCTCGCATTAGATTATATAAACCGTGAGTCCTGGGGTACTTTACAAACATATAATAGACGTCCAAAAATACATCCAGACTCAGAACAACTATTTATGGGTCACGCAAATAGGTAGTTGTCCGGCGCGGGACTCGAACCCGCGACACGAAGCGGCGAAGAGACTGTCTTAGCCGCTGCGCCACACATGCAATCATTATGTATACTTAACTATATTACTAAAAACATGTTCAGATTATTTACAAGCGTTTTATTAAAGTCTACGTGAAGAAAACAAAAAAAAAGATAAACTCGAAAATCTCGAAAAGAGCTAAACAATTTTTTTAATATCCAGTAAAGCCACAATGCCACAAAGTAAAACCAGCGCATACGGAAATAACAATAAAGTAGATAGGTACAGACGCCAGCACATCAAGTTACCCCAATCTTAATGATAAAGTAAAGTAAACCTTATGTGATAAAGTTGAAAATCTATAAAAGAAATTTGATAGATTGGAGTAGCTAGAATCTGCTGGCGTCTGTACCTAAGTCAAGGTATCAAATATTTGCCTGTAAAATTCGTTATTTGACGTGGGAAAAAATATATTTAATGTTTATAGTATTCTTATTCTATACTAGCTGAGCCCGCGACTTCGTCCGCGTGTTAATTAGTTTATTTTTTTTCTTTGTAAAAGAATAGACTTTTTCTAAAATAAAAGTAGCCTAAGTTATTCCTTATTACATCAGCTACCTGCTAATAAAAATCCCGTCAAAATCGGTCCAGCCGTTTCAGAGATTAGCCGGAACAAACAGACAGACAGACAGACAAAAATTGTAAAAAATGTTATTTTGGTGTATGTAATGTATATATATTCATATTTATGTAGTAAAAACCGGTTATTTCAATATTACAAACAGACACTCAAATTTTATTTATTTGTATGGATAGATTGCATATTCAGAAAACTAGATTTACCTAAAATGTTACAAAAGAAAACGCAAGTAGGCGAGCTAAATTCATTAATTCATGTACCTACTCATTGGTATCCACAAATAAAACAAATCCTTAAGAAGTCTAATTCACAACAATGGGGTTTTGTTTAAATTACCCACTTAGTCAATCATAAAACGGGTAAAATTTAGGAAGAATTGCATAAAACTGGAATAACCAAATCATGATGACTTAAGTGTTAAGAAGAATTGTTATTGTCTAGCTATTTAAAGTACCTACGTACTAATTGAACAAAATTCTAATAATCTTTCTATCTATCCACCCGTGCCTTACTGGGGTGGGTTGTTAGTTTTATTATATAACTAGCTGTGCCCCGCGGTGTTACTCGCGTTAAATTTTATAAATTTTCTTTGCTATAAACCTCACGGAGCCCGAGACCTTTCCAACGAATGCAAAACCGTGGAAATCGGTTCGTGCGTTCTGGAGTTATAGCGTCAGGAAGGAAAACCCGACTTATTTTTATATAGTAAGAAGAAGATGACCTACATATTTACGCACATGTGCTTGTTGGTTTTTTTTTAAATATTCATACCAAATAAAAATACAACCCGTAAGTCATCATTCTTCTCATAAAACAATTAGCAAATCAGTTTCCGAAATAAACTATAGGGGGTTTTACTAAGCAAAAAGGGGTCAAATTACGCGTTATCCTCGAAGTAGAACAGAGGATCGCCAGTTCGTCTTACGACGTCCTGACTACAGAGCCCCATGAAGCCACGTGGCAGAGCACGGGTTAATCGGATTGGATGAATGTCGCTCGGACGACGACATAATGGCGCCAACTTAGACCAGCTTGGCTAGACTGGCTCCCTTCGAGTCGCGGACCCCGATTTTTAAGTTATCGAGTTTCTATCTATACCAGACGAACGTGAGAATGTCGCTTGCGCGATGCAGGATGCGCTCGGACTAAAAAGGCGTATTTTTGGAAAGGTGCATATAATTTTATACTTTATAATAACGATATAAAGAACATTTTCCTACACGTTATTAACAACTTTTGGTCTCTAGTTCTTTTAGTCTTGATCTTTAGTACCTACAAAATAAATAATAAGCAAGAAATATTTATTTACCAAATTGAGAATACTTAACAACAGTTAAAAATATCTATTATAATACTATATATCTGGTGTAGCAAAGATCATAAGAATATGCCAGGTTCTTAATAAAACGAGCCTTAGCTTATTGATTCTCCACAACTGTCATTTTACCGGATTTTCTGTTACGTGGCTACGTTATTTTTGTGTGTAATATATAATTATATATTTTATCTAAAATCTAAAAAGTACACATTATTATGTATATCTATTTATGTATTTTCAACCAGCAAAAACTACCAAAAAGATAACCCAATACCAGGGATTCGAACCCTGTTTCAACGGATCAAAGACTTACAAATCTTACGGACTAGGGCAAGAGACTTTCTGTCTAAACGACGACTTTCGAATACCAGGAACTGAATTATCTTTTTGTTATTTTTTAAGTTTTGCACCTTTTTTTTAGTACTTTAATTGCCATAACATTTAAGACACATATCATTTTTACTTACCCTAAAAAGAAAAAATCTTATAGATACTATACTGCGGATTATATACTATGGATTTTTCTTAGGTACTCTTTCACGCAAAATCTTCTAAATGGATTTTAATGAAACTTTGTAGCTTATATATCCGAATAAATCCGAAAAACATAAGCTATAATGTATCAAGTTTAACGCGGCCTAAACTGCGCCGCACAGCTAATGCAAAATAATCTCATTTTATGTGTTTCTCTTGTTTGCATTTTGAATAACAATGGTAAATATGTAGCCTTATAGACGAGGTCGTTTTATCCGTTTGTTTGTCACAGCCAGTGGTAAAGTTTAGCATATAATAATATTTGCGACCTGAGATTTAGAATGTTTTATAATTTTGCATTCCAAACCAGCAAAAAAACCAAAATGCAAAACCTGGAAAATAAAGTGGACTGGATAGGCTGAACTGCTCCAAAATACATTTTTGTACCAAAACTAGAAAAAATAATTCCAAATATTACTATTTTTTACCAAAAGATTGGTTTAAAATTCGCTATAAAACCACTTGTTAGGTAACTGAGCCTCGTTCATTCGTTTATGAATCAATCTAAAGTCATCATAACTCGAGCAAACATATAGCACAACTTTTATATTGTTTACTTTTAAATTAAATTGCCAATTCTGGTACAAAATGAAAAATATTTTTTACTCACATCTAGACTATCTAATGCCCTTAAGATTCCTTGAAAGCAATATCAAAGTGGGAGGTAAAAATAAATATACTGAAATGATGACTATTTTTATCGACAAAAGAAAATCGTAAAGTCAGCGCTAAAGATGGATTAAAACCAAAGAATCTTAATAAGTTACATTTAAAGAAGTAATAATTTTATATAAAGCACATTAAGATTTATAACTTGAAAAATAAATATCCGATCTTTCAACAAATTTCTATTTTTATTTAAATAAAATAAAATAAAAATAAAAAAGGTTTTTATTCACGTAGACTTTAAAAAAGCGCTTGTAAATAGTCAGAACATGTTTGTAGTAATATAGTTGTATACATTAGATATTATTTCTAATAACATAGATATTTAGGTACATCTTGTATGAAAACATTTATAAAATTTATTTTATTACAGAAATGATATTTAGCTAGCGCGTATCAAGTTATTGTCAAGATATTATGTTTAATTATCTAGTTTAAGTCTAATATTTTTACTACATATTGTCAATGGTTCTGTCTATATTAAAGGTATTATTATTATGACGGACCTTGTGTTAATAACGACGGTCGCGCTTTAATGCTACCACCGGATCCAATGCGCTCCAAATGAGAAGACCCAGCGAAACAAACTCAGTGGGTTCATCTACTACCGGTTTCAACACGACCCAGTTGAGACGGTCCGGCGAAACATACTCAAGCGGGCATGAACACGGGATTTGGTCCAATTAGAGTAATTATTTAGTAGGCAAACACAATATATGCTCGATCGGTTGTCTGAATGCTTATTATTTTAGATTATATTTAGGTATACAAAAGAAAAACTTCGAAACATTAACATTATTCATTTTGAGACAGAGTCAATCATTTTAAATTAAGTATATGATAGCAATCATTTACAGATAGTTCACGTAACACAGCAGATATAGATTATTAACATAAACTCATTTTGACGGTATGCCTTTATTTTGAGCCTTTTTAATTGGCATTATTATGTTAAGGTTGTGGTTTTTTGGCGTCTGACAATATCTAACTCCGCTCCTATAAGCTTATTAAAAGGGAGGCAAACCGTCCAAATTAGTTTATGTTAAAACGGGGAGATTGAACGGAAAAAATACTGACGAGAGAAATATAAATTTGTAGAAAAATCGAATATTAATTTTGAATCAAATGTAATTTTATTTTAATTATATCTATACAAATTAATAAAATTGGAGTGTCTGTTTGTAATATTGAAATAACCGTCTTTGTTAGATATTTCTAATATAAATGATTTTTTCTAAAATAAAAGTTTAGAAAAAATCATTTATATTAGAAATATCTATACAAATAAATAAAATTGGAGTGTCTGTTTGTAATATTGAAATAACCGTCTTTTTCTACATAAATATGAATATATATACGGTACCTACACCAAAATATATTTTTTTTCAATTTTTGTCTGTCTGTCTGTCTGTTTGTTCCGGCTAATCTCTGAAATGGCTGGACCGATTTTGACGGGACTTTTGTTGGCAGGTAGCTGATGTAATAAGGAGTAACTTAGGCTACTTTAATTTTAGAAAAAATCATTTATATTAGAAAAAAACAAAATAAATCAAAATAAACTAATTAACACGCGAACGAAGTCGCGGGCACAGCTAGTAGATATTCAATAAAACCGAAGAGGTCAAGTTATTTTTAAAAAACATTAATATGTTATCACATAACAAACCCTACACCGTTATTAATATACTAGCTTCCACCCGTAAACTCACCCTCATATATTCTGCCACCCCTTTTTACCGCTTCGGGGATTAAATTAAAAAAAATCGTTCGTTAGCGTACCCTTAGGGTATTAAAAGAATATTGCCTGCGAATTTCAAACTTGTCGGTCCGCCAATTTAGAGTTAGCGTTGTTAGTCACTTTTTATATCGAGGTCTATTTTGTGTATAAATAAAATTAATGAATTATTATGTCCCTTCTGGTAAAGTAAACGGTACGTATCCATAGAAATAAATATGAATAGAACATGATTATAACAAATTGTCTTCCAAAACTTTCATATGATGAAATGGAATATCTTCTACAGCCTATTGCATTATAGGTAAAACGACATTACTTTATTCAATTTAATTAAAGTAAATATTTTAACAGCCTCCGTGCTTCAGCCCCGTGCCATCCTATAGGATTATTAAAAGAAATAGGGAGAGCATCTACGTTTGTTAGTGGGATGAAATGTCCCGCGCAGTCGGTCAATTTACGTTGAGTCAGGTCGCCGGTCGAATGTCGGCAAACATTCGACCTGTAGCACTGTCAGGGGCGGATCGTGAATTTGTGTGGCCCTGGGCTGAAACTACTTAGGGGCCTATCTAAGTACTCAACTAATGGCCATGTCAAAAAACTGTTTCTATATTGATATATTATTATTACATATTCTATATTGTACAAATATTACTTAAATCCACGCAAGTATTAGCTGTAAAAAAGGTGACATTATTGCTGTGGTAGGAATCTCTTCCAGGCAACCTTTGGGTGAGAGAGAAACGCAAATACATCACTATTTCGGTATCTCTCTCAACCAAAGGTTGCAATATATATATATATATATATATATATATATATATATATATAAGAATATAAAAAAAAAACAATAAAATAATTTGATTTATTTATTATGAGTTAGTAAAAGAAATTGACCGGTTGTGTGACAATTATGTTATATAAATTATAATTTAGAATTTTATTTAGAAAGGTTGATTTTCTGCATTTTTGTGCTTCAAATTCTTTTATTTGGCCATCACATTGCAAGTCTTTTGTTAGATCACAATTTATGGAAAGAAGTGATAAATTATTTAGTCGATGGTTTGACATTGTTGTTCTATATTTATTTTCAACATAAGATATATTGGAGAAGGAGCGTTCTGCTTCACAGCTAGTGATTGGCAAAGTTAAAAAATCTTTAAAATGGTATAGCAATTACAGAACATGTCAATAAGTTTATTTTCATACATAAGCATAAAAATGTCAATGCAAGAGGTGTAAGACTGGTTTAGATTGGAATAAATACGATTTTAATTGAATCCACTCATTCATAAAATGCTCGTCTACGTCATCTAGATAGTAATCGATAATATGACGTGCACTTTCCCAATCTTATGTTTTCGATATTTTAGTCTTGCAAATCCATTAAAATTTTGATTTGTTTGCTTTTTGTCTCATAGACTTGGCTCTTTTTATTTAAATTCATAATCAGCTTATCCAACGCAACGTTTAACGTATCCCTGTTAAATCTTTCTGCGCCGCATACCGAGAATTCACCTGTAGAGTTATCTAAAAATTTTGGAGTAATGCGTCTCTTGTTTATGTCATTGTAGTCTATTCCCACACTAGTACTTATTTTTTGGCTTTCTCATCGTATTCCTTTAGCTTCTGATCTGATTGGGGTCGTATGATGTTCACAAAGTCTTTTAATGACACAAATAACTTGTTGCCTTCATTAATGTCTAAACCAGGGCTCTGTATTTTTTATTAACTAAATGAAATCTCTCCAAAACTTCTTCCCAAAAGATAGTCAAAATTGCAGCCTCGAGTTTCGCCATTTTCTTGAATAAATTTCGCGCCTCTTTCCGGAAATCAACTTTCTCAACCTCATTTTCGCTGAAACTTTTGAAAATTATGAACATTTTTATATCATCATAATTATTTTTTAAGGCTTTGACAGCATGATAGTGGCAAGACCATCTGGTCTGGCTTAAACATTTTAACGTGAATTTTAATTTTATTTCACAATTCAACAGTTCCCACCTATGGGTTGAAGCAGAAAGAAAACGTATATTTGTTGCACTACTCCAAAAAAGTTTACAATTTTGGTTGCAACTTTACCAGATTCTACACCAACTAGATTAAGGGAATGCGCAGCACATGGCACATAATTCGCGGGTTTTTTTTTTAGTAATGCTTGTACACCTGTGATCCGCCATATTGGCAGCGTTGTCATAAGATTGCCCCCTGAAATTACTCAGTAGTAATCCATTTGTTTCTATAAAGTCTTGTAGAATATTAAATATATATTATGTAAGGCAGTATGACCACTAATTTTAATGAAGGCTACACATCGTTCATATACTTTTCCCCCAAAACAGTATCGTAATACAATAGCAAGTCGATCATTGTGAGACATATCTGGTGTAGAATCCTCACAGTTGAATAATACTTTGTGTCGTCGTTTTTTATTTGAGTTATAATTTGTTTAATTAGCTTTCCGCCCATAATCTCAATTATTTCTTCATATACTGTTTTTTGGTAAGTACGATATTATCGGTTTTGGTCGCAGCTCCCGTTGTTCAATGTGTTCACGAATGAATCGATCGAACTCTGCCAATAGCTCCAGAGCCCCCATAAAATTACCATAATGTGGAGAACCAAATACTTCCTCGGTACCTCTAAATGCTAAGCCCCTTATACTTAAAAAAATACCACTGCAATTACCCGTTTGAGGACATTGTGATAATATTCTGTTTCTTTTCTTAATTGCTCCTGAAGCTGCTTGTCTAAAAGAGACTTATTTTCTTTTCGTGCTAACCACATTAACATTGATTTCTTATGTTCATTAGAATTTTCGTATCATATACAATATTATATACATATTTCTAAACAAGTTCCTATGTGTTTCCAATCAGAAAATCCGGTCGTGTATTGAGAAGAGGTTTTATAAAAAAGTTTGCAAGGCAAACAAAAAACAGCACCAACACTGGTTGAATATGTCAGGCAAGATCTTTCCAGTGATTGATCATTTTTTTTGTGAAATGTCTATTTGAAAATGCTGTGTTTTGTTCCTTGTCTTTCTTTATAGAAGGTTAGCTAGCAATTCTGGCCACAAGCCCACGATCAACATATTTCTTTAACTCAAAATTAATATTCTCTAAATTTCTTTCCGTTTGATCAGAGGGTTGCCGGTAGTCAAGATTTTGCACATTTTCATCATTTGTCTTTTTTTCTTGGGGTTACGATTTGTTACTCCCTTCAAATAGATTTTCTTCAGATACGATCACTCCCTTGTCGCCTGTTGATGAATTTTCAGCGATTTCATCCTCGTTTTTAGGTTTTGATTTGAAAAAAGTTCCAAATTTTGCACATTTTTTAGTTTCCTTTTCACGATCTAGCTGTATTTGCGTTTCTCAGCTACACTTTTATACTTTCGACCAGACATTATTGTAAAGTAAGACTTTGATTTTATTCCTGAAAATAAACAATGAACTTTATAGTTTTCTGATAAAAAATCAGTGAACGAAATAGTCGTTACATTTGAATACGTGCATACTTTGTAAAGAGTGCAGTAATAAAAAATTTCATTTAGTATTATAAAACCCGGCCAATGACTCATAATTACACCATCCTACCAAATTTCACCTCATTTGATCCAGTAGTTTCGGAGCAAATTGGCTGTGTTAGACACATGGGCGCACGAGTTTTTATTATTTTTTTTGTACAGAAGCCTAAAAATGCCATAAAAAGAAAGACACGATTTATAATTATTCTTACTTACCAAATAAAAGCATCAAACCAAATAAAATCTAGATACTGATTATGTAGTTCAATAACATAAATCAATTTTACTTATTTAGATATAACTTTCAAGTTATCACTTATTAGTAAACTCACTTATTAAACACAGTTCTAACAATTAACACAGTCAGTTTGTTATTTTGAACACGAGAACCAATGTGCGGAAAAAGAAACAAAATCACGTCAGACGTTACGTTAAGCAGTGCAGCGGAAATCTACTCGGTAGGAAATCTAGTCGGTATATTTTTATCTACTCGTAAGAGTAGATAAAAATATACCGACCAAAAACAAACGATAGGGAACCCCCCGTTTCGTTCCATAGACGCGCACATACATTGGTTGATTGATCAGGGTTGCCATTATTGCCAACCTTATGGTAGGACTAGTAAAAAAAACTCATGAATAGGTATATGTGTAAAATAACCTAATAGGTTCAATAAATAACATTAATTTTTTATAACTTAAAAAGCTAATGAAAATCGGCATGAAAACATCCTTTTACACGTATTTCCCCCCTTAATTCATAGAAGAACCGACTTTACAGACAACCATTGTTTAAATTCAAATTATCGTCAATTGTTTTTAGCGGGGTCTGGAGGCCCTTTGAACTTCGGGGCCCTGGGCTGCAGCCCAAGCAGCCCTTAGGTAGATCCGGCCCTGAGCACTGTGCCTACTTCTATCGATGTGCATAGGTGGTGCCTACCTTAGTAGGATTGGGAGGTACCAATATTTATTTTGTGTACTAATTGGCACCAACTTGTTAATATACATTCTAGGTAAAAAATTGCAATATTCACCGTTGATACATAAGCGCCTTACAATATAATTTCATTTCATTATAGGCTTATTCCGGTTGTACTTAAGCTTAATACAAAGGATCAAAATAAAAAAAAAACCGTCAAAATGAGTTTATGTTAATAAGGGCGAAATTGAACGGAACAATTACGAGAGAAATATAAATTTGAAGATAGATCGGCGGATTAACTTTTTCATAGTTATAAATCTTAATGTGCTTATATAAAACTAGCTGGTGCCCGCGACTGGTTACTACTTACTTCTAGCTGAATCTAAATAATATAACTTTAAAAATTTAAGAAAACCTTACCTATATATAACCCAACTAAGGAAGAAACTAAAGACTACTTTGCTAAAGACCCGATATCATCAACCAAAAAAATCAAAGAATACATATCAATTGTCCTTAAAGATAGCCAGTAAGTCAAATAAAGTAAAATAATAATCAACAATGCATTAATCACAAAGGTAACTCCAATTAGATTAGGTTACAACCACGGCATTGATTAGTCTAAAATCACATTTTGTGAACGAAACCATAGCGCGATCTAAAGCAATGATTACGCCGTCTACCAACAAAAATATAAACTTGTAAAGCGGTAAAATTAAGATGTGTGCATATTTTTGGGTGAGATTTAGGCGATCATCTATTGATTTAGTTTTGGACTTTTCAAGCATTTATTTGTTGTAACCGATATGCCAAATAAGTTCCGCGATCTGAAACGATATTAACGCCATCTAGTTACAAAATTTTGAACTTGTAGAGCAGTAAAATTAAGATGAATATTTTTTGGGTGCGATCATCTCGACACCAACAATTTATACTACGCTAACTCGAATTTTAGATAAAATCGTTTTTTATCCCAATTTGATTAAAATGTCATTATTTATTTGTTATAAAAATTATAAAAAAATAAGTTATAAATCTTATAAAACTAAATCTTTACTTAGATGACGACAACTACGACATTTTAAGCAACTTGGCATAATAAACGATATTATCTATAATTCGAGTTGGCGTAAATTGATGGTGACGATCTATTGAATCAGTTTTGGATTACTTTTCTAACAACAAATTATTCCCTTAATTTTGACTTAAAAACATGTATTGCTTTATTTTTAACTGAAAAACCAAATACCAATTTTCATGCGTATAACTCCAAAAAAAAAAACAGATTTTCATACAAACTTATATTCCCTATTTTAGTCGTCCTTAGGGATGGAATTAATTTTTAACTGAAATGCCAAATAGCAATTTTCATACGTTTAACTTAAAACTTGTCACATTTTTGATACAAACATACGTCCCCAATTTTACGCCCTTGGGGGTGGAATTATCAAAATCATAGAATATATATTTTTATTTTCAAGGCCAAATACCAAAGCCTTTAACATAAAAAATTACGGATTTTCATCCCTTATTTTACTCCCTTAGGGGTTGTATTTTCAAAAACTCTTCTTTAGTGGATGCCTTAAAGTTCATAAGAGGTACCTATTGTCAAAATTTCAAGTCTCTAACTCCAGCCGTTTATACTGTGCGTTGATAATTGATGTCAGTCAGTATAAACTTAACCCTATTTTGCGCCCTTGGGGTGGAATTTCTAAAAATCCTGAAATCAATGTTTTATGTTTTTTAACAGAAAGGCCAAGTACTAATTTTCATGCGTTTACCTTCAAAAATATCGCATTATTCATACAAACTTACATCCTCTATTTTATGCCCTTTGGGGTGGAATTTTCAAAAAGCAGGAAATATATATTTTTTATTTTTAACTGAAAGGCCAAATACCAATTTTCATGGTTTTAACTTCAAAAATGTCGCATTTTTCATACAAACTTACATCCCCTATTTTTCGGCCTTGGGAGTGAGGATTCCAAAAATCGTGAAACATGTGATATTTTATTTTTAATTGGAAGGCCAAATACCAATTTTCATGCCTTTAACTTCAAAAACGGCCAAGTTTCATACTAACTGTGCACCCCTGTTTTACCCCCTTAGGGGTTGAAATTCGAAAAATCCTTCCTTTTTCCTTGTCTACATTATAAAGAAAACATTTGTGCACAATTTCAGTTTTCTAGGTCCAAGGGTTTGGGCTGGGCGTTGATGAGTCAGTCAATCAGTCAGGACTTCTCTTTTTATTTATATAGATGAGTACTTATTTAAATGACGAGGTAACTTATTGCGATTCTTTGGTATTAAACTTTCTTTAGCGCTGACTTTACGATTTCCTTTTGTCGATTAAATAATAATTACTTATTTCATATATTTATTTTTACCTCTCACTTGGCTTTGTTTTCAAGGGATCAAATCACCACTGGTATTTTCAAATTCAGGGCCAGCTTCATATGTTGCGAAGAGGAAAATGTCTTTTTGGTATATGATCAGGAGAAAATTTATCTGTAAAGACTGAGATAATCCAAAAAGATGATGAATTTTGGTCAAACAAAATGGAACAAAAATTTAAAAAAAATTACTTAGATTGCTTGTTGCCTGAACTTGTTGATCCCAGGTATACTAGGAAAATGCCTATTAGAGACCCAGACTACATAACAGAGGCAATTCAGAGAAGAGAACTAACAGGAAAAACTGTAGCTCCTAAGAAAATTGGCTCCAGAAACTGGCCAGCCATCTACCAGCACAGCGCAGACTACAGATTCCAAAAGAAAAAAAGTAGCTCGCTCACTTTAGGCCAAAACAGAAAATAGAAATAAAAAAATATTTGAAACTGGAAATCGAATAAATAAATAAAAATAAAGACCGATTTTCATTGACCTAAACTTATAAAAAGTATTCCAGGTGTACTTATTTAGGAATAGCAACGAATATATGTAAAGTATAGTATATGTACTTTATTTATGTATTTAAGTTTTTAACTAAAGCAAATTACAAAACTACAATATTAACTGGAGAGTATCCATTTCTCTAACATTTCGCATTACTCTGTGCATAAAGCGGATTACCCGCGCGTCACCTAGCTGCATTTCTGCGCGGATGTTCGATAGTAAGGTAGCGCCCTACCTATTAATACAAACTCATGGAGACAGATGGCGTGGGGGTAGGCTCTAAATGCTCTAAAGTTCATTGCGTTACCCTTCGCCTTAAGGGCATTAGATAGGCTAGATGTGAGCAAATCATATTTTTCTTTTTGTGCCAGAATTGGCAATTTAATTTAAAAGTAAGCAATAGAAAAGTTGTATAATATGTTTGCTCGAATTTTGATGACTTTAGATTGATTTTTGAACGAATGAATGAGGCTCAGTTACCTAACAAGTGGTTTTATAGCAAATTTTAAACCAATTAGGTACAAAAATGTGTTTTGCAGAAGTTCAGCGTATCCAATCTCCTTGAATTTTTTTCCTGGTTTTGCTTTTGTAATATGGTTTGGAATGCTAAATTATAAAACATTCTAAATTTCAAGTTGGACAAATATTTAAACTTTACCGCTGGCTGTGACAAACAAACGGATAAAAGGACCTCGTCTATAATGACGTCGTCTACTTATGTATTTACTATTATGATTAAAAATTCAAACAAGAGAAACACATAAAATGAGATTATTTTTCATTAGCTGTGTAGCTTTGTACATATAAGCTACAAAGTTCCAACAAAATCCGTTCGGTAGATTTGCGTGAAAGAGTAGGTACCTAAGAAACATCCATAACATCGTAGTAGTATCGATTTGATTTTCTTCTTTTTAGGGTTAGAAAAAAAGATATGTGTCTAAAATGTTATGGTAGTTGAAGTACTAAAATAAAAAGGTGCAAAATTAAAAACAATACAAAAAGATAATTCAGTTCCTGGGATTCGAAAGTCGTCGTTTCGACAGAAAGTCTCTTGTCCTAGCGCCTAAGACTTGTAAGTCTTTTATCCGTCGAAACAGGGTTCGAATCCCTGGTACTGGGTTATCTTTTTGGTAGTTTTTGCTGGTTGAAAATAAATAAATAGATAATAATGTGTCCCTTTTTAGATTTTAGATAAAATATATAAATATATTTCACACAAAAATAACGTAGCCACGTAACAGAAAATCCGGTAGAATGTCAGTTGTGGAGAATCAATATGCTAAGGCTCGTTTTATTAATAACCTGGCATATTATAATGAAGTTTGCTTTTTTAACTGTTTTTTAAGTATTCTCAATTCGGTAAATAAATATTTCTTGCTTATTATTCAATTTGTACTTAAAGATAAAGAGACTTAGAGAACTAGAGATCAAAAGTTGTTAATAGCGTGTAGCAAAATGTTCTTTATGCGCTTTGTACAAAGTATAAAATGATTTGCACCTTTCCAAAAATACGTCTTTTTAGTCTGAGCGCATCCTGTATCGCGCAAGCGACATTCTCACGTCTGTCAGGTATACGTAAAAACTCGATTGCGTAACAATCGGGGGTCCGCGACTCGAAGGAAGCCAGTCTAGCCAAGCTGGTCTAAGTTGGCGCCATTATGTCGTCGTCCGAGCGACATTCATCCAATCCGATTAACCCGTGCTCTGCCACGTGGCTTCATGGGGCCCTGTAGTCAGAACGTCGTAAGACGAACTGGCGATTCCCTGTTCTACTTCGAGGATAACGCGTAATTTGACCCCTTTTTGCTTAGTAAAACCCGCTATATATTATTTCGGAAACTGATGTTCTAATTGTTTTATGAGAAGAATGATGTACTGGTTGTATTTTTATTTTGTAAGGATATTAAAAAAAGAAATCACCAAGCATATGTGTGTATATAGATTACTTTATAATAAAACTAGCAACCCACCCCAGTAACGCACGGGTAGATAGATAGAAAGATTATTAGAATTATTAGAACAAATAGTGAAATAGTGTGGGTATCTTTTCATTTATCTGTGATAGTGATTACGCAATTAACTTTACTAGTTCATCCATTATATTATACCAACTAATAAAAATTATAATATTATAATAATGCAGTTATTAGGTTGGTCTAGCGGTAGCGTGTTCACCCGCAGAGAACGAGCTCTTAGGTTCCAATCCCGGGTCGGACTAAAAGTGATTTTGGGACTTTTCTGTAAAAACATTGTTTTTTCTAGTAGTAATTAATTTAATTTAGTTCATTAATTCAATATTTATAACTATTAATTATTGTTTTTCTTCTTCTTGACTATTTATAATTTTAGTAGAAGTTAGTATTTGTTTTATAATATTTGCCTATATAAGATGTTAGAAAATTTGATTAATTTACTGCCTATATGGTTTATCTAAAAAGGTTGCGTGTTTACCCGCAGAGAACGAGGTCTTGGGTTCAAATCCCGGGTCGGACTAAAAGTGATTTTGGGACTTTTCTGTAAAACATTGTTTTTTCTAGTAATAATTAATTTAATTTAGTTCATTAACAATATTTATAACTGTTAATTATTGTTTTTCTTGACTATTTATAATTTTAGTAGAAGTTAGTATTTGTTTTATAATATTTGCCTATATAAGATGTTAGAAAATTTGATTAATTTACTGCCTATATGGTTTATCTAAAAAGGTTGTGTTTACCTTCATTAGATGTGTAATTAGAATTAAGTTTTATCGCATACTAGCATCTGTACGTGAAATATTGTAGCTTCTGTTGGTAAGCCTTATAAATAAAATGAAAAATTAGATGTGCAATTAAAATTAAGTTTTATCGCATACTAGCATCTGTACGTGAAATATTGTAGCTTCTGTTGGTAAGCCTTATAAATAAAATAAAAAATTAGATGTGCTATTAGAATTAAGTTTTATCGCATACTAGCATCTGTACGTGAAAAATTGTAGCTTCTGTTGGTAAGCCTTATAAATAAAATAAAACATTACATGTGCAATTAGAATTAAGTTTTATCGCATACTAGCATCTGTACGTGAAATAATGTAGCTTCTGTTGGTAGGCCTTATAAATAAAATGAAAAATAAATATTAGTAGTATTTACTTGGCGCGTAGCTTACACACACATATACATATAACACAAAGTTATCTACTACTTCGGTTATCAAATGTTTCGGGTTCAAACCCGGCACAATACTATTATTTTTGCAACTCAATTAAAGTGTACTTTATTTTATGTTTTTATTAGAAATCTAGTGTAAGTAAGAAAGTTTTAAGTTTTTGCGTTCCACAACGTGATATCTTATTATAAAACTATATACTATACATGAACATGACTTAGTAATTTCAAAATAAATACGAAATATTACAATGAAATTTAAAAATATTTTTTTTTTTACACCCATTGATATTCAATATATAGACATGTGTATAGCATGTCATTGTTTATTGAATACATAATTATTAAACTTACATTCATCACATTCGTACATTCGTATAATGTATGTATACTATAAAATTGGTACACCCACAAGATAACCTCATTTAAATACCTTCATTTAAATCAGGTGATCTTGTTGGGTGTACCAATTACTTGCACATATTACTACAAACATGACATATAGCATTTTGAACCTTATGTTAATTACATAAAGTTCAAAATGATTCTTGTCTTTGTAGTTGTAACAATCGAATACGACATTTTTACTTCAAGCGAGTCCTGCATCGCACAAGCGACATTTTCCCACCAAGTTAGCATAGATACAATGTCATTCGCAATATAAACGGGGATTAATCGCCTCGAAGTAAGCCAGTTCAGCTCAAAGATTTTACATTGTCATCTTTTTTGATTCTTTGATTTGACATTATCATCTTTGGTTTATCTATGATTGTTCTATCGTCATTTAGAGTAACCCGTGTCCAACCACGTGGTTCACTGTAACCAGGACGTCGCAAGGCTAACTGGCGAATAACATGTTCGCACTTCGAGGAGGATGCATAACCTCGCGGTTAACTCGATCCCTTTTTGCCCTTTCCTACCCCCATAACGGTTAAACGCTTAGCGATTTATACAAGGTGTACCATTTTTTTATTTTTATTTCAAAACTTTATGCACAAATTTGTACAGAGGTGGACTTAATGCCGTAGGCATTATCTCCCAGTCGACCTTGGGGAGGTGCAGAGATTAATCAGTAGGTAGGTGCACTAAGTAAAACAGTATAAGATATTGAATAAATATTCGATACATAAATAATTTAAATATATAGTTAAATGTAGGTATATGTATATAAATAAATGTATAATATCTAATATATGCAATACTAATATAATATACTATACATATATATATATATATATATATATATATATATATATATATATATATATATGTATATAAATATATCTATATATATATATATATATATATATATAATTTATTAGGTAGGGAAATCACAATTCTGCTTACAAGTTGTTTAGAATGTGCTCTCTTAGCTTCATTTTGAATGAGAAGCGGCTTTTGGCCAACCTGATTTCGAGAGGCAGCGCATTCCACAGAAGAATAGACTGGACAAAAAAGGAATAGTGAATAAAGTCAGAATGGTGAGGCGGGCATTGAAGAAGGCGGTTATAAGTAGACCGGAGAGTTTTCTCATGATTATTGCCCAGAAATTGGAAGTGAGAAGTTAAGTAAGAAGGTGAAGAGGGAGAGTCCAGTATAGAATAAAGAGTAGTTAAAGTTCTCAAAGAACGCCTATGGCGAATAGGCAACCATTGTAATTTCGTACGGTAGAAGGATACATGGTCGTACTTACGGAGATTAAAGACGAATCGAATGCAGTTATTCAGAAGTCGGTCAAGTTTATTGAGGTGATCTGCATTCAGGTCAAAGTAGCATACATCACCATAGTCGATTATAGGAAAAATTAAAGCTTGCACGAGCGTTACTTTTGTTTTCCACGGCAAGAAATGTTTGAGCCTATAAAGAGATCGCAGGATTCCGGTGACCCTCTGACTTACACTTCCGATTTGTTTTTGCCAGCTGAGTGTTGTGTCAATTAAAATTCCTAGGTCTTTAATATTAGGGCTTATACAAATCGTAGTATTGTCGTATACAACTGGTGCGAGGCTGTCAAAGTCAACTCTGCTGATCTTGCGGGAACTTCCAATTATAGTGGCTTGGCATTTTGAAGGGTTAACACTCAGACCAAACCTATCAGACCAATTTTTTATCAATGCCAAGTCACCATTAATTTGGCCGATCGCTGCAGAGAGGTTCTCCACGTTTGCTTGAGCATAAAGTTGAAGGTCATCGGCATAAAGATGGTACGCACTCTGAAGGTTATGACTGAGAAGATTTATAAACAAAGAAAATAGTAGAGGAGAGAGAATACCGCCTTGAGGTACGCCTGAGGTAACGTTACACCAATTAGATGTAGATTCACCAATTTGAACCGATTGCAGGCGATCCCGAAGGTAGGATGAAAACCACGCCAATGCTTCGGCAGAGATCATTAGATGATTGATATGATGATTTATGGCTAAAAGGATATCATGACTGACGGTATTAAAGGCATTGGAGAAATCGACCAGAACCAAGACTGTGATCTTGGTATCCTCCATGCCAGCTCGAATATCGCCAGTCACTTTAAGGAGTGCGGTGGTGGTACTGTGACCAGGTCTGAATCCCGATTGTAGTGGACTTAGGAGGTTGTTCATAAGAACAAAGTGGGAAAGTTGTTTATGAATGCAGGACTCAAGTACTTTAGAAAGGAAAGGAAGAATGGATATTGGACGGTAGTGAATAGGACTGGAAGGGTTTGAGGTTTTAGGGAGTGGATGGACTAGAGCTTTACGCCATAATGACGGGAATGATCCGGAAGTGAGGGAAAAGTTAACAATATGAGTGATTGCAGGGAGGAGGTGGTCTAGGATAGGAATGATCATGCGTCTACCGATTTTATCGCAACCCACGGCGTTGGATTGAATAGAGAGGATTATCTTTTTGATCTCGTCCAAATCAGCTAGAGTAAATTTGAAAGGGCTAATATTAGGGCGCGTTAAACCATTGATGTACGAAATAGTTTGCCTCTTGGCCAGATGATCCATAGATGAAGCAGTGGTGAAATGTTGATTAAGATCATCTAGAACCATTGAGCTTGGAAGGTCTAAATGTCGCGACTTGCCGATACCAAGAGTCCCAAGGAACTTCCAGATACCAGCAGGAGAAGAAGTAGATATGTTATTGAGAATATGACGGCGTTTAGCCATATAGACGGCGTTTAGACATAACCATTAATCTATACAAATAAATAAAATTGGAGTGTCTGTTTGTAATATTGAAATAACCAATTTTTAGTACATGTATATGTACTAAAAATTGGTTCTATATATACGGTACATACTCCAAAATATTTTTTTTTACAATTTTTGTCTATCTGTCTGTCTGTTTGTTCCGGCTAATCTCTGAAATGGCTGGACCGATTTTGACGGGACTTTTATTGGCTGGTAGCTGATGTAATAAGAAGTAACTTAGACTACTTTTATTTTGGAAAAGGCTTTTATTTAAGAAAAAAAATAAAACAAAATAAACTAATTAACACGCGGACGAAGTCGCGGGCACAGCTAGTACATAATAAAATAACTTAATACAAGCTAGCTAAATATCACTACTATTATAAAATAAATTGTATATATGTTTTAACATTCCATGTACCTAAATATCTGTAATAAGCAACTAGAAATAATAACTGTATTACTACAAACATGTTCTGACTATTTACAAGCGCTTTTTTAAAGTCTACGTGAATAAAAACTTTTTTTATTTATTTTACAGGATGTAACTTAAAAAGCTTTTACCTATGTAATTTAACCACATGCAAAATACACAAAAATAGATTAACTTCCCATACAAGAATAACGAGCTGATAATTATAATAATATCTTTATTCGCTTCAGATATGGTCACCAAGATGGTAAGTATACATGATACATTTTGTATGGGGAGACCAAATATATATATATATATATATTTTGTTTATCATAAACTGGTTTTGTTTAATTGGCAGATAATGCTTCCTAAGTGACATCCGAATTCAAATTCCACTGTAAAATCGCAACGTATTTGTGCCACCATTGTTGTGACCTTGTAGCCCTACAAGGCCACAACAATAGTTGAACAAATTACAAACAAACCAACGCTACGTCTTCCGACTGCGTACTACGACTGCCTTCATTCACTCGCAAAAATGTCTGCGGGTGGGTATGTCCGACTCGCACCGACTAAATCTACCCTTCCAAGGAGTTCCCTTGTTGCTTAATGTGGGAGCCCCGGTAACGTTTGCTGCTCCAGACCGGGAGGGCTGAATTCCCTTACAAGACAATTATTTGTGTGACCCACATATAGTTATTCTGAGTGAGGATGTGCTTTTTATATCAGAGTTGCATTTGTATAAAGTACGTATATAGCTATTCGCATTGCAGATGTAGGACTATTAGTATTATTAAAAGGTTTTACAATATTTTAAATTTGAATGCAAAATATTATAATTATTTCATATATTTATATATTTCTGATATATTATAATACATCAATGTTTTCAATTTACACAAATGTGTTAAATAAATAATTAACCAACGAATTTTCATGCAAAATAACTAATAGTTAAAAAAAACTAAAAAACACGCTTTTATAAAATTCAACTAAAATACAAAATAAATTTTAATAATTTTAAATTGAAAATAGTGTAAAAAATATATTTCATTGTAAAAAAAGCATGGGGTGCATGGTGTCAATACTTATAAATATTTTTTTGACAGAAGTGAAGACGAATTATTATTTTAATAATATCTTAAAAAGCACCCCACCCCTTTTTTTCACAATAAAGTCTATTTTTTTACACTATTTTCAATTAATTTTTTTTTGTTGTATTTTATATAATGCGTGTTTTTTAGTTTTTTTAAACTACCTATTATTTATTTTTCATTTTTCATCAAATTAGTGTATTGTCATCGATCCTCGATAAATCTTCATAGTTTAAATGAAATCTGACCGTTTAAAATGGGTCAGAATCGCGTCTAAAGGAGTCAGTTACAAACATACAAGTGAAGATATTATAAAGCGTGCAAAACACCCACGGAGGCACGTGATAGCATTGTATTGAGATCATTCTCTCGCAGCCTAAATCCTATTTAGGTATATAATATAATATAATATAATAATATCTGGGGACAATGTCACACAGATCATCCTAGCCCCAAACTAAGCAAAGCTTGTACTATGGGTACCAGGCGACGGTATACATACTTATATAGATAGATAAATACTTAAATACATAGAAAACATCCAAGACTCAGAAACAAATATTCGTGCTCATCATACAAATATTTGCACTTACCGGGATTCGAACCCAGGACCACCAGCTTCGTAGGCAGGAGCACTACCAACTTGGCTACGGTGACTGTAAAATTTATTTGAGATGGGGATAATAGATTGGGAATCAAAAGAAGTGTTGTCAACGCGTGATACTATATGTGTTGCTGTGTTATAGGCAATTATTTACCATCAGGTGTGGTGTGGCAGATTGTGAGATCCTGGGTTCAAATTGGAGTCAGTAAATAAGTGGAGTTACACTGTCTCGGTGATCACGTAAAGCAGTCTTCGGTTCTTTATCTGTGTTTGCTCGTACACACTATCACACTAATATTATAAAGGCGAAAGTTTGTGAGTGTGTATGCTTGTTACTTCTAAACGGCTGGAGCGATTTGAATAAAAAAATGGTATGGAGTTAGCTGACACTCTGAATTAACACAAAGGCTATAATTTATAAAGTTTACGTGGGTTAAACCGCGGGGCACAGCTAGTTGTACTATATTATGTTATCTTATTTGAGCCCAGGACCAGAGGACATTCGTTCAGTTTTGGTGAGCACTGTGTCAGTGAATCATATGGTTAAGGGGCCTTTTACAGTCCACTAGCGCCGCCAATCGAAAAAATGTCATAACTCGTAAATAGAATCAAAAATACAAAATGTGGTCTATTATTACTGTAGAAAAGGCAATAACGTAATTTTATAACACATTGTCAACACTTGAAATATAGCTGTTTAGCTAAATCGTGCATTTGTAACAAAAACGGCCGTTTATGTTTTGAATGCACGATTTAGCTAAACAGCTATATTTTAAGTGTTGATAAGGTGTTATACAATTACGTTATTGCCTTTTCCACAGTAATAATAGAACATATTTTGTATTTTTGATTCTATTTACATGACATTTTTTCGATTGGCGGCGCTAGTGGACTGTAATAGGCCTCTTAAAGAGTGCTCGGGTTCTTAATATTTCCATATTGCGGGCGTTTATTTTAAATGCGATAACAGAAAAATAACCAAAAAAATACGTCACTATATTTAACCCAGTACTTATCAAATGAATTAACCAGAAACGGCTTTGTGGTTAATTTATATGCCGTGGAAGTGGGTGAACCTATTAAAAGACCTAGGATTATCAAGAACTTCCGTAAGTTACCACCAAAATAGATTGCACCTACCAAGGAGCAAGTCTAAAGTACTTGAGAAGAGTACTTTTATGATGGCCATTAAAGTTTGTAACGCACTGCCAAATAATATAAAAGAGCTACCTATAGAAACATTTAAAACAAGTTTGACTAAATGGCTTTTACAAAATTGTTTTTATACTATTAAAGAATTTTTTGAATGGAAACAAAATGATGTCTGCACCAAAATATAAACTTTATACAACCACATCTTCTTTATATTGTTATTTTCTAAAATTTTATTAATATTTGATTTTTTTGACATGTACCTATGACATTTTTTTATATATTTTGGATGATAATTATGACATATACGCAGTGAACGCGAATAAACATGGAAGCATTCCTAGCTCGCGAAAATGACCCAACGCAGATTGTGCCGCGGTAGGCGGGGCTTAAAAATTGTGCCGCGGACCGAGTAAGAACGAGTTTGCGCACTACAGGCATCAATAATAATAAAAATAAATAAATAAAATATTTATTGTGCCACAAAGTACAGAATTTTCAATATTTACAGAATTTTCAATATTTCAACAGGTTTTGCATAATAGATGAACAGTACATAGCTTGGTAGAGATAAACGTTACAAACTGGCATCTGTTTACATAATATGTGAAACCCTGTCTCTCAAACTAGGTTAACCTGTATCTTGAGAGACAGTGTTCGGCTGCAAAATGACTCAATTAAGATTCACAGGCTGTAGACTGTGTCGTTCTACCTCTATATATACATATTATACAATTTTATAACATTGCTGAAATATAGTTTTGTGTGCGTGTGCATGTGGGTGTATGTGTGTGTGTAGGTGCGTGTGCGTGTATGTTTGTGTGTGTGTGTGTGTGTGTGTATGTGCGTGTGTATGTGTGAGAGTGAATGAATGAATGAATCGACGCGTTATGTTGAAGTATTGTGTTGTGTTGAGTAGGGTGTAAATAAGATGTTATGTTAGGCGATAAATATAAGGAGTGATTCTGTTGTTAGGTAGTCCTGTTGAAGAAGCCACTCAGAGAGTTTAGGTTTAAGCTCATTTTTATTTAGGTCAACTATGTTTAGTGCCTTGTTTATTTTTTTGTAAATGTGTGTGCTCAATATAAAGAATTGGTGTCTGGCGAAGGAAGTTTTATGTCGTGTGCTTAAAGAGAGGTTTTTACGCTTATTGGGATCAGAGCGGGGAACACTCGTGTGCCTTCTTAGAGTTGCTTGAAGCACATCTAAGAAGGCACACGAGTGTTCCCCGCTCTGATCCCAATAAGCGGTCAATGGCGGTCGTCTGTCAGTTATGAGTTTCAGCGTGTTTAATTTCCAAAAATGCCTTCCTGTGCAGTGAAGTGGTGTATTAATAAATCTCATTTGCATAACAAGAGTGTTGGAATTAGTTATTACGAGTAAGTAAGTACATTGCTATATATTTTAATTTTATTAAATATGAAGTCAATCAAATTGACACAAAATATATGGTGATGTTGTTATGCAAACGAATCAATTTATTTATCTACACAAAAATTATGACGTTTTTTTTTATTTATTACAATTATTTTAATCTTAGATAAAATACTCAGCATCTTTAGGGTATGCACAAAGAATGGTAATGGTGGTATTAAAACAGCTTGGTTTCTTCAAATTTCCACTCGATCTAAAGCGAAGAGAAATATGGACTAAAACGGTTCGTTTGGAAATGAATTCAATTCAATTTTATTTATATATTTACAGGGTAACTTGTAAAGCACCAATTATCTCACAGGACTAGATAGCTAAAACCATAAGCAACAACATTTATTTTACAACTTTTGATAATTTGTATTTTTTTTTTTGTAAAAAGTCTATATTAATTAATTTACCACTTGAATGTTTATAACTTTACGTGCATCGTAAATAATATGCAACCAGGCGGCTTGTGTAATCTTTGCGATGCCCGTAGAGTAAGTTGTTGCTTATGGTGTTAGCTTCCTAGTTCTGCGAGGTTGTTGGTATTTTACAAGTAACCCTGCATATCTAGATCACCTATAATTTCAAGTCGATTCGTCCACGCGTTTTCAAGATAAAAGGTATTGACAGACAGACGGACGGATGGATAAAGAAGTGAAGGGGGCCCTAAAAAGTAGTACTTAAGTGTTATGTATACCTACGGAAATTGTAAATAATAATTAGTTAATAATTGGTCACAAATTTGTTTTATTTACCTATTCGGACGGTCACCGTAGCCTAGTTGGTAGTGCTCCTGCCTACGAAGCTGGTGGTCCTGGGTTCGAATCCCGTAAGTGCATATATTTGTGTGATGAGCACGAATATTTGTTTCAGAGTCATGGATGTTTTCTATGTATATAAGTATTTATCTATCTATATAAGTATGTATATCGTCGCCTGGTACCCATAGTACAAGCTTTGCTTAGTTTGGGGCTAGGATGATCTGTGTGACATTGTCCCGAGATATTATTATTATTCCAACTTATTTATTTATTTTCATATTTAATACATATTTATTCTTATAAAATCGATATATAAAACAATAATACACAAATAAATACGTAAAAAACAGAGCTCCCCCGGCGGCGGGGTTATACGCCCTAGGCCGCCGGTGGTCAGGGCGACAGAGTGAGGAACCTCCTCACGATGCGTGCTGTTCCCATAATTGCCGCCTTCTGTATCCGGCCCTTGACCCAGTGATCTAGTGAGAGCCTCTTAAGATGTTGGTCGAGGCTCTTTGTTATGAGACCGTTTACGGAGACGACTATTGGGACAATTATTGTTGAGTTCACATCCCACATGGCGTTAACCTCGTAAGCCAAATCTAAATACTTTGACAACTTGTCATTCTCGGCTTTTACGAGGTTATCGTCAAATGGGACAGTGATATCAACAATAAATGCCCGGTGCTCCAACCGGTCTACCAAAACGATATCAGGCTTATTGGCAACAATAGTCCTGTCCGTAATGATAGAGCGGTCCCAGTAGAGCTTAGCACAACCGTTTTCTAGAACTATTATTATTATTATTATCATAGCAAATAAACCCATTACTCGCCAAATACTGCTCTATTTAAAGACCTTAGAAAAACTCTTGCCGTAAAGTTCAAGATACTGTATATTGTATCATAATTCCTTATTATTTTAATAATATCAATGTCACGGTGAATTATTTTCGTTGCACTTTATAACATAAAACATCCCTCGGCGAATGTCATGAACATGGAAATTTAGACCCGAACATGACGTCATAAAGTCTACTTTTAAAAGGTGTATCTCAGCGGTAATATTTTGGCCAATCAGATACGGTATTCTGTTGTGTCAGTTTCATTGGGATATTGGGTCAAAATTAGCGCTTAGTTTCCTTGAAGTAATGCTTCCATGTTTATTTGCGTTCACTGCATATACGTGTAATATAAAATATTATGTAATTGTGACATGTAACGGTTTTATCTATAGTTGTAATTTTAATATGTAATATGATTTAATGCAATGGTAAATTTGAATCGAATGTATTATAATTTAATTTGTTTAAAAAAATTATAATTATTGTTTAGTATAAATAATTATGTTATCTCTAATTTAATAATATTTACACGTCGACATATCGACAGAGTATGATGAAACTATCAAATTTGTTAACACCTTCATGTATACACTCATATTCAGTGAATAAATGATTGACTCTTGATTCTTCTTGATTCTATATTAAAACGAGTATTCAAAGTTGCATTGTTAGGATCATACCAAATTTGGCTAGGACGAGGGGGGACACTGAGAGACAGAGAAGGTGAACATTGATGTATCACAGGGGGCCCCCTCAAACCTACATCTGAGTCGCAAGTTTCAGTCCCTGTTGAGGGTTCCCTCCTCTACCACGCGATGGACTTGGTTTCCGCACGGTGAATCCATGGAATACTAAGAATTAGGTCGTCTAAGGCCTTTTATTTAACCTATTTATTCCCCTATCAACCATTTATATCGAGATTATATTCTATATCGAGCAGTGGAGAGGTGTGAAAGGGCTTCCCTTTGTATTTCTTGGGCTTCATCGAGGAAAACTCGCCATATGTGGTGTATAAATATATTTATCTTTATTTTGCGCGGCCTGTTTACATGGCTTCGTAAATATTTTATCAAACATATACAAGGTTTTAGGTTTCTTTACAGCTATTACGAGTATAAACAGTTAGAGATATATTCCCACTAGCTGTGCCCCGCGGTTTTACCCGCATTAAACTTTATAAATTATAGCCTATGTGTTAATCCAGGGTGTCAGCTAACTCCATACCAAATTTTATTAAAATCGCTCCAGCCATTTAGATGTTAAGAAGTAACAAAGATACACACTCACAAACATTCGCCTTTATAATATTAGTGGGATATCGTTGTGGAATCGTTTAGACAACCATAAATTTGACAACGTATTCTTCATTAGGGTACTTCCCAAGTCTAGTGGTAGCATGTTCAACCGCAGATATTGAGGTTCTGGGTTCAAATCCCGGGTCGGGGCTAAAAGTTTAGTAGAGGTAGGGTAGAGCGTTCATTCGCTCAAAGAGCAGCCCCACTGGGGAAGTACCTCCACCCTACAGAAGACACTTCTTAATAATAACATTAATAATTTTAATGTTGTGTTTCCGAGAGTGAGTAAGGTCGCCAGAGTTCATTGGGGTGGGGGGAAGGGTCAGCAATACTTGTTTGCTGACTTTTAAAGGCCGGCAACGCACCCGCGACACCTCTGGTGTTGCGAGTGTCCATGGGTGGCGGTGATCACTTACCATAAGGTGACCCACTTGCTCGTTTGTCGCCCTCTGATATAAAAAAAGTTTTTGGAACGAAGTTCCTTATCGCGCGTTGTGAAAGGGGGCTAGAAGGAAAAAAATCTTACGAAAAGTTGTCACGACACTTTTTGCAGATGTGCGCATGTTTCTCTGTCTGTCACTCTCTCTCTCTCTCTCTCTCTTATAGAAAGCAAGCCAGATATTTTCATTTCTATTTCGCATTGAGCAGTGTGGTGTCGCAACGATTAATTTTGTTGAGTGTATACAGGTTTTTTGTACATAATTAATAATAAGAAATAACTTTGTTCCATCCGGGTGTCCCTTGACACCTCTCAAGTTTTTTTTAAGATTTTTCTGTAAAGAAAAATTTTCACTATTAGCCTGATATCTGGGAGTTGGTGGTTTGACGGTCCTGCACCTCAAACGTACAGCAGTCCATATTTGCCAGTCGATTTTTTTAAGTATTTAGGGGGAAATTTAGTAAAACAAAATGCAGACTACTGTTCACTGTTACTGAATTTTAAATGTTATCTATTTTATGACGACAAATGAGCGGCGAGGTTAAGCAACTACGCTCGCGGTCAGTCCATAGATGGGTGACCGCCAAAGTGGTTTAATTTCTGAGCGTCTCCGTGCTTCGGAGGGCACGTTAAGCTGTCGGTCCCGGTTGTAGTCATTAGACAACAGTCGTTAAGCCATGTCAGAGGCCTACTGGGCGGCTTGAGCAACTCTGACACTAGGGTTACCACAGTCACTGCCCATACGATAAGCAAGCAAGCATCTATTTTATTATGGTTTATTTAGAAGATTTCATATGGAATGTAATTGAATTTGGCAAAGGACGCACCTAAAAGCTTTCATATTTTTATATTAAAAATAAACTACACTTTTATTTGTTTATAGTCCATTTACATAATATGTTAGAATTTGTTTCTATTTTGTGGTATTGTGCTTATCTATATAAGTATGTATTTACAAAAGAAAAGTAGTAGGTATATGTAGTATATCAGTCATCTGGTTTCCATAGTACAAACTCTGCTTAGTTTGGGATCAGATGACCGTGTGTGAGTAATGTTCCAGGATATTATTATTATTATTTACAAGGCTGTCAGTATTAAGCTATTGCATAGCTTCTATCGCGGGCCTTGAGCGTGGGGACGGGATCCAGAAATTCCGTAACGAAAAAAACCTAACACCCCCCACTCCGACCGCCATCTATCGATAAATACCAGAACTTTTAATGACTTTTTGAAATATCACGCTTGTCTCTTTAGTTCAGCAACCCGCCTTTAGGTGGCATTGGTTGTATTGGAAAACTACCGTAATCAGCTGTTTGTAACAAAGTATATAGGTGTATAGGTATTTATCATCTACGTACAACAGTGAATATCTGTACTCGTATAATTTGTGTACAAAGTGTTTTAAATATGAATAAACAAAGTGCATTTATTAATGAAGAAAGTCACGAAAAAATAGTGAAAGAAAATGAGTTAGTACTCTATATACATTAATTTTATTATTATTATCACAAATGCAGTATTATAAAATAAATAAATAATTATAATTGCAATTACCGGTTGCAATTATAATTGCAATAAAAAATGCTATGCAATAGCTTTACCGCGGCAGTCTCCGAGTGCCACACGTCTTTTTTTTATAGTACCAAGTTGGATAACTGGCATATGACGTGACACTTACACACTGAGCTACTGCTCCACACTAAGCTTTGATTAGCTTACTCATTCCTTGTATTATATTTTATAATCACATCCAAAACACTTGGCTTGGAGTGGATTTGAATTCAAATATAAATATTATATCCTGGGGCATTATTTCCACACGGCCATCTGATCACAAACTAAGCAGAGCTTGTACTATGGAAACCAGATAACTGATATACTACATATACTACTTTTCTTTTGTAAATAAATACTTATACAGATAATTAACCCCAGACTCAGGACAAACAGACATGTTCATGCACACAATTATCTTTCCTGGGTGGGACCTCCGGCGTGAAAAGCAAGCATTTGCCAACCACGCCAACAGGCCCGTCAGGCGATTCAAAGATTCAAATGCATTTATTCCATAAAAATTTACATTTATGTGGAATCGTCATATTTTTTTTACCCTACCGTGCAGTGCATGACGTGGCAGCTACTGAGAAACACTGCCAGAAAACTCAGTAGGAATCCTTTTTTTTAAATAAAATATACTTAAGATTAATTATAATCATGTGTGTTGACTCAGAACAACTCAATCCCAAGCACTTTTATCACTTAAATAGTCCGAAATTTTGTAATATGCTACACAATTTGGCTTTAATAATTCTTTTAAACTTATTCGTAGACAATTCTCTAATATCATTGGGAAGTTTGTTATAGAATCTTATACATTGCCCCATAAAAGAGTTACTTATTTTATGGAGACGGGTATTATGCTACTTAGCTTCTATATCCATTCCAAACGCTTAAATATCAGTTTATGTAACGTGCCATAGATTTCCCCAAACGTCCAAGTCCCTTGGTAGTCGCATAAGTATCGTCATCCCGTCATAGAAGTCACCGTAGCCCAGTTGGTAGTGATCCTGCCTACGAAGCTGGTGGTCCTGGGTTCGAATCCCGGTAAGTGCAAATATTTGTGTGATGAGCACGAATATTTGTTTCTGAGTCATGGATGTTTTCTATGTATATAAGTATTTATCTATCTATATAAGTACGTATATCGTCGCCTGGTACCCATAGTACAAGCTTTGCTTAGTTTGGGGCTAGGATGATTTGTGTGACATTGTCCCCAAATATTATTATTATATTATTATTATTATTATAGAAGATCCGGACGAAGATAAAACTTATCTAGAACAAGTTAAAGTTATAAGAAACTCTCGTGCTACTGTAGGTACACAATACACGACCAGAGTACGACCACGAATGCGCCGCGGTGGTCGCCCTCCGTGTTGCTTAGTTACGATGCGTAACGTTAAAATGTCCCTTCCGATCGTCAATAAAGCGAGCGGCCGTGTACTATACTGATACTACTGGCATATTAACTTAGCGCGACAGTTGCTCAAAATAAATATCATCCACACCTATTTAAAGACCATCTAAACCCGAAACCCAAAGGAGAACCCTATGGCGGGGTTTACTTAGTTTGTATTCCTATTCTTGGCTTGAAACCCGCTCATCTCTATTGTCCGGTGAAGCAATGAAAGCTTTCAAGACATTTGAAAAGGTAGCTTGGGGACTTGGGGAGTAAGCTGGTGAATGCGTGACGGACGAGAACGTTACGGAAAATGTGATCGGGCGAGGCAATCTGAAGTTGAGAGGGAGATACAAGTTTGTAAAGATAGAGAGAGACTCTCACTCGAGGAACAAACAACGGTAAAGATATTAAATCAGGCCGGTCTGTTATCTTAGTTTGCATATCGTATCGATAAAAAGCCCCCTCAACGCGGAGGGGGCCGCGTCATGTCATTAACGTAGAGCGAAAGTTGCACAAAACTCCCTAAAATGATGATCTCTGCCCTCTCCCCGCCAGTAATCGCCCAGAGTCGAGGTTCGAACCCCACAGGGGGTGCCCTCCGGCGAGGGTTACTTAATTGCTAGACGGCTCGAGCCCTCTGCTCGACTCTATAGTCCGGTAAAGTAGTGAAAGCCTCCTAAGCTAACTATAGCGTTATACAAAAAAAAAAAAAAAAGGTCTGTTATCAAATAAATAATTTCAAGGGCCTATTGAATTTGCTTGTCTTTTTCCGAGTGCCTAAGGGACCTCGATTTTATGGCTGATTTTCCTGTCTTAAAAATTATCTTTATTTCGTTTTTTCGTAGAACTTTTTCTAAATATGTTTATTATTTTCGTCCAGATGAGTTTACAAAATTGAAACTATATATTATTTATATATAATTTTTTGCTCACTGTTTCTAACCTAACGTTATATGAAATTGTATGTAGCTGTAAGTTTTCCAGAAAATAAAAATAAATAAATACAGCAAACTAATTTTCAATACGTTTGTAGGATTAACTTTGTAGTTTGGTATAGAACATAGACATTTACCCTAATTATTAAGCCAAATTAGTATGGTTCATTATTTTCCGAGGCGGTTTTTGCTAGAATTAGTTTATTCTGTAAAGTAGAACTGTTTTTCCAAGCTGTTTATATCGTCCAACTGATCCTTTACGCGGACGGGTATTTCTAATTGGTTCATGCACTACATTAACCCTTTATAAAACGAAGATTCCTGGCTTGGCCTTGGCTGTTGAGACTTCTGTCAGTCTTGGTGAGCATGATAAGCACTCGGTACCGAGTGACATAGAACCATCTAGAAAATAGTTACATAGATGGAAGTCGGAAGTCTAACCATGTTGGTACTGGTTCTAGCCCAACACAAATAGTATCATGTATGGGCGAGTAAATACTTAGTAAAAAATTAATTGAAAGTTCCGGTAAAATAAATTTCCTTTTAACTTCTGTTCGTATAAAGTTAACAATTTTGGATTATATTAATGAAAAACGAAGTAGGAAGTAACGGTAACGAAGAGTAGTTTTATACGGAAAACTATAGCTATAGCTATTGCAATAATACCTAATAGCTGATCTTTTATTTGAAAATTGAAGTAAATTAAACAAAATAACTCATATAGAATATACAAAAATAAGTTTCGAAATTAAATTATCTTTAGTATCCCTCCTTCCATACTTAAAAATAATATTTAAGAATAGTATTATTATTATGTACCTAAAATGAGAGAAATAAATGTTCTATTATTATTCATAAAAAGCAATTTTTTTCCTTTTTGTATAGGCCAGTATACCTATTTAAATATTAAAATTATGAAATTTCAAATTTACTACAAAACAATGACAGGATATTATTTCATTGCGAAAATAGGATAATAATTATTTTTTTAAATGGTGTCAGTTAATAATACTATAGCTTGGAGACTAATAGAAAGGAGGTACAAAGACTTCCTTTTTAGGTAAGTCTCATGCTAAAAAGCAGATTTCAAACATCCTATGAATAAAACATTGTATGAAATTATATATTCTTAGTAAATCTATTCCATCCACATATATTTCAGTCATTAATATCAACACACACCATACATTAATTACCTGATTAGTAGAGATGCATCTCCAACGCACTCAGAATAAAACTAATTGAAACTCACTCCCAATTATTCGGTGCACGTACACTAAATAAGTCCCACAGATACACACTCAATGTTATTGTTAGAAACACATACACAAAACAATTATTATTTTGTTTGAAAATGGAAGAGGTATTCCATGAGATGCGACCGTCGGAAACCGAAGCGACGCTAGTCTGTTTCATAGGGTTTGTTTGTGGTATGTCGTGCGCATGCGTGACACCACGAACACACCTCTATCGTGATACACGGGACACACTGTGCACACATACATTCCGATTTAGACATTATTAAGTGACACAGTCGCGATTTATGACTTTAGCTGAAATACGAGCTTAGACTCTAGTCAGTAGTCTTGTTCAACTCACTCACTAGTAGTATACGTAAAAAAAATATTGTTGTGGTTTAAGTAGAAACTGAAATCTTTATACTGAACTGAAATATTTAACACGTGGGCTGAATTTCCAATAATTTCATCCCAAAACTAGATGATTTACTCTGTACCTAGTCTAATTTAAATTTAAAAAATCCTGAAGTGTCAAAATGATTATTTTTCCTTCTACTTCTAATATTATATATCTATACGAAAAAAGCGTAGTAGCGTACTAAAATAATGAAATACGACTACTAGAAGTTCCGAGGAATAACAATAATTTATTTGTAAATTTAACATGATTCTTTCTCTAAATAGAGTATTTCAATTATACCTAATGACTGGTAAAATGTTGAAACAGGTATAAATTCTTCGTGAATATTATTAATTTGATGAATTTAAACGTATCATTAAACGTTAATTAGTATTTATATTGAGGTGAGGTAAAGTGGGTAAACGTGGTCAGTGTATAGATGGGTAACCGTCAGGGTTTAAATTTATGAGTATCTCCGTGTTTCGGAGGTACATATGTTAAACTGTCCGTCCCAGTAGTAAGCATAGCCTGTACTATGGCAACCAGACTACTGACAATCATATTTATACATATCTAAATATGTACATACATACTATATGTTAGAAAAACTCGTACTGCACTTGTATACACACTTTATTACTAAACACAAGTTATCACTACTAACACGAAACGTAACTCGAGATCACTTTTCACGTCTGTCGCCGCCACAATAAAAAGAGGGACTACCCGCCAACGCATGTATATTTATATAGTTAGTGCAAACAGTGTTGCCATGATAAACCAGTAACGAACGATTTAATAATTAATAGTTTTCAGGAAAATTAAAATGATACCATTGCCAAAACTTAAAATAAATCTTTTGATTATTGAAAATATAAATCAACATATTTTCAATAATCTAACATTCGGCTAATCCTGACGTAAAACGCGACCTCGCGTTTAAAACAAAAAAAAAACAAATACAAAATACAGAAGGCACATCTTCTACAGGTATTCTCACCCCTATCACTTACTCTTAGAAATTTCATCGACTATAGACACTCTCATTCTTAAGACTAACATTAACTATAGGCACTCTCGCTCTTAAAACTAACATCGACTATAGGCACTCTCACCCATAGCGACTCACTCTTAAAACTAAGATCGACTATAGGCACTCTCACCTATAGCGACTCACTCTTAAAACTAAGATCGACTATAGGCACTCTCACCCATAGCGACTCACTCTTAAAACTAAGATCGACTATAGGCACTCTCACCTATAGCGACTCACTCTTAAAACTAAGATCGACTATAGGCACTCTCACCCATAGCGACTCACTCTTAAAACTAAGATCGACTATAGGCACTCTCACCTATAGCGACTCACTCTTAAAACTAAGATCGACTATTGGCACTCTCACCCATAGCGACTCACTCTTAAAACTAAGATCGACTATAGGCACTCTCACCCATAGCGACTCACTCTTAAAACTAAGATCGACTATAGGCACTCTCACCCATAGCGACTCACTCTTAAAACTAAGATCGACTATAGGCACTCTCACCTATAGCGACTCACTCTTAAAACTAAGATCGACTATAGGCACTCTCACCCATAGCGACTCACTCTTAAAACTAACATCGACTATAGGCACTCTCACCTATAGCGACTCACTCTTAAAACTAAGATCGACTATAGGCACTCTCACCCATAGTGACTCACTCTTAAAACTAACATCCACTATAGGCAATCTCACCTATAGCGACTCACTCACTCTTATTTACTCATATCTTAGAAGCCCACTTGTTACAACTCTCTTATAAATCTCTGGTTAATTAAATATATTGCAACAAGATGGCCAGTCTCTATAAAATAATATAAGTATCTCACCTATAGAGATTCACTCTTAATCACACATCTCTGAGAAGCCCACTTGTTACAACTCTCTTATATATCTCTGGTTAAATAAATATATTGTAGCAAGATGTCTCTCTCTTAAATACTTTGCATAAATTATATCCTCCTTTATTATTCTCAATATGTTAGACAATCATTAATTCTCTTTGTTAGTTACAATTATGGTTAACTTTCGCAATTCTTATGTTTAAAGTAAGAATACATCTTCATCTAAAGATCATGTTATTAATTTTTCATTAACTTCACTGTATACTGAATATAATAATATTTACTACAATTGATTCAGATATTCACTTCTACGGTATCTCATAAATAACTACAATTCACTGTCATATCATTATGTATGAATTCAAACATACATCATTTACTCATTTCATCACAGTACATAGGGTATCACTCGTCAACACTTGATTTTAGTTATAACAAGAAGCATTTAAAAACCACCTTCTCCACTGAATCACTTGTCATTGCATCATGAAAACCTAGTTCAAGGGAGTAACAGCAAAACCGACTTATACGGTTTACAAACTTGTTTTCTAGTAATGGGAGTATCTTCTACCTCATAGCCATCATTACCGATAACCATTGTGACTCTAAACGGCCCTACACATTTAGGGCATATAAATTCCTACTGTCCCGGGTCTGAACGAATATCTTTTTCGATTCTTAGTAAATCGCCTAATTTATGGGTTGGTTTAATGTGAATTCGCGATTGATCGGCATCAGACCTACCCAGCCTCATCTCGATCTAATGGAGAGGTAGATTGAGAGACTAGGAAGTTAATGAAGCCACCCGAAACACCGGTTGTTTGCACCAAACAAGATCTTAGAAGAACGGCCGATGGATTTGTTAATGAAATCGTTCAGTAACGATTGAATTTGCGGTAAGCACAAATCTTATTACATGATTAGCAGCAGTTATGACATCGACCAGAGTCCGGTTGTACCTCTCAACCTGGTAAATGACCAGCTGGTAGAGGCAACTGCATTTAAAGTATGTTAGATTATTTTATCATTAATATAATCTAAAAAACTCTTTGTTAATGACACTTGTACCACGGTCTGATATTAGGAGTATACGGGTGGTACTCCAAACATCGAGCAATATTATGTAAATACCTGAATAGTAGTGCTAGTCTAGCATTTTATGTATATAGATTTCGTAAAGGTATTAATGATTACTAAAATATGTAAATTTATCTTTTTAATTACAGGAAAGGCACCTTAATGATCAGTATGGAGCGTATTTGACAGTTTAATAATTTGGTTATAAGGTGGAGCTTCTTTAACCCCGGCTGGAATCTTATTATGCGTGCCACTTAAGCAAGAGTTGCAAAACTTTTAAATAAATCGTCTCAATTCTCTTAAATATAAATAAATATGAAAATTTGAGTAACTCTACTGTAACTCTTTTTGAAACATCTTTCGAAAAACCTCGACAGTGTCTTTAGTGTCTGAATAATTTAGGATACTCATTATTCTTTGTATCACCTGCACTGTGCTCAGCCACGCATCATCACCTATTGCCAAAATATCGACAACGTCCACTACGTCCTTAAACTCAGATATTTTGTACATCAGCATGACCCATTTTTGTCCCTCTATGTTCTACTGTAAAATTATATTCCTTCATTGTTAGGTACCAGTGAGCTAGTCTAGGAATACTTTTTAGTCATTTTGCTGCTTTAGACATTTCTTAACAATAATAAACGTCTTTCTTAAAACATGGACTCGGAATCGGAAGTGCTTAAGCGTAGTAAAATGTAGTTAAATATATCTAAAACTTTGAGTACTGCCAATTTATATAAAAAACTAAAATAACCAATTTGACAATAACTTCAAAAATACCCATTTAACTAAAACATTATTATCTCAAATAAAATTATATTCTGGTTGATCAAATATAACTCTCGATCGAATATATACTTGTACCCAGAATCTATATATCTATATTTAATTTATGATACTATCCATGTTGCGGTTATTTACAAGCGTTTCCAATGTCTATGTGAATAAAACCGTTTTTATTGTATTTTAAAATGGGTCTCGTTGTTAATTTTGAATTTAATTAATTATTAATATCGTTTAGCTATGGCTCATAAAAACGCCATACAGTATTCATTTTTGTAAATCTATTCAAAGGTTTTGCTATCATTGATTAATTGTGAATAAAACGTCGAGAATAACTAGCGAGACAGCTAACTGTCGAACCTCGTAAACGTTTTTAGTTATGGGAAAATCAATAACTATAACAGCCTAATAATTAGCAACTCAAGTTGTATACCGTTTAGTATTCTCACACATGGGTACTTGGTGATACCCTGATATTATATCAAGGCTTGTAAACATATTATTAATTACCCCTTAATAGATTTGAATTATGTATATCCGATCCGATCCGATCGGATTGATACTCAACACGAGGCAGAGGATATTTATCTTTAAGTGTCTTCTATGTAGGAATCTATAGTCAATACACAGGCGTTTATCGCCATTTTTTTCAGCATCATTTAACAGGACTTTATTAATAACATCCTAGGACACCACTCACACAGGGGCATCCGATCCCAAAACAAGCACAGACTGTACTATGGAAATCAGACTACCTACTGATATGCTACATATACCACTTTTACTCTGCAAATACATATGTACTTAGACAATTACACCCATATTCAGGACAAACAGACATGTTCATGCGCACACACATCTGTCCTGGGTGGGAATTGAACCCACAACCTCCGGCGAGAAATGCAAGCACCCGCCATTACGCCAATAGGCCCGTCATCATAATCAGAAGTACTTTCACGTATGATACCTTTAGAGAGTAAATCTTCTATAATCTTATTTAGGGGTTCTCGTTAACTCTGGGAAACGATATGTGGATATATCCTACAGGACCATTATCGGTCAGGGTACTTTCCATTTCAGTCAAATTTGTTTTACCTAATTCTAATTCTCTTACATCCGTTGCAAAACAATGTCTATATTTCTCAAATGTGCAATTCATGTTTGGGATCCTCTGTAACTATCGCACTAATTTTTACATTAGCTAAAAGGTAAGGGTTTAAGCTATTTGGTTTCTGTTGTTCTACCTACATATTCTGTATTTATGACCGGGCTAAACTCAAAAAGTACTGCATGGATTTACTTCAAATTTTGCATGAATATTACTAAGAGGTCGGGTCAACATATAGGCTACATATTATCACGCTATCACTTACGGGGGAGGAGCTGTAATAATTTATAAAATTTAACGCGGGTAAAACCGTGGGGCACAGCTAGTGTTTAAATAATTAAGTGATAGGTTAGTTAGCATTAAATACCCTTTACCTGCTTCAAACTTTCAGAGACCTGATAAAACATTATAATATATTCATTGTTACGTAAAGTTAGAAAATATATGTTGAAACAATAACTGTCCCGAGTATTTACTATTTGTAATGACATTGATGGGCATTGTAGTTTTTGGTTTTATAGCGTTATAATTTTAGGCATACACTTTAATTTTAATATCATTGTTAAAAACATCTGGGGTTTGTATTAAAACTAATTCATCATTAGATTTCAAAACTATTACATTAGGTTTTTCCATAAAAGACTACCCAATTATCATGTAAGAGTTTCGCGTCATTGTCAATATTTAGTAGCATGGCCTATTTTTTAACAAAAGTTACACTTATCTATGGGTTAACTACATTTAAAAATTATAAGCCCCATTTCATTACAATTGTTACATCGAACTGTATCTGTACTGTTATAACTTTAATTTTGTTGTTTTGCCACCTTATTAAACCTACTAAACTATTCCGGTTAAGATTTTTGTAGGATGGTGTATTAGTTTCATGTTAAGGTACCGTATGCAAGTAGTTAATGATCTGTTCTGGTTCGTCAGAACTACGGGCACCTACCCCGATTCGGACAAACTTGTCATCGATACCACGTATAAGGCAGCACATTTACTTATAAGCGCAATCATATCGTAGTAATAATGTTCTAGGGGTCGCCCAACCCTACGCCTAAGTTTAACATTGTTGTTAATAAAAAGATCGCCGTAGTTTTCGTTCGAAGGAAAATCTAGTTTTTACTGTTGTATCACTCATCCCGATAATGTAGGACTGAGGATAAACCCTGATACCATTTTACCACTTAATTTAAGAAGAGTATAATCACATATTTGGCAGTAATTAAAAAAAAAACATCCGTGCACATTCGTTAACCACGTTTATCCAGGATCATATTGTCAGACCATGTTCACTAGGATCAAATTTTGGAACAGCGCTAAAAACCACCGGAAAATTGTTTTGAGGCCAAAACCTAGGAGTCACTGACGCATAATTACTTTTGGGAATATAAAATGTAGCAACATTATTTGTTGCCCTGTTAGGTATTGTTAGACAAGTAAAGATCAGTTTGATCGTTAACTACAATGGGAATATTTAACTTTATTTATTACAACCCATGTCAACGGGGCAGTTTTAGTAGACACCCGGTTAACATCTTACTCAGAGACCTATGCCTGCTACGCTCAACATGCGCTTGTCTTTTATACCTATGGGGATGCTTATGGCCACGGTCACTTTTCATTTTACGTCGTGACCCACGTTCACGATCGTCATGTCACTAGAGCTAGGATCTGTAGAAGCACTATCTACGCTCGATTCCCGCCGTCTTCGCTTAGATCTTTCCATTATACATAGCAGTGATGCAATGAGTACATGATTCGAGATACTGTGGTACTTAGAAAGAGCAAATTCATATCACTAATATATATGCAACACACATTAAATATAGATTATCACAATATTGAATTACAGGATAAATATGAGACACCAGGAGTGAATTGAGAAATAGTGTCAATAAGTAAATAGACCACCTTAGCCAGAAAATATAAATAAACTAGTAGGCTATCGAATTTAAATTAAAATTATATGCTGTAGGTACTATAAAATTAATAATGACAGTTTATAACAAAGATCGACGACAATTATAGGTTACTTTTCATGAAATAGCAGCTTAAATATATTTTCTAGCTGTCATTTGCAAATTAAGAACACAAACACTGACGAAATTCACTTATATATCACTCACATATCACTTTCACTAAACTTCCGAAAAATGTGTGTAATATGATGTTGATGCCGCACGCGTACTTTTTGCATAAATTTGATAATCAGGATCTAGTAAAATTTTCTCTCGTAGCCACATGGAAGTCAAATAACACTTTAAGATCTGACCTTAAACATCCGGAGTCCAGGAGACCGCAGCATCGGGCACGTAGATACACCTTGTCACTTCTGACTGTTAGAAAAACTCGTACTGCACTTGTATACACACTTTATTACTAAACACAAGTTATCACTACTAACACGAAACGTAACTCGAGATCACTTTTCACGTCTGTCGCCGCCACAATAAAAAGAGGGACTACCCGCCAACGCATGTATATTTATATAGTTAGTGCAAACAGTGTTGCCATGATAAACCAGTAACGAACGATTTAATAATTAATAGTTTTCAGGAAAATTAAAATGATACCATTGCCAAAACTTAAAATAAATCTTTTGATTATTGAAAATATAAATCAACATATTTTCAATAATCTAACATATAGATAAATTACACCCAGACGCAGAACAAATAATCGAGCTCATCGTAGTTTATATCAATGGCTCATCACCTAAAGATTTGTCTTGCCCGACAGAGGTCAACTCTGTCGGGCTTATATGTAAGTCAGCCACTTACAAACCACTGAACCAACGGGTCAATTAAACACTATAGAAAACAGTTGTATGTATATTTATGACTAGCTGTGCCCCGCGGTTTTACCCGCGTTAGATTTTATAAATTATCAAAGCTCCTCCCCCGTAAGTGTTAGCGTGATGATATGTAGCCTATATGTTGACCCGATTTCTTAGTAATATTCATGCAAAATTTGAAGTAAATCCATGCAGTACTTTTTGAGTTTAGCCCGGACATACATACATACATACATACAAACAAACACACAGACAAAAATTCTAAGAACTTCTTTTTGGCTTCGATGTCGATTGTAGATCACGCCCCAAGTATCCTTTTTAAATTAAAAAATATTCAATGTACAGTTTTGACTTTCCTACGTTTCTATTATATGTATAGAAGATATAGATATCCATTTTATTTAGAAATACATAACAATGTCTTTAAGTTTAAGATAACATTTTTCATCTATAATAATTTTGTATTTGTTTGTTTTGAAAGAATTGGTAAGTAACTTTACAGACGGTAAAATAATAGCGATTTCATTTCATACTTCAGAAAATAAGATAGCAGAGTTGGTTAACTCTGAACTAAAATTTAATTTCAATCCCCGAATAATCTATTTACATTAAATAGATTTTAGGTAGTAGGTAGCTATTTCGGGCATTGGCTGTCTAGCTAGGAGGCGGGGGTCGAAGCTCTAACCAAGTGTTACCCAAAATTTTGTGTATGGCAATGAACTGTTGTTTTAACGGAATTCAAAAAAGAGAAAGTTCTCTATTCCAGTTTACATAACTATCTACATTATTTTTTTTGTACTTGATGACATGATCTCTCTGCTGTAATTGTAATAATATTGTTTTATACTATTATCTTACCTTGGTTGGGGAGTAGTTGCGTTACGTTACAGGTCCTGCAGATCAGACTATTCGACAGTCCCAGTTTGTGTAGGTGATAGTTGGTGCCGTAGTGGCCCATGAATACTGCTACTATTAGTCGTGGCTGGTTTCTGCTGTATTTCCAAAGCTTTTTGGACCAGCTCTTGTCTACTCTTTTTATGAGTTGTTTGAAGTGTTTCTTGATACTATTAATATAATTTATAACCTTAGCCTTTACATTCAAAGTTGCAGTCAGTTTTGGCATAGTATTATTTTAATATTATTTCTGTAAATATTATAGAAATATTAAGAGCCTTTTGAGATAATCGGATTACAAAATTTTACAGAGCGGAACTTACACGTATGAAAGGCTCAAACCTTGTGATCTTGCTATACTTATAGGTACACGGCTACAGATCTATCAATATAAGCTGACCTGTCATTGTATGGAAATCCTATACAACGCGAGATCAGCTTATACTGGGAATGTATAGCTTGATGTGTAGCCGTGTGTACACACATCAACAGAATAGAGGGATATTTTATATTTCAATAAATATCGAAAAATCTTTGAAGAATTTTGTGATAAACAATGGTAGAATGATAGGTGATTTTTGTAGTTTAAATAAAAATGTTATTTTTTTATCACCGTTTAAAATTAGTAAATAAAAAACTAAATTCTGCTTATAAAACTGTTAATTTTAATTAAAATTTAAAAAAGCTTATAAAATCGAATTACTAATAATCAGTGTTGCCATCTCTTACATTATTACACGTCGGCATCGATTGTTTATATTTAACTTAACTTAGCACGATCTGGTCGCTTACCAGCAGCTGGTGTACCTCCTGGAGCCTTTGTACCAGTTCCATTGCTGTGCTATTGGGTTATCTTCTGAAGGCCCTTTCGAGGAATCGATCCTGTCTTTTCCTAGAAACGCAGTATAACTTTAATTGTACTTAATGTATCGAATTGCTGTCAATTTTACCGCCGTATTTCTTGGAACGAAGTTCCTTATCGCGCGTTTAGACTTAGACGGAAAAAATTCTTACGAAAAGTTGTCACGACACCTTTTGCAGCTGTGCGGCGTGCGCATGTTTCTCTGTCTGTCTCTCTCTCTCTCTCACACTCTTATAGAAAGCAAGCCAGATATGTTCATTTCTATTTCGCATTGAACAGTGTGGTGTCGCGACGATTATTTTTGTTGAGTGTATATACAGGTTTTTTGTACATAATAAATTATAAGAAATAACTTCGTTCCATCCGGGTGTCCCTTGACACCTCTCAAGGTTTTTTTTTAATTTTAAAATATGTAAATAGAATCAAAAAGGTTTCAATCTGTGTATAAATGTTTTATTGGAACTAAAGAATTAAATAGTTTAGGGTTAAAGTATCCCTAGATTCTGTTGAATAAGAAAGTATGTGGAAGGATAATCAGACAATGACAATTCTTTCGCACATTATTAAGAATATTTAACAACCAATCGGAATCAATTTCTAAAAAACTCGTGTTCGCAAAACTCTCAACATATGACTGGACGTGATATGCGGAGTGTTTTTACAATGAAAATACCTTTTTAACCTATTTCTTTGTCGAACCAGATTTTTTATAATAAATGTCAACTTTCCAAATGTATAGTCCAAAATTTATTAGATCTTCAAGTGGCAGTGGGCAGGGCACATAGCTCGTAGAAGCGATGGCCGTTGGAGCAGAAAGGTTCTCGAGTGGCGACCACGAACTGGAAGACGCAGCGTGGGCAGGCCCCCTACAAGATGGACCGATGATCGTGTGCGGGTCGCTGGAAACTGCTGGATGCGAATAGCCCAAGACCGGCAATTGTGGAGATCTTTGGGGAGGCCTTTGTCCAGCAGTGGACATCTTTAGGCTGATATGATAATGATAAAAAACGCGCCCATTACTATCATACGTTAATTATAATTCTATGTGATTAAAAATGTAAGTCACGATCTAGTACTTACTTATCGTATGGGAAGTGGTTACCCTAGCGTCAGAGTTGTTCAAGCCGCCTAGTAGGCCTTTGACATGGCTTAACGACTGTTATCTAATGACTAAAATCTTAAGTGCCCTCCGAAGCACGGAGACGCTCAGATATTAAACCACTTTGGTGGTCACCCATCTATGGACTGACCGCGAGCTTGGTCACTTAACCTCGCCGATCGCTTACGGACCGGTGAGAGTATCTAGTCACGAGCGCCTAACGATCTAGTTAACTGACTTTAAAGTCCATGTCAATATAACCGTTTTATTTATTTATTTGAATCTCACTCTTACTCCCTCCATTCTTATTACATTTTAGTTAGTTCTAATAACGTACCTAATACATATTACGTTATTAGAATGTTTATTGTCTGTATAAACAAGACAACGACCAAAAGCGCTTTCACAAAGTTGGTTAGGCCTAAGCTAATCTAGTTTGTCCCATACGTGATAGGAATAACTTGATAGGCCTAGTTTGAATGGTTTTGCCCAATAAGCAGTAGAATAAACTAGTTAAATCTGGTTTATCTCAGTTAAACTAGTTTGGACTGGTATAGCGGAACATGTTCATTTAAGGACGGGTTTTGAAAAGCTCACCTACACAGGGTTCTTAATTACAATTCGTTGATAAAAAAAATCCTAATGAAATTTATCTATGTTTCGTGGGGGATCTGTAACGAAACCGAACGAAAACTAGTCCAAAATCCTACCACGTGGACACAGTATAAAATTATGGACAGTAAGGTAACTAAGCCTAGTTGATGAAATAATTACCTACGCTCTATTGAAACATTATTTTTTGTTGGTTGGTTGTAACTTTTAATGTTTTAGATATCTATTATTATTTTATATTAAAACATATTTGGCAATTCTTATTTGCCAAGCTGAAGTGGCAGTGGGCAGGGCACATAGCTCGTAGAGCCGACGGTCGCTGGGGCAGAAAGGCTCGAGTGGCGACCACGAACTGGAAGACGCAGCGTGGGCAGGCCCCATACAAGATGGACCGATGATCTTGTGCGGGTCGCTGGAAATCGCTGGATGCGGATAGCGTAAGACCGGCAATTGTGTAGATCTTTGGGGGAGGCCTTTGTCCAGCAGTGGACGTCTTTGGGCTGATATGATGATGATGATGATGAAAACATATTTATTTTATAAATCAGCAGGATGGTTATAATACGAAAGTTTTGATGAAGCCAAGTTCAAACATCCGTAGATATACCACGTAATAACACGTGCATTTTGAAGAAGATTGCAGCGATAAACTTATACGCGACCACACGTCTTGACGTGACACTCACTACTGACAGCACCGCGATAACCGCTTAGGGGGCTTGTCGATGTGCATGTTTGTGTGAGTATGCCATTTCGACCGTTTGTAGGCACTTTCCCTACTGTCTATTTTTATAGTGAGACGTGGATGAAGTACTATGCCTAAGGCGCAAGTATTAAATCTGGTCTTATAGAAATAACTATTTTCATCTAGGCCAAAATAAAATATCGTAAGCTTTGGGGAGGCTGGTAAAATACTTACAACCCAGCTGAGTTAAAACCTACCCATTTTAATCATAGCTTTCCGGGCCCGTCAGGATTCATTCCCGCGGTAGAAACGCGGTAGAAAAGCTTTTGCGTAATATGATTAAGATTTGTTGTGTTTTAAATATACAATGAAACATAGGTAGTTTTTTTAATAATATAGAAAAATATGAATATATGAATTTTGGTGCGAAAAAGTCTCCTACAATAATAATTACTTTTCGAATTGTGTCAAGAGCATAAACCATTCTATATTTTATATTGGTCTGTACTTGTTATTTTAGTTTTTGTAAATTATTAACATAGGCTTAAGTTTTTGCTCTTATGTGTTACTAGCCAAAAATGAGTCATGGTAACTCGACAATAAAGGATTTATTAATATTATTACTTCTACTCAATTTTACTCATCTCCCAGATTTCAATAACTTCCTAAATTCTCACAATTCTTTCTATAGTTTGCTCTTCACTGGAACAGAATCCTCAGATGATATTCATTTATGATTCTATGAATAATAAGCGAGTGGTGACCACGAACCGGAAGACGCAGCGTGGGCAGGCCCCCTACAAGATGGACCGATGATCTTGTGCGGGTCGCTGGAAATCGCTGGATGCGGATAGCGCAAGACCGGCAATTGTGGTGATCTTTGGGGGAGGTCTTTGTCCAGCAGTGGACGTCTTTCAGCTGATATGATGATGATGATGAATGATAAGTGACTTTTGACCATCCTGATTTCGAGAGGTTTCGTATAACTTATATACAAAGTGTAACATAAGTAGTGAATGCAAGTTTCGTAACGGAACTTAATTTGCCTACGGAACTGAACAACGTGGAGGACATTAACATACAAAATACATAAAATATACTAACCCCCCGTACAAGAATAAGGCCTAAATCATTTTATATGGTGCTCCAAAATATAATATTTTTCGTATTTCACCATTTGATTTGTTCACATTTTGTTTAAAGTTTTCTTTTATATGGTTAGGTAGTGCTCCTTAAGTTACGTAGGTATCCTTATTTATGTTACTTTTTAGGATAACTCATGATTAGCGCAAAGTAATCTTAGTTTGTATTGCAGCGCATGAGGAATACTTCCAAATGGATTCAAAACAAATCGTCAAAGATTTATCGGTTTTATTTATTGTACCTGGATTATACCATTGGAGTGTTTGCAATGAAGTGCTCTTACCAGTGTCATTGTCAGTACTATATGCTTAACATTTGTTGGTGTATCTGTATGATCACACAGTAAATGTTTCGGTGAATCTTATACTGGGCATATTCATTTCTAACTTGTGTCCTACAGATAGTCTTAAGCGAGAGGATAATATTTGTGTAAATATGCTGCTACGCGCGTGCTACGCGAGGTCATTGACATCTGGCGTAGCGCCAACTCAGTTTCGTTGACTATTACTTTGTTTACTTTTGAAAGATAACACATCTTTCAAAAGTAAACAAACAAGCGAATGTTTTGCTACTTTCAAAGATTTCCCTCCCAATGGAGAGTATAAAAAAAATATAATTTTTAAATGGTTTAATTTCAAATGATTGCATCTTTGGTTTTCCGTTCTTTTCCCAATACCAATATATGGGGCAATAGGTTGACCTTTTGAGTATTTTAGTGTACCAGACATGTTTTTTAGGGTTTGGCACCTAAAGGGTAAATGGGACCCTAATTCTAAGATTCCACTGTCCGTCTGTCACCAGGGTGTGTCTCGTGAACGACATTAGTTAGACAGATGGAATTTTCACAATTGACAACGTTTGTTTAATGTTTTCAATTTCAAATTAAATTAAATCGTCAATATCAAATTCATTTCCAGTGTTATTATCCTTATTATGTTTCATTAAGTCACCATGAAAGTTTCGAAATTTAAAACCGTGAGTGACAATTGACAATATTTAAAACTGTGAGTGACAATTGACAATTTGACATGTCTTGTTTGACATTAATGTTTTCGTTTATAACGATGGAATGCTTAGGCAAAGGAAACTACCTCGTCCGCCGTATAAGTGACGTCATCACACCGTTTTTAGTTTTTATTTTTTTCCTCAGAAATGAAGAAATAAAAAAATATAAAAAAAATATATTTGAACTCAGGATACAAAAATAAAGAAATGGTATTTTTGTTTTAAGGTGGTGTCAGTTTTGAAATGTTGTCAATTGATGTATTTCTGTTGCTGCTATAGCAACAAATACTAAAAAAACAAAAAAATCTAATATTTAAGGGAGGTCCCATACATCAAACGTGACTATTTTGCCGTTTTTATAGATAATGGTACGGAACCCTTCGTGCACGAGCCTGTCTCGCACGTCTCGCGACGGCCGGTTTTTAATTTAAAAATTAGAGACATTTACCCATCCATGTTGGAAATCATCCATGCCTTAGAATACGCCAGAAAAGGCAATAATACGCAAATGAAATTTAAGAAATATTGAACTCGTGTAGCGTTTAGACAGTTGTTGTATTCTTATAAGGGAACTAAAATGGAGTACGTTTTTAGGGTTCCGTAGCCAAATGGCAAAAATGGAACCCTTGTAGATTCGTCATGTCTGTCTGTCCATCCGCATGTGAAAAAAGTGGCTGTGACAGCCACTTTTTTCACACAAAACAAGAAAAAGAACAATAATTTTTCCCATACATCCCATACATAGAACTGAAACCTAAAAGTTTTTTTTATCTATGAATAGGTCTTCAAAAATGATATTAAGGTTTCTAATATATTTTTTTTCTAAACTGAATAGTTTGCGCGAGAGACACTTCCAAAGTGGTAAAATGAGTGTCCCCCCCCCCCTCTGTAACTTCTAAATTAAGAGAATGATAAATCTAAAAAAAATATATGATGTACATTACCATGTAAACTAACAACTAAAATTGGTTTGAACGAGATTTAGTAAGCAGTTTGTTTTTAATAAATCGTAAACCGCAGTTTACCTTTTATTTAATCAACTGAAATACTTGCTGCTACGGAACCCTTCATGGGCGAGTCCGACTCGCACTTGGCCGGTTTTTTATCATAACTAATGTACGATTATATCTACAAAAGCTAGATTGTATTTTTGAAGGTAGTAATGACGCTTGCATACTATTTTACCAAGTCAGTAAGAACATGTATAGAGAGCAAAGTTCATAATCATCAAAATAATAGAAGTTGATACGAAATAAGAATCATCATAACAGCTGTAAGAACTCCACTGCTGGACAAAAGCCATCCCCAAGAATTATCTTGGGGGGATTTGCCATAATCGGTACGCTTGGTAGACGGATTAACGATCGCAGTATGAAGGTCATTGTACTCAAATAGAAGCTGCTGCCCTTCCTCTGGTAGATCTTCTCTCGGGTCGACTTCTACGCCCCCCACGGGATGGGATGGGGTGATGATATTCTGGTATTCGGCGCCGTCACCACACAGCAATAAAAAAAGACTTATTACCTTACAAGAAATTAGCAAACACATTTATGGTTTTATTTTTGTGAGATATTCTCTTTTACGTTCACTAGATGGCGCTGTCAGCGAACAATGTCATATAAAACCTCTCCGTAATTAAATTGTTTATATTATTTAAAACCTGCAAGTCATAAGTTATAAGTGATGAATATTGTGTGTAAAGACCCAAACTACTAGTGAGAGTGTTATCTAATGGAAATATTACATATATACTAATATAACAAATGGAAGTGAAACGTGTAAACCAAATACATAAAAACATGTAAACATTAAAGTAAAAACACTACTATTAGCGTACAAAACAAAAAAATCGGTATTAGGACTTAAATATTTCGACAAGTGTAATAAATACTACCGAAAAGAAAAATATGTGTTGAGTTATTGTGTTAAATACAAAACGTATTAGTCATACACCAACGAACTTCTTATTTAAAACTTGCGTCATTGCGCAAGATACTGAACTATTTCAACCACTCCGAGTAAGTGTTGGTAGCGGAACTATCACGATATCGAGTAAACACCGCCGCAACCCAGAAGTTCGGGATCGATCCTCACCTCAGGAAACTCTTTTTGTGATTGTTTAACTGATCACACAATGTTATCATTGTTTAGTAATGTTACGCAGAGAAAGCAAAATAAAAATGAACAACTACAAAAACGGAACTCCGAAGACAATTCTTGTATATTATCATCTGATAATGACAATACTTGTGACGCTACGCTCAATCTGTCGGGAACAAGTCTGCCTAATGTCTCGACCAACAACCAGTCTACTTTGGAAGATTATCAATACCAAATAGATTTACTTAAAAACCAGTTGGAATGTGCCCATGAGGAAGTAGCATGCCTCAACATTGAAAATTCTAACCTAAAAAGCAAGGTTGAGGAGTATAACAGAGTTATACAAATGTACAAGAAGGTGACTAGCTCGGATATTGTGCGCGATCGTTCGCTAACACCAAAGAGAAGCGAAATGAAGTGTACACCAAGAAATGTGCGGTGCATAAAAATGGGGCTCCCTTGCTCGTCTCCTATCCAGTCTTCGAGTATGTTAACAACTGAAGCAACAACTACCTTAGCCACACTACCAGCTACTGCAGATCTCGACCAGTTCGGACCTAGTTGCGCATCACTACACTTTAGGAAAGACACAAACAAAGATACTTGCCTAGTCCCCACAAAAGATGGCGCTAGTAGTATGGAAACGGCAACAATCGAAACCACGCAATCTAACTATCAGCAACGAGGGAATGACATTGACTGCGAGATTCCCCTAAACAAGAACGAAACAGGAATAAACAACATCATCGCCAGCTCTTTAGACGGACCGTCACCATCGAAATTGCAGGATAAACCGAAACTTAGTATCTTAAGCAGTAATAATTCAAACAAAATTTTGTCTATATCACAAAGGACTTTCCCTTGTTTTAATATATGTCATTATATCTCGACAAACTGTAGCGTTGAACATCTTATCAAACATTTAGACAAAAAAGTGTCAAAGTTCACTAACCAAGATTATTGTTTAATTCTTGTAGGTGAAAATGACTTTAAGATCACTAAAAACTATTATAATTTGGTTGTAACTATCCGTAATGCATTATTGACATTGCAGCATACTAACATTATATTGTGCTTACCCACTTATAAATTTAATGGCCACAGTGATTATTTTAATTCTAGAATAGAACGTTTTAATTCATTAGTTTTTAATCATATAAATACCCTTGACAACGTAACAATTTTTGACTCTAATTTATACTTGACATATGATGAGACCATGTTTTTCAGACGTAGTGGAATACTGAATAACTATGGAATGACAACTATATTTGACAATTTGAAAATACATATACATTCTGATGTTTTTTTTCGTAAATACAATTACACACGACAACAACATACCTTTTACTGAAAATAGCCAATGTAAACGTAGTGATGGTGGATTATTATTCACATATAGACCAGTAAACATTAATATTTTCAAATCATTCAAAAGCTGTTGAAAAGGGACATATATTACTGAAATGTGATGATAAAGTTTTCGATGACCCAGTGGATGTCGCCAACGTTTTAGCAAAACACTTCAACCAAAAGTATCTTAAAGAGGAATATGACAAAAAAATAGCTACAGATTTACTTCAACAGTATTCCCCAAGAGTTGAAAATGAACTTTGCTTTAGACCTTCAACCCCTGATGAGATTACAAAAATCGTAAACAAGTTGGAAAACAAACGTTCATGTGGCTATGATGAGGTCCCTGTCTCAGTTATAAAAACTAATATAAATGTACTTGCGGTTCCACTTTCTTCCTTTTTTAACAAATGTATTGCTGCAGGAATTTTTCCTGAACAGCTAAAAATTGCCAAAATTGTACCGGTTCACAAAAAAAACAAAAAAACTGACCCAAAAAATTATAGACCTATCTCATTACTACCTATAATAGCAAAAATATTCGAAAAGTTAATAAAAACTAGGCTTGTTACACATATTAACTTAAATAATGTTTTAAATAATAGACAGTTTGGTTTTCAAAGGGGAATTGGTACTGGAGATGCTATACATACTCTCGTAAACGACGTTGTTACTAAAATTAATGACAAAATGAAAGTAGCTGGTTTATTCCTGGATTTAAGCTCAGCTTTCGATACTGTGGATCATAATCTGCTTATTGCTAAGTTGAATCATTACGGTGTAAGGGGTAAAGCCTCTGACCTTTTGTCCTCCTACTTGCATAACAGAAAAATGTTTGTAAATATAACAAAAACAGTCAATGGGCATAAAGGAAATTACAGATCTTCGTTATTTAATGTTTGTGCTGGCGTTCCACAAGGATCCATACTAGGACCTGTTTTGTTTATCCTATATACTAATGACCTAATTGATTATATAAGCAATGTTATGATAGATACACAACTCGTCGTTTATGCTGATGACACAAATGCAATAGTTGGAGCAAAAGATATCAAAGACCTAACCGAAAAAGTAAACAATGTCTTAATGCACTTTTACTCTTGGTTTAATATAAACAATTTAAATATTAACAGCACTAAAACTAATATTATATTATTTAAAACGACTGCTCGAAATAGTGATATTTTGGACGTTCAACTAAACGGGGATAAAATTGAACTAGTCAAACAAGCTAAAATTTTGGGGGTACATATAGATGAATCACTAAATTGGAAAAACGAAATATGTGCCATAGATGCATCTATATCTTCTGCATGTTATGCTTTAAGAGCCCTAAGAGACGAAGTTGAAGTTAAGCACCTTCTAAGTGTGTACTATGCTCTTATAGAGGCTAAGCTTAGGTACAGCATAAGTTTATGGGGTAATAGTTACAACTACAACTGCCAAAGAGCATTCATTCTACAGAAGAGGGCTATACGCACCATTGTGCGTATCTCACAAACAGACAGTTGTCGGCCTCACTTCTCGGCTCTTAAAATACTTACGGTACCCAGTTTGTATGTTTTGGTACTCCTAATCAACCTTCAGAAATATTTACATGACTATGAAACAGATGTGGATAGATTAGTTAGAGAAAACACACGCAGAAAAGACCTTAGAATGAAAATAATACCACACTTGAATATAGTTAAGCATAGTGTACAATATAACGCAGTTGTTATCTTCAACAAGCTACCATTAGACCTTAAAAGTCTAATATACACATCTCAGTTCAAATCCAAGTTAAAAGAATTCCTCTTGGACAAATGTCTGTACTGTATAGATGAACTGTGACCATGGTGAAATTAACATACTTAATTATTTAGGTTAATTTCCGCATTGTAACTAAATTGTAGTGATATTTCTCTTTGATTATAATACATGTTGACATTTGTAATGCTACATATTGATTTATTTATTAATTATTATTTGATTGTTTAAATGTTATCTCGACTTTTTAACTATTTTGAATTTGGACATTGTAATTTTCTTATTATTGTATACCTGTTGCATGATCTTGTATGATAAATATTGAATTCTAACACAATTGTAAAATATTGTTTGAGAATAAATAAAATTGAAAAAATTAAATAAAATTGAAAAATTGAAATTTTTCATAGTTGGGCTCACTTTGATTCACGCAGACTGTTTCCAGTGCACGAAATATTGTATTTTTAGGAATTCAAATGTAGGAGTTTTATTGGCTGTAAAGTTTTATTTTTGAATGCCCAACAATCTCCGTTATTTGAGAACCGATTATGAATCTTCCTTTTTTTTACAATGAGGGATCCTTTTTGAATCACTCAAATAAACTTTGTACAAATCGGTTAAAGCATGATATTATTTTCACAATCTTCGAGCGTTTAATGCTCGAAGTTCGAAACACAAAGTTAATACGTATGTAGTGTCAATTCCGCTAATTGTCAGTTTGATCAAGCCGGGATACAATATGGACCGCCCTCCCACCCGCAACAAATATGCACATGCAATTTGCATATAATTTGATACAAATTAACGTTGTATTCTGAAAGTTATTCATAGATTTACTAAACACATTTATTAAACAGTTACACACTTGTAGTCAAGAGACCCAAGAGACTACAGCATGGGGCCCTTCAAAAAGGGAGTTGTAAGGTTTCTAAAGAGTCGGCAACGCGCTTATGATGCCCCTGGTGTTGCAAGCGTTCATAGGTTACGGTGACCACTTACCATCAGGTGGGACGTATGCTTATATGCCAACTAAGTTATAAAAAAAAAGTTTAGCGATGTGGGATACATCTCGTTCGGTACCGCTTCGCGCTCCAAAGGTTTATCATAACAGCTGAAAAAAGTCCACTGCTGAACAAAAGCGTCCCCATGAATGTTCTTGAAGGAATATGCCACAATCGCCACGCTTGTCAGACGGGTTGGCGATCGCAGTAAGACGTAGTACTCAGAAAGAAACTGCTGTCCATCTTCTGGTAGATATTCCCTCGTGTCAACTTCTATGTCGCGCACGGTATACGTTGGAGTGATGATATTCCGATATTCACCACCATCACCACACAGTAGCTCCAAAGGTTAAAGACAATAAATAACATTTCATGTTGCATGGCTACTTAGGGGCTCACATGATTCTGACACTGGATAATTGTGGCTTCCTATTCGCATTTTATGTATTGTACCTATTATTATTAGTAATAGCGGCCCGGTACATGCTTCGCTACGTATAAGGCATAGTAATAAAAAAATATATTATTAAGTTCATTTATTCAAACAAATAAATATTTTAAAATGCCTAAAGATGACGATTTTACACTTATTCAAGACATTTTTAAATTTTCTCTACGTGCAAACCTTCCTTGGACTTCCATGAATAATTCAAGACCAAAATTAGCCAAATCGGCAAAGGCGTTGTTGAGTTACAACATTACAACGAAAAGTGGCATTGATTTTTATATATATATAGATAAGTAATATATTATGTAAGTAATTAGTGGTAGTACTACTATTAAGTAGATACCAATATAAGTCTTAAGTAATCATATTCTAAATTTTTACACCATACACTACCCCTATTCCTATTTCCATGCAATATAGTCCAACTGAAGGTTGTCTGGAAGAGATAGCTGTAAGCGATAAGACCTCCTATTGTACCTTTTTTTAATTATTTGAGATCTTGTAACTATTATGTATAAATGGTGTACAATATAGTGTATTTATCTTATCTTATTACTGCCGACTCGGAATAATAAATAAATTAACAATTTCAATTTACCTTTAAATTTTGATACATTAAACTTAAAAGCATTTAAGGCTCAAGTAAGTTTCATTTTATCTCTATCATTATAAAGGCCAAGTGAAAACTGACTAAATAAATTGTTACCGTAAATTTTCTGTAAAATAAATTTCAACTTCCAGCAAAAATATTATCGCAGGCGGCAGCAATTTGAAGAATGAAAAACATTGAGATATTGTAGTCGTTGCGGAAACGAATTTATATTCTTATGAGCTGTGTAAAAGTTCTCGAAAAGACAGGTTTGTTTACTTAGTTTCTTTCCTTATCCTTCGGGTAGACCATCGATTTTTTTAAGACTATAATAATAATAAGTCATTTATTCTCTCTCACAAAGTACACACAGGTTTACAATTATAATAGCATGATAGCATATGACGAAACTTTGTGAGAGACTGGTGCTTGATGTAGGTTTGATACCTGTATTACAAGTCACCAGTGCCCTCCCGCAGCTATTTCTACTATACATATTACTGGAACAATAAAAAATAATAAAAATTAAATAATCTCCTAATAACACGAATCCCTCCACGTGCTAGTCGTTGGACTAGCACGTGGCACGTCGTATGGATTTTTGACCCTTTACAAGGCAGTAGGTATATTTCTAATTTATTAGTTTTGGACCTTAATTTAAGTTCAAAATTTGGTGGTAACTATATCCCCACTGAAAGGGTTAATTACGACTTTTGCACAAACATCTCTTAATTATATTAGGCAACCTCAAACTAATGACATCTTAGGTACTAGCAAATCCAAACATATTTAAAAGCGGCAATATTACTTTACTTACTTAGAAAAGTTGTCAGGAGTCAGTCAGACTGTTAAACCCGACCACGAACTACAAAAATGTATCTAATTAAGTAATATTTTTCAAATGTGTAATAACTTCGAAGTGTCTCGCCTCGTACTGGGCAGTATATGTAACTTAACGATGTGAGTTCAAAACTATCGGATAAAGTATGCTACCGAAAGTTTTTATTTAAATATTTGAGGAGGTAGTATCACAAAGTATTTATAACTACATTCTTAAAATCAAAACTACCGCGTACTATCATTATCATACCCCAATTGACATTAAGATTATGTGTCTAATTTATTATGGACAGGACAAATCTTTGTGTGGTTATATCAAATCACACAAAAAATTGTCTTGGGCGGGGATCAAATGCACAACCTTTGGCTTAGAAGGCAGGGTCACTAACCAGTAACCAATAGGCCAGATATATTTTTTTACCATACGTATGCAGATAATAAAGCTAAAAACAGTGCGAGTTCGACTCCCACACGATTCCAGTTTCGTATCATCGTAGAAGTTTGTCAGTCGCCGGGCAAGAAACTTGGAGGTTGCACGTTAGTTGTACTTTTTATTTAGTATAATATATTATTGCTTATTTTACCGATAGAAAGTTAAACGGATAGCGGAAGCTTAGTAATAGGTTCCGCTTGCAACCTTCGGGTACCCTAAAAACATTAAAATTCCCTCTAAGCCCCACCTCATAATTCCAATCCGAATTGAATCGCATCCGTTCTACATGGCATAATCGAATTATGTTTTTATATTATCAAACAGTTACTACGGCGTAGGCACTTAACGTTTATACAACGCCGCGTAGCGTACGCACGAACTTTTGTAGCAAAGCTCGTTACGTTTCAGTTGGAAGATCAAGTTATTAAGATAAAGCAAATTGGTAGAAAAGTTAGACACAAGTTTTATTGCGGTGTGGCAAAGTTTTTATATTTGATAACATACAAGTATTGAACTAATGATATTATTTCTTCTGTTGTTACAACACAAAACAATTTTTGTATATGGTTTATGAAAACTGGTGTATTTATAAAGAAACTCATGGTGAACATGGCGACGTTAATCACTTAGTCATAGATGGGTGACCGAAATAATGGTTTAATTTCTGAAGGACTGCGTGCTTCGGGGGACACGTTTAGCTGCCGGTCTCGGTTGTTATCATTACGTTAATTCTGACTCAAGCGTTGCAATGCCGGAACGAATAAATAAGTGAAGGCATAAAACTAATACTCATAGATTATTTAAGTGGGTAAAGATAAGTGTAATGTAAGATCACTCTCGCGTCCATCAAACGCAGATTTGTTTCTTTAAACAGAGGCATGCTTCTACAGAGAAGTTTCTATAAAACTATTTTATATTAATTTATCATAGTTATATATGCAATAAATATAAATTTATCAGAAACTTATTACGTAATCGTTCAACTGGACTAATTTTATATTTATTGCAAATTTTAAGTTTTTATTAATTAAGTCTCAATAGCTAAACTTGAGATGGTCTATATTGAGGTGGACATTTAGGAAGTCATTATTAAAGCTGACCGTTTCTGTATGGCGACGGTCACGCATTAATTCCACTACCGAATCCAATTTGACGGTCACTGTAGCCTAGTTGGTAGTGCTCCTGCCTACGAAGCTGGTGGTCCTGGGTTCGAATCCCGGTAAGTGCAAATATTTGTGTGATGAGCACGAATATTTGTTTCTGAGTCATGGATGTTTTGTATGTATATAAGTATTTATCTATCTATATAAGTATGTCTATCGTCGCCTGGTATCCATAGTACAAGCTTTGCTTAGTTTGGGGCTAGGATTATCTGTGCGAGTCCCTAGATATTATTATTAATTGGGTTCAATTGAGAAGATTAACAGAACAAATTCAGTGTATTATCTACCACCGGCTTACAGACAGCCTAATCGACACAGTAGGTAGGTACTACATAAAACCGAACTGGGCACGTACGCGAATTTAGGTCCAGTTACAGTATTTGTTTTGGAGGTTTACACAATACGTGCTGTATTAGCTTTTTGATATAACAGCAAGGCAAATTAGCAAGTGGGTCACCTGATGTTCGCTAAGTATCTCCTTTGCTCTTAATTTCAAACATATTAAAACGAGATAAGGTTTATAAAACTATCTTCACAGTTAAATTTAGTTTCCTGTGCAAATGTCTCCATACATTAAATGAGTTTGTATTATACGTGAGAGAGTAACATATCTAAGTTAGTACTTTCTGAAATAAGCTTTTTATAATACTGGTACAAAATTTTTTGTTTTTTCGTTTCAAATAGAGAATATATCAACCTTTCAAAGTCGGTAGGTTGGAAAACAGTGCACGGTAGACTGCACTCACTAATATTTATTTAAAGGCTTCTTTTAATCTTTCATTTCTAATTTTTATGCATATTTTGCTTACCTACTTGATTTTTATGAGTGAACTAGTTTTGTGAAGGAATTCATTAGTGCTTTTCTTAAAATTAATATATCATTTTAAAACGCAACGAGCTTCGTGACCTTGGAACAAAACTTATATGAGACCGAAAGCATATCCTATTGGTTAAAAAACATACTTCTAGGGCTACTGACTGCTTATTGACTTGCTAACTCTTTGGAACAATATTTTTGTTCAGTAATCTTTGAATTTAAAACAATACCTAATATAAAAGTTAAATTAATAGCTAGCGTCTTTTAAAGACGGTTTCAAAGTGTATTGTTTAGTGTGCAAATAAAGGTTACTAGGTTAAGTGGACATAGGCTGTGTCCACTTAACCTAGTAACCTTTATTTGCACACTAAACAATACACTTTGAAACCGTCTTTAAAAGACGCTAGCTATTAATTTAACTTTTATATTAGGTATTGTTTTAAATTCAAAGATTACTGAACAAAAATATTGTTCCAAAACCTTAAAGATACGTAGTATTTAATAGATTTATCCATTGCGTAAGTAATTAATAGATTTATCCATTGTAAGACTTAAATATTTTTCTATAAAAAAAAACATTATCTATTAATGACTTCAAATAACTGTGTTTTAGAAAGATGTTTCTATTTAAATAATTAGATATTTCTACAGTTTCTTAAGTCCATATATAATATGATAAAAATAAATAAATAACAATATTTTCACAACCAACACACTGCCATCAGATCCCAAATTAGGCAGCTCCCGTATTGATTCTGAGCAAATGTTAAGAGAATCTATGAGCATTTTACAGTCTTGTATAATGTACGTAAATTATTATCCTTGTGATAGGAGAACGTTGTCGTGCCACAACAACTGTACACGTACGTCAGTGGATACACTTTGAAATTGACAGCGTTTTTATTACACAGGCAGTAATGTTGGATTTCATATGGTAACTGTAACCACAAACCGTGTGTCTAAATATGGCTGCTTACCTGGGTTCTGTCTTAGAACTTATTGCTACTATTTTAATGCTGTAGATATATATCATTGTTAAAATATAAAACCGTATTCTTTATGACTGACTGTCTCGGCCCAGTGGTTGACGTGTGGTCGCTAATAACATGGCGCCCTCATATTCCGGGTTTGATCCCCGTACAGAGCAACATTTATGTGAACAATTTAAGGTTTCGTAGTGTGAGCGGCATCTTTTAAATACTAAAATCACTTTGGCATTCCCATTAGAAAGTAAAATGGCACTAAAACATTTTTTTACACATTTATAAAACTAACCGAAAATAAAACTTATCCAACTAACTTAACCTTAGTAGTGGGTACTGTTCTAATTAGGCTGGCGGTGTCACCACACTGGATGACAATGCTTGGTAATAATGCTGATTGCAACAGACTATATAATAAATAGCTGACTTGTCTGGTGAAGCTGACTAAATGTAAACTACATGACAAAAAAATACATAGGCAACTCTAAATAAGGGCCCAACTCTCCTACAATATTTTTAATTTTAGCAACCGTTCTCAAGATGCTGTTGTTACTGTCTCTTACTGTCCTTAAGATGGATGCGGTTTTTTTGCGGGCGACAGATGAATTATAATAATATTACAAAATGAACAGCAGTAAGCACTTTAAGTACATTAATGCAAGACACGTATAACTATGAATGCAGTTGATTGCGTTCAAGGAGGTAGAAAATCGTAGGGAGGAATTTAAAGTAGGACACGGATTATGCCGTAACCGGGGTCCAATAATTCGGTCCATTAGTCGCAGAATGCTTTAGCTAGAGCTGGTTCATATAGACGACTAAGAATAGTAAAAAATAAAAAGGCTATAAAATAGATTACTTTTACTAGAAATAACACTATGAAGATAGGTATGAAGGTAGGTAGAATTTAAATTAATGATTTTGAACAGACTTTCCAATATTCTAATAATAACAAAACGAGGTTAATCAGTATTTCCCGGTTCTTTTTTAGGGTTCCGTACCCAAAGGGTAAAACGGGACCCTATTACTAAGACTTCGCTGTCTGTCTGTCCGTCTGTCACCAGGCTGTAATTTCATGAACCGTAATAGTTAGACAGTTGAAAAGTAAATGGCAGAATCCGTATCGCATATTTCCTTTGTTGTTCAGCTATATAGTACGACTTGTTAACACAACTAAGGTATTGATTTTAATGGGAACTTGGGAGTAATTAATAAAATCATAAAGAAAATTTCAATGATTTTACGCAGTACGCAGCATACGCAGTTACGTTTACAGAAATTGCCATGTGTAAAATAATATAAATGTCGAAGCTATAATTAATCTATACAAATAAATAAAATTGGAGTGTCTGTTTGTAATATTGAAATGACCGTTTTTTACTACATAAATATGAATATTTATACGGTATATACACCAAAATATCTTTATTTACAATTTTTGTCTGTCTGTCTGTCTGTTTGTTCCGGCTAATCTCTGTAATGGCTGGACGGATTTTGACGGGACTGTTATTGGCAGGTAGCTGATGTAATAAGGAGTAACTTAGGCTACTTTTATTTTCGGAAAAGTATTTTTTTACTAAATAAACTAATTAACACGCGGACGAAGTCGCGGCCACAGCTAGTTATTTATAAATGGGAACAACATTATATATAAATCATATAATTATAGACTTATTTATTATACCTAAGAAAGCACAGTAGTTGCATTATATCGTAATAATTAATGATTTAGAATAGGAACGATTTTCGTCGTCAATATTTTTTTTGTTCAAGGCAATTATTTATTGACAGGCAAAGACACTCTGTCAGGTATTTATTGCTGTTGTTTTGATACATGTCATCAATATAGCAAATTATTTGCAGATATTACGTGAGTTCAGCATCATTTCCTCCGTGCTATAGCACGGAGGAAATGATGCTGAACTCACTGTCGTGAATCCACTGTCAACAGATATATATATCTGTTGACAGTGGATTCACGACAGGACGCTTTATCATTTAATTAAAATGACGAGTTTGCAATGTGTTAATTACAACATTCGCTTGCCCCGACTAAGAAGACAAGCATTATTCGAAGAGAGTGAAGTTCTCAATAAACCCAATGTTGCTTTGTGCTATGTGATAATTATTGTTTGTTACTTATATGAAGATATTCTTAGATGAAGTAACTAAGACTAAGGATAAATTAATAATAATATCAATAAAATTAATGTAGTTACACAAAACTAAGAATCTATTGTTTTATTTACCACCACTCAAAACCTCATATATAATCCCTCGCAACCTCACACAAATGTACACTGGGTTATGAACTATGTAATTAATGGAAATAAAGAACTTTTCATTATTTCAACAATTAATAGTTTTTTGCATCTTCCTGACCTAACTCGCGACCCGGTTAGGGTTTTCGGGGCAGGTTCGGAATAAATCCATGTAAAAGACTATAAAAAGAGCTACAACATTTACTTTATCACCATAACAATGTTAATGTAAATATAATATGTAACAATCTTCATTGGTACACCAGTTAACACTAGCATTTCATTGCCACATCAGTAGACACACTTTGATTTTTACAGTATCTTTATTACTTAAGCAGTAAGAGTGATTTTCGATCTGCAATGTTTCCACGGTCATGGGGTTGACCCACAGATTACCAAACGTAACCTTAAAATAAAACTGGCTATAACTTTTATATCCCAAGTTCTAAAAATCTAAGAAATTAAAAATGCCTTTTCTATCACATTAACCACCAATTAAAACATAAAATATCCCGTTACACGAAATTTTACTAGCGGTACAAAAGTCCCATACATTCTTGCCGTTTGCCTTTTAACAGATGATGTATTTCTGTTGCCGCTATAGCAACAAATACAAAATAAAACAAAAATAAAAAGCAAAATAAAATAAATATTTAAGGAGGCTCCCATATAACAAACGTGAATTTTTTGCTCGTTTTTATAGATAATGCCACGGAACCGTTCGTGCGTGAGTCCGACTCGCACTTGACCGGTTTTATCTCTTGATGAAAATGAATATTATATTTATACCTACTACCTTTTGACCGCAACATCGTCCTATTGGTTGCCTATGGTTTAGCACTTCCCCCTTGTGTTGGAAACAAAAAAATACACATTTTCAATGTTCATATAAAATTAGATTTTTGACTATTGTAAGACTATTTTATTTCTCGTTTGGTAATATGATTACACTTTAGTCTCCAAAATTTAATTATAATATTAGGTACTTCTAATTTGTTGTATAGTAAAATAAGATTAGAAAAGAGAAGATGGATGAACGATCTATGCATTCTACATAAAATTATAAACGGCCCTATGGATAGTCCTCTCATAAGCCAGTTAAACTTTAAGGTTCTAACCAGATCCGTGCGTACTCCACAACTGTTTACTCTACCTTCTATTAATAATAAATGTTTCTCAAAATAGTCCAATACTAAGAATGTGTAGACAGTACTCTAAAGTTCATATATTTCATCAAAGCTATAATGCAGTCAAATTATTTTTAGCTTGTCATTTGCTCAAAATAATTTATGTATATGTATTTTTTTTTTTTTTTTTTTTTTTTTTTTAGGGACTAGTCCCTCCCTCTTACCCACCACTGCAACTCCTGTAAGCCAGGATCAACAGTGGCACACAATGAAATGACACTGAGCGGTGAAGCTCAGGCATGTCCCGGGGAATGGCTTTAACTGTCTTGGTTCCCGCAACGAATTTAATCAGAAAGAAGAAAAGGAGGAGTTAGAAATGAATAGTTCCACTTCCCTCCAGAGCAAAGCGGGAGACAGAATGATATAAAGAGGCTATAGCCTCATTAAACGAGAGAATTGCAACTAGAGAAGCCAGCTGCAAGAGCACCAAGGATTAATTTAAGGGTCCTAAGTGAGCTGTTATATTTGATTCCAATAGTAGGTATGGCAAAAGCGCTTAAACGCACGGAAGTTGTTCCTTGTTGCTACAAGATCCGTGTAATAAACTACTCCAGATATTGGTTGCAAGCTATTTAACATAATATCACGCTGATTTTGCCAGAGATCACATTCCCAAAGTATGTGGTGAGCGGTTTGTTCATATTCGTTACAGGAAGTTGAGCACAGACAGATTGGTGAAGATACTAATTTGAAACTAAACAATTTACTTTTAAAATTGCCGTGTCCGGTAAGAAATTGTGCAACACAATGGTCTATGATTAGCCAAGTTTTATTTAACCGTTCGCGTATGTCCGGAAAGAACTGGTGCAGATGGCGACCCTTGGTTGAGGTATTCCATCTACATTGCCATTCATTTAGCAGTTCGTCATTTAAGTTAGCAATTGGCATAAATAGCCTGGATATTTTAGCACGGTCGCGTAATGATAAGAAATCATTATTTAAATTTTCTCGCGTAGAATAATACATCGCTGCTCGTCTTTGAACCTCAAGATCAACCGGAAGTACACCCGCTAGTACAGGTAGGGCCTCTGTGCTTACTGTTCTATAGGCTTTACACAAAAATATCAACGCCAACCTTTGGCTTTGTAGTAATTTACGGCGAGCAGCTCCGATGGTAGCCCTATCAGCCCACACAGGCGAGCCGTAGCATATACACCCAAGATAAGTGGCTCCGTAGATGATTCTAAGAGTATTGAAAGAGAGGCCCCAGGTTGCCGTTGATATCCTTGTAAGTGCAAAAAAGTTTCGCTTAGCCTTTTCTCCAACTGATTTAATATGTTCTATAAACGAGAAGTTCTTTTCTAAAACTAAACCCAAATAACACGTGGATATCTTACGTTTAACAGTAACATTATTCAGTTTTACGCTCGGGGGAGATTTTAGTTCACCCTTCAGAAGGAGTTGGTAGGTTTTATGGGGAGCAAATGTAAGGCGATTTCTTTTACCCCATTCACTTATCATACTTAAACAAGTTTGAGCCAGATTTTCCAACTCTCTCCTGGAGTCACCCTGTATAAGTAAGAGGCCATCGTCGGCATATGCCGTTAGAGAGCAGCGTGATGGCAAGGGCAATGTCAAGAAATCATCAAAACCCAAGTTCCAAAGATACGGCGCAAGCACGGAGCCCTGGGGGCAACCCATGGTTAACGATTTAGTGACTCTGTAGTGACCAAGCTTAAGAGTTGCAGAGCCATGTACAAAATAAGATGTGATTATCGAATATATATTACTGTAGCAACCGCGTAACTTCAGTTTTTGTAACAAAATTGGCCACCACGTGTTATCAAACGCCCCTGAAATATCTAGGAATATGGCCAAAACGTATTTACATTCGGACGAGTTTACAGTTTTCCTCACCGAGATAGCTGCGTCTACTGTCGATTTACCCGCAGTAAAACCAAATTGATTACCATGAAATTTTGGTCCTCCTGGTAGCAATCGCGGTACGATAAGTCGTTCTAGAAGCTTGCCTAAGGAAGGCAGTAACGTTATTGGTCGATATGACTTAGGGTCCTCAGGCAGTTTATCACCATTTTTCGGTATAATACGAATAAAACCGTTGCGCCAGGTACGCGGAAAAGTCCCTTCAGATATGCAACGATTAAAAACTTTTAATATTAATTGACCGGATTGTTGATGTATGATGATGTATATGTATATAAAGAATAATATTCAGTTTTCTGTTAATTAGTGTATTTTAAGTATTGTAATAATCGTACTAGTTATATAGTCCTTTCAAACTCCTAGTTTTAAATCACAGAATTTTGGTAATTTTTAAATGTTGTGTACAGATATAATTGGACCTCAGATTTAACAGTGTTATAAGAAAATGATATTATTAATTTGTTATTAGTCTGAAGTCTGTTTCTGTACCTGTGAAATAAAATAAAATTTAAATGATCGACGCACTACTAAATTAAATAATACTAAAATTTAAAACTGTCACTAAAATGTACTTGATTTACTCAAGTTAAGTCACTTTAAGAAACACTTTATTGTAATAATCTACAGAGACCAATTATCACATTTGGAGAAGAGTGAAGTGATCATAACGTTTGACTATTGTATCTAAATAATTAAATTTCAGCTCATTTTTCTAATCCTGGGATTTCTGGATTTCTACAGTTATTACCGGAATTGGATAGATCTGAGAGTGTAGTTGATTGTAAAACCAGGACACTGTAACTCGGATATTAGGTGTGTAGCATCAGTAGGTCACCTCTAAATCTGTTGTCCCTTATAAAGTGCATTAGTAATAAGTAAGATAGCGTCAGCTTCTCAACCGAGGCCAAAATTTCTCATATTGTATTCGCTATATCCTCCATAAAATCATCATCCATGACTTTTTTAACATACAGACACTCATGAATAATATTAGGAATACTTACCATAATGGCTGTTCCATTATTCGTTTTGGTAACGTAGTAGATTTTTGTTTATGAATGAGCTGAGTCTCATATCAAAATGTCATCATAATCAAGGTCATACTTACGAGCACCTACACGTTGGATGGTTAGTACAAATGTGCTATATTACTAGTGTAATTTGTCTAAATAAATAACCCACATCTATATATATAAAAATCAATGCCACTTTTCGTTGTAATGTTATAACTCAACAACGCCTTTACCGATTTGGCTAATTTTGATCTTGAATTATTCGTGGAAGTCCAGGGAAGGTTTGTACGTAGAGAAAATTTAAAAAAGTCTCGAAAAAGTGTAATATCATCATCTTTCTATACTCCCATATACAAACAATTTGTACTAATACCTACTTAAAAGCGTAGCGAAGCACGTACCGGGCCGCTAGTATTATATACTTAGTAATGTGAAAAAAAGGTTGCCCCGCTGAGCTGATGAACTCGAACCGAGTCTTGAGGATGGTAGGTGAACGACTTGATTAAGCCCGGTTGGAACGTTCACCGAGCTACATGTTGTAAGGGTTCGGTAAGCCGATCTATTGGGGGTGTTACCTTTTATTTACATTCATCTGCTTTCGACTGCACGTGTGGCGCAGCGGCTAAGACAGTCGCCTCGCCTCTTCGTGTCGCGGGTTCGAGTCCCGCGCCGGACAACTATTTGTGTGACCCATAAATAGTTGTTCTAAATCTGGATGTAATTTGTGTCCGTCTGTTATATGCTTGTAAAGTAGTGCGGGCGTTGTCTTTAGTGCAAATATTTGTGTGATGAGCACGAATATTTGTTTCTAAGTCATGGATGTTTGCTATGTATTTAAGTATTTATATATCTATATAAGTATGTATATCGTCGCCTGGTACCCATAGTACAAGCTTTGCTTAGTTTGGGGCTAGGATGATATGTGTGACATTGTCCCTAGATATATTTAAAAAAAAAAAACAAAAAATATCTATAGTAACATAGTCTATTATCTATATTGCTACTAAGTCTCTATGGATACAATGGTCTGAAAATAAATGAATTTTATCTGATTTTATTTAGTTTTTATAACGATATCACTTCTCATTAGTCGGAGGAGTCGTTCGTAATCGTGGAGCGTTTTAAAATTGTAATAAAGTTTAAATCGCAACTATTACCTACTTTGCCTGTGGCGTGATTGGTAAATGCTTGCTTTGAACGCCGCAAGTCGTGGGTTCGATTCCCACCCAGGCCAGATATTTGTGTGTTTGAACATGTCTGTTTGTCCTGTGCCTGGGTGTAATTATCTATATATACATATGTATGTATTTACAAAATAAATGTAATATATGTAGTATATCAGTTATCTGGTTTCCATAGTACAAGCTCTTCTTAGTTTGGGTTCAGATGACCGTGTGTAAATAATATCCCGGGATATTATTATTATCTACATAGCTACTAGCACTCTATAGACACACTGGTCTGAAAATAAATGATTTTTATGTTATTTTATTTTTCATTACGATATCACCTCTCACTAGACTGAGGAGTCGCGTAGTCGTTCGTAATCCTCGAGCTTTTTAAAAGTGTAATATACGAGAATTATATATATCGCAACAACCTATTTTATCAGTTTTTGTACAGAGACGTGTGCATTATATAATTATTTGAACGCGAATGTGAAAAACTACCGAAAAACGCTATATAGTTAGTTAATATTACGAAGGGGACATTATTTTGCACCAACTCATTGCCGAGAACTGTGAAACTCTCGGTGGCTGGCTGTTATTGATCCGAAAGCCAGTTGCAACTTGCAACGTATTTTTGTTATATTTGTTGTGTACATTAAATACTGTGTTTTCTTTCTGTAAAGTATGTATTGCTTGTATGTGGGGTTACGAATAGGGATGTATCTCTACCTTACCTTGATACTTAGTGTTTTAGTATAAAGGGCATTATACTAAAAAGCGACGTATCATTCTTTAAGTTAAAGAACAAAGCGACTGAAAAATTACCTCAACTTTACATAATTCATGCTCTATACAACATTTTATGTAGTATTTTTAAGTTTGAGTATCACAGATAATGAGGTCCTGGGATCTGATCCTGGGTCTGGCCAAAAGTGTTACTGAACATTTATAGCAACAAAAACACCTATTAGCAGTCCGAAGTCTGAAGTTGGCCTCGGAGAGCACTTAAAGCTGTTTGTACCCCGGCCGTATCGGATAGTCGGATTATGAGAGTGAAGGAATAGAGAGAGCACCCATTCTTGCGCACATATTCCTGTACTACAATACGTCCAGCATTGTTGGCTAGTCTCCGTTGCGATTGACCACCCAAAATCGGCCAGGAGCACTATTAATATCAGTATGATTAAAGCTGTTAGAGCTCATTGGGAAGGGGTGATGGGTGAGTATTGCGTTACTGATGCTCCTAATATTAGAAGGGCCAAAGGGCTACGGTAACCACTTGATGTAAGGAGAGCCGAGGCATGCGGCTTCGGAATAGTTTCTGACTCAAAATTATCGTAACGCGAAGGTTCATTCATCCTTTTCTTTCCCTTTTATGCTATCTAGTATTTACTAGTTGACTAGATAGCATAAAAAGGAAAGAAAAGGATTGGGAGCATGATCTAACCTTCGGGTTACGATCGTTTTGAGTCAGAAGTTAGTCTACAGAAACATATGTTTTTGATGTATAAGACATCCTCTTAGATCACAATTTATTAGAGCTATTTCAAAATCTGTACTTGTGAATATAAGGTTCTATAAAAACTTTGCACTTTGTTAATGGAGTCTCTTTGTCGTGCTTTGTTTGAAGAACCTGTTGATGCACGGCTTTGAATAGTCAGTTACCTACTCATTCAGAGCCACTACAGATGTAAGTGCCAAGTTAGGTGAGATGAGTTGTTCATTTGCTAGCCTTAGGGGTGATTAAAAGATTGGTCATCCGTTGAAATCCGCACCTACTTACTAAAAGTCAGATTTTACGAGCCTCCCAGTAGTATAGCTTAACAACGATAATAATAATAAATTAATAAGATTTATCCTTGGCCAGGTTAATTTTTGGTACCTTTGTTCCATGAAACAAACAAACGTAACGTTAATCTAAACTAAACGTATCTATTCAATTTTAAATAGTTTGGTAAATAATATTATCCTGGGATATTATTCACACACGGACATCTGATCCCAAGTGAAGCAGAGCTCGTACCATAGAAATCAGATAACAGATATATTACATATACTACTTTTCTGTTGTAAATAAATACTTATATAGCACAAACAGACATGTTCATGCACACAAATATATGTCCTGGGTGGGCATCAAACCGTGAGCTGTGGCGTGAAAGATCAATCACGCGAACCGGCCCGTCACCAATTAAGAAAAATACATGCGGTACAGTATTTGGGGACTGCCGATAGAACTGAAAACTATTTTGTTTCATTTCTCATAGTGTGTATTTGATCCGAGTAGCGAGTGGAAGATGCTACTTCCCACCTTTGGGCGGTAAAGACTCATAGTAATTACTTCCCTCCCTATTTTTTTATTTTATTTGGGAAAATTACAGTGTCAATTATCTAAGGTAGTCTAAAATAAGGATAACTTAGGACTATTTAATTTTTGGAAGGAATAGATTTTAAAAATAGAACTTAATTTGGAAATCTCTTCCGTCTTACTAAAAATCGATCAGGTCACGTGTCCTAATGCGAGTTTAACATTTTATACCCATCCCATAAAAGTGTACGATACCGCTAAAGAAGTTTCTACTTCAAAAATCATTTTTGTCTAGATATCTTGACTTGATTGACTGCACGTGTGGCGCAGCGGCTAAGACAGTCGCCTCGCTGCTTCGTGTCGCGGGTTCGAGTCCCGCGCCGGACAACTATTTGTGTGACCCATAAATAGTTGTTCTGAATCTGGATGTAATTTGTGTCCGTCTGTTATATGTTTGTAAAGTAGGGAATATAATCCCTGTGTCGCGGACACAGGGATTATATTCCCTACAAATACAAAAACTTTTTATTGTGGTCCATAGGTCAAAAGTTGTGTTCAGATATATATTATGTTCAGCTATGTCCAGCCATTTAGGCGTACAATATTTATTTAATTACAGTATCCCTAATGCGGGCGTTGTCTTTCAAAAAGCATAAAGCAAAGCATAAAGCTTCTCATTTGATGACTGTATAATCTGTGGGTAGTATGAACCAAGCCCGATATCAGACACCTGTAAATGGTAGTGTAGACATACACATTGTCTGTAGTCCCGACAATATCGACCCGTCCGGCGACCGTTGCGCTGCGATACGTACGTTCCTACAGATGTACAACACAATGCACCGAATACATGTCTATGGTTCAGACCAGACGGCGTGTATGTACACATTTATTTTAAAGTTTTAAGGGAGTTCGTCATAGAGGTAGAACTATCTAGCAATAATAATTTCAGATTTGTCGACCTTAACTGTTATTTAAAACCCATTGCTTGTCGTTTTTCCGTACTGAAGAATTCCTTATTTCTTATAGCAGTGCCCCGCGGTTTTACCCGCGTTAAATTTCATAAATTATCATAGCTCCTCCCCCGTAGGTGATAGCGTGATAATATGTAGCCTATATGTTGACCCGACTTCTTAGTAATATTCATGCCAAATTTGAAGTAAATCCATGCAGTACTTTTTGAGTTTAGCCCGGACATTCATACAGACAAACAGACACACAGACAAAAATTCTAAAAGCTATATTTTTGGCTTCGGTATCGTTTGCAGATCACGCTCCAAGAATCCTTTAAAAAAAAATTCAATGTACAGTTTTGACTTTCCTAGGATTTTATTATATGTATAGATTAATAGGTACCACAAATAAATGTCTAGTAATCAAATCGGGCGTTATGAAACAGAACAATAAATGCTATGAGGCATAGCCTATTTTCTAGTAAGCATCAAACATTTTAAAAAATCTCTGTTTTGGAGGAATAAATAGGAGACAACGGTCTTAACTTCGGTTATTATGTTGTTTTCCTTTACATAAGTATGCGAGTAGAGCGAGACACACAGCTTTATAGAAAAGTAAAGGCCTAAATCAAATACTAACCCAATGGATCGGTTGATCCTATTGCATTAAAACTACAAATATATAGTTTCCACTTTATATTAAATGCGCCCAGGAGCTGTTTTTGTTTTGTGTTGCATGGTCGCAGTTCAATCGTAACCTACTTTTCTAGTAATGAAATACGCCCAAGTAAATAGTATATTACGGTTCACAAGCATTCAACAGTTCATAATCTCCCTACACATGGCATGATAGATAATAATCTTACATTACAAATATCTTAAATCTCTACAATGCACATGTATGTACAGAAAATGTTGTTTCTTGCAGTGTATATTCTTTAAATGAATTCACTTAATCATTGTCAAAAAGTATACGTGACCGGTAGGCTTAAATCGTTTATATACACTTTTAAACTTTCGCGTATCATAATTATATATAGACATTGTTAACAGGTTAACGCGACTAACCTTATTAGTCATTTTCCCGACGCGACGTATCGACCAAGTTGCATTGATCGTGGTCACGGGATGACTGTCCGATGATGTACCGGGTCATCCCGTGACCACGAACATCGGACGTTATATGAAATTTCATTTTGCTTTAAAATTTTAAAAAATACAGTGTTAGAGTACTATAAATGAGTACTGGCTTACTACTAAATAATACTTTCAATATACGCATTAGCCATCCAGACTTCGAATCCAGAGGAGTAAGTGTAATCCCCATACGGGATAAATCTTTGTGTGATGGAAGAGCACGATTATTTTTTCTGTGTGGGTATAATTCTAAGAATATAATACTCTTTATTGTTCGCACTCAAACAAGATAAATACATCGGACACAATTTGCACAATGGGCGGACTTATCAAATTAAGCGTATTCTTCCAGACAACCTTTGGATGAATGGGAGCTCTAATTATAATTGTATATTCCGTGTCTGGGTGTAATTTTTTATTTAAGATGTGTTAATCAGTTGTCTAGTTGCCATAGTACAGGACTGCCTCGTTGGTCTGGCGGTAGCGTGTTCAACCGCAGATAACGAGGTCCTGGGATCAAATCCTGGGTCGGGCCGAAAGTGATTTTGGGATTTTTCTGTAAAACGAAATAATCTTAATATCAGCCCGAAGTCGGGGAGTTGGCGGTATTATACCCCCGTGCCTCTGAGAGCACGTAAAGCCGTCGGTCCTGTACCTGACCTCTTTCCGGTCGTGTCGCTAGTCGTCCCATCGGATCATGAGAGTGATGGAATAGAAAGTGCTCCTGTGTTTGCGCACACACTTGAGCCCTACAATATGTCCCGCGCAGATGGCTAGTCTTCTTCTTCTAGTCCTTTAAGACTGGCCGCCGTGGCCGGATCTCGGCTAGGAGCACATTATTATTATTATAGTACAGGATCGGCCTGGTTTCGAATCAGATAGCAGTGTGTTAGTTGTACTAAGATATTTATTTGTTTATATTGGGAACGCACCAATTAAAATCAATGCCACGTGAAAATATTTTATGACCTTACATTTAAGTACATAATTACTCAACTCCGATCAGATCAAACTAACCCTTACATAATTTTTTAGTTCGTTAAAACATTCTAAGTTAGAATCTGTTAGATTTAAGTGCAGTTAAGCATGAAAGTTTTAATCGGTAGCTGCGACCGGCGGGTCGATAGTTCCGCGCTGCGAACACCTACCGCCTTCCTGCCGCCTGTATTCTGTGAGATTTTATTATATATACAACATGTAACTTAATTAACGCACATCCTGAAAATAGTTTGTTCGGAATCGTTAACTGAATCGATTTATTATCATTTTCAATATAGATAAATTTTTATTCCAAAATAATTAAAACTACGAAAATTATTGTCATATTAACCCTGTACAGACAAAACAAATTGAAATGAAACGTAAGTATAAAAATAAATAACAATGCATATACATGTTTAATTAAAAATTCAGTGTATTTATTACGATTACAACATAATATTCTAATTGGGGTGTCTGAGGGTGTGCGTTAATTACGTTACATGTTGTATAGTATGCACAATATAATCTAGACCTTTATAAGAACAATCTAATAAAGGATTCGTGATGAAACTCAATATACTGATATGTGATTCATCATCATCATCATGATGCATATGTCAGCCAAAGTACGTCCACTGCTGGACAAACCCCTCCCGTCGAATGGGGGATTATGCCATAATCGCCACGCTTGGCAGACGGGTTGGCGATCGCAGTTTGATGGTCATTGTTCACGAAAAAAGCCTGCTGCCCGTTCTCTGGTAGGTTGGACGATTTCTACGCCCCCTACGAGATGAGGTGGGGTGACGATATTCTATGCCGCTACCACACAGCAATGTGATTGATGTCTGATATGTGATTGATGTTATGCAATACAATTTATTATTTGACAACGTTGCCATTGAACATTGTTTACGGGCTGGCAGCCCGTGAACACGGTCAATGTAATGCAACTTGGTCGAAACGTCGGCAAATAACGATCTATCATAATTAAATAAAAATAATATATATACATATAATAAGATTGTAGGAAAGTCAAAACTGTACATTGAATATTTTTTTAAAGGATACTTGGGGCGTGATCTACAATAGATATCGAAGCCAAAAATATAGTTTTTAGAATTTTTGTCTGTTTGTCTGTATGTATGTCCGGGCTTAACTCAAAAAGTACTGCATGGATTTACTTAAAATTTTGCATGAATATTACTAAGAGGTCGGGTCAACATATAGGCTACATATTATCGCGCTATTACCTACGGGGGAGAAGCTGTGATAATTTATAAGTTTAACGAGGGTCAACCCGCGGGGCACAGCTTGTAATATTAAATAATGTGTATAATTATTTAAATTGTTTAAATGTGATAGATACCATATGTGATATAACTAAAAATTATAATATTTAGTTCTTGTGTTTTCTATACCAACTTTGGCAAACGAGCGTATCTTTTGTTTTCCTTATTTTGTATTAATGGTGCTGATTTCAGGATTAGGGATTTTAAAAAACATGTGTTTTGCACATATTATACCAATCGACAGCCCTTTATTATGGAGCATAAAACATTAAGAGTTAGAAGTAAGCACGTAAAAACGCTTAGAAAACTGTCAAACTACAATTTTGATTCTACTGTAAAGACACGCTTGGGTTGTCGCCCATCTATGGACAGACCGGGAGTCCAGTTGCTTAACCTCGCCGATCACTTACGGACTAGATAGAGCGAGATTCAGCAATAAATGATTTGATTGATTGATTGATTGGTATCCAGCTCTATCTAGTCCGTAAGTAATCGGCGAAGTGGTTTAACTTCTAAGGGGCACGTTAAGCTGTCGGTCCTGGTTGTAGTCATTAGACAACAGTTGTTAAGCCATGTCAGAGGTCTACTGGGCGGCTTGAACAACTCTGACACTAGGGTAACCACTGCCCATACCATAAGTAAAGTAAGTACATGGAATTGTAGAGACTTAACTACATATTGTAATATAGCGGAGGCTGTACAATGAGTTTCCAACGGTTTTCCCAAGAGGGGGCACTCTACAACATGGGGCACTTCAATCACTTCATAATTTGCAGCCTCGGCAATGCTTGTATATATATAGCCCAGTGTGTTGCAAGTGTCCGTAGGTAAAATGTACAGATGCCAGCACTTCAAGCTACCCCAATCTGTCAAATTTCCCCAATTGAAAGTGAACCTTATGGTTTTGTGATAAAGTTGATACTCTATAAAAGAAATTTCTCTTCGTCTGTATCCAATACTATAAATTAGGTGGGGTAGGGTTATCTTACTAAGTTATCAAACAGACATAGCATAAGTATATAGTACTATTACCAAGTTTTGACTTTTCAAGTAATAATAATAATAATGTCCTCCTAGCCGAATTTCGGCCACGGCGGCCAGTCTCAATAGAGATTAGCCATCTGCGCGGGACATATTATAGTGCACAAGTGTGTGCGCAAACACAGGAGCACTTTCTATTCTATCACTCTCATGATCCGATGGGACGCCTAGCGACACGACCGGAAAGAGGTCAAGGTACATACCCGAGGGCTTTACGTGCTCTCCGAGGCACGGGGGTATAATACCGCCAACTCCCAGACTTACGGCTGATTTGAAATTTTTCTTTTTCCGGGGTTTGAACCCAGGACCTCGTTCTCTGCGGGTGAACACGCGGCACACCGGGTACACACCAACGAGGCAGTCTGTGACTTTTCAAGTACAAAGCGCGCTTCATGGCCGACAGTTTTAATTCAAAATGCAAATATTTATAATTTTTTTAGATTAAGCTAATTGTGAGGTATTAATGAGAAAAGTGAGTAGTAAATGTAGTTTAAATTTAAATATTTGAATTAATATTCAGTAATCCTTTTAGTTTTCTCCAGTAATATGATAGACGAAACAAAACAAAATAAACGTACAGACGCCAGCACATCAAGCTACCCCAATCTGTCAAAGTTCCATAATTGAAAGTGAACCTTATGCTTATGTGGCAAAGTTGGAAACTATAAAAGAAATTTGACAGTTTAGGGTACCTGGATGTGCTGGCGTCTGTACGTACTTACATACAAAACCAAAACAAACAGCGTTAACGCTGCAGACTTATTTGCATAAAATCTCGTCTAGCCTAGTCTAGACTGCGGCGGTGAACCAAGTTTATGGCTTTGTTTAAAACTGTGAACTTAATCCCAGTTCTTGAACTTTTTAAGGATAATGTATGTACCTATTATGGTATACTTAAAATGAATTTTAATATTTTATTTACAAGAGGGTCAACGGCGGTGCCTAATTTCCGCTAAAAATATGCACATGCATGGTGGACAAAGTCAATAAGCAATTGACATGTTCTGGACTGGACCTTGGACTGGACCTGGAGGATTAAACATGTGATTGAATCAAACCGGGGTGTGATTAGCACTTCCCTCTTGCATGGTTAAAATATGTACCGCCGTACATAGAATCTCTGCGGCCGCCACGGCGCCATGTGTAAGGCGTCGGTCACGAAGTCAGCGTAGGCGGGGCGGCGGCGATGGCGACGCGCGGCGCGGCAACTCTGAACCCGGTCTGAAAGCCAGCGGGCAGACCACTGGCAAAAAAAAGAACTACAACTCAACACTACGTCAATGCAGACGTACGCCGCTGTCTTCGAGGCCAGGGGGCTACCGACTAAGTCGCCGAACATTTTCGTATCGTTCAACGTTTTCGTCATCGGCGTTCAAATAGATGAAGGCTTAATAGTACTAAATCATTCGTTCTATCGGTCATTGACTATCGATTTGAGACCATTTATGACGTCACATGTGTTCATGGAATATCGATTGATTAAAAATTGATTTAAGTCATTTCACCAAGCTCCCCCATCTGTCAAATTTTCCCAATTGAAAATGAACCTTATGCTTTTGGGATAAAGTTGAAAATCTATAAAAGAAATTTGACAGATTGGGGTAGCTGGATGTGCTGGCGTCTGTACCCTATACTTCAAATAAGGTGGCATTTGTTATTTTACCAAGCTATCGAACAGACATAGCTTCAGTTTATAGTACTATTACCAAATTTTGACTTTTCAAGTACAAAGCGCGCTTCATGGCCAACTGTTTTACTTCAAATTGCAAATAATTATTTTTAACCTTTATTTATTTGAACGCCAATCACGAAAACGATGTTCGGCGACTTAGCCGGTAGCCCCCCCTTCCATACAAATCTATGCATTGAAAAGCGCCGCTTCTCGCACCGCCACTGGCTCGCCCCCGCTGATTTCGTGGCGGTGGCCTAAGGGTACATGCTCATTCAAGGGCGACTAATACAGCAGGACCGCGGCGGCGCGGCGGCGGCGCTACGGTGCCGCTGTAGCTGGGCGTAATGTGTAAACGGCCTTAGTAACCATTCTAAGGCCGTTTAATAGGTATGGAAGGCTAAGAACACTTAAAGGACATGTACAAAAATGTATGGACCAAAAACCCAGAATCGACAGGAATGAAATGTATACCAGTGGATTGACATTGAAATATAATATAATGTTACCAAGGGGGCAACCCTGAAATCGTTATAGTATAGGAGCTAGGAGCAAAATAAAATAAGAAAAAAAATCGTTTAAAACAATAATAAAATAAGTTACGTCATGTTGTGGCTTAATATGACGTTGTTTTAATGTTGTATCACTTGTGATAATTATCATCAACACATTTCACAAGCAACAGCAACGTAATAACAACATCATATTAAATCACAACATAACAAACACTCTGTTTTTAGCATATTTTTTTTCTTTTGGCCCATAGATACTACAATCGTGTATCTGTGTGTATTATTGGTAACTAGCTGTGCCCCGCGGAAAACCGCGTTAAATTTTATAAATTATCATAGCTCCTCCCCCGTAGCTGATAGCGTGATAATATGTAGCCTATATGTTGACCCGACGTCTTAGTAATATTCATGCAAAATTTGAAGTAAATCCATGCAGTACTTTTCGAGTTTAGCCCGGGCATACATACAGACAAACAGACACACAGACAAAAATTCTACAAACTATAATTTTGGCTTCAATGTCGTTTGTAGATCACGCCCCAAGTATCCTTTTAAAAAAATATTCAATGTACAGTTTTGACTTTCCTACGATTTTATTATATGTATAGATTCTGTGGCTTAAGATTGCAAATATAAAAATAATTGGTATAGTATAGGAGCTAAGAGCCATGTTGTGGGTGAGAATATCGTTGTTAAACATTTATTTTCATAATGTAAGTCTTATTGTGATAAGTTCTAATGATATTTCCTATAACAACAACGACATTCTAATCCACAATAACTTGTATTACACATGAATGTTCTAGCAAAAGAAATACTCTAACTTTTACACTTATTTTTGTTCGCTCATAGATACTACAATTAACATACTGTGTGTTATTGGTAATTATGTTGCTTTGGATAAAAAAAAATCAACAATTATTATCATAAAAACTTTATTGCCCAAATAATCAAAGAAAATACAGTTTGGAACTATACACAAACTATACACGAACTAAAAAGTCATTGCAGTCATCAGACCTAGCCACCCTGTCATCAGAGTTTATGGATTTCAAGATGTTCTTTCTTAACACAATCAAGCATTTCAGGGAACAACTGCACCTTCTTTCTCTTGGGTTGGATCGTCATGAAACAGTCATGAGAAGAAAGACTCTTTTGCTCCATGGAGTGCCTGAGAAGCCTGATGAGAAGTTACCAAGCACCACTATCAATGTATTAACCAACCATATGCAGTTGACAGATATTGAAAGCAAAGATATTGAGACTTGTCACCGTCTGGGCACCGGCTCAAAGAAACCTCGTCCTATACTCATCCGTTTTCGTAGCATGGAGCATCGACATCTGGTTTGGGACAACAAAAGAACCCTGAAGGGCAGTGGCTTCACTATCTCGGAGTTCTTAACACAGATAAGACACCTTGTTTTCATTGCTGCACGCAAACATTTTCAGATGAAGAACGTTTGGTCATTCTCTGGTAATATAATAATTCTGACACCAGGAAATTCTCGTCGGAAGATTGAGACGATGAGAGAACTTGAAGCGTTGATTTCCCAGTTTCCAGAGAGTGCGTCTCCCCCAGCTGCCGAACAACCAGCTACATCTGCAATTGCCGAGGCCCCTAAAGGAGCAAAATCACGTAGAACACGACGTAATTAATCAATGTCTTTTCTTATGTTGATATCAACATCTGTTATAATCTCTGTTCTCCTGCATTCAGTCGTATATTACTGATAAAGCATTCTTCACTTCACTGTGGGTATGTAATATTATTTCACCTGTCCAATTACCCTTTTCTTTCTTTATATTCGATAACTTTGTTTTATATTAAGAGGCCTATTACAGTCCACTAGTCACACAAAACATAAACGGCCGTTTTTGTTACAAATGCACGATTTAGCTAAACAGCTATATTTCAAGTGTTGACAATGTGTTATAAAATTACGTTATTGCTTTTTCTACAGTAATAATAGACCACATTTTGTATTTTTGATTCTATTTACGAGTTATGACATTTTTTCGATTGGCGGCGCTAGTGGACTGTAAAGCATAAATGAAGGCATTTATTTACTTTCTGTAGTTTGACATTTAGATTGACAGCCTTTCGTACTGACAAGTACGTTTTGTTGTTAGTAGTACTACTTTCTTTTATTAGTACATTGTGGTACATCTTGTGCAAACAATGTTTATGTTTAATTAAATTCTTTAATTTTTTATTTAATATTACGTCACGTTTAGCTATTACTAGTATTACATGCCTACCAATTGTCTGATGTAAAATGTGGATGTGAATGTTTGTGTGTATAGAATGTTAAATTAATTTATTTGTCTGTATATATATTTCATAAGTTAAACTAGTAAAAGCAATTTCTTCTATCTTACCAGCGAGTGGGAGAGTTTAGTAACCGTCATACACTTGTTGTTGTTTTTATATATAGGTATACATATATTTATTTATTTTTATGTTTTCATATTACCTATATATATTTTATTTTTTTGACTTTATATATTTATTTATAGGTACATTAAGAATAATATCATGAACCTAGATGATAGTTTTTTCTCATGTAACTCATCTTCAGACAGTTTTATCAGTGCAGAGAGTGATCATTCCACAGTATTGACGTTGCATGATCAGTTGTCCTCTATCCAATCCAATTACAGTAAAAAATTTAACGTTGCTCATATCAATGCGCAGAGTGTTCCCGGTCATTACTCCGAACTTCTAGCGTCTATTAGCAATTCTCCCATCGATGCTCTATTGATTTCCGAAACTTTTCTGAAACCATCTGTCCAATCTGCTTTTGTGGCACTTCCAGGGTACGTTTTAATTCGAAACGATAGAATTAATAAAGGCTGCGGTGGCGTTGGGATATATCTTCGAGCTGATATTCCGTACAAAATTATCAGCACATCCCCTTCGTAATATACTGGGTCTGCTGAACATTTATTTCTAGAAATAACTTTCCATCATACTAAAGTGCTCCTTGGAGTATATTACAGCCCCAACCTACGAGTCGACTACTTTGACTCTCTCGACACCCTGTTAAATAACCTGTGCCCTATTTATGATCACGTAATCCTGATGGGCAACTTTAATACCTGCTAAAATGATCATCGTTCTCGTAAGCTACTATCCCTTCTTTCTTCTATTAATCTTCATATTCTCCCTCTTATAGAAACTCATTATGCCCCTAATAACACTCCTTCACTCTTAGATCTTATGATTGTCTCCTCTCCCGATCAAGTCGCTACTCACGGTCAACTCACTGCTTCTTTTTCATATCATGATTTGATTTATTTATCTTTCAGAATTCGTTTCCCCTAAGCGCAAATCTAATTTTCTATCTCTTCGAAATTTCAAAGGTATTGATTTGAAGGCATTACAGCGAGACGCTAATTGTATTGATTGGTCAGAAGTATACAATGCTGTCAACATTGATTGTAAGTTGGATGCTTTTAACTCGAATATCCTGTACCTATACGAGCGTCATGCTCCCAAACGACGTGTTCGGATGAAGCATAACCCTGCTCCGTGGATCAATGACTCTATTAAAGAATCAATGGCTTGTAGGGATAAAGTTAAGAGACGATACAAGCGGAATCCCACGGAGGTAAACCTGAATAGGTATAAATCTTTGCGTAATGTGTGCAATCGTCTGTGTTGTGATGCTAAGAAGCGCCACTTCTACAAGTCTCTCGATAACCGCGATCCTTCTTCAGTTTGGAAATTTCTTAAGTCCAATGGTATAGGTAAATCTCCCTCTTTGGCCTGTAAATACCTTGATTTAAATTCCCTCAACTCACACTTTTCTGCTCCCCCTGTTACTCTTGATACACATGTCAAAACCAAGACACTGCTTGATGAGTAGCTATCGCGCGCTCCCATTAAAAAATCTAATATCCATAATTAAAGAACTTTTTGCCCAAAAAATCACCACGTATTAACTGTTTCAGTGTAGTGCCTCAGTTATGAAACGTTGTTATTAGTGCCTCAAGAGTTAAACATTAATTTACCATAATATTGTTATCAGTTACAAAAATAATTTCAATCCTCGTTTTAAAGTTAAAAGATAATTGATTATAGTCTCAGTTACAAAAACGTAAGGTTGCGTAAGCCTTCTCGGGCGCTTGTGACCATTTGGGTGCAAAATACGCACGCATAAAACACGCGACCTGAAGTAATACTATTGCTTTACATTCGGCTGAGCTTGACCTTGAAGTGCCTACGAGTGTGCCACCGAGCGGACCCGAGTAGCGCCGAACACAACCGCAGGATTTTGGCGCGAAAATTGCACTGAGCGATCCCTGGCCCGAGTAACGTGTCGCCGAGTCGCCGATTAAATTAACTGTTGCTAAGCACGCAATACACCTACATCGAACTGCACACGTGAATTTCTTTTGTTTGATACTTTCTATTTTATATATATTTTTTTTTTAATGATTTTTGTCTTAATAAATTATTGGAAATGCCGAATATATGCGCCGGGTGTAAAACAAAAATTCCTACTAGACAATTTATAAATTGCTCGCAATGTCATCACCCATACGATCTCCTTTGCGCTAATATCGCAGAGAAGAAATTCAATTCAATGAGTATTGGCGCCCGCGCATTGTGGAATTGTCAAGGATGCCGTAACGAAACTCCAAAGACTGACAACACAGATACACCCGTGCATATCACTGAAGAGATAGATTTTATGTGTGCTACTGAGCGAACTATCAAACCGAAAGAACGTCCATTAGATTCGCCAATCGATAAGAATTATGACTTAGACCTTCTCTCTTCGATACGTAAGCTGCAAGCGACAGTCGACGAAGGCTCAATCTAAAAATATAGACGAAAGACTAGATGAGTACTCGAAATACCTTGATTCACGATTTGCCGAATTTACGAAAATCTGTCAAGTTATAGACTTTGAAATTGCATCTTTAAAATCCTCGGTAAGCAAATTGGAAAAACTGGTTGCTACTCAGGACCAATATATAATAAAAAACGAGCTCGAAGTAATAGGTATCCCCGAAAATGACAATGAAAATTTGACACAGGTAGTACTACTGACTTCGCAAAAAATTGGCGTACCATTAACTGAAAACGACATAGATGAAGTAATGCGCGTTGGACCAAAACGCCCAAAAGATTCCAAATTACCCAATACTGGGAATAATAAGCCTCGACCAATAGTTGTTAAACTTATACGTCACCAGAAAAGAGACGATTTAGTTAAAGGCGCTAGAGTGAGGAGGAATATTACCACAGAAAATATAACTATAGGCCCTTCACAAAAGTTTTATATAAACGAACGACTTACTAAAGCTAACCGAGACTTATTTCAAGATGCTAGACTACGAGCCCAAAAACAAGGATTTCGTTTTTGCTGGGTGCGTAATGGGTCTATTTACGTCGAAGAAAAGGAAAATCAACCGGCAATTCGCATTTACTCCATTGAGGACCTCGATCGAGTACTTGGCCCGCTTCAGACAAGTTAAATCCCGGGAATCTAGACCCTTTAAGATAATTGAAGCAAATTTTACTAATACCATAGATACCATTTTTTGTATTTTAACCTTAGTTATAATTTCTACATATATTTATCTAATTAAACTCACCACACACACTAAACACACCACACGACAAAAAATCCTACCGTATAACATTCTCTCCTTCTTCAGAGCTGACTACTACTGGTTTTATATCATTTTTTCTTTAAGAAATCGTGTTTTACAATTTTATTACGAAAATGCTTGATATTCATGAAGACATAGAAAAAACACTATCCATAAAATGTCACTCTCTAGAAAGGATAGAACAGTGTACAGATTTTTTGCCGTTAGATGTCAGCTTTACAGTCTTAAGCTTCGACATAAGAAGCATACAGCGAAACTTTGATGGATTTCTGGTTATGCTAAATCGTATGACTACTGTCCCTGATGCAATTATATTATCTGAATGCTGGCTGAGCGTAAATTCGATTATTCCACAAATTTCTGGCTACACATCCTTCCACACCAAAACATGCATCAATAAAAGCGGCGGTGTTACGGTTTACATTAGGGATCAATGGGAAGCGTCATCAATAGAAATGCAGTGTGAGGAGTGTAATTGTCTTCAACTTACGGTTAATGACAGAATTACAATCCTGGGAATATATAGATCACCGTCATTCAGAAACTTAACCAAATTTTTATCCTTTTTAGATAACTCTTTACAAAAAATCAGAGACCGTTTCTCTATAATATTAGCTGGTGATATTAACATAGACATAAGTTGCGACACACCCAGTGACCAGTGCTCTGATTACTTGTGTTTACTAGCCAGTCATCAACTACTTAGCGCTATATCAATCCCAACAAGGGGCTTGTCATGCTTAGATCACATTTTTGTAAAAGATGTTTCGGTATCTGTCGGCATAGTATGCCACTCAAGCTTGACTGATCATGATATATGTATTCTTGGTATGACAAAGAGGGGAATAAAACAAGGGAATTTATCTCACACTAAATTAAAACCGAACATGCCAGATATCATAAATGATTTGCAATCTGTAGATTGGGCATCTATTTACAACATGACTGACCCAGAAAACGCTGCACGAGCATTTGACCAAATTTTAAGCAAAGCCATACAAACAAACAGTAGACCTATAATTATTAAACGATCCCAACGTATTTTAAAGCCTTGGATCACACAAGGGATAATAAGATGCCAAAAAAACAGAGACCAACTTCATCTTCAAAGCAAAAAAAGCCCTAAAGACATCATATTACAAATAACTTACAAACGATACCGTAACTTTCTTAATAATCTTCAACAACGACTCAAATCGTCCTATGAAACCAAACTACTTAACGAGAACCAGAACAATCCAAAAAAGTTATGGAAATCAATAAAGCAAATTTGTAACATGGCAAAATCTCACTCTATTTCCACAGAACTGACAAAGACTCATCCCAACCCAGTTCAATCCCTAAACTACTGCAACAAATATTTCTCAGAAATTGGTAAAAAATTAGCTGATCAAATTTTATCGAGGCTTAAAGTCACAGAAACCACCCTTTTATCCGAGCAACTTTCTAAATACTTACCCTTAGATGGAAATTCATTTTTCTTAAAACCAACAGATCCCTACGAACTTAGTACGCTTATCGATAATCTTAAAAACGACAGTGCCCCGGGGCTTGACGGATATACACCTAAATTAATTAAAGAATTAAAAAATATCATCTTAGGGCCTCTCACACATATCTACAACCTCAGCTTATCTACTGGCCTATTTCCCCAATGTTGGAAAACTGCTGTTGTGACTCCCATCCATAAAGATGGTGATAAATCTCTACCAAGCAACTATAGGCCCATCTCCTTACTCAGTATTTTTTCCAAACTTCTAGAAAAACTTGTAAATAAACGGCTCACAAATTTTCTTGAGATTAACCACATCCTTTCCGAAAATCAATATGGTTTCATACGTAATAAGTCTACAGAAGATGCAGTAGTATTGCTGACGGGTGCGGTATCAGGGGCTTTGGATGATAACGATTGCTGTATAGGTACGTTTATTGACCTTTCTAAGGCTTTTGATACCGTATCCATTCCTATTCTACTTCATAAACTTCAAGCCAAAGGAGTGAGAGGTGTCGCATTAGACTGGTTCCATAGTTATCTTGTAAATAGGGGTCAGTGTCTCAAAGTAGGTTCGACTCTAAGTGAAAACCTGAATGTCAATGTTGGCGTTCCCCAAGGAAGCATTCTAGGACCAACATTATTTTGCATTTATATAAATGATATTTTAGATCTGTCCATAAAAAATGCAGAGGTTTTGTGCTATGCAGATGATACAGTGGTTATCTTTCGAGACAAAACATGGAGTACGGTATTTAGCACTGCTGAAACTGGACTAAATAAGATAGCCAAATGGCTAGACAGAAATTTACTCACTCTTAATATAAAGAAAACAAAATACATAGCATTTCACAAGACAACTGTATCCAAACCACCACCTCAACTTAAACTAAAAATCCACTCTTGCAACTTTGATAATGAAACGTCCTGTAATTGTGAAATTATTGAAAACACAACCTCTATCCGATATTTAGGTATAGTAATTGATGAACGCTTAAGTTTTGAGAAGCATTTAGTATATCTGACTGGAAGAGTCAGACAAACTATATATATAATAAAAGCGCTTCGTAATTGTACAAACAAAGAAACTCTGATTATGGTTTACAAAGCCATCACCCAATCACTACTCTACTACTGTACACTGGCCTGGGGTGGTGCTGCCAAGACAAAAATGATCCAAGTTGAGAGAGCTCAACTAGCAGTCCTCAAAGTCTTGTTAAAAAAGCCTTTCCGATTCCCTACAGACGAAGTATACAAAACTTGTGAGGTACTTAGAGTACGACAGATTTATATCTTAAAAGCGGCAATATCTATGCATAAAGAAATAAAAAAATCCACAAATTTTAATATACTAATTCAACGCCGTATGTTTCGAGTGCCTATTCCAACAATCAATACCACCTTTCTTAAGCGACACCATAAGTATCTTCGCCCCACCATCTATAACAAAATATGTCGGACTCATACTGAGATAAATCTTTTTTGTGCCAGCAAAGTAAAGCGTGTAATTAGGGGATGGCTCATGTCATTATCCTATGAAGACACCGAACTTATCCTTAAGAACTACAGCTGATCAACTAACTGCTGACACACTCTACACAAACACCCACCCATACACACACACACACATACACACACACACACACGCACACGCACGAACTTTTTCCATTCATTATTTAATTATATTGTGTTTTACTATTATTATTAACATAGATATTTTTAATATTAGATAAATATCTATTTCTATATCTATGTAATATTAAAGACTTTTTTTTCAAGAAGTTTCTATATTCTGTTGCATTCTCTAATTATTTTTTTTTTTTTTTTTAATTTTATCTTGTTTGTACCTAGTCATTTAAGAGTTTTATGTACCAATTCTTTATAAATGTAAAACAATTGGTTCCTGCAAGACAAGCCTGCGTGCTTAGTGCAGAGATCATTGCTAAAAGTAAAAAAAAAAGTAAAAAAAAATCTTTTACAGTCTCCAATCACACATGATTCTTCTTTTAGCTTTACTTCTGTTACCGAGGAGGATGTCAAAAAATCAGTTCTTTCAATCTCTTCAACTTCTGCTGGACATGAATTTATGCTCCAAAATGATAAATCCTATCCTTCCTATTCTTACTCATTTGTTCAATTATCCTTTATTTTCTTCCCGTTTTCCCACTGCTTGGAAACAAGCTCATATCATTCCTCTGCCTAAAGTCTCCGATCCATTAGCACCGTCCCAGTTTCATCCTATTTCTATCCTTCCGTTCCTTTCCAAAGTTTTGGAGCATATTGTTCATAAGCAGCTGTCCGATTTCCTTTCTTGTAACCGTATTCTTAATCCTTTCCAGTCTGGTTTCCGATCTGGCCATAGCACGGTAACTGCCCTTGTCAAAGTCACCGACAACATTCGATGGGCTATGGACAATAAATCTCTTACCGTTCTCATACTTTTAGATTTTAGTACAGCATTTAATTCAGTCGATTTTGACATCCTTCTCGGTATTCTCTCTTCACTCAACCTTTCACCTTCTACCTTAACCTGGTTTGACTCTTATCTTCGGGGTCGCTCGCAATGTGTACGCCTTGACGAGTCATTCTCCGATTGGTGTGAGCTCAGTGCGGGTGTGCCTCAGGGTGGCGTTCTATCTCCCTTATTATTCTCTATTTTTATTAACTCTGTTACAAAAGATATCTCCTCTAATTTCCATCTCTACGCAGACGATTTGCAAGTTTATCGGTCGTTCACCCTTGATGACGCTGATGCTGCCATTGCTGCAATGAATCACGGTCTGGGGTTAATTAGTCTTTGAGCTCAGTCTCATGGTTTACTTTTAAATCCTGCGAAATCGCAGGCCATGGTCATAGGCAGTAGGCATATGCGTAGTGAATTTGATCCTAATTCTTTTCCACCAGTGTAACTCGATGGTGTGCCAATTATTTATTCCGATACAGCAAAAAATCTTGGACTTACTTTCGATTGCAAACTCTCTTGGAAAGCACAAATCGCTGAAGTCGGCAAAAAAGTCCACTTCACGTTCCATTCGTTGAATGCCTTCAAAACTTTTTACCTTTGAAAACGAAAATCTCTCTTGCCCAGACTCTGATAATGCCCATCTTGGATTATGCTGACAGTTGCTATCTAGACGCTACAGAGGAGCTTCTAAATAAACTTGAGCGTTTACAAAATCTATGCATTCGGTTTATATACGGTCTGAAAAAGTTCAACCATGTCTCTAAACTTCGTAAAGATCTCAAGTGGCTCCCAATTCGTTTTCGTAGGAACACTCGCATATTGTGTCTCCTTTTTAATATCCTCCAAAATCCTCAATCCCCTTCCTATCTACGAGAGCGCTTCTCCTTTAAGTGCTCTTTGCAGATCGCACACGAAATCCCTTCTAAAATTTCACCTCCATAAAACCGATTTCTATTCCTACTCCTTTACTGTTCATGCGGTTAGGCTGTGGAACTCTCTTCTGCCAAATATTCAGAACTGCAATTCTATTTATTCTTTCAAAACACAAATCAAAAAACTATTTCATCCAGTTAGAATGTACATTAGTATTAGTATTTAGTGTATTTTAAATTAACTCTGAGTATAATAGAGGTATATATTCGTATTTAAGTATTTATGTAAATTATTAGTATGTAAGTATATTGTTGACCTACACACAGTATTGACTATCTTTAATTATTTATTTCCTGTCGCGGGTCTGCTGGAAGAAATTTCTTACGAAATAAGCAGATCCTATGTACTCTTCGTTTCCGTTATGTTAAATTTTGTATGTTTTTGTGTGTACATAAATAAATAAATAAAAAAAAAAAAAAACATGTACGCGGTTTTGTTGTAATTGTAACAGTAATCTCTTTTATTTATTAATTATTTTCTATGTCCAAACATACTAAGTCTAAAAATCCCGCAGGTTGAATCAAATCACCTTCGTTCCTCGCCCATGCAAGATAATATATGATACTTATAATATGGGCACAACTACCTAAAGTGCGACGCCCATGTATACAACTACAATAGTGCTCAGTGACCGCATGACTATTATATGCTATATAACAATAGTATGTTCTTGTCGTAATGTGTCTTGAATGTATTCTGCATCACATTAATGTGTGTTCCCTCTTTTCATTAAAATTCACTCTTTCAGGATGCCTGTACACTTCTATTGAGTACACACCTGTTTCTCTTATATGTTCGTAGCAGTACGATCGAGCTAGTTTCACATGATATGTACCGATGGCAAAAATAAGCAGCTCATTAAATGTCATTCTTGGGAAATCTACAACATCCGTTGCCTCCATCCTGGTAAACGCAATATTTCTTTGTGCGTTCAAACGGTTATGATCGACATATTCGGCCAGTTGGTTTTGTCTATTTATGTTTCTTTCGATCATTTCGATGAAGTTCGCAGTCAGGTGACTGTCCCCATATGGTTCGTGTGTTGCGTAAACAAGCGCTGCAGCTATTCTGAAGTCTGTCATTGCCGTGGTTAAAGTGTTATTAAAATATTTATTTCTAAATATTTTAAAATCACGTTTCATTCTTCCGTTTATTGTTTCTACTACCCATCGAACTAGCGTCACTAGTCTCGACTTATTAGCAGCTTCAGTGCTCAGCTGACTTTCATGTCTACTTAATGTCTGTGGCGTGTAGACCCTGAATCCACATTCCTCTGTATCTGGCAGAGCGTCCCGAAACCCCCTATCTAAAACCATGACGTCGTCGGGTTCAAAAAACCATCTTATCGGAACTTCTTCCATAGGTACGCTGTGATTATCCAAGATCTGTTTCAATATTGTTGCATCGGACGTTCTAGCATTATAAGGTCCTGTCACTTCTATTATATATCCATCGCAACATACAAGCATAAACGGCTTTACTAGATTGGAATATTTATGTAAACTGTAACTTAATCTCTGAAATAAGAAGTTTGAGCTCTTTTGTATGTATAAATATGTCCCATCCATAATAACAATGGCTTTTGAATGATCTTCAGTTCCAAAAATATAATTAGGTATAATTCTATTTCTTGCTATAACTTAATTCCGGGTAATATGGTCAAATCCAAGATGGCGTGGAACATAGTCATTATTGAGACATTCGATTGCCGCGTTCTTGCGGAGGAGCGGCTTGCGGTAGGGTAAAAAAAATTGACGATTCCACACAAATGTAATATTTTAACGGAATAAATGACTTTTTGAATTTTGAATTCTCTTGCTTGTTTCATTTTTTAACATATTGCTGACTTGGATAGGCCCTAAAAACCGTCTCCAGTCTTCGGTAAGGTGCACCGCTTCTCAGTTTAGATAAATAGATACCCAAGATTGTGTTTCTGTTGGATCGTTCTTGTAAAGAAAAGGTTTCTTCTAATATTCTATAGAATTGCTGGTGACTTATACCGATCCAATTATGAAGTTCGTCCGGACTTATTTCATCAATTTTTTCAAAATCCAGCAGCTTTTTTTTTCGAGAGCCTGATTGTATAACTCTACTGTATCGCGTAAGTTCTCGCCTCTGAAATCGTCTTGACGTCTGGCGATGTTTCCTGGTAAGTCCTCCCAAGTAGTATTCCTTAAGTGGTGTGAACATATCCGTGCAAGAGATGGTATGTATAAATGAAAGTATCTTAAAATATATACTTTCAATGAATTGGGCACAGCGCGAAGTTCCAAACTCCTACAAACGTCGACAATACATCGTCTTGACGTGTTTGCTGCGCGTGCGAAGCCAGGTGTAGATATCGATGCAGTTGGAGGTCTGGGTGGTACCAATAATACACACAGTACTATAACGATTGTAGTATCTATGGGCCAAGTAAAAATAAAAAAAAAACATAAAAAAAAGAATTATTTACTTATTTTATTTTGCTCTTAGCTCCTATACTACAACGATTTCAGGGTTGCCGCTTTGGCAACATTATATTATATTTAAATGCCAATCCATTGGTACACAGTTCATTTCTGTCGATTCTGGGTAATTTTTTGGACATCATCTTTGGTTAAATAGTGTCATTAATTTGTTTTATTAATTTTTTATTGCAATATTATTGTTGTAACGTAGAATAATAATAATACCAACGTAGTAAGTAAAATCAGGGTAACAATTTACAATTAGTAGAGTTAAATTCTCTGTTGGGGGCTATGCCTAATATTAGTACTAATTTTACATTGCGTTTATAAAGTTAGCAGTAATGATACCGTGAAAGAATTTTTATTTTGCAAAAACTAGCATTTAAAAATCTACAAAATATTTACACAAAAAAATTAATACCTACTACTTAAAATGGCAATGATTGCAAAACAGAAAATGTATAGTTTTTAAAATAAGGGAGTAGTGTCTATAATTTTAGTAGGTTTCAAATATCTAGAAATGTAACCTTGTTTACAGTTCAACAAATGGCATAAAGAATGTAAACCTTATGGTTTTTAGGCCAGAAAGAATAACATGACCACTTCATACATCCCGTGGGTGTTGTAAAAGGCGGCTGGAGGAACTATATTAACCAGGTACTGCTTCCCACAGCAGTGCCGACAGTGTCACCGGAGCAGCATACCCGCGTTCCCGGGGCTCCCCCAATCAGGTGTCAAGTGAAGTCCACGGCAGGAAGCTTTGTCATGGCGAGTCCGACATACCCACCCGTAGACACTTTTTGCGGGGGCATGCGTAGGCATTCCGCCTGCCTTAACAAAAAAAAAAAAATGTCGAAAGTGTACTAGCTACCGCTTAACTGCGGTCTGACTATGGTATACCACTTCAAATAACAACTTTGGAAACATTTGGAGTAGGCCTATGTCCAAGAGTGTACATTAGGCTAACAGTAATATATTAATAATCATCAAATACATTAGTCGTACAATTACAAAGAAAAATAAAATGTTATAATGTACCTATTACTGTATATACTAATAGGTCTTTACCTATGAAATTTCCGTTTTGTATGAAAAAATTTAAACGAATTTTTTTCATTAATTTTTTTATTTGTATTAATCGAAGTAATCACCCATGCAATCAATGCATCTTTGCCATCGCAGTGGCAGTTTATTGATGCCCTTCTTAAAGAAATCAGCTGGACGGGAGGCAACAAATTCTTCAAAGGCATTTTGTACTGCCTCTCGGGTATTGAATTTTTTTCCCGCCAAGAAGTTATCCAAATTCTGGAAAAAGTAGTAGTCTGTAGGCGCAAGGTCTGGTGAGTAGGGCGGATGACGGAGAGCTTCCAACCCCAGTTCTTGCAACTTGGAGACCGTCTGCTGTGCAGTATGAGGTCGCGCGTTGTCGTGCAGGAGCAGCGGAGACGAGCGATTGACCAATGCTGGTTGGAGATGCGCCAGCTTCTCCATCATTGTGCTCAGTTCTTCACAGTACACATCTGCAGTAATGCTCACCCCGTTTGGTAAGAAGCTGTGATGAATCACACCGGCGCTAGACCACCAAACAGTGACCATCACTTTTCTAGGGGTAAGTTTTCGTTTAGGGCATTGTTTAGGTGCTGAACCAGGATCCAACCAACTTGCTGAGCGCTTGCGGTTATCAAACAGAATCCATTTTTCATCGCAGGTAACAATGCGGTTCAAAATTCCTTCATTTGTGTGTCTGTTGAGCAGTGCAAGGCACGTCTCGACGCGTACTTCGCGCTGGCGATCATTGAGTTCGTGGGGCACCCATTTGTCAAGCTTTTTTACCTTGCCAATTTGACGCAAATGGACCAATATTGTTTTGACGCTAACGTCGAAAGCTGCTGCTAATTCAGCCGTAGATTGTGTATCATCAGCTTCCACAACCGCCTTTAATTCGTCATTGTCGACCAAAGTCTTCGGACGACCGCGAGGTTCATTTTTCAGGTCGAAATTTCCAGAACGGAAGCGAGCAAACCAATAACAGGTGGTGCGTTGGTTTGTAGTGTTAGCTCCGTAAACGTCGTTGATGTTGCGTGCCGCTTGTGCCGCGTTGCTGCCACGACGGTACTCATATTCCATAATTACTCGAATTTTTAACGTATCCATGATGACGAAAAAGATTGAAATGCGATGAAAATGTAACACTAATCAATAAAGAAATGACTACTTTTGGAAAAAAGAATCCATGTTTTTAAAATAAAATTAATTTGAAATTAGAATTCTTAGCCAAACAAAAATTATTTTGATTTGAAATGGCCAGTACTGCAGAACGGCCATTTCATAGGTAAAGACCTAATATAATAATAATACCCAGGGACATTACTTACACACGGCCATCTGGTCGCAAACTAAGCAGAGCTTGTACTATGGAAACAACTGATAAATAATAAAATAAAATAAAAACTTGTGTGTACTTATGTACACGCGTTAGAAGTTATACTTCTTAATATACAATTTGAACATAGTTATCAATTTTCATACCACCTAGAACTAACGTCATGCTGTTATTTTTACGATGCGCGCGCACGATGATATTCATCGTAAAAATTCACTCTCATACCACCTAGAACTAACTTCAACTGTTAAATTTTTTGGTGTCGGTGTGCGTGCGCATCGTAAAAATTCAATCTCATCATTTTTCTCCATCGCGCCAAAAGAAGTATAACTTCAAAAATAAAATAGGTTTTTATTCACGTAGTCTTTTAAAAAACGCTTGTAAATAGAACATATTTGTAGTAATATAGTTAAGTATATATTTACCTATACTTAACTATATTAGGTACTACAAACATGTTGTATTTACAAGCGCTTTTTAAAAGACTACGTGAGTAAAAACATGTTCTATTTACAAGCGCTTTTTAAAAGACTACGTGAATAAAAACCTTTTTTATTCTAATTAATTCTAGTTTTAATTTAGGTACACGGATTGTTACTGCATACACTACTACTTTTCTTTTCTAAATACATACTTATATAGATAATTACACCCAGACTCAGGACAAATAGACAGTTCATGCACACAATTAGCTGTCCTGTGTAGGAATCGAACTCACGACCTCCGACGTGAAAGCAAGCATTTGCCAACCATGCCAACAGGCTCGTCAATATACATAAACTATAAACGATAGTTAACAAACTCGTTGGCAAAAGTTATCAACAGTGTTTGGAGTACGTGTATCATGCTTATTTTGTTCGTTCCTCAGTTGGAGGACTTGGAGAAGCCAATCGATTTATGTTGCGCTGTGTATTTTGCGTAGAAATAGATTTTGGAATAATAATTATAATAATATCTGGGGACAATGTCACACAGATCATCCTAGCCCCAAACTAAGCAAAGCTTGTACTATGGGTACCAGGCGACGATATACATACTTATATAGATAGATAAATACTTATATACTTAGAAAACATCCATGACTCAGAAACAAATATGCGTGCTCATCACACAAATATTTGCACTTACCGGGATTCGAACCCAGGACCACCAGCTTCGTAGGCAGGAGCATTACCAACTAGGCTATGGTGACCGGAATATTCCCGGCATCCTATTTTTTTTGTGATCTGAGTCATAATACTCTCTTATTTTGAGATTTAAACTTGTACTTGTACACCTGTAGTAATTCGATATTAAAGGCTTCATGATAATCTCGCTAAAATATGTATTTTAATTAACACAGGCTACTTTTATTTATTTATTTATTCAGTAACAATTTTCATTGTGTATGAATTTTACAATACAATTCCTTAAATAAAAGCATAATTTAAAAATAAAACCAAAACAATAAGAATAATAATTGGGAGACAAAATAATCAAGAAACATAACATAATTAAAATTTAACGTTTAACATAAATAAAAAAGTAATACAGAAATCAAATAACATAATTAAAATTTCAATTACTTAACCTCCTATACATGTTACAGAGTTAAGTAAGTTATTAAACACTTTTTACACATGCAGGTACTTTGAAGATTTTGTTATGTTTACATATATGTACTAAGGATTCCACGCGATCCACGATAGATCCTACCCTAGTTAACTTGCAGCTTTCGGTAGCCACTAGCCACCTAGGTGGAGGACCCGGAGCAGAGAGTTGGGAAAAAAGTTTGAGCTTGCTCTTTTTGTCGCCTTCCTTTATATCCTACTAATATTATAAATGCGAAAGTTTGTGAGTGTGTTGTATAGACACACAAAACTACTGAACGATTTTTGATGAAACTTTGAAGTAATATAGCTTATATATCCAAATAAAACTTAGGCTATAATTTATAAAGTTTAAGGCGGCTGAAACTGTCGACACAGCTAGTGTTTAAATAAAGTATCTACGTATATATTCAAACGAAAATCATAGAACGACCTTCAAAGCTTTAAACACTCCGCTACCTACATGTGCAATTTTTTTTCCTGTTAAATATGAATACAGTACCGTTAGACCTAAGAGGCATAACCTATACGAAGGAAAAACTGCTCCTCTCATGCTTTTCCAACGCATTACAATTAATCTTCTCACTTACTTACTTACTTATCGTATGGGCAGTGGTTACCCTAGTGTCAGAGTTGTTCAAGCCGCTCAGTAGGCCTCCGATATGGCTTAACGACGGTTGCCTAATGGCTACAACCGGGACCGACAGCTTAACGTGCCCGCCGAAGCACGGAGACGCTCAGAGATTAAACCATTTTGGCAGTTACCCATCTATGGACTGACCGCGAGCCTCGTTGCTTAACCTAGTCGATCGCTTACGGACCGGTGAGAGTATCTAGCTATTAGCGCCTCACTTCTTACTTAAACATTTCATCTCCATAAACCATATTTCTATAGGAAATTTATAAATTTCTATTGCACAGCGCAGTCTAAACGAGGTAGATTCAACGAGAACGAAGTTATAGACGCGAGGCCAACGGTAGAGCTGGCACGGAAATAACGATCAACTCTCAATCGGTCTGCATAAGATGTTCTACGTATGATGTATAAGCAGAACAGTAAAAATGATTGGGCCAACTAACTTTATTCTACTTAGTATATATCTACGCTCACAGCTAGGTTCTACCACCGGTGATTGGCGAGGCAACTAGGCTCGCGGTCAGTCCATGGATGGGTGACCGCCAAAGTGGTTTAATTTCTGAGCGTTTCCGTGCTTCAGAGGGCTCGTTAAGCTGTTGGTCCCGGTTGTAGCCATTAGGCAACAGTCGCCATGTCAGAGGCCTAATGGGCGGCTTGAACAACTCTGACACTATGGTAACCACAGCCTACACGATAAGTAAGTATAATATAATATCCTGGGATTATTGGCACACGGCCATCTGACCCCAAAGTAAGCAGAGCTTGTACTATGGGAACCAGATAACTGATATATTACATATACTACTTTTCTTTTGTATATACATATTATAGATAATTACACTCATACTCAGGACAAACAGACCTGTTCATGTACACAAATATCTATCCTGGGTGGGAATCGAACCCACGACCTGCGGCGTGAAAGGCAAGCATTTACCAACGACGCCAACTGGCCCGTCAAAATCTAATGAACTCAGCAATTTCGATGCATAGCGCGTCTTTTATTATTTTACGAAGTGAGAGACAGAAAGGCATTGTGTAACGTCGATCCTCAAACATTTCCATTATATTGAGGCATCATAGCCAATTGCGTTTATAAGTTCATGAGTGATCGGCGCAGGAAAGCACCTAAACACGCAGTCGGTCCATAGATAGGTGGCCGTCACAGTGTTATAATTTCTGAACGTCTTCGCGTTTCAGAGGGCACGTTAAGCTATCGGTACCGGATGTTCTTGTTAACAACTGGGATCAATAGCTATGATATTAAACCATGTCAGCGGCTTACTGGGCAACTTGAACAAATCTGCCCCCCAGAGTACTGATATGACTACAGGTCATATTATAAAGAGAAAAAGAAAGCTTTTGCTACTTCCCAAGATAATATAATAATAATAATTTATTTCATTAAAAGGTTATAAAGACCCATAACTTATACTATCTTAACTAATTTTACAATAATTATAATTAACTAAACTAATTAAAATAAAATTTAATAAAATAAATGAAAATAATAAATCTTATAAAATTACAACAATATAAACCAATTTAGATTGACTGTCCTTTATATTGCGTTAGTATTTTATTAAGTGAGCGTGGACTCCAGCTGTCTAGCAAAATACAACTACAAATTAAGTAACCACTGCCAGAAACGCTTATCTGGTTCGAACCACAATCCTTTTCTATTTTTGTTTTTATTATTATGACTTTAGTAGTTAGCCTAGTAAGTTTTCACTGTTTAGAACTGGGGATATTTCCTATGACGGCTATACTATTCCGTCAGAGAGTGGTTTACAGAACCGGGCTATTTTAAATACCGTACCGAAACAATAAACTGAGAGTGAGTAGAAAATCTACTAACATTTTAAGAAAATATATATTATATAATAATATAACACCTGGGACATTTTTCACACACGGCCATATGATCCCAAACCAAGAAGAGCTTGTACTATGGAAAACAGATAACTGATATACTACTTTTCTTCTGTAAATACATCATCATATCAGCCGAAAGACGTCCACTGCTGGACAAAGGCCTCCCTCAAAGATCTCCACAATTGCCGGTCTTGCGCTATCCGCATCCAGCGTTTTCCAGCGACCCGCACAAGATCATCGGTCCATCTTGTAGGGGGCCTGCCCACGCTGCGTCTTCCGGTTCGTGGTCGCCACTCGAGAACCTTTCTACCCCAGCGGCCGTCGGCTCTACGAGCTATGTGCCCTGCCCACTGCCACTTCAGCTTGGCAATTCTTAGGGCTATGTCGGTGACTTTGGTTCGCCTGCGGATCTCATCATTTCTGATTCGATCTCGCAGGGAAACTCCAAGCATAGCCCTTTCCATTGCTCTTTGGGTGACCTTGAGCCGCCTGATAAGGCCCATAGTTAGCGACCACGTCTCTGTTCCGTAAGTCATCACTGGCAACACACACTGGTCGAAGACTTTCGACTTGAGACACTGCGGTATTTGGGACGAGAAGATATTACGTAGCTTCCCGAACGCTGCCCAGCCGAGTTGGATTCTACGATTGACCTCCTTCTCGAAGTTGGACCTACCTAGTTGGATGGTCTGTCCTAGGTAAATATAGTTCTCTACAACTTCGAGTGCAGAGTCTCCAACCTTAACTAGAGTGGGTGCAATATGGATGTTTGACATAATTTTCGTCTTATCCATGTTCATTTTCAGACCCACTTGTTGAGAGACTCTGCTGAGGCCATCGAGCATTGTACCGAGGTCGTCAAGGGTCTCAGCCATGACTACTATATCGTCGGCAAATCGAAGGTGGGTGATGTACTCGCCATTGACATTGATGCCAAACCCTTTCCAGTCCAGAAGCTTGAAGACATCTTCCAATGCAGCGGTGAACAGTTTCGGAGATATAACATCTCCCTGTCTCACACCTCGCTGCAAGTGGATAGGTTTCGAGTTCTGGTCCTGGAGTCGCACTGACATAGTGGCGTTTTCGTACAAACACTTTAACACCTCGATATACCGGTAGTCGATTTGGCACCTTTGGAGAGACCTCAGTACGGCCCAAGTTTCGATCGAATCGAAGGCTTTCTCATAGTCCACAAACGCTAAGCATAATGGCTGGTTATACTCTTCGGTCTTCTGTATAACCTGCCGCAGCGTATGTATGTGGTCTATGGTACTAAAGCCTTTACGGAAACCGGCTTGTTCGGGAGGCTGGAAGTCGTCAAACCTGCGTGCGAGACGATTCGTAATGACCCTCGAAAACAACTTGTAAACATGGCTCAGCAGTGTGATGGGTCTGTAATTCTTCAAGAGGGTTTTATCGCCCTTTTTGAAGAAGAGCACCACCACACCCCTGTGCCATGCTTTTGGCGTTTGACCTTCTAGTATGACGGAGTTAAATAACTTCTGAAGGGCCCGTAGGATTGGTGTACCACCCGCCTTCAGAAGCTCTGCCGTAATTCCATCATCACCAGGCGCCTTGTTGTTCTTAAGCTTTTCGAGAGCCATTCTAATCTCGCACAGGCTGACGTCCGGGATGTCGTCGGTGAAGTGCTGGGTTAGTCGTGCTCTGGGATCTGAGGCACAACTATCGACAGGTGACTGGATTTTCGCATACAGCTGTCCATAGAACCTCTCGATCTCTCCCAGCAACTCAGGTTTAGACGTGACGATTCTGCCATCCTCAGTCTTCAGCTTCGTCAGTTGGCTCTGTCCAACAGACAGTTCTCTTGCAAACACTTTAGAGCCTTTGTTCCGCTCAATGGCTTCTTTAATACAATTTGTATTAAATTGGCGCGTGTCGCGTGTCAAAGACTTTGAGATCTGTCTGTTGAGCTGCCGGTATCTGGTAGCATCATCAGAGGATGTCAGAACCATTTTCCGTCTTTCGTCCATAAGCTGCAGGGTATAGTCAGAGATCTTTTTGGTTCCGTTTGTACGGTGGGCCTTGAAGACCTTAGACCCAGCCGTATGGACAGCTTCTACGAGCCTGTCATGGTATGAGTCCACTTCCTCGCAATCTGCTAGGCATTCGAAACGGTTTTGCAGTTCGAGCTGAAAGGGTTCAGGGTTTTGGATGTGGATGGGTAAAGGTCGGAGCGTAGACTTTATTAGTCAGGACCTCTGGAGCTTGACATTTAGGTTCAATGAGCCTCTCACCAGTCTGTGATCGCTCCCGGTTTTAACCGTATTGATCACGGAGACGTCATTGAACACCTGTCTACTCGTCGACAAGATAAAGTCTATCTCGTTTTTTGTTTTACCATCGGGGCTTACCCAGGTCCATTTGCGGTTTTCCGACTTCTTGAAAAAGGAGTTCATCATAAAGAGTCCCTCCTTCTCCATGAAGTCGGCCAACATTTGGCCCCGGGGATTCCGGTCTCCAGTTCCAAATTGCCCCACACTCAGCTCATTCCCGAATCGTTTACCCAGCTTCGCGTTAAAGTCCCCCATGACCACAGTGAAATAAGAGTTCGAGGTATGTATGGCTCTAGAAATATCCTCATACATGACCTCAACCTCATCGTCGGAGTGCGTCGAAGTCGGCGCGTAAACCTGTATGACCTTCAACGAATACCGCTTGGTAATTCTGAGTATAAGGTACGCAACCCTAGTCGACACACTCTCGATTTTCACTATGTTGTGGACGAGGGACTTGTGGACTATGAACCCAACACCACCTTGGGAGAGTTGGTCGCCTTCCCGGAAATAGAACAGATTCCCGGATTTCAGGATTATCGTGTCCTCCCCCTCTCTTCGGACTTCAGATAATCCTATTATGTCCCAATGTAACCTGCTCAATTCTTCCTCCAGTTCGATCATCTTCTCGTCGGTCCGCAGTGTGCGTGTGTTGTATGTTGCCAGGGCCAGAGGTCGTCGGTTTTGGTAACGCGGAATCTGCCGGGGATTCTTAGCACCCCCTGCCCTGCCGTAACCACGGCTGTTACCACGGCTGGGAATAGCAGGGCTGCCGGGGACTGGGGGCCGCGGTTTAATTGTGTCCTTCATTTGAGGGGCGAGGTTGGCGATCGCAGTAAGGTAGAAATTGGTACTCATGAGAACGCTGCTGCCCATTCTCTGGAATATATTCCCTCGGGACGACTTCTACGTCCCCCCACGGGATGAGAGGGGGTGGTGATATTCTCTAGGCCGTCACCACACAGCACTGTAAATACATACTATAGATAATTACACCCAGATAATATGAGCGTAGATATTACAGTATTGGACTTTGTTATATCTAAAAATGAATAGGGAATGACTGAATGTGTATGTAAATTCATGCGACATACCAACTTATATTAAGATTGGAAGCAAACTGAAAGAGCCTACGTAAATAAATAGTTTCGGTAGAAGAGTAATTCTAAAGATCACTTACTGATTCCATACACACAGCATAGCCTATGGAATATTGAAGCAAGGGTTAAAAGGGTCTAATACCACTTTGTACACCAACTTGACAATACACCTTTCTACTTTTAAATATTATACAATTTCGCTTATTTTTTAATATGATACTGGTATAATGAAAAAATTGACGGCATAGAATTTCGCCACCTCATCTCATCATGTTTAGAAGTCGTCCATAAGGAATATCTCGCAGGGAACGGGCATCAGGGTCTCTGTGTGTACTATGACCACCATACTGCGATCGCCAACCCGTCTGTCAAGCGAAGTGATCATGGCATATTCCTCCAATTGATGGATACAACTGGAAAACTTTTTGGGAGGCCTTTGTCCAGCTGTGCACGTCATCAGATCCTTTAAAAGACTTTTGTCCTACAGCCGACGTATTTCCCTGATACTATACTGCTGTTATTATAGGACTAAACCAAGCTTTGCTACAATAGATGACCAAACGTCGACGTTGCAAGATGACACCAAGGTAAAAAGCCCTACATTAACAATTATAATAATATATCGTCTTTGTATCTGCGGTGACGTTTTTGTAGACTGGGTGATTAGAACTCTTTGCTAAGATGGTTTTTTAAAAGGAATATCAATAGCCATGAATTAGGTCACCTATTGTCAACCTTCGTTCTTAAAAGTATGACTTGTACAATATTTGCTCCGTCAGCAAACATAGACTGATTTCTTCGTTTGTTTTTGCCATATTTGGAGGACCCACCCTTCGAAGATAAAATATCGCGACACCTTTATTTGTCGACCAGTCATTGTCATTTCGAAGTTCATTTGGCTGGAAGTACCCAAAGGCTCATCATGTGATTTTCAGATCTTAATCATGTATAGTTATTGTGTTTTTAATGTGTTGATATTATGTGCTGTGTCTATTATTGCTACTAAGATTGTTGAAGGGTGAGTTCTTGTTTTTAATTACGTACTTATTTCACTGGCTTAGTAAGCCTCAGAAAATTTGATTCTCCATGGTCTGCACACAAAATCATCTTTTAAGACACGGAGTTCTTTTTGAACTTCGTCTTTTTGCTCGGTCGCCGTTCTTATTTTTGTCTTAGTTTAAACTTTTGGTCAAAGAAAATACCGGCAAATTTCTTGTCAAAACGAAAACATTATTATAATAATCATCATATTTATAATAATCTTTTATCTATCTATATAAATCTTTTTTATATTAATTGAAACAAATTGTATTCAAAATCATACCGCATGTAACGTAATTTGCCTGGATCTCCCATATTATGTTGTCTAAAAGAGAATGCTTTTGGCATTAAGTAAGTCTCTATAGGTACATTTGTATGCAATAAAATTTTAAAATTATCATCGGAAACATTGTAATTAGTTCGATAAATAACAAAACCCTAGCCGGTTGTCAGAAATCTAAATCAAGCACAACCTACAAAGTCTCGACATGTCTGGAGAGACATTCAAAGGACCAGTCGGGGGACTGTTGCGGATCCGTGATCTCGGCAGCATGGAAGCTGATGCCAAATTGTGACTACAACTTGGTTAAAACAGAGACTTTTACTTTAGAAAAGTAACAATAACCCGTCTGAGCCACGACGAGAATGAAACCGTGGGACTTATTTGCGTTTAAATACCAACCAACCAACAAAATTACTCTCATAGTATCCACATAAATCTTACTAATCTTACAACCCATTTTCGTCTTTATAATTTCCAGCTTGTATTGTACGCATTACAGTTATTATTAAGAAAAATAAACTATTCATTTTCCTGTAAATTTTAATATTGAATAAAAATAAATGATATGTAAAAAAAAGAATTCTATCATATTCTGTTACATTATTCACACCCGGCCATCTGATCCCAAACGAAGCAGAGTATAGTGCAATCTATAGAAACCAGATAACTGATATACTACAAATGCTACTTCTTGAATTGTAAAATAATTACACCCAGACTCAGGACCAACAGACATGTTCATGCACACAAATATCTGTCCTGGGTGGACAACCAACCCACGATCTGGCTGCGGCGTAAATGGCATGTAGGTATCTACCAAGCGCGCCGACTGGCCCGTCATTTTCTAATATTCATATTAATGTTTCCATTGAATTTTAGATGTGATTGGACTAAAATCATGGTTTTAAATATTTCTTTCAAGAATCATTTAAAATATTCATTGCGTTGTATAATTTCGAGTCCGTACACCACATTGCGGTGCGGCTGTCCAAATGCCCAAAATCAGAAACGGTCAACGGTATAGGATTCTTAATCAATTTTAATTTAAATGAATTCTGAAAATATTAAGAAACTCAACTTCCGTTGTTTTTTTCAGATCTCAACCCATTTTACAAAGAACAGTGCAAGCTTTATTTACTGAAAGAATTTCTATAGTACACCCGGGAGCTTGCAAACTGCTGCGCTCTTCAAAACGTCAGACAAAAATGTGTGAACGCGACACTGAACTCCCAAATGTGTTGAGCGCTGCAAAAGAACAAGCCATTATAGCTTGCGAAGAGACGTTTGAATACGATAGATGGAATTGTTCCCTGATCTTCAATAAAAAGGCGAAAAAAGCTATATTTAATAAGCTATACAGGGAAACTGCGTTTGTGCATGCGTTAGTAGCCGCTTCCATAACACACGCCGTTGCGAAAGCATGTGCGTCAGGGGACCTATCCTCGTGTTCCTGCGTCGGAAGTTTCCCCAAAAACAACACATGGAAAGTAGCAGGTTGTGGTGACGATTTCAAACACGGAAAGCGAATAACAAAGAACTTTTTAGATTTCAAACACGCTGGAAACGACCAGATAGCTGAAGTGCTGAAACAAGATGTTATCGTTGGTGTGGATTCTATTGGAGAACAGTTAAAAGAAGTATGCAAATGCCACGGGTTTTCGGGATCGTGTACGACTAAAACTTGTTGGAAACGATTAGGACCTTTCAACTCGGCCATGGGCTTATTGAAGAAGCACTACCACCATGCAGTAAAAAAGAAAATCATCAATTATACATCGAAACGTGCGGCAACACCCAAAGTGAGGAACAACATGAGAGTGGATAGGAAAAATCTGTTGTATCTGCAGAGGACTCCTAATTTGTGCGTCAGTACGAAGGGAAGGGTTTGTAAGGATCGACATAATTGTGCTACTCTGTGCTGCGGGCGAGGTTATCTCACTGGGAAGAGGAATGTGAGCTCTAGATGTAGATGTAAGATGGTGAACTGCTGTTTTGTACAATGTGACACGTGTGTTGAGGAGATCGATCACTATACGTGCAAGTAAGACTATTAAATACTAAGGCATTTTCAGTTTAGTACAGACTTTGATAGCCGCACTAAGTAAGGTACAAATCCGTTGCTTATTAGCAGTATTTTTCTCTTTAACTCCATCTTGGCAATTAAATAGACAGTTCCAGAATTACCGTTTAAAATAACTTAGAACCGAATTATATTTTTCCATTCAGTCAGCATTACTTACTGAATATCCAAAGAACTATAAAAATTTTAGCAGACACTATCAATTCTTAAGTTACAAATTCAGTCAAATTGATAACTCCTTCCTTTTTGCACTCGGTTAAATATAAATAAAATATTAGATAAGGAGATATCAATTAGCAACTAATGTTATAAGAAACAACCAAGTGCGAGTTAGACTTTGCGATATTTATTTCCGAGCATTGTACCCATGAATGAATAGCAAATTTTTTATCCTTATATAAGCATGACGTATGTTCTATGTTGAAGAAAAATGGGGCTATTAGTGGTTTTCTGTCGTCTATCACTTACGGCATAAGCCAGAGTAGCAGTAAGATAAGGGATATATTTGTTGCGCCTGTTTCACTTGCATCGGCTACAAAATTTAAATGTGGATTACAACATAGGTACGATCCTCAAGTAAAAAATATGTTAAATCTTCTTTAGACGTGTAATTAGTGAATGTAAGAAAAGTCGTGATGCACTGCCTGTGTGTACCTACTTAGTTCCAGATGTCATAAGTAGTCATAACCAAACTTACTGTCCGATATGAAAGTTAGAATTTTACATTCCGTTTTGATGTGAAACATCTTTAGCCGCACGTAAAAAAGATTTCTAGGGGAGCGACGCGTCGCCACGTTTTTTTTTATGTGAAACAAAACAATCGACTGTGCGAATATTATAATATATAATGAATATGTTCTCTTTTGCATATTAATTTTAAAAAATAATGTCGATGTTTCACATCTGCCAGGCGTCCCGTGACGGCTCAAATTTTTTTTTGATGTGAAACAAAACAATCGACTGTGCGATTATTAATCATTATGACATATTTAGTTCATATCAAAATATGTTCTTTTCTGCATATTAATTTTAAAAAATAATGTCGATGTTTCACATCTGCCAGGCGTCCCGTGACGGCTCAATTTTTTTTTATCGTGTGCATTAGTACAACCCCATTATGAATACGTATTAAAAAAGTAAATTGTACCTACTAATTTAGCTATTTTACTCATGTAAGTACATACATAATATGTTTGTTTCTAAGATAAGATTGAATGTGATAAGTATACAGCCTTGTAGGCTGTATGTAGGTGTGCCGTCTCGTTGGCGATAAGCTGTGATATAAGCCCCTGGCTTTAAGTTAGATAAATGCAAGGAATAAATGATTGATTTTTATAAATTTATTAAATTAAAATAAATATTGTTGTATTATATTTTTATTATAAAGATTATTTAATATAATTTGTTAACGCCATCTAAGCAATATATGTAGTACTTTTTAAGCATCTAACCGTGTTGTGCGGTACTATTATCAGCTTAACAAGCTTAGTCAGAACTGACTATAATAGTTCTGAAATACGTTACAAGATGGCAGTTTAATAAAAAGTTCACAACGTTCTATATAGATGTCGCTTAAACATCAGCCAATTATTGTAAGCACATTGATGATCACACTAATATTATAAAGGCGAAAGTGTGTGAGTCTGAGGGAATAAAATTTGGTTTGGAGTTCACATAGGCTCCAATTTATAAACTTTAACGCGGGTAAAATCGCTGGGCACAGCTAGTATTATTATAAAAATACTACCTATGCCCCGCGGTTTCACCAGCGTTGAAGTAGGTTTGGCGTAAAAGAGTAACAAACATACCTAAATCCATACATCTATACTCACAAACTTTCGCATTTATAATATTAGTAGGATGTGTACCTCTAGCGGTTTTGGCAGTGCACGCCGGAATTGCTCGCCGATGGTAGATTTTCCTATTTCCTTGACACTTATCGTCATATTTTGGACAATTCACGCAATTATTTATAAATTATTGTAGCTTATGTCTTATTCTGATGTATAAGCTTTATTATTGTAGTTTCATTAAAATCCATTCAGTAGTTTTTACGTGAAAGAGTATCAAAAATTCATCCATCCATACTTACAAACTTTCGCGTTTATAATATTAAGTAGGAATAAGAAAAAAAAAAAAAGTAAGGAATAACGCCATCTAAGGCAAATATGTAGTACTTTTTAAGCAACTTACGGTGTTGTTACTGTTACCAGCTTCACTAGCTTAGTCAGAATTGACTATATTCGTTCCGAAATACATTACAAGATGGCAGTTTAATGAAAAGTTCATAACGTTCTATATAGATGTCGCTTAAATATTATTCAATTATAATCCCATAGAAAATATATACGTATGAAATAATATACTAAATAAATAATAAATAAAATAAAAAAGGTTTTTATTCACGTAGACTTTAAAAAAGCGCTTGTAAATAGTCAGAACATGTTTGTAGTAATATAGTTGTATACATTAGATATTATTTCTAGTAACATAGATATTTAGGTACATCTTGTATGAAAACATTTATAAAATTTATTTTATTACAGAAATGATATTTAGCTAGCTCGTATCAAGTTATTGTCAAGAGATTATGTTTAATTATCTAGTTGAAGTCTAATATTTTTACTACATATTGTCAATGGTTCGGTCTATATTAAAGGTATTATTATTATGACGGACCTTGTGTTAATAACGACGGTCGCGCTTTAATGCAACCACCGGATCCAATGCGCCCCAACTGAGAAGACCCAGCGAAACAAACTCAGTGGGTTCATCTACTACCGGTTTCAACACGACCCAGTTGAGACGGTCCGGCGAAACATACTCAAGCGGGCATGAACACGGGATTTGGTCCAATTAGAGTAATTATTTAGTAGGCAAACACAATATATGCTCGATCGGTTGTCTGAATGCTTATTATTTTAGATTATATATTTAGGTATACAAAAGAAAAACTTCGAAACAATAACATTATTCATTTTGAGACAGAGTCAATAATTTTAAATTAAGTATATGATAGCAATCATTTACAGATAGTTCACGTAACACAGCAGATCAGTCATGTCTATATGGCTACAAGATCTCCAGCGAGCAATGTGCAGGTAGGAAGCGAGAGCCAGACGTCTTTGTCATCGATGTACTCTTTAGTGGTGTAATAACCCCTAGCCATAAGTATACGTTTAATATGTGTTTTAAAACTTGTGTCAGGCAGATCAGTAATTTGAGTAGGAAGCTTGTTATAAAACCTAATACAATTTCCTAAAAATGATTTATTAGTTTTGCTTACTCTAAAGCCTGGCATGGCTAGTTTGTTTTTATTCCTAGTATTTATATTATGCAGTTCACTTTTCTTTTTATAATTATGAATATTTTTTCTAACAAACATTATATTCTGATATATATATTCCGATGGCACAGTAAGTATATTTATTTCTTTAAACAAATTTCGCAAAGAATCGCGACTGCCTAAACCACAACTCTAATATTATAGTTTATTTATTAATATTAAATTTTACAGTAAAAACATATTTTAAACATTTGAATAATTATTCTAATTATATACCTATTTTATTTATTACTCACCCACGTATTGTGCTCAGTGATCTACAATGAAAGTCAATAATTTGCTTTAAAAAAAGAAAAGTCGCTCCATAGTGGCAATCTGCTGTAGGTAGGTAGATAGGTATCACCCATTTCAAACTCATGGGCCTAGATAGAAATATGAAATTTAGCCCAGGAGTTCCCTTTATAAGATTATTATATTAATACGTTTTTTTAAAAGACAACGCTCGCACTAGGGAATCTAATCCCTGTGTCGCGGAGTACTTTACAAACATATACTAGACGGACACAAATTACATCCAGACTCGAACCAGTGACACGAAGAGGCGAGGTAACTGTTCTAGCCGATGCGCCACACGTGCAGTGGTAATAATAATTAATATGGCTCAGATTTATACTTAATTTGCACGGTAAGGAAATTAATTAAGTGTGTTTAGGTAAAAAAGAGATAATTTATTAAAAGTTTAGTTTGTCTTAAACACGTTTGATACATTCATAGACTTATTAAATCGATATATTATCGTCATGAGGTACTTTCTTCTCGTCTAAAAATTAATGAGCAGTCAGTAGGAAGTACCTACGTAAGTATCAACCCTTAAGATCCGTGCTATAGGTAATTCAAGTGGAGGAGAGATTAGTACTTCGTTAGTTATATTATCTTTGGTAATTCATATATTTAACGATATCCCCATTGCTGAAATATCTTTCATCTGCTGAGAAAATGATCGTGCTATGTTTAAGTATTATTAATATTATATGACGTAAGTAAATTGACATAATATTGACCGTTGTATGTACCTATTTCTATTTTTGTTATTATAATAGCACAATGATTTTTGTCGCAAACATTTTAATAGTGTTGTGTTTAATGGGACTTGTGCCGCCCACAGTGCCGCTATGGCTCCCGGGGAATCGCTTCAGCTGTGTTGGATTCCGTAACCAATTATATCACAAAGAAACATGGAAGAGTCTAGAAGAAAGCGGGAGAGTGAAAATTGCCTTATAAAAAGGAAATACATTAATAAAAACGGGACGTTTATCCGCTTTTTAGTGAAAATAAGCATGAAATACCATTAATAATTTAGATAATGTGCGGCATTTTACGTAAAATTTAAGTAAAATATTCTGAAATGAGCTTACATGAAGCGGCTACATTATAGCTAAATTTATTTTACTACCTATCTTTGATGTTGGTGTTTTGTTTCGCTAAAACTTTAGACTAGGTTTTAATCAGTTCTGTACAAAAATTATACATGTTTTATGAACATCTCGCAAGAATTACAATTAAATTGAAAAAATATTTCAAATAAAAAAAAGGACTGAATAATCAATTAAAAACGAACATACACAAAAATATTGACATCGAATTGAGAACCTTACTTCCCTTCGAAGTTGGTAAAAAGCCACGCAACATAATATACATAAATGAAACTCTCAACTCCAGGAGAGGGCATATAAAACTTCCATACTACCTACTCCGCTACTAGGCACGCTTACACATTGCTGACTGCGTCAATATCAATGACAGGTGCAAATGTCAAAAAGGTATTGGCTTTCACATTGGCGAAATTGTGGTGGCTCCTTCACAAAAGGCAGTAATCAAGAATGATTTTTGAAATAAAACATATTTACGCACATTTGACTAGAGGAATAAGCGGATGAAATCATGACGAGATCATTACGGATAGTGTGATCGGGCGAGACAAACGGGAGGTTGAGAGGGAGATATTAAATGAGTGAAGATAGAAAGAGAGAGTTAAATAACCAGTTATGTTTCGTATATCTAAGTTTTACTTCACTCGTGTGGTCTTAAGTACACTCGTTTCTATTTTAGTCGCCCTTATGAAGTACGAAACACACTAGCATGACGTACAGACGCCAGCATATCCAGCTATCCCAATCTGACCATTTTTTTTAGAGATTTTCAAGTTTATGACAAAAGCATAAGGCTCACTTTCGATTGGGGAAATTTGACAGATCGGGATTGCTTGGTGTGCTGGCGTCTGTACTTAAACTCATAATTTTTACAGCTCCTATGAGGAAAGTAAATGTGATATATTTTAATATATTGAGTCATTTTAAGAATGCACTTAAAATGACTCAATAAATTAAAATACCTATGTCACATTAACCTTTCTCATAGGAACTGTAAAAAGTCCACTGGTAGACAAAACCCTCCCCCAAACTTCACCTTAGGCGGATATGCCTGAATCGCCACTCTTAGCAGACGTGTTGGCGATTGCAGTATGATGGTCATAGAGTACACGGAGAGACGCTGCAGCCCGTCCACTGGTAGTTATTCCCTCGGGTTGACTTCTACGCCTCTCTCGGGATGAGTTGGGGTGATGATATTCTGATATTCGCCGCCGTCGATTCGCCACACATTTCCTTTAAGATGAATTATAATGAAAAGTAAGTCTGTAGTAAGTATTAAAATCACTGTCTTCAGTACCTTTAATACCTTTCAGTACCAGTGCGTACCATTTCACATACTATCTACTAACACTCTGACTCTGTTATTCCCTACTCTAATCTCAGTCTAGGTTGTCTGGAAGAGATCAACATTGAATGATGAGACAATCATGTGATTCATATTGTTATCCATGTTTCTTGTTTTTTTTTTGATGTTTCTGTACAATAAATAGTTATTTTATCTCTGTCGGGAACGACATCTACTCTACAAAACAGATACCCCTTATTAAAAATCGATAATTCACTTACTTACTAAAACTGAACCCATACATTTACTTTCATGGTTGATCCAATTATTTATGGTCAATCATCATCATCATCATCATATCAGCCGAAAGACGTCCACAGCTGGACAAAGGCCTCCCCCAAGGATCTCCACAGTAGCCGGTCCTGCGCTGCCCGCATCCAGCGGCTTCCCACGACCCGCACAAGATCGTCGCGGCGTCGTCGGGCCACCGTGTTGGGGGACTGCCCACGCTCCGTCTTCCCGTTCGTGGTCGCCACTCGAGAACCTTTCTGCCCCATCGGCCGTCAGTTCTACGAGCTATGTGCCCTACCCACTGCCACTTATGGGGAATATCATACTATTATTCAGATCTCATAAACCGATTTCCTAATCTATCAATTAATATAGTCAATGGAATAGCCACAAAATGATCGTGTAAGTGGATACTTATGGGGATTACTTAAGGGGATCCTTATGAAGGTAAAAATACAAATCCAATATGTAGTGTTAATTCCACTAATCGATTAACGGAATTAACAGTATAAACTCTATTTTTTTATTTTTATTGTCATGGATTTCCTCAAAGTAACGCCTCGCTTCCATTACATACGTTTATGAAGATCCTATAAAGTAAAAAAAAGGTTTAATTACCCTTATTGACCTATTGAAATTATATGAATGCTTCGTATTTTTATCTCTATCTACATCATTAATAGCAGATTATTTCTATCTCGTTCCCACCATCCACAATATTAGTATTTCACCCACTATCTGTTCAATGAAGTATGTCTGATGGTACATGACGTCCTCGCTTCGCAACTGAAGGAGCGAGCCGGGTTTCACTTTTATATTGGACAACAATATTTGAAATGTCACGGATTTATTCAAGTTATAGGGTGTTATAGAAATTGAGTTTACTAAATTATTGGTGTATGATGTGAAATACAGACGTAAGAATATATTTTTAATTATTTTTTCTGGTGCCTAGTAACGACTAAGATTATTGGACCAGGTGGCAGATTTTGTTGCCTTTGAACATATTGGGATGATTTTTTTATTTTTTGAAATACAACGCCCGCATTAGAGAAATTTATCCCTGTGTCGCGGGGTACTTTACAAACATATATATAATCGACGCATACAAATTACATCCAGACTCAGAACAACTTTTTATGGGTCACACAAATAGTTGTCCGACGCGGGACTCGAACCCGTGACACGAAATGGCGAGGCGACTGACTTAGCCGCTGCGCCACACGTGCAGTCGTATATTACCACCAGCATGCTTAATGCGCTCTACAGGAATGTATATTACCTATGTTTCTAGTGTTCCCACACGCCGTACCTGGGTTTCTTCATCGACTCCAAACACTTCAAAATTGTACGAAGTATCGCAGTCACAACTTAGTGGCATAGTCAACTTCATTACCTCTTGATGTACGCAGTAAAATATTTCCTGTCAATAAGGCGACACGTGCATTTGACCCATTATGACCTACGTGAGTCTTAGGGTTCCAATATGTTTAAATTCCAAAGGTTTCCAAATCAGTTAATACATTAGGCGCGTTATAGTACCTACGTCGCAAAACGACCCTTTACGTCGATTTCTTGGTGTAGCAACACTGGATATGGTAAGCGTTGAAAGAAGAAAGAAGAGTTTAAAAAGCATAAAATGATTTTTAAACACTTTATTTCGGACCTGCCCATTCAACCATTTCCTGCGGTACCACCTCTTAATCAATTTATCCACAACCTAACAGGACAGTTGGAACAGAAGAGTCCAGAAACGTCACTTGAATCGACCCGTATCTAAACCATCTATAACATCTTTACCCATTAAGAACTAAAATATTTTCAAAACCGTCAAGTTCCCATCTTCCACAAGTGATTCAAAACTTGCGTCATTTGCCCTTCAAAACTGGAGTAGCCGTAAGAATGTTAATACATACCTACAGAAAACGAACTAAATGTAAATAAAAATGTCTACAATAAACTGAATGACTAACACGGATATACGAATTAAGGCTTAAAGATCATCCTACATCATTATTTTAACGCCTATAATTGACCCCTAAGCCATTAAGGCTGGCCACAAAATTGCGATTTGTTTTCGATGCCAACGCATAATTACGATATTAATGAAAAATAAGCTAAAAAACAGCAGCTTTGAGATTTATTTATTTATTGACCCGCTCCGAGTTATAGCGTCTACTACTGGTCAGACTAAAATGAAACTCGAAAGTGATTCACCTGTGGGTTTTATTAAATGTTTTCTTGACTTGCGGTCTGACAAGGGAGATGACTATGTAGGATTATGATCAGCCATTAATATAGATAAAACACACTTAGGTAGATTATGGCATCTCAAAGGTGGAATCCCATTAAATTAATTAGCATAGAAAAGACAATCGTTAAGTCCTGCGGTAAGGAACAGTACATGAAAAAATTATACATTTGACTTTATATCTCGTGTCAGGGATTTGTGTCAGAGTAGTTCAAAGCTGTTAGTACGCTTTACGACTGCTGTCTAATGACTACATTCGGGACCGTCAGCTTAATTTACCCTACAATGAATGGAGACTATTATAAGAGTTGTCGGTGAATTAAACCACTTGCCACCATTCTATAGGCTGAAACGTCACACTAAACTTAGGTGTTGAACCTCTGCAATTGCTTATGGATTCATGCTATGAGCACTTATTACAAAATTATTGTTTAGTACATATTGATGTCTGGCTTATCTTTTAATCCTAATATTTATAGTTCATAAGTCTCATTAATTTTATAATCTCATAGACAATCATTGAATGATGAATTTGAATATTAGTAAGGAGATAATTCTTCAAGTGAGTTACTCACGAAGGAAAGAATGCTATGCTCTAACACGCTCAAATGTTGCAGCATACAACCTATGCACACACAATATGGGCTACCGATAACAATCGAGTTCCAATAGTAACTCCAATTGTTGCCTATCCGAGACAATGCTTATAAAAATTATGTTATTCCAACCAATTAAGAACCATTAAAAGAAACTCTTTATTGCTTAATGTAATCGTCATCCAGAGGTTAAAATCACATTTATTTATGAACTGAAAACATGTATTTAACTATTAAAACATTATTGAATGCCTTCGTCTTATTTTATGAGAACATATTTATGTAATTTTGTGGGTATAGATGCCTAAGGCGTAGATGGAATGGATAATTAAAGGTATATTAGTAAATTGTGGTTTAGAAGTCGCAATTGGAATCTCATCATCATATAATATAATAATATCCTTGGACATTATTCACACGGCCATCTGATCCCAAACTAAGCAGAGCTACTATGAAAACCAGATAACTGATATACTACGTATACTACTTTTCTTTTGTAAATACATACTCATATTGATAATTATTCATGTCAGCCGATTTTCGTCCACTCCGAGACAAGGGCCTCCCCCAAGAATGCCTCGTAATCGCTACGCTTGGCAGATGCGTTGACAATCGCAGTATGATGGTCATAGTTCGCAGAAACTATGACTCAACCGATGTATTGACATTCGGTGACAAATATATTCTTGTGTTGTGATTTTATTTAATCACTAGCTGTGCCCCGCGGTTTTACCCGCGTTAAAGTTTATAAATTATCACTGCTCCTCCCCCGTACGTGATAGCGTGATAATATGTAGCCTATATGTTGACCCGACCAATTCATGCGAATTTTGAAGTAAATCCATGCAGTACTTTCTGAATTTAGCCCGGACATACATACAGATAAACAGACACACAGACAAAAATTCTAAAAACTATATTTTTGGCTTCGATAACGATTGTAGATCACGCCCCAAAAATCCTTTAAAAAAATATTCAATGTACAGTTTTGACTTTCCTACGATTTTATTATATGTATAGATATATGCAATGGCTATAGGTTTTCGTTTGTTTTTAAAAATAATACGGTGACGGCATAGAATAGCATCACTCCATCTCAACCCGTGGGGGGCGTAGAAATCGACCGAGGGTATATCTATCACAGAACGGGCAGTAGCGATTTTCTTTGAACTATGACCATCAGGCTGCGATCGCCAACCCATCCGCCAAGCGTGGCGTTTATGGCATATCCCCCCTTTCTTTGGGGAGGCTTTTGTTCAGCTGTGGACGTACTCTGGCTGACATGATGATGATGAGGTTGAATAATATGCTGGGAAATTATTGACACACGGCTATCTGATCCCAAACTAAGCAGAGCTTGTAGAATGGAAACCAGGTAACTGATATATTACAGACAGTCCTTCTATTTTTAAATACATACTTATATAGATAATTGCACTCAGACTCAGGACAGATAGATGTTCATGCACACAAATATCTGTCCTGGGTGGGAATCGAACCCACGACCTTCGGCACGAAAGGCAAGTATTTACCAACCACGCCAACCGGCCCGTCTTCCAAATGGCTCAAAGACTGTTGTCTAAAGAGTACAACTGGATCTGGTAACATAACGTACCCTTTTTGGAGACTCTCAGAAATAAACTATTTACATTTCCATCTACAGACTGTTTGCGCACCAAATTGCTTATTTACTTACTTATCGTACGTATGGGCAGTGGTTACCCCAGTGTCAGAGTTGTTCAAGCCGCCCAGTAGGCCTCTGACATGGCTCAACGACTGTTGTCTAATGACAACAACAGGGACCGAAAGCTTAACGTGACCTCCGAAGCACGGAGATGCTCAGATATGAAACGACTTTGGCGGTCACCCATCTATGGACTGACCGCGACTCTAGTTGCTTAACCTCGCCGATCACTTACGGACCGTTGAGAGCATCAACCTAATTGCTTAACTCCACTGATACTTACGTACCGATGTGAACAACTGGCTGACTGACAGATGACTGTCTCTGGTTTTTTGTAGCATAATAATTTAGCTGCGGTTTAGTGAGTGTAGGATGTAGCTAATTAGTGTAGGTGTGCCTATTTAGTATAAATTGGTTGTTCGTAATCCTTTTATGGGGGACCAACGATTCGGCAAGGGTCGCAGGAAGCCACTGGATGCGGGCAGCGCAGGACCGGCTATTGTGGATATACTTGGGGGAGGCCTTTGTCCAGCAGTGTCTTTCGGCTGTATCCTTATAAAATCCTTATATAATCGTCGAAAACAAACATATTGGAAAAGTAGATTTGCAGTAAATTTTCTTTACGCGAATTTTAGGCAGAAAGCTGCTGAAGGCGTGACCAGTACTTTACGAAAAGTGTAATCAGGCGAGGTGAACGGAATTTAAGAGGGGCTATAAGTTAGTGAAGATAGAACAAGAGAGACTGTAGGGGCAAGAGGGAGAGAGGTGCGTGCGAGGACGTAGGTTTACTCCCCACCCAGGACAAATCTTTGTGTGACGGGCACGATAATTTCTTCGGTGTCTGCTATTTAGAAATATATAAGTATGTTCATCAGTTGTTTGGTTGCTATAATACAGGCTCTGCCTAATTTGGGACCAAATAGCAGTGTGTTAGTTGTTCCAAGATATAACATAATACATATAACTGAAAGGGAAACACCTTGTAGTACATTCTCTAACAAAATCGGAGACGTTCTCGATAAAGGCCAGGGGCTATACCGGCTAAGTCGCCGAACATCGTTTTCGTGAATAGCGTTCAAATAAATAAAGGTTAAAAATTACTTAATGAATCGTTAAATCGGCTCCAACGTTGACAATCGATTCCGGACCATTTATGACGTCACATGTGTACATGGAAGCCGATTTAACGATTGATTAAGTCATTTTTAACCTTTATTTAGTTGAACGCCATTCACGAAAACGATGTTTGGCGACTTAGGCGGTAGAGCCCCAGGTCAGAAGTACCTTAAACCGGCGAGCATGTATGAAGATTATAATGTAAGTAAACGGGGAAAAGAGATTTGCAACGATGGTGACAAATGGAAATCTGGTGAAAAATGGTATTTTCCTACCCCTCTGGGAAACAAGCGTGAGTCTATGTATGTATGTAGATATATACATATATTATTAAAATACATCCCACTGTATCTATAAGGAAACCAAACGTCAACTCAAATTATGAACATTATCTTAAACAGATGATTCTGTCGATATATGAAAATGAAGATATAAAATGTTTTAGTTTTTGTTTTGTCAGTCTGTCTGTATAGTGGGTTTGGTTAATTAATTATGATAAATAATGCGATATTATGCATATCGCGTTTAACGCGTCAGTTCACACTGGTGACTGGGTTTTGTCTGGTCTAATGTGGTATTAACATGTTAAGTTGAAGTAGGTGGCAGTCTTGCTTGAAGGGCGTGGGTTTGTGATTGACTATGATCTGTATTTTTTACCCGTGAACAATTTTGTATGGCGATAGTGACGTGTGAAAATGGAATGCTGATCCAAATTACAATAGATAAAGAGTGTCAGCGTTTTATCTGGATTGATTACAGACATTGACAATATGTAGTAAAAATATTAGACTTAAACCAAACATAATCTCTTGACAATAACTTGATACGAGCTAGCTAAATATCAATGCTATAATAAAATAAATTTTATAAATGTTTTCATACGATGTGTACCTAAATATCTATGTTACTAGAAATAATAATGTATACAACTATATTACTACAAACATGTTCTGACTATTTACAAGCGCTTTTTTAAAGTCTACGTGAATAAAATAAAAAAATAAAAAAAAAACATAACGACGAATGTGTGCGGGTTCCAAAATCGCTGAAGTGTACTATAAACCCTTAATATCGTTTGTTCATAACTCATTGGTTTTAGCTCTTATTGCAATACAATAGAGTTTAAAATAGGTGGCAGCTATGATAGCATTATGCGATTAAGGGTTAAGATAGTGGTGCAATAGTAGCGGGTAAGGCAATAAAATACATCACACTAACTTTACATCATCTTGTCAGCCAAAGTACGCCCGCTGATGGACTAAAGCTTCCCCAAAGAATGAGGGGATATGCCATAATCGCCATGCATGGCAGACGGTATGGCGATCGCAGTTTGTTAGTCATAATTCACAGAAAAACGCTGCTGCTCGTTCTCTGGTAGGCATTCCCTCGGACGATTTCTACGGCCCCCACACAGCAAACTTTACATTGGTTTGGCCAACATTTGTTTTAGTTTTCTTTTCATATAATGTCAATGATATATGATGATAATGGTGTGATGATAATGGTATATGATATCAAATCTGGAAGTTGCTGGATGCGGGTTGCGCAAGACCATCAATTGTGGAGACCATTGGTGAGGCCTTTGTCCAACAGTGAGCGTCATTAGGCTGATATATGATGATGATATGATATCAAATATACCTTTAAATATTCAATTTTTACGGTGGTAGCAATACGTTCATTATTGTACGCTGGCGAGTACTATGTATAGGTTTTGTCAACTGTCTTCGATGAGCTGTGCCATAGGTGAGTATTCATTTTATCCTTTTACTATATGATAATTGTAAATTAAAGTTCAATTATCAGCTAGCCAAAGATAAGACCATTTATTGCAACTTCATAATTTAAGCACCGTATTGACTAAGTAATGGCCCTCATACCTCACTTGTCAATGGCTTCCTATTAAAGTACAGTATGTACAGACGCCAGCACATCAAGCTACCCCAATCTGACAAATTTCCCCAATTGAAAGTGAAACTTATGCTATTGTGATAAAGTTGAAAATCTATAAAATAAACACATTGTGATTGCTGGATGTGACAGATTGGGATTGCTGGATGTGCTGCTGTCTGTACTTAAAGTATGCTTTAGTAATAGCACTTTACAAAGTAACGAGACGAGGCTTAACAGGACGTCTTACATACTTTCTATATAGCATAAATATGATCTAACTTGCGGATCCAAGTTTCAATTTAGAAAAGACTTTTTAGATTTAGAAAAGACGAAGTGAAATCTTTTTAAGCGCGTTGAGCACTTTTTGGTTAAACATAAATCATGCAACATACGTCATGGGAACGTCACGCTTCCTTGACTTTGGGTGAACAAAAATCAAGAAACTAGCGTCTTCGTCATGTCACTCTTCCCATGACATATACATATGTATAGCTATTATATTGTAGATCATTCAGATTAGAAGTGTAAAAATAGTTTTCACTTCTATCTGCAGTTCCTAAAGACTGCCCCGCATGTTTTCTGGAAACACTACTTACAGATAGCTCACTATGGGCTTTATCAGAAGGCTTAAGGTCACCCAAAGAGCTATGGAGAGGGCTATTCTTGGAGTTTCCCTGCGAGATCGAATGAGAAATGCTGCGATCCGCAGGCGAATCGAAGCAACCGTCATAGCCCTGAGAATAGCCACGTTGAAGTGGCAGTGAGCAGGGCACATAGCATGTAGAGCCGATGGCTGCTGGGGCAGAAAGGCTCTCGAGTGGCAACCACGGACCGGAACCTGGGCAGGCCCCGTACAAGGTGGCCCGATGATCTAGTGAGGGTCGCTGGAAGTCGCTGGATGTGGATAGCGCAAGACCGGCAATTGTGGAGGTCTTTGGAGGAGGCCTTTGTCCAGCAGTGAGCGTCTTTCGGCTGATTTGATGTTGACTTACAGATGAAGATGACAGGTATTTGACGCTCTTCAGTTATTTAGCGCTCCGTCACCACACCGTGATGTACCTACGGTCTCTAATTTGTACAGACGCCAGCACATCCAACTATCCCAATCTGTCATTTTTCTATTCTAGATTTCCAACTTTATCACATAAGCATAAGGTTCACTTTCAATTGAGGAAATTTCACAGATTGGGGTAGCTTGATGTGCTGGCGTTTGTACAAGCCATTCGAGGTTCCTTCATAGCTTTCCCCACCCTTTTCTGAAAGGAAGGATCCTTACTCAAAGGGATGGGGAAAGGTGAGACATTTGTACTTGCTACCATCCCTGCACATATCAAAACAATTGTACGCTACATTGATAAACAGGGAAACCAAGATATTATGTTACATGAAGACTTTGGAACTGGTATCTTTCAAAATCTTTCATCTCCTAGTTTAAATTTTATTTGGCATATTGCAAAACGTCTTCATTCTGAATAATAACTGCCACAAAAATAGCGAACACTTCATTAGATGTTAACAAAATATTTCGGACGCAATCCCTTGTCCGGTGTAGCACGCGCGACTGCCCATCAATAACCACGTAACTGTAAATTCTGTCGCAAACAAATACTTGTACACTTATTGATCCTAATACCATTGTGCATGGATTTAGATCTCTCCATTCATCGCCCAGGTAAGCGATACTTGAGGTATGTAAGTTTGTAAGTACAGATTTTTTAGTTAAGCCCTTATACGTATAATTGGGATTCGTTTTGGTAAGGATGATGTTAATCTTTTGTGATCTGAGTTAAGAGATTCTTGACTGGTTGTTGATGTTTTGGAAATCTATACGATTCACAGTCTCACAGTCTGTGTGTTAAAACTATTCCCATAATATATAATCAATATAGTTATTTTCTGGATCGACTTTTATCTTTGGCGACCTGTGTCAACAAGTATTATCTTTCTGATTGGGTTATAGTAGGTATAGCGGCCAGTGTCTCTGCAAACATAGGTGGATGATTCCTGTCATTTTCCTAAATCTAATAATTCAGTAGAGTGGGTCAAGGTGGGAACTCTATACGACGCGACGAGAGAGAAGTCAGGCACAGGCCGAGACTTTGTATCTCCTTGAGACATGACAGTGTTAAATCGCCAACTATCGGACTTCTGGCTATTACAGAAATTTTATGGCAAAAAAATACTGAGCATTCTATTTTCAAAATAAATATTTACCGTCCTTTGCTTTTTCAAGCAAGTTGAAGAAAGCGTGAATGTTAATGTAAATACCAGTATTTACATTAACATTCACCCTTTTTTAACTCTGACGCAAGGGTAGTTTTTCCCAATACGAATATTTAAACTAATACATAGCAACTCAAGTATTCCTTCTCATACAATGATGCATAATAATAATTATATAATTATAATATATTAATTATTTATTATAGATAAATTATGAGAAGACAAGTTATTCAGATTAAGATAAAGTGCAAAATATCAACAGATGCACTGTTGTTATATTGATTAATTTTTCTCAGGAACACAAAATATATTATACTAAACACAATAAAAAAATTAAATTACTCAATATGTTATTATGGATCACTAGGATAAAAAGAATTTGAAACATGGCGCTTGAGAATTCGTTTTTGTTTGCTCTTTTATCTCCAGGTTCAATCTTCACACGATGCACAAAGAAAATACATCACTAAAAAGCTAACAATACACATCCTGATACATACACAAAAAGTCCAAAAATTACTAAAAAAAACATATTTTTTTCTTATAAATCCTTAACAATTTTTGACATCCTTCCCCTAAAAACTGAAAAGGAGCAGCGATTTCTCGAGACGGTGATTTTTTTCAATAGCAAAAATGGACTACCGAAAATCTATGTGTGAGGCAACGGGTACATAATTACGTCAAGTAAAAACTACTAAATATCTGTCAAATAATACTTTTGCTTCTAATCCTTTGGCTGGGTAGTTAAGTAGCTTGAAATCCTTGTTGCCCTTTGAAGTGTTCTCAAAGTAAATGTGCTCAATTATGCATATTATTTGTGATTTGAAAGCCTTTGAAATGACACCATTATATATAGCCGTGGGTGGGGGGCCTAAGGAGCTGCGCAGCCGTTTAATTAGTTAAAATTAACAGGTAATAATAGAAAAAGACAAAGGAACAAACAGAGAGTTACAAAGATGATTGTATTATTATATTCTATAAACAAAACCTGCAAGTCCTCAAAAGATTATCCAAATTGTATAATTATTAAAAACTCAAATTATGACTATTTGAATAAACTTGTAGTTCTTCCACTCATTTTTATTTACAAATTTCGATCGCAGAAAGGTATTTTTGGGTTCTGGATCCGGGGGACTTTGCAAAACATAATGTTCATCCAGACTGTAAATTAGGTTAGTGACAGTGACTCAAATTTGTAATCGTTATGTGAGAAGCATGAACTTATAATACAGCGATAGATTGGTAGTGTCGTGGTGGCCATGCAATCTAACCTAGAACCTAATTTTTACAAATATTTAGTCATAAACAATTTTCATTTGGCTGACTGCAGTGCCTGCTGCGTGGTGACGGCCTAAGAATATCACCACCCCCTCTCATCCCGTGGGGGGACGTAAAAGTCGTCCCGAGGGAATATATACCAGAGAACGGGCAGCAGCGTTCTCCTGAGTACCATGTCCACCTTACTGCGATCGCCAACCCGTCTGCCAAGCGTGGCGATTATGGCAAATCCCCTCAAATGGTGGACACGACCAAACCGCGGCCCCCAGTCCCCGGCAGCCCTGCTATTCCCAGCCGTGGTAACAGCCGTGGTTACGGCAGGGCAGGGGGTGCTAAGAATCCCCGGAAGATTCCGCGTTACCAACACCGACGACCTCTGGCCCTGGCAACATATAACACACGTACACTGCGGTCCGACGAGAAGATAACCGAACTGGAGGAAGAATTGAGCAGGTTACATTGGGATATTGTAGGATTATCTGAAGTCCGAAGAGAGGGGAAGGACTCGATAATACTGAAATCCGGAAACCTGCTCTATTACCGGGAGGGTGACCAAATATCCCAAGGTGGTGTCGGGTTCATAGTCCACAAGTCCCTCGTGAACAACCTAGTGAAAATCGAGAGTGTGTCGACGAGGGTTGCGTACCTTATACTCAGAATCACCAAGCGGTATTCGTTGAAGGTTATACAGGTATACGCACCCACTTCGACACACTCCGACGATGAAGTAGAGGTTATGTATGAGGACATATCCAGAGCCATACATACCTCTAGCTCCTATTTCACTGTGGTCATGGGGGACTTTAATGCGAAGCTGGGCAAACGATTCGGTAATGAGCTGAGAGTGGGGCAATTTGGAACTGGAGACCGGAACCCCCGGGGCCAAATGTTGGCCGACTTCATGGAGAAGGAGGGACTCTTTATGATGAATTCCTTCTTCAGGAAGCCGGATCACCGCAAATGGACCTGGGTGAGCCCCGATGGTAAAACTAAAAATGAGATAGACTTTATCTTGTCGACGAGACGACAGATGTTCAATGATGTCTCCGTGATCAATGCGGTTAAAACCGGGAGTGATCACAGACTGGTCAGAGGCTCATTGAACCTGAATGTCAAACTCCAGAGGTCCCGACTGATAAAGTCTACGCTCCGACCTTTACCTATCCACGTCCAAAACCCCGAACCATTTCAGCTCGAACTGCAAAACCGTTTCGAATGCCTAGCAGACTGCGAGGAAGTGGACTCATACTATGACAGGTTCGTAGAAGCTGTCCATACGGCTGGGTCTAAGGTATTCAAGGCCCGTCGTACAAACAGAACTAAAAAGATCTCTGACTTTACCCTGCAACTTATGGAAGATAGACGGAAAATGGTTCTGACATCCTCAGATGATGCTACCAGATATCGGCAGCTCAACAGACAGATCTCAAAGTCTTTGACTCGCGACACGCGGCAATTTAATACAATTAGTATTAAAGAGGCTATCGAGCGGAACAAAGGCTCTAAAGTGTTCGCAAGAGCTCTGTCTGTTGGACAGAGCCAACTGACGAAGCTGAAGACTGAGGATGGTAGAATCGTCACGTCTAAACCTGAGTTGCTGGGAGAGATCGAAAAGTTCTACGGACAGTTATATACGACAACACAGCCACCTGTCAAAAGTCATGCCTCAGATCCCAGAGCACGACTAACCCGACACTACACCGAAGACATCCCGGACGTCAGCCTGTACGAGATTAGAATGGCTCTCAAACAACTCAAGAACAATAAGGCGCCTGGTGATGATGGAGTTACAGCAGAGCTTCTGAAGGCGGGTGGTACACCAATCCTACGGGCCCTTCAGAAGTTATTTAACTCCGTCATACTAGATGGTCAAACGCCACAAGCATGGCACAGAAGTGTGGTGGTGCTCTTCTTCAAAAAGGGCGACAAGACCCTATTGAAGAATTATAGACCCATCACACTGCTGAGCCATGTTTACAAGTTGTTTTCGAGGGTCGTTACGAACCGTCTCGCGCGCAGGTTTGACGACTTCCAGCCTCCCGAACAAGCCGGTTTCCGAAAAGGCTTTAGCACCATAGACCACATACATACGCTGCGGCAAGTTATACAGAAGACCGAAGAATATATAAGAAGAGTCCGTTTGTGGACTATGAGAAAGCCTTTGATTCTATCGAAACATGGGCCGTGCTGAGGTCTCTCATAAGGTGCCAAATTGACTACCGGTATATCGAGGTGATAAAGTGTTTGTATGAAAACGCCACTATGTCAGTGCGACTCCAGGACCAGATCTCGAAACCTATCCACTTGCAGCGAGGCGTGAGACAGGGAGGAGTTATATCTCCGAAACTGTTCACCGCTGCATTGGAAGACGTCTTCAAGCTTCTGGACTGGAAAGGCTTTGGCATCAATGTCAATGGCGAGTACATCACTCACCTTCGATTTGCCGATGATATCGTAGTCATGGCTGAGACCATGGAAGACCTCGGTACAATGCTCGACGACCTCAGCAGAGTCTCTCAACAAGTGGGTCTGAAAATGAACATGGATAAGACGAAAATCATGTCAAACGTCCATGTTGCACCCACTCAATTGAAAGTTGGTGACTCTGCACTCGAAGTTGTAGAGAACTATATTTACCGAGGACAGACCATCCAACTAGGTAGGTCCAACTTCGAGAAGGAGGTCAATCGTAGAATCCAACTCGGCTGGGCAGCGTTCGGGAAGCTACGTAACATCTTCTCGTCCAAAATACCGCAGTGTCTCAAGTCGAAAGTCTTCGACCAGTGTGTGTTGCCAGTGATGACATACGGAACAGAGACGTGGTCGCTCACTATGGGCCTTATTAGAAGGCTCAAGGTCACCCAAAGAGCAATGGAGAGGGCTATGCTCGGAGTTTCCCTGCGGGATCGCATCAGAAATGTCGAAATCCGCAGGCGAACCAAAGTCACCGACATAGCCCGAAGAATTGCCAAGTTGAAGTGGCAGTGGGCAGGACACATAGCTCGTAGAGCCGACGGCCGTTGGGGCAGAAAGGTTCTCGAGTGGCGACCACAAACCGGAAGAGGTAGCGTGGGCAGGCCCCCTACAAGATGGACCGATGATCTTGTGCGGGTCGCTGGAAAATGCTGGATGCGAATAGCACAAGACCAGCAATTGTGGAGATCTTTGGGGGAGGCCTTTGTCCAGCAGTGGACGTCTTTCGGCTGATATGATGATGATGATGATGATGACTGCAGTAGTCACATAGAGAGCTGTAGATTTACTCTTAAAAAAAATTATAATCGCTTTACAGCAGAAGATACAGTGCGATATAAAAATCCTATTGTTTATCGTTCAGCGCTCTTAATATGAAGAAAGTTTAAACATTCGAGTGTTATGCATCTCAATGCATAACACATGAGGCAGGGCAGCAACAACAGGGCAGCAATACTTTATTATACTCTAGCCAAAACAATAGGTAGGTACCGTCTACGCCACGTCGCGGCATTGGTTGATACACTTTGACAGCGTCTTTATTGCGTAATCTTTAAGGGCGGTTTTAGTAGCGCAACTGTATCCACTGACAATGCGTCGACTGGTCCTACCAAAAGGCTGAACTACGTCCAAAATCATAAACTCAAAACTCATTAGCATTGAACCCAACACGTATTAAGCGCACTCAGATATTTTTGATTATTTAATTAAGGCGCACCAGCCTGATGGCCGTTGATAATCGGGAATGGCGTCGGACGGGTCCCACCTCGTTTTGTTAATCATTTTTAATCTCTTCATTCTGACGGCTTGGGTCGAGTGCTTGCTTGCTTGCTTATTATTGCTTAATGCTTGTTTATTGTCGGCTAGATTCTGTTGCATGTAACATTGTAAATTCACTTTGATAATTGCTTGAAACTTATAAATTTTTGGTGAATACGGAGTCACCAAAGTCTTTTAGTGGAGAATTCGAAAAGCAATGAAAAGAACACGTTCATGCATGGATGGATTTGCACGGGACATATTACACTGTCTAGGAATAGGCTCTATATGTATCAGCTGTTTCATGCGCTCATAGCTCGATGCTCTCACCGGTCCGTAAGCGATCGGCGAGGTTAAGTAACTAGGCTCGCGGTCAGTCCATAGATGGCTGACCGCCAAAGTGGTTTAATGTCTGAGTGTCTTCGTGCTTCGGAGGGCACGTTAAGCTGTCGGTCCCTGTAGTAGTCATTAGATAAGAGTCGTTAAGCCACGTCAGAAGCCTACTGGGCGGCTTGAACAACTCTGACATTAGGGTAACCACTACCCATACGATAAGTAAGTAAGCTATTTCAGTGACATTTTGATATCACCTAACAACTAAAGGAAGGCTGATTTTGACCTGCATGCCTGAGAGTTCTCCAGAGTGTTCTTCATGGCTTGTCATTGTAAAGTCTGCCAACTCACACTTTGTCACCGTGGTGGACTATGGCTTATGCCCTCTCATTGAGGGAGGGGGCCCTTGCCCTGCTGGGACAATAAAAGGCTGCATAATCAATGCATACCGCCATTAGAAAAAAATAATACATACATGTTCAATTATGACCCTGGTTTTGAACCCAGGACCTTATTATTTGCGGTTAAACATTTCATTGCTAGAGGCGGTCAAGTAAATCAATACAAAATAACAAAACTATATTAATGCTATAAATTGGTGCTGCATTTATTTAAAAAAATAGTCCAATTGGCAATAAATATCAATTTACCAGTTTGAATGATTAAAATGAAGCTAGTGAGTTAACAAGCCATACCTTTAGTAATTATAAAATTCTTTACTGTGTTCAGATAACTTTAAAAAGTTTAATTTCGTTAATGGATAGGAAAATATTAAAATCTATGGAATGTTAAATGATCAATTATGCTTATATTTCTTGTGGTGTGAGTCTGGCCAGTTTAGTCCACTTTTTATTAAGACAGGATCCATATTAAATAATAAGTGTTGTATACAACATAAATAATATACACTAATTAGAACCGAAGAATTGCAAAGCTGAAATTGCGGGGCACATACTCGCATGTGCCCCGCATGTCAGCTGTGTGGTGACGGCGACAAATATTAGAATCAGAATATCATCACCCCATCTCATCCCGTGGGGGGCGTAGAAGTCGACCCGAGGGAATATCTACCAGAGGATGGGCAGCAGCTTCCTTCTGAGTACTATGACCATCTTACTGCGATCGCCAACCCGCCTGCCAAGCGTGGCGATTATGGCATATCCCCCAAGACGATTCTTGAGGGAGGCTTGTCCAGCAGTGGACTTATTTAGCTGTAATGATACTCGTAGGTCGTAGAACCGATGGCCGTAGGGGTAGGAAGGTTCTCGAGTCGCGACCACCAGCAAACACAGCGTAGGCAGGCCTACATCATGGACTGATGATCTTGTGAGGCTTACGGGATGACGATAGTGGCAATTGTCGATATCTTTAGCTTAAACAATCCATGAAACTGAACAACTTGTAGAACATCATTTTTTTATTAAGGCAGATTACAGTTATTTTCGCTCTAAAAGCTCGGAACTCTTAATACGAGTAAAATATCTTGACACCGCTCCCTGTATTCATAAGACTACACTGAGTATGTATAACAGCTGTTATTTTCTTGTCGTTATAAAAGTTGCGTAGGAGTTGCAACAAATATCCAGTCTCGTTTTCGGGGGTTGTGTATTCGCAATGAAATAATTCTAAGATTTGAGATATCCAGTCGTTGAATTGGTAAGGTTTAAGTGTACCGAGATTGACCGCCTAAATTTACTTTACGGAGTAGTCTGTTACAGCCGTACATTTTGCAGACACCGTTATTACGATTGCTTATTGGCGTGAACGTAAAAAAATACATTAGAAATATCAGTAGTACTACTATGATTGACATAACATCACCTATTACTCCATCCGCAATCCATTTTCCCACAAATATATTATTACAAATACACGGTTTCCTTAAATAGTGCAACACACGCCATATAGAGTAACGTGTGGTAAATTCGTCGGCCACGTTGCGGTGGCATCTCTTAAATTATGTATTACTACGTTAATGTATTATTTAACACTTAGCCGAGTTTCGACACATTTCTTGTTGGCACCCCGTGGAGTGACTACATTTAGGCTGTGGTTTAATTTACAAGCTATATGTTTTGCTAAACACAGTTCAGACTGGTAGCATCTTGGTATCTAAACATTTTTATTAATCTAACGCACACTATTGAGACCATATTGTAGTAAATTCGACAGCCAATTAAATTATGTATTATTTAATACATACCCGAGTCTCGACACATTTCTGGTTGGCATCCTGTGGGGTTAATTAAACCTCAGCTTAAATGTAGTCAATATTTAAGGTGAGGTTTAATTAACAAACTATAAGCATTGCTAAACACAGTTCAGATTAGTGGCTTCTTAGTATCTAAGCATCTTAAATATAATTTTTAGGTGTTTTTTACGTATTTGATTGCTGGTGAGCGTCCAGTTTAATCTGATGCTGCTAAGTATCAGTATCTGAACATAGTATTTTAGTTCGAGACTTGTTTTTTTTTTGCATAGGGCGAAAATCGAGCAAGCGGGCCACTTGATAGTAAGTGATCACCGCCGCCTATGTACACTCGCAACATCAGAGATGTCACGGGTGCGTTACAGGCCTTTAAGAGTCAGCAAACAAGTGTTGCTACCCCTTCCCCCCATCCCAATGAGCTCTGGCGATCTTACTCACACGCAGAAACACAACATTAAAGTTATTAATGTTATTATTAAAGAATGTCTTCTGTAAGGTGGAGGTACCCAGTCGGGCTGCTCTTTGAGAAAATAAACGCTGTGCCCTACCCTTCTAAAATTTTCTTAATTATTTGTAATGGTTCAATTTTGCTGTTCAGCTAGACATTTTAATAACACTACTGTTCTGAAGGTGCTACTATTTAGGAGCGTGGTGAGGCTTGGTGAAATAATAATCCATTTAATTTCCCTGACGTTGTAGTGAAATATTTCCCTGGATGATAACATGAAGAGAGCTTTAGCTTTTATTGCTGGCGTTTAACCCAGTGCTCAGCTAAACATAAATATCAATATTGCTACAATTCAGAAACAGCTCCAATTCTAACACTTTTTCCATTAAACCTTTAATACTTTGATGATTTGATATGATAAATTTTTGTGGGTTTACATTATTTTCCATTACGTAATTTGGACACTTCTTATCATTCATGACAGTATAACTGCGATTTGAATCTGCCATTACGTAAGAGAAATTTTACATTGGCATATCAGTTAATTTAAATTATTCTCTATACAGATTGACACCATTCAATCTGGATATATCACTGTCAGTAGGAAAAGTTTCTGTATATGCCTGGGCATATACTTATTCAAAAATAAATAATATAAAAAGCGCTATCTGATGGTAATGGTCAAATCAAGTATTAACATACGGGGTGTCTTAGCTGTACAGGTTTCTATAAATCGATGTTAGCATTTTTATTACGTCATTAAGTTGACTGCCTCGTTGGTCTAGCGGTAGCGTGTTCAACCGCAGATAATGAGGTCCTGGGTTCAAATCCCGGGTCGGGTCAAAATGTGATTTTGGGATTTTTCCGTAAAAATAAATTTCTCAGTATCAGCCCGAAGTCTGTAAGTTGGCGGTATTACACCCCCGTGCCTCGGAGAGCACGTAAGCCGTCGGTCCTGTACCTGAACTCTTTCCGGTCGTGTCGCTAGGCGTCCCATCGGATCATAAGAGTGATGGAATAGAAAGTGCCCCTGTGTTTGCGCACACACTTGTGCACTATAATATGTCCTGCGCAATTGGCTTGTCTCCATTAAGACTGGCCGCCGTGGCCGAAATTCGGTCGGGAGGACATCAGGTCAGGTGCATCGGCTGACTTGTACAAATTTGTGGAGGTAGTCCACCAAGGGCACCCATCTGAATGGCACCTGCGCGAATAGCACCTAGCCTAGTCCACGAAAGGCACCTATCAATAAACGTTCTAGTGATTTTTATCGATATCTTTCATTTTAACCTAGGTTACTGAGTTGTAGGTGCTATTTGTAGACAAACTTGTAAAAAATAAATTGGATCCACGAAGAGCACCTGCCAAAAATATTGATAGGTGCCTTTCGTGGACTAGGCTAGGTGCCATTCGCGCAGGTACCATTCAGATAGGTGCCCTTGGTGGACTACCTCAATTGTAGTCCCATGGTGCGAAGTGATTGACACCTGTGGCTGGAAACCCCGTGATTTGTAGGTTTTGTTCCGCTCTTTGATTTTAAATTATGATTTATGCTTATTTTAAAGTAGTCTGATATTTAATATGTTTATATGACTATTTAGTTTAATATATCATCATACCTTGTTTTCCTTCAATCGCTTTTCACTTGTACCATTACCCGCCACTCCCGTGGCGTCGTATATTTTTTCACCGTGACAACAAGATCAGATTGACATCATGGACACAGCATGGACGGGTTGAGAGCATACTGCGACACTGTTTGTCAATCAACTAGAGAGGGTTAAAATACCGCTTTTTGTTCGACTTAGTGAAGAAATTACTGCATCACTGACGGTTTTGGTGTACCTACATCAGAGATCTCAACAAATTTAATATAGAATTTATATTACGTCACTATTGATATCGAAGTTAATAGTTATCGAAATTAGACCTTACAAACATAATAATTCGAAGAATATTAACGTTTTTCGTTAAACTGTAACTAGTCAAGTTGGAATTGGCTGTGTGGTGTCGGTGGAGAATATCAGAATATCATTGCTCCATCTCATCACGTGGGGGCGTAGAAGTCGACACGATTGAAGATCTACCAGAGGATGGGCAGCAGCTTCTTTCTGAGTAGTAAGACCATCATACTGCGATCGCCAACCCGCCTGCCCAAGATAATCCTTGGGGGAGGTTTTTGTCCATTAGTGGACTTCTTATAGCTGTTTTGATAGTCAAGTTGGAATATTTCGTTATTGACCGCTAAAGCTGTAATTCTGTAACATGCGATTTTGGAAGAGAATTTGTTTAAATATGAATGGCCCATTTCTATGCTTACAAAATATTCAATATCGAGGTCAAGTTCAAAAATGCACGAAAAACAAAAGTACAGTCAGCAACAGACAATCATCATCACTATCAACGTACAAGAATTCTTTTTTGGAATCGATTCTTTCAAACAACCCTAAGACTTCATTGACGATCACCAATTAATTAATTATATTTGCAAAAGAATTGTCTGGTTTCCATAGTACAAGCTCTACTTGGTTGGGGATCGGATGGCCGTGTCTAAATATTATTACAAATTACCAAATACGAAGTTATCGTTCGATAAGTTTGTGAACGATCTACTTTTGATATATATTTTTTTTCACATAATTAAGACTAGGTACTGTGACGACCTTCTTGGTTGGCACCTTCGTTCGTCCAAACATTTAAAAAGAAATCATTAAAAAAAGAACGCGTTTGAAAATATTTTAAAACGAAAAGTCAGTCAGAGAGTCTACGAAAGAGCCCGATAGGATAACAAGCCCTGTTACCTATCATAGTGAAATTGAAGAAAATATACAACTAATTCAGTATTTGACGTGTATTACTTATATAATACAAAAGATCCCGAAGACGATCTGAAGCTGCAGAACGTCATATGGTGGAGGCGCCGGGTATATTGATAAGTATACCCTGAAGAAAGTGAGAAGAATCGAGGATATCACGAGAAGTATTTTTTCCCTAAATAATTTCAGATGGAGCAATTCGACGGGGAAACGGCCGACGTTAACGATTTTTTTAGGCAATTCGCAATAATTGCCGCAATCAACAAATATGATGAGAATGCAAAGAAACTCATCTTAGGGGCATATCTACAGGGGCCCGCTTTATCATTTTATAAAACCATTTATTCTCAGTGTGATACATTTGCTGATCTGCAGAAGAAGATCACCGACGAATTTGACGGGCAAAGCAGTCCACTCGCCGACTTCTTTGAAAGGCGACAAGGCTACAATGAAGACCCAGTTACCTATTTTTATTCCTTAGATGAACTGGCTACCAAAGCGGGTACAGCGATTACGGAACGTATATTGATTAACCAATTTCTTAAAAGCTGCAACTCATTTATTAAAAATAAGCTCGGAATGCAAGTGTTTACCAACAAAAAAGACCTAAAAACATGTCTTAGACAAATTAAAAACCTTTTTATGACACCAAATCACACGTCATTAAATTTACCCGTAAATATAAGAAGTGTTGGACAAAATACGCAAATATCAGTGAGTTGCAGCGAAGCGAATGACGGTCGACCGGGTCCGCATGGCTACACCGGAGCTTGGGCATCGAGGATCAACCAGCCTAAGCCAGGAGCTGTTTATCCCCGATCAGATAATAAAATTTCCCCTTATAGTTTTAGCCCAAGAAACCATACAGCGGGGGATACCACCTCTACACCAGGCTACGTTCCATACAGACGAGGAGCAACGGAGCGTCAGCCAGCCATACCCAAAAGAATAGAGGCATTTAATATGATGGAAGAGACCAGTCAACAGCCACCAGAAAGTGAAATCACTCAGCAGTGTGAGTTTACCCCTTTTATAAATATTACGTGTAAAAATATCCCGTTTCTGGCCCTGATTGACACGGGGGCATCAGTGTCTGTTGTCGATAAAAAGATGGCAGAAAAGCTAGGAGAAATACCGCAGTTCTCCAATGCGCAAATAAAATCAATCAATGGTGCGCAGTTGGAGGTGATAGGGAAAATTAAATTGAACATTTTGATGGAAAATGTTGTGTTTAATCATAGTTTTTATGTTGTGGATAAGATTTCACAAAATTTTGTCATAGGACAAGATTTCCTTTTTTCTCACAACATTATTTTAGATTTTAAAAAAAGTAGACTTTTTACTGATAGGATGTCATGTAATTTTATTAAAAAAGAAAAATATGTACTAGAAAATAATTCATCTGATGTACAGTCAGATAAACAATTTTTTTCACAAAATGATTACTTATATTTTTGCCAAAAGACTACAAATACAGATAAACTTCCATGCGAAGTAAGTATGGAAATTGTAGAAAGTAAAGTAAAATTTAATTTAATTAATGATCTGCCAAAAACAGTCCATAGCCATTTAAATAATATTGTCCCATTGCAACCCATAAAGGTTAATAATATACAAGATACACACAAAAATTTTAATATAAATGTACAAACACTAAAATTGAACAAAATTTGTAGACGCAAAGTTCGACATAATTTAGATCGAACCCAGTCCAAACGAAAGTTGCTAGTTTTATTACGTTGTCCTAAAAGAATAACTAGAGTATGTAACAAACTTTCTCGCCAATATGAAGGGCCATATAAAATAATAAAACGTTTAATAAATGATAATAATTTAATAAAATATATGAGTAATAATAGTGTATTACTAACCTATTGGAGTCAACATCGTTTAAAGTCTTGTAAAATAAGATTGAGTTGAAGTTAGAACAACTTATGGTTATTATTTAATGTTAAAGTACAAAATATTAATATGTTATTATTGTATTATATCTTAAATTTTATTTACTTATGTTATGTAATTTGTGTTACGTGTATGTACTTGATAAAATTGTGCACATCTGCTTATCACTCAGTGATAGAAGTTTGAACTTTTATGTTATATTGCTCTATATAATTGTATATTATAATTGATGCTTCTACTTAAAAGAATGTCACTAATACTATTTATTTTTTTTCATGTATGTTGTAATACCATTGGAGAGCTATCATGATGGGAGAAGATGACCAGCCTTCGGATCTGCTCGAAGATCCAAGATCCTAGACTTGTCAAGTAAAAACAAGACAAGGTGTGTGTGTGTGTTCGTGTGAGGAGTTCTCCAATATCAGGCAACCAGTCTGATGTCCACCATTTCTTTTTAGAACTTGTTACACAAACACACATACATTTTCTTGTTTTTACTTGACTAGTCTAGGGATTATCCATGGTCCATAAAATTCCATAAGGAATGGTGGACATCAGACTGGTTGCCTGATATTGGAGAACTCCTCACACGAACACACACACACACCTTGTCTTGTTTTTACTTGACAAGTCTAGGGATTATCCATGGTCCATAAAATTCCATAAGGAATGGTGGACATCAGACTGGTTGTCTGAAGGCAGACTTCTGGGTCTTGACACCACACGTAGGCATACGCTACTCTCATCATACGCCCACACATACGCATATGCTGTCATCACCACACGTCCACGCTTGAGCATACATTGTCTAGCTACACGCCCACACTTCACGAGCATACGCTGCCCTTGCCACAAGCTTGCCTTGAACAAGAACTCGCCTTTATGGTGCATCATGGATTATTCGAACACATTGTAATTAATCATTGCAAGGTGGACGTATATCTATCTGATGATTTCATGTTTTGTTCTTTGCAATTAATTGACAACGCCAACGTATGACAGGTAGAAATTTTCCTTTTGTCTGTCATTTTCTGCCATAAGACCAAATATGCTCTCCACAGGTTGTCTATGCTGATGTCCGATATGCTCAGTGTATGGTTGTACCATATATAGGTTGTATTTGATGTCGACAAAACGTGTTATATGGTAACCCCATATAGTACGTTATGGTCAATGATGTCAATAAGACCTGTTGTGACACTCCCATGTATTGTATTATCTGTGACATAATGAAAATTAATTTATGACCCTTCCATATTTGGTATTATTTTTGAAAGTGTCAAACATGGTTGACAGTAGAAGCAAAGAATATAAATAAAATTAATCAAAAACTTATTAATAAGACCTTTGTAACATTTTGGCTTAGAATCACACATGATGTGTGGAAAGTTTTTTTGGAGGTTTTGCTTCCACAAGGCACTTTCAATAGTTATCCATTATATGATAAAATTGAAACTGCCGGTCTAGTCGTAAAGGCCGTCATGCATTGTAATTATCCCTCCATTAGGTAGGTAAAAATAAGCTAGTATAATGTTGTAAAGGGTTCTTTCGGAGAAAAAAAATATATATTCTAATAATAGAATAAACAATTTTTTTAAGAGAGACGGGGAAGATGTGACGACCTTCTTGGTTGGCACCTTCGTTCGTCCAAACATTTAAAAAGAAATCATTAAAAAAAGAACGCGTTTGAAAATATTTTAAAACGAAAAGTCAGTCAGAGAGTCTACGAAAGAGCCCGATAGGATAACAAGCCCTGTTACCTATCATAGTGAAATTGAAGAAAATATACAACTAATTCAGTATTTGACGTGTATTACTTATATAATACAAAAGATCCCGAAGACGATCTGAAGCTGCAGAACGTCATAGTACTTAGCAGGCAAAGTCAACTTCCGAGCTTATGCAATAGAAACCTCAAATTCAATATTTGTGAATCTAACCCTATAAAGTTACTTCTTCTGCTGGCCGTACTACGGTTTTAAGATAAATACTCACAATCTAAATTCAATTAAAAAGTATCACCTGTTATTTTTATCACAGATAAATATCACAGCTAAATTAATGACCGTTTCAACTATACGATACTGCTATTTAATTGAAAATATGTATCATGTATGGGAGAAGTCTTAATTAGCGTAAACTAGATGAATGTAATATAACGAATGAGTTTCAAGGCGATTAAGTGCAAAATGCCTCATTACTAAAAGGATGTGCAGTTAATAACACCTAGAAGTCTTATCTCTGATTTTGATTAAAGGTAGGTATATGATCTGTTTAAGTATCTTTAGTATTGGAATTGAGAGCTTCATGCGTTCGAGCTAAAGGAGTAGGTTATTTTGAAGTGCAAGTGTGTAGTATGTAGATTTTATGTGGGAATGTATGCCCGGGAAGGTTGGGTTTTAGACCAATAATAGGAAGTTAACGAATGGAAGATAAGTGCAAGAGATAAAGGTGAGATAAAGTTAATACAACGTCAGAAATAGTTGGAGGTCGGAAGGAACGCTGTCGGAGGACGAATTAAAGTGGTAAATTTTTCCGATAAAAAATATAAGAAGAATTATTATGTCGACTTATCCCGAGCATCCCGCGTTATATATATTTTGACGGGCCGGTTCGCGTGTTTGGTAAATGCTTGCCTTTCACGCCGCAGGTCGTGAGTTCGATTTTGGGACAGATATTTGTGTGCATCAACATTGAACGTGTCTGTTTGTCCTGAGTCCAAGTGTAATTATCTATATTAGTAGGTATGTCTTTACAAAAGAAAAGTGATATATGTATTATAACAGTCATCACACGGGATCAGATGGCCGTGTGTGAATAATTTCCCAGGATATTATGGATATTTATATAAACCACCGTCTCTCGTTGATAGTGCTCCTGCCTACGAAGCTGGTGGTCCTGGGTTCGAATCCCGGTAAGTGCAAATACTTTTTTTGGATGTTTTCTATGTATTTAAGTATTTATCTATCTATATAAGTATGAATATCGTCGCCTGGTACCCATAGTACAAGCTTTGCTTAGTTTGGGGCTAGGATGATCTGTGTGACATTGTCCCTAGATATTATTATTATTATATTGAAAGAACACTATCTATCTACCCTAACTACACTAATCACAACAATCTTTCTGTGATGAACACGATTATTTGTTATTTGATTTGATGCATAAAAGCATATACCATATGGCTCCAAAAATATTTCAATAAACTGCCCAAAAAACTAAAAGGTATGGATAATTTATCATGTTTTAAGAAAGAGTTTAAGATCTTGTTGATCAATCAATGCAATTATAATGTAGTAGACTATTTAAATGGTAAATTATATTTTTTATTATATTATTTCTTGAATTTAATAATAGCATTATGAAAACTGACAAAAATGTTTGACTTCTACACTATGCATTGACATTAGTTTTTCAATCCCATTATACATATTTGACCCTATTTTACTACTTTTGAAATAATTTTGTCACTATTTTACTGTTTACCAGTTTATTTAATTAATTGTTATTTTAATGTCATGCAATGCGGGGTTATAATGTATCTACTGATTCTTAAATAATTTCTACTACTTAATATTTTACTACTTGGATACTATTTAAGATGAAAAATTACTATTCACATGCCTTATTATAAGGTAGAATATAAAGCGCAATACCAACACTATAACAACTTGTATTTTTAACCTGTATTCTGTGAATAAAGATTATGATTATGCCTGGGTGTAATTTATCTATAATATGATGATGATGATGATATCCTCCCGACTGAATTTCGGCCACGGCGGCCAGTCTTAATGGAGACTAGCCAATTGCGCAGGACATATTATATTGCGCAAGTGTGTGCGCAAACACAGGGGGACTTTCTATTCCATCACTCTCACGATCCGATGGGACTGCCTAGCGACACGACCGGAAAGAGTTCAGGTACAGCACCGACAGCTTTACGTGCTCTTCGAGGCACTTTCAGACTTCGGGCTGATACTGAGAAATTTCTTTATACAGAAAAATCCCAAAATCACTTTTTGGACTGACCCGGGATTTGACCTAGGACCTCATTATCTGCGGGTGAACACGCTACCGCTAGACCAACGAGGCAGTCAATAATATAGACAATAATAATACATATTAATACACGTGCATTCTGTGCCTAGTTTGAGATCATATGGAAGTGTGTTAGTTGTCCTAAGATATTTACATATTACTTACTGTATATTAGTATGTCGGAACAAACGGCCACTGGGGCAAAAGTTCTCGAGAGGCGAACACGACGCGCAAGTCCAGCAATTTTTTGTCTTTGGGGAGGGGGATCTTTCAAGTCCTATCTTCTTCGTCTTCTTCGTCCGTCCTATGTCCGGCTGTGAAAATCTTTTGACTGAAATGATGATGAAGAAGTTTATAATAATCATATTCATTTACTATTATTATCTCTTCTAGCGCAAGATTTACTCGGAAGGATTTCTTAAGAATTAAGTAGTACCTTTGAGCCATCTTAATTTTTATTATAATACTATTGTTTAATGGTGTATACATACATTTCAAATACCTACCACTGAAAGAATTACTGAATTCAGTTCATGTATGGTGATATAGGAGTATACGAAACCACAATTTTGTTGATTTTTGTAGTGTTTTGTTTTCTTTATATGTGGAGAGCGAGAAAATATCGCATCTAGGGATTCGTCTGAACTGTGTATTTACTATAGAATATGCCATTATATGATGCAAGATGCTCAAAAAATGTCTTCACAGGCTATTGACTGAGAAATGTTATTATACCTTAGATGAATATTTGAATGATAAATCACTGTAATTAATTTGCTCATTATTATTTATTATAATGTCTTACATATTATTTTGTTATAATCATTTTCGTAGTCATTTTGTTTATTTAATTAATTTTGATGTATTTTTTTTATGTATTTGTATGTCACCAATGACAAAACATAGCGTAACAAATATTAAAGACCTTGACATATATGATAAATGTATAATGTTCTACACCTATGTTTTACAAATTAATATGTAAGATGTTTTTCAAAACTATTCTGATTCTGATGATATGTATACTGTTATACTTATCTTTATATTTTTCTATAGTAAATACACAGTTAAGACGAAACCGATAAAAGTTGCTTAAACCTTAACCCAATTTACAAAATGTTAACCAACATTAAAGTTGAACAACATCAAACATGCCACTTGATTTGGCCAACTTTAAATATTCCCCACGAGAAAGTCAATTAAAATAATATCATTAATACATGTCAATGGTTCCGGTGGCAGTGTGTTTGTTTTACTCGCCGAATTAAAATATAGCAACACGAAGCCGGGTTGATGGCAGTCGAGATTTGTATCACGGTATTGAGGTTGGATTCGAATATGTGGTGACTCCACATAGTATACTGGTAAAGGTGAAGTAGGTAATATATAAATCAAACTCAACTCGAAATCGAAATTTTCAATGCTGCTCCTAGTAAATTCACAAGCAAGGTTACCATGGTCATGTCTTATAATATATTAAATTGAATATATGTAGATAATTAATATTCAGTCGACACTACTGTATTGGGTTCCTAACCGTGTAAAAGTAGATGTAAGTTGGAGTGAAAATAAATAAATAAATAATGGAACGGTACGCAGTTACAAATTTTATAACGAAGTTAAACTGCATGTGTGGCGCTGCGGTTAAGACAGGTGCCTCGCCAGTTCGTGTCCTGAGTTTGATTCTCGCGCAGGCCTGTTATTTGGGTGTCCCATAAATAATCATCACTTATGTACTATATATAGTATGTCCTTGGCATCACCAATGTCTTCATTGAGACTGGTCACCATGGCCAAATTACGACGTGGAGGACACTAATAAAGATACTATGAAGATTAAAATACCGGAATAAGATTAATCTGATACACGTCTGGCGCAGCAGCTAAGACAGCCACCTCGCCACTTCGCGTCGCGGGTTTGAGTCCCGCGCCGGACATCTATTTGTGACCCATAAATAGTTATTCTGAGTCTGGATGTAATTTGTGTCTGTCTATTATATGTTTGTAAAGTACCCCGCGACACAGGGATTACATCCTCTTGTGCGGGAGTTGTCTTTTAAAAAAAGCGGCCAAGTGCGAGTCGGACTCGTGCACGAAGTACAATACTAGTACAATGATCTATAAAAATGAGCAAATAATTCACTTTTGTTGTATGGGAGCCCCCTTAAATATCTATTGTATTTGTTATTGTAGCTGCAACAGAAATACATAATCCGTGAAATTTTCAACTGTGTAACTATCACGGTTCATGAGACACAGCCTGGTGACAGACGGACAGACAGACAGCGAAGTCTTAGTATTAGAGTCCCGTTTTCCCTTTGGTTACGGAATCCTAAAAAAAAGAAAACACTACTTTACCTCCTACCTCAATAACAATTTTCGAGACAAATATTTAGTACGCATAACATGTGATTTCTCTTACTCAATCACAAGCTATCATCAGATCTGTGAATGTGCAGAATTTTCCAGCGCTCTCACACTCTGCACCCAACCTTATTTTTGACAGACCGATTATAATGATAAACATTTCGAGATGGTAAATACGGATTTTGATAGCAGATAATCGATTGCGAAAAGAAAAGAAAAACATTTGGTTCAGTGCGCAATCTCTTATTTCTTATGTCGTCAGTCTTCGGGGCTTAAGTGATATACTTATTCACTTTTTGAAGCCTCTTTCCACGCCCAGTCATCAATTTAAATATTTCATCTTATTAACAATTTAAGACCTTAATGTGTGACTGTCATTTCATAATGGAATATTGTAGAAGGGCTTGATATACATGTTTTAATTGAAATAGTATCTGAGCGACCAATGAACCCGATTGTTTTAATAAAAAATAAAATAAAAATAGTTTATTTCAGTATCTTATACTACTACAATTTATCTTACATAGGGGTCTCCTTTTAAGTATATTAAATACTTGTGATAGGAGGCCCCGCTCTTCACAGATCGATCAAATGTAGAAGTGAGAATACATAACAAAAGTGTGTTTCCTGTTTAAAATAGTAAAAATAAAAATATGAATTTATTGTGGTTGTGGCAGTATGGTGTTTAAGTACGTCTGTGTTTGTATACGTGTGTGTATGTGTAGGAGTGTATGTGTGCGTGCGTGTGTGTGCGTGTGTGTGTGTGTGTGTGTGTGAAGGTGAGTGAAGGATGTTTTAGTATAGTTAGGCAATAGTATGCAGTAAGGCTTCTACCTCATCATAGGTCCTAAGTTTTAACCATTCGGTTAAGCACTTTTTACAGTCACGATATGTCAAAGGGTGCAAGTGTAGGGTCTTATTAATTTTATTATAAAGGTAGGCGGATTGTCTTTTGTACTGTTTGTTTGCGTATGCTGTATGCGTAAGGGTAGGTGGTACTACATTTGGTGTTCTTTTCGTTTTGCTTATAGATACTGAATATAAGTGTTGATAGACTTAAGCGCGCGGTTGTTTTATGCGATAAACGCTGCGTTACACGCAATGCGATTAACGCACATCATTTCATATCAGGTAATATAATTACAAACCATTGTTTTACGCGGTTGACGCAGCGGCCAGCGCAGCGTGAAGCGCGATGCGTGTCATACGTGGTAGACGCATCCGTTGATCGCATGCGTCTGACGCTGCGATCACCGCATAAAACAACCGCGCGCTTAAGGCTTTACTCTTACGGACCGATGAGAGCAACTAGCAACAAGCGCGCTTGAATAGCTTTGTCACCACTACCACACCACAACCAAAATCTATATACATATAATAAAATCGTAGGAAAGTTAAAACTGTACATTTAATATTTTTGTAAAAGGATACTTAGGGCGTGATCCACCATCGATATCGAAACCAAAAATATAGTTTTTTGAATTTTTGTCTGTGTGTCTGTTTGTCTGTATGTATGTGCGGGCTAAACTCAAAAAGTACTGCATGGATTTACTTTAAATTTTGCATGAATATTACTAAGAGGTCGGGTCAACATATAGGCTACATATTATCACGCTATCACCTACGGGGGAGGCGCTGTTATAATTTATAAAATTTAACGCGGGTAAAACCGCGGGGCACAGCTAGTAAATTAATAAAATGATGAGTCACTCAAAACTCTGGAAACTCCTTCATAAAAGATTATTATATCCATATATCAGAACAAAGGATTCAATAATCATCTACAATGGCATTCTCGAAGAATCTCGGGGATTCTTTTCGTGTTTCTATTGGTGTTATTAGAATTCAATACTCTTCAATTGCATGCTGTAAAAGTTATATACATAGCTCAGAAATGTACTGAGTTTTACAAAGTAGAATCCCGTTCGAAAATGCCGCAACAGAACCTTTATTAAGCAATTAGAAAACACTGGAGCCGAGAAACCTCAATGCTTATAAACTTTTATTTTAAAATTAGACACTGGCGCCTAATTTTATGTTCTCTATAAGTATCTATTGTTCTTAAAGTTCATTCATTGTACCATTTCACCCAATAAATTGTTTCATTCATACCTAATGGCCTTGTATACCGTTTATTGAGGAGAAATCGAAAGGAAAATCATTATAGGGTCAATAATAAGTTCAGTTGCTGGATGACGGTCAACGGCCAAGGAAACGGTCAAGGGCCTAGCGAGGCACGGGCAGGGGCACCCCTAGAATGTGTAGGAATTATATTAACCTGTGGCATTGCTCATTTTGCATTTACCTTAGATATATTTTTGGTTTGACTATGCCTATTAACGTGGATCAATAGTTGCAAATATCTCTAAAATTCGACCCTCTTATGCATTTCCGCCTGAGTGACCACCCTGAGGCTCTATTGTCCGGTGAAGCAGTGAAAACCTCTACAACAGTTCTCTACAAAATCTCTAGGTGAAACTGGTGGATTTTAAATTCGAGGTTTGTTGGAATGGTTTTGATGGTGTAAATTGAACGAAATCTTATTGAATAATCATGGCCGACCTTACAATCACCGGGGTTGATTGGTTACCGCTCTCTCCCAGGCACCGAAGGTAGACTCTGCACCAACCAGACCCTGAAAGGAATCATCCCCTTAAAGCAAAGTGTTCACTGCGGTTCGTCACCGCGTCAATAGATGGCGCTGTTAAGCTCGTTAAAAGTCGCAATGGTTTCGTTCACAAATATACTATATAGCTATCGAGGATTTTTGTTGACAATATACCAGCATCAGTACAGTTTTGCGTGTTTTATTTATTTAAAACCCCAAACACACCCCTGAACTGCTTGGGCACTCAAAATTGGTCCTAACGACCCGGATAGTACGGACCAGGATTTTTGACACAAGTGTGGAGCCACCGCTGGCCGCGCTTCCCCCGTGTACTTGTAGTGAAACGCTACAGCAAGGTACACGATCCTCCGCATAAGCGGCGACAGCCCTGCCCAAACTGGGTCCAGAGCTGAGCCAGCATTCCCGGAGCACAGTACAAGGAACGGCAACAGAAGGCGCCACTGTCAGTTCAACGAGTGGTCACCAGAGGGCGCCATTCGCAGTACGACACTTCACGAAGACAACACGGTGACGCAGGCGCAGTTTCGTGACGTCACAGGGACGTCATACACAGTGAGTTCAACGAGCAAGCAGAAGGCGCGACCTGGTGTTTGTGTGAAGTGCATTTTGTGAGTACATTTGTTTACCTTTTTATCCTGTCCGTAATCAGAGCAACAGTTTAAGTGCCAAGTAGTAATTAGTTCAACTTAGAACAATCGTGAAGACCGGACTTAGAAAATTCAGTATCTTTTGGGACTTATAAAATTTTAGAACATTTTTAAACTTTGAATAATTTAGTTGTAGTTTGTGTGCATGTTAGTTAAGGACTTAGAATAATTAAGAAAAAACGGGGGAACGAGGAATCTATGTCCGATTTCCACCAGGTTTTGTGTATTGCCAAACACTTGTAATATTTTTACCAGTGTTTAGGGACTTGTAATATTTTTAACTTTTTGTTTACATTGACTTATAAAATTTTAATGCATTTGAGACTTAAAAACTTACACATATTTTTGAACATCAAATAACTTTTAACAAATTTGAACCAGTTCGAACACTTAGCATATTTAATAACAAATTAAATTTGAAAAAAAAATAACTAAGAATCAATTTTATTTACATATTTTTATATACATTTGTTTCTTGTTTTAGAACAATTTTTAATTAATATATTGTTATTAGTTTTGATCATTAATTACATTACAAAATGGAAGGATTACTAAAAGTTTATAAAGATCAACAAAATGTAATATCAAAGGGTTTAACTAATTTTAAGAAATGTGGTAAAGATAGATTCACAGTAGAGTACATAGAAACAAGACAAGAATTATTAGAACAAAATTGGAATTTATTTAAAGAAACTAAGTATAAATTATATGCGCATAAAATGACAGAGGATACAGAGCAAAAATTAGAGGATATTTACGATTCAACAGAGGACACTTACATAACTTATAAATGTTTGATGAAATCAGTTTTGAATAATATCCGTTTAGCCACGGGGTCGGTGCAAAAAACCGACGGTACCTCATCCAGTACTAGTAAATTAAATAGTTCACTTGTAAAATTGCCCAAAATTTCCATACCGATATTCTCAGGTAAATATGATGAATGGACAACATTCCATGATCTTTTTACCTCATTAGTACATAATAACCAGGCATTAGATAATGTGCAAAAGCTTCATTATCTTAAAAGTCACCTTTCTGGCGAAGCAGAACAATTAATACGTCACACTCCTATAGCTGACGCCAATTATGTCCAATGTTGGGATCTATTAGGCAAAAGGTATAGCAATAAAAAATACCTAACCAACTGCATTTTAAAAAGGTTGTTCGGTCAAAAGCGAATTCATGTCGAATCTGCTACTTCTTTGAAAGAATTGCTAGACACTACATGTGATTGTCTTAATGCGTTGAGTAACTTAAGCATAAACGTGAGTACATGGGATGTCATTATCATACACATTGTTACCTTTAAGTTAGATGTTGAGACGCGAAAACAATGGGAGCTTAGCGTTTGTAACAATGACTCCAACAATGACTTGCCAACTTTTAGCCAGTTCAAAACATTCCTGGAGAATCGGTTTCGCGCGTTAGAGTGCTTAGAACCTAAAAAGGCACCAGTTCATCAGTTCCATAGTCCAAAGGCCATGCTGGCAACAAGTTCTTCAAAGACTAATAATATGCGGTGCGAGTTCTGCTCCGACCTTCACAAACTTTGCTTCTGCAAGAAATTCAATAAGGAATCACTCAAGGCCAGACGTGAGTTTGTATTAAAAAATAATATTTGCTTCAACTGTCTTGGTGGCAATCACGTTGTTAGTGAGTGCAGGAAGCCTACCAGATGCAAGGTGTGCCAGAAACGCCACCATTCAATGCTGCATTTAGATCAGGAGTCGATCAAAAGGGACCAACCTTCGACATCCTCGGCTATTGACAGTGTTAGTGCCACTAATACTAGTCCGATTGCTTCGTTTTTGTCGACAGGTAACACTCCCGCACCGAGACAGGTTTTACTAGCCACTGCGCTAGTAAAAGCCGAGTCACATTCTGGTGAACTCCAGACTGTCCGAGCCCTGATCGATCAGGGCTCGCAGGCGTGCTTCGTAACAGAGGCCGTAGTTCAGCTGCTCAGCCTGAAAAAGATCCCTATTCAAGGAGTTATCTCAGGTCTTGGCGGTACTAGTTCAACCATGGCACGGTACATGGTATATTTAAATATCCAGTCTCGGATTAGTCCAATTTTCAATCTAAAAATTAAAGCTTACGTTCTGAATAAAATAACATCTTACTTACCGGAACGCAAGATTAACACTGCCTTAGATTGGCTAAGTATTAACACTTTGCAGTTAGCCGATCCAGAGTTCAACACCCCCAATAAAATTGATGTGTTATTGGGCGCTGATGCTTACAGCAGCATCATAAAACAAGGTATATTTAGAAACCCTTCAGGCACGTTGATCGCTCAGAGTACTACATTAGGCTGGGTACTATCAGGCGTAGTAAACAAGGACACAGATCAAAACACAAAATTAAATAATATTAGTGTATTACATGCACAATTTAGTGAAGACGACATGTTAAAAAAGTTCTGGGAGATAGAAGAGCAAAGTAGTGTAAAGAAAATGCTTACGCTCGAAGAAAATAGATGTGAAGAGTTCTACAGCAAAAGTACAAGAAGAGATAGCAACGGCAGGTACATAGTAAACTTACCTTTCCGCGATGAAGATCCCCCTTGCAAAGGCGGTAACTCCCGTTCTATCGCTGAAAAAAGATTTAGAGCATTAGAGCGAAGATTAGAGAAAAATACAGATTTGAAAAACAAGTACAAACAGGTCATAGAAGAGTATTTAGAACTAGGACACATGAGAGAAGTTGACAAGCACGATAAAAATAGAAATATAGCTGTCTACTTACCTCACCATGCGGTAGTTAGGGATGACAAAACTACCACAAAGGTGCGGGTTGTCTTCAACGCCTCAGAAAAGAACGAAAATGGTGTATCACTCAATGACGCGTTGATGGTAGGGCCCACTTTACAGTCTGACTTAAGACACACGGTGTTAAGATGGAGACTACATCCTATCGCATTGGTAGCGGACATCGTCAAGATGTATCGCCAAGTAAGAATTGCTGAAGAAGACGCAATGTTTCAGCGCATACTGTGGCGTGAGAATCCTGACACTGACATCAAGGACTACGAGCTTATAACGGTCACGTTCGGCACCGCATCAGCACCATATCAAGCCGTTAGGACTTTGCATCAAGTCGCCTATGATGAAGGTTCAAACTACCCTCTCGTGGCGGACAAAGTGCTGAGTTCTTTCTATATGGATGACTTGATGACAGGATGCAACACGATAGAAGAAGGCCTAGAAATATCTCATCAAATAACAGAACTATTAGGAAAAGGAGGATTTCAGCTACAAAAATGGAATAGTAATAATGAAGATATAGTAGACATAATTCAGAACAGAGAGAGTACAAACATAGGACATACAAATCAAATTAGTACAGAGGACAAAATCAATACATACAAGGACAACACAAACAAGGACAACACAAACAAGGACAACATAAATAAGAACAACACAAATAATGAAAAAATAATACAGAACACAGAACAAACAGTAAAGTTCTACAAGCAAACTGAACACAAAGAAAAAGAACTAGAAATAAAACTTGACAGTACAATAAAGGTTCTTGGACTTACCTGGAACCGCATCGATGATACTTTCCAGTACACGGTGAACCTCCCGCCGACGACGTCTGCACCTGTAACTAAAAGATCAATTATTTCTGTGATAGCACGTCTTTTCGACCCATTAGGCTGGTTAGCACCTAGTGTGATTTTAGCGAAGGTATTCATCCAGAAATTATGGCTCGCAGGTGTTGGCTGGGACGAGCTGCTTACCAAAGAACTTATTAACGAATGGAGATCATATAGTGAAGAATTGTTACTACTCACCAAGGTCCGGATTCCTCGTTGGCTCGGAACAAGGTCCAACGAATATTTGGAGCTACACGGGTTTAGTGATGCCTCCAAAACAGCGTATTCAGCTGCAATTTACTTGCGGATGGTAGATGCCGACAACATAGTAAAGGTCACATTGCTAGTTGCTAAAACTAGAGTTGCGCCAGTAAAACAGATCAGCATTCCGCGGTTAGAGTTGTGTGGAGCAGTTTTACTGGCACAACTATTGACTCAAACCGCTGAAGTCCTGAATATACCTCAAGACCAGGTCAAGGCATGGACAGATTCCACTGTGGTACTAGCCTGGATATATAGTCATCCGAGTAAGTGGAAGACGTTTGTGGCCAACAGGACGTCTGAAATTTTGACCGCGATGAAAGCGTCACAATGGTTTCACGTCTCTACCCAGAACAACCCAGCGGATTGCGCCTCTAGAGGAATATTACCCAGTTCCCTCTTGGAAAACGAACTATGGTTCGCTGGACCATCGTTTCTCAAAGCGCAGAACATTATTTATAGCAGGCCAAATAATGATTGTAGGACAGATTTAGAAGAGTCAGTAAGGTCACATGTAGCGATTCTGCCAAACTCTTCCTTCTTTGAGCAATTCTCTAAGTTAGGAAAATTGGTTAGGATTGTTGCATACTGCCGAAGGTTTCTAAAGGAGAATAAAATACACAGGAAGAAATATTTACAAAAGGTAGAATTAGATACTGCACTCGAATGTTGTATTAGAGGAGTACAGAAGGAACTATTTACAACAGAATATAAGGACTTAAAGGACAAAGGATATATACAAAAATCTAGTCAACTAAGAGCACTATGCCCTTATCTTGACGATAGAGACATAATACGAGTAAGAGGTAGATTGGAAAGGTCACAGCTGAGCAATCATATGAAGCATCCTATTATTCTACCACATTCCAGTCATCTCACTCGACTCATTGTAGATGATGCTCACCACAAAACCCTTCATGGGGGTCCTCAACTGATGTTGAACTATTTAAGGACAGCCTACTGGATCATCAGAGCAAAAGCCCTGGTAAAACACCATGTCATCAAGTGCGTGATATGTGCCAGGCAAAAAGCAACCACTCAAAGTCCATTAATGGGTTCACTTCCAGCAGTTCGGTGCACACCAGCTCGACCATTTCTGCATAGCGGCGTAGATTACGCTGGTCCCATTAACGTGAGGACAACAAAAGGTCGTGGCCATCGTTCTTACAAAGGGTATATTTGCCTTTTTGTCTGCATGGTCACTCGAGCACTGCACCTAGAAGTAGTGAGTGATATGAGCACTCAAGCCTTCCTCGCAGCGTTTAGGCGCTTTGTGTCTAGGCGAGGTCATTGTGCCAAACTGTGGAGTGACAATGGCACCACATTTGTAGGCGCATCAAGAGAATTGCAGCAATTATACGCCATACAATCGTCCATAGCCGAGCATCTAGAGTCAAAGGGTACCGAATGGCACTTCATACCTCCTCATAGTCCCAATTTTGGCGGTCTGTGGGAGGCAGGTGTGAAGTCAACAAAGTTCCATTTGAAGCGCGTGATTGGTGAATCAACTCTCACTTATGAAGAACTCGCAACACTCCTCAGTCAGATCGAAGCTTGTTTAAACTCGCGACCTATGAGCATAATTAATGTCAATGATCCTGGTGAACCGATGCCGTTAACTCCTGGTCACTTCCTAATAGGAGAACCATTAGTGAATGTGCCAGCCAATAATTACGAAGAGTCCAACCTAAATTGTTTGTCACGCTGGCAATTTATCCAGCGAATGCTGCAGTCATTTTGGAGACGTTGGTCCAACGAATATTTGTCCACATTGATGAACCGTTACAAATGGTCATCACATGTGACTGAGCCAAAAATTGGAGACATTGTTTTAATAAAAGACGACGACTTGCCTTCAAGTCGCTGGTTGATGGGTAAAATTGTTGAAAAACACCCGGGGCATGATAATGTCACCCGTGTCGTCACGTTACGCACTAAGTCCTCAACAATCAAAAGACCAACATCCAAAATATGTATTTTACCTGTAACCGATTAAGAAATATTTTTTTTATTATTTTATATTGGTTGTTGCATAAATCATAGTTTTATTACATGTTTTATCGTTTTAAGGTCTATTTACACCAAATTATATACAACATTCAATTATTATAGACATAGATCCTAGAATAAGATGTTTAATTTTAAGATAGTTCATAATTTTGTTAGTTTTAAACTGTAGCACATAGTAGTCCAGCCATGACTTCTAGCTTGTAGTTCATTGTAGTTCTCTTTTAGTTCTTAGTTTAGAGCAAGCAGGGCAGTAATTAAGTACAAATTGTTTTAGTTATGTTTTAGTCTAGTTCATATTATTGTCAATAAATATACATATATTTTTACAGTACAAACTAAGATAAGCGTAATGTACCATACAGCAATGTACCCCATTATTTAAGAAGGACGTTCCATCAGTAACGTCCTTGGTGGGCGGTATGTTCACTGCGGTTCGTCACCGCGTCAATAGATGGCGCTGTTAAGCTCGTTAAAAGTCGCAATGGTTTCGTTCACAAATATACTATATAGCTATCGAGGATTTTTGTTGACAATATACCAGCATCAGTACAGTTTTGCGTGTTTTATTTATTTAAAACCCCAAACACACCCCTGAACTGCTTGGGCACTCAACACAAAGTTATTTTGAACGGTGCGGCAATCTAATCGGCGACCTATCTACCACAAAAGACTAACCGCGGTATATAGTCATAATTACCAATCACTATGTAAATTGTGTGGGTCGCGGGAAGTCGCTGGATGCGGGCAGCGCAGGAACGGCTATTGTGGAGATCCTTGGGGGAGGCCTTTGTCCAACAGTGGACGTCTTTTGGCTGATATGATGATGATGATGATGTTTAAGAAATTTATTTAGGTCTTAAAATATACAAAGAATAATACATACAAGTAGTAGAGAAAATTTAACGAGCGCCATCTATCCATAATAAATAAAAAATAAAATAAAAAGGTTTTTATTCACGTAGACTTTAAAAAAGCGCTTTTAAATAGTCAGAATATGTTTGTAGTAATACAGTTATTATTTCTAGTTACTTGTTATAGATATTTAGGTACACGGATTGTTAAAACATTTATAAAATTTATTTTATAATAGTAGTAATATTTAGCTAGCTTGTATTAAGTTATTGTCAAGGAGATTATGTTTAGGTTTAATTATTGAAATTTATATTCGGAACATATAAAAAGCCAAATTCATCAAATATATAAAAAATATTTTCTGGGTCTCCATATAGAATGCGTCAGCTGATTGTCAGTTCTGTAAGAGAAGTATTTTTTTTGTTTGTTCAAATACCGTCACAATATACGTCTATTATTTATGAACCACTTGTATATCAGACCATCAATGAAGTCATCAAATTTTACATACCAAGAAAAATGGTCTAAGCATATCGACCATTATATACTAAACCATCTCGCCACCATGAAAGCGCGAAATCGCAGAACAACTGTTGTGGAAAAAATAAATCATTTATTTACGTGTCAAGACAAGAATGCACAACACAAAAATAAATATGTAACGGTTGGCCTTCAGAAACGCCTTAGAACACTTTAGGGGCCTTTCGTGCCGGCGCTAGGCCGCACAAAGGCAACAAAAGGGAAAAAATAAGAAAAAAATTAAGTAACACATGTAGTAAGTTATAAGTAACCAGCGGGTTGGAATGAACGTGGAGAATATGGAGAAGAACGTTTAAACATGGTCTTTACTGCTAAGCCGTATGAGTTCAACTGTTAATCTACTAAAGTATTGTGTTTTTATAATAGGTACGAGTATTATATAGTTGATATTTTAATATTAAATCAATCATGTCAGTCGAATGATGTCCACTACTGAACAGAGGCTTCCCAAAAGCTTTCCACAATAGGGTTGTGTCCGTCATTTGGAGGGATATGCCACTATTATTGATCGAAGGCATATCGTTCATCCATATCCATAATCGCCATGCTTTGCAAACGGGTTGGCGATCGCAGTAAGATGGATCGCAGAGAGACGCTGCTGTCCGTTTTCTGGGAGATATTCTCTCGTGTCGACTTTTACGCGTCTACGGGATGCAATGGCTAGTCATCATATCAGCCGAAAGACGTCCACTGCTGGACAAAGGCCTCCCCCCAAGATCTCCACAATTGCCGGTCTTGGTCAATGGCTAGTACGAGTACTAGCCATTCCCAATGGCTAGTACTCGTATTATAACTATTTTTAAATACTATGGGAATTTAAATTAAAAAAAAAGATTTCATCGATACTAAGAAAGAGATCGAGAGTTAGCCGACATAGCTAATTAAATGAAAGTTATATGGTATATAAAAAAAATACTAAGTATTACCCTAAAACTTGCCAAGATTTGAAATAACCTTTATGTCTGAACACTGAGTTTATTGGATGGTAGAGCCATTAAATAAAAAAATCTAAACAGGATAGTCAAGTCGCTTCGCTCATTGGAACGCTAAATCTTCTGATTCACACCACATTCAGAAAGATGTCGGATCTTTTAAGAAAATTTGGATGCGCCGGGTGCGATGTTTTATTTTTTTCAAATTCACGTGGGAGGTGAGACATAATTGCCGAAATTCCTAATTTTTGACAATCAATGGACAGGATATTGCTATTATGATGTACCAAAATGGTCAGCCATCTTGATGGTGATGTTTAAGAAATATGTTTCGGATAATATTCATATTCTCGATTTGATTACGGGTTCCATCGATATTTTTACGACTATTTTATTGGTGAAATTCTGTGGGATCAATATTTTTTTGAATTAATTATTATGTACAACAGTTCCTGGTGACGGTAACTTTAATAAATTACCCTAAATATACGTAATAACGTGTGTTTAATTCTGATTTTATAGTTAGGTACATATATGTATATTAGGATCCGAAAATTAAACGATCCAGATCTAATTCTCTTACCCGTAAATATTATATTTTTATGATTTATTTTTATATATTTTTATTATTTTTCCCAATTTTAATAAAGACAGAGCTCGCGTTAGGGCATCTAATCCCTGTGTAGCAGGGAACTTTACAAACATATAATAGACGGACAAAAATTACATTCAGACTCAGAATAACAACTATTTATTGGTCACACAAATAGGTATCCAGCGCGGGACTCGAACCCGCGACACGAAGCGGCGAGGCGACTGTCTTAGCCGCTGCGCCACACGGGTAGTCATATTAAATCTAATTACTTTACTATATTTTATCCCTACCATGCAGTGGCAGCTACTGAGATAAACAGCCAAACAAAACCACAACATCTAATATTACCATCTCCATGCATATCATTACAGCAGCATGTCCAGGAGGAGTCCACGGCTGGACAAGCCTCCTCTAAGAGTGATCATGGGAAGATATGCCATAATCGCCATAATAGTACTCTGAAGGAAGCTGCTGCTCGTAGATATTCACTCGGATCGACTTCTACGGCCCCCACGGGATGAGATGGGGTGATGATATTCTTTTTGTCGCTGCTATTAGAATTCCATATTTAAATTTACTTTTACCTAAGCATTTTTTTACACAATTTAGCTTAAATTGTTATTTTAAATTTTGTGATTATCTCATGTCATTGAGAAGTTTGTTGTAGAGCTGGGAACGTCCTCTGGTGTTGCGAGTGTCCATGGGCGACGGTGATCACTTACCATTTTCTTTACCACTTATCTGATCACCCACTTGCTCGTTGGCCTTTGCCAAATACGTAATACATACGTAAGTCACATATGTAAGTCCCTTAAACTTACGTATGTTCTGTTTACGCATTACTGACGCATTGTTCATTGGGCAGCAACGCGTGAGTGATGCGATGGACTGGTATTGCAAGCATTCACAGGGTACAGTAACTGCTTGCTTACAGCAAATACATAAAAGACAGACAGACAGAAAGACAGACAGACAGAGTTACTTTCGCATTTATAATATTAGTTTGGATTTGGATGAAATATATATATGATGAATGGAAATTAAATTTCATTTATCTATTTTAAATGTTTGTGTCCTCACAGTTTATTTAAATTCTCACACAAATACTCATTCTTTAAAAATTTCTATAGAAACTTCAACGTCCGCACTCGGAAACTAAATCCCAGTACTGCGGCGGACTTTACAAACATGTAGGTAAGTGACGGCCACAAACTACAAACAGACTCAAAACCATTTATGGGTCACAATTAGTTACCTTATCTACTGAGTCAATTAAATTTCTTTCAATCTACATGGAATTAATTATTTATTTCCATAAATAGTCAATGAAAACACAAATATTTCCTATAGCTAAATAATTCCACCTTATAAAAGCTGCGGTCGTGACTACCATAGTTTAACTAACTAATGAAGTCAACGCAGTATCCAGCACTATGCTGAAGCAACCTTTCTATTCATCTATTCACATGAATACTTTATTCAAACAAAAACTTGAAGAGGAACTATTCAAGTTGGAAGATTTTCACTAATATCAATGTTAAACTGTAACTTTTGCTTGTGGCGGTGGTTTGTCGGATTAAAGTAATGGAGCTCTGAATAACTAATTAACTTCTTCACCTCTCAGCACTAACTAACTTTTATGTATCAAATAATATGAGTGCGGCCTTGTTTGGGAAATCGCAGCTGTTGTGTAATTAGATGCTTTGTATGCTTCGTCAGTGCTCAATCGGTATATTCATGTGTTTATAATTTTATGGCAATTATCTAGTCTTCTTCTTCTTCTTATTGTGTCGATGGTAAGAAATAAATTTTATCGGCCCATAATTGGGCAACGCGGAGCGCTATGGATGAAGCGTCATACAACTCCTGAAGATAATAGGAGACTGGACAGAAGGGACAAGCGGATAACTGTAGCATACTTTGGGGTGATTAACCGCACTCGTAGATGTTTTGTGATGCGGGCATGTAACCCCATTAAATAGGGTTACATGCCCACATCCAAAGAAAACCTCCGCAAATTTTTCACACGTTTTCTTTGGATCTACCAACCCATGAATTATCGAGAATCCTTCATATTTCTTCTGGGTAGTGATATCTGGTAAAAACATACAAGTGAGCGTCATTTGCGCTATTTTAGTAACTCGACTGGAGGAGAATATTCACCTTACATTATACCCTTTAACTATGATATGATACAAAACAATCTTGTCATCAGGCTCCTCTTGGGTTTTTATTGTGGAATATTTTTAATATAGTTTTATTGGTATGATTCGAGTTAACCATAGACTTCATTAATGTTATTATGGTAATCACAACCCATTGTGATTATCATAATCTGATAACTATCTCGTTGGTCTAGCGGTAGTGTGTTTAACCGTACATAATAAAGTCCCGTGTTCAAATGCCGGGTTGAGCCAAAAAGTGATATTCGTATTTTTCTGTAAAGTAATTTTTCAGTATCAGCCTGAAGTATAAAAGTTGGCGGAATTACACCCCGTGCCTCGGAGAGTATGAAAATCCGTGGGTAATGTCCCCTTACCTCTTTCCAGGGGTAACGCTAATCGGCCCATCGAATCATGAGAGGATGGAATAGAATGTGACCCAGCGTTTGCGAACACGCTTCTGCACTATAATATATCCCGTCCGTTCTCTGGTATTCCAACGGGTCGACTTCTATACCTACCTACCACTGAATTAGCAGGGGTGATGATATTCGTTGCCGTTACAGCGCACTACTTGAGAGTACAACGTTACAAAAGGTATTTTAACATCACCTACTTGGATAAAACCAATTAACTTTACCACATCCAAAACAATTAAGTTCAACAAAATACATTCACCATAATCCTAACACCAATCTAATTAACTTAAGTCCATAACTTAGAGACAACAGTCCTGTTTATATAGCATAATTCAGTTTAATTGTCTATTCAATCGGTGTGAACTGTGCTTGGGACTCACACGTTGATAATCTACCTTCCAGGCAGAGTGATGTTTTAATAAATTTATTTCTTATATTTCTCTCTCTCTTTAAAATTACAGGAGAAAGGAAGATAGGTATACGTTCTTTGAGAATAGTTCCCGGGGCTCTCACACCCTGCGTTGGTCCATTCGTGACGGTCGTCTGAATTTCATCTTAGAAATTGTGGCATTTGAGTGGGGACATGTATGGGAGAAGAACTATATCGATAGTCATATTGTTTGAATCGACTAATATGTATTAAAATAGGTTCGTTTTCAATGCACCATAAAGCTTAAAGAATTTTATTTGACTATATTTATTATATCTTTTTATAAGACAACGCCCGCTATAGGTAAATGAATCCCTGTGTCGCGGGGTACTTTACAAAAATATAATTGACGGATACAAATTACTTCCAACTCACTCAGAACGATTTATCAGACGACTTCTGAATGCCGATTCCGATAGAAATGTCCACGATACTTTATATATTTATTCATATTAATACTACATGTATACCAGTATATGTCTTAATTGAACGAAAAATTATAGTTAACTGATATACACACTGAACGTTTAAATGTATGATTTACGAGGTTTTATTATTACGCTTGGCATAACAAAAAATCCTCATAAATAAAATAAAACACATAAATTTTGTTATTTAAATCCTGAAATTTAGAGTTTAGTTGAGCACTTTTTAAGGTTTGGTAAACATATTTAAAGAGCAGTTACACAAATATCGATAATATTTTCCCAGCTCTGCAACCACGCCCCGAAGCATCAATAATCTCGTCCCACAAAACAGTCTTAAATACAATAATTTACGTCAAAAAGTGGCGATTTTGTCGCCTAATTTGTTAAAATTGCTCCACAGTCCTCTTTTCCCTTTATATTTTTGCTAAAATGAGTAAGCGATTATCATTCTTTGTGTGTGTTCTAAGATTAATTGTTGAAATCATTATAATAAAGGTTTTTCTTTAGTTTTTTTGTGACTGCGGGATGTCTCTATTAATATTGGTATTTCTGGCCTACCTGGTAGGTACGTGGGAGCTGTAATAGATGTAGAACAAATTTCTCTTATTTATAATGTTGTTTAGGATATGATGACGTATTATGAAATTAATTGGTTTCGAATTGCTTTACTGGGTATTCATTTGGTGATGACTTCTGAAGCACGAGATTTTTCGGTATATAATAATATATGAACACATGTGTTACTAAAATTACGCATCATATTTGTATTTTTCAGAAAAAATCGACATTTATATAATTAAATCCAATATTGCGAATGGTTTCGTGTTTTCCCAATAGTAGGGGCGCTTCCTGTTGGATAAACAGGAATTTTTCATAACTTCCGATTAGTTTTTTAACGTATTTTTTTAGTCAAGTCAGATTATGTAGTTTCGTAGACCTGTATGTACTCTTCAAGTCATAAATCTTTGGATGTGTGTCTGTTTGTTTGTTTATTGGAACTTCAGTCCTAAATAACTTAAGTAATAAATGATTATCATTGGAAATATTGTTTGTTATATTATTATTTTTCCACTAAGAAATGTTCTCAGTACCAGAACTCTTTCAGACTAGCTAGCTAGTTTTCGAAGTGCAGCCACCTGTGCGGAATATATTACAGTGCACAGGTGGGTTTGCGCACTTACTTGTCGGGCGACAACTATGGGCGAAAACCGATTGTCGGGCGACAACTATGGGCGAAAATCGAGTAGAGCGCTATGTATACCGAATTTGGGCTAGTTGTTCTTAGATTATGTTGACATTTTAACACGTCGAAAAAATATATACTAACCTGATGTCTTGGGGTAAACCATCCTGGTTAGCCCCATAGGGAGTATTGTAGCATTCAAAATTTAATTATTTTTTTTCAAATTGGGACGCCAAGAGAAACTCCATTTGGCTAATGCAATGAAAAATATTACAATATCCATCGCTATGGTGAACAATATTTAAATAAATGAAAATATGGTCACAATAGCGGATGTAATTATATTATTATTAATTAATATTATGTAATTATTGTCATTATCATTAATTTTAATTTTGAACGCTATATATTTTAATTTCTAGATTATTATACATTTTCTTAAATGTACATTTATAGCAACAATATGCTTTAAATGTACAATTCCAAGCCTGCAACCGTACTGTATTCCAGTATTTGCATCACTATCAGGTTTATTTCAAGTCTAAAGAAAACGGCATGTATGAATGAAGATGGTAGAACATAATAATATGACGGTAACAGGACTAGTCCCTCCCTCATACCCACCACTGCAACTCCTGTAAGCCAGGATCAACAGAGGCACACGATGAAATGACACTGAGCGGTGAGGCTCAGGCAAGTCCCGGGGAATTGCTTTAATCACCACCCTCCAAAGCAAAGCGGGAGACACAAAGATGAAACTAGGCTATAGCCTCATAAAACGAGAAAGGCCAACTGCAAAATAATTAAATATAAATTTTAAGGATCCTAAGTGAGCTGTTATATTTAATTCCAATTGTAGGTATAGCAAAAGCGCATAAAACGCACGGAAGTTGTGACTTTTTGCTAAAAGATCCATATAATAAACTACTCCAGATATTGATTGCAAAGCTATTCAACATAACATCAGGCTCATTTTGCCAGAGATCACACTCTCAAATTGTGTGGTAAGTAAATATGACAGTAGCAATCATAGTGCATTCTTAACGTGACGTTGCCTTTTTAGTCTTCCGCGAACTCACACCAACCAATAAGTATGTACCTAATTCTTGAAACCAAGTACTAAGTTGATAGTATTCTACATTTTCACTTACTTTGTTTGCAATAAACCTTCTATGCCAGGTACCATTCCCGATAGTGAAACAATATACACTCCATACAAGGAAAGAAGACACTACATTCTACAACTTTCTGTAACTTCAAGACAATATGTTACATCCTAAGTAAGTACAAACGTACCTATAGATCCCTACCTACTTACCTATTATTCTTAAACATTCCTATCTACTTTCCGCGAAAACTCCGTATTGCCACACAAAACCCATTGAATTCGCAGCGCGAAGCAAATGCCGAAAGTCCGCGATCGGCAAAACAAAGGGAGATAATCCTTTGTTTATAGTTAAACAAAATGATACTAAAACATGGAACATTTTGCTTCATGTAATATTCAATCATCTTTCTAAGAAATTTTCACTTTTTTAACCATATGGGAAGTCGGGTGAGTTTTATTATTTTATTGGTATCTTTTGTAGGTAACCGAGCAAGTGCTAACTTGTATTGAGGTGGTCAATTAGAACAATATGCAGGAACTAGGGGTGTAAAAGTTTATAGTTTAGGACAGCCGGTAGTAAAATGTAACTGTGCAGGTGGTTAGCACCAAAACCAAATTGGGACAAACCTGCTCATTTATTATAAGCGCCTCCCATTTATTGCTCAAATGATGTCCAAGACATAGTTGTATTTTGTTGTGGAACTTAAACCTATGAGACAGGCTTCGCTGTCTAGCGATTGTTTTTGAGTAAGTAGTGATTTTGTTTTGTATGTAACATGGAATTTAAAGTTAGCCTGAGCCAGAGCTAGATAATAGCCGATGCTTAAGCCGTCTAGGAATTAAGAGTACAAAATAGTTAACCCTGGCTTGCGGGCAACTTATTTGACGTTTCAAGCATCCATACTCCAGACTCACGCGTGGTTCTCAGAGGGATAGGCAGAGACAACGGATTTCCATTCGTCACGATCTTTGCACACCTCTTTTGCCTCGTTTACTGTCATTATGTTCTTTATACATGCTCGCCGGTTCAAGCATACGTATCGACGAAATGATACTCAATTGGAAGAGTCGCCCGAGTCGGAGATGAAGGGTTTAAAATATCGAAACAAGCACGTTTATTATGTAAGTCCTCTTTGATTTCTATTATTTGTCCTTATAACGGTATTGAAAATACACAATCTATTGAAATGTCAATGGCCTACCCATATACAAGGTGTAGCATAGGTGGACGTAACATAAGGAGTGATGTGAAAACGTGACACTGAACTAATTAAACAAAATCCATTTGTGAAATAAATACAAAAAATTTGAAGCTTCATTCACACTAATCGATATTCTTGTATGGAGAGTTAATATATTTTTTCGTGCGTTTTGCATGTTGAAGTGCTATACATTGTTTAGTTTCATAGGCACATTATGACAACTTTTAATGTGATACCTTGTGAAGCTATTTGGAATCTTAAGCTGTAAAGTTACAGCATGTTTATTATTTATTTATTTGTGCAATTATCAATTTTCACATTTACCAATAAAAAAAAGGTTTGTAAAGTTCCCCTCGATGCGGGGATTTATTTGCATTATATACTGGCATTATACGACGCCCACGGTTATAAAAATACTGTTGATATTAAATTGATAATATTCCCTAACGACTCATCATATGTCTAGGTCTAAATATTGTAGTGATCGCGCCCATCAGTCTACTTACTAAATCTACCACGATAAATGATTCAGACAAACAGAAGAGTACTTTCCACAAACTATACGAACAATTGCTTTTCAGGTATTTTTGTAAAACCGCCGATATGTCTAAATTCCCATAGTCTTATATATATTTACTAGGTAACTCTTAATTGTGTAAATAACAAAAAGTGTAACACATTACAGGCAACGTCTTTGCTATTTAAAGGGATTAACTTAGTATCCTATTGTAGGCATTGCAGAACAAAGAGGCCGGTATAGAAAAGTGTGCAGAAAACAATCGATCCTTATCTGATAAGGGTCTGTGAAGGATGCGTTACAGTTTTGTGTTATTTCAAAGATAAGATTTCATTTGTCCTACCTTTGTTTGGTTCCAAACGTTTAGGTAGCGTTTTAAGTGTTATGTGATAGTGTTTTGTGTAGAGTTTTGTATGTCAAGGTATTTCTGAGATTTCTAAATGTTCTTGCGTAGTTACCGCTAACTATATGTAGATAAGCATTAGTTAAGTGAAACAATAATAGTATAAGGTACCTGGTTAACACAGATAATAACAATATCCTGGGACATTATTCCCACACGGCCATCTGATTCTAAACTAAGCAGAACTTGTACAGAAACCAGATAACTGATATACTAATTTTCTTTCGGAAATACATACTTATATAGATAATTACACCCAGACTCAGGACAAACAGACATGTTTAACGCACATACCTATCAGTCCTCTTTAATTCTGGTTTAGAACCTTATAAAAGGTATAGTTGTTGAATTGATGTGTATAATTTTACTATAGTTCTAAAATTTTACT